>OU911085.1:23544439-24883435 GCA_918358865.1 Melinaea marsaeus rileyi
ACCTCCGTTAAATTTTTGGATCATTTCTCGGCACCAATCAACACGGCGGAGTTTTTGAGCCTCGGTCAAATTATGCGGTATCCAGCGGGCACAAAGCTTCCTGACCGCTAAATGTTCATGGAGGATTTTGTGCACTTGACTCATACCTATGCCTAGACTTGTCCGAATCTGCTGATAGGTCACTCTTTTGTCAGTCTCTATCATACGCCGCACAACACTGATGTTATCTTCAGTCGTCGCTGTAGAAGGCCGTCTCTCGCGCAAATCATCGGTGAGATTAGTTCGACCACGTTTGAATTCATTAAACCAGTCGTAAACTGTGGCACGAGATGGGGCTTCATCGTGAAAAGCCAATCGAAGTCTATCATAACTTTCTTGTTGACTTAAATGACATCGAAATTCATAAAAAATCATTGCACAAAAATTTTCTCGGCTTAAATTCATTCTGACGTGCACAGACAATTTTCAATTTGCCGCCAAATCGTAAAACAAATGACAAATGAATAAAATGTACACTCAATAATATTGGTAAAGAGTTCTATTTTCAAAATTTAAACTATTTTTTTTAATATAATGCTTTTAAGTGGCCAGTTCTAAAAACTTTCAGTTTGGCCCTCGTAAAATTTGTTAGCTCTTTTCAAAAAAAGTTTTTATTTTTATTAATTACCCATAAAAATGTGCTAGTGTGAATAAGTAATTCCTTGTGGTAGTTTTAAAGTATACAATAAATTCTTTAAAGTGTTCATACATATAATGCGCTTAAACCAGAATGTAAAAATCATTATAATATAAAAATATAGAATGTGTATCTGCCATTTTTCATTTATGAATATATTATATATAATTTCCCATTATACTGCTTTGAATTCATTTCAAAAGCTTTACAACATATGGGACTAAATAACTCCAATAAGGTTTTTACCGAGTTGATTAAATTTTCCCGGACAATTATATTATAGAAGATTCATTCCATTTGGTTTTAAATATTTTTTATGCAATACATTTATAGGTAGAACGATATAAAAGTACTTCCATTGTTAACATAATTATGTACCTAATTACACTATTTAGCATAATATAAAACTTTTATCTTCATTCTTAAGGTTGTTTGGAAGAGATAGTTCTTAATTACATTTATAAGACTTGTTATTTCTTGTTTGTGTTATGTTTTTTCTATCTTCAAGATTTCTTTAAATCCGTTATTTTCTCATTAGGATACCTCATAACTTTTTACAAAAAAATAACGATTTATATTACGTATAAGATATAATTCCATCAGTCACATCCGAGCAATGAAAATTCTCATTTTTCTATGCCTTACGTATGATTGTAGACAAAAAGCGTCTAAAGAAGAATTCATATTAAAAATCTCGTCTGTTCTAACTTATGATCAAAATAAATTAATAAATAATAAAGAATCTCATTATTTATTTTACTAATTTATAATAAAAAACACAACTTAAACATGTCGGTAGAAAAACTGACTGCAGACATAGTAGTTTCAAACTTTATAGTTAATTCAATGTCGCTTCTTTGCTTTTGTTCCTTTCTTGTACCTCTACCGAAATAGTACTTCTACATTACTCTGATTCTATCAATCCCGACTCCCATAAGAGCAAAAACTTATTTCGGTAATATTTTATGTCCATGAACGGTAATAAACATTTGGAGTTATCAAAGAGGGTTAGGTTATCTAAGAGTTTGGTGATACAAAAAAAAATTGCGATAAAATGCGATTTTGTATATTTCAAACAACGTTTTAGATATAATTATTACAAAAACTAGATTATCATAAACAAACCTGAAATATATTTTTAATATGTTATTTTCTATCTTAGTCATCGGAGAATCATTAAAAAGATAATCGATTTCTTGTAAAATGTTGGGAAGTTTGAAATAAAAATGTAGGTTGAAATTTAATTTTAAAGCTAGTTGCTGCAGTCCCCATGCGGTAGTGCAACCGTATCCAATTCGTTATCGGATCCGACATGGATTTGTCGACGTCTTACAAGCACGAAACGCTAAATCTACAATACGAACGAAATAAAATATTAGTTTTTCAACATTGACAAATTCAAGAATCTAATCTTTCTAACAAAACAGAGAGTTTTAACAAACCTTGAAGGCAGAAATTTAAACTGAATTTAATTGAAAATAGCAACACTAACTATTTTAGGTTTTAAAAAGGCAAACTTTTTGTCGAATAACTTTAAAATATTTTGTAATTTATTCCTGAAATTAATTGCTTTAAAAGCTGTATAAAATGAAAATCGTACATCAATTTTAACAATACACACTACAGAATATTAATCCTAGGGTTTTATGATATTAACTACGTAATATCTGTTCGCTAATTGCCGCTGGGAATGTTTAATTAAACTGGTAACCGCTTGTAATAAATCTATGTATGTTTCGTGTTATTAAAATTGTACTAAATTAAATATGTATATATTTATTTTCGTATTTCTTACCCAGAGAGTTAATTCTTCACGGATTTAAAAGAGTCAAATATAAACGCAATCACAAAACCAAACAAACCGTATGACATTCAAAAATTATTCATAATAATACACCAAACCAAATTTCAGTAGAAAAAAATACTATTGAATTACTGTTTTTATAGAGTTCGTGACTATAAAATTATTTGAGAAATTCGTTTATTATCTAAAGAGGACTTTTTAAATATTTTTTGAATGTGATAAGTTATATAAGATATTAATTCATATATTGTCTTTGTTACGTCATGATCAAATACAATTTATAAAGTGCCTCATCATCCAATGTAATTATACATTCCACACTACAATATTAAAAAGTCTTACATTACAAAGAAATTCACAATGTAAATTAATTTTTTAATTTTCTTAATACAAAGGTTCCTTAAGAGACAATAAGCGAAAAATGCGCATTTTTTACAATGGCCGTGATATAAAGATTAATTTTTCGTGTCACTGTAAGATAAAAGAACTTTTTACGATGCTAATAAAGTCCTACCTTTATCAGAAAATTTAATTAGAGATTTTTTTTTTTACTTTTTAGAAATACTCTTTGTGGTTTTTAACTTTTGTAGTAAAAAAAATACTTATACTTTAAATTATTTATAAACAGGTTAACCATGTCATGTTTCCTTACATTTTATATTGTATGAATAATTTATCAACATGATCTGGACTCGAATCTGCAAACACTCAGGGTACTTTAATAATTAATTTATTTTAATGGTATTGTACTTAAGCGTCCCCATACCAAATATTGTCTTCTTTAGATTTACAAACTCATTCAATTAAATGATTAGAAATAAAATGTAGCCTAAAGTACTTTTTTAAGGAGTTGACTTAAGAATTTGTTTTGGGAGAAATGGATTACAGTTAATTGAATATTGAATATGGTTTTCTCTTAAAATATTCCTTTACTACTATATTTTGATTGCAAAACAACTAAAACTCTAAATTCTAAATGCTGTAATTTTTAGCTGGTTTTTGAACATTTTTATAAGTTATTAGGAAATATTTTATATTCGTGTATTGGAACTTGTATGCGGCTGGTTGCAAATATACCTATTCGGAGAAGAAGGCCATGATGTAGCCATAATAAATGCGATTTGTACGCGAAATGAGAGAACTTGAGGGGCAATCTCCCCTTCCAGTCGTTCTTTTTTTCCTACTCTCCTCAATCATTTCTTGTTTCTTGAGTGAGGATTGAGTTTCCCCTATTTGTAGTGTTCATAACGATGGCAAACCTTTTCCATGATATGAAATATCTGCTGATCACTACATCTATTTTTAAAATCATCAAGGAAATAAAATATATACAAATCACAATAAGTATCGATATTATTAATGTTTAATTTAAGCAAATCATAACGTTAGAAAACATTTCTTAAACCTATTGTTTGAATGTTTTACGCATCATCAGTTTATTACTTCATCTACATTTCCCGATACTTCATAAATACTATTTAACATTCAAATTATGTCAATTTAATCTTTGATTTTTTTAGAAATTTATACAATATATATATATATATATATATATATATATATATATATATATATATATATATATATATATATATATATATATATATATATTTTCTAAAAACACTTCACCTACAGCGTCCCAAAAAAGATTAATATACTTGTTTAATATTTATTTGTTCTTACAATTATAACTTTATTGTTAAATACAATAAAACTTTCAATACTGCAGTGCCTGTGCCAATAGGAAGATAATAGCCTTGGGAGTAACTTGGTCTGAGAAATAAGACTGACTTGATGGCAATTTCTCCAAGGAATAGTGGCAGAATTGTATCAGAAATAATGCCATGAAACACAAAATGGAATGTTGAACTTTTGTTATTAATAAAGATTCTTAATATTAACAGCTATGCAAATGTTTTTAACATATGACATTTTTAACAAATATTAAATTGAAGTAGATTCCGCAATATAAATTTTTAAATTACATCAGAAGCTCTTTTGCTTCTGACAGATTTTATTTTGTATTCTTGTAGAACAGTAATAATAATTATTTTTTTTATATCAAAAAGGTAAAATATTATTATATTTTACCAGTTAATCACAAAAAAAGTAAAAGTTAAAATATATAACGCGTTAATATTTTACAAATAGACTGAAGTAACGTATATTAATATACAATACATAGATTATACGATTATATTATGTATGTACGTATAACATGTAGGCATTATTATATACATTTCATTATAATATATTTCTATAACATAAATGTAAACTGTTGAACATATATAAATGCATATTGGTTCTGTTGTTATAATATTTCATTGTTTAGATATCCGACTAATATGCATAGGCCTTTACTATAGATTTGTTACCAGTTGTTACCATTGCTTCGAATTTCATTTTATTATATTATAGTGTCTTTACATTCCAAGAAATGTACAATGTGATAAAAGATGGAATCCGTCATAATGGCAGTAATAAAGATACATTTATAGATAACGATTTTTGAGAATTGAACCTACAAAAAGTTTAAATCGAATTCAATGCAATTCTGTTTTTTTTTTAAATTAACTAATAATTTAAATTTGAAATTTATAATTTTTATGACTTAAGATTTAAAAATCTTTTTACTGAAAATGTGCAAAAAGTGCAAAGTAACTTCAGATGTAATGTTATAAAGCTTTTTCGTGCAACTAACCGTTAGTGAACACATAAAAACACAATGGAAAATTTATTACACTCCATCTTAATTACAGGTACATTTTATCGTAAAAGTAAAATATGTTTTATTGAATCGTAAAAAGTTATAAATAATTAATGTTCAATTGACTGTAAATTACTTAGGGTCTTAAAAGAACAATCTTTTCTGACTAACTTGCTGAACCATTTACGAGTATTTAAGAATTAATGTATTGAATAACGATATTCAATTTTATGTATTTATAAATTGTTATATGTGTTATTATAAGTGCTTTCTTTTCAGATAAAGAAAAAGAAATACAATAATGGTTAAAACATTCCAATATTTTATCTCTATATATTTATGTAAATTATTAATATTATATAAATTTTATCTTTATATTTTAAATGCAAAACTATGTAAACCTAAATGGATATAGTATTTAAATACTAAATGCAAAACAATACAATAATACTTGACCACTGTTAAGATTATTAAAGATCTTCAATTATAAAACATTCAAATTAAAATCATTACAAAAAATATGGATATGTAAATGATTGTAATAATCACAAACCTGTATATAAACTAATATATACTTTTAAGAGGACCATAACTTAAGTAGTGACTTCAATTTACATCGTGCGATAGTTCTGTGTCGAAACAAGTAATAAATTCGTGTCACCCCGTCACAGATATCGAATAGTTTTTCATGATAAAATGGAGTTTCATAGTCGTCTTAATGGCAGAAATGAAATACTAGGCCAGACGTGATATATGACGCTCGTTCTATAGCAAATTGAAATAGGAGTTTCAAAATTGAAACAAATGTGTATTTTCCGGTATGCATTTCATTAAAATGAAAATCAGCTCTATCATTCTGATTTAATATCCTCTTACTGGAAGTTATAAAGATTTTAATATAATAATTTCATTGAAAAATATGAATATTTAAAATTTAATTTACTTAAAATGTTGCCAAAAATATGTGAGGTAAATAAGAGTGACGTTTTTAAATCTCATAAGATGAAAATATAATGGTTACTTAAAAAAATAATTATTATAATTACGTTAAGGTTAAAGTCATTAATTATAACACTGTTACTATTTATTTTATTTTTAGTAGTAAATTTAGATAACAAACAGAACCTTATCGTTGTCGACATAGATTCACCATATTATGAACATTTGTTACCCACCACCTGACATACGAACTAAAAGGCTAGAGCCAATTGCTTAGTCATATTAAATGGGGTGTCCTCTTAATGGCTTGCAGTGAAGTACTGGGTCAGTCATGATGCATGGCCTCTTAGCTTAACCGAATTTAATAGCTCTCAAGATAAAGTATTTTAGAAATATGCCTGATATACCTCTTTTTTGTTATTGAATTTAAATCGTTTTATTCGTTTAGGATTTAAAAAAACAACAATTTTAAAATATTTTTAACGTTATTTTATGTTTATCAACACATTACTGTTACATAGTACATCTTATTTTCATATAGCTTTTTTAATAGAATTTAAAAAGGACATTTCACAGTAACATTTTATCTCACATCATATAGACAATTTGTTTTAACGTTTCGATAAAAATTTATATAACATCTGCTTTATTGAATATAAGGAATGCCTATTATACATATTTAAGCTACTTACGAGACATGTACTTAAAAGGAAATGTTAGCGACGGGATTGTCTTCAGTATCTTAGTTTCCTATAATACTAGCTGCTACCCCGGACCTTATCTGTTCGAACCGCAGAATTCTTTACCAGTTTCAATTTGGTTCATAAATATACTACTACTAATAAACGAAATTAATTGTAGAAGGTACTGTTAATGTTTTGCTATATTTCTTGTATTGATTGCAAAGATCATAGTGCGATATTATACCACTAATCTTGGGATATGAAATATATTTCTAATACAGCATGTTGCTTAAAAGATTAGCTCCTTTCAACGAATAACTATAAATTCTCTCAGCGTTATGAAATTAGTATAAATAAATAATCATCTAATCAACTAAAACTAATATTTAAATATACCTACTCATTTTTTATTAAATTTATTTATGTATTGTGGTAAATATATCAAGTATCTTATACTTTTTGAAAATGAAAACAATCTTCATATTCCTCTTTAGTGCTTTATGAATTGATATTTAAATTATCTTTACAGGAGAGTAGACATCTTTGCAATCGGACATCCATCAGGGTTCACCATTGTTAGATAATAACATAATTCTTAGGTAGAGTTTTCTTGTTTTTATCTTTACAATTTCTAATTTCTGGGACATAATTTTTTAGCCTTTTCTCTGATTAAAACACTAATACTAAGAATAAACATAGATTCGACATTATTTTATTTATAAATAGAGGTTTTTCGTAGAAAAAAAAAAGATACTAAGTTGGTGAATAAACACTCGAATGTGTAGTTTCCAGTCTATGCGTGTAGCTATACACAAACAGTATAGCAGTCAAAAACTATTGTTATATATAAATATATATGTAAAGTGTTTTTTATTCAACAAGAATAAAGGGTACACAAATGGAGGTAAAAGTATAAATATTTATTGTACAGGTGGTAGATATAAACCGCTGGAGGATATTGGGGGATAAATTGATTGTGCGGGGTCGCTTTTCCATTTAGATATGGAAATATTCGGGATTGTGTACGGAAATTCTTTGATTTTTTTCAAAACAAATCGTGCTTAAAGCGATCAGGTTTTTTATTTTGATTTTGAAATACTATTTCTATGTAAGCTTTGCAATTAGTAAAGTTGTACATGTTCAATCTCGGTTCCGTAAAATTAGAATTGAATGATAGATACGTACTGGAAATTTATTATGAAGTTTTTTCAATTAAGAATATTATAAAATTTTTAATAGGTAATATAGTCTCCAATTTTATCAGTTTCATTAGAATCTTAAACAGTATTGATTACTTCACCTGGTATTATATCTACATACTCGTATATTTGATTTTTCTATTACAGTTATTGTAATATGGAAATTATATTACTATAGAAAGTGACCCTTAGACCTTTTTGTACATGAAAATAATCTAAAAACTTTGACAAACGATTGATTGTTATAAGAAAAGGTTCAGTCATGTAAAAATAATTTTATAAAACAGGCCAGAAGAAATATTTGTTTCTCATATAGAATGAAAATCAGGATAGGATATAACTATCAATTTATTACCAATAAAACAATCACACTGAAATGGTTGTGCATTATTTAGTACAATTGTCACATCTTGCGTCAAGTGGTGTCATCATTACTACTATAGTATATATGAAAATGTATACCAATCTTCAGAACTTACAAGAAATAAATGAATTTCATGTAAGGGACTTTATAAAGAAGTTTCTTTCTCTTTCGAAACACAACTATAATATAATTAAAGAGGGCCGCAGGTGCATGACGCAAATAATATTAGAAGATTTATTATTCGACTTTGCGGCTGAATTCCACCAGTAGTGATCACCTTCGGGTTAAACTTGATTATTATCAGTTTTAAAACATCAATAACCACTAATTACCCAGGATCTATTTATATGAATCGAGCTACTTACAATCCTAGTAGAGCCAATCCGTATATGAATTACATTTCAATGGCCAAATCTGGTCTCTACAAAGATATCGTAACTTATATAAGGAATTTTACTTAAAATGTATATAATATTGATTCTTATAATAAAATGACTTATTTTAATATAAACTTTATACACGGTCAAGGGTCAAGTTATCTAGGCCAACGACGATAGCCCAACATTCAATTTGTATGCAGTAGAACAAATTTTCATACTGCAACCTCTGATAAGCGTCCCACCGGTCACATTATGCACAGGCGGAAATAGCCTCTCCAGTGTCCAAATAGCATACCGGAATGTTAATGAATCAGTACATTGATAACGTTAACATTGATAAATGACGAATAGCAATCATTGTTACGATTAACTAGCACTATAATTCAAATGAAAAAATGATATATCGTTAAACATACTTATGAGTTTATACATAACTTTCATATTCTTGTAAACTGATGTACAACAAAATTAACTCGAGTAATGGGGTACGGATAATCAAACTTCGCACTGTTTATGCTTGGAATGAAATTGAAATGAATAAACTTAACTCATAGCTTAATTAAGCGTCGCGCAAGAAGTTTGTGCGTCCCCTCGGAATATCAAAATGGGCCAAACTTGTTTCCTTTTATAAAGAGAGGTATGTAACTTCGCAACTGTGTTGCTAAAAGACGTTAAATTAAGCAGAATATGCTAGAGGGAAACATTACTTCACATAATATTTACTAAGTAATTTCAATTTATGTTTTGTTTAAATAAATTATTAACATTATTTTTTTTTTATTTTATTCACAAATTGCCCAAAGACATTGTATTGTTTGGAAAATATATTAAATCTGAAACCTGACCATAACGCCATTGATTGTAAATTTAAACTACTGAAATACGTAGGTATACATACATATAACCCATACGTATTATTTTTTATAAAAATTCTTTTAGAAGATCAGCAAACATTTTTCTGACCAAAAATTTTACGACAATTATTGGTACTGTTTTGATCTTGATTAACAAAAACACCATCTAGCGATGACTTTCAACAAAGGGATAGCATAGAAGGGTGTGGATAGTATTAAAAAGATATTTCTTAATGAAAATTAATATAAATTGATTTTGGCGCCACCTATCGAGTTGAAATGCAAATTAAAATCGTCTATAAAATCTCATAAAATGAAAAAAATATACGGAATTGGTCAATATATGTTATTACTACATATTTATATTCCGAAATTTATGAGTCATAATATCCGTATTATGAAGGTAAAACTATTATAACCTATAAAGATAAACCAATTCGGAAGCCGAAACTAGCAATAACACAAATATAATTAGCAAAAAAACTCCGCAACCCTACGAATACTGACATCATTACTAGATAGACGATAACAGAATGGAAAGAAACATCTAAACATTTTATTATTACGTAATTGTAAGGAAATCTGACTAACGTCATCTTAAAGGTGTTGTCTCTTAAAATAAGTGTATTTTATATCTCGTACACTTTTCTAATCTTACACAAATATTATTTATTTTAATGTAGAGATTATGTTTACAAGACTTATGTTTTCCATATCTTCTTATACTCGGAATAAGGATTACGGAAAAAAACATACGAGAGATGGAATGTACAGAACACGGTGAGATGATAAAGAATGAAATATAATATCTTACCTCGTTGTTATTCTAAGCCTAAGGTATTTTTTATGTGACTGTTAGTTTGTTTACTTTAATATTTCTATAAATAAAACATACGAGTAATTTTATTTCTTTCTTTAACGCTTAATACCATATTATTCTTACCCCATTTTATACACAAAATCCAACAGAAACGGATATGTATTTGAAAATGTTTCCAATTCATAAGTTACTCCCACATCCCAAATCATGGACAGGATTACATAAACATTTATTCCGACAAGGTAATGCTCGATACAAACTCATAAATCTGCATTCGGTGCAGGTGTTATTTAGAGAAATATGTTGAGTCTCCCCTAAAAATAAATCATATGTAATACAGTTAAGGGTGCGGGTTTGACGCCTCTCCTCAATAATCCCTACTGAGCTCAGATTTCTGAGCCGAACAGATTTATGTATAAAAGTTGCTAAATAAGCCGCATCACTCATGTTTAAGATGAAATCGTGATATCATATAACTTGTATATACTTTTTTATTTGTATGTAGCAAATTTTTCATTTGTTTATTTAGTATTTTTTGAGTGTATATTTAAAACTGAGTAATTACAAGTAGGTCTTATTATATTTTTAATAGGGCAGCTAATTTAAAAACAAAGTGTACATACTTAAAAATTCTGAATACAAATAATTTTAAAAATACACATACCATTTCTTCGAAATGATCAAAACAAGGAAACAAATAATGTTATCTCCATATTTGCTTTATTTGTTGCAAAGGCAATTTTAATTTAAAGTACGACGTTGTAAAGTCCCGGTTGTTCGAAAAAACAAAAAAGATTTTTAACACGGAAGATATTATTTATTGTTTATAATTTTGTTATTCCATATATAATATTTATGCAAATATTAAGACTGATTTCGTGGCCTGAGATGATATGTTTAATACAAAGTATCAAGGATATTTAATAACTTTCACAAAGCATCCAAGATTATCAAAGTGGTACAGGGTATCAAACGAGTAGAGTTAATATTCCGCATACTGCAGCCGGTATGCAATGAGAGCGGCAAAACAGTTTGAATTAGAACATACTTTGTAGTAAATTTCGTGAAACAAGCATTACCCGTTGTTTGTATCGAGATTAAGAGAGCACTGGTGCGGAACTACCAACCTTTTACAAACATTTGTTCGCCTTTATCTTTATAAATGAACTAAGCTGGTCAGCTGAATACAAATTAAATCCTTTGCTTAGTAATAGTTTAATATAAATTAATTTAACTATTACAGTTAATTACGCTCTAAGTATGCAATTAACTATTTGCTGGAAACAATGTTATATAATTTAAACTATAAAATAGGAGATATTATTCGTAACTCAGGAAAAATTATAATATAAATTGTAAAATATTTTTTATATTTTATTCAATTATAATGAGTATAATCGATATTTGATATTATTTATCAAATAAATTCAATTCTAATGTCGTAATTAATGAATATGATTTTCAAATAATTAAAAAAAACGAATTTTTTATTATATGCTATACTTAAAAAATAAACAATTTTTTTATGTTTTAGAAATATATTTAAAGAAAAATTGTCACACATTCCCGTTAAAACTTTTTAATAGTCAACTTAACAAATTACTTAACAATAATAAACAAATAAGACCCGAGTACTCATTTTATTCAATAATTGATTTCAGAATTTACCATAACATAATCTATAAATTTTCGATTCTTACTAAATTACTTGACAATAATAAACGAGTTACTTTTATAAAATAAATTATATAACGAAGTTTAAAAATTATATAACAAAGTTAGAAATGTAGAAGTACAAGAAAGAGTCTGAAGTCAGTGAAGCTGTCAGTCCCTCAAGTAATTTGTAAGAAACAAGCCTATTTTTTTAAATTGATGTTTAATATTTAAGCCTGCCTAAAATTAAAAAGAAACGGTAATAATAACATTTTATATAAACCCTTCTTTATAAGTTAATTTTAAGCTTAAACAAAATGTCACTTCAAATGTATACTTAATTCAAAGTGTTTTTTAAAAAAAGAAAATTTAATTTAATTTTTAATATAATAACAAACAATAAAATCTCTAAATTAACG
This sequence comes from Melinaea marsaeus rileyi, assembly GCA_918358865.1. Classification (NCBI taxonomy): domain Eukaryota; kingdom Metazoa; phylum Arthropoda; class Insecta; order Lepidoptera; family Nymphalidae; genus Melinaea; species Melinaea marsaeus. Next base: position 23,556,938 of record OU911085.1, read on the forward strand.
AGTTAATTAACTAAAGTTATTCCAGTCAACAGCTGTCGCCAACAAGGAGAGTTGGGTTCTTGAAGAATATTAAACCTTACTAGAGTCGGCCGTAAACATAATATTAGTATTCAGGTGATACGAAGAGGACTCAAAGCATTAACCTTTAAAAAGGGGTCAACGCGGGAAAGTTCGAACCCCTGATATCTTATTCTGGACGACTGTTTGTTGGAGGGTTCAGTTTGAGACAAATACTACCATCGAATATTGATGTGAACCTGAATTTGAGAGCGATTAGTAATTAAATGAGATTTTCAGAATCGTTACTTTAATATTAATATTCTCCACACCTGTATCTTTTACTCTGATATCAGTTATTACATAGTTATACGTATAATAATAATAAAAACTCATTCTATTTCTTTTAATTAAATTATAAAATTTTAAACATATATAAGGTTTCTTTTATATAAATAACTTTCATGTTAAATGGAACATAATACAAACAGATTCCAATTTAACCCTTTAATTTCACCACACGTCTCGAGAATACTTTAGCGAAATATCCAATGTTAAGAGAAGCATCCCATATCTGATATCAGTCATTTGTAATAAAACTCTTCATTTGCTGACGATTCATGAACAATGTCACAAACGAGTTGGAATACAAAGGCGATGCTTTATGAGTATTCTGACAATTGCGATTGAACATACTTGTAAAGTTATATCGGTTATTGTTACCGCATTTCTGAAGATTTATTGTTATGACGAACATTAATAACGTATAATCGATATATAGATAACATTGTAACGTTTCCTTTGACGCTTGGTGTGTTGAATTAACACTAGTAAATCTTAAGTATAAAAATATAAATGGTATTATAATAAGATTACTTCAAAAAAACTTTATATTCTTTAAACATTTTAAGATACGAAAATGGCAAATTTCCATTATTCAGAAACATAATTGTTGCTACCGAAAGGTATAAATCCAGTATTCTTTTTCAGAGATTTATGTAAAAATCCATCATAATACAATCCTGCTAGCGGTCGAAAGCCAGAGTTCGGATACAATTTCGTTAATGAGGAGAAGCTTTGCCATCGGTCATTGTAAGGAGGCGGTAAATTACTTTCTTCGTCTGAATAAGGATTCGTTGTTATTGATAATCTATCTACCATTGAATTAAAGATAGCATTAGGATATGGATAAAGGTTAGTTAATATACTTGATTGCGTTGTTGGAGAAACTGCAAATTCAGCTGTATTTCTTGTGCTGTTTATATCCGATCTAACCACATTACTAATATTTGAAGGTAGACTAAAGTTTTTCCAATTATTTTCTGTCTTTGGAAGAGTAATATTATATTCAATTTGGTGCGTCGTGATTGTCAAATTTTGTAAAAAGTCATTATTATATAAAGCTGCTGGATATGGAAATGGTGGTATTGTAGTCTCGTTATTAAAAATAAGATTTTCAATATTGCTATTAATCAATTCTGAAGTAGTACTTAATACCTCACTTATTTCAGTAGTTCCATCAATATCAGAATCATCATCAGCTTGTCTTAACGGATCCGTTGTTGTTTCACTATCAGCTAACCTCTTTTCTTTAACAGGGAAATCTCTTTCATTTAAATCATTCAATTTAATATCATGCTTTGTATATGGTTCAGCATTAAAATTTGAAGAGAGTTTAGAATAACTTACATTTCGTGTATGATCATCATTTTGTACATACATTTCATCACTATTTGGTGCTGGTATGCGATCTTGATACTTCGTTGTAGGCAATATTACTATAGGTGATAAAACATATGGAGGTAATTCTAGAGCAAGATTCTGGCCCAATTTAAAACCTTGGAGATAACCAAGAAAAGGAAATAGATTTTCACTATTTTCTTTATTAGCAGATACTACATGTTTAATACTTGAACCTGAAACACATAATTTTATTTAAATATTGTCGCTACACTTTATCCACATATAAAAAAAAAATAAACTCACTTAAAACTAACAACAAAATCAAAATTATAATTGACGTATGACAGCCAGCCGCGTTCATTTTGCACTATTCAATGATTTAAAATGAAAGTAAAGTTAACTAGTATTTGTTATCTCCGGTAGTATTCATGCAAAAGAGTGGCATGAATATTATATCGGCTACAAAATAAATTGTCTTATACAAAATACAAGTCTTTGAATTTTTTATTTATTGCTTTTTTTATAGAAAAAATATAATTAATTATACCATAGAGGAAAAGAAAATTTATAATAAATAAAAAATACTATAAAATATAAAAAAAATACTATAAAATATAAATAGGAATTAGTATTTTCGGAAGTATACAACATTCATCAAATTAATAAAAATAAACCATTGTATTGTTGTGCATATTTACTAGTTTTTGTTAACAGGTGTGAGTATGTATGTAATGTTTATTATGTTAGTATTTTAACCAGTATAATTTTAAGATCTAAGAAATAACTAACAAAAATTTATCCGTGTAAGGTTGACTATAACTATACTAGTTTTAAATAGAATCAAAAATTTGTCAACATGGAATAATTAAGAATCTTTAACCTCTGAGACTTCATTTTTAATTAATGATTTCCCAGATTCTGTAAATAATGGTTAACATCAATTAGGTTCCTTTGAAAAATACCTGATAATATTTTTACCTTAAAAAAAAACATAGATAAGGATTTTTCAACACGATATAATGTTGGAAATTGTTTAAAACAGTATTCTTGTTATAAATAAATTAAAAAACTTTAAAAAAATAACTAATAATTTTCACTTGTTGAATACATTTAAAACAGCCAAAGGGAAATCAAGAAAAAAGTATCCACGAAGTACGAACTTATCGACATGCGGGTTCTATATTAAAAGTGAAAGTTCCATAAACAATCATTTACAACGTTTCCAATTACATTAGATGCACCAGCAGCTTTGATTTCACTGGGTTATTGGACGTTTTAACAGTTGTATGTGTATTCAGATTATCTTGGACCTTCGTTATCATTAATTATAAATTGAATCATTAAATTAATCTCACAAGAATGATATTACTATTTATAATTATAAATTTATGATATTATTATCGGTTCTAAAAATATTTACCCCTAGCCAAGTAATAAATAAAGAATTGAATCATTCAAGTGTTGTAATTTTGACAATTTGAAATACAAAATTAATTATTTGTAATGTTAAATAAAATTCCATCCTTACGTTTCTTCAAAGAGGCCTGGGTGAGCTCAGTAGATTTCGAAATAAACAAGCAACAGGATATTATAGAAGCGGGCACCGATGACAGGTGAAAAGCATCCATTATTACGATTTCCCACTGACAAAAGATGTTCCCTTTATTTCTTTGTCTTTCGGTATAGAGATATCATTTCATAATATAGCCCATAGGGAAAGCGAAACGAGTGACAGTTTTGTACAAAGCATTTTTCCCTCATATCCATAAGTAAATATGTAAGAACATTACCTCGTCTCTATAAGGAATGATGCTTGAAACATTGGAATGTTTAATATTAGTGAGAGATATGTTTTGAGGCATTCGAAACAACTTTGAAGACAACATTATTTTACTTTTTTATTTATATAATGTTATATTTGATTATTAATTTATACAGTATAAAATAATTAGTAGTTCAATGAAGTCTTACCTTCTATACATAATTTTAAGCAAGTATTGTTTATTAGATTAGTAACTATTTAATCAAAGAATTCATCGTATTACTTTACTGCAGTAGAGAATATATTTTTATATTATTTATAAGATCTATAAGGCTTTTAGAAAGTTAAAAATAGTATAGATATGTTTTTAGTCATAACAATAAGTACAAAATAAATTTACAGTGCTTCTGTAGTAAATCAAGTTTCCAACTTAATGAGTGGCTCAAAGAATATAGTAATGATATCACAATAATGGATTTATAAAACAGCAGAAACCTAATAAAGTACATTTTTTTTACAAAAAGCACAAAAGCTTGAGAAGCTTTGAACTAGGAATGACCCTCTTGAGAGTCTGGTATTATGTAATCGCAAAGCTTCATGGACGTCAAGAAGACTGATGTGAATGAATTACCGTTTCCGTTGTTAGTTTCCATAAAATAGTAATGTAAATAATAAATATTGACATAGTGGTATTAAATTTACTATTAAAACATCTTGACTAAAATAAAGTTCTTCGGTAATAATTAATTTTAAATATATTTTAATAATAGGTAGTCAGTGTTACCGCTAAATTAGTTAGTAATGTTAAACTACTTTTTGTACCAACCACCAATATTACTGATACAGTAATTAATGTATAATAATAGTCAACATCAAATGCTTATCTATAGGTGTATTTTTAAAAGTTTGTTTATATTTAGGAAATGAAAAGAAAGTAATATATGACAACATTTTCAGTAGCTGTCAACGAGCTGACGCTCGGGGCGCGTCTCCGGCACTGTCAGCGTTAAGTCATATTTCATTTGAAAAATGAAATGATTTTATTAAATAAATAAGAAAATATCAAGGGAATATAAAAATGTTGTAGGTAATTAAATCCGTTATATAACTTTATATAAGTTTTAAGATATAGGAATTCGCTGTAGTATAGTATAGTATAGTATAGTATAGTATAGTATAGTATAGTATAGTATAGTATAGTATAGTATAGTATAGTATAGTATAGTATAGTATAGTATAGTATAGTATAGTATAGTATAGTATAGTATAGTATAGTATAGTATAGTATAGTATAGTGTAGTATAGTGTAGTATAGTGTAGTGTAGTATAGTATAGCATAGTATAGCATAGTATAGCATAGTATAGCATAGTATAGCATAGCATAGTATAGTATTTAATAAATATAGAAAAATCATCAATCATCATTAAATAAAACTCAAAAGAGAATTGAAAAATATGAAACAAAAATTAGACAATATCTATCAAATTATTTTGCTTTATAAATATGTATTAATTAATAGTCAATTATTATATTTCTCAATATTGTTGTCATTGTGTCATGAATTCTCATTAAAAATTAAATTAAAAATCTTTTTATAACACTTCTAATGAAATTCACTACGGAAAATGTTTATACCATTTTTTTTTGTCTTATTTTATTTGCCCTTATTAGGGCAGCCTTAAGATCCAAAGATAGCGTTTGTAAGTATATTAACCTAATTGGTAAGAGCGTTCGTATCTCTTTAAGCCTATTCAGATTACGTCGTAGTTGATTTATCTAAGACTCTGTGAAATATTAGAGCTTAACCTCTGGCGGCAGGAAAATAATGGATATAACAAATCTTTATACATTTCATTTGTTGATAATCATTTGCTAACGTGATTATAATTATTTATATATCGAAAAATAAATAAAATAAAATGTATTTTACCGTTCAATTATATTAAGATGGGGCTTAAAAGAATATGGACCAATTCAATAATTTATATTATTTTTACCTCATCATTTTTCAAGAGATTAAAATACACTTCTAGAATATCAGGTTTTTTATTTGTTAATGTATGGTTATCTAACATAAATAATTGAAAAGTGGAATGAAAAAAAATCAATATCTTAAATATCAAAAGGGATAAAGATATTACAAACATAGTCTTATATAGAGCTGACGTTTAATACTAGCCACAATGAATGCAAATGCAATATGAAACCGAGGTGACTGAATTGAAAACTCAACTGATTCCTGAACGATTGAAGATCAATTCGAAGAATAAAGACCTCTCTCGAGAATGATAATTTCAGTTTCAATTACACGAAATGGTAACTTTAAAGTAATAAGATGGGTTTCGTTACACAAATCTTCAGTTGGATTTAAATTTCTTGAAAGCATTACAACGCGGACCATTTTCATTTTAAAATTTGTGATCCATTTTAATATAATTTATAAATAATGAGTCATAGACCATAATGACGTCACAAACCTTACTAATTCAATGTTTTGACAGCTTATATTATATTAACAAATTCTCATGCATAGAAATAACATTTCTTAAGTTTTCTTTTTAAGTTATTTGATTCGTCAACTTTCACTATAAATTTGACAATAATAATTAATAATTATATTTTTGTAATTCTTAGACGTTTTACAAATACAGTCGAAGAAAATAGTTTACCTTCAAAAAGATATACTATTCATCAAAAATTAATCAACAATAGCATAAATTGTTTCCATTTTTTTTAAATCCTTTAATAGGTTTGGAGTAAAAAAAAATATAATAATTGTAAGTTGTTTAAATTGGAATTATATTATATTAGAATTTATGGTCTTTTGTTAGTCTATTGTGCGCAATGTCCATTGTCTTTGTGATAATTTGTAATGGGGCCTCGAGAAAGAAACATAACGAAGAATGTTCAGTTTTCTAGAACCTGTTATATTATATTAATTGCTATACTATTGTTTTTATTAAAATATCTTGGAAGTGGTGTTCGCAAATCGTAGTCAAAAAAAAATTATATTCAAAGATGATGAACATAATATTTTTGCTTTAAATTTTTTACTAAAACTCACTAGCACTTTGAAGCTAAACTTAGAGTCTTGTTGATTTGTATTTTTTGAAAGTTTGGACAACTCACAAAAAATTCTAAAATTTTTTCAAGTATCACATATTTTAATAAATATGAAATATAAGCATATTAAAATGGATATTACATTAGCAGATTATTCTTATAAAAATAATTCACTTAGGTTTAATAATCTCCTTGACGTTTAATAAACCATCTTTGCGTAGTCTAAAGAGCATTTATGACCATTTCTTATGTTTTTGTGCAAGGCATTTTGAAAGCCACAAAGCCACATTTCTCTCAAAACACTTAATTTCTTTTGATTTAATAAAAATATCAGATAAAATTAAAATTATCCATTTATATGTTTCTAAACTATGTTTGATTGTCATTTGTTCATAATAAATTGTGTGTGCTTTCGACATTTCGAAAATAATCACTTTGTGAGCGTGTTAGTCTGCTAACTTTATAGACGTACATTTTAATTTATTTCAGTTTGAAAGTCTGAAGTAAATGAAATCGTAGTTTTCTATTTTAAACTTTTACCTCAAGAAACGTACAATCATACATCATAGTCTTTTTAATTATTTAAAAATAAGTCATATATTCTCATTTTTTAGATACCATTTTTCTAAAACATATATATATTTTTGCTTAAAATATATGATATTACATCTAATTAGGAGCGGTTCAAGCGTGAAAACAGATTCCAATGTTACTTTCACCTTTTGTAAAGTCCAAATCTACATAAAGACCCAGGCGTGGTCCTTGGGGTCTCTTTTCCGGGTGTTCCTATTTTGTGTTTGAATATGCGACGTGAAGCTAAAGTAGAAATTTGATGGTAAAACGGTACACCGTTCAATTTCGCTCAAGCCGCAAAAGGTTACCTTTTTAACTTAACAATCCGAATAGGAAATTCTTTTTCAAATATATCTGTATTTCTGCTACTGTTCTTTTACCTTGACTTAAATAGCATAAAATTAATAGAATATTACCATTTTTTTTTTCTCTAAAAATATTATACTTATCTAAAAATTAAGTAATGTTATGTAAAATTGAAAGTAGCTTATCTTGAAAGGAAATACCGATGATAACGAGACTACTACACAAACTGCGGGCGTATAATGTACTATTTACCAAACTGTACATTTATTTCATATAGAAAAATATACAAAAAGTAAATTTTACAAAATTGGTTTATCTTTTACAATTTAATCCGAGCAGGTCAGGCATAACGTCTTGCGTGCGCTCTATATTTCAAAATCTTTTCCGCGTTATCGTAGTGCTTAAGTTATTAGCTATAAGGCTTATAATCAATCAAATATAACTAACTTTTCAGTGATTTTCATTCGTGTAATTTAATCTGTGGAATTATACTCAACGAATGTTTGAAATATAATTTAATATTTACTTTTTAACCGTTGACCTTAAACGATAACAATTTATCGAAATTGATTAAAAATTAAAAATCAACAGTATTAACAAATATACTCGTAGTTAGTATAAGTAACAAATATACCTATAATATAAAAATATAAGCATTTAATTTCCTGACAAAGCTAAGTGGAATGACAGAAAACATGGCTTATAGTTTTATGACTTTCAGTAATTATATTAGGTTTTATTAACACTTTCTTATTTTGTTAACTTTGCATTAAACTACCAGGTAGAATAATAATCTTTATATTATATTATACTCTCATAGGAACCTACTTACATAACATTTGTTAACTTTTAAAAATTATGTTGTTATCAACTCCTCAATAAATTAAATACTTCAACGGTAGACTTACTAAGGCCTGTTTATGTAGGTTCATAAATAAACAGAATAAATTGTCCCGAAGGAAGTCGAGGCTGCTTATTTATTAGGCCGAGTGCAGGTGAGACCTGGCTTGTTTTACGCCTCGGGCACCTTGTAACACATAGGCGACATGAGACCAATACGACAAGGCCTGAAACAGGCGGTTAACTATGTAAACTAACCTATAATTTAAGTCCAACATGCCAAGATAATCTTAATTTCTAGCAAATTCATACACGTTGGTGCTATTTTGCTCCAATCAAATTATATCATAAGATTTAAATAGGAGCAAAAGAATAAAAAAAATATTATTGGAATGAACTTTTCCAAAATGTATAAATGTATGAAGTAGTGTTATTTTCATTATTAAAATTTGCTAAAAACGTTCACCTATATCGATTTAAACCATTGTCCTTGATTGAATAAAAAGAAAAGATTTGTAAAAAAAAGATAATGTTACATTGCGATTTTATTTATTTCGTGTGCAAATTTGATTTTCGCTAAAAGACCTTTGAATTAATTGGAATATTACACAGTTTAGGTCTATTTATAACGATCCATTCTATATTGTATATAAGATGATTTCGATGACTACCTCTGATATATATACTTTATAATATTTTTTTCTTTACTCACTTGAAGCTTCGTTTTAATACTTGTTTAAATCAGTCGCTGATTCAATTACGGTTCACTACCAATGTCTCACAAATTAAACAAGCAAAATATAAAGATTATTATTAAAACTTGGATGCTACATGGTTTTGACTATTGAAGACCAAATGATTTCTTGTATATTGGCTAAAACTATTGGACCAAGATCACCGTCTTAGAAAAGATCGATGTGAAACAGCTTTGTTATGGTGTGTGAGAAATAAACAACTTCCTCACTTCAGTTCCTTTGTTCTACACATCGAAGGATCCAAAAAAAAAAACCACTTCTAATAAAAACGAAGCTTTCTCACTATCTCCATGTTAAGAAGTATAATTTTAAGTAAGTAATTTGAATATTTTAGTGATACAGAAATATTCAAAGGTTTTTACAATTAAAGATTTTTTTTAAATCTACCTTTAATTCTTTAGAGCATGAAATTAAATGTATAAATTTTTATTACTTAAGAGAATTTCAACGAAGACAGCGTCGAACGAGTCCTTGTCATTGATTTCCGAAGCGAATGGTAAAACCAAACGTGCCTAATTTAAATAGTAACGCGTTTGAAATAATTTTGTCCTGCACCAGAACAAGATTTATGTAAGAAATTCCCTAGCCAGAAGCATTATGGTTATTACATTTACAAAAACTAATTTATTATCCTACATCAAAAATTTTATAATATTTATTTTTATACTTAGTACCTTTATGATTATAAGAATACAAAATAATATCGTATAAAGAATTTATGAATACAAATTTTATCAATATGCCAATGCGGCAACTTCATGCTTTTAATTAACACGGTGAAACGTGGGTTCTTATCAAAATATCATCCTAAATAAACGAATGGCCCTAAATACTATACATTATTCAGCATGTAACGATTACGTATTCAAACAATACTTCCCTGAAATTCAAATAAAGCTAAACAAGAAGCTTAAATTATGCTTTGCTTAAGGAATCGAATTGAAACTAAATCCTTTAAGTGTTTGAATTATCCATACAACCGCAGGTATTGATTTTAATACTTCTATTATTTTCTTATTTTCTTTTAAAGTATCTTATAATGATGTCTTCATGACATATAAATTGTAAAGAAAATATAGAAACAAAATAGATTTAACTTTACAAATACAAGTTATCTCTTTAATAGTCAAGGAGAGAAATTATTCTAGTATATTATGTAGTAGTATTCTTATGCATTCTTCTCGAAAATATGATGTACGAAAGTAAAGGAATGGATGTGACAAGATAACTTGGAACGTCCCCGATGTTTCCTCTGTCCCGTGCGACGCGTGCATTACTGGAAATTCTTTGTTTTCTCACATTTTATATTACACAGACGGGCAATTTAGACGCTGTTACATTTCTTTATATTATGTATTTTGTTTTAAAATATGTTCCTTTTAAAGTTTAAATTACTTTACAGTAATCCATATCATAACTTTTAAAGTTTATTTTTTCATATCGGCCTTGTAACTAAATATATTTATTGTTTAACTTGATTGGTTATAAGTGAGGAAGTCAATGAATTAAGTAAAAAGAACTTAAATGAATAATATTTTTTTATTTTTACACTCCATATATTAAAAAAAAATTAAAACGTAAGGCTGCGAACGACTTGTTAGTAATGAATAAATCATTACTCTTGGGACCAAGAGATAGTGCGTGTTACTTTGGCAAATTTGCCTTTATATATTTTTGTAAAATTTAAATATATTTTCATTTTCATGTGCATTCACTTTGAATAAATGCTATAAATTGTATATTTTGTTTTAACTAAAGCCTATTAACATTAATTCTTCTCTTTTAAAATTGTACAAAACCCACGAAAGTGCAGGTTAGGGTAGGATTCTTGTGTACGTTATTAAATTAAAATGTATTATATATTTAAATAATTTAATCACAAAAGATAAGTTTGCACAAATCTCTGTAAAACACAAGTAAAAACTTGAAGATTTTAAGTTTACTGAAACAAAAAAGTTGGGAAAAAGACAACGCGTGGACAGAAATATTTAGTCAAATTCTTTAAAGACGGGCTACTTTGGAAAGTTTACATGAATGCTTGATACGTAATAAATAAAAGGATATTTTTAGAGAACCAAAACTGTCAATTTCTTTTAATCCTAAGGTTTTGAAGCTTAAGGCAGTCCAAAATAAATTGAAAAACTCTTCTATATTACAATTAAAAAACGATTTCAAATAATTACTATAATTGTATATTACTTTTAATTTTTTTTAACTAAATCGCTTTTACGTGTACTTTATTGCATACGAAACTCAATGAACAAACCTACACTTTATCGTTCATCTCTTGTATAACGCTACACAATATTTCATCATTTCATAGTCCGGGGTTGTTGCGTGCATAATCTGTATGCGGTTTTGTGCGGGAAATGAAAATTGTCGTCCTTTTCGCGCCAACCCAAATTGGAAAAGCAACACCTGCGCCTAGCCTATTTTTGGTACAAAACACTTCCTACAGGATTTTATAGACTTACAAACTATTTTCATATGTGCTACACAGTTTGCAAAATCTGAATAACGTTAGCCAATGTTTGGTATGCATTGTTATATCACGATAATGACAATGTGGTTTCATTATTAGAACAGCTTAACTGATTATATCCAGCAATTAGAGCCCATTTTAAACAAGGTTTAATGTTGCAATGAATTTCTGTTTGAATGCACGTGTTCATAAAAGTAATATTTTGAGTTTTAATATACATTAGCATAAAATAAAAAAAAAATTGTTCTAATTATAATAATAGACATTTTTATACAAAATGCATTAATATCTGTGTTAAGCTTCTTAAAAGGATTATAACTAGAGTAGCATAGTAATAGTAGTTGTATAATTACTATATATACTAGTATTATGTAAGTAAATAGCTTGTAGAGTCTCTAACAATATAATTTACATTATAACAAAGGTAATTGTGTTCACGTAAATCCTATTTGCTCGAGTGCGTACGACATATGAATGTAACGTTATTGCCAGATATAATTTTGCACAGAATACAAACCACATAGATTTATTATCGAACGGGTCGAATTCTCAGCGTACTTCGGAGTTGAGAATTAATTAATCCAGATTTAGAGCCTTCCCTTACGGCAACGTGAGATAAAATGCTGCATATATATTGTATAATATATTATATTATCTTGATGTTTATACAGTTAAGAACGATTTTAACTATACATTTTCTAACAATTAATGAATTATTTCTTTAAATGAATAATTTTTTTATATAGATACAAATGTTATACAAAGCTTAGTAGTTGAATCAAAGAATAAAGTTGTATTTACATAGAGATTGTTCTTTGATATTTTTTGATACTACTTTCCTCTTTATAATAAATTGGTAAAATTGGTCTGGATTGTGTGAGACATATTTTAATCCGCTGAAAAGCATATTACTTCATCCTGATGTAGCAGCTCAATATCATTATTACTGTTCTCGGTGAACATTATTTTCGTATTTCCTTTGCGTGAAGTCCGTAATGAGAATAAAAGCGTGTAAATTATTGTCGAAATGAATGTGAATTCTTGTCTCTTTTATTATGTTAATTTTGACAAAGCGGTGATTATTCTTGAATATCTATGAATAATTCAAATTACAACAAAATTTAAATATATAGAGTAGGTTACTCTATTTTCTTGTCCTTAATAATAGGGATTCCATTTCAATGACTTATTAGTTGTTAAATATTTTTTATATGTATATTATAAGTCTACAATAGACCTTATTTCATTAACGTTGTATAGTTTTTTTATTGACATTGTTGTAAGTAATAATGAAATTATCGGTCCCTTAAAAATAATAACAAAAAAAAAATTTACCGCGCTCGTAAAAATATATATTTTTAGATATTATTATACTACTACACTTTTTTACATAAATAACAACAAAATTTATTTAAAAAGTACGTTTAATGAATTGTATTGCATTTCGGAGAAACAAGATAGAATGATTGTAATATACTTACCATACAAAGAATTACATATCAATTTCTTTGCATTGGGGTTCATTAATATAAAATCAAAAGCGTACAGAGTTCAACATATCAGACCTATAGAGATCATTTGGTATATTAGAACTTGTTCTCCATTACACACGTCACTAGGGCTTGTGAACTAAAACCTATTCTAAACTAAAAACTATTCTACATTATTGAATAGTATTTATTTAAAAATGTATGCATTTTGAATACTTTGGATTATATTATATGTTAGAAAAATGGAAAATTTACATAAAATTTAATCTTTTAGAACTGAGGAAGATTAGAACCAAAAATGACATTTAAAATAGTTTATACCCTGTAATATATATAATAATGTACTGCTGACATCACAAAATAAATTAGGTACAGAGAAATGAACACATTATACTGCAGGAAAATAATATAAAATATATAAATTAAAACTTGATATTCTACAAACGAAAAATGTCTTAATTAAAAATTTTGTAGCTTGTTTTTCCTCGAGGAACTTTGTCTTGATTGTTTCGTTTACTTTCTTATATTTTAACCGAAATAAGTTTTCACAGCTGAACATATGTACTGTAAAAAATGTTCAAAATTTCTTTTCCAAGTTGGTGTAAAAGTTTCTTTATAGAAAGATTACTCCAAAAACTGCAACTAAAGTTACTGGAATACTCCTGTGTACTTCTTATATAGTAACTTTGATAGTAATAATAACTGTTTTTCTGAATTTTAAATGAACTAAGTATATATTAAACGTAGAACAGTAGCCAGAGCTTGTCTTTTATTTGAACCTGTTCTTTGAATATAGAAAGGGAAATTATAAAACCGTCCAAGCGTAATATAATCATAATATAATCAATATTTGAATTAAGAATATACTTCTATATTAAATCGAAAATGTTTATTTAAAGAAGTATATTAAAAAGGTTGATAATAAAAATATAATTCACATTTCGAGATAAGGCGGAGGCTGTTAGAAGGTTATTCGGATTGAAATAAATAACTTCCGCACTAATAAATCGGGCCCACGATCGTATAGATGCTTTAACTGACTTAAAGGCTTTTGGCCAATTGAGAACATTTTTAAACCTGCCGCCATGAAAATTCGAACGTTATCAAACAGCGAGATAGATGGTCGTAAATTCAGAGAGGCCTTTTTGTCATAATGCCTTTCATATTTCTCCTGAAGCACACTGTGGGCGCCGTTCAGATAAATTACTATCATTAATACAAATCTCAGCGAACACATCCTGCAACTTATTTAATTTATATTCCATCACAACCGTATTTATCAAACATCGACTTTATGAATTATAGATTTTGTAAAAGTTTAAAATATCGAAATTATTGTAAAATATTTTAGCTACTGACTACATACTAAGGATATTGCTAATATTGGTTTAATATTATAAGAAAATATTAAAGAGAGTATTTCATTAAAATATCTAGCTTTTACGTTAAAATAACTAATTGGTACAAGATGTTACCAAAGTTTAGTTCAATTAACTTCTAAGTCCCCGTAGTAATCTGTCAGGTCAAGGATAAAATTTAATATAATAAATTATTCAAATCTTGTCTTCTCTTATATTACTTGGCTTATAATGTACAGTGCCCCCATTGACCAACGTCCAATAGTGGCAATGAATGTTAATATCTTACTTAAATTAATACTACATTTGTTATTGGTTACACTACTTGAAAGTTATAAAAGTATATAAAATGTTGTGTGTACTGAACTTTCTTAAGACATGAACTTAAAAAGTCAAAGAGTGTAGTTTACGACTCAGAACTCAACGGTTTTAGCTTTATGAGGCGTAAGTAGTGGTCGGTGATAGAACTAGAAATGGAACTAATGTAATTTGGACATAATCACCTGTAACACTTGATACAAATTATAAACTCAACTTCTTTTGTTTCTAGAATGTGACCATGTTGCGTACTGTATTGCTTAGTTGTATATTGTTTTAAAGATACTTTTATTATTATTGAAGTAGCAGTCCTTATTATTAATAATTACTAATTAATTACATGCATTCTATGTAATGTCATATCAAAAGTGTATAATACAAATCATAACAGTAATTACATTTTATATAGAACCCAGTTGAGTCTTTCTTTCACATAAATGACGAGAACTTTTGCGATTTGGAGTACGTTGAGGACACTTTCGGTCAACTTAAGTAACTTCATAACTAGCTTAGTCTGTATAAAACATTTAACACTTTTTGATTAGTTGGTTTAGTTTAAATAATAAATTTTACAGATGGTTAGTTTTATCAAATTTGTATTTTCTTTATTAATATACTTTCGTTAAATTAATTATTATAAATATAACTAAGCGCACATTTTATACAATATTATTAAGAAATCGGAAACTTATAGTTATCCGAATCATCTGTATCAACATAAGCAACATTTATTTTAGCCATAGTGTCTTTAAAAAAATGTGCAACCAACGGGGAACGAACTTTTTTTAAATAATATTTTTTTCTCCATCCTCTCCCAAGCGAGCAATGTAGCGGTGATTTTTTTTTGTAATTTTAGTTTTTACTTCGTTTTCTTGTTACGTACAGTTGGTCTTATATTTTTTTCTGATTTATTATATAATGTGATATTAACTATAATATGTTAGATATGATGTAAGTTAATTTAAGACTTAGGTCAAGAAAGTCAATTAGTTCTTTATACCTAATTATAATATCGAACATAGTTTTGATTAATTGTTACATAATTAGGTTCACGCTGCGCTGCAAATTGCTGAGACAGAGATCATGTTGCGTTTTTAATCAGGTATGTAGGTATAGTTGTCTAAGATGTCGACAGCCCCGATTTTAACTAGATATAGCTCAAGGGCATGCAAATTATTAAATAATACTATAATAGTTTTCTAATTTAAGATAATTATCGCTGGTTATATTAAAATCTTATCGTCAAGATATTTTTAATGTTGAAAACTTCCTAAATGATACCCAACCCTCGGTAATTTTCTTTGTAAGGTGGCGTTAGATACTCTTAAAATGGTATACCGACTTTTGGGACGGTTTTTTGAGTCGGATTTCCTACAGCGATTTTTACATAATTAATTTTTACTGCAAATTTTTATCGATGACATCTCGTTGTATATTTCATCCATGAACATTTAATCCATGACGACTTAACAGCCAGTTGTTGTCTATATTATCATCGTTTATTTAGACCGATATCGAAGGAATAAAGGTAATGAATATTGAGAGATAATGTTACCTTTGGTCGATATCTTAACAAAATTGTGAAAACTAAGAGTACCATTCTAAGGGAGATTGTATTTCCATGATTAAAAAAACACGCCAAAATTTAGAGCTATATAAAATAAGATCCATGGCCTATTCCCGCTTCAATTCCTAAAATAAATATTTCAGACAATAACTTCAAGTCGATCGATCATTCATTGCACTCTTATTTAGTAAACAATATAAATATCATTTTTATAGATTACTCAATTTTATAGTCTACCTTTCATTGTAGGTATTCAGACATGTAAATATTTCTGAGGATCGTTATAGATAAGATTAATATTGTGTGTTTGTGCTGAATAATTCATAGAAAAACCATTATCTTATGCGACAGAAAATAAAGATTACTAAGAGAATACATCTTTATTAATTATTAGTCCGTTAGGGGTATAAGGTATAATAATAATTGATTATTCTTTGACTTTACAAAAAATTTAAATTTCATCTGCAATATAAAGATAAAATAATAATAATATTAATTACCTCGTTTAACAGGTTCGATCGTGTTAGGTGGATTCCCGTCACGCGATTCTCGATATGCAATATGCGAAGGTAACAATGAAACCGAGAATGCGATAAACATGTAATGTATGATAAAAGATGGTATCACCACATCAATAATTTCACCGCACTTGTCCTCAAACGAAAATAAATCATTTGTTTCCAGTCAACAAAAGGAGATATAGTTCATTTTCTTAAGATTGAATGATTTACTTTAGTTATGGGAGGAGGGGGCGTCGGATCGGCAAAGAAAAACTAGCAAGCAGTATTCTACTGGTCATTACGAGTCTTATGACAGGTCACTCTGCATATATTGGGTGAGGGGGAACCGTCCTCCATCCCTATCTCATAAACGGGGAATCGGATCAAAAAACTCTTCGGACAAAAAAGTTACCTCTTTTAATTTGTTAATTTTCTAGGATTTTTACGGTGAAAAAATGTTGCCTCTTTATGTGACTTTTTTCGGTTTTTAACTTTCAACTCCACCCCAGACCCCCACTAACCAGACCGATTTCCCCCGTTCAAGAACTGAACCTTCATTTTGTTCTTAAGAATGTGTATACCGAGTTTGAAAATCCTCTGTCAATATTTGAGACCTGTAGCGTGTCCCAAAGGTTTGCACTTTCACCCCCCCTCACTTTTTCCAAAAAAACGAGATGCTACGTTTATCCTACTAATTTATCATATCGACCTGTGAAGTCAGATTTCGCCTACGATGAATTTGGACTGATGGATCATATATACATATATATATATCGGGATATATAATTTTTTTTTTCGACGGATTCTCAGTCTCCAGTTCATAAACGGCGTAGCGCCCCTACTCTGAGGTCTGGGTCCCGTCATCGCATCGATTGCAATAGGTAAATTCATCTATGGAATCTACTTAAAAGAATATTGTTTATTTTGAAATCTTTAAAGTTTTAAAAATTATCACAAAATCTTATGAGCAAAAAATTATAAAAATAAATATGTTTTTTTTACCTTAGTAAGAATATATAATTTATATAAAAGCTGAAAACCAATTCATCCTGTTCTATGTTAGCAAACATGTTCTCATCGATATATTCTTGTATCATCCTCATCCGTTATACGACAAGAACAAACAGGATGCGTTCGTCGTATCCTTTAAGTATAGCTCCATAATCTGCAGACGCAGACGCTATATATTAGAACATTAGCGATAAATCGTAACAAATGGTTACATCCAGGATGTATCTGACAATATGTTAAAATATATAAGAGCACTATACACGCCAAAAACTAAAATAACAAAGTATTGAATAAAATTATAACTATTATTATTATATATATATAATACAAATACTCTTCTACCATACACTATATTTATTTTTTATTTATTTTGTATTTATATTATATTTAACAAACATTTGAATAAATTTGTTTAGAGTTATACATTCGAAATTTTTGTAAACTTTATATTCTACATTTATGTAAATTAGGTAAACCTAAGAAATAAAAAACATATATATAAAAATCAGCTTTAATTTCTTAGAACAATGTAGATAAATACACACAATATATCATTATTTATAATAATAAAATCAACATTTATGTATAAATAGCGTTACTTTAAATTATAATCAGAATGGTAGTATTAAAAGAAAAAAAAACAATCATAGATCTCATCGGGTTACCAAGGAGTAAGACATGAGGTCAATAGCTTTGATTATGATAGAAGATATATTTCTCTGTATTTATTTCCTTCAGAACATATGGCTTTGTGAGACACTGAAATATTATGTTTTCTGGTTAAATTATATTGTTGATTACTTTTACTTTATATATTTTTGCCCTTATTATCTTTTGTCTCCGATATAAATTGTATTATTGGTTAAACATTAATAAAACGTTCTTTATACGACGAGTTAAACAAACAATAAAATTAAGATTTTCAGGTTTACTTTTAAAAATAATACAAGATTTGGAAAATTTTTGTATATAAATCTATGTATAAATTATAATGAAAAAAATGGAAAAAATAACATCAAATTATTTTAATATTCACATCGCTTTCCCAGTTTCCTATCTGTGGCTAAGAAACTAGCAACGAAGTTGATTACTCTGTGACCACGGTCTAAGTTCGCTAATGATTTCTGCATCCGTTAAAGGAAAATCTTGCCTAAGTGGAAATACCACCGGTAATTTGCCAAGTGTACTTTATATGTTTTCAGATCTTCCTATATAATATCCCGGGCTGATATATCATAATATATAAAAAATATCTACAAAAATGTATCAAATACTATCTATATCAATTGTTTTTACCAAATCTTCTAGGAGAAGCCGCCTTTTTTTTGTTTTATTTTAGTATATTTTCCTAATTAATAAAATTACCTGCTATTTGTTTGACAAATATTAGGAGGAAAGAAAAAATTTTGTAACCGCTTACAAATTTTATTCAACGAAATAAATCACAATTATTACAACAGTATTTCATTATTATAGTTGAAAAGATAGAGGAATAAGCAAGACTGAAATAATGCAATCAAAATATAAAAATGTTATTTACATTCAGGCATTCAATCGTACTGGCCAGAATAGTGAATGCACGGTTAATTTGACTTGACACCTCATGTCGTGTTCTACCTGTTAGTTAATTGACACTCAGACGAAACCAAACTGTAGCCAGATTCTGTCTATAGTAGAATGGGATTGTTTATTTTGAAAAGTTTATTTTATTTCATTATAACATTGTATACTTTCTGTATAATATGTTTATATCGCCCATAAAGTGGGACTTTTAATTCACTGGTTAGATCATAAAGTAAGATGTAAATTACGATTGTAGTTAGATTAAAACAAGTCCTACGTATTTCATAAATCAAATCATCCATGAGATTTAATAAGCTTGTCTAAACAAAATTACATTTACTAAATCATTTATACTTCTGAATATATATTGTTTTTATTTTGTGAATAATTAATACCTATTTTACGTGGTAAATAATTTATTTGTAGTTTATATAAAATATAAACAATTATAATTTAAGATGATATATAGTAAAAATAATATACTACAATACATATAAACGTACAAATAATGGAAAACAACAACAATAAGGGTTCTCAGGCAACGATAATGTGAATGAAACTGGTTTGTTATTTAATATGTAACTTGAAAAAGGCTTCTTAATTATTATAAAAAAAATCTTTCTACGGAATAAACAAATAGGTGTCTTCAATAACCTTTGATATACTTGAATAAGAATTCTTTACGACTGCACACATCAGTGCATTCATGAAACAGACGGTTTGTCTCTGCATATTATATAGAGCTCCAGTGGATTTGGATCAAAATGCGAGTGACCTTGAATGGCCTTCATATCAAGGATCCAACAAAGGGAATTTATCGTTAAATCTTTCTTAATGGAATTACTTTTATGAAGCATTTACCTTTAATTTTGTATGATATATAAGAATGTGTACTTTCTGCTTAAGGCTAATTGAGTTTTAACATTCATTTTCTTATTAATATTATTGTTTTTCTGAAATATGACATTTAGTTTCTCGTCTCGAAGATTCAAAGAAAGTCTAGGCTTGGTACGATTTCACTACTTAGTATATAGCGAGAAATAGTTGTACGCTTTCTCTTTATAGTCTGCTTTACGTTTTGCTGAAATAGTATGAATAAAATTGTAATTGTTATTTTTACGTTCGACTCATAATATCTTTGTTATTATGGTCCTAAATAGTGAATTAATTTTGATGGGCTTTAATTTGTAGTGATTTATTAATTTTTAAGGTAAATACATATTGAAATGAACAAAGTAAAACATGATATATATTTCCACGGTCTGTAACCACCAAATGCTAGATAGATTTAATTTTAATAAATATAAATTTGTCAAAATAGACTTATAGCCAATTCAGTTATTACACTGTGATTTAAACATCAGCTAACATTGTTAGTCCACTGTCACTAGACTCTATATTCTATCATTTTATGGCCACTATTCCGGTAATTTCTAACAGTTATTTCTAAGCTCGCTGAGGACATAAACATAACATCAGCACATGCTATTTCTGTTCCTTATTTCACAAATTCACATTAAATACCCATACCACAAAAAAACAGAACTCGTCACAATCATTAATGTATTAACAAGAAGTATAAATGTATAAGTGTTTTACGTAGAAGATTTTTTGCAAAAAAATTAAAAATTTATATAGAAATTTTATTGGGTTATTGTGGTTCTAAGTTACATCACTATACAACTGAAATAATATTAATAATGTTACATTGAAATAAAGGTAAAGACTTATAAGTTCATTTAAATAATCGGATATCTAGGTAGCCCTAGTAAGAGAGTCGTGATGCACTGCTTTTCAAATTAAGAAGCTTAAAAGTAAACTAAGTACGAAGTTGATTGCTCTGCGACCACATTTGAGACAGTTTGAAACTATTTCAAAGTATGTTCAACAAAGTTTTATTTTCACAGCTTTATTTCCTTTCTTTAATTAGAATATAATTTTCACTATAAATATATTTTTCTATGCCTTTCCCTGTAATATTTTGTGGAGAACATATTAAATATAATTTAATTTATAATTGGATGTACCCGTGAGTTCATCTGCGACTGTTTAAGATAGAACTAAAAACTATCTCTATACTGTGTATATATGCTCTGGCCAGACAAATGTTACTATTCCAGAAAACGTAACAAGATAAAAATCACTTAAATTTAAGTATATACAGACTAGAGTAGTCATACAATAAAAAAAGTTTTTAAATAAAAATAAAATAATAAAGTTAAAGGCTTTTTTAGACAAATAAATAAAGCAAGTTCTTATAATATTAACTTTTTATTTATCAAATAAATACACAAACTAATGTTTTAGCGTATTTTATATCGCATTTAAATTTCAAGATTCAATACATTTTGGGAATATTTAAATAATATGGCAATATAATGTTTATCTTTACAATGTCACTTTTAACGTTTATTTTTAGGACTGCATAACGCAATGATTACAGGGGCGTAAAGGGTGGAATAGAAATGGATATGAATAAAAAAAGATAGAAAATATTCCTTTTTTCAGTATATTCTGAGATTTTCCAATTGTGTTTTTTTTTTTGCTTTTTCCTCACGGGTCATTCCATGTCAAATCAACACACTGATTCAGACTGGATGTCTCAGATTTTCATGATTTTTGGTATGCAGCAATATACCATAGACTTGAGAAAAAATGCCAAATTTCAGTTACGTATCACAATTACTTTCGAAGTTATGAATTTTTAAAAAATATATTTTTTATCAAAAAATGGCATGTTTTGGCATCTTTAGTTGCCTGTAGGATGGCAACCTGTGATGATACAAACCTGAGAGTGGTTTTATTTTAAAGCTATTGAAATGGGCTTTAATATGATATGTCACAAAATAGGGGTTACAATTTAAAAATAAAATTTAAATTTAAAGTTAAATTTTAAAATTTAAATTTCTCAAAAAGTGGCAATTTTAAAAAATTCAAAAAATTATCAAATATAGTTTGAAATGTCTAAAAACATATAGCAAAATTTTATCATGGGATCTCAATGGGATCATGAGTACAGAACTTCAAAATATATATATATTTTGTAAAAAAAAAAAATACCAGAACTGGTACAGTTTCAGAAAATTATGAATATTTCATTGAATGAAAAAGCTCTGGCTATTATTTTTACATTTATTTTAAGAAAGAAAAGCATAAAATAATCTAATCTTTATCAAAAAATGGTATGTTTTGGCACCTTTAGTTGCCTGTAGGATGGCTACCTGTGATGATACAAACCTGAGGGTGGTTTTATTTTAAAGCTATTGAAATGGGCTTTAATATGATATGTCATAAAATAGGGGTTACAATTTAAAAATAAAATTTAAATTGAAAGTTAAATTTTAAAATTTAAATTTCTCAAAAAGTGGTAAATTTCAAAATTTCAAATAAATATCAAATATAGTTTGCAATATTTAAAAACATATGGCAAAATTTTATCATAGGATCTCAATGGGATCATGAGATACAGAACGTCAAAATATATATGTATATATATTTTGTAAAAAAAATATATTACCAGAACTGGTACAGTTTCAGAAAATTATGAATATTTTTCACTGAATGAAACAAGCTCTGGCTATTATTTTTACATTTATTTTAAGAAAGAAAAGCATAAAATAAACATCATTAAAAAGCTAATATTACCTGAGTAAATTTAAGGTGTTTAACAAATCAGTATTTCAATTATGTTTGTCTTATCACATATTAAAAATCAAGACTTTAATTGTTGGAAGATATTCATACATTTTTCTGTTATACACATTGCATAGCAAAATTATAAAATTAAAAATAAAATTTTACTAGGTTTGGTACAGTATTTACAATATATATATATATATTTTGAAGTTCTGTATCTCATGATCCCATTGAGATCCCATGATAAAATTTTTCTATATGTTTTTAGACATTTCAAACTATATTTGATAATTTTTTGAATTTTTTAAAATTGCATTTTTTGAGAAATTTAAATGTTAAAATTTAACTTTAAATTTAAATTTTATTTTTAAATTATAACCCCTATTTTGTGACATATCATATTAAAGCCTATTTCAATAGCTTTAAAATAAAACAACTCTCAGGTTTGTATCATCACAGGTTGCCATCCTACAGGCAACTAAAGATGCCAAAACATGCCATTTTTTGATAAAAAATATATTTTTTAAAAATTCATAACTTCGAAAATAATTGTGATACGTAACTGAAATTTGGCATTTTTTCTCAAGTCTATGGTATATTGCTGCATACCAAAAATCATGCAAATCTGAGACATCAAGTTTGAATAACTCTGAAAAATTTGTTGATTTGACATGGAATGACCCTCACCTTACATCTTATATATTGTGATATATGTTTGATTTGAATGTAAAAAGCATTTTCTCGTTGATCGTTTCCTCTGCAAACATGATTATATAATCAGCATATTTTATTAAATACAATAATTAGTCCTCTTCAAGTATGTTTTGATTGTACATTGTGACAATTTAGTTAAACTAGACAACCACCTTCACATTCCATAGCGCAATTGTTCCTCAAGTGATTTCAGTTGTTTGAAGAACTTGGAGTAACATTCCTTATTCTATGTGAAAACTGTTCACTATCAAACTGTACTAGCAATGTAAACTATCTTCACTGAGCTGTAAGGTGACGTTACAAAATTCTATTATGAGAGGCTCAAATTGTTTGCTTGGGGAGATTGTTTATGTTACATTGTTCATTACTGTGTGTGGTAACCGATTAATGGTATATAATCATATTCTCTCTTTTATTTAAAATGACCTTTGTTGTTTTAACACTACACATTGTACAACTATTATTTAAACAATTCTTAGAACCTACATTCAAATTAAAATTATTTTATATCTCATAACATCTTTGTTACAGACAAACCTTTATTATATTATGTATTTTAAGATTTATAAATGTATTTTCTTGAAAGTAGTTTAAATAATCATAAAACATTTATTTAAAAATCAAACAAATGTACTTGATCAATAATTTAGAGGAGGGAAAGTTTGTTTAATAGTTTAATTTACTTAAAATCGACAAAAAGTTATATTTTAAATATAGTTACTTAAATTTTATTATAAAATTTAAATCTCAACAGGAATAACTTTAAAAAAAATTGTTTATACGTTATATAAATTTTTAACGTGGTGTCATTTTGTGAGCTTCAAAATCATATTCTTTAAAATTAGTGTATACACAACAATAAACAAATATTTTTATCAACACTCGTATTATTTTATAATCTTTGAAAGTATTTTCTGATAAATGGCCATTTACTAAAGCACAAAGTTGACTTTATCTATAATTATTATTCTGTTTATCTATATTTTTTTCCATATTCAATAAGCTACGAAAATATGAAGTGTTAATATTTATGTATAATTTTTCGGTCTCTCAAGACAATTGAAACGGAAGTATATTGAATATACGTTATAGAAAATTAGTAACTAGTTTAGTTCAAATTATACTTCTGAAGTTCATTAGAGTAACTCTAGTAACTTATAAAATAACATATTAAAAATTAAGTGAAACATATAAATGATTTTCAAATAACCTAAAACTCAAGTCTTCAGTAAAAATTCACGAGCCAACTCGGTAATTATCGGAATTGGACAAAACTAACCTGCTTTATGGGTGATAAAATGTATTTAAAGTGGTTAAAATTTATATTATAAATTCCTTTTAGCCTATTTTATTCCTTTCTTATTTGATTATGAATTTACAAAGTTAAATACAAACAAATGAATTACCTCTCCACACTTACGTATTCTCTTTTTTATTATTAATTATTATTATCGTATTATTTAAAATATTTTTTTGTTATGCAATTGTTACGGACGATGGATTATTTTCACTGACTACATATAATCCAAGAAGCGGAAATTATAAAGCTAAAGCCGTCTGCAGTTTGGCTGTCGACTCGTCCCACCGTCAATTAGCTAACAGGTAACAGAACGACACACGCTGTCGAGTTGTAGTTAATTACGAAATACTCTTACTGTAACATACAATACCTAAACGAAGTAATCTAAAACACTTGCTTTTTACGAAATACACTATGTCTTACTGCCTACATCTGTATCATACAATAATTCACCATGTATAATTGAAATGCATATTTTTATTTCATTTGATAATAACGTAGTTGGTAGTATTGATCAATAGCTACTATCTTGATTATTTTGTTGGAATGAGAGACTTGCTTATACCTTATAATTATTTTTAAAAAAGTATTTTTTTTAGCGATACGTTGTATAATGTATTTATATATGTCATGGATGTCTTCACCAAAATATTTTGTTTTATTTACAAGGTATTATGGCGGACAATTTTATATGTAAAAATAGAAAAGGATATGGATAGCTGCTTTAGATAGATTTATCATAACCATTTAATATAATTAATACAAAATAGAACTTAATGGTATCTGTTAAAATTTTATATCACGATTGACCAATTATTAAAGCGATTCACGGTTGTTAAGTCACCATTAAAAAATCTTTAATAGATATCAGTAATGTATTTTAATAAAAATAACCGTTGAAGTAGAGGTTGGGCACTTCACCAATGAGGTTACATTATTTTATGTAGTCTTAGAATTAACAGCAATATGACTTCAAATTGAAAACATATTATGTTTGCACATAGACACAATTGAAGATTTTATATTTACCATCACATGTTCCTCAAGCGTACTCGAGGACGGCTATCATAATAATATAGGCAGGCGGTTATTATTTCCTTCGATAATTATTTTCCCACAAGTATAATGGGCGTCTTAATTTGTAAGTAAGATCTTACCTTCTCGCACATAAATAATAAATAAGGCTTTTATAACAATATCTATCCATCCTTGCGTCATCTTCCACAAGATTGGAGAACTGCCAATTACATACATATTTAAAAGTATTCTTATCTGAAGCGAAAGGAACCAGAGTTTATATAAATGAAAATCTATTTTATTGACAAATAATGAATATAAATTATAATGTATTTATCATTATTATAACTATTATAATAAAATTTTTAAATAAAGCAATACCTCTGGCTTCAATGAGAATGATATAACAGCGCAACAAATTGCAATTTTATAAGGTATACTTGTTACAGCCTCGAATCAAATAATCAGCTATTCAAAGTATTCGATATATATAAAAGGAATAAATTTAATACCAAATTAATTTCCTTGAGGCTGAATTAATATTTTGCGAATTTCATTTATATAGAGAAATGGTGTAGGTATAAAACCAACATTCTGGTGCAGCTGGCGAACTGTTACGACCGCAAAGTTGGGTCATTATTAATTCTGTTTTCGTGTAGGCGCTTGATAATGTTTCAGACTTATTATTAGGAAAATGTAATGTTAACGACACGCCACGCGGTACACGCGATTGAAGTAAATTAAAAATTGAGGCTATATTTTATTTCCACCGATCTTTACATTATTTTGGTATTCATAATGAGACGTTGATAATTAATTAAAACCTGTTTAAATTACCTTAAAGCAGAATTACTCTCTTACAATTACATCTTTTTATGAATTATTTATAACTTCTTAGTACCATTACTTCTTAGTACCAATAACATGTTTATTTTGTGTATACTACATATCGTATAGAGGCAGAACGACAATACCATCTAGTCGACCCCAATAGCCAACCTCACCTGCTCGCGGTGCCCCCTGCTAGACAACAGACGAGGACATGGCGACCGAGTAGTGGCGGTATAACCCCATTACCTGCCTGGCTCATTCACCTTCCAGGAGAAGCTTCAGCAGACTGGCGATCTAAATACTCGCCAAAAGGACTGGTGCAGAAGGCAAGGGAAAACGAAACCACTGCAACTATGATCCCAAGAAAGTTATCATGGAAGATAAACAGAGAAAATACGAGTGCCATGCGAACCGCGTAGGTACCGGCGCCGCCCTGCTTCCGGGGCAGGTGGTGTGAAATATGCTACCTGCCACTGGGCTGCATGGGACCAGGCTCCCCATGGAAATTTAGCTACTGGAACCTCTGTCAAGCTGCGCCAAATTATGGGGACATGGA
Organism: Melinaea marsaeus rileyi; assembly: GCA_918358865.1. NCBI lineage: Eukaryota > Metazoa > Arthropoda > Insecta > Lepidoptera > Nymphalidae > Melinaea > Melinaea marsaeus. Next base: position 23,584,261 of record OU911085.1, read on the forward strand.
ATGTGCATGGCTTGCTCAGCCCTGGGAAACTCAACATCTTAGAAAAGGAGATCGTTAGATGCGGTCTGAACATCCAAGTGAAATCCATTGGAAGGGAAACGGATATTTCCTCACTGACTCCCATGCCATACTTCTCTGGTAATGACAATAACAGTAATAACGGAGTTTCTCTACTAGTACCCGCTCATCAAAGGAACTGTGTGATCGGCTATGATGCAGTAAATGATAGGATACTCAGCGTCAAACTAAAAGCGTCACCAGTGAATCTCAACATTCAGATTTATGTCCCAACCAGTACTGCGAACAACGAAGCAGTTGAGCAGTTGTATTCTGAACTAGACAGTACTATTTCGAAAATACCTTATAGAGAAAGTCTCATCATACTGGGTGACTTTAACGCCAAAATTGGAGAAAACTCTCACCAGTTTAGTCATTGCCTAAGCAGATTCGGACTAGGAGCACGAAACGACAGAGGTGAACGCCTCATACAGTTTGCAACTGAAAATGATCTGATGATAGCAAACAGTCTCTTCCAACAACATCCTCGCAGGCTGTATACCTGGACATCTCCGGACGGTAAATGTCGTAATTAAATTGATTATATCTTTGTTAGATTACAATGGAAATCAGCAATCAGATATGCCCATACACTACCCGGTGCAGACTGCGGATCAGACCACCAACTTCTGATCTCAAAGTTTAAACTGAAGCTCAAAGCGGCTCGAAGTCTTCGTAAACAAACGAGAATTGAAGTGCGAGATAGCTCAAAGTTTTATGCTGCTGCCAAACTTAAATGAGCGCAATGAAACAGTGCAGACCTGGACGAGGAGACTTCTGAAGTGCTATGGGATCGAACTAAAGAATTGATCACTGAATCTATCTCGGTCTCCGGTTTACCAACAGTGGTTTACAAACGATAACACTGGATGACAGATGATACGCTAGAATTAGTGGAACGGAGACGTGCGTTGAAGGCAACAGGGGCAGCCATCTCTGACTTAAACAAATTAACAGCTCAAATCCAGTCAGGATGCAGGCGGGACCATAACGCTTATCTCTGTAAGTTATGTGAAGAAATCGAAGCTCATGGTATTAGACATGAATCCAAAGATCTATCACTTTCCACTAAGACTTGGGCTATTGAAGACGCTGATGGCACAGTGGTTTCTGAGCTAGACCAAATAACTGACGTTTAGAAACGATACTGTCAGTCCCTGTTCCTAGACAAGCGGTCAAAAAATTTTCCTGAGACTAAGGCCACGGGACAGGATGCAATCCCGATCGAAACTATACGGGCGCTAGGTGACATAGGTGTTAACATCTTTCACACCATTTGCAATAAGATATAGCATTCAAACACATGGCCGACAGAATGGACTCATATGGTTTTTATTCCATTACACAAAAAGGGTTCAACAAAGAAATGTAGCAACTACCGTCTTATAGCTCTCATATAGCATGCTAGCAAAGTATAGCTACATATTCTCAATGAGCGACTGCAAGCTTTCTTGTCTAAGAAAATCGCACCAGAGCAAGCGGGTTTTGTTAAAAGACGGGGTACCCATGAACAGATCCTGATCGTTCGCCAGATCATAGAAAAGGCCCGAGAATTTAACAAGCCAACTTGATATATATGTTAGCTTGTTAAATTCTCGGGCTTTGTTGACTTTTCAAAAGCATTTGACTCTGTGAGGTGGCCAAAATTGTGGATCGTTCTATTAGACATGAGTATGCCAAAACATCTAGTCCATCTTCTCAGACGCCTCTACGAAGATGGAACTGCGTCTTTGCGGAAGGATAATTCATTATCTGAAAATTTCAATCCCAGTGCAGGACTTCGTCAAGGATGCATAATATCAACGCTTTTGTTCAATTCGTACACAGAACTAATAATGCGTATAAATATAAATATACTAGAAGACTGGATTGATAGTGTTGCTGTTGGTGGCTACAAAATTTAAAATTTGCGCTACGCAGACGATACCACCCTATTTGCGAGTAGTAGTATAGTGGTAGTAATTTTAGTTTAGTAGTAGTAGTTTTTTTTTTTTTAGTAAGTGAAGAGTTTGGATTAAAACTCAATCGCAGCAAGACCAAAGTTATGATTGTAGCGAGGTAACAATAACTTGCCCGACGTCACTAAAATTGCAAACTGCGAAATCGTTCAATCATACATATATCTTGGGGCTTTAATCTTGAATACTGGAGGCTGCGTAGAAGAAGTGAAGCGGCGTATGTTAATCACAAGAACCGAAATGGATAAGTTGAAAGAAATCTGGAGGAACTGAAATATAACTAAAGCCACAAAGATCAAGCTCGTACAAACACTTGTGTTGCCCATATTTTTATAGGCAGCGGAGACGTGGACCTTGCGATAAGTCGAGCAAAAGAAGATCGACGCTCTTGAGATGTAGTGCTAGAGACGTGTGCTTGGAGTCTCGTGGATCGAGTTTCGAACTAACGTCGTAAAGTTGCGTGTGAGGCTTCGAACAGGCAAGGTTCCGTCCGAATATTTTCTTTCACTTTTATTTTTCATTTTGCTATCCGAATTTAATATTTTATATCCACTCGCTATAAATTTCATCGAGTTTCATCAAGCTTCCATTTAATTATTGCTCAATCTTATTATATCATCCCATTTTCATAAAATGGAACGTGGACGAGGCAGAGGAAGAGGCAGACGGCGTGCAAGTGGTATATCGCGATATACAGCAACTTCTGTCAGTTCACAACAGTATCGAGATAGTGCAGCCACACATATCACGCTTCCTAATATCGCAGCAAATAAGCGTCGACTCAATAAAGAATTAGAAAAATTGGCATACGTTTCCTGTTCTAAATGTTCAAGAACCGATTTAAAAGAAGCAGGAGTTCCCTATACTTGCTCTGCATGCTGTTCCATTCGAACAACAGGATTTGCAGATTTGCAAATAATCATTGTAAGACGCGAAGCAGCAACAGGCTTTCAAGACTTTCGTGTAAGACGACAGAAAGTGCTCGAAGCTCTCCGGTGGCTGAAACAAAATAACGAATTCTATCAAGACATTCCGATTGATTTGAGAGAACTGGACAGGCTACTTTTTATTTAAAATTTGTTCGCAAATAATTTAGCGATAATGTTATTGTAAATTCTTTGAAACAAAATATTAATTTATTCAAGGTCTTTTAACGAAAGATATTTTTTGACGGTTGCATACACCATTTATCAAATTAATTAACGCTATCTGCAAAAGCGTCATATCGCATACAATAAATGTAACGTACGATAAGCAAGTCAATTTACCCACTTACGAAAAACTTTTATTTATTCTGTGTCGACTTCTTAATTTTTATTGAATTGTTATTTTCTTGAGTTTAGACTTTTAAGTGTACAATTAAGACATAGTTCAAACTTTGCATTAAAATAACCGTACTATCGTAAGAAATAAAATTTATGATGTTTTCTCTTGTGAATGAAAACGGTTTTATTTTGAAGATTTCTTAATTGTTAAATAGATATAGGCAATATCGTACACACACATATCAGACTTATAAGGGTCGTTTGGTATATTAGAACTTGTCCTCTATTAGACACGTCAATGGGGCTTTTGCACTAAAACCGCATAGTGGTCAAGCCAATGGTGGCCTTAGCAATTAGTAGATAACATTGCCTTCGGCTATAACAGCCAATAGGAAAACAACGAGCCAAGAGGTCAATAGAGTTTAACCAGAGTAGAGTAGAGTTTAACCAGTTTACTAAATTATAACTGAGAATATAAAAATTTCAATAAACGCAAAAGATTCATAAACATTAAAACTGTTAATATAATACTAATAATAAAGCAATCTCACAATTATTTAATAGTAAAATGAAAATAACTTCATTGTAATGACAGGGAACAGAATAGAAAACAGTGACTCATTATTTATTTAACATTTTTCCTGACATAATTAACACAGTATAACTGACATAAAATTGACAGCATTATTAGATATTTTGGGGAATTTAAGTTTTGGATTTGAAATCGCGCATGCTTATTTCTTTTCTAAGATCAGAATGTAGATCTTGATAAAAATGTAGATAAGATAGATAAGTTCCCTTGTAATGTATTCTACAATATTTAAGGGTATCTGTTTAAAATTGTATGCGCTTTGAGAATTTGGGAATAAAAAATAAAAAATGTATGTATAATTTGAGTCCTTTAGAACTGAGTGTAACATATATAATGTAAAATCGTTTATAGCTCAAAAATAAGAAAATAAATAACACCATACTTTACTGCATAATATAATTATTAATATAATATTATCGTCGTTTCCTACTATGACAGGTAGGAAATATAAAATTAGTATATATTAATTTTAGGGTTTCTGTCGATTCCTTTATATTCTTAAGCAATCATTAAAATGTTAAGATCTTGTAAGATTATATATATTAATAATGCTGCTCATATCATAAAATAAATGAAGTACAGAGAAATGAACATAATAGACTGGAGAAAAATAATATAAAATATATTAAAATAACTTTATATTTTACCAATAAAAAATATCTTTATTAAAATTTTGCAGCTTATTTTTCCTAAAGGAACTTTTTCTTGATACAGGAAACATCGTTTATATGCTTATATTTTAACCAAAATAAGTTATCACACCTGAAATTATGTACTGTAAAGAATGTTGAAACTCAATATTTCTTTTCCATGTTGGGGTAAAAGTTTCTTTATTGAAAGGTTACTTCTAAAACTGCAGCTAAAGTTACTGGCATACTCCTGTGTACTCTATTTATTTTTTATGTTATTAACTTTCATAGTAACAATAACTATATCTATGGATTTGAAACGAACTAAGTAGATAAAGAACGTAGAACAGTCGCCAGAGCTTGTTTTTTATTTCAACCTGGTCTAAAGAAATCTAAATATAAATAAAAAAATAAATAATAAAAAAAAAAAATTAAAAAAAAAAATTAAAAAAAATCTTTTGTTGTCAAGCAACATAGGCTCATAGTTGGTTAGTGCAATAGAATTACTTAAGAACTATGTTAGTGTAAAAAAATATTAACAAAAATAAAATACAATAACATACAATACAAAAAATAAAATACAAAGAAAAAAAAATACATTACAAACAAAATTAATATAAAAAAATATCTACCACAGGGACACTGTCCCGGCCACATTTTGCACATGCAACCTGATAAACCTCCCCCATGGTCGGTCCATCCAATCTATCTGCAAATACTTTCAGGATGCTGTTGGTGCTTACCCTTACCCTTTGTATAACCAACGCTACCTTTTTACGCATTATCGCGAAATAATCATCTGTGTGAGCATCTGCAAACATGCCTGATGCACTACAGTGGTAAGGGAGCCTCAACAGCGCCCTGAAGGCATTATTATATTGTACTCGCAAAATGTGGGCTGCTCTTTGGGTACAGCTAGGTGTAAAATGTTTGGCAGTAAGCTTTAAATAGTGCAATTTTAACAGGTAATGATCAACCAGAAAACCTTCGAGCCAGCATATTGGCCCTTACAGCCAATGCCCTGCGTTCTCTTTCCATTATTTTTTTATCTTTATCGTCTTTTAAATTCTCAGTAACAATGTGTCCCAGATATTTTAATTCAGTTACCCTCTTTAAAAGTTTCCCACTTAGTTGTACTGGTAGGACACATTTTGGACTTTTATTTTTCCCTACAAAAACTAACAACTTACTTTTCTTAGGATTGTATATTGCCATGCTGCTTAGCATATCCTTCACAGATTGATATTAACTTTCTAATTCCGCATATCGAGGGACTCAGCAACACCATGTCATCTGCATAATTTAAGTTATTTACACATACACTGTCTACATGGCATCCGACATGTGTACTGCTGAGCTTCACAAGTAATTCATTAATATAAATATTGAAAAGCCTCGGAGAACTGAGACCTCCCTGCCTTATTCCACAATCAAGTTTGTATGGCTCAGAAGCTCAAAGCATTTGACTATTTTACAAAATTTCTCTGATTATCATACCAGATGGATAATATAGATATAAGTGAAGCAGGAATGCCGCTGCTCCGAAGCTTTTCCCACAGGATATTATAAGAAACCAAGTCGAAAGCATTTGACAGGTCCAGGAAACAAGCATACACTGGTGTTTTCCTATCAGTATAATATTTGACAGCGTGCTTCAAAGCAAAAATGGCACTCTCAGTTGACAACTTAGATCGAAAACCAAACTGCGTATCGTGCAATTGTACGTATCCACCGATGCGAGAGTCGAGCACGCTGTCAAATACCTTGGCTATCACAGTTGCTAGTGAAATAGGCCGGTAGTTACCTTTATCTGCTATGTCTCCTGTCCTGTTTTTACAATAGGTACAACTATTGTGTCCAACATCTCCTGTGGCAAGTAAGAATGTCCTATACAGAGATTGAAGAACATTGTCAATACTCCTGGCAGATGTATACCAGCATTTTGAAGGTGCTCGATGCTGAGTCCGTCGTGTCCAGGAGACTTACCTCTCTTCATATCTTTAATTGCACCTTTTACTTCGTTACAATTGAACCTTATAGTGGATTCTGATTGACAAGACTCAGCATCATTCATTCCCGGCTGAGATTCAAGAGGTGAAATAACTTTAAAATGTTCTCTAAATAAATTTGCTATCTCAGCATAGTCACTCCTACCCTCCACGCTAACTGGAAGACTTGGACTATTATTCAGTTTCCTAGTCCCTTTCCAAAATGATGAAAATTTCTTTGCCGTATATAAGGAAGCCAAAATATCCATTTCTATTTTATCTTAGTTTTTAATGCACCATTTTAATTTTGACTTAAATATCCTACGACTTAACCTCATTTCCTCAAATATATGCCCACTAGTGGGTTGCCCATACGACATCCATATTTGAAATTTAACTCTGGCCTTTACATGAGATTCTTTAACGTGCTTGTTCCAACCTTTTATACCCTTATAATTCACTTTAGAGCCCCTTAAAGTTCTACCTTTACAAGCAGCATCGCCTAATATACAAACAATATCTTTATACAATTTATCCAACAAACTCTTATGTTGTACGTTATTACAAAAATAATCCGCACATTGTTCAAATTATGGAGGAAACTGAACATTTTTTAATTTGTTATTACATAATTGTGAGTATCTTACAATGTCCTCAGTGTTTCTTTCCCCCTATCGAATACCGCTATAATAGGGATTAAATCCGGTTCTGTAACTTTGAAGACACATATCATATCCTCTAAATCTTTATGTAATTTCCCATTTTTACGTCTTGACCTTCTTCAGATTCGTTTTAATACTAGCAAATAGCAATTTTTTTGCACATTCTACCTCCTCTTCAGAAAAAGAAGTTGCACGAATTCTTATTAAACTTTCATTGTCAATTACAGAAATTTTATTTTGTATAAATGATAATAATTCACTTATTACAATATTACAGTTCGCACACTTTAGCGTATTCACATTTTGTTCGGACAGCATCGCAGAGTTAACCAATATCGATCCGTTTGCTAGCGCGTATGACGGCTGACTGATATAAAAAGGAAAATTTTAATACAGTCCAAACGTAATATAATCATAAATATGATTTTGAATTAAGAATATACTTCAAAAACCTATTTCGTTTTATATTATATTAAACCGAAAATGTTTATTTAAAGAAGTATATAAAAAGGCTGACGATAAAAATATAAGTTACATTTTGAGATAAGGCGAAGGCTCTTAGAAGGTTATTCGGATTAAAATAAATAACCTCCGCTAATAAATCTGGACCGCGATCGTATTGACGCTTGAACTGATTTAAAGGCTTTTAGACAATTGAGAACATTTTTAAACCTGCCGCCATGAAAATTCGAACGTTATCAAACAGCGAGAGAGATGCTCATAAATTCAGACAGGCCTTTTTGCCATAGTGCCTTTCATATTTCTCTCGAAGCACACTGTGGGCGCCATTCAGATAAATTACTATCATTAATACAAATCTCAGCGAACAGATCCTGCGACCTATATAATTTATATTCCATCACAACCGCATTTATCAAACATCGACTTTATGAAATATTCATTTATAAAAGTTTGAAATATCGAAATTATTGTAAAATATTTTAGCTACTGCCTGCATACTTAGGATATTGCTAATATTGGTTTAATATTATAAGAAAATATAAATGCGAGTATTTCATTAAAATATCCAGCTTTCACGTTCAAATAACTAATTGGTACAAGATGCTACCAAAGTTTAGTTCAATTAACTTCTAAGTCTCCGTAGTAATCTGTCAGGTCAAGGATAAAATTAAATATAATAAATTATTCAAATCTTGTCTAGTTTTGTTATTACTTGGCTTATAATGTACAGTGCCCCCTTCAACCGATGAACAATAGTGGCAATGAATATTAATATCTTACTTAAATTAATATTACATTTGTTATTGATTACACTACTATTATATTATGAAAGTTATAAAAGTATATAAAATGTCGTGTTAGCTGCTAAAGTTTCCAAAAAAATTAACTTAAAAAGTCAATGAGTGTACTTTACGACCATGAACTCAACTCTTTTATCTTTATGAGGCGTAAATGGTAGTTGGTGATGGAACTAATGTAATTTGGACATAATTACTTATAACACTTGATGCAAATTATAAACTATACTTCGTTTGTTTGTAAAATGTGACGATGCCGCGTACTGTATTGCTTATTTGTATATATATTAAAAGATACGTTCATTATTATTGAGCACTATCTTGTCCTTACTATTAACAATTACTAATTAATTACCTGCATTCCATAACATGTCATTTTAAAAGTATTTAATACAAAACATAACAGTAATTATATTGTATATAGAACCCAATGAGTCTTTTTTTCACATAAATGGCGATAACTTTTACAATTTGTGGTACGTCGAGGACACTTTCGGTCAACTTAAGCAACTTCGTAACTAGCTTAGTCAGTATAAAACATTTAGCGCTTTTTTCATGAGTGTTTTTAGTTTAACTATTTAAATATACAGATTGTTAATTTAATTAAGTTTGTATTTTTTAAATTAATATACTTTGGTTGAATTAATTAATAATTATATAACTTATAGTTATCAGAATCATCTATATGAACATAAACCACATTTATTTTAGCCATAGTATCTTTACAATCTTTACAATCTTTTCGCCATCCCCTCCCAAAAAAAGCAATGAAGCGGTGAAGTTTTTTTTTGTAATTTTAGTTTTTACTTAGTTTTCTTTTTACATACAGTTGTTCTAATATTTTTGTCTGATTTTTTATACAATAATTTCTTTGTACCTAATTATAATATAGAACATTTTTTTGATTAATTCCTACATAATTAGGTTTACGCTCTGCTGCAAATTGCTGAGACAGGATCATGTTTCGTTCTTAATCACATATGTAGGTATAGTTATTTAAAATTTCGAAAGCCCTGGTCCTAACTTGGTATAACTCAAGGGCATGCAAGTTATTAATTTGATTTAAGATAATATTTTAGTTGTGCACATATAAATAAAATTGGCTCTAATGAAATGCAAAATAAACCAAAATCTTGACAGCTCTTACTTATTAATAGATAATTATTTATTATTATTTCGATGGTTGATCAATTCATAAAGTTTTATAGGAGGTGGGCCAGTTATCGCTGGTTATTATAAATCTTATCGCCAAGATCTTTTTCAATGTTGAAAACTTCCTAAATTATACGCAACCTTCGGTAATTTTCTTTGTAAGTTTGCATTAGACACTCTTAAAAAAGTTGACCGACTTTTGGGTCAGGTTAGGGTCAGGCGATTTTTAAATATATCATTGTTACTGGTAATTTTCATCGTTGACGACCTAACAACTAATTGTTGTCTATCTTAGAGTCGTTTAGTTAGAGCGATACCGAAGGAATAAATGTAATGAATATTGAGATATCATGAAACCTTTGTTTGAAATCTTTAAAAAAATGTGAAAACTTGGAATATTATTTAAAAACCACTCCAATGTTTAGGAAATAACTTTAAGTAGATTGATCAGTCATTGCAATCTCACACAATATAAATTTCGTATTAAATATCCAAATAAGTTAAGCTCAAAAAGATCTTGATATGTAAAGTGAGTGCACATTACAATCTTCTAACAATAAATGCTAACAAAACCAGGAGGTTTTAAATCATATAGGAATATGATTTTCTGTGCAATGAATAAACGTATTCCAGATATTACAGCCCTTACAGTTAACGATAAAATCATACAACGCTCAACAAAAGAAAAATACTTAGGTTTGTGGATGGAAGATAAGCTGACTTGGAAAGTTCACATAGAACACGTTAAAAACAAATTAGTACCTATACTGTCTGCATTAAGAAAGGACGCGAACTGCATTCCCAATAAAGTACGTATGATAATATATAACAGCTTATTTAAATCAAAAATTTAATATTTAATAGAAGAGAATAGAATAAAACACTCCAGAGGTTTATTATTGTTATACTATTATTTTTAGAAAATTCATTGTATCTCATTTTAAGTAAACTTAATGTATTTATAAAAATAAAGTTCTATAAACCTAACTTAGTATTAGATTACTTAATTTTATAGGCTACCTTTCATTATAGGTATTATTCAGATATATAAATATTTGTGAGAATCGTTATTAATAGTTAATTAAATGAATAAGATTCATATTTTGTGTTTGTGCTGAATAATTCATAGAAAAACAATTTACACAACAGAAAGTAAATATTACTAAGAGAATACATCATTAACAATTATTTGTTATTAATTTTAAAAAAGTTGCCATTTACAATATAAAGGTAAAAAGAATATTGGTTATTTTAAAACCTTTACAATTTTCAAAATTATCACAGAAAATCTTATAAGCAAAAGATGATAAAAATAAGCGTTTTATTCAACTTCGTAAGAATATATAACTTCTATAAGATCTGAAAATCAATTCATCCTGTTCTATGTTAGCAAACATGTTCCGATCAAAATATTCTTGTACCATCCTCGTCCGTTATGTGACAAGAACAAACAGGATGCGTTCGTCGTATCCTTTAAGTATATCTATATATTAGCAGACGCTATATATTAGAACATTATCGATAAATCGTAACAAATGGTTTCATCCAGGATGTATCAGACAAGATGTTAAAATATATAAGAGCACTGTACTCGCCAGAAACTAAAATAATACTGTTTTGCAATAATTTTTTTTTTTTTGTTTGTCTCTGCTGTTAGCCCTACTGGCCATGACAGCGTCACCGGTGTAATGGACGGGTGCAGAGACCCGCCCTTGAAAAGGGGGGCCTGAAGGGCCCCAGGGGAAGGCGCGTCCTGAGGGCGCCTCCTGTGAGGCTCGGACCACGGCTCAGGACGCCGTTAGGTGGGAAGCGAGGATTGGATGTGGGTTAGAATTTGACACTAACGTCCTCCGACGGCAGAACGCCGGAGCAACGTGCTTGGATGGGTCAATAAAATTGTTACTGTATATATAATACAAAGGTTCTTCTAGCATACACCATGTAGAAAAGCTTTGTGTAGCTTTATTTGTATACTATTGGTTAATTTAAAGTGACAATATACTTTTCTATATTAAACATAATTGGATATATGGAATTAAACAAAAACAAAATGACGTCTCTATAGTATTTACACACATTTGTTCTTGCACGGCATGGAAATAATAAACGAATTTCATATTTGGTTAGTTGAAAAAGTTTATAATATTATTGATAAAACGTCGGGAATTTTGTATATAATACATGGAGATAAGGATAAAAAAACAATATTATTTTTCTCATTCACAGAAGTATAGCAATGAATGCTCTAGACATCTGTCTAGAGCATTCAAATATATATAATATCGAGATCTAATGTAAATTGAATAAAAAACTCATTGTCTAAAGATAACACCATTGCTATAAACTTTGATTAAAAAAAAAAAAAGAAACGTACTTTTAAGTTCCGATGCAAGTTACATATTAAGTACATAAACCCGTCGTAAACATCGTATGTACATTCGTAAGAAAAACGACAGAACACAAATTACATACAGCTTGTAAATATGTATGCATTGAATAAACATTTCATTTATTTTGTATTTATATTATATTGAACAAACATTTAGATAAATTTATTTAAAGTTATTTATGGCTTTTTAAGCATTACTACATCCTACATTCGAAATTTTTGTACACTTTACGCATTCATTGTACATTGTACTAAATTAGGTTAACCTAAGAAATTTAAAAAAAAAACTATAATTCTGTTTACCCCTATTTCTTGTATAATTAAAATAGTTTGTTTTATCTAAAAAAATAGTATTAACAGAAAAAAAACAATCGTAGATCTCATAGGGTTTCCAAGAAGTAAGATATGAGATCAATAGCTCTGATTGGAAGATATATTTGACTGTATTTATTTCCTTCAGAACATATGGCTGTGTGAGACACTGAAATATTATGTTTTCTGGTTAAATTGTACCGTCGATTACTTTTACTATATATATTTGCCCTCATTACCTTTTGTATCTGTAATAAATTGTATTATTGGTTAAACCTTTGTTTGGTTAAAACGTTGTTTATAAGATGAGTTAAACAAATAATAGAAATAAGATTTTCAGGTTTAGTTTTAAAAATAATACGATACTTTGAAAATTATGTTAATAAGACTATGTATAAATTATAATTAGAAACATTGAAAAAAGAACATCAAATTGTTTTAGTATTCGCATCGCTTTCCCAATTTACTATCTGTGGCTTAGAAACTAACAACGAAGTTGATTACTCTGTGACTACGGTTGAAGTTTTCTAATAATTTCTGCATGCGTTAAAGGAAAATCTTGCCTAAGTGGAAATACCAGCAGTAATTTGCCAAGTGTACTTTATATGTTTTCAGATCATCCTAAATAGTATCCTGCTGATACTGGGCTGATACATCATAATATATAAAAAAATATCTCATACTATATCACTTGTTTTTACCAAATCTTCTTGGATAAGCCGCTCTTTTCTTGTTTTATTTTAGAATATTTTCCCAATTAATTAATTAAAATTACCAGCTAGTTATTTTACAAACATACTCGTATTATAGAAGAAAGAATAAATATACTAACCGTTTACATATTTTATTCTACGAAATAAATCATAATCATTACAAAAGTATTTAACTATTATAGTAGAAAAGAATGAGGATTAAGCAAGGCTGAAATAATGCAAACAAAATATTAAAATGTTATTTACATTTAGGGAATTAAATTTCACTTGATACCTCATATCGTGTTCTACCTGTTAGTTAATAGATACACAGACTAGATCAAACTGTAGCCAAATTCTGTGTATAGTAGGATAGGTTTGTTATTTTACAAGTTTAATTGTATAAATATATAATATTTTAGTTGTATTTCAATATAACTCTGTATACCTTCTTTATAATATGTTTATATCGTCCATAAAGTATACCAATGGTACTTTTGATTCACTGCTTAGTTCATAAAGTAAGATATAAATTACTATTATAGTTAGATTAAAACAAGTCCCATGTATTTCATAAATCGAATCAAACATGAGATAAAATAAGCTTGTCTAATCGAAATTAAATCTATAAAGCGATTTATACTTCTGAATATATATTGTTTTTATTTTGTAAATAATTAATACTTATTTTACGTGGTTAACAATTTATTTATACTTTATATAAAATATAAACAATTATAATTTAAGATGAATTAAAATATAAATAACTACAATACCTATAAACGTAGAAATAATATAAATCAAACAATAAGAGTTTTCAAGCAACAATAATGTAAATGAAACTGGTATATTAATAATATGTAAATTGAAAAAGGGTTCTTAATCATTGTTTAAAAAATCTGACTACGGTATATACAGAGGTGTCTTTAATAACCTTTGATATAATTGAATAAGAATTCTTTACGACTGCACACATCAGCGCATTCATGAAACGGACCGTTTGTCTTTGCATATTACATATAGTTCCAATGGATTTCGATCAAAATGTGAGTGATGTTGAATGGTCTTCATATCAAGGTTTCAACAAAGGTAATATATTCGATAAAAATTTCCTAGTGATAACACTTTTATGAAGCAATTGTCTATGATATATAATGATGTGTACAAATTTTCTCTTAAGGCCGATGGAGTTTTAATGTTTTCTTATTAATGTTAAACTTTTTCTCAAATATGACATTTAGTTTCTCGTCTCGAAGATTTGAAGAAATTGAAAACGTGGTACGATTTCAATATATTAGTGCTTACTGACAGAATCCAGTATTGTTGTCACTTTAAAAACCGAGAGCAATCCATACCGCTATATACGGTAGAAATTTTGGGTAGACCTCGAAGAATTCGGTCTGCCTATTCATTTGTCCCCTACTTTCGAATTTTGGAAAAATTTCTTCACAGGAGGTCTTCTTATGACTGCCTGAGTCCGAAATGACCATTGGTCAAAAAGTTTATATATATGTATATATATGCGTGCGTGCGTCCAGATTCGACTTTTGTCAGCACGATAGCGGCCGCAGTTTCGCTCGGATCGCTTTCAAACTTTGCACAAAAATCAACCATCCAAAAATGAAGGTCAAGTTCGTTAACCATAGAAATCCGGTCACAGGACGCGCTAGGGCCTCACTTTTTCTGATTTCAGTTTTTCGACCATAACTTTGTCTCTATACAAAGGAGATCAATCGCGTTCATATTATATGATGTCTTTGATAAATACCTATAACTAATGTAGATATACCGAAAACCTAACTTCAATAACTTAGGGGTGGGGGTAAAAAAACCAAAAATTTTTGGAAAAAAAATCATAACTTTTTTCTGGTAAATATTCTTGCATCACACGTATTTTTAATAGAAAGATTATTTTTTACTCTAAATTTAGGTACCAAAAGTTTTTCCGTAAAAGGTACCGTTTCCGAGAAAAAAAATAAAAACCACTTTTAGCTTGTAAATTTTAGGTAGGTAAAACCACGGCAACTTTTTTCTGGTAAACATTCCCTCCTCGCAAATATTTTTAATAGAAAGGTTATTTTTTACTCGAAATTTAAGTATCAAAAGTATTTCCAAAAAAGATACCTTTTCCGAAAAAAAAAATAAAAACCACTTTTAGCTTGTAAATTTTAGGTAGGTAAAACCACGGCAACTTTTTTCTGGTAAACATTCCCTACTCGCAAATATTTTTAATAGAAAGGTTATTTTTTACTCTAAATTTAAGTACTAAAAGTATTTCCAAAAAAGATACCTTTTCCGAGAAAAAAAATTAAAACCGCTTTTTGCTTGAAAATTTTTGATGTAAACAACGGCATCATGTATTATTCTTAGGTAGTGAGTTATATTTTAAATGAGTTACACACGAGGTCTACCCACGCGTGTCCCCCTGCGGGCACGGATTTTTTTGACATTTATTGTTCTAAAATTCATAACTAGTAGAAGACTGTACAAATAAACATGGTAAAATGTCCACGGTGCGTGTTCGTCTTTATATGCTAGATAACAACAAATAGACTTATATACAAGAGAATCAGCCAATTTAGTTATTATATTGTAATATGTATTTAAACATGAGGTAACATTGTTAGTCAATTGCCACTGGACTAACTTAACCTAACTCCTTATCATTTTATGGTCTATTCGGGTAATTTCTAACTGTTATTTTTAACGTCCTTGTTCTTGTTCTGTTGTAACTGTTCCTTATTTCAAATACTCACATTAATTTAAAATACACATACTATAAAAACAGAACTCATCTCAATAAGAATATGTATATTACATTAATGTTTTAAGAAGACCTAGAAAAGTATATATTAGTGTTTGACGGAAAAGATTTTTTACTCACAAATTTAAGATTTTTATAGAATTTATATCAGTTCCTATAGAAGTCACATAAATATACAAATGAAATAATATTAATAATTTTACATTGAAATAAAGGTTAGGTATTCATTTCAAATAATCGGATAGGTACGCCTAGAAGAAGCTAGTGGCTTAGAAATAAACTAACCACGAGTTTGATTGCTCTGCCATCACATTTGAGACAGTTTGGCACTGATTTCAAAACATGTTTAAGAAAGTTTTATTACATTACAAAATTAAATTAATCTCTAATGTCATTCTGAAGGCTGATCTATAATATTCTCAACAACTACATACATATCGACTACAATGTGTTTGTAGTAATTCATGACGAAATAATTCGTTTTATCACAAGTTAAAAAGCAATGTCATTAAAAGATCTTTAAAAATATCTAAAGCTATTTCAAATTTACAGCTTCATTTCCTTTCTTAAATTATAACATTTGCAACATTTTGTGGAGAACATATAAAATATAATTTAATTTATAATTAGATGTACCTATGAGTTAATCTGTAACTGTTTAAGACGAAACTAAAAACTCTTTACTCTCTCGGGCCAGACAAATAAGAATGTGAATTCTAGAAAACGTATTAAGATAAAAGTCACGCTAATTTATAAATATACAGACTCGATTAGTCATAAAATAAAAAAAAGTTGTAAGGAAAAAGGTAAAGATGATTATTTTTATACAAAAATAAATAAAGCAAGTTTTTATAATAATACTTTTTTTGTTTAGTAACCAATTACAGGAACAAATGTTTCAATGTATTTTAAATCGCATTTAAATTTCAAGATTCAATAAATTTTGGGAATATTTAAATAATATTGCAATATAATGTTTATCTTTACTATGACACTTTTAACATTTATTCTACAGACGTGAGGCATAACGCAATAGTTACAGGAGAGAAAAGGGTGGAATGGAATCAAAAAATAATAATAAAGATAGAAAATATTCTTTTATTTCAGTTTATTCTGATATTTTGTCAATTGTGTTATTATTTTCCTTTTTTCTCAACTTACATCTTGTATATATTGTGACGTATGTTTGTTTTGAATGTAAAAAGCAATTGTTCGTTGATTATATGACTTTTGCAAACATGATTATATAATACGCATGTTTTGTTTAATACAATAATTAGTTCTCATAAAGTATGTTTTGATTGTACATTGTGTCAATTTAGTTAAACTAGACAACCACCTTTACATTCCATAGCGCAATCGTCCCTCAAGTGATTTCAGTTGTTTGAAGAACTTGGAGTAACATTCCTTATTCTATGGGAAAACTGTTCACTATCAAACTGTACTAACAATGTGAACTATCTTCACTGAGCTATAAGATGACGTTACAAAATTCTATTATGAGAGTTTCAAGTTATTTGCTTGGGGACATTGTTTATGTTACATTGTTCCTTACTGTGTGAGGTAACCGATTAATGGTATAAAATCATATTTTCAATTTTATTTAAAACAACTTTTTTTGTTTTAAAATTACACTTTTTACAACTATTATCAACTCAGTTATTAAAATTACATCTTACATTCAAATTAAAATTATTTTATATCTCCTAACATCTTTCTTACAGAAAGACCTTTATTGTATTATGTATGTTAAGATTTAAAAATGTATTTTCTTGAAAGTAGTTTGAACAATCGGCACACATTTATTTTAAAATCAAACAAATGTACTTGATCCATAATTTAGAGGAGGAAAAGTTTATTTAATAGTTTAATTTATTTTAAAATTATCATTATATCTAATTTCTTTTCTTATAAAGCAGTAGTTACAATAGATAATATATTACAATTTAATTATAGTTAAATTTTGGTATAAAATTAAAATGTCGACAAAAGTAACTTTTAAAAGATAGTTTGACTATTATTTAAACAATATTTAAATTGTTAGCACTGTCGCTCCATTTTCTGATTATTGATAAGCGGATTTATAAAGGCACAAAGTTTATTTTAACTATACTGATTATTCTATTTATCTATTTATTCCTTAATCAATAAACTACATAAATATCAAGTGTTAGTATTAACATTTCATTTATGTATAATTATTCTCGCTCATCAGACAATTGAAACGGAAGTATATAAAATATTATTATATTATATAACCTACTTATAACTAATAAAGGTATCATACTGTTATTACATTTCAGAAGTAGAGTCAACTTTAATCATCGGCACCAACACTTTATATTCAAGTTTGAGATCTAAATGGCATGGTTACGAAGGCTAGAAAAATCTTTTTTCTTGTATCACAACTAATGACGAATAGGTGATGTTAATAATTGCGTAATAATTCCTTTTAAGACTATAATAGTTCAAAATATATAAATTTAATTAAAGTACCTCTAGTAACCTATCAAATATCAATTTAAAAATTTTCTGCAACATTTAAATCACATTCAAATAACCTAAATCACAGGTCTTCAATCAAAATTCACGAGCCAACTCGGGAATTATCGAAATTGGAGCAAGCTAACCTGCTTTATGTGTCATAAAACGTATTAAATGAGGTTAAGATTTAAGTAATAAATTAATTATTTTTAGAATGTCAAACTACTGAACTCTTACTTTGTTGCAATTTACGTTTTCGGATTTCTCTGGATGTTATCGTTATTTCCATATATGACGAGCTTAAAAAACACATTAACGTTTCTAAAACTTTTTAAATAGATTATTAAATGCAATGGAAATATTGTAGTAGTTTTTTGAAAGATATTCAACAGATTTTTTTTATATTATTAAAATAAATTTAACAAAACTTAACTTGACTTTTTTTTTAGGTAAGATGATCATGCTTTAAACAATGTAGTCAATACTTCGCTTATCAATATTGGTAGTAACAAATGTAAAATTCTACTGTAACGATGATTAAAAGATACAATAATTCTGAAGCAATATGTGAACTGAAATCGTTGCCTATTCTTTACTTTTTTTTTTTCTTCTTAAAGTTGTCCAATCCAATGTTGCTATAAAAAAGAACAATACGCAAGTCTTAGAAACGAATGAACGGTAAACATTTATAAATACATATAAGTTATAAATACTGGTAAAATTATGATAATGAAATACTACATTACGAGTTACAAAACGATATTTATTATTTTATTTATATATTTATCTTCACGCCATATCCCTTGCGGGGTAGTTAGAGACGACGGACCTCTTTCGGGTCGGCCACAGACAGTTTATTGATTCATTTATTTCATTTGAAAATAACTTAGTTTGTAGTAATTTCCAACGAAATGTTATTTAATGTATTTACATATAAATGGATGTCTGCACCAATATGTTTTGTTTTATTTACAGAGTATTATGGTAAACAACTTTCTTTTAACATACCATATAAGATCTTTTACAATAGTGGTTTGCTTTAATTTCTACAAAATAGAACTTTATGGCATCTGTTTCAGTTTTATATCATGATTGACCAATTATTATAGCAATTAAAACACGTGCAGCAGATAGTAAACCACCGTTATAAGATATCAGTGATGTATTCAAATGAAAACCGTTGAAGTATAGGTTTTGTACTTCATCAATGAGATTACATTGTTTATGGTAGTCTTAGAATTAACAGCAATGTAGCTTCAAATAAAAAAACATTCGCTTTGTACATAGAAACAATTGAAGATTTTATATTTACCATCACATCATCTTCAGGCGTAATAATATGGTCGATTACTATTTCCTTCGATAATTCTTTCACCACAAGTATAATAGGCATCTCAATTTGTAAGTAAGATCTTACCTTATTGAACAAATAATAAATAAGGTTTTCGTTACATGCTCCATCCATCCTTGCGTTATACTCCACAAGATTGGAGAACCGCCATTTACATAAATATTTAAAAGTATTCTTATCTGAAGAGAAAGAAACCAGAGTTTAAATAAATAAAAATCTATTTTATTGACAAATAATATTGAAGTTTCTATATACATTATAATGTATTTATCATTATTATAAATATTATAATAAAATTTTTCATAAAAGCAATACTTATGGCTAAAATCAGAATGATATGACAGCATAACGAATTGCAATTTTATAAGATATAGGTACAGCCTCCATTCAAATAATCAACCAATCAAAGTCCTCGTTATAACGATATGATATTATACTTCAATTCGATATTTAAATATATATATATATAATTTACATATATATATATATATATACATATATTTATATATTTAAACAATCAAATGTTATATTTTGAAACTCTATTTGATTGTTATCAATTGAAACTAACTCTTGTATATATTTTCATTTTCAATAAGCAATTCATAGACTAGGTGTCATAACAATCGACGAATATATTATACCGGATCAGCTTCACTTCTGTAATTGTTTAGAATGGAAATAAATATATTTTAATTTTTAAAAATGTTGAGATATAAAAAGGAATTAATATAATACCCAATCAATTTCTTTGAGGCTGAATTAATATTTGCTTATTTTGTTTATACGAGTATAGAGGATAGAGTAGGTGTAAAACCAACATTCTGGTGCAGCTGCCGAACTGTTACGACTGCAAAGTTAGTTATTATTAAATCTGATTTCGTGTAGCCGCTTGATAATACTTCAGATTTATTATTAGGAAAA
Source organism: Melinaea marsaeus rileyi (assembly GCA_918358865.1). Taxonomy (NCBI): domain Eukaryota; kingdom Metazoa; phylum Arthropoda; class Insecta; order Lepidoptera; family Nymphalidae; genus Melinaea; species Melinaea marsaeus. Next base: position 23,604,736 of record OU911085.1, read on the forward strand.
TGTAATATTAACGATAAGCCACGCTATACACACGATTGTGTTACATAAAAAATTGGGGCTATATTATACTTCACTAATCCTTATATTAATTTGGTATTTATAATGAAAAGTTGATAATTAACTAAAACCTGTTTAAATTATTTTAAAATAGAATTACTCTCTTACAATGACACGTTTTGATGAATTATATATAGCTTCTTAGTACCATTGTCATGTTTACTTTGTGAACTTTGAGCAAATGTATTAATACCTGCACGAGTAGGTATAACTTATCTAAGAGGCTATGTTATATACGAATATTACATTGCCTCTTAGAAAAGTTTGATTTTACTTTTTGAGCAAAATAATGTATTTTCACATGAATACTATCTTTAATTTATTTCAATAATAACCAATAATTTATTTAATACTCGAAGAGAGTGAGTGTTCGCAAATGATGTAGCGATAACGTTATTGTAAAGTCTTTGAAATAAAATATTAATTTATTTTTAATGAAAGATTTTTTTTTGATAGTTACATACACTCTTTATCAAATTAATTAGCAGATAGCGTCATATCGCATACAATAAACGTAACGTACGATAAAGAAATCAATTTACCCACTTACGAAAAACTTTTATTTATTCTATGTCGACTTCTTAATTTTTACTGAATTGTTATTTTATTGAATTTAGACTTTTAAGTGTACAATTAAAACGTAGTGAAAACTTTGCACTAAAATAACCTTACTATTGTAAGAATGAAAATTTATTGGATGTATTCTCTTGTGAATAAAAACGGTTTTATTTTGAAGATTTCTTAGTTGTTAAATAGATATAGGTAATGTCGGACACACGCATATCAGATTTATAGGGGTCGTTTAGTATATAAGAAGTATTAAATTCTTAGGAAATAATTAAAATGTTGAGACCTTGTAAGATTATATATATATTAATAATATAAACTGCAGACATGACAAAATAAATTAAGAACAGAGTTATGAACATAACTTGTGACAATGAAATATATTATTTAACCTGTATATTTTTTTCTTTACTTATCTGAAGCTTCGTGTTAAAGCTGATTTAAACCAGTCGCTGATTCAATTAGGGTTCATTACTAATGTTTTACAAATTAAGCAAGTGAAGTATACAGATTATTATTCTGGATGCTACATGGTTTTGACTATTGAAGACCAAATGACTTCTTGTATATTGGCTAGAGCCACCGAACCAGGATCACCGTCATAGAAAAGTTCGATGTGATATAGCTTTGCCATGGTGCGTGAGAAATGAACAACTCCCTCTCTTCAGATTCTTTGTTCTATACCTCGAAGATCCTGAAATTCAAAAAAAAATGTAACCACTTCTAGTAAGAACGAAGCTTTTTCATTTAATCCACATTAAGAAATATAATTTTAGGCAAATAATTTAAACGAGGGAACCGGGAAGGAACAGCGGTCACGAATGAGGTTGGCACCCACTCTATTTTGTAGCCTGATTCAATAGCTTTTTTTTTATGTATTACACATTATTGTGTGATTTGTGGGTGATAAGTGATGCGCGTGCATACAGAGTCAATTAGCTCGTTATTATATAGTAAGGATAAGTAAGGATATTTATAAAACCAAATGTGCCTAATTCAAATAGTAACGCGTTGGGAATAATTTTGTCCTGCACCAGAACAAGATTTATGTAAGGAAATTAGCCAGAACCATTATGGTTACGACATTTGCACAAAATAATTACATTAAAAAAAAATGAAATAATAATATATAAATGATAAGAAAATAAATTAAGTACAGAGAAATGGACATAATATACTGCAGTAAAATATTATAGAATATATAAATTAAAACTTGATAATTTACAAAAACGAAAAATGTCTTAATTAAAAATTTTGTAGCTTATTTTTTCTCAAGTAACTTTGTCTTGATTGTTCCGTTTACTTTCTTATATTTTAAGCAAAATAAGTTTTCACTGAAATTATACACTGTAAGTAATGTTCAAACTTAACATTTCTTTTCCAAGTTGGTGTAAAAGTTTCTTTATTGAAAGATTACTAATAAAGCTGCAAATAAAGTTACTGGAATACTGTAGTTCTTATGATTACATTTGATAGCAATAATAACTCTTTTTCTGGATTTCAAATTATCTAAGTTTATAAGGAACGTAAAACAGTAGCCAGAACTTGTTTTTTATTTCAACCTGTTCTGAAAATATTTATATATAAAAAGGGAAATTTTAAAACCGTCCAAGCGTAACATAACCATTAATATAATTTTGAATTAAGAATATACTTCAAAAACCTATTTCGTTTTACATCATATTAAACCGAAAATGTTTATTTAAAGAAGCTGACGATAAAAATATAATTCACATTTCAAGATAAGGCTGTTAGAAGGTTATTCGGATTAAAAAAAATAATTTCCGCACTAATAAATTTGGCTCACTATCGTATAGACGCTTGAACGGATTTAAAGGATTTTAGCACATTGAGAATATTTTTGAAACTGCCGCCATGAAAATTCGAACGTTATCAAATAGCGAGAGAGATGCTCATAAATTCAGAGAGGCCTTTTGCCATAATGCCTTTCATATTTTTTCCCGAAGGACACTGTGGGCGCCGCTCGAATAAATTACTACCATCAATACAAATCTTCGCGAAAAGATCCTGCGACTTATTTAAAATATATTCCATCACAACCGTATTTATCAAACATCGACTTTATGAATTACAGATTTTGTAAAAGTTTAAAATATCGAAATTATTGTAAAATATTTTAGCTACTGACTACATACTTAGGATATTGCTAATATTGGTTTAATATTATAAGAAAATATTAATGAGAGTATTTCATTAAATTATTCAGCTTTTACGTTAAAATAACTAATTGGTACAAGATGTTACCAAAGTTTAGTTCAATTAACTTCTAAGTCACCGTAATAATATGTCTCGTCAAGTATAAAGTTTAATATAATAGACTCTTCAAATATTGTCTTGTCTTGTTATTACTTGGCTTATAATGTACATGCCCACTTCGACCGATGAACAATAGTGGCAATGAATGTTAATATTTTACTTAAAAAAATACTACATCTGTTACTGATAACACTACTATTATATTATGAAAGTTATAAAAGTATAAAAAATGTTGTGTTAGTTACTAAAGTTTTCTAAGACGTGAACTTAAAAAGTCAAAGAGTGTAGTTTACGACCCAGAACTCAACTGTTTTATCTTTATGAGGTGAAAATGGTGTTGATGGTGTTGGCGTTGATGGAATGGTGATAGAACTAGAAATGGAACTAATGTAATTTGGACATTATTAATTGTAACACTTGACACGAATTATAAACTCAACTTTATTTGTTTATTAAATGTGACTATGTATATACAGTACGCATACTGTATTGCTTAGTTGTATATACACCTAACCCCCGATTTACACGGTAGATACGTTCCTGTTAACTGTTTACAGTTGTGATATTTTTCAATGTTTTTAGGTGTACACAGAAATAAAAATAAAATGCATTGACAGGTTAAAATATGTTATATATTACGGAAACACTGTTTTCTTATTTTATTAAACCTATGTGATAAATTGCCATCATTTCCCTCCAAAATTTTCCGCATTTTTTCCCTCTGAAGTTTACTTTAATCACAGCCGTTAATTTTTAACAATTTAAATTATACACTCACTTGTAATTTACGAATATGGAAAATTAAATATTTCTGAAACTGTGATACTTTCACTCAAATACAATTTTCCGTAGATAAAACTTTAATTTTATGCGAAGAAATACAAACACAGTGTACGTGTGCAGCAAGTCAGCACATTACCTCGGGATTCCCCGTGAGATGAGTACACAAAGCACGTGTTCAATCACAGTAGCATTTAGTAGAGTGCGATAAAAACAAAAAAAAACTTATTTGGAAAACCGTGTAAAAGCGAAAACATGTAAAACAAGTACCGTGTAAATCGGGAGATAGGTGTATGATAAAAGATACGTTTATTATTATTGAAGCAGTATGTTATTCTTACTATTAACAATTACAAATTAATTACCTGCATTTCACATAATATCATTTTAAAAAATATATAATAGAAAACATAACAGGAAGTACGTTTTATATGAAACCCAGTTGAGTCTTTCTTTCAAATAAATGACGAGAACTTTTGCGATTTGGGGTACGTTGAGGACACTTTCGGTCAACTTAAGCAATTTTGTAACTAATTTAGTCTCTATAAAACATTTAGCACTTTTTCATGACTTGTTTTAGTTTCACGATTTAAATATACAGATTGTTAATTTTATTAAGTTGGTATTTTGGGTAGACCTCGAAGAATTCGGTCTACCAAAATACCAACTTTCGAATTTTGGAAAAATTTCTTCACAGAAGGTGACTTCTTATGACCCCCTAAGTCCGAAATGACCATTGGTCAAAAAGTTTATATATATATATATATATATATATATATATATATATATATATATATATATATATATATGTATATATGCCTGCGTGCGTCTAGATTCGACTTTTGTCAGCACGATAGCGGCCGCTGTTTCACTCGAATCGCTTTCAAACTTAGCACAAAAAATCAACCATCCAAAAATAAAGGTCAAGTTCGTTAACCAGAGAAATCCGGCCACAGGGGGCGTTAGGGCCTCACTTTTTCTGATTTCAGTTTTTCGACCATAACTTTTACCCTATACAAAGAAGATCAATCGCGTTTATATTATATAATGTCTTTGATTAATACCTATAACTAATGTAGATAAACCGAAAACGTAACTTCAATAACTTAGGGATGGGGGTAAAAAACCGAAAACTTTTGGAAAAAAAATCATAACTTTTTTCTGGTAAACATTCTTATATCACACGTATTTTTTATAGAAAGGTTATTTTTTACTCTAAATTTAGGTACCAAAAGTTTTTCCGTAAAAGGTACCGTTTCCGAGAAAAAAAATAAAAACCTTTTAGCTTGAAAATTTTAGGTAGGTAAAACCACGGCAACTTTCTTCTGGAAAACATTCCCTTCTCGCAAATATTTTTAAAAGAAAGGTTATTTTTTACTCTAAATTTAAGTACCAAAAGTATTTCCAAAAAAGATACCTTTTCCGAGAAAAAAAATAAAACCGCTTTTTGCTTGAAAATTTTTGATGTAAACAACGGCGGAATGTGTTATTCTTAGGTAGTGAGTTATATTTTAAACGAGTTACACACGAGGTCTACCCACGCGTGTTCCCCTGCAGGCACGGATTTTTTTAATTAATATACTTTGGTTGAATTAATAAATATAAATATAAATAAGAGCACATTTTATATAATATTACTAAGAAATCGGAAACCTATGGTTATCGGAATCATCTATATGAACATAAGCTAGATTTATTTAAACCATAGTTTCTGTGACAAAAATGCGCAACCACCGGGGAATGAATCTGTTTTTAATAATAATCTTTTCTTCATCCTCTCCTAAGCGGCAATTAGCGGTGAAAAGTTCTTTTTTGTTCAATAACGTCAACTAGTACTTTATACATTATTATAATATACAACATAGTTTTGATTAATTGCTACATAATTAAGTTCACGTTCACGCTCAGCTGCAAATTGTTGAGACAGGATCATGTTGCGTTCTTAATCAGACATGTAGGTAGAGTTGTCTAAAATGTCGAAAGCATGAGTTCTAACTTGATATAACTCAAGGTCATACGAAATATAATATAATATCAGATAATACAGATAATATTTTAATTGTTACACTTATAAAAAAATGGCTTAAATAAAATGCAAAATAAACAAAAATCTTGACAGCTATTACAGCTTAATTCTAGTTAATTAGCAAGATAATTATTTATTATTATTTCTATGGTTGATAAGTTCATAAGATTCTATAGGAGCTGGGCCAGTTTTCACTAGTTATATTAAAATCACAACGCCCATATCTTCTTCAATGTTTAAAACTTCCTAAATTAGACCCAACTCTTGGTAATATTATTTGTAAGTTTGCGTTACACACTCTTAAAAAAGTTGACCGACTTTTGGAACGGTTTGATTTAATCAGGTTAGTTACAGCGATTTTTAAATATATCATTGTTACTGGTAATTTTCGTCGATGACATCTCTTTGTATATTTCATCCATGTACATTTAATCCAGGACGACTTAACAGCAAATTGTTGTCTATATTATCATCGTTTATTTAGACCTATACTGAAAGAATATAGTTAATGAATATTAAGAGATAATGATACCTTTGATCAAAATCTTTAAAATGTTGTGAAAACTTAGAGTACCATTTTAATGGGGAGTGTATTTCCATGATTCAAAAATCACTACAAAACTTAGAACCATATAAGAACCAAGGGCTGTTCCAGCTTCAATTCCTAAAATTAAGATCTCAGGCAATAACCTAAAGTCGATCGATCTTTCATTGCACTCTTATTGACAATACAATATAAATATCGTATAAAATAACCAATCTATTAATAGATAATTCAATTTTATAAACTACGTTTCATTATAGGTATTATTCATATATGTAAATATGTGTGAGGATCGTTATTTATAAGTAAATTACGTTGTTCGCAGCCGAAGGACTCAAAAAAAACCGATTTTACTATAAAAGTGAATTTATTTTAACTCACAAAAATGACTTATTATATTTAAACTAAATGCGACTTCATGTGTTGAAGTGGTAACACAGAATGAATGATATATTAAAAATTATAAAATAATGTTACAACTAAACTTAAGCAATAAGGCACACAGAGTTTCTGGAAACGATGAATGGATGTGGTACGATGTTGCGCAAGGGTTGCCGGAACGGGCCGTAGTAGGTGGTCTCGGCGAACGCGGTGTCGTAATATTGTAGGGTTGTCACGTACGTAACACCTCCCCCCGTAGATCAGCGACTATTTGAAAGCGTTGAGTGCAAATGTCGCTGGCAATGCCGTCTCGTTCCTGGCTCGCTCAGGCTCTTCCGCAGGGTTGTTATGGGTGCCGTCGTCGTGCTTAAACGATTCATCCCTCTTTACATGGTGCATATACCGTCGAGTGAGTAAGGCGATACTTATTGCGAGTGCACTAAATAAAAGTATATAAAATGGAATAGTTGTATGATATACACTTTCATGAAGATGATTTAGTTTCGTAGGTTGCTCATTCAGGACCCTGTCTTCAATGCTGCGTAGTCCTTGTATATCTATAGTTTTCAGTTTCAGGTGAGGGATTGTAATGTTCTCTGTTGTATAATGTTCAGGAATTTCAGTTATTTTCAGCGGCTGTCCCTTGATTTTATTTTGAATGTTGACGATGGTGAACTCGTCGGTACGTAGTGAACACGTCTGCGGAATCGTGGCTAGATAAATTCCGAATAGGGTGATGAATTCATGGCTGCTGCATTTTAATTCTACTTTCGTTGGGCGTGGGAAGATGAGTGTGTAGTACTGATCGTCTAATTTCTCCATTGTTTTCTCAACTAGCGTAACTTTAGCGGGTCGGCAGGATCTATTCATAGACTGGCTGGTAATTAGAGTCTGGATGCAATCATGCTGTTCTCGGGCCTGATGGCGGACGTTTTCCTCGCAGAGATATTGCTGATTAAACTTCGGGCATTCAGCCTCCATGTACATGAAAGCTTTACTATCGGTTGCTATGAGAGGATATGGTGGAATAAAGGTGTAATGGTCTTTATTAGGAACGATGGAAAGCCTAAATAGTTTGAATTGTCTTGGAGAAATAATCGGGAATTTAAAAATGATTACTATTCGTTTCCCTACATAATAATAACCGGGTCTGATAATACTATAATATTCTCTGAAATCTGCCTGTAATATCTCTTTGGAATTATAAATGTGTCTTAATTTATCTAACATATCTTCTAAATTACTAATACTTAACATTCTATGGTGGGTGCTCGATGCACGCACATATGCTAACATATCTTCTAATCTAATTAACTCTAACATTAGGTCTTCCGTATTCTCACTGATAATAATCAATAATTGGGCAAACTTTGCAAATTTAATCAACGTAGTATTAGCGTAGGCATCGTGTTTTAATATTAACTCTAATGTGCTATTAATCTTAACTTGGTTCTGAACTATATTCGTAAAAAGGGAATTTTGTTTTATCATCCACGCTTTATTTAGGCTAATATGGTCATTTAATTCAGATACTAACTTATCATTATTACTTTCTAGGATTTCTATTGCATTATTATACTTTTCAGCGTCTGTTTGATCCAGGTTACCAGTTATGCTTTTGATAATAGAGCCAATACTATTAATTAAGCCTCGTTTAACTCGATTGGGTTCCAAACTTTTAATTTGAGATTGTATTTTAATTAATCTGTTAGATATATAGTCAATTTGTAATTCATACAGGGTGTAAGTATCTTTATCTAGGATAGTTCTAAAATAGTTTAACTGTGAATCGATGGAGTCAAGGCGATTCTCGAAATCGTTTAGTTCTACATATTGAATAAAGGAATGATAGTGAGTTATGAGTTTGGCATTTCCAAGATTAAAAGGAAGAAGTCTTGGTCCATTGTCTAGTTGTTCAAGTTTTATGTCTAGAGCCGTCAGCTGAAGAGTTAGCAAGGTCAGTACCAGTCGAATCCTGAAACAATTTCTTGGTCTTAGCGACTCGTTTAAGTCTGGATTTGGCAATGGGACCTTTTTTCTTGGAAGTGTAAATATGAATAGGTAAGTCAGCAAGTACTGTGTCAGCGGTATAGCGGGATGCTAACTTTTGTCTACTAGCAGCGGGATTCCTAATGAATACTTGTTGGTCAGGTAAGTATGCAATTTCAGGTTCCCTATTTTTGTTTCTATTAGTCATTATGTTAGTTCGTTCTGTTAGAGTATGGTCGTTAATCAAGTCATAGGCAGTCTTCATTTGGTTACGATGATTAGTAATGTATTCTTGCAATAGATGTTGAGTTAGGTCTAAGTCTAAGGGGTCTCTAGGATCGAAATGTCCTCTTATAATGTCATGGGGTCTGCATTTTGTTAAACTATGAACAGAACTATTTTAAGCTAATATTGCATAGGGCATTTGATTTATGACAAATTCATCTTTATTGCGTAATCTTAATATCCGTAAGTGTTCCAACAAGGTAGAATGAAAACGTTCTATGAGTCCATTGTCATTAGGGGAATTAGGTAAAGTCCTATGATGATTCACTTTATGTAGCCTGATAAATTCATTAAATAATTGGTTTGTGAACTCAGTCCCGTTGTCAGTCGTAATAGTTAGCGGGAGTCCATGATGTGTGCTATAAGTTAGGAGGGCTTGAAGGATACTAATTGCAGTACCGTCTCTCAAATGGTACGCCTGCCCATATTTAGAGAAAGAGTCTATAAAAGTTAAATATTTTTCATTATGCACAGTGAACAAGTCTAGATGTACTAATTCAAAGGGCTTAGTAGCTGGGGGTACAATATTAAATATAGGTCTAATGGGGTTTCTGTCGTACTTAGTCTGTCCACATACTATGCACTCATTTATATATTTAGAAATTTCATCTTTCATTTTAGGCCAATAGTATTTTTTAGACAAGGCTAGATAACACTCATTAATGCCTCGGTGCTTTGTCTTTCCATCGTGATAGTGTTTAATTATTTCCTGTTGTCTAAGATACTCACATACGTTTTCTAGTTCTATCTTCGTTAGGACTAGATTCATAGAAGAACTACGGAAATTATTTTGAATTATAGGTAGTATAGAGTACATGCCTAACGGAGGATTAATTTTAAGAGCTGTTTTAATTTTTGGGTTAACAAATTCTTTAATGACATTAACAATATCTTGTTTTAGATTAGATACTGATACCTGTACGAGTGTCTTAGTATGAGTTTCAAAAGGTTTTGTCGTTGTTGGTCTACGTTTCATGTCGCCTACTATAGTTATATGTATCTGTCTATGAAATTTATTCACTGGTTCGTCAGTGATGGGAATTTCAAGGATAGGGTTTTCAGCACTAGTGTGGGCGGTTAATGTAGTAGAACCAGAAGGAGAGGGCGGTCTTTCGGATACGTTAACTATTACTGAGTCAGTCGTTTCATTGTTAATTTCTATTCGAGATAAAGCGTCGGCGTTGGTGTTAGATTTGCCGGATTTATATATTATAGTATAGTCATATTCAGTTAGTTTCAGTCTCCATCTAGTCAGTCGGGAATTGGGTTCCTTGACATTCATTAGCCACTATAAGGGTTTATGATCAGTTAGTATTTTAAATTTGCGTCCATACAGGTAGGGTCTAAAATATTTGGTAGCCCAAACTATAGCTAGGAGTTCTTTCTCTATGGGAGCATAGTTTATTTCGCTGTCATTGAGAGTTCGAGAGGCGTAACAAATGGGTTTGTCGGAACCTATAGGTCCTTGTGATAGTATAGCACCTATTGCTAGATTGGATGCGTCTGTTGTCAAATTAAATTCTTTGTCGAAGTCGGGGTATTGTAATATGGGGTCGTTAGTTAACAAGGTCTTACATTTTTCGAAACAGTTAACATAGTCATTGTCTAGGGTAATTTTACAGCCTTTTTTCAGACATTTAGTTATTGGTTTTGTAATTTTTGCGAAGTCCGGGATGAATTTTCTGTAATATCCTATTAGTCCAAGGAATTGTTTGATTTCTTTACTAGTCTTTGGGATGGGGTATTTTTGGATTGCACATATTTTGTCTGGATTAGGTTTTATTCCATCTCTGGTGATGATATGACCGAGATATGCGGTTTCCAGCTTCAAAAATTCAGATTTATCCATCTGGATTTTGAAATTGGATTCACGCAATCTGGAGAAGACTTACTCTAAGTTTATCATATGCTCCTGAAGAGAGGTGCTGTATACTATTATATCGTCTAGATAGACTAGACAAATCTCGTTTTGTAGACCTCTGAGGACATTATCCATGACTCTTTGGAATGTAGAAGGAGAGTTCTTAAGTCCCATGGGCATTCGAAGAAATTCAAAATGCCCATGCTCAACGTTGAAGGCAGTCTTGGGTATGTCGTCATTTCACGTATGGGTTCATTTCTACCTGGTAGAAACCGGATGCTAGGTCTAGTGTAGAAAAGTATTGACATCTCCCTAACTTGTCTAGGACGTCAGCTATGTTGGGTATAGGATATTTGTCATCTAGGGTTTTGTCGTTCAATTTTCGAAAGTCTATGACTAATCTCCATTTTTGTCTACCAGAAGCATCTGCCTTTTTAGGTACCACCCAGATAGGAGAGCTCCAGGCAGAGTCAGATGGTCGTATTATACCTTGTTCGAGCATTTTTTCAATCTGATCCCTAACTTCTTTTCTATGAATAAAAGGGTATCTGTAACTTTTGGTATAAGTAGGAATTTCGTCAGTTGTTTTAATATTGTGTTTAATTTTATTAGTGAAAGTGAGTGTTTCACCCTCTAAGTAAAACACGTCAGCAAATTTTGAACAAAGAGTCTGTAAGTTAAGCTTTTCTTCGTTATTTAAGTGATCAGTTCTAAGTCGGTTAAGTACGTCATTAGTGCGTGTAACTGGCGGTCCCGAAAGGGTACAGTCAATATCATAACATTCTATTAGTAAGGGTTGTTCAAAAGTCAGTGTGACGTCATGGTCAGTGGGGTTCTCTATCTCTACGAAACCTGAATTATCCGTAACGGTCGTGATACACTCGTGAATAATACAGTCACATATTAATTGTTCAGATACGTAAATATCACTAGGAGGATAGATGATAGGCACGTTAACTATTTTCTGAGAATGCGCGGGAATGATTTCGTGGAAATTGACGGTGCGACATTTGTATTTTAATAATGGAATGTTCGCATAGTCTGTCATTAGGATATTATGTTTAAGATCTATTTTACAGTTTTCTAGCAAATCTAGGCCTACAAGACCGTCGAAATGTGTATGGAACTTAAAAATAAAGTATTTTACGTTCCTTTGTTCGTTAAATTCTGCAAATTGAGGAATTGTGATAGAGTGGTCATGATGAGAGGTAATACGAGAGTTTGTTACCTCAAAGGGGTCGTCGTTAAGTGGTACGTGAATAAAGTATTGTTTAATTGCGTCGGGACTTAAAAAAGATTGATTAGCCCCGGTGTCTACTAGTAATTTAAGAGGGGGGTCCGCAATTTGTATATATCTTAATTCTTTTTTAGATTGAAGGTTCAATTCTATTTTTGTCCCGTATTGAAACGTTCCTTGTGAAAATCCTGCTCTTCTGAATATGAGGGTTGCGGCTCGGTTTTTGTTACAGGTAATTGTTTATGTGCGATGAACTAGGTTCGTAAGTGTAGTCAGGAATATTTGTGTCATAATAATAGTAATTTTCATAGTCATTGGGTGTGTAATAATACTCATTAAGATAATAGTCGTAGTCTAAGTCAGGATTTGAGTCGTTATAGTCATATGTCTCGTTATAGTTCATTTCCCTAGACTTGAAGTAGTTAGAAGGGGGTGGATTGCCAAATTTTGACCAATCATGTCCTCTAATCGGAGGTGAAAAAGGCTTAGTTACATAATGGCTAACGCCGCTCATAGGTGTAGGTCCCAAGTTTTGTTGAGATTGGGGAGGCCTAGCTTGTATTCTAAATCCACTATACTGCGCGTTATAATTAGGTGGTAGTGCGCGGAACATCTGTTGCGTTCGAGACTGCATATTATAAGGCGAGCGCTGTTGGGGATAGCCTGTCTGGTAAGCAGGTCGTTAAGGTACACCGTACTGGAAATTAGGTTTCCATGGTTGCGGCGGTGGTTGGAAGGGCAAAGCTTTCTGCTGGCTAGTATTTGATAAGGCTAGCATATTGGGTTTATTCATAGTAAGTGACATGGACATAGGTACTTTAGGAGAACTATTGGCATACAAATTTAAGTTTTTCCTATCACTATTACTGCTGCGACGCTGTAGGTACGTTACATTAATCTCTTCTTGCACAAACTCCAGAGCCTTTTCAATGGATTCAGGTCTCATACACCTAATGTGTGAGCCAAGAGGCTCATTCAAACCTCTAATAAAAGCTTTTAGGGTGAGTTTACGGTAAAGATCGCGTTTTGCTTCTATGGTAGTAGGTATATTTTCATGTATTGAGATATATGTTATTATTGTACTGAAAAGTGTCTGGCATTTATCGTAAAATTCCTGAGGAGTATCGCTGCCTTGAGAGAGTAACGAAAGGTCGTTATATAGGGCTGTTTCATCCCTTTGATCAGCAAAATTATTAATAAGTGCATTTCTTATTCCTGCCCAACTATCACGGATCCCATTCGAGTTAATAGTTCTCGCAGCAGGACCAGTAATCTTATTTAAAATTCCGTTAATTAAACATAAATTACTAAACTCATAACCTGGTTCGTTTTTTAAACACTGTATCACTATTTTTTTTTTTTTTTTTTTTTTTTTTTTTCCACCTTCACGCCATATCCCTTGCGGGGTAGCCAGAGACGACGGAGCGCCAAACGCTACGGTCTCTGCATACCTCTTTCGCCTCGGCCACAGACATCAACTTCTTCATACATGCCCTCCGGGGGGTCCTCATGCTTTTTACGTGACCTTCCTCCAGTATCGTAGCTACTGTATTTTCGAAGGTCACTCGAGGCCTCCCCCTGTCTCTCTTACCGCTCACTTTTCCCATATAAATCTTTTTTACCACTCTTTCATCACTCATTCTTTCAACGTGCCCAAACCACCTGAGCACGTTCTTCTTCATTCTCACCGTGACATCTTCGCTAGTACCTGCCATTCTGTGGATCTCTTCATTGCGGATTCGATCAGCAAGACTGACTCCGCATATTCTGCGAAGAGATCGCATCTCCACAGCATTCATCTTTCTTACATTCTTCTTCTGTGTTACCCACGTTTGGCTGCCGTATAACAGTGTCGGTAGCAAAACTGCATTGTGTACAGCCAAACGTGCAGTTATACTGACGTTTTGCCGTCTCAACAATGCAGTCAAAGCACCATTGACTCTGTTACCAGCAGCAATACGCCTTTCCACATCCATTTCGTATCTTCCGTCTCTGCTAAACATACTTCCCAAATATACCACTTCATTCACTTGTTCTATTATTTTATCATTCACGTTGATCTTACATTCTGTTCTTTCTTCATTTCTTTCAAATATCAGAACCTTCGTCTTATCTACATTCAGGTTAAGACCATTAATTTCACACCCATCTTTCAGAGTGGTGACCAATGCCTGCAAATTGCATTCTGATGATGCAATGAGCACTGCATCATCTGCATATAGTAAGCAATTGACCTTAAGGTCACCTACTTTCACTCCCATGTCACTATCTTTCACTCCTTGGAGACAACTATCCAAATACAAATTGAACAACCAAGCTGACATAGCGCAACCTTGCTTAACACCCGATTGGATGTCAAACCAGGGCGACATGCCAGCTCCTACTCGCACACAGGCTGAGTGATCTCGGTAAAGAGACCTTACAGCCTGTAGCAAGGGTCCGTTCACATTGTATCGGGGCAGTATCTCCCATAACTTCTTTCTCACAACCCTGTCAAACGCCTTTTCCAAATCCACAAAAGCACAGAAAACCTTTTGGTTTAGGGCCAAAAACTTTTCCGTGATCATGCGGAGGGAAAAGATCTGATCTATACACCCTCTTCCAGGTCTAAAACCTCCTTGTGCCTCCCACAACAGCCTTTCAGATCTCTCTTGCATTCTTCTCGCTAAAATTTTAGCATAAACTTTACCGCCCAAGCTAATCAAACTGATGGCCCTATAGCTTGCACAGTCTATCTGTGAACCTTTGCCTTTATACAAAGGTACGATGACTGCACTTCGCCAATCGAAGTGCAGTCATCGTAATTTATCACTATTTGGTCACATATTTTAATAAACCTAGTAAGAATATTAGGGTTCCCGTCGAATTCGGGGACCGGGCGAAGGGCCTTATAAATAACATCGATATCTAAAGACATTTTAATTACTTTATTCTCTATTTCTAATTCACTATACTCTAAATTTCTTTTTAAATCTAAATTACTATTTCGCAAGGTCTGCCTATATGTGGCAGATTTTTCCACGATTTTTCTCGGGTGGAAAATTTTGGATAGGATAATAAAGAAAAGGAAGGAAGCAACACTTAAGTAAAGTTTCAAAGTACTTACATTTGGTTTTCTTTGGTACTGATTTTTGAGTACGTCCTTGGCCACAAACGCTCGTAGATTCACGGTGCTCAGTAGAGGGACTGGATAGTCTCTTCGATAGCTTGCGACGCGTAGCGGTATCAATGTAAGAATACCTTTATCGCGGAACTATGCTCTGAGCATCCTACCGATTGCGCCAATTACGTTGTTCGCAGCCGAAGGACTCAAAAAAAACCGATTTTACTATAAAAGTGAATTTATTTTAACTCACAAAAATGACTTATTATATTTAAACTAAATGCGACTTCATGTGTTGAAGTGGTAACACAGAGTGAATGATATATTAAAAATTATAAAATAATGTTACAACTAAACTTAAGCAATAAGGCACACAGAGTTTCTGGAAACGATGAATGGATGTGGTACGATGTTGCGCAAGGGTTGCCGGAACGGGCCGTAGTAGGTGGTCTCGGCGAACGCGGTGTCGTAATATTGTAGAGTTGTCACGTACGTAACAAGTATTTAAATGAATAAGATTAATATTGTGTGTTGTGGTGCATAATTCATAGAAAAACAATTAACAAACACGACAGAAAGTAAAGATTATTAAGAGAATACATCATTTATACTATTAGATCCATATCCATTAGAGACATTAGCATTGGTTATATTGATTATTATTTCAAGTTACGAAAAATAAAAATGCCATTTACAATATAGATAAAAAAGAATTATGTTTATTTTGAAATCTTTAAAATTTTCTAAATTATCACAGGTAATCTTATAAGCAAAAGATGACAAAAATTAGCGTTTTTTTTAACTTAGTAAGAATACATAATTTATATAAGATCTTAAAATCAATTCATCCTGTTCAATGTTAGCAAACATGTTCCGATCAACATATTCTTGTATCATCCACATCCGTTATGTGACAAGAGCAAATAGGATGCTTTCGTCGTATCCTTTAAGTATATCTCTATAATCTGCGACGCAGACGCTATATATTAGAACATTATCGATAAATCGTAACAAATGCTTTCATCCAGGATGTATCAGACAAGATGTTAAAATTTATAAGAGCACTGTACTCGCCAGAAACTAAAATAATACTGTATTGCAATAACATTATTACTATATATATAATACAAAGGTTCTTCTAGCATACACCATGTAGAAAGGCTTTCTGTAGCTTTATTTGTATACTATTGGTTAATTTAAAGCGACAATATACTTTTCTATATTAAACAAAATTGGATATATGGAATTAAATATATATAATATCGAAATCTAATGTAAATTGAATAAGAATTTCATTGTCTAAAGATAACACCATGGCTATAAACTTTGATTGAAAAAAAGAAACGTACTTTTAAGTTCCGATTCAAGTTACATATTAAGTACATAAACTTGTCGTTAACATCGTATGTACATTCGTAAGAAAAACGACAGAACACATTGGTACTAATCTAACGGCCATTTCTTCGTCCATCCCTTTAATCTACAAATTACATACAGCTTGTAAATATGTATGCATTGAACAAACATTTCATTTATTTTGTGCTTATATTATATTGAACAAACATTTAGATAAATTTATTTAGAGTTATATATGGCTTTTTTAAGCATTACTACATTCTACATTCGAAATTTTTGGACACTTTACGCATTGTACATTGTACTAAATTAGGTTAACCTAAGAAATTAAAAAAAAAAACTATAATTCTGTTTACCCTTATTTCTTGTATAATTAAAATAGTTTAATTTATCGAAAAAATAGTATTAACAGAAAAAAAACAATAGATAGTATTAAAAGAATAGTTCCTTCGACAGAGTCGATCGTGTTAGATAGACTTCCGTCACGCGATTCTCGATATACAATATGCGAAGGAAACAATGAAACCGAGAATGCGATAAACATGTAAAGTATGAAAAAAGAGGGGAGTCGTAACGAGAAAAAACTAGTTAGTAGTATTCTACTGATTAATACGAGTCTTTTGAGGGGTAATTCGGCATATATTGGGTGTGGGGGGAACCACCCTCCATCCCTATCTCCTATATGAGGGGTCGCATCAAAAGACTTTACAGACAAAATAGTTTCCTATTTGAATTTGTCAATTTTCTAAGATTTTTCCGACGCTAAAATTTTGTCTCCTTCTGTGACTTTTTCGGTTTTTAACCTTCAACCCCCCCAGCCCCCCAAGCCCCCGACCAATTTCCCCCGTTCAAAAACTTAACCTTCATTTTGTCCTTAAAAATGTGTATACCGAGTATAAAAATCTTCCGCCAATATTTGCGACCTGTAGCGTGTCCCAAAGGTTTCACTTTCACCCCTCCTCCCAGCCCCCCCTTTCACTTATTCCATAAAAACGAGATGCAACTTTTGTCCTACTAATTTATCCTATCGACTTGTGAAGTCAGATTGCGCCTACGATGAATTTGAACTGATGGATCATATATACATATATATACGAGGGGAGGTCCAAAAGTTAGTGGAATGAAAGGGATCTAAATAAAATAAAACAACAAAACTATTTTTCCTTTTCAATATAATCACCCTTAAGCTCAATACATTTATTAGACCTATAAATAAATTTTTCTAAACCACTATAAAAAATGTTTTATCTTTTCCGTCAAAATGAGCCGAAATTGTCTCCCTTACCTTATTGTCGTCGGAAAATTTCCTTCCCCTTAAGTCTTTTTTTAAATTGGGGAGTAAAAAAAAGTCACTCGGGGCCAGGTCTAGACTGTAGGGTGGGTGAACTAGGAATTCGAACCCATGCGTGTGCAGAGCAGCCATTGCAATTCTGCTCTTGTGAACCGGCGCGTTGTCTTGCAACAGCAACACACCCTTTGTTAATTTTCCTCACCGCTTTTCCTTGATGGCATCCTTTAATCTTTCTAATATCGTTGCGTAGTATTCTCCGGTTATAGTCCTTCCCTTTTCTTTGTAATCAATCAAGATTATCCCCTCAAAATCCCAAAAAACAGTAGCCATCATCTTTCTAGCCGACTCCGTCACCTTGAATTTCTTTAGCGGTTGTGTCCCCTTTTTATGCCATTGCATGGACTCTTGTTTGGACTCAGGCTCAAAGTGATGAACCCATGTTTCATCTCTCGTAACAATTTGGTCTAAAATCTGTGCAAGTTCATCTCCACACAACTCCAAAAAATGTTTTGACGCATCGACGCGCTGCTCTTTCTAAAACGGCGTGAGCATTCTCGATACTCATATTGCACTGACTTTTGTCATACCCAGGTGATCATGTAGGATTCGCAAAATGGTGGTATCTTGTACTCCAACTAATGCAGATTATTGTTTTTTCTTCAAACGGGCATCCTCTAGTACAATTTTCTCCACTTTTTGACGATGTCCGATGTGGTGGCCTCAACTGGCCTTCCTGAGCGGGGGTTGTCTTCAATTGACTCTCGACCATGTTTATAAATACCATGCCAATTGTAAATCATTGATTTACTAGGGCACTGTTCCCTATAAACGACTCCCATTTCATTCAAAATGGTTTGAGCGTTCTTTCCTTGCTTGGTAAAGAATTTTATCACAGCGCGGTGTTAAATTTTCTCTATAGTTGCAGTTTTCTTCCGGATTGACTTGTTTAACAGGCGACTGTTCGTAAACAAATGACGCAATCGGGTTGAAACTCGGTATTTATGCTAATGATGAGTCTCCGATTCGTATGACACCAAGCGAGCGCCCCTACGCCGCTCCATCCTCTCCATTCCACGAACTTTTGGACCTCCCCTCGTATATGCCGGGATATATATATTTTTTTTTTTGATCGGATTCTCAATCTCCAGTTCATAAACGGCGTAGCGCCCCTACTCTGGGGTCTGGGTCCCGTAATCGCACCGATTGCAATAGGTAGATTCATCTATGGAATCTACCTAAAAAAACAATTGTAGATCTCATCGGGTGTCAAAGAAATAAGATATGAGATCAATAGCTCTGATTGGAAGATATATTTGACTGTATTTATTTCCCTCAGAACATATGGCTGTGTGAGACACTGAAATATTATGTTTTCTGGTTAAATTGTATCGCCGATTACTTTTACTATATATATTTTTACTCTCATTACCTTTTGTATCTGTAATAAATTGTATTATTGGTTAAACCTTAATAAAACGTTATTTATAAGATGAGTTAAACAAATAATACAAATAAGATTTCCAGGTTTAGTTTTAAAAATAATACGATACTTTGAAAATTATGTTATTAAGTCTATGTATAAATTATAATTAGAAACATTGAAAAAAGAACATCAAATTGTTTTAATATTCGCATTGCTTTCCCAATTTACTATCTGTGGTTTAGAAACTAACAACGAAGTTGATTACTCAGTGACTACGGTTGAAGTTTGCTACTAATTTCTGCACGCGTCAAAGGAAAATCTTGCCTAAGTGGAAATACCAGCAGTAATTTGCCAAGTGTACTTTATATGTTTTCAGATCTTATAGTATCCTGGGCTCATATATCATAATATATAAAAAATATCTAATACTATATCACTTGTTTTTACCAAATCTTCTTGGATAAGCCGCTCTTTTCTTTATTTTAGAATATTTTTGTAATTAATAAAATTACCTGCTAGTTATTTTACAAACATATTATAGAAGAAAGAATTAATTTACTAACCGTTTACAAATTTTATTCTACGAAATAAATCACAATCATTACAAAAGTATTTAACTATTATAGTAGAAAAGAATGAGGATTAAGCAAGGCTGAAATAATGCAAACAAAATATTAAAATGTTATTTACATTTAGGGAATTAAATTTGACTTGACACCTCATGTCGTGTTTTACCTGTTAGTTAATTGATACACAGACGAGTTCAAATTGTAGCCAGATTCTGTGTATAGTAGGATAGGTTTGTTATTTTACAAGTTTAATTGTATAAATATATAATATTTTAGTTGTGTTTCAGTATAACTCTATACCTAACTCTATACCTTCTTTATAATATGTTTGTATCGTCCATAAAGTATACCAATGGGACTTTTGATTCACTGGTTAGTTCATAAAGTAAGATGTCAAATACTATTATAGTTAGATTAAAACAAGTCCCATGTATTTCATAAATCGAATCATACATGAAATTTAATAAGCTTGTCTAATCGAAATTAAATCTATAAAACGATTTATACTTCTGAATATATATTGTTTTTATTTTGTGAATAATTAATACTTATTTTACGTTTTAAACAATTTATTTGTACTTTATATAAAATATAAACAATTATAATTTAAGGTGAATTAAAGTATAAATAACTACAATACCTATAAACGTAGAAATAATAGAAATAAAACAATAAGAGTTCGCAGGCAACAATAATGTAAATGAAACTGGTATGTCTTTTAATATGTAACTTGAAAAAGGCTTCTTAATCATTATCTTCTTCAATCAATCAATCTTCAATCATTCAATCTTACTATGGAATAAACAGAGGTGTCTTTAATAACCTTTGATATAATTGAATAAGAATTCTTTTCAACTGCACACATCAGCGTATTCATGAAACGGACCGTTTGTCTTTGCATATTACATAGAATTCCAATTTCGATCAAAATGTGAGTGATGTTGAATGGCCTTCATATCAAGGTGTCAACAAAGGTAATTTATTTGATAAAACTTTCCTAGTGATAACACTTTTATGAAGCAATTTTCTATGATATATAATGTGTACAAATTTTCTCTTAAGGCCGATGGAGTTTTTCTTATTAATGTGAAGTTTTTTCTCAAATATGACATTTAGTTTCTCGCCTCGAAGATTCGAATAAACTCAAGACGTGGTACGATTTCAAAAGATTAGTGCTTACTTACTATAGCCGGCACTAGCAGTTCTTTCGGCAATTCTTTTTATAATCTGTTTTCACGTTTTGCTGAAATAGTATAAATAATATTGTAATTGTTATTTTTACCTAAAATTAGTAATATATTTGTTATTGTGGTCCTAAATAATGAACTGATTCGGATGTGTTTCAATTTGTAGTGATTTATTGAATTTTAAGGTAAATACATATTGAAGGGGACAAAGTCAAACTTTGTTTTCACCAAATAAAGGTGTTTTTAATTTAATTTCTTATAATTTGCTATTTCTATATTTTCGTAGCCTTGTATAATTGTATAATTTATTCTGATAAATGAACTATACAAACCTTCGGATTACTTATTTTTGGATGTAAAATGAGGCACCTTTCATTAAAAAAATAAGCAATCATTATGACAGAATCCAGTATTATTGTCAGCTTAAAAACCGAGAGCAATCCATACCGCTATATACGGTAGAAATTTTTTGACATTTATTGTTCTAAAATTCATAACTAGTAGAAGACTGTACAAATAAACATGGTAAAATGTCCACGGTGCGCGTTCGTCTTTATATGCTAGATAACAACAAATAGACTTATATACAAGAGAATCAGCCAATTTAGTTATTATATTGTAATATGTATTTAAACATGAGGTAACATTGTTAGTCAATTGCCACTGGACTAACTTAACCTAACAACATATCATTTTATGGTCTATTCAGTTAATTTCTAACTGTTATTTGTAACATCGCCGAGGACATCAAAAAATAACATAAGCACATTCGATTCCTGTTCCTTATTTGAAATACTTACATTAATTTAAAATACACATACTATAAAAACAGAACTCATCTCAATAAGAATTTGTATATTACATTAATGTTTTAACAAGACCTAGAAAATTATAAATTAGTTTTTAATGTAAAAGATTTTTTGCTTAAAAAATTAAGATTTCTATAGAACTTTAACCGGGTTCCCTTAGAAGTCACATAAGTAAAAATATATATTATAATAATATTAATAATATGACAATGAAATAAAGGTTATGAGTCATAAGTCATTCCAAAAAATCGAATAGGTACGCCTAGTAGAAGCTAATGGTTTAGAAATAAACTTACTACGAAGTACTGACTGCTCTGCGACCACATTTGAGACAGTTTGGCACTGATTCCAGAGCATTTTTAACAAAGTTTTATTATGTTACAAAAATAAGTTAATCTCTAATGTAATTCTGAAGACTGATCTAAAATATTCTCAACAATTACATACATATCGAATACATGTGTTTGTAATTCATGACGAAGTAATTCGTTTTATCACAAGCAAAAATGCAATGTCATTAAAAAATCTTCAAAAATCTGGTAAGCTTATTCAGATACATACAGTTTAATTTTTTTTCAAATTATAATATAATATTCTCTATAAATCTATTTTTCTCTTTCTTCCCCTATAATATTTTTTGAAAGACATATTAATTTATATTATATATATATATATTTATATAAGTTCATCTGCGGCTGACTATATAAGATAAAACTAAAAACTATGTCTTTACTTTGCTCGGTCCAGACAAATAAAAATGTGACTATTTTAGAAAATGTAGCAAGATAAAAGTCACGCTAATTTAAGAATATACAGTTTAGAGAAGTCATAAAATTAAAAAAAGTTTTTAGGCAAAAAGTAAAGATAAAAGTTTTTATCAAAAATAAACAAAGCAAGTTTTAATAATAATACTTTTTTGTTTATCAAAAAACATACAAACAAAGGTTTCAACGTATATATACGTTATATCGCATTTAAATTTCCAAATTCAATAAATTTTGGGAATATTTAAATAATATGGCAATATAATGCTTATCTTTACTAGGTCATTTTTAACGTTTATTCTATAGACATGAGGCATAACGCAATGATTACAGTTGAGAAAAGGGTGGAATAGAAACAAAAAATAATTAAAAAAAAAGATAGAAAATATTCTTTTATTTTAGTTTATTGAGATTTTTCCAAATGTATGTTTATTGTCCTTTGTTCTCAACTTACATCTTGTATATTTACACAGGTTCAAGTACATATATACAAGTTCAAATCAAACATGTTTGATGTGAATATAAGAAAGCAATTGTTCGTTGATTAAATGACCTTTGCAAACATGATCATATAATACGCATGTTTTATTTAATACAACAATTAGTCCTCATAAAGTATGTTTTGATTGTACATTGTGATAATTTAATTAAACTAGACAAACACCTTTACATTCCATAGCGCAATAGTCCCTCACGTGATTTCAGTTGTTTGAAGAACTTGGGATAACATTGCTTTTTCTATGGGAAAACTGTTCACTATTAAACTGCACTAACAATGTGAACTATCTTCACTGAGCTGTAAGGTGACGTTACAAAATTGTATTATGAGAGGTTCAAGTTATTTGCTTGGGAATATTGTTTATGTTACCATCCTCCATAGTGTGTGAGGTAATTGATTTATGGTATAAAATCATATTCTCCATAATGTTATTCTACAATTCTATTGGCAACACTTGCGTCATTTTATAATCTTTGTCAGCACTGTCGCTCCATTTTCTGATAAATGGCCATTTATTAAAAAACAAAGTTGACTTTAATTATACTGATTATTCTATTTATCTATTTTTTCCACATTCAATAAGCTAAGTAAATATGAAATATTAATAATAACATTTCATTTATGTATCATTATTCGCTCATTCAAGACAAATGAAACGGAAGTATGTGTATTAAATATAATTTATATTAAATAATAAAATTTGAAACTAGTTACTATAAATTATAGAAGTATCGTACTGTTCTATTATTTGATAAGTAGTTTCAACATTAATCATCGACAGCAAAACTTATATTCACGTTTGATATCACATTGGCATGGTTATGGATACTAACAATTTTTTTTTCTTGTATCTTAATTAATGACGAATAGGCTATGTTAATAATTTTGCAAAATAATCTTTTTAACACTATATTATTTAAAAATATAATGTAATTTACTATTAACAACTTAAAAATTTACTATTTAAAATATAAATGATCTTCAAGTAACTCAAGTTTTCGATAAAAATTCACTATTCAACTCGGGAATTATCAAAATTGGAGCAAGCTAACCTGCTGTATGTGTCATATAATGTACAAAACGAGGTTAAAATTTAAGTAATAAATTCTTTTTAGAATGTTAAACCAATAACAATTTCTTTTGAGACTAATAATTAAATATAAATAGGCAAAAAGAAAAGCTATTTAATTTCTGAGACTCACTATTGTTCTTCTGCTCAGAGGACTTATACCATAACATATAAACAGGCAAGTTATACCTATGCTTAGAACTGAGATTGTCAATACGATCATAGAGGTGTTATCGCCCTGAGTAATATTCACTATGACTAAGTAACTCTATGACTGTTGCTGAGTTTTGTGAGACAACTTGTTGAATAAAATAAAAAAATATTAAACAATATCAACATTAACACAACATCAACAATAACATAAACAATATAAAACTAGTCTGTGAAAGCATATGGCCATGATGTAATAGAAACCTACAATTTGTTAAAAAAGTCACAAAACAAAAAACCTTCAATTTCCTGTTTGATAAATATCCAAAATAAACTATTGTCCTCTGATAACTCTGTTTTACAAAACAGAATTTCATTGGGTGTAATAAACATACAATGTAATTACTGAGATTAATTCCTGTTTCTTTTTATGTGGTTATGAGTTTACAATATTATTATAAAATACTAACAAAGGTATTAATTACCTCTCCACATTTTTGTATTTTCTTTCAGTTAATTAATACATATTTTAAATATATTTTTGTAACACAATTATAACAGACAATGAATTATTTTTACAGACTAAATAAAATCCAAGAAGAGGAAATTATAAAGCTAAATCTGTCTGCAGTTTGGCTGTCGACTCATCTCACTGTCAATTAGCTAACAGGTAACAGAACGACAAACGCTGTCGAGTTGTTATTAATTACGAAATGCTCTTACTGTAACATACGATACCTAAACGAATTAATTTGAAACACTTGCTTTTTACACAATACACTATGTCTTACTGCCTACATCTGTATCATATAATAATTCACCAATATTTTTGAAATATATTTCGAATTTTATTACATAATTTTCTCATATCAATAACATACTGGTTAAATTATAGATCCTTCTTTACTATTCGGAAATGCTTATTTTTGGTTTATAATTTATTCTGAAAATAACTTCGTGATTATTTTACAATCGTGACAACTTTATATGTAAACCACAGGATGGAACAAAAACCATATGTAAATAAATAGAACCTTATGGCATCTGTTACAATTTTATATCATGACTGGCAAATTATTAAAGCGATTTACGCTTGTTAAGTCGCATGCAAAAGATAGTTAACGATAAAAAATTATTTAAAAGGCATCAGTAATGTATATAAATAAAACTAACCGTTGTAGTAGAGGTTGAGCACTTCACCAATGCTGACATTACAAAATAAATTAAGTACAGAGCAATGAATGAGCGGTAAGAGAGACAGGAGGAGGCCTCGAGTGACCTTCGAAAACATAGTAGCTACGATACTGGAGGAAGGTCACGTAAAAAGCATGAGGACCCCCCGGAGGGCATGTATAAAGAGGTCGATGTCTGTGGCCGAGGCGAAAGAGGTATGCAGAGACCGTAGCGTTTGGCGCTCCGTCGTCTCTGGCTACCCCGCTAGGGATATGGCGTGAAGGTAAATAAATAAATAAATAAATAGAAACAATTGAAGGCTTTATATTTGCCATCAGAACTTCTTCAGGCGTACTGGAAGATGGCTATCGTAATGATATGGTCGGTTATTATTTCCTTGGATAATTATTTCACCACAAACATAATAGGCCTCTTAATTTATAAGTAAGACCTTACCTTCTCGCACATAAATAATAAATAAGGTCTTCGTAATAATCTCTATCCATCCTTGCGTCATCCTCCACAGGATGGGAGAACCGCCATTTACATAAATATTTAAAAGTATTCTTTTCTGAAAAGAACGAATCCAGAGTTTATATAAACAAAAATCTATTGTATTGACAAATAATTTTCAAGTTTTTATATACATTATAATGTATTTATTATTATTACAAGTATTGTAATAAAATGTTTAATAAAGTAATACTTTTATGGCTTCAGTTGGAATGATATGACAGTACAAGGAATTGCAATTTTATAAGGTATACTTGTTACAGCCTCGATTTAAATAATCAGCCAATCGAAGTCTTCGTTAGAACGATATGATATTATATAATAAACAATTGTTAATTTTGAAGCTCTACTTGATCGGTATCAGTTGAAACTAACTATGGTATATATTTTCCATACACAATTCATAGACTAGGTGTCATAACCATCGACGAATATATTATACCGGATCAGCTTCACTTCCGTAATTGTTTAGAATAGAAATAATTGAGATATAAAAAGGAATAAGTATAATTAAAAAAATCAATTTCGTAGAGGCTGAATTAATATTTGGTTATTTTGTTATATAGAGAAATGGTGTAGGGATAAAACCAAAATTCTGGTGCAGCTGGCGAACTGTTACGATCGCAAAGTTGGGTCATTATTAGTTCTATTTTCGTGTAGCCGATTGATAAGGTTTCAGACTTATTAGTAGGAAAATGTAATGTTAACGACATGCCATGCTGTACACGTTAAATAAAAAATTGAGTCTGTATTTTACTATACCGATCTTTTTATTAATTTGGTATTTATAATGAACAGTTGATAATTAATTAAAACCTGTTTAAATTACCTTAAAGTAGAATTAATCTCTTACTATGACAACTTTTTATGAATCATTTATAACTTTTTAGTAACATTGTCATGTTTACTTTATGGACTTGGAGCAAATTTCTTTATACCTATATTACGGTACAATGCCTCTTAGAAAAGTTTATGTTTTAACTATTTGAGCATTTCCAAAATATTATTATTTTCATAATAATGCTATCTTTTATTTATTTTAATAATAAGCAGTTATTTATATAGTTCTAGAAGGTAGACCATTCGCAAATAATTTAGCGATTACGTTATTATAAATTAAAGATTTCTTTCGAAGGATGAACAATACAAACGTAGTTAAAAGTTTGAACTAAAATAATCGTACTATTTTTAGAATGAAAGTTTATTTAAATGTCTTATCTTCTTGATTGTTATATAGATAGAAGTAATATCGTACACACATCAACATATCAGACTTATAAGTGTCGTTTCGTGTATAAGAACTTGTCCTCCATTATACACTTCAATGGGGTTTTTGCACTAAAACCGCATACTTGTCAAGCCAATAGCGGCCTTAGCAATTAATAGATAGCATTGCCTTCGTCTATATTAGCCAATAGAAAAACACCGAGCCAATTGGTCAATATGGTACAAGAGTGAATATTACGTTTAAACAGTTTACTAAATTATCACTGAAAATAAAAATCCTAACAAGCGCAAGAGATTCAAATGCATTAATAATTGGTAATATAAAACTATGTTATTTTACAACTTATTTAATAGTAAAATGAAAATAACTTCATTGTAATGACTGGGAACAAATAGCAACTCATTATTTATTTAACATTTTCTCTGGCACAATTAAAACAGTATAACTAACATAAAATTGACAGAATTATTATATAATTTAGAAAATTGAAATTTTGCCTTTTTAGTTAAGAGCACGCCTGCTTGTTTTCTTCTCTAAGAAGATCAGAAATTGATAAAAATGTAGAATAATTTCCCTTATTCTACATTTTTATCAAGTTCTGATCTGAAGGTATCTGTTTAAAAATGTACGCGCTTTGAGAATTTGGGATAACATATTAAAAATGGAATTAAAAATGGAAAATGTACTGAACTGTGTATGACTGCCTAATATTATTAATAATATAATATTAACAATATTAACCACTTAGCACCCCCGTTTCCTACCATTATAGCTAGGAAATATAAAATTAGTATATATGAATTTGAAAGTTTCGGTCGATACTTTTAAATTACACAGGCACACAAAAAAAAAAAAACGTCATGAACCAGAGGGGAGACCCCATTATTCCTAGGTTTTTGGGATCGCTGAAACCGAATATGACAATAAAAACTAATTTTAAATGCCAGTTTTCCCGCTAGCACCCTCTTACTACCTCTTAAGGGGTGAAAATTGAAATTTTTGTAAAAAATCAAGATAGATGTGTCTTTCTACGTTTTTTGGGATGCTGAAACCGAAAATGATAACTAAAAATAAATTTATCACCACTATCACCCCCTACCATCCCTTACAGGGGGTGAAAATTTCATTTTTTTCTATAAAATCAAGACAGATGTGTATTTCTACGTTTCTTGGGATGCTGAAACCGAAAATGATAACTAAAAATAAATTTATGACCACTATCACCCCCTAATACCCCTTACAGGGGGTGAAAATTTCAATTTTTCTATAAAATCAAGATAGATGTGTATTTCTACGTTTTTTAGGATGCTGGAACCGAAAATATGTGAATTTCTATGTTTTTCAAGATGCTGAGAGAAAAAATGATTATAAAGTATATGGTAACCTTATTGTATGCATATATTTGTTATTATGATACTAAGACTGAATCATGATTTTTGTCCTATTCTTAACAAGTTGTTTCATTTTTTGTTTTTTTTTTTGCTTTCTATTTAATTCTGTTTATACTGTTATCCATCCGGCAATCTTGTAAAATGCTTAAAAGATGCTGAACCTAATTCTATGCCTCCGAAATAGAAAGGTTACTATTTTTCGGCCAATTTAGGAGACTATAGTGAGGAGCAAGGTGAAAGGTTCCATCAGACAGGATCTTAAGACAATGGAACAGCGCTATCAGGGTAAATGGGATGTCAATATGTTAGCAGACTACTGTTGGAATTTAAAAAGAGATTTGCCAGAACAGAAAAGAACCAATAAAAGGCAACCACTTAGAAGAACTTTTGACAACAAGAGAGTTCGTTATCGTAGAAACAGGTAGACGCTGAATAGTGAGAGGTAAGGGGACTCACTTTAATTCAGCACCCCGGATAGTGAGAGGCAAGGGGACTCACTTTAATCCAGCACTCCAAAAGGGAACAGAAATCTACTACGTCCACGCCGTTGTTCCTGGGTTACGCTAAGAATAGAATTAAATCATGAATATATATCAGATACTTCTGATCGATAAAGCATTTGAATTTCTAATATAAGAGCTAAGAGTAACTTCAAACTAGTTTGATAAACATGTCATTTACTGTAAATCGTCAAAATTTCTTCATACATCTTGATTTTATACAAAATTGAAACTACCCCCACCCCCTCCCCCCCGTCAGGGGTAGTTAGGGGGTGGTATTGAGTAAAAGAGGTATCAAATTCACTTTTGGTTGTCATTTTCGGTTTCAATATACCAAAAAATGTAGA
This sequence comes from Melinaea marsaeus rileyi, assembly GCA_918358865.1. Lineage (NCBI taxonomy): Eukaryota > Metazoa > Arthropoda > Insecta > Lepidoptera > Nymphalidae > Melinaea > Melinaea marsaeus. Next base: position 23,634,112 of record OU911085.1, read on the forward strand.
AATACACATCTGTCTTGATTTTATAGAAAAAAATGAAATTTTCACCCCCTGTAAGGGATGGTAGGGGGTGATAGTGGTCATGAATTTATTTTTAGTTATTATTTTCGGTTTCAGCATCCCAAAAAACGTAGAAAGACACATCTATCTTGATTTTTTACAAAAATTTTAATTTTCACCCCTTAAGAGGTAGTAAGGGGGTGCTAGCGGCAAAACGGGCATTTAAAATTAGTTTTTATTGTCATATTCGGTTTTAGCGATCCCAAAAACCTAGGAATAATGGGGTCTCCCCCCTGGTTCATGACGTTTTTTTTTTTTTTGTGTGCCTGTGTTATTGGGCAATAATTAAAATGTTTAGACCTTGTAAGATATATATATATATATATATATATATATATATATATATATATATATATATATATATATATATATATATATATATATATATATATATATATATATATATATAAATAATATAAACTGCTGACATTACAAAATAAATTAAGTACAGAGCAATGAACATAATTTACTAAAGAATAATAATATAAAATATTAAATTTAAACTTTATATAATTTTTTTCTTTACTCCCCTGAAGCTTCGTGTTAAGATTGATTTAAACTAGTCGCTGATTCAATTACGGTCCATTACTAACGTCATACAAATTAAACCAGTAATGTATAAAGATTATTAACTTGGATTCTACATGGTTTTGACTATTGAAGACCAAATAATTTCTTTTATATTGACCAGAAAGACATACTGAACCAGGATCACCGTCCTTCAAAAGACCGATGTGAAACAGCTTTGTTATGGTATGTGAGAAATGAACAAATAACTCTCTTCAGTTTTTTTGTTCTATATCTCGAAGGATCCAAAAAAATTAAAGATTTAATTTTTTGATTTACCTTTAATTTCAACGAAGGCAGCATTGAACGAGTTCTTGTCATTGATTTCCCAAGCGAATGGTAACACAAAACTTGCCTAATTTTAATATTAACGCGTTGGAAATAATTTTGTCCTGCATCAGAACAAGATTTGTGTACGGAATTTCCTTAGCCAGAAGCATTATGGTTATTACATTTACAAAAAATAATTTATTATCCTACATTAACAATAAAATAATATTTAAGAGTGAAAAATAATATCTTATAAGGAATTTATCAATACAAATTTCATTAATATGCCAATGTGGCAACTTCATGGTTAATTAACACTGTGAAACGTGGGTTCTTGTCAAAATATTATCCTAAATAAACGTATGACCCTAAATACTATACATTATTCAGCATGTAACGATTACGTATTCAAACAATACTGTAGTTTATTTCCATGAAATTCAAATAAAGATTAACAAGAAGCCTAAGTTATGCTCTGTTTAAGGAATCGAACTGAAACTAAATCTTTTAAGTGTTTGAATTATACATACAAAAGTAAGTGTTCATTTTACTACTTCTATTATTTTCTTATTTTCTATTAGAGTATCTAATAAAGTCTTCATGGCATATCAATTGTGAATGAAATAATATAAAACTTTACAAACTGAAGTTATCTCTTTAATAGTAAAGGAGAAAATTTATTCTAGTATCTTACGCATTGTTCTCGAAAATATGAGATAGGAGAATATATAAAGACTGTGACAAGATAACTTGGAACGTCCCCGATGTTTTCTCTGTCCCGTGCGACGCGTGTATTACTGGAAATTCTTTGTTTTCTCACATTTGATACTACACAGAAGGGCAATTTAGACGCTGTTACAATTCTTTATATTATATTTTTTGTATAACAGTATATGTTCCTATTAAAGTTTAAATTACTTTAAAGTAATACGAAACATAACTATTAAAGTTTATTCTTACATAACCACCTTGTTACTAAATATATTTATTGTTTAACTTGATTTGTTGTGAATGAGTAAGTTAATGAATTAAGTGAAAAGATCAAAAATCAATTTTTTATTTATATCCTCAATATATTAAAAAAACTTTAAAACGTAAGTCTGCGGACTTGTTAGTAGTGAATAAATCATTACTCTTGGAACGAGGATATAATGCGTGTTACTTTGTCAAATTTGCCTTTATATATTTTTGTAAAATTTAAATCATTTTTCATTTTAATGTACATTTATTTTGAAAAAATGCTATAAATTGTATTTTTTTATTTTACTAATGCTTAATAACATTATTTCTTCTGTTTTAAAATTCTACAAAACACACGAGAGTATAAGAGAAGTGCAGGTTAGGGTAAAATTTTTGTGTATGTTATTAAATTAAAATGTATTACATATTTAAATAATTTAATCACAAAAGACAAGTTCGCATAAATCTCTGCAAACACAAGAAAAAACTGAAGATTTTAAGCTTACTCAAATAAAAAAGTTGGGAAAATGACACCGCGGGGACAGAAATATTTAGCAAACTCTTTAAAGACGGCCTACATTGAAAAGTTTACATGAATGCCTGATACGTAGTAAATAAAAGGATATTTTTAGAGAACCCAAACTATGTCAATGTCTTTAAATACTAAGTTGCTAAAGCTTAAGGCAGTTCAAAATAAATTGATAAATTCTTCTATATTACAATTAAGAAACGACTTCAAATAATTACAATAATTGTATTTAGGTTTTAATTATTTTTTAAATAAATAGCTTTTACTTGTACTTTATTGCATACGAAACTTAATGAACAAACCTGCACTTTATCGTTCATATATAACGCTGTACAATATTTCATTACTTCATAGTCCGGCGTTGTTGCGTGCATAATCTGTATGTGGTTTTGTGCGGGATATGAAAATTGTCGTCCTTTCCACGCTAATCTAAATTGGAAAAGCAGCACCTGCGCCTAGCTTATTTTTGGTACAAAACACTTCCTACAGGATTTTATAGTCTTACAAACTGTTTTCATATGTGCTACAATGTTTGCAAAATCTGAATAGCGTTTGCCAATGTTTGGTATGCATTGTTATATCACGATAATGAAAATGTGGTTTCATTATTAGAACAGCTTAACTGATTATATCCAGCAATTAGAGCTCATTTTAAACATGGTTTAATGTTGCATTAAATTTCTGTTTGAATTCACGTGTTCATAAAAGTAATATTTTGAGTTTTAATATACATTTGTATAAAATTGAAACAAAATAATTTTGTTCTAATTATAATAATAGACATTATTATACAAAATGCATTGATATTTGGGTTAAGCTTCTTAAAAGGATTATAACTAGAACAGCACAGTAATTGCAGTTGTATAATTACTATATTTACTACTATTATGTAAGTAAATAGCTTGTATAGTCACTAACAATATAATTTACATTATAACAAAGGTAATTGTGTTCACGTAAATCCTATTTGCTCGAGTGCGTACGACATACGAATGTAACGTTATTGCCAGATATAATTTTGCAGAGAATACAAACCACATAGATTTATTATCGAACGGGTCGAATTCTCAGCGTACTTCAGAGTTGAGAATTAATTAATCCGGATTTAGAGCCTTCCCTTACGGCAACGTGAGATAAAATGGTACATACAGGTATATATTGTATAATGTATAATATTCTCTTGATGTTTATACTGTTAAAAACTATTGTAACTGTACTTTTTCTAACCATTTTATATTTAAATGAATATTTTTTTATAAACATATGTTATATAGAGAGAATAAAGTTGTATTTACATAGAGATTGTTCTTTCATTTCTAAATATTTATCTACGTTCCAATTTATAATAAATTGGTGAAATTGGTCTGGATTGTGTGAGACATATTTTAATTGACTGAAAAGCACATTACTTAATCCTGATGTAGCAGCTCTATATCATGATAACTGTCCTCGGTGAACATTATTTTCGTATTTCCTTTGCGTGAAGTCCGTAATGAGAATAAAAGCGTGTGAATTATAGTCGAAATGAATGTGAATTTTGTCTCTTTTGTTATGTTAATTTTGACAAAGCGGTGATTATTCTTGAATATCTATGAATAATTCAAATTACAACAAAATTTAAATATACCTATATCTATTTTCTTCTCCTTAATAATAGGGATTCCATTTTGATGACTTATTAGTTGTTAAACATTTTTTTATATGTATAACCTAGTATATCATAGCCCTTATTTCGTTAACCTTTTATAGTATTTTTATTGACAGTGATGTAAGTAATAATGAAATTATCTGTCCCTTAAAAATAATAACAAAAAATACATTTAACGCACTCGTAAAAGTATGTTTTTTAATTATTATTATTATTATGCATTATTAATTGTTAATATATATTTCTGTAGTATTGTACTTACTTACTTATTTAGCTTCACACCATATACCTTGCGAGGTAGCCAGTAGCCAGTAGACGGAGCGCCAAAAGCTACGGTCCCTGCATACCTCTTTTGCCTCGGCCACAGACATCAACCACTTCATACATGCCCACCGGGGGGTCCTCATACTTTTACGTGACCTTGCTTCAGTATCATAGATACTGTATTTTCGAAGGTCATTCGAGGCCTCCCCCTATTTCTCTTACCGCTCTCTTTTCCTGTATATATCTTTTTACCATTCTTTCTGTAGTCTTTTAATTTATGTAAATGTGTTATAAAAATAATTTCGTTATAACGGCTTTGTACACAATAGTAAGACAGAGAGCAACTCATTCCTTATTCAACATTTTCACTGATATAATACATAACTGATATAAAATTGACAGCATTGTTAGGTAATTCAGAGAATTTAAACTTTGCACTTTGCAGTTAATTTGCACCTGCTTGTTCTCTTCGCTTAGAAGTTGAGAACTTGACAAAAATGTAGAATACTTTACAGGGAAATAAGTTTCCTTGTAAATATATTTTACATTATTTAATGGTATTTGTTTTAAAATGTATGCACTTTGAATACTTTGGATTACATAATATGATAGAAAAATGGAAAACGTATATAAAATTTACTCTTTTAGAACTGAGGATGATCAAAAACAATATTTGAAATCGTTTATACCGTGTAAGTTATATATATTAATAATGTACTGCTCACAATACAAAATAAATTAAGTACAGTGAAATGAACATAATATACTACAGTAAAATATTATAGAATATATAAATTAAAACTTGATAATTTACAAACGAAAAATGTCTTAATTAAAAACTTTGTAGCTTATTTTTTCTTAAGTTTGACTTGATTGTTTCGTGTACTTGTTTATATTTTAACCAAAATAAGTTTTTACTGAAATTGTACACTGTAAAGAATGTTCAAACTTAATATTTCTTTTCCAAGTTGGTGTATAAGTTTCTTTATTGAAAGATTACTCCTAAAACTGCAACTAAAGTTATGGGAATACTCCTGAGTACTTCTTATGATTAACTTTGATAGTAATAATAACTGTTGTTCGAAATTTTAAATCAACTAAGTATAAATTTAACTTAGAACAGTAGCCAGAGCTTGTTTTTTAATTCAACTTGTTCTAAAGATATTTGAATATAAAAAGGGAAATTATAATACAGTCCAAGCGTAATATGATCATAAATATAATTTTGAATTAAGAATATACTACGAAAACCTATTTCGTTTAACATGATATTGAACCGAAAAAATGTTTATTTAAAGAGGTATATTAAAAAGGCTGACGATAAAAATATAATTCACATTTCGAGATAAGGCGAAGGCTGTTAGAAGGTTATTCGGATTAAAATAAATAACTTCCGCACTAATGAATCGGGACCACGGCCGTATAGACGGTTGAACTGATTTAAAGGCTTTTAGCCAATTGAGAACATTTTTAAACCTGCCGCCATGAAAATTCGAACGTTATCAAACAGTGAGAGAGGTGCTCATAAATTCAGAGAGGCCTTTTTGCCATAATGCCTTTCATATTTCTCCCGAAGCACACTGTGGGCGCCGCTCAAATAAATTACTACCATCAATACAAATCTCAGCGAAAAGATCCTGTGACTTATTTAATTTATATTCCATCACAACCGTATTTATCAAACATCGACTTTATGAAATATTCGTTTATAAAAGTTTAAAATATCGAAATTATTGTAAAACATTTTAGCTACTGACTACATATAGACTAAGGATATTGCTAATATTGGTTTAATTTTATAAGAAAGTATATTAATACGAGTATTTCATTAATATATTCAGACTTGGAGGCAGCTGGTTATCAAATTAAAGGTTAAAGCTTTTACGTTAAAATAACTAATTCGTACAAGATATTACCAAAGTTTAGTTCAATTAACTATATTATACAAATTTAATATAATAAATCATTCAAATCTTGTCAAGAGAGCACTTGGCTTATAATATACAGTGCCCAATTCGACCGATGAACAACAGTGGCAATGAATGTTAATGTCTTACTTAAATAAATACTACATTTGTTGTTGAATACACTACTATTATATTATGAAAGTTATAAAAGTATATAAAATGTCGTGTTAACTGCTAAAGTTTCCTAAGACATGAACTTAAAAAGTCAATGAGTGTAGTTTACGACCCAGAGCTCAACTGTTTCATTTTATGAGGAGAATATAGTGGTTGGTGATGGAACTAGAAATGGATCTAATGTAATTTGGACATTATTACTTGTAACACTTGATATGAATCCAGTTTGATGAATTGAATGAAGTTAAGTTTAAACTTAGTTTAGTTGTAAAATATAGCGATGCCGCATACTGTATTGCTGATTTATATATATATTAAAAGATACGTTCATTATTATTGAAGTAGCACTATCTTATCCTTACTATTAACAATTACTAATTAATTACCTGCATTCCATACCATGTCATTTTCAAAGTATTTAATACAAAACATAACAGTAATTACATTACATACATATAGAACCCATTTGAGACTTTTTTTCACATAAATGGCAATAACTTTTACGGTTTGGGGTACGTTGAAGACACTTTCGGTCAACTAAAGACACTTCGTAACTAGTTCAGTCTTTTTAAAACATTTAGCACTTTTTGATGAGTCGTTTTAGTTTAAATATTTAAATATACAGATTGTTAAATTTATTAAGTTAAAATCTTATACATTATGTAAGTTGATTTTAACTTTAGTCAATAACGTCAACCAGTTCTTTATACCTTATTATAGTATACAACATAATTTTGATTAATTGCTACATAATTAAGTTCAAGCTCCGCTGCAAATGGCTGATCATGTTGCGTTCTTAGTAATCAGATACGTATAGTTGTCTAAAATATTGAAACCACGAGTTCTAACTAGATATAACTCAAGGTCATACGAAATATAATATCAGATAATACAGATAATATTTTAATTGTAACACTGATAAAAGAAATGGCTTAAATAAAATGCAAAATAAACAAAGATCGTGACAGCTATTACAGGTTAACACTAGTTAAGTAGCAAGATAATTATTTATTATAATGTCTATGGTTGATAAGTTCATAAAATTCTACAGGAGCTGAGCCAGTTTTCTTATATATCTTCTTCAATGTTTAAAACTTCTTAAATTATACCCAACTCTTGGTAATATTATTTGTAAGTTGGCCTTAAAAACTCTTAAAAAAGTTTACCGACTTTTGGGATGTTTTTTTTAATCAGGTTAGTTACAGCGATTTTTAAATATATCATTATTACTGGTAATTTTCATCGATGATATCTTTTTGTATATTTCATCCATGTACATTTAATCCATGATGACCTAACAGGCAATTATTGTCTATATTATCATCGTTTATTTAGACCGATACCGAAGGAATATAGGTAATTAATATTAAGAGATAAAGGAGATTTTTTTACCTTAGTAAGCATGTATAATTTACATATGAGCTGAATATCAATTTATCCTGTTCTATATTAGAAAACATGTTCTGAACAAAAAGTTCTTGTATCATCTTCATCTGTTATTTCGCAAGAAGAGGAGCGCAAACAATGCCTGGGACTTGTGACCCAGGTGTAGGTTGAAATTCGTTATAGAAATGAACTGATGATCGTTTTAGAAAGGCCGAGATCCCTAAAAAAGTTGTAGAGGGATTTTGCTGTTATACGAGGGGAGGTCCAAAAGTTCGTTAAATGAAAGGGATCTAAATAAAATAAAACAACAAAACTATTTTTCCTTTTCAATATAATCACCCCTAAGCTCAATACATTTATTAGACCTATGAATTAATTTTTCTAAACCACTATAAGAATATGTTTTATCTTTTCCGTCAAAATGAGCCGAAATTGCCTCCCTTACGTCATTGTCGTCGGGAAATGTCCTTCCCCTTAAGTCTATTTTTAAATTGGGGGGTAAAAAAAAGTTACTTGGGGTCAGGTCTGGACTGTAGGGTGGGTGAACTAGGGATTCGAACCCATGCATGTGCAGAGCAGCCATTGCAATTCTGCTCTTGAGAACCGGCGCGTTGTCTTGCAAGAGCAACACACCCTTTGTCAATTTTCCTAGCCGCTTTTCCTTGATGGCATCCTTTAATTTTTCTAATATCGTTGCGTAGTATTCTCCGGTTATAGTCCTTCCCTTTTCTTTGTAATCAATCAAGATTATCCCCTCACAATCCCAAAAAACAGTAGCCATCATCTTTCCAGCCGACTCCGTCACCTTGAATTTCTTTGGCGGTTGTGTCCCCTTTTTATGCCATTGCATGGACTCTTGTTTGGACTCAGGCTCAAAGTGATGAACCCATGTTTCATCTCCCGTAACAATTTGGTCTAAAATCTGTGCAGGTTTATCTCCACACAACTCCAAAAAATGCTTTGACGCATCGACGCGCTGCTCTTTCTGAAACGGCGTGAGCATTCTCGGTACTCATCTTGCACTGACTTTTGTCATACCCAGGTGATCATGTAGGATTCGCAAAATGTACTCCAACTAATGCAGATTATTGTTTTTTCTTCAAACGGGCATCCTCTAGTACAATTTTCTCCACTTTTTCGACGATATCCGATGTGGTGGCCTCAACTGGCCTTCCTGAACGGGGGTCGTCTTCAATTGACTCTCGACCATGTTTATAAAGACCATGCCAATTGTAAATCATTGATTTACTAGGGCACTGTTCCCTATAAACGACTCCCATTTCATTCAAAATGGTTTGAGCGTTCTTTCCTTGCTTGGTAAGGAATTTTATCACAGCGCGGTGTTCAATTTTCTCCATAGTTTCAGTTTTCTTCTGGATTGACTTGTTTACCAGGCGACTGTTCGTAAACGAATGACGCAATCGGGTTGAAACTCGGTATTTATGCTAATGATGAATCTCCGATTCGTATGACACCAAGCGAGCGCCCCTACCCCCGCTCCATCCTCTCCTTTCCACGAACTTTTCGACCTCCCCTCGTATCTCTCGCTCCTACTTCTACAGCGTACAAATTAACTATAAATTTATTCCTGATCAGTTCCTTACATAGTTTGTAATACTTGTTAAGCTTAAATGTATAATCTTTGGGTATGTTTGTTTCCCAGGGTACAGTAAGCTCTACAAGTATAACGCGCCTTAGTTATTTTGAGTACAGGAATAAGTCCGGCCTAGATGACGAAACACAAACATCCCTGGTGATTTTGTATGGCCTTTCATACGTGTTCATCATGAGAGTCTAATCAGGAGACGTGTCCAAGATGAGATAAGGTTTTAGTTTAGATTATGTAGGATTCGCAAAATGTACTCCAACTAATGCAGATTATTGTTTTTTCTTCAAACGGGCATCCTGTAGTACAATTTTCTCCACTTTTTCGACGATGTCCGATGTGGTGGCCTCAACTGGCCTTCCTGAACGGGGGTCGTCTTCAATTGACTCTCGACCATGTTTATAAAGACCATGCCAATTGTAAATCATTGATTTACTAGGGCACTGTTCCCTATAAACAACTCCCATTTCATTCAAAATGGTTTGAGCGTTCTTTCCTTGCTGGTAAGGAATTTTATCACAGCGCGGTGTTCAATTTTCTCCATAGTTTCAGTTTTCTTCTGGATTGACTTGTTTAACAGGCGACTGTTCGTAAACGAATGACGCAATCGGGTTGAAACTCGGTATTTATGCTAATGATGAGTCTCCGATTCGTATGACACCAAGCGAGCGCCCCTACGCCGCTCCATCCTCTCCATTCCACGAACTTTTGGACCTCCCCTCGTATCTCTCGCTCCTACTTCTACAGCGTACAAATTAACTATAAATTTATTCTTGATCAGTTCCTTACATAGTTTGTAATACTTGTTAAGCTTAAATGTATAATCTTTGGGTATGTTTGTTTCCCAGGGTACAGTAAGCTCTACAAGTATAACGCGCCTTAGTTGTTTTGAGTACAGGAATAAGTCCGGCCTAGATGACGAAACACAAACATCCCTGGTAATTTTGTATGGCCTTTCATACGTGTTCATCATGAGAGTCTAATCAGGAGACGTGTCCAAGATGAGATAAGGTTATAGTTTAGATTTTTTTTGACGAACCTGCCTTTACGAACTCTACTGATATTTTAGTGGTTGTTAAACCCTTCTACGCTCTTGCTACAGAAAGACTAACCGCTTCTCGTACGATTTCTAATACTTGGTCGTGGCGACGCGAGTATTTACCTCTGTTTAGAAGTAGACCTTACACGCTACAGATGTTGCAAGATTTTTCGATGGCTTTGCCCCATATTACTAAGTTACTTTGATCTGGGATTGATTTGTCATTTGGAATGCTATAAGATAAAATGCTGGCGACCAATCATGAAGCAGGGTGCGCAATCTTCAAGCTATTGGAGTACAAAAATTTCCTATGGTCACCCAATCATTTTGCAATTCTAGGCTCATCGCCTGCAACCGATAATTATAATTTTCATCTTGCCGAATAAAGGATTTTATTATTTCTATGTCTTGTTCTTTCCTACTTGATTATAACCCTGCTTTATTTGTTTGAGCACCTATCATAAATTTCCTATCTCTGCTAAACATACTTCCCAAACCACTTCATTCACTTGTTCTATTATCTTATCATTCACGTTGATCTTACATTCTGTTCTTTCTTCATTTCTTTCAAATATCAAAACCTTCGTCTTATCTACATTCAGGTTTAGAGTATTAATTTCACACCCATCTTTCAGAGTGGTGACCAATGCCTGCAAAGTGCATTCTGATGATGCAATGAGCACTGCATCATCTGCATATAGCAAGCAATTGTTCTTAAGGTCACCTACTTTCACTCCCATGTCACTGTCTTTCACGCCTTGGAGACAACTATCCAAATACAAATTGAACAACCAAGCTGACATAGCGCAACCTTGCTTAACACCCGATTGGATGTCAAACCAGGGCGACATGCCAGCTCCTACTCGCACACAGGCTGAATGATCTCCGTAAAGAGACTTTACAGCCTATAGCAAGGGTCCGTTCACAATGTATCGGGGCAGTATCTCCCATAACTTCTTTCTCACAACCCTGTCAAACGCCTTTTCCAAATCCACAAAAGCACAGAAAACCTTTTGGTTTAGGGCCAAAAACTTTTCCGAGATCATGCGGAGGGAAAAGATCTGATCTATACACCCTCTTCCAGGTCTAAAATCTCCTTGGGCCTCCCACAACTGCCTTTCAGATCTCTCCTGCATTCTTATCGCTAATATTTTAGCAGAAACTTTACCGCCCAAGCTAATCAAAGTAATAGCCCTATAGGTTGCACAGTCTATCTGTGAACCTTTGCTTTTATACAAAGGTACGATGACTGCACTTCGCTAATCGTATGGGACCTCCCCCGATTTCCAGCATAAATTGCACAAAAACCAGAAAAAGTCCCAGACGCGTGGCCCACCATATTTGATCATCTCGGCAGTAACTTCATCTGCTCTCACGTTCTCTACTTCTTCCAAACTGATTTCACCATCGGCTACATCTTGACTCAACATTACGCTGATAGTCAATACCGAGACGTCCTCACGTTCATACATCTCCTTGTAGAATTCCGCCCACCGCTGCAAAACGTGTGCTTGCTCAGTTAAAATTTCACCGCTCTTCGAAAGCATACCTTTCATTCTACAGGTTACCGAACAACCCCGGGAACCACTAACTTCTCTGGAATAATTTTCACGCTTCATCTTTATAAGTGTTTTTGTTTTGTGCTTTTGCAGCTTGTACGAACTTTTTCTTATCTCTCTCATACTTTTATCCTTACCAGAGGCTTTATAATCCAGCCATGCTTTCTTCTTTAACTCTACAGCATCTTTCACTTGATCATCCCACCATTCATCGCGCTTTTTACTAAAATCTCTTTTCCTTTTACCACATACTTCTGTCGCTACTTTCACCATACCATTCCTAAGGTTCTGCCAGCATAATTCAACACATTTATTTCCAGAATCACAGGTTTCAAGCTTCTTGGAAACCCTTTCTTGATATTCCTCTCTGATCGGTGAATCTTGAAGCTTCCAGCTTCTTATACGATAATTCGACCCCAAGTTTGGACACGTCGTGCAAACAGTCCTCTTATTCTAGCAACGACTAGATAATGGTCCGTTCCCAGATCAGCACCCCTGAACACTCGCGTGACTTAACTTGACTTCGAATACGCTGATCGACTATGAATAAATCAATCATTCTTCTTTCTTCCGCTCGCTCCCGGTTGCCAAGCATCGGTAATCGGACATCGGTCGTATCATTGCCGTTTCGCTTGGTCTCAGACACACAAATAACATCCAGATCTTTGTCATCCATCTCATCTAATAATTCATTCATCTTTTGTTCCATTCCTCCTCTTACATTCCACGTAGCTATTTGTAGCTCCGTCCTCCACCTTCCGCCTTTCGGAACATGGCGTGTTGGTTGGCGGTTTCCAACGCCGAATAAATTGTTTATGGAATTCAAGTTATGCCTCCAGCTCTGCGGCAATTTTATCTTTTGGGAGAGATGTATCATCATTTGATTTTGAGATGATATGTTTTTGGTCACTCTTATGGTTCCGAAGGTTTCTTTAATTTATCCCAAAATTGTGTCGGTGTCTAAATAAGGTAGAAGAGTCCGCTGGACACGCTGACCCGAGCCATGACTTCAATGTCTTTATGACGCTTGCATCTAACTTCAATAAAAGGGTTTTATTAATATCATAAACGAGAAAAGGCCAATTTAGAAGTGATGTTAAATAATTATCTTATATCCAAGCCTTTTTAATGTTACATATTAGTTGATTACCTTTTTAAGTTCATTCAAAAAGCTATCGACAATTATATCTAACCTTGGAGTGCGCCCTTGGTAATCGATTTTTTTACCTACGACTTTGAACGTAGCTGCGTCGGTAATCATAGTAACGCACTTACCGTCTATTATAAGACCCGGATCGTAAGACGTATATCTGGTGTTCCACCTACCCAGACATAGACTGTAGCATTTATTGGGTTTTGTCCTCATCCGTCCGTCCGTCCATGCACAGAAATCCTCCACAATATTTGAAAGTAGCTGACATTATTTTGGATCACGTGTCAGTATCGCAAGATCGTCTGCAATAGCTAGTATGGATTCTGTGTATTTATTATTAAACCTAAACCGGTGACCCGATTTCTTTTCGTTTTTAAGTAATTTATCTATTAAAAATATTGATGACTATGTTATTTAACATTAAATGATTGGAGAAATACGATAACCTTGAAATATTTAATTACAAAAAAGAAACGTACTTTTAAGTTCTAATTCAAGTTACATTTAAGTAGATAAACTCGTAAACATGATATGTATAATCGTAAGAAAAAAGACAGAACACATTGATACTAATCCAAAGGCCATTTCTTCGTCTATCTCTTTGATCTACACATTACATACAGCTTTTAAATGTATACGTATTGAATAAACATTTTATTTATTTTGTATTTATATTATATTTAACAAATATTTAGATAAATTTGTTGAGTTATACATTCGATATGTTTGTACATTTTATGTATTGTAAATTAGGTAAACCTAAGAAATTAAAGTAGAAGACGATAATTCTGTTTAAATCTATTTTTTGTATGATTTAAATTGTTTAATTATACAATATTAATAGGGAAATATTTGCTTTAATTTCTTAGATCAATGTAGATAAATACACAAAATATTTCATTATATGTAATGTAAAAATCAACATTTATTACTACTACAACTACAAATACAAATAGATTGATAGTGTAAAAAAAAAAAAAACAATCATACTCGTAGATCTCATCAGGTTACCAAGGAGTAAGACATGATATCAATAGCTCTGATTGGAAAATATATTTGACTGTATTTATTTCCTTTCGAACATATGGCTTTGTGAGACACTGAAATATTATGTTTTCTGGTTAAATTATATTGTCGATTACTTTTGCTTTTTATATTTTTGCCCTCATTATCTTTTGTCTCCGCTATAAATTGTATTTTTTGTTAAACATTAATAAAAAGTTCTTTATACAACGAATTAAACAAACAATAGAAATACGATTTTCTGGTATACTTTTAAACATAACACGATACTATGACAATTCTGTTTATAAATCTATGTATTAATTAAATGCTTTTATTTAACTTGACATGTATCGGATCAAATCTTGTAACGCGAAATTTTAATACTCAGACTCAATGAATTTCGATGAAAATTAGAGCACATGTTCGGCTCCGGTGACAATACAAGTAAATGGGGTTACCCGAAGAAAACATCCCCTTTTGACCCTTGTTTGCCACCCCTACGTGTTTTTAATCGCGTTTTCGACCATATTTGCCGAATTTTATTGTCCGGGTTAAATATATTTCACGAAAATTAGTCTTTATGTTATATTTTAGTTAAAATACAAGTGGGTTTTATTTCTAAATGCTTTTTATTATATTAGATATACTTTAATTTTAATATGTTTATTATACACAGTTTTATTTATTATTATATCATCGAAAAAAGATTATGGAAAATAAAAATGTTACTCCTGTCAAAATTTCGAAATTGTATGCAAATGTGACATTGTTTATAACCTAAAATTAGACATTTGTAGTAGAATTGATGTGCATAGTTATTCTCTGGGATAAGAAATAAAGCATCATAATCTAAAGATATTGGAGTAATTCAATATTATGTACGTGAATAACAGTTTTCCAAAATGCTTTCCAATGAAGTTTATAATAATTTGATTTAACTCTTTAAGCCATGTAGCATAACCTCTCTTATTAAACCTAACCTCATAATAAAAAACACGAAAGATTTAAAAGATCAAAAAAAGAAAATAAGTTTAAAATAAATTTAACTCTTTAAGCCAGATACACCCGAATCGTCTTTGTCAAAGAAACGTAGCAAGTTTTTTTTTCATGTGTAAGTACGCTGGTAAGAGAGACAGTGGTGCTCGTGTGACTCGTTTTTTTCTTTCATTGTGTCGGTGAGGTTATGTCCAGTTGGAGAAGGAAGTGATATCTGACTTGAGAAGTTAAAAAAATTACAAAAAAAAATTGCAAAAAACAGAAGATTAAAAAGTAAAAAGAAATTACAAAAAAAAATTAAAAAAACAAAAGACTAAAAAGTAAGAAATAAAAAATTACAAAAAAATATTTTAAAAAAATTAACAAAAAAAAATTACAAAAAAAATTACAAAAAAATTTACAAAAAATATATAATGAAAAAAAAAAAATTTAAAAAATGCTTTTATTTAACTTTGTAAAAAAGAACTAAAAAGTAAAAAATATTTTTTTTCAAAAATATCAAAAAAATTGATGCAAAAAATTATTTACAAAAAAATTGATTCAAAAAAATATTTACAAAAAAATTGATTCAAAAAATTATTTACAAAAAAATTGTACAAAATATTTTTCAGATAAATCGTTAAATAAAAGCGTGACGCGTTTCATCATCATATCATATTTGATACAAATACTTAATTAATTCTTAAGTTTCTCTTTGTTAAATTTCAAATCATTCGAAAAAAAAAGTCTGTCATTTTTAAACAAAAACAAAAACATAACCGACACATCATAAAGTATTTGACAGCTTCATAATAATAGTATTGTATTGGAAAAGAACATGGATGCAAATCAGCAAAGAGACAGGGCCATCGTTAGAGTTGTAACCTCATATGTGTGGAGTGGAAATTTTATTGCTATGGAACATTATAATAATCAAGGTCTCCCCTTACAAGCTTTCCAACTAGCTGCCGATTTTTTGAATGAGAATGAAATGAACAAAAACAAAATTTTTTTGATGAAAACGCGCCACGCTTTTATTTAACGATTTATCTGAAAAATATTTTGTAAAATTTTTTTGTAAATATTTTTTTGAATCAATTTTTTTGTAAATAATTTTTTGCATCAATTTTTTTGATATTTTTGAAAAAAAATATTTTTTACTTTTTAGTTCTTTTTTTACAAAGTTAAATAAAAGCATTTTTTGAAATTTTTTTTTTTCGTTATATATTTTTTGTAAATTTTTTTGTAATTTTTTTTGTAATTTTTTTTTGTTAATTTTTTTTATAATTCAAAATATTGAAAAAAGAACATCGAATTGTTTTAGTATTCGCATCGTTTTCGCAACTTACTATCTGTGGCTTAGAAACTAACAACGAAGTTGGTTACTCTGTGACCACGGTCGAAGTTCGCTACTGATTTCTGCACCCGTTAAAGGAAAATCTTGTCTAAGTGGTAATACCAGCGGTAATTTGCCAAGTGTACTTTATATGTTTTCAGATCTTCTTATATGGTATCCCAGGCTGATATGTCATAATATATAAAAAAATATCTAATACTATATCACTTGTTTTTACCAAATCTTCTTGGATAAGCTGCCCTTTTCTTGTTTTATTTTAGTATATTTTCCTTATTAATAAAATCACCTGCCAGTTATTTTACAAACATTATAGAAGAAAGAACAAATTTAGTAACCGATTACAAACTTTATTCTACGAAATAAATCACAATCATTACAAAAGTATTTAATTATTATAGTTGAAAAAATAAGAATTAATGCTGAAATAATTCAAACCAAATATAAAAATGTTATTTATATTTGGGGATTCAATCGTACTAGTCAGGATAGTGAATGCACGGTTAATTTGACTTGATACCTCATATCGTGTTCTACCTGTTAGTTAATAGATACACAGACTAGATCAAACTGTAGCCAGATTCTGTGTATAGTAGGATAGGTTTGTTATTTTAAAAGTTTAATTGTATAAATATATAATATTTTAGTTGTATTTCAGTATAACTCTGTATACCTTCTATATAATATGTTTATATCGTCCATAAAGTATACCAATGGGAGTGATTCACTGGTTAGTTCATAAAGTAAGATGTAAATTACTTTTGTACTTAGATTAAAACAAGTCCCATGTATTTCACAAATCGAATCATCCATGAGATTCAATAAGCTTGTCTAAACGAAATTACATCTACAGAATGATTTGTACTTATGTGATATATTTATTTTATTTTCATTTTAAGAATAATTAATAGCTATTTTAATTGGAAAACAATTAATTTGCACTTTATTTAAAATAACAATTATAATTTATGATGATATATAGTATAAATAATATACTAATTGTAGTAGTACCGTTAGGAAAGATTTAACGATTGAATTTCCTTTGTTGGATCCATGATATGAAGGCCATTCAACGTCACTCGCATTTTGATCCAAATCCACTGGAGCTCTATGTAATATGCAGAGACAAAACGTCTGTTTCATGAATGCGCTGATGTGTGCAGTCGTAAAGGATTCTTATTCAAGTATATCCAAGGTTATTAAAGAAACCTCTTTGTTTATTATAATGATTAAGTAGCCTTTTTCAAGTTACATATTAAATGACATGCCAGTTTCATTTACATTATTGTTGCCTGCGAACTCTTATTGTTTTATTTATATTATTTGTACGTTAATATGTATTGACATTGGATTTGGATCAAAATGCGAGTGACGTTGAATGGCCTTCATATCATGGATCCAACAAAGGAAATTCAATCGTTAAATCTTTCCTAACGGTAACACTTTTATGAAGCATTTACCTTTAATTTTCTGTGATATATAATAATGTGTACTTTCCTCTTAAGGCTGATGGAGTTTTAACATTTTCTTATTAATGTTACGGTTTTTCTGAAATATGACATTTAGTTTCTCGTCTCTAAGATTCAAAGAAAGTCAAAACTTGGTACGATATCACTACTTAGTATATAGTGAGAAATAGTTGTACGCTTTCTCTTTATAGTCCGCTTTACGTTTTGCTGAAATAGTATGAATAAAATTGTAATTGTTATTTTTAGTTTCGATTAATAATATACTTTTTATAATGGTCATAAATAGTGAACTAATTTTTATGTTTCAATTTGTAGTGTTTTATTGAATTTTAAGGTAAATACATATTAAAAGGGACGAAGTCAAACATGATATATATTTCCACGGTCTGTAACTGTCACCAAATGCTAGATAAGTATTTATATTTTTTAAAATAAACTTATAGCCAATTCAGTTATTATCACTTTATTATCACTGTGATTTAAGCATGAGCTAACATTGTTAGTCAATTGCCACTAGACTCTACATTGTATCATTTTATGGCCATTATTCCGGTAATTTCTAACTGTTATTTCTAAGGTCTTTGAGGACATAAACATAACATCATCAGTACATGCTATTTCTGTGTATTTAATAAATTCACATTAATGTAATATACCCATACCACAAAACAGAACTCATCACAATCAATAATGTATTAACAAGAAGTATAAATGTATTAGTGTTTGACGTAGAAATTTTTTTGCTAGAAATTTAAAATTTATATAGAAATTTAATTGGGTTCCTGTGGTTCTAAGTTACATCACTATACAATTGAAATAATATTAATAATGTTACATTGAAATAAAGGTAAAGATTTATAAGTTCATTCAAATAATCGGATATCTAGGTACGCCTAGTTAGAGAGTCGTGATGCACTGCTCTGCAAGTTATGAAGCTTAGAAGTAAACTTACTACAAAATTGATTGGTCTGCGACCACATTTGAGACAGTTTGGATCTATTTCAAAGTATGTTCAACACAGTTTTATTATACTACTAAAAGAATTTTATCTCTAATATCATTCTGAAGACTGGTCAAGAATATTCTTAACAACTATATATCGACTACAATATGTTTATAATTCTTGACGAAGTAATTCGTTTTGTCACAAGTAAAAATGAATTGTGAAAAAAATCTTTAAAAATATTGAAAGCTAATTAAAATTGACAGCTTCATTTCCTTTTTTAAATTATAATATAATATTCACGATAATTAATTTTTTCTTTGCCTTCCCCTGTAACATTTTGTGGAGAACATATTAAATAACTTAATTTATAATAAGATGTTCATCTGTAACTTTTTAGGACAGAACTAAAAACTATCTCTTTACTTTATAGATATGCGAAGCCCATCCAAATATAATCTTACTATTCTAGAAAACGTAGCAAGATAAAAGTCACACTAATTTATGAATAAAAAAAAGTTTTAGGAAAAAGGCAAAGGTAAAGTCACGTTACAAGAAGTTCCCAACTAACGATAATTTTGTACATTTAAAAATTACGCAATCGTTGCAATAGGTTGTGTAGAGACGCCAAATGCCGTTATATTTTCTCTTGTGCTAATAAATCTACTCTTCCACAATTGTGGACATTTTTTTAGTCACTAGGTGTGGGTAAAGCTCAGCCTTCTTCAAAAACTTATATTAATTTAAATTCATATCTATACTTCCTTTCTTATCCAGTCCTAGAAAGCATCATATACAAACAACTAACATCTTTTTTAAGCAATAACAAGCTCCTTAGTCCTTTCCAATCCGGTTTTCGTACTGCACATAGCACATCCTCCGCCTTGATTAAAGTCACTGAGGATATCAGGTACGCTACGGACAACCAAAACCTTACTATCCTTGTTCTATTAGATTTTAGTAATGCTTTCAACACGGTGGATTTTGATACATTGTTAGGGATCATGCGCAATCTTAACATATCTCCACCTTTAATTGAATGGTTTCGTACTTACCTGTATGGACGTCAACAGATTACCTGTTCTGATGATTCGTATTCTGAATGGGTTGACTCTCTTCTGGATTTAAACGAAAATTAAAGCAATACTATCTCTCACAGGATTAAATTATAATGTACAATATATGTATGTATCATATTTTATATAGCATCACATTATGTATATGTATATTATTATCAAATATCTATGTACCATTCTCTGCCCTCTTAAGCCTCCTGTCCAACCGCTTAAGGGTAGCCGGAAGAGATCTCTTTGTAGGGAGAAGTCGATCCTATGTGTATGTCTTTTATAATTGTCTTATTTTTTATTAAATTTTGTATTTTACATAAATAAATAAATAAAAATAAAGATGAATATTTTTTTACCCAAATACATAAAGCAAGTTTTTATAATAATACTTTTGTGTTTATCAAAAAAATACACAAACAATTGTTTCAACGTATTTTAGATCGCATTTAAATTTCACATTCAATAAATTTTGGGAATATTTAAATAATATGGCAATATAATGTTTAACGCCCCTTTACTATGTCATTTTCATTCATATTATTCTAAAGACGTGGGCGAAAGATTACAGGAAAGAAAAGGGTATAATCAAAATATAAATGATAGAAAAATTCCTTTATTTCAGTATATTCTGAGATTTTTCTAATTGTGATTTTATTTTCCTTTTTTCTCACCTTACATCTTGTATATATTTTGATGTATGTTTGATTTGAATGTAAAAAGCCATTGTTCGTTGATCGCTACTTTTGCAAAACATGATTATATAATACGCATGTTTTATTTAATACAACAATTAGTCCTCTTCAAGTATGTTTTGATTGTACATTTTGACAATTTAGTAAAACTAGACAACCACCTTCACATTCCATAGCGCAATAGTCCGTCAAGTGATTTTAGTTGTTTGAGGAACTTGGAGTAACATTCCTTATTCTATGTGAAAACTGTTCACTTTCAAATTGTATTAGATTGCTAATAATAATATTGTATTAGATTTATATTGATAAACCATCTTCATTGAACTGTAAGGTGACGCCGTCCAAATTCTATTATGAGAGGCTCAAGTTGTTTGCTTGTGGACGTTGTTTATGTTACATTGCTCCATACTGTGTGAGGTAACCGATTTATGGTATAAAATCATATTCTCTATCTTATTTGAAACGGCTTTTGTTGTTTTAAAACTACACATTCTACAACTATTATCTAGACAATTTTTAACACCTACATTCAAACTAAAATTGTTTATATTTTATAAAATCTTTTAAACTTTCTAGAGACAGACTTCTATTATATTATGTATGTTAAGATTTAAGAATATATTTTCTTGAAAGTAGTTAGAATAATCATATTTATTTCAAAACCATAAAAATATATATTTGTACTTCATCCATATTTTAGAGGAGGGAAAATTTGTTTAATAGCTTAATTTACTTTAAAAACATCATTATATCTAGTTACTTTTTTAAAAAGCAGTAATCATAATTGATAATAAATTAAAATTTTACTATGGTTACTTAAATTTTGTTATAAAACTAGGATCCGCCGCCGAGCTGCGGGAGTTGACCTAAGCCCCCTCCCCTTTATGAATGCTCTGAAATGTGCATAAGAACTATTTTTAATGTAATGTAAAATAAATAGAATTCAAAATAATTGAAAAATTTGACACCATGAAGTTCAGGCATGGGGCGACACAGTCACGTGTGGCATCTGTTTGATCACCGTAATTAATTGTTTTTTTTTCCAATTTGCGAAATTTCTTGAAACCAGCTGTGAATGTATCGAAGACTTATCCAAGTATTTTTTGTGAAATATATATATATATATATATATATATATATATATATATATTTATATTTATTTATTTATTTACCTTCACGCCATATCCCTTGCGGGGTAGCCAGAGATATATATATTTATATAATATATGTATTTGATCGGCATACACAAGGAGGTTCTGACAACGTTAAGTCTAGTTCAGTAGTTTTTATGTGATTTTGCTTCAAAAAGAAGTTTCCCAAACGGTTAAGACTAAGCGTAAGCGAAGCTCAATTAAAATCTCAACAGACATAACTTTCAAAAATGTTGTTTGTCTGTTATTTAAACAATATC
This sequence comes from Melinaea marsaeus rileyi, assembly GCA_918358865.1. NCBI lineage: Eukaryota > Metazoa > Arthropoda > Insecta > Lepidoptera > Nymphalidae > Melinaea > Melinaea marsaeus. Next base: position 23,656,147 of record OU911085.1, read on the forward strand.
TAAATATAAATTGGCGTGTCTTAAAACACACAAACTTTATATAAATTTTCAACTTGGTATCTGTGAGCATATTCTTTAAAATTTCTATATACACAGCAATAAACAAATATATTAGTTTAGTAATGTTTGTTATTTTACACTTCTATTGCCAACACTTTCATCATTTTATAATGAAGACAATAATAGAAGTATCAAAATCAATATCTACGGTTGTATGTATAATTCAAATACTTAAAGGATTTAGTTTCAATTCGATTCCTTAAACAAAACATAACTTAGACTTCTAGTTAAGCTTTATTTGAATTTCAGGGAAGTAAACCACAGTATTGTTTGAATACGTAATCGTTACATGCTGAATAATGTATAGTATATAGGGTCATACGTTTATTTAGGATAATATTTTGCTAAGAACCCACGTTTCATCGTGTTAATTAAAAGCATGGAATTACCACATTGGCATATTGATAAAATTTGTATTCAATTCTTTATACGATATTATTTTATGCTCTTATAATCATAAAGGTGCTAAGAATATATATATATTTTTTAATGTACGATAATAAGTTATTTTTTGTAAATGCAGTGACCATAATGGTTCTGGCAAATTTTCTTACATAAATCTTGTTCTGGTGCAGGATAAAATTATTTCCAACGCCTTACTATTTAAATTAGGCACGTTTGGTTTTACCATTCCCTTGGGAAATCAATGACAAGGACTCGTTCGATGCTGCCTTCATTGAAATTCTCTTAACTAATAAAAATTTATAAATTAAATTGCAAGCTCTTAAGACTTAAAGGTAAATTAAAAAGTTACAATCTTTAATTGTAAATAGCTTTGAATATTTCTATATCGTTAAAATATTCAATCTACTTGCCTTAAATTATTTTTTTTAATGTGAAGAAAAAGGAAAGCTTTGTTTTTATTAGAAGTGGTTATTTTTTTTGGATCTTTCGAAGTGTAAAACAAAGGAACTGAAGAGAGGGAGCTGTTCATTCCTCACATACCGTAACAAAGCTGTTTCACATCAATCTTTTATAAGACGGTGATCCAGGTTCAGTAGTTCTTTGTGGTCAATATACAAGATGTCATTTGGTCTTCAATAGTCAAAACCATGTAGCATCTAAGTTGTCACGACCACAAAGTTGGATAATTATTAATTCTGTTTTCTTGTAGCCGCTTGATAATGCTTCAGACTTATGTATTATTAGGAAAATGATATGTTAACGACACGCCACGCTGTACACGCGATTGTGTTACATAAAAAATTAGGGCTGTATTTTACTTCACCGATCTTTATATTAATTTGGTATTTATAATAAAAAGTTGATAATTAATTAAAACCTGTTTAAATTACTTTAAAGTAGAATTACTCTGTTACAATGACATCTTTTTATGAAGTAGGTATAACTTACAACATATATAACAACATACATGTATAATAACGATCGGAATACTAAGATTCCAATAAGAAACGTGAAACGACTTCCATAGGTACCACCTGCTGGTTATGACTCTGGTCCCGGTGATGTGGACCCAGGCCCTTCCACTTCAGGAACTAAATGAAAATCCTGGAGTACAACCATTAAGAAATGACGTTACCATCATGAGTAATATAATAGAAGATATAAAAGATAATTTTTATAAATGTACCCAGTAAGATAAGTTAGTTGATAATTTTGATGATATTTTTATTGAATACTTTAAAGACGTTAGAATTCAAGTTAATTACATAAAGAACTTAACAGTAATGAAATTAGAACAGATTTATCCCACTATTACAGTTAAACGAGGATTAATCAACCCCTTTAGGATCAATAATTAAAATCATTACAGGAAATCTAGATAATAATGATGCTAATAGATATGAAAAATTTATTAATGAGATTAAATTTGAACAAAATAAAAATAAAAATAAAATTATGTTGTTCACTGAAATAATACACATAACAAATTCTACATTTTAATTAAATGACAATATCAATAATATCAATTTAGAAATTCAAGGCCTGAACTTAGTACATATAATTTGTTAATCTATAATTTTCAAACTATATATATAAAATTAAATAAAATAGAAACAAGTTTTGCATTAAGTAGATTAGGAGTATTACATCAATCAATAATAAGTTCTAACATACTTTTAGGAAATTCTATTACCTATATTTTGGAAATATCTATAATTGAAAATGACACATAGCTATTACAAACTGATTCCCTTACCTGTGTTGTCCCATAACTCCACCGTTATTATTGTTCCTAAATATCCTTACCTTATAGTAAAAGTTTTAAAAACTAGATTATTAACCCATCCCTGTAAGGAGAACGACAAATAAAGTTTCCTCTGTTACAAGAGTGAAGTTCTTCAATTCAGCAATAATCCTTGTATCACCGACCTTATGAAACTATACTGAAAATACAACATGTACTCCCGTTCCTGTAATCATCGAAGATATTGTTTTACAACCACTGAAAACTAATACATGGATCCTGTTTACCAGAAAGAATTACTTTGAAGAACCTGTTCTGATGAAATATATCGAACAAAGGTTAAAGTCACTTACAGACTCACCCTAGATGATCTTTGTGAAGTGAAAATTGGATCTATGAATCTAAAAGAACATCAGATAATTTATGAAAATCAAAGTCACTCAACATTACCAGTAATTAATCCACCATCAATACATGTTTCTGAAACTCTGAGTCTTAAACCAACAAATATAAAAGGCATTAATCTAACAGACTTGAAACTTCTTGCGTTACCTTAAAAAAAATTGAAACAAGTGAAAACAGTGAAAATAATGAAAACCATAAAATTGTGAGAAATATCAGTGTTTGGACAATCGGACTGCATACCATAGTTATAATTATTACATGTTATTCATTCTAATTTTCAATAATCGTAATTTCGTGTTTTAAATGTGTCTGCGTTCATCTGTTTTACTAGAAAACTTCGATCTTAAGGAGGGAGGAGTTACGTCAGTTCAAACCGCTGAACCGACAGTCACACCAGCATATACCGCTGAGTCGGCGCCTCGCAATGTTCGCATGCTCATATTCAAATGATGGGAACAATTACCCTTCTGGGTGGCCGAATAAATAGTATTTAAGACACTGTATTAATATTAAGTAAGTCTTGTTAAGGTAGCCTAAGTAATTACTTGTCCATTAATGTTATTATATTTTAAATAAAATCTTTTTCTAAAAGTCATTTACCGTGCGTAAAACTTGACTGTCCTTTACTTATTTTAATAATAACCAGTTATTTATTTAATTCTAGAAGTTAGACCATTCGCAAATAATTTAGCGATAACGTTATTATTAAGTCTTTAAAATTAAATATTGATTTATTTCAAGGACTTTGAACTAAAGATTTCTTTCGGCGGTTGCATACTCCCTTGATCAAATTAACTGTTATTTTCTTGATTTTAGACTTTGAAGTGTACATTTAATACAAACGTAGTTAAAAGTTTGAACTAAAATAACCCTTCTATTGTAAGAATGAAAATTTATTTAAATGTATTCTCTTCTTGATTGTTAAATAGATAGAAGCAATATCGTACACACATCAACATATCAGACTTATAAGGGTCGTTTCATGTATAACAACTTATCCTCCATTACAAACTTCAATGGGGCTTTTGCACTAAAACTGCGTACTGGTCAAGCCAATGGTGGCCTTAGCAATTAGTAGATAGCATTGCATTCATCTATGTTAGGCAAAAGGAAAATACCGAGGCAATAGGTCAATATGGTATTAGAACGAATATCACGTTTTAACGTTTTACTGAATTATCACTGAGAATAAAAATCCTAACAAAAGATTCAAATGCATTAATAATTGATAATATAAAACTATGTTATCTTACAATTTTTTTAATGGAAAAAGAAAATTACTTCATTGTTATGACTAGGAATAGAATAGAAAACAACTCATTATTTATTTAACGTTTTCTCTGATATAATTAACACAGTATAACTGATATAAAACTGACAGCATTTTTAGATAATTTAGAGAATTTAAATTTTGAATTTTGCAGTAAAGTGCGTACTACTAATTCTTTTCGCTAAGAAGATCAGCGGAATAATTTTTCTTGTAATGTATTCTATATTATTTAATAGTATCTGTTTAAAAATATATTCGCTTTGAGAATTTGAGATTAAACATTTAAAATGGAAAATGTAAGTAAAATTTGTATTTTTGGAACTGACTATGACATAAAATCGTTTCTAGCTTAAAAATAAGAAAATAAATAACAACCATACTTGACTGCATAATATTATTCATAATATTTATAATATTAACAATATTAACAATTTAGCACCGCCGATTCCTACCATTACAGGTAGGAAATATAAAATTAGTATATATTACTTTACAAGTTTCTGTCGAAACTTTTAAATTCTTAGGCAACCTTTAAAATGTTAAGACCTTGAAAGATTACATGTTTCAATAATATAAACTGCTGACATTACAAAATAATTTAAGTACAGAGCAATGAACATAATTCACTGCAGGAAAATAAAATAAAATATATAAATTAATACTTTATATTTTATAAACGAAAAATGTCTTAATTAAAAATTTTGTAGCTTGTTTTTTTTCCGCGGAAGTTTGTCTTGATTGTTTCGTTTACTTGCTTATATTTTAACCGAAATAAGTTTTCACAACTCAAATTATGTACTGTAAAGAATGTTCAAACTTTATATTTCTTTTCCAAGTTGGTGTAAAAATTTCTTTATTAAAATATTACTCCTAAAGCTGCAGCTAAAGTTACTAGAATACTCCTATGTACTTTTTATATTTCATACTAACTCCATTCATGAATTTTAAACGAACAAGTTAGGTAAGCGTAGGACAGTAGACAGTGCTTCTTTTTTATTTCAACCCGTTCTAAATATATTTGAATATGAAAATAAACATTTTGATATACTCCAAGCGTAATATAATCCTAAAATATAATTATGAACTTTCAGAGTTCTTTACTAACATTTTTAATTTTATATTATACTACATTAAATTATTACAAAATAAATCGGCATTACGATCGCGGAGCCGCTTGAACTGATTTCCGGGCTTTTAGACAATAGAAAAAAAATTAAAAACTACCGCCATGAAAATTCGAACGTTATCAAACAGCGAAAAATATGCTCATAAAATCAGAGAGGGCTTTTTGCCATAACATTTCTCCAGACGCAAACTGTTAGAGCCGCTCAAATAAATTACTACCATAAGTAAAAGTCTCATCCAAAAAATCCTGCGACTTATTTAGTTTATATTCTATCACAACCGTATTTATCAAACATCGACGTAATGAAATATTCGTCTTGAATAGTGTGGAATGTCGAAATTATTACATCTTCGTATACTTAGGATATTGCTAATATAGGATCCAGTGACAAATATTAGTCAAATATTGTGAGTAAGTGTATTAAATGAGAGTATTTCATTAAAATACCCAGGCATGGAGGCAGCTGGTTATAAAATTAAAGGTTAAAGCTTTTACGTTAAAATAACTAATTGATAATTTGGTAACATCTGTGTTACTAAAGTTTAGTGCAAATAACTTCTAAGTCCCCGTAGTTATGTGTCTCGTCAAGTATAAAATTTAATAAAATAAATTATTCAAATTCCGTCAGGACTACACTTGGGTGTACACCACACATAATGTATAGTTGCCGTATTCAATAGTGGCAATGAATGTTAATTACTTTATTGACACTACAATTTTAACTACTGTTATATCATAGACAAGATTGCACTGTTATTTATTAACTGTGAAATAAGTATAATATTTCGATACATTTTGAAGAAATCTTAAAAGTTTCAAAAAATTTAGACTATCATTGTCATTAGGCCATATAGATATAATCCAAGATGGATTGTACTCATATTACCTAGAAACCACCCCACCCATATAACATTTAAGAGCTACTCCCGCTTCCATTCCTAAAATCAAGTTCTCACGCAATAACTTTAAATGGATCGGTTACTTATTGCGCTCTTAATTAAAATGTACGCGTTTATTTCGGTACTACTATCTTAAAGGTATAGTACCGGTCTCATGGAAGTGTGCCTTAGTCCGTCCGATCTCTAAAAAAGGTAATAAATGGGACCCACCTAACTACAGACCTATAGCTATTACCTCTCTTCTCTCCAAAATAATGGAGAATATCATTAACCGACAGCTGGTAACGTACCTCGAGGATCGTCAGTTAATCAATGACTCCTCTTTTAGAACATTATCTATAAATTGTAACAAATGGTTTCCAAGATTAATCAGGCAAGATGGTGAAATAAATAGTAACTCTATACTATCGCCAGAAACTATAATAATACTGTATTGCAATAAAATCTTTTCTGTATATAACATAAAGGCTCTTCTAGCATACACTGTGAAGTATGGCTTACTGTAGCATTATGTGTATTCTGTCAGTTGCTTTTAAGTGCTTTGGTAGTAATTTAATTTAAGTATTAATTTTATTTAAGTATTAATTTAAGTAATTTAATTTAAGTATTAATTTAAGTAATTTACAAAGTATTTGTTTTGTACGACATGGAGAGAATGAACTGATTTGATATTTGCTTACTTACATTAATTAATAATATCAGTTTAAAATATCTGGAATTTTAGCTACAAACCATACACATAAATGTGATTTATGTATTTATCAATTGGTGGCGGGTAGTCATAGGACAGTTTTCGTAATAAACGGGCTGTGGATCAGACGTGTACAAGTGTATTATATTACTCTCAGTAACATATTATTGGGTGGCGACGAGTAATAATTAAATATGTCTATCGGTAAGATCGAGGAGTTTATAATACATACAGACGATTAAAAGTTATATAGGGAACATTTAGAACAATATTTTGTGGTTAATAACATCGCAGAAGCTTTGCAACTACCGAAGTTAATTACAGTAATGAGTGTAGACAGTTACGAGCTATCAGTGAATTTCTTGTACAAAATAACACAACCGTTATAGAGTTTAGTTACAAAAAAAAACTTTTAGCATCCAACTCCAGTTAGATATTAAGTACATAATTTCGTCATAAACCTGTACATGTCCATGTATGAACAATTACAAATTAGATTTAGCTGCTCTGTTGTGTGCATTGAACAAACATTTTATTATTCAATATTTGAAAGATAGAATTTAATAAATAACGTTAATTCTCTTTGCCATTATATCTTATATAACTAAAATATAATTAATATAATACCTGAAACAAAGCAAGTAAGTGCAATATATTATTATATAAAATAATAAAATCAACATTAATATTTAATGTTGATTTTAATATTTAATAGTCAAAATTACAGTATTAAAAGAATAATAAACAATAAAATATCTCATCAAGGAGTACGACATGAGATCAAAAGCTCTGATTGAACGATATATTATAGAGAAGAAAGATATACATATTATATACATATTTTTGTATTAATATCTTTCACAACAGATATCTTTGTGAGACACTGAAAATTATGTTTGCTTGTTAAATATTTTTTTGCCCTTATTATATTTTTGTCTCCGTTATAAATTGTATTATTGGTTAAACATTAATAAAACGTTCTTTATATAACTCATCGTGTTAAACAAAAAATGGAAACAAGATTTTCAGGTTTAATTTTAATCATAATACGATTATTAGAAAATGATGATATTCAAGATATTCATATTTATTAGGTAATATTTTTGGTTTACAATGTTCTTAAAACTATTTCCAAAAATAGAAATTTGCCGGTTAGGGCGTCCCAAAACAGTCGTCAAAAGTATTATTTACACTTTACTACATTAATTAACATTCTCTGATAACACGTCGATAACTACGAGGGGAGGTCCAAAAGTTCGTGGAATGAAAGGGATCTAAATAAAATAAAACAACAAAACTATTTTTCCTTTTCAATATAATCCCCCTAAGCTCAATACATTTATTAGACCTATGAATTAATTTTTCTAAACCACTATAAAAATATGTTTTATCTTTTCCGTCAAAATGAACCGAAATTGCCTCCCTTACATCATTGCGGTCAGAAAATAACCGTCCCCTTAAGTCTTTTTTTAAATTGGGGAATAAAAAAAAGTCACTTGGTTCCAGGTCTGGACTGTAGGGTGGGTGAACTATGGATTATCCCCTCACAATCCCAAAAAACAGTAGCCATCATCTTTCCAGCCGACTCCGTCACCTTGAATTTCTTTGGCGGTTGTGTCCCCTTTTTATGCCATTGCATGGACTCTTGTTTGGACTCAGGCTCAAAGTGATGAACCCATGTTTCATCTCCCGTAACAACTCGGTCCAAAATCTGTGCAGGTTTATCTCTACACAACTCCAAAAAATGCTTTGACGCATCGACGCGCTGCTCTTTCTGAAACGGCGTGAGCATTGTCGGTACCCATCTTGCATTGACTTTTGTCATACCCAGGTGATCATGTAGGATTCGCAAAATGGTGGTATCTGAGACTCCAACTAATGCAGATATTTTTTTTTTCTTCAAACGATCATCGTCTAGTACAATTTTCTCCACTTTTTCGACGATGTCCGACGTGGTGACCTCAACTGGCCTTCCTGAGCGGGGGTCGTCTTCAATTGACTCTCGACCATGTATAAAGATCATGCCACTTGTAAATCATTGATTTACTAGGGCACTGTTCCCTATAAATGACTCCCATTTTATTCAAAATGGTTTGAGCCTTCTTTACTTGCTTGGTAAGGAATTTTATCACAGCGCGGTGTTCAATTTTCTCCATAGTTTCAGCTTTCTTCCGGATTTACTTGTTCAGCAGGCGACTGTTCGTAAACGAATGATGCAATCGGGTTGAAACTCGGTATTTATACTAATGATGAGTCTCCGATTCGTATGACATCAAGCGAGCGCCCCTAACCCCGCTCCATCTTCTCCATTCCACGAACTTTTGGACCTCCCCTCGTATATCAATTAAAATATTCAAATCATTATAATTAAACTAAAATGTCAAAAATGTAAAAAAAAAAAAATTAAAAAAAAAGTAAAATACCGAAATCATAATAATAAATTTAAAATACGAGTGTCATTAAAATATTTGTATGTCAATATTATTCAAATTATCCTTTAAAAATTAGGCATAACTATTAGGCTTATTAAGCCTTTGATGTCAACATTTGTTTGATCTTATTATAAAAAACAGTGTCCTTTTTAATTTCTTTAATTCGATTTGGTAACTTATTGTACGTCTTTATAGCCATACAATAAGAACCTTTTTTCACTAAAGCCATCATTTTGTCACGAGGGTAATCTAAATGTTGTTTTCTGCGACTGTTATATGTAGTTTCATTTAAGTGAAACAAGCTGCGTTGTTTTCGTGTAAACATTAACATTTCTAGTATATAGATGGAAGGCATTGTCAATATTTTAATAAAGCAATGTTGAAATTGAAAAAGAAATACAACATCTGTCTTTTTGAATCTTTTATTGTTTTAAATAATACTTTTATTACTATAATGTTACTGCTATTGACAGTGATACTGATGATAAAATTATTGCTGTGGTAAAATGAGAAATATGAAACATATAACACACTTATTAATTATATTTTTGTGTGTTTATAATTTAAAACAAACACAAAGACAGATATAATATTGTAAGGAACAAAGAACAAAAAAAAAAACAATTAATGTGAATATGAATTAATTAAATGTGAGACTAATTATTGACCTGACTAAGGTATTGATTCTTAAAATTCTTAAGTGTGTCTTTATAACTTCGAGAATGATTCTGATGATTACTCAAATTACAACAGCGATGAAGTTCCCATAGCAAGGTCAAGAACAAAAGAACAATTAATGTTACCGAGCCTATGTAAAGGGGGCAGCAGCTGTCACTAAGGCCATTCTATCATCGTTCGTTGGAGGGTTCACACGCTGAAACCACGTCACAGTTCTGTCTATAAATTTGTTTATAATTGTTGCTAGTCTATTTGTGATTATTAAAATAGATTTGTAAAATAATTAAAGTGTTGTGTTCGGTATATCTTTTTTTTATTACAATCTGCTTCTGGTTCCTTAAAATATTTACTAAAATATGCTATAAATATTATACAAAAATATATTTTTAGTAACACATTTTTTCCATACAAAAATTATTTAGAAAAAATGTCATTATTTAGATATTTTTTTTATAGTTGATAACGTTTTGTAGAAAAAAAATTTTCGTATTCAAGCGGTTTAATTTTATCCTATTTAAATTTAGATTTTTTTAATAACAAAATTATCTACTTTTAGATTACAACTTATTATCTGAAAACTTATTACTCGTTTATTAATTTTATTATAATTAACGGAATAAATTTTAGTAAAATAACACAAAAAATATATAATAATGTTATTTTTATTTGGGGATTCAATCGTGCTGGTCAGCATAGTGAACACACGGTTAATTTGACGTGACACCTCATGTCGTGTTCTACCCGTTAGTTAATTGACATACACACGGGACCAAAGTGTAGCCAGATTCAGTCTATTGTATGCCTGTTGATACTGGATAGGTTTGTTTACTTTCTAAGTTTGATTTGATCATACATTATACAATTATTGTTTGAAGTTAATAATAACTTTGTAAATCATTTTTATAATATATATATACTACATTAAAATAAACCACAAAGTAAGATGTATGGTATGGCATGGCATGGCAAGGCATGTTCAGCGTATTTGAAACAAATCAAATCATCCATGACATTCAATAATTTTTTTGTACTCTATATTAAATAGCAATTATAATCAAAGATGATATGAAATATAATTACTGAAATACGTCTAAGTAATAAGAGTAAAACAATAAGAATTGTTAAGCAACAATAATGTAAATAAAACTGGTATTTTTTTTAGTATGTAACTCGAACAAGGCTTCCTATATGTCAGCATAAAAAATCTTATTTCTAAATAAACTACGAGAGGTGTCTGTAATAGCCTTTGATATATTTGAATAGAAATCTGTTGTGACTGAACACCTCAATGAATTCATAAAACACACGTTTTGCAGAGAGCATATTACACAGAGCTCCAATGGATTTCTATCAAAGTTTGAGTGATGTTCAATGGCGTTCTATACCACGGTTCCGACATAGGGAGTTTATTCGTTAAATCTTTCCTAGCGGTAATACTTTTGTGAAACATTAACCTTTAATTTTCTGTGATATATAATTCAAAAGTTTTTACAAAAGTTTGAGATTAAAAGAGGAGCTAAGATGGAAGTCATGAGTATTTCCTAGTAATTGAAATGTACACTTTAAATACTGGCGGATCAGATCGTTAATAATACAATACATTAGACACAAATATCTTGAAGGTCTTCGCTCGGGAATAGGTAGCCAATTTAGTTTCGAATGGTATTGAGAAATATAACCAAATTTTCGTAGAATAAAAACAAATTACAAATAGAGTTATTAAAAAGACGATCAAATTTGTTGAGATTACTTGTATAGATATTAGAGCAGCAGATATCAGCATAGTCAATGAGAGGAAGACCAGCAGCATTCGACTTTTTGGAAAGTATGTTTTTTTATTTCGTCTTCAAAAAGCAAATAAAAGGAGAAGGAGGTAGATATACGAGATGGGATGGATGTTATGAAAGAAATAGTGTGATGTTTTGTTTTAGTGTTAGTACAGCAGCGGATTATATTTAAAACATCACCAGAAAATGTTATCAACTTTGGCTTTTCACCTACAGGGATAAAACCGAAAGTTCTCAAGGAATCTTCATAAAGTTGCAGTCAAAAAATTATATATATGCATTTAGCAGTTCTTCCGTCAGGTTGCATTTATTTTGAATTTTATTGTAATAGTGCCAGTTTATCTCAAATGGGTTATTCTTGAATTTAAAGAAATCACGATTAATCACTAATCTCGTCAGTAATTCAAGGCGCCGGTGGATGTTTTAATTTCACAGCTTTAGTACAAACATGCTTGTCATATAAATCCAGTACATTTTCGTTTCGTTAACATTGAGTTGAGGATCTATCATATCAAAATTAAGAAAAAAGTTTTACCAAACCATTGAATAATGGAATAATGGAATTTTAAAATCATTTAGAGATAAAATATGGTATAGTTATTTATACGTTGTATTAATACTATCTTTGTTATTATGGTCCTGAATAATGAACTGATTTTGATGTTTGTTTCAATTTGTAGTATTTTAAGGTAATTAAATTTTAAGGTAGTATGTATTTCTTAATACATATTGATAGGAACAAACCCAAATCATGTTTTCACCAAATAAAGTACTAAAGTTCGTTTTATTTTAAAATTTATTCACAATTAAAAATTTATAGATTTCTGTAGCCTTCAAATTGTATAATTTGTTTTAACCGAACTGGACGTAATCTATAGCGCAATGTAAGGTACTGGATATTTTTAATATTTATAGTTATAAAATGTAGAACAAGTGGAAGACTGCTTAAACAAACATTATATAACAGTAACCAGATGCAAGATAATAATAAATACACTTATTTACAAGAGATTTAACCAATTTACTTATTTCATGATTTATGCCATCTTTTGTCAACTGTCACTAGACTTTATAGTCTATCATTTTGTGGTTAAATAGGAAGTTTACAGAGAACACAAACTACTATTAAGGAAATATCTTACTGTTTATGTGTAACGTGGCTGAAGACATAAACATTACATAAGCACTTTGAATTTCTGATCCTTATATAATATACTCACATACATGTAAAATACAAATACAACAAAAACATAACTAATCACAATTATAATATGTATAGTACTTTAATGTTTTAACAAGACGTAGGAAAGTATAACTTAATATTTGACGTAGAAGACTTTTCTTTCTTACAAGTTTAAGATTTATATAGAATTTATTTGTTCCCTTTCAAGTCAAATAAATATACAAATGAAATAATATTCATAATGTTACATTAAAATAAAGATTAGGTACGCCTAGTTAGATAGTCGGGATGCAGTGCTCATCAAGTTTAGAAGCCATTAGCTTAAACCAAACTTAGTATGAAGTTGATTGCTCTGTGACCACATTTAAGACAGTTGGGCATTGATTTCAATGTATTTTCTACAAAGATTTATTATGTTATAAATAATTCATATTGTTAAGTAGAAATTTTATTACTGTAGTAATTTAAATACACACTTTCTAATTTTATCATGTTTATCAATCGCCTTGTCTGAAGACATTAGGTAGTTTAATTATTTGTTAACTGGTAATTCAAAAATAATATTCGTTTGTGACATTTCGTGTTATTTTAGAAATTAGATGTTGCCACCTAGATTTTTATTTAAGTTTCTCGAGATCTCAAAGAAAATATATACTATTTTATTATTTAGATTCAGTGTTTTTCTTAAGTCATCAATTATATAAGGTTTTTATAGTACTTTGCTGATTATTATTTAACAGCTGTCTCTCTTTTCAGATTTTTTGACTTTCTGCATGTGTTGAATTCGATGTTCATGACCTTTCTAGTTCTTTCTATAGAAAGCACATTCGAGATTTTCTTTTTTCATTAGACTCCAGTGAGTGTTGTTGTATAGTTTTTAATAACGTGTATTATTGCAGGGTTGATTAAATATTATGGATTAACCAAAATTTTGTATTGCCGGCACTTTGCAGGCAGTTCATGCTTTAAGTTGCCTAATTTTAATATTTCTCATGTTTCTATAGTTCGAGTCGATATATTGCTTGTGGGTTAATATTTCGTTCATAAGGAATTGTTTTTGGATGCTATATGTATAGATTAGGGCATGATTATCCCAAGGAAAAACTGTATATTTTTAATTACAGCAGAGTTTTTTTTTGAGAGGGATTCATTCAGTCAGTGGCCCTTATGATTTTAATTTAAAAGACTATAATGTTAAAGATCTTATTCAGTAGTTTTTACCTCAAGTTCCCTACGGCTGAGTGTAGCTGGCGTATTTTTGTTGTTTTTACTTTAAGTCATATAAATAAATTGGTTCCTCAAAATTACATTTGAAGTTGGATTTCAAGCAACCCACTGGTTACACAAACAAAAAAATTGGCAGGTTACAATTTCTATGCCGAAGGCTAATCTAGAATATTTTTAACAATTATATATTGACTACAATATGTTAGTAATTCATGACGAAGTAATTCGTTTTACTACAAGTAACTAATATAATGTAATGAGAAGATCTTATATATCCAAAAAGCTTATTAAAATTTACAGATTCATTTCATTTTGTAAATTGTATATAACATATTTATATAAAATAACAATTTTTTTACTTTTTTTACCTGTAATTAATTTAATTTTTAATTAGAGATTTTCCGAAACTGTTTAAGACTGACCTAAAACTATCTCTTAAAGTTATGCTTATTCTATTATCTAGATATGCTCAGGCCAGACAAATCAATGTGATTATTCTCGACGTAGCAATATAGACCTCACGCTAATTAAAATTCTAAAACTCTTAAAAGTACTAAAGTTTTAAGAAAAACGATAACAATGAAGATTTTTAAACATAACTCAATAAATCATGTTTTTTATAATTAGACTTTTTGTTTTATCAAATAAGTACTTTACATACAAATGTTTAAAAGTATTTTATGCATTTCAAATTCCAGATTGAATAAACTTTTGCAAGATTTAAATAATATGGCAACATAATATTTATTTTTCCTTTTACTATGTCACTGTTCACTTTTATTCTACAGACGTGAAGCATAACGCAATGAATACAGGGGAGAAAAGGGTGGAATAGAAATGAAAAATGAAGACACAAAATATTCTTTTATTTCATTATATATTCTGAGATTTTTCCAATCGTGTGTTTCATCTTTTCCTTTAATTATCAAATCACATCCTGTACGTATTGTGATGAAAGTTAGATTTAAACTTTAAAAAGTAATCGTTTGATGATCAGTCTTTTATAGAATTATGATTTTATAATATCGATACTTTATTTAAGTATATAGCAATTAATTCATCATATAGTATATTTTGATTGTAAATTTTTTGACAATTTACTTAAAATAAAAGACCACCTGAAATCTTGAGATTTCATAACGGTGTAGTCCTATAAGTGATTTCAGTTGTTTGAAGAACTTTGAATAACTTCCCTAATTCTGTGTGAAAACTGTTTACTTTCAAACTGTACTAGTAACTTGAAATATTTACACTGAGCTTGGTAATACGGAGGGAGCCTTTAGGGCAACCGATTTATTATGTGAAGTAATTTTTTATATTTTATTTGAAACCGCTGCTGTTGATATAGTAATGTACTTTAACTACGCTTATTCATAAAAACTACACATTTTAATACAATTTTTAGAACCTATATTGAAACAAAAATTTTATATCTCAACACTGACCTAACAGGCTTAACCTGACGTAACAGAAAACACAAAAACAACAAATAGACACTCCAATAATCTAAACTATAAAAATTCACAGTGAATGTACGAGGGGAGGTCCAAAAGTTCGTGGAATGAAAGGGATCTAAATAAAATAAAACAACAAAACTATTTTTCCTTTTCAATATAATCACCCTTAAGCTCAATACATTTAGTAGACCTATGATTTAATTTTTCTAACCACTATAAAAATATGTTTTATCTTATCCGTCAAAATGAGCCGAAATTGCCCCCCGTACCTCATTGTCGTCGGAAAATTTCCTTCCCCTTAAGTCTTTTTTTAAATTGGGGAATAAAAAAAAGTTACTTGGGGCCAGGTCTGGGCTGTAGGGTGGGTGCACTAGGGATTCGAACCCATGCGTGTGCAGAGCAGCCATTGCAATTCTGCTCATGTGAACCGGCGCGTTGTCTTGCAAGAGCAACACACCCTTTGTCAATTTTCCTCGCCGCTTTTACTTGATGGCATCCTTTAATTTTTCTAATATCGTTGCGTAGTATTCTCCGGTTATAGTCCTTCCCTTTTCTTTGTAATCAATCAAGATTATCCCCTAACAATCTCAAAAAACAGTAGCCATCATCTTTCCAGCCGACTCCGTCACCTTGAATTTCTTTGGCCGTTGTGTCCCCTTTTTATGCCATTGCATGGACTCTTGTTTGGACTTAGGCTCAAAGTGATGAACCCATGTTTCATCTCCCGTAACAATTCGGTCCAAAATCTGTGCAGGTTTATCTCCACACAACTCCAAAAGATGCTTTGACGCATCGACGCGCTGCTCTTTCTGAAACGGTGTGAGCATTCTCGGTACCCATCTTGCACTGACTTTTGTCATATCCAGGTGATCATGTAGGATTCGCAAAATGGTGGTATCTGATACTCCAACAAATGCAGATAATTTTTTTTTCTTCAAACGGGCATCCTCTAGTACAATTTTCTCCACTTTTTCGACGATGTCCGATGTGGTGGCCTCAACTGGCCTTCCTAACGGGGGTCGTCTTCAATTGACTCTCGACCATGTTTATAAAGACCATGCCACTTGTAAATCATTGTTTTACTAGGGCACTGTTCTCTATAAACGACTCCCATTTTATTCAAAATGGTTTGAGCCTTCTTTACTTGCTTGGTAAGGAATTTTTTAGGCAACTGTTCGTAATCGAATGACGCAATCGGGTTGAAACTCGGTATTTATACTAATGATGAGTCTCCAATTCGTATGACACCAAGCGAGCGCCCCTTACCCCGCTCCGTCCTCTCCATTCCACGAACTTTTGGACCTCCCCTCGTATGTTTCCACTGCCGTGTTGACACCTCACTGCGTCGCCATCGACTGACGATGGGCAGCGGAAGCAGGAACCAGGTACGGAGGAAAGGCATACAAGGCAAGGCACTGAAGTACAATGTAAAGTAGACGTCATAATCTTGAAAATTCTTGGAGTCCCCCATTCATGAATGGGCATGTGCAAGTTATGGAAGAGTAAACAAGCTTAAATTCGGAATTTATTAACTTATAAAAAATTATCATATTGCTGTGATGGATTTTTTTCACGTTTGAAGCATGAGCATTTAGTTAAAATATTATATTTAAACTTTTTCACGCCTTACAGTTATAGTTATAGGAACAAACAATATTTTTTTCATTGCTATTAACTAATTTCTAATTAAATTATGCCAAGTATTATTTTTATTATTGTTACTATTTTATGTTTCGGTAAACAATTGGTGAAAATATGATCAATGCAAGTAGATGTAAACTCAATTATTCTAATTGCTTCCATGAAAAAGTTAAAATGTTTGTATGATTTTACCAATGAACTGAATCTAATAACTGTAGAAGAAATATTTAAACTGTTAAAAGTAAAGTCATACAATAATTTTTATTGTAGATGTATAGACCGTTTAAAAATAAGAGGTATCTATCAGATGTCACAATACAATATTTTTTTTGTTTATGTCAAAAAATTTATGACAAACCTTGGGTATTTATCCGTATAAGCATTTCTCAAAATGTGTGAAATTATACACCTGAAGAATTGATCTCATAAGTTAATTTTAGTCTATAAAAACAATATGGCTAAAAAGATAATAAGAAGAAAAAAAAATAATAATTGGATAAATATCCAAAAAAAATTTTAGTCCTCCGATAAGTCTTTTTTGCGAAACAGAGTCTCATTTAAATATTAAAAAAATCACACAGTGGTCAAAAATTATTAATTTGCGACAGTTCCTGTTTCAATTAATTTTATTAATTTAAGTGGTATTATAAAATACAAAGGATTAAACTCTCCACTTTTACGTATTTTCTTGTGATTATTTAATAGATATTTTAATATATAGTAGGTCAACAATTAATTATATTTTTATATTTAATGATCACATAAAACCCAGGAAGCGGAAATTATAAAGCTAAATCCGTCTGCAGTTTGGCTGTCGTCTTGTTCCACCATCAATTAGCTAACAGGTTACGACAAACGCTATAGAGTTGTAATTAATTACGAAATGCTCTTACTGTAACGGCATTCGCTACCTAAACGAACTAATTGGAAACACTTGCTTTTTACGAAATTTACCCTATCTTACTTCCTTCCTCTGTAGCTTTGTATTATATCATATTTTATCAATAATATATAATATAATACATTTTTAATATTATTAAATATTCATTATATTTAAGTATGCTTTTTATACAGTTATAGTCACTGGTTGAAAGGTAACTATTACCTGAGAATCTTAATGATAGACAAACTGATATACTTATTTGTAAGTGCAACTTGGACTAGCGTCTAGGTTCCGTGGCATCAAACAATTATATTTAGAACAATAAGTTCTAAAATTGCAGATCCTTATTCTTCTAATTGTGTGATTAAGAATTGATTTGTAATTTTATAATATGATTTATTTATTTCATTTGAAAATACCTGTATTAAGTAGTTTTTATCAATAGCTATTTTGATTGTTATAAATGTTATTTATTGGAATCAGGGAATTAGAAAAAAGTTTCTTTTAAATATCTTGTTGTAAACAATGTCCTATAACATATATCGCAATATATGTCTTAGAATTAACAGCAATGTGACGTCATTAAGAGAAACATATTATGTTGCATATAGTAACAATTAAGGACTATATTTACAATCACCTTCCTTCGTCGAACTTGAAGACGACTATCTCAAAAATATGGTCGATTATTATTTCCTCCGGTAATTATTTCCCCATCAGTATACCAGGCGCTTTAATTTGTAAATAAGGTGTTCCTTCTCAAGCATAAATAATAAATACGGTTTTCGTGACAGTCTCTGTCCATCATTGCGCCATGCTCCACAAGATGGGAGAACCGTCATTTAAATAAATGTTCAAAAGTATATATATTTAAAAAATAAATATGCTTGAATATCAGTATCAGCTGTATTGTACAATTTCAATTAACAGTTAATAGGTCCTGACCTTCGCCCATATAGGCCGGATCAGCTTCACTTCCGTAGTTATTGAAACAGAAAATAATTATTTTCTAATTCCTAAAAGTGTTATGAAAAAGAAAGGAAAAATATAATACCAGGAAACTAATTTTGTTGTGGCTGAGTTAGTATATTTGCGTATTTCGTTCAGAGATGTATAGTAGGTATAAAACCAACATTCTGGTGCAGCTGGCGAACTGTTACGACCGCAAAGTAGGGTCATTATTAATTCTGTTTTCGTGTAGCCGCTTGATAGTGTTTCCGCCTTATTAGTAGGAAAATGTAGTAATGACTGTTAATATAATGACACGCTACGTTGTACACGCGATTATGTTACATAAAAAATAGATGCTGTGTTTTACTACACCAATCTTTATATTATTTTTATTATTTATAAAGAATGTGTGATATTTATTTAAAACCTCTTTAAATACCCTCCTTTTATAAACTGATTATAATTTGTTAGTAACATTGTCATGGTTATTTTAATTTCTGATTAAGTAATATTAAATAATATTTAAAAAAAATACTTAACATGGACAGGTACATTGACTTTTAAATAAAGTTAATGTTTTGACAGCATTTTCAAAATATTTTTGTTTTGACATGAATTGTATCTTCGATTTATATTGATTATAACCATTGATACTCAAAAAATTATGGAAAAAGTGAGTATTCGCAAATAATTTACCAAAAAGTTTTCATTAATTTACATTATGGACTTTTAACTAAAGATCTGTTCGTTAGTTGTAGAAATATTTATCAAATGTACTAGTAGATAACAACGTATTATAATATACAACAAAGGAATCCTATGCTATATACACTGTCAATTTATACAGTAATAAAAAAGTTTACTTGTTTTGTTGACTTCTTTTTTTTTTTTGTGAACTATTATTTTATTGCAATTTTAGACTTTCAAGTGAAACAAAGTTATTAATGAATGTTATTTCTAGTAATATATTATTAATAAATTAAGGTACGTTTAATAGTTATAAAATTTAAAGAAAATAACCGTATTATTGTTAGAATCAAAATTAATTTTCATGTATTTCTACTATATCATTCACGAACAAAACTTTTGAGCCTATGGAATAAGTAAGGAAATCACAATACTTTTGTCCTAGGATTAGGATTTTGTTACAAATTAACCTAGCGTATGTGTTACCACAAAAAAGTTATAGTTATTATTTTGCTTTCCTAAAATAGAAAAGGGTTCTCCCATATTTAATGATGAAAAGATTATTAAGACCAAACTCCTTTGTGTCTTTCCATTGTACTTGAAATTGTTGTTATATATTGTTGACTATTTCGAACGAACGAAACCTTAAAGTAATAATAATATTACGTAAGGTATTTGCAATTGAAAACGAACATTTATCCAAATGAACGTGTTAAGATAAATTTAAGCCATGGTACGCTTCATGGCTTTTGTAAAATAAATATATGTTGCGACATGTTATAAGATTACTTATTTAGGCTTTTATTGATACATTTAAAGTATAATATAAAAAGCAGCAGATACCTACTTCTACAATTAATAAAATTTCCTTTTTTACTAGTCTTCCAATAACTTTCTGGTCATGAGTATATTAGTTTATAAATTTGTTTACTCTATAAAGTTACTTAGCTATATGAAGCTTATTCATATTTTAAATAAATAAATAATGAAAAACTCTAGGACATGAATCTTTGACTCTCTAGAAACCGTGATGTAGATAACAATTATCCTTTTTATAATAACAATAACAAATCTTAAACTTTCATATAAGCACTTACACGAATTAATACTAAGAAGTTACATATATTGATTAGGATTGTTGATAGAAGAAGGAAATAGATGAGGCTTCTGTCCTTATTAAATGCTTTTGTAATAATTGAACTCAGTAGGTAGATTAATTGCCGGATCGACGCACGGTTTGTTTGAGGGAGCACATAGGTTCGAGTCGTTCATGTCGAGGAATTTTTTATTCTATATTTATTTGTTAGATATTATAAAAGTTTATTGAAACATAGTTCCATAACGCGGTTTACAGGTAGTAGGTAGGATTTAGTAGAAATCGACACGTAACGAAATGCCGCATGCTGTGTATGTGCGGACGTGTATCGAACTGCTAACCAACTATAAACAATATTAGTAAACGAGTACGCAACTCTCTCTCTCTTTTTCTCTCTCTCTCTCTCCCTGTGTGTGTGTCCTTAAATCTCTTAACCACGTCAACACAGGGTTGTACAGAGACGTGAAATTTTTATAAAAACTCATTTGTTTTTGTCGTTATTGTGTTAGATCATACACGAATATATTTTTATAATTAAAAAAATTAAACTGCAGAAAATGAGTGTAGTATAGATATATTTATATTCGTTTATTATGCCCGTGATTTGAATATTCACTATATTTTACTATTTAAATAACAGGGAGACAATTATGAAATAATGTGTTCAGAGTCCATATTTTTCCTGTAATACTGAGGTCAAAATTTCCGATATAAATCATTTATTTATATTATTTGTCTTGAAAGAACTATTTCATTTCGAATAATATTTAGACTTGAAGAAAAACAGTAAGGAACTTCGTTCCTGGCGGTGTTCCCGCTACCGCACAATCTTTTTTTTAATATTATGTTTTTCTAATGCTTAATGCGTTCTTATCAAAATATCATCCTAAATACACGTATGTGATCTTATATACTACACATTATTTACTAAGTAATAAAGCTTAACAAGAAGTCTAAGTATGCTTTGCTTAAGGAACCGAATTTAAACTAAATCCTCTAAGTATATACAATTATACATACAATAATAGTTATTGATTTTAATATGTTTTTTCTTCACATTGTTGTTATATTAAAGTATCTGATTATACACTTCAATTAAATATATTAACAAATAAACATAACTTTACAAACTAAGATATCTCTCTCTCCAGTAGTTAAGATGAGAATTTATTCTAGAGTCTTATGCATTGTTCTCAAAAATATGAGCTAGGAAAGTAAAGATATGACTGTGACAAGATAACTTAGAATGTCCCCGATATTTCCTCTATCCCGTGCGACGCGTGCATTACTGGAAATTCTTTGTTTTCTCACATTTTATATTACACAGACGGGCAATTTAGACGCTGTTAAATTCTTTATATTATGTATTTTATTTTATGTTCCTACTAAAGTTTAAATGACTTTAATACGAAACAAAATTATAAAATGTTATTTTCTGCAATATGTTTTATTCTAAGTAACTAAATTAATTCATTAATTACTAACTATAGAAACTTATAGTAAAAATCATGATTTATTAAGAAAGCAATATATTATTAACAATTGAAAACGTAAGTCTGCGGACTTGTTAGTAGTGAATAAAACATTACTCTTGGGACGAGAAGATAGTGCGTGTTACTTTGCCAAATTTGTCTTTGTACATTTTTGTAAAATTTAAATAGTTTTTCATTTTAATGAGTATATAGTTTTATATAAATGCTATATGTTGTATTATTCGATTTGTTTTCTCTTTAGAAATGGGTAAATTGCCATTTTTTTATTTTTATAAATATTAAAGATAGGAAAGTACGTTATAAATGAAGGTGACAGACTTCATTTTAATTCTAGTAAAACTATTTGTTTATTTTATTAAATTAAATTGTTTCATAAACTTAAACAATTTAATCACAGAAGTTTAGTTTGGACGAACCGCTACAAACTTAAGTAAAAACATAAACATTTTAAGCTTACTCAAACAGAAAATTTATGAAAATGACATAGTTGGTACGGAAATATTTAGCTATCTCTTTACTACTTAAATGGCCTACTTTGAAAGTTTATTTCAAGTGGTTCACTTGGCAAAGTGGGCGTGCCATCAGGTTCTATATTAAAACATTTCTTGTTTCTCATTTACATTTATGACTTGCCTTACTTTGTGAGCGACAACCTTGGGACAGTGTTGTTGCTGATGATACTTCTCTTACTCTTAAAATTAATACAACATAATAACTAAAATAATAATAACAATAATTAAGACAACAATTAGTAATAGACGATGTTATATTCCTTAATACTTGTTTTGTTTATTAATTAAATATTTCTTATATTCTTATTTGTTATACAATTGTTAAATTCGCATTTATTATATTCTCATGAACCGTGGAAACGCTGATTAGACGCAGGTGCATTGTATCATGTTAAAATCGCAGAATGTAATGTCTGAAACCTTTGTTTGTTACATTCATTTCTCTGAATTCTTTTAATTATAATTTCATTTTAATATATTCATTCTTGTCTCAAACTTTCAGCAAGTATCACGTAGTTTGTAATTTAATTATAATTATTAAATTTTAAGTAATAAATTTGTATTCTTTTGGATCCCCTGGTTGTGACCGACGTAATTACGATAAATAGTGCTCTCTTTGATGTTGTACAATAGTATAATGCCATTAATCTCTTACTGAATGAAAAAAAAAAACAAAATGTATGGAATTTACCTTACCCAATGTGAAAAAAATCAAAACCAATGTACAATTAAATAATAAGGAACTGGATTTAGTAACTTCTACTGTTTTTTTGGGCATCACTTTAAATGCAAAATTGCAATGGGGCCCTCATATGATTTGTAGAACAGACTTAGTTCTGCCACATACGCGGCTCAAAGAATATACCAGTTGATATATGTTTAAACTGGCAGAATTGTTTACTTTAGCTACTAACATAATATCATGTCATATAACATGCTATTATGGGCTAATGAGGAAACTATGTTTGTACTGCAGAAGAGGGATGTTCAAGCAATCTACAACATAAGCCCTCGAGAGTCATTAAAAATAAATTCAGAGACTTAAAAATAATAACTGTGTACCAATATATTTTGTCACTGTCAACCGTCGTTGACATCTGACCTAATTTTTTTGACCTCTTAGTATTTTTGTAAATAAAAAATAGTAATAGTGCTGCAATTAAGTGTTATTTAAGACTATTAGTAAATTGCTGTCACCATCGGTACTGTGCAATATAATTTGACGAATATTTCATTATATTAAGACTGTTAATGTGTTGTGAATTTATTGACTATCAGCTGTGAGATACAATATACCCACACAAAATTTTATGACTTTGTTCTCGGTTTATGTGAGTGTTTAGTGATAATAATAATAATGATAATGATATTTTATTTGACTTCTTCAAATATTTTATAAACGAACTACATTAAACTAAAGTTAAACCTTTTATTAACATTATAAATATACAAAGATTGTGAATAGCTCCATCTAGTGGCCATCTTAAGTAACTGTCTATTATATTTTATACGGTACAATTATATATCAAAGACTTCACCGATTGTTTCTCGGAGATTGAATCGGACGTCGAACTACGGTTGGCTGCAGTCAAAACCAACAGAAGTGGATATCGACGCAGAACAATACAAAATAATGGTTTTAAAATTGTCATCTGAATCCCGCGCTGCCATATCTAAGATTGTCAACATCACAGAAACCTCTTCTGTGATGTTGACAATCGCTTTATCTATTGACGATATTTTATCAATTTTGGCAAACCATATTAATAAGCAAGAGAATAAGAGATTAATTGGAAATAACTTAAAGACCGTAAGAGAAATGGGAAAGAAGAAAGAAGAAAGTTTCCATAAAAGACAATATGAAGGTCTCAATTTCGTTTATAACAATTATTTTGTTATTATTATTAAAATAATATTTACTCTGTGTATTGAATTAAGTTGAAATAGTAATTCAATATTTATGAATCATTTTTGACATTATTAAAGCCTCAATATTAATTTTAATTATTATTATTGAATTGAATTGAATTAATTGTAATATTTATATTGGTAATTGTTATTTGCATCTTTTGTAATTGTTTAATTGTTATTAATGAATGTATTGAAAATATTTAATTTATTATTGTTGTTACTGTTATTTATTTTTTGTAATTGTTATGTTATTTATATTGTATATTTTTTTTTGTAATTTAATTTAATTACTTTTCCCAAGGAGGGTTGGCGTCAGGCAGGCAGCCGGCCGTAAAACTAAGCCAAATCTTTAAAGCAGTATGGTAATACCGGTGCCACGCGAGAAGCTAGCCCGGGAACAAAGAAACATACTGTGCCGACCCCAAAATGGGATAAGGGCAGGAAGATGATGTACTATCAATATATTTATGAAAATTTCATTTATGTATACAAAAATATTTTAATATTTTCTAAGAATAATGATGCCTACAAAATAAATACTAGAAATAAAAATATACTTGCTATGCCCATCACTAGGCTCCATAAAATAGTCAATTCTATTCAGGGTATACGTTTTTACTATAAACTCCCCAGTAAAGCCTTACATTTTTCAATAAATAAATCCAAGATATTCATTTAAAGGAATATATATATATATATATATATATATATATATATATATATATATATATATATATATATATATAAAAATTTCAGTCTTTTAAAACAAATGTCTGGTACATACGCTATATTTCATACCAAACTAAATGATTAAAACTGTGCTTTATTTTTCGTCTCTAGTAGAAAGCTGTACAATATTTCATCAATTTATAATCCGGCCATGCATCCGAAATGAATTCAAATAGGAAAAACAACACCTGCGCATATCTTATTTTTTGGTAAAAACTAAGCTTAATTTGTTATGTAACATAATTTTATTTAAATAAATACAAATAATTTGTCTCATTATAATATTATTGGTTAATATAATATGCATTGATATTTGTATTAACCATATAGCAAGTATATAGATGACCCAGTGTTCTGGACTGTTTCAGTAACAGTGTAGTAATTAGTATCTACGAGTTTTATGTAAGCAAAAAGCTTGTTTAGTCACTAACAATATAATTTATAATTTAACAAATGTAATTGTGTTCCCGTAAATATATTTGCTCGAGTGCGTACGACATACAAATGTAACTTTATTGCCAGATATAATTTTGCAGAGAGTATAAACCACATAGATTTATTATTATACGGGTCGAATCGTACTTTTTCTAACTAAATTATTTTCCATAAAACCATGCTATAATTCTAAGTTGTTTAATGAGACAAAAAAGTTGTATTTGTATAGAGATTGTTCTATGATGTTTTTTACAGCTTTATAATACATTGATGAAATTAGACTGGATTGATATATCTTAATTCGTTGAAAAGCATAGTACATCATCTTGATTTATCAGCTTTACATCATTATTACTTACTGTTCTCGTTAAACGTTTTTTTTGTATTTTCTTTGCGTGAAGTCCGTAATGAGAATAAAAGCGTGTAAATTATTGTCGAAATGAGTGTGAATTCTTAAATATATATGAATAATTCAAATAAAAACACAATTTAAATATACCTCATCTATTTTCTTTTTCTTAAATAAAACGGTGTTTATTTTGAAGACTTTTTAGTTATTAAAAAAATCTTGTTTTTAATAAGTTTAATTTTTTAATCTTAAATACTTTTTTTTATTGATAGTGATGTAGATAATATCAAAATTATCTGTCAATTTTTTTTTTAATTAGAAAAAATATTATTTTTATTATATATATATATATATATATATAAATATCAATCTCTTTTCACTTTTTGAGGTAATTAATCCATGTAAAAGCTAATACTTTTAATACTTTAAATATAAATAACAACATAATAATACTTTTAATGTAAATAACAACATAAAATTTGTATAAAAAGTATGAGTTTAAAGAATTGTATTGCATTTCGTAGAAACAAGATATAATGATTCTAACATACTTACAAAGAATTACATATCAATCTCTTTGCATCGGTGTTCATTAATGTAAAAGCAATAGCGTACAGAGATCAATATATCAGACTTATAGGAATCGTCTGGTATATTAGATCTTGTCCTCCATTACACACATCAATAGGGCTTTTGCACTAAAACCTCATAGTGGTCAAGCCAAAGGTGGCCTCAGCAATTAGTATATTACCTTCTTCTGTGATAGCCAATAGAAACACACCGAGCCAATACGTCAATACGGCTATTAGCCTGGATTTCACGTTTTAACAGTTAACTTATATTTAATTTGAAAATTTGAGAATACATATTAAAATATAGAAATGGAAATGTATGTATAATTTTAGTCTTGTATCACTAAGGATGATTTATATTATAATATGGAATATAAATTCTTTTATAGCTTTTAGTAAAGAAGTTGTGGTTACTTGAACCACAAAATTTATATGTAACAAAAAAATATTAGTAATATAGTATTAACAGTATACAGCATTTAGCGAAGCCGTTTCCTTTCACTACAGTTGTTATTTATAATATAAAAGTAATTTACATGTTTTTGTCGATACGTTTACATTCTTGAGAAATCTTAATAATGTTAAGACCTTATCAAATTATATTTCTTAACAATATAAACTCTTCACAATATGCAATAAACTAAATCCAGAGAAACGAACATAATTCATTAAAGGAATTCATGTAAATAATATATATAAATTAAGTGTTTATGATATTTTACAACCGAAAAATTTCTTAATTAAAAATATCATAGCTTATTTTTCCTCAAGGAAGTATCGTGACTACTTCGTTAACTTGTTTATATTTTAACCAAGTCGAACTAAAAGTTTTTTGTTGACAGATTACTCCTGAAGCTGCAGCTAAATTTACTGGGATAGTCCTGTGTACTTCTTATGATTAACTTTGATAGTAATAACTCTATTTATGAATTTTGAATGAAAGAAGTACATAAGAAACGTACAAGTAGATAGAATTTGTTGCTTATTTCAACCTGTTCTAAATATATTTAAAAATAAAAAAGGGAAATCATAATACAGGCCAAGCGTAATATAATCCTAAAATATAACATGAATGTACTTCAAAAACCTTCATTTTACATTATATTAATCTGAAAATATTTATTTAAAGAATATTAAAATGACGGGCGACAAAAAAAAACAATTCACATTTCAAGATAAGGTGAAGGCAGTTTGAAGGATATTCGGATTAAAATAAATAAGTTCTGCACTAATAAATTGAAACCACGATCGTATAGACGCTTGAACTGATTTCCGGGCTTTTACCCAACTGAGAACATTTTCAAACCTGCCGCCATGAAATTTCGAACGTTAACAAACAGCAAGAGAGATGCTCATTAATTCGGAGAGGCTTTTTTGCCATAATGCCTTTCATATTTCTCCCAAAGAAAACTGCGGGCGCCGTTCAGATAAATTACTACCATCAATAAAAAATCGTAGCGGACAAATCCTGCGACTTATTTAATTTATATTCCATCACAACCGTATTTATCAAACATCCACTTTATGAAATATTCGTTTGTAAAAGTTTTAAATATCGAAATTATTATCAAATATTTTAGCACACCGAATTAAAACATTTCTAATTTTGGATCCAGTTTGGGCTAATATTATGATAACGTATATTAAAACGAGCAATTCATTAAATTATCCAGACACGGCGGCAGCTGGTT
This sequence comes from Melinaea marsaeus rileyi, assembly GCA_918358865.1. NCBI lineage: Eukaryota > Metazoa > Arthropoda > Insecta > Lepidoptera > Nymphalidae > Melinaea > Melinaea marsaeus. The sequence continues at coordinate 23,684,461 of OU911085.1, forward strand.
ATAAAATTAAAGGTTAAAGCTTTTACGTTAAAATAACTAATTGGTTCCAGATGGTACCAAAAATTAGTTTAAATAACTTCTAGCGGCGATCACCAATAGTGATAATGAAAGGTAATATCTTAATTTACAATATAATAAGGACATGCACAAGACTGTAATTTATTATAGAAACATATTAACTTGCGAATTAAGCCTAATCTTTAACACCATAAAACAAGAAAGTAAAGAATTCAGTACAGTATCTATTTAAATAATATCAGTCAATACAATTCAAGAGAATAACTCTCCTTTGGATCGCAAGGAACTTAACTTCACTTCCATGTTCAACTTCACTATTGGTCGAGTCTCATGCCATTCTGAAATATTAAAAAGATTCTAATAGAAAATGTGTGTTATATGTTCCGACCTCAGATCAGCATTCGGCATTCTAAGTAATTTGATATACATATTTATGATACAATATAATTTAAAACTACGTATTTCTAAAGTGAATTGGATGTAAAACGTTAGAAAAAACTTGATCAATATGATTTAGGTACACCAGTGTATATAATATTAATATCATAAGAATTGTTGCATAATTAAGGAAATCTTTTATATTTTGTTTGATACTGTATAGATAATAAATTAGCAGCGACGATTGCAATTAAAATCAATTAATTACAAAGCTCTAAGGTACTAAAGAAAAGGTGATTCAAAGTCAGCGATTGTCTTAATAATGTTCGTAATGTCAGTAGCTTCTAGCTCATATCCCACTTATTGCTGCAACGCGGGCGATTTCGTCGTCATTTAACATAAGGTACTGCCTCTTTATAATATCAGGTACCGTGAATCTTATACGAGTATATGTAATATATCTGGGATAAAATACTACAATATCGCTGGCTATTAGAATATTTTGTAGAATTAATTGTGATATTTTTTAAAATTTTTGTCTGAAGAAAATCTTTAAGATATTTATTACTAAAAGTTAACTTTAACTAGTCAAGTTCGTTTGATAATCAAATACGAAAATCTCCGACAAATATTTTGACCTTTACTTCGTATTTCATTTACCTTCAACAGTTACATATGTTATGTATATGTGGCAATATGCACTATAAGTTTGTGTAGATATTATGTATGTATAGGTATTGTATAAATGTTTCCGTTATGATAAATACTTCCGTGTTGAACAGATTGCCTTAATTGATCAATGGCTGCCACATAATATTATCGAACTGATCATTACTAATATAATAAAAACAAAGCACCACTATATTTATTGATATACCTAGTTAGCTAATAATGTTGTACGTAAATATTACAGGTATATGAATAGGCTATAGTACTATGATAACTGAAGAAATGCCAATAAGAAGTAGCTTAAAAAAAGTAGCTTTAAATGAAATGTACACGTATCAGCTACGTAACCTAATTAGATTTTAAATAACTATGAAAAAGAAAAAACAGCACAAAAAAAATATTAAAATTTGTAAAATATGTTATGCAATTAATCCAAAAATCAATGACAGTATGAGAAGTAAATTGTGGTGGTAATGGAATTACAAATGGAACTACACACAATAACAGTCATAATTATTTGTAATGATAGATACGAATTCAATCCCATTTGTTTGTAAAGTATGTGGTATCCGACCTAGTGTATTCCTTATTTGTAACTATATTATACTATAAAATATATATGTATAATATTACTTACTACTACCACTTACTGTTATTTATATTAAAAATTATATAAAATACAATTTCAAAAATATACAATATAAATCATAACAATAATTTCCTTTTATATGGATCATTCTATGTTTATAAGAAGAAAAAATCCCATTACAAACATATAAGTAGTTGTTTATTTTTTTTAATTTTTAAAATCATAACTGAAAATGTTATGGGCAAAATATGATAAAAAGAATTAAGTTTTGTTTTACCCTAGCAAGAAAATACATTTTATATAAGAGCTGATTATTATGAAAATCTATTTATTCTCTTTTAAGTTAGCAAACATATAACATTTGAACAAATTATTATTATAGTATTACATTCTCATCCGTTATGTGACAAAAAAAAAACAGGTTGCGTTCCTTGTATCCTCTCAATAAACTGTGTATCTACATAATCTGCAACGCAAATATTATCGAGAAATCCTGACAAATGGTTTCATCCAAACTGCCTCAGACAAGATGTTAAAATAAATAAGAGAATAATATCACCAAAAACTAAAAAAACAATGTATTACAATAAAACCTTTGCTATATATATATATATATATATATATATATATAACTTAACTTCAACTTCAAAATAATTTATCTACAATTCTTGTAGATAAATTATTTTGAAGACGAAAATAACTATACAACCTATAATCATTGACAGAATAAAATATCAAGTACATTATTGAATTTGAATAAGGAACACATTGTCCACAGATAGGTAACTCAGAAGTAAACTTTTAACTTCCACTGCAAGGTAGTTAAGTTCATAAATCCAGTATGAACATCTTATGTACACTCGTAAGAAAAAGACAAAATCTGTCGTATGTGTGCATCGCAATGTTTATGCAGAGACGTTTAATTTATTTATCCAATATTTTGAATGATAGATTTATTAGACTCCTATTTGACTTCCAATGCCTAAAATATTAGAAGTTTGAGTAAAAAAAAATATTACAATAAGTTAATGTTCATTAAAAATGTTACATTAAATGTTGCATATCATGTGGTGTACATTCTTCCTTAAAAAAACTAACCCAATTTAATTGAATAACGATACTTACCTTTGCTTCTATTTCTTATAAAATTAAAACAATTTTCACAACACTATCAAAAGGGAAATAAGATTTCTATAATATCTTACAATCAACAAGTAAAAACAATATATCTTTTAACATAATAATAAAATCACCATTAATAAAGGATGCATATACTATGAGTATTAAAAGAAAAAAATAAACAGCGTTCTCATCAGGTTACTAGAGAGTAAGAAATGAGGTCAACGGCTCTGATTGGATTTTTTTTGTCTGTACTTATTTCCTTCGGACCAAATGGCTTTGTGAGACCTTGAAATATTATGTTTATTGGTTGAATTGTGTTGTCGATTATTTATTCTTTTCATATTTTTGCCTTCATTATCTTTTGTCTTTGTGATATTTGTTTAAACATTATTAAAAAGTGATCTATACGATGAGTTAGACAAACAATAAATATGATTTTAAAGTTTACTTTTAAACATAACATTCTTACAAAACTACGTTCACGAAGCAATGTACAGTTAATAAGAAAAAAATAGTCAAACTCTTTATTTTTAAATGTTTCTACGTTTTAGATATTACTTCTCTAAGTATTATTACTTTCACTATTAAACAGTCATTGATATTGACACTGTTACTGATGCTACAATCTTTACTCTTGTAGAATAGCGGCAAGTATGATATCTAAAAGGTAAAATACAAACACAAATTTCAAGTGTAATTGCAAACATTGTAAAAGAACATTGTTTTTGTAAAACAAATTGTTTTAGTATTTATTTTCTTTTCCAACTACTATCCGTGGCTTGGAAACTTGCAGCGAAGTTGATTACTTTGAGATCACGATAGTCGGTTCGCTATTGATTTCTGCATCCGTTAAATGAAATTTTTATCCCAGTATAAGTACAACTGGTAATTTGCCTGATGTACTTTGTAAAGAATTTACCATCTATGACCATCCAATTCAGTATCCTGAACTAATATCTGAATATCAAATTATTTAATTACTTAAAATGATGTTCAGATATCAATACTTAGTAAAATATATTATATAGTATATAAAAAATATTTTTTTTTACACATGTTTTTCAAACATTACAACATTAATAATTTAGAAAAATTTTAATTTGATTATTTTAGCTTTACTTGTTTTTAAGCAAATCTTTATTTAGTAAACGACCAGTCTATTTTTTCTTTTTTTATTTTAGTATTCTTTTTAAATAATAAAATTATCTAACTATTATCCTATTATTATTTACTTAGATTACAACATAATACAGACTTTAGATCTAAAAACTTATAGTCCTTTGTTAATTTTATTATAATTAATAGAATAAATCTCCATAGTTAAAAAAGAATTTTATTACTATAGTTGAAAAAAATCCATATGGTTAACCAAAGCTAAAATAACAGTAACAAAATATAAAAATGTGATTTACATTCGAGGATTCAATAATACTGGTCAGAATAGTGAATGCACGGTTAATTTGACTCGACACCTCATTCTACTGTTAGTTAATTGACACACAGAAGAGACCAACTCGTGGCCAAATTTAGTCTATAGTACGCTTGTTGATGCTGGATAGGTTCGTTTACTTTATAAGGTTGATTTAATCACATATTACGTATTTATTATTTTTAAGTTTGTTATAACTGCATATACCGATAAAACCAGTTGGACTTTTAATTAACTGGACAATTCGCAAAGTTGAAAATAGATGGAACATTTCGATTGTAGTTTGATCAAGGCAAGTCGAATCAACCATAATATTCAGTCAAGCTTACTGAAAAAACGAAATTTATAAAATAATTTATACTTCTGTGAATATATATTATTTTAGCCTGTGAATATTCACAGAATAACTAATATTTGTTTTACTTAGAAAGTAATTATTGTCTTTTACTCTTTATTAAATTGCAATTATATTTTAAAATGACATAAAATATAATTAATACTACAAGATAACTAAAAGTATATATTATTTATTATGTAACTTGAAGAAGGCTTCTTATTCGTCATTATAAAAAAATCTTACTACGGAATAAACAAAGAGAGGTGTCTATAATAAACTTTGATATATTTGAATAGGAATCCTTTGCGACTGAACACATCAGTGCACTCATGAAACAAACGATACATATTATATAGCTCCAATAGATTTCTATCAAAGAGTGGCCTTTATATCACGGTTCCAATAAAGGGAATTTATTAGGTAAATCTTTCGTAATGGCAACAGTTTTGCGAAGCATTTTCCTTTCATTTGCTATATAATAATGTGTACACAGTTTCTCTTAAGGCTGACTGAGATTTAATGATGTTTGATTAACGTTTAGGTTTTTTTCATGTATGGGATATGGTATAGTTTCGTCTTGAATAATCAAAGAAAGTCAAGACTTGATACGGTTTTATTAGATTACTTTCTACTTACTTATCCAGCATTGGTTGTATGTTTTTTTTCTAAAGTCTATCTGTTTTTACTGAAAACGTGTAAATAATGACAAATTATTTTTTATAACAATTCATACTTATTTTTTTTTCAAATAGTTTTACCAAATAAACGAATTATTAAATATTTTTAAATATTCCATACAGAAAATGTAGAATAACACTGAAAAATAAAATTAAATTTTTTTTGAGCATACTTATTACTATTATTCTACTTTAGATTTGTAAAAAATTTTAAATCATACATAATTAAGAAAAAAGATATAAAAAACTTTTACTTTATCTAAAGAGGTCGAATTGCAAATATCAAATTGAATTGCGAATATCAAATTGCAAGTGAGCGAAGATTAATATGAACCGATGAAAAATTTTTACTTTTGCGTTGTATTAGTACTGTGTGTGTTTTGTTATTGTGATCCGGAGGAATAAAAGATTTTATTTCAATTTGTATTCCAATGGAATTTCATTGTAAATACATACTAAAAGGAACATATCCAACTTTGTCATCATCAAATAACTATTATCAGTTCCATTTTGGAATTATTGTTTGACTTAGAAGATTTTTTTTGCTTACAATTACTTTTAATTGTGTTCCCTTAAATGTCAGATAAATAGACAAAATAAATTATTTTATTAATGTTATATTGAAATAAAGATTGCGTTTTATAAATCATCCCAATAATCGGATAGGTATGCCTAGTTCGAGAGTCGTGACTTGTTTAGAAGTCAATTTACGCTTAGAAACAAGCTTAGTATGAAGTTGATTGCTCTGCGATCACATTTGAGACAGTTTGACACTGATTTCAATGTTCGTTCATCAAGCTTTTATACAAATAACAAGTTCATCTCTAATATAATTCCGAAGGCTGATCTAGAATATTTCTTAAAACTATACATCGACTACAATATATTTAATATTGTGATCGATTCAATACAACAAATCTCTTAAAAAGCTTGCTTCATATTTACAGTTATAACATAATTTTCGCGATAAAAAATATTCTACACTGCTTTTGTCTATAGCATTAGAAGACGCCTGTGGAAAAAAAAACAAATATAGTTTAATTTATAATTAGCAATGTCTATAAGTTCATCCACAATTGTTTGAGATGGACTTAAAAAATATCTCTTAAAGTTATAATTACTTCGTTAGATAAGCTCGGGCCAGACAAATCAGAATGTGACTATTCTATAAAACGTAGCAAGATAAAACTAAAGCGAGTTTAAGAACATACACACTAGATCAGTAGTGGCAGTAGTAGTAGTAAAACTTAAAAAAAAAGGGTAACGCTGCAGATTTTCATCCAAATATAAATATAAATAAATCATATTATTGTAATAAGACCTTTTCTTTTTTACTATGTCATTTTTATTTTTAAGACGCATAACGCAATGATTACAGGGGAGACAAGGGTGGTAAAGGAATAAAAATGAATGATGAAGACACAAAATATTCTTTTATTTCATTAAATTGTGTATTTCAATTATGTTTTTTTATATTTTCCAATCTTTGTCAAATAACATCTTGTATATATTGTGATGTTTATTTGATATAAACTTTACAAAGCAATTCAAACTATGAAGGTACAGCGATGAAGGTTTTATACCAAAATAAAAAATGGGAGTATTTAAATCAGATGGTAATATGAAGTTTATTTCTCCCCTTTCATTTTTATGTCACTTTTAACTTTAATTCTCAACAAGTGAGGCATTAAGCAATGATTAAAGGATATTTTTCTATTTGTGTTTTTCGTATTTTCCTTTCTTTTTCACCTTAATGTATGTTTGATTTCAACTTAAAAAAGCAATTACTCGTTGATCGTTATTGACATAAATATGATTTTATAAGATCGATACTATAATTAAGTATTAACAATTATTCCCTTCAAGTATATTTTGATTCTACAGTTTTTTTTACAATTTACTTAAACTAGCCAACCACCTTACATCTTAACATTCCGTAGCGTAAAAGTCCCTTAAGTGATTTCTGTTATTTGAAGAATTTCGAGTAGCATTCCTAATTTTGTGTAAAAAGTGTTCACTGTCAAACTGTACTAAGAGTGTGAAGTACTCGTATCTTCATTGAGCTGTAAGGTGGCGTCGTCGAAAATCTAATATGGGTGACTGAAGTTGTTAGCTTGAGGGCATTGCTTATGTTACATTGTTCCGTACTTGGAAATCATTTTACATCTTATTTTAAACCACTTTTGTTGATAGAATATAGATAAAATAATATATAAACTAAACAATATCTATAAACATATACAAATAAGATAATAGTCTTTATAATTATCCTTAGGTAGGAAGTATTCCTTAATAGATTTTTAAAGAGTATTAATGATTTTGATTTTTTAAAATAGAGTGGTAAGTCATTCCACAATTTGATAGAAGGAACTGTTAAAGACTTTTTATAGAAATATAAAGCATTAAGGAAATTTATGAGAACTAAGGAAAGTCCTTATTTATAGTAAAAATGCAAATTGTAATTGCATATGTCCTTTAAATGAACTTTTAAATTGACCGGGAAATGCCGGCAATACGAATTATGGTTAATTCATAATATTTTATCACAAATATTATTAACCTAACCTAAAACAATATTACTAACCTAACCTAACCTAACCAAAAAATAAGCGAATAATGTTACTACCACACGTAGAACATCGAATTAAATGTTGGTAGATTCTTAATTATTTAAAACGGAAATAATGAATTTAGGAATTTTAAAATAAAGAACTGGATATGTTTTGAAACAAATAAGAATTATAAATTGACAATATTTTAATATAATCTAAATATATAATTATGACAATATAGGCAGCATCTAAACATCTGAAACGAATGTCAGCGAATTTTTAATAATATACTACGAATTTTAAATAATATACAGCAGTATGATATCAATTTATATTATTTATACAATTCAATTTATTTACATTTTATTAGGAATCCAAAGGCATCCTCAAGCAGGCAACATCTAATTTCTAAAATAATACGAAATGTAACAGACTATTAAAGTCTTTTGAATAACCTCTCAACAGATAATTAATGAACCTTACTACAGACAAAGAACATAGAAATTTGTAATTAAGTATTTATATTACTACAGAAATAAAATTTCTACGTACTAATATTTAGCAATACACAAATGTAATGTTTATTATTAATGTTGGTTGTTCTTTTAATTATGTTTTGGTGGCAGCAAAGATTGCAATAAAAATCAATTAATTTGAAAAGTTATAATATAGAAATACAATTTAAAATTACACTTAATTAATATTAAAGAAAAAGTGATTCTAAGTCAACGATTGGCTTAATAATGCCTGTAGTGCCAGTAGTTTCCAGCTCGTTTCCCACCGATCGCTGCAACGCGGGCAGTATTGTCTTCGTTTCACATGAAGTTTCGTTTCGTATGAAGTTGCTGCGTCATTATTTTAATATTCTGCTCTTTTATCGTGGAAATTGATTTCGACTTTAAAATATGAATTTACCCTGGCTATGCTTTCGTAATATTCTATTGGCTACTTTTGCTTCATATTATAATCTATGACAGCAAGGTCGCTCCACTTTCAAATAACAGTGAGAAGCCATTTATTAAAACAAAAACTGTATTTTATCTTTACTGAATATTATATTTGTCATTTTTTTTCACCCATTATTAATATAAATTATAAAAGTTGAAAATATATCTTCAAATAATCTAAAACAAGTCTTCAATCAAAATTAACAAGCCAACTTGAGAATTATCGAAATTGAACGGGACTAATCTCCTTTATGTGAAATTCGAATTCGAGCGAAATAGTTTCTTCGATCTCGAGCGTTAAAAGTGATTAAAATTTGAGTAATAACTTGTTTTAAAATTTCAAACGAATAAGATCAATATTCTTTTGAGATTAATACTTTAACATAATTAAGGAAAAAAATAATCTGTTTCCTTTTTGACGTTAATTTTTTTATTCTTACTTTTGCAACCCCATCGTCCATTTGGACATAAGTGTTATCACACTGTGTATTTCTATGGTCGTTACTGAAGGTTAAGCATGTGATACTATATACCTTATAATTAAGATAAGACCTGGCAATATGGTTTAAAATAATTTATTTCAATAATATGATAGTTTTGAAAAGGTTACTATTAAATATATACAATACGTATGTTATGTTTATGAAAGAATATGAAACTTATTACAATTTATGATTAAATAATGTAATATTGAATATTATATATTAATATTTAGGCAAACATATTAAATCTGAAATTAAATCATTTATTTTATGATTTCAGCCGCTCCAGTATATAATAAACAATAATGCTTGATCTTTTTTAACTCGTTTAAAATAATTTATGCATTAATTTACTAAAAAAATTAATTTCAAAACTACAATAGTGTGCATTTTATTTTAAATTAAGCACACTTAAACAACCAATACAAGGTTTACCTTGAAAACATTGTATGTAAAATTTTCCGAAGCAAGTATGCAATATTTTAAAGGTGGAGATATTTTTTTGAATTCTATTTTTAAGCTCACATAATAATTATATACCCACTATTCGGCTTAGAAAAGTATATATCATTATTCGTCTCTTACAATTAATATTACTTATTTTCCAAACATTTTATTTAAATTATCATTAAATGGATAAATATAATCACATATATAAGACATAAAAAAATATATTTAAACGTTTCCTTTTAAGAACGTCATTCTCAAGAACTGGTTTTTATGAAGCGTTTGTTATCGAATTGATCCATCAACTGTTTATATTAAAATAATAAATGTTGTTTCTTTTCGCGTTCCCATAAAGAGTTTTAATAAAAAAATATAATCAAAAAAATAGTCCACAAGTAGTTCTTGCGTAAAAATTGAATTAAAAAAAAGATTACTTATAGTATAAAATAATGTGAAACACCTTTTAATAGTCTTTTGTGGGACAAGTTGTTGGATAAAATAAAAAAATAATTATTAAACAACATTGCGTATTTTTTACGAACGCAAACTATATATGGACATTGACTATAAAAAAGTTTTTAAAAGTTTGAAAAAGCTGCAAAAAATTTAATTAAAACTTATTTATATTTAATAACTAGTGTATACGCTTGAAGAAAACTTCGACTGGTTTTGTCAGAATATTTGTTATACGCCTGAACTCTTGCTTTGTTACAACTTACGACTTCGGAACAATTAGATTTCTCTGCATGTTATCTTTACTTTAATAGACGACGAGCGTAAGTAATTATATTAACGCTCCTGAAACTTTTTGATTAATTTGTTGAATGCAGTAGAAATAGTGTGGTAGTATTTTGAATGTGTTAGTTTTTTCTTTATATTAATACAATAAAATAAACGAAAATAACCCTGCCTTTTTTACTGCAGTGACATTTGGTTATCTTTAAAACAAGATAGTGAAAACTTCGTTTGTGAAAAATATTGGTGGTAATGAAATACCTACAAAACGACGATAAAAAGTTTTTAACAAAAATCTCAAAGCAGCGTTATGTTGACATCAAAGGGAACGGTCAATATTATATTTTTGTCGTATTTGGAAAAAAAAACTATAAATCTGAAGCAATATGAAAACTGAAATTTTTGCCTTTTTAATAAACTATGTTTTATTTCTTCTTCTCAAGGTTGGATTCAAATAAAAAGTTGCTATAATTAAGGTCAAATTCCGAATTTTAGAAACGAACGAATGGTATATTATGGTATAATAATAATACTAATAATAAGCTTTTATTTCGAGACAAATCCATATTTTGTTAGTACCAATTATACTTAAAGACTAGTGTTAGTATTATAAATCAAAAGTAAACAAATTATAACCGTAACAAATAATAATTAATAGTTAAGCCAGCTATTTAAACATACACACATTACAAAATAGTACGGAATAAAAAGTTTATGTTTTTAAAAAAATATGATTATAAATGTACATCATAAATTACAAAACAATAATGGTGTTTAATTTCATATGGTTTCTTTAATTAATAAACTAGTTTAAATAGGGAAATGAGATTTTCTTGTTCTGTGCATGAATGTATGTGTATAAAATAGGCTAGACTAGTTGAAATTTCTAAAATGTAACTTTGTTCAAACTTCAAGTTCAACAATTTCTACAAGTAGAAAGCGCGTCTTCTATCTTTGTTATGTTTAAACTTTCTTGATCTACAGTTACTATTATATTTAAATAGTGGCCTATGCTCACGTTAGTAAAATCAGAATTTGCCCTGCTAGATTTCAAAGCTCGGAGCATAGAGTAGTTATATAAAGGGAAAACTATTTTATTGAAAAATAATATTCAAGTTGTTTTTATATACATTATAATGTATGTATTATTATTACAATTATTATAATAAAATGTTTTATTAAAAGCAATACTTATGTATTTCATGTTAATAACATAACATAAAAACGAATTGCATTTTTGATTGCTATACATGTCACGACCTCGAATCGAATAGTCAACCATTCGAAGTCCTCAGTATAACGATATGATTACAATTATACCGCATTTCGATTTATATATATTTAAATAAATAAAGATATCTTTTCACTCTACTTGTTAAGTATCAGATGAAACTAACTATTGTATACAGTTTCAATAAAAAGTTCATAGATCAGGTCTCCTAACCAGCAACAAATATTCCGCAGTTGTTCAGAACGGAAACAATTATTTCTTAAATCTTAAAAGTGTTAAGAAATAAAAAAGGATAATATAATACCAGGAAACCAATTTCGTTGAGATTGAATTAATATTTTTGTATTTTGTTCATTTACAGCACTGCAGTAGGTATAAATCCAACATGTTGGTGCAGTTGGGGAACTGTGACGAACGCAAAGTTAGGACATTATTAATTCTATATTCGTGTAACCGCTTGATAATGTTTCAGACTTTTCATTAGGAAAATGTTGTAATGACTGTTAATATAACGTGTGACGTGTGTCGGTGTATTTTAATAGCCACCATCTTTATATTACTTTTATTTTTTATAATGAATTGGTAATTATTATTTAAAACCTGTTTAAATAACCAGAAAGTTGAATTACATATTATATTTTTATGAACTATTTATAGTTTGTTAGTATCATTGTCGATTTCGCTCACTTATTAATGCTAAAAAAAGATTTATGTAAAATGTATAGGTACATTGCCTGCTAGATAAAATAGACATATAATTATAAAATGGCATTTTACATAATTACTTGTTTTAGCTTTTATTTTTACATTTAATGTTTATACATTGTGTACATAAAAAGCAGTGGTACTACAATTCCATTAAGTTAATCCGTCAAAACCTAATCTCCCGTTTGTCATAAAAAAATTTCTCTTTTGTTTAGTAATTTCTAAATAACTTAATTGTCAGTAATATAATTGTTTCTAAACAGATTTATTTTAAAAAGGTTTTTAACGACGTGACCCTTATTTACATTTTAAAGAAGTATAGGAAGGAAAATTCTTAGACACGAACAGCACTCTAATTTGTGACTTTATCAAAACCGTCTTGTCGCTCAATCAATTATACTTTTTATAATACCTATAACGAATCTTACTCTTTTAATATAAGTGTCAATGACACAGAAAGATTATCAATGTTGTTGTTCAACACGACAAAGTTACTTATATTGGTTACAAGTTTACTATATTAGTTAGCATTGTGAAAGAAGAAGAACAAGTAGATAAATATCGCGTCCCGATTATTAACTGAACTGAGCAGAGATTCAGTAAGTAGTTCAATTGGCGGTTTGCTATAATTAACAAGTATGTTTGAGACGTTCATGTCATGAATTTTTTCAATATGTTTATACATAACATTTTTTTCATGATTAATGCGTTCTTATCAAAATATCATCCTAAATAAAATTGCGAAAGTAAATACTACACATTACTTAGAAATGTAACATTTACGTATTCAAACAATACTATGATTTACTTTCCTGAAATTCAAATAAAGCTTAACAAGAAGTCTAAGTTAAGCTCTGTTTAAGGAATCAAACTGAAACTAAATCCTCTAAGTGTTTGAATTATACATTCAACAGTAGGTATTGATTTCAATATGCTGTTACTTCATATTATTTGTTCTGTTAAAGTATCTAATGAAGTAAATGAATTAAGTTATAAGATCTTATAGCAAAACTGTTTTTTTTATTAAGATACTCAATCATTATTCTTGTGACTAGGACATGGTGCGTGTTGCTTTGGCAATTTTTATTTGTATATTTTTGTAAATTATATTCATCAATTTAATGTGTATTGAGTTTTACATAAATGCTATAAATTGTATAATTCGTTTTGTTTTTAGCTTAGAAGTGGGTAATTATTTAATTACAGTAATTCTTTTATTTACAGTTTTGTAAATATCAATCAGGAAAGTACGAGATAAATGTAAGTTAGCGACAGACTTCATTATAACTCTGGTAAAACTAACTGTATATCTATAAATAAAATTAAATTTTGTATTAAATTTTTTATATGAGTTGTGTTGTATTATTTACATTAAAATCACAGAAGTAAAGTTTGGACGAACCGCTACAAAAACAACTAAAAAATTGAAGATTTTAAGCCTATAGAAACAGAAAAGCTCGGAAAAGAAAACTGTTTGGGCAGAAATATTTAACAATCTCTTTAAAGATGGGCTATTTAGTAAAATTTAACGGGATGCTTGGCTCCTACACTTAGATATCCCTTTAGACAACCAAAACATTGATAATTTCTCTAAATTCTAACTTTCTGAAGCCTCTTGTAAAGGCAGTCCGAAAGAAATATACCACTATTATATATACGAGTATATATACCTTCTATTCTTTAAAAAATATGCGTTTCATTCATATTAGCCAAGGAACAATTTAAAATAATCGCCTTAACATTATGGTACTTAATTTCTTCATATAAAAAAGGCTTGTACAAGTGCTTTATTTCATAAAAAAAATGAATAGAGTTATGCTTTATCGTTCATCTCAGGTATAACGCTCAATATTTCATCACTTTATAGTCCGGCGTTGCTGCGTGCATAATCTGTATACGGTTTTGTGCGGGAAATGAAAATTGTCCTCCTTTCCGCGCGAATCCAAATTGGAAAAGCAACACCTGCGCCTACTTTATTTTTGGTACAAAAACACTTCCTACAGCATTTTATAGACTTACAAACTGTTTTCATATGTGCTACAGTGTTTGCGAAATCTGAATAGCGTTTGCCAATGTTAGGTATGCATTGTTATATCAGGATAATGAAAATGTGGTTTCATTATTAGAACTGCTTAACTCATTATATCTAACAATTAGAACTCATTTTGAAAGATATTTTATTTGTGGTTGAATGTACGGGTTCATAAAAGTCATATTTTGACTTTCTTAATAATTTTGTATAAAATATAAAACAAAATAATTTGTCTAATTATATTGAATGTTATTATATAAGATGCAATTATTTTTAGATGTATTTAACATCAAAAAGGATTGTAACTTCAACAGTATATTAATTACAGTTGTTATACTAGTATTTTGTAAGCCTTATATAATGAATACTGATTAACTGACATGAAATTGTCAGCATTATTAGATAATTTAGAGAATTTAAGCTTTGCACTTTGCTGTTAAGAGCGCGCCTGCTTGTTCTCTTCGCTTAGAAGTTCAAAACTTGGTAATAATGTAGATTATTTTACTTAGGAATTTATCATTTAATGGTTCCTTTTTAAAAATATAAGCACTTCGAGAATTTTGTATAACATATTATGATATAAAAATGAAAAATGAATTTAACTCTTTCAGAATCGAAAATGACACATAATTTCAAATAAGAAATATAAAACTGTTTATAGCTTTTAAATAAATAAAAAACAACAAATTTAATTGCATATAATGTTATTAAGGAAATAGTACTAACAATATTAAACATTTGACAAAGCCGCTTTCTTTCGTTACAGGTAGTTAGTAAACGTAATATAAAATTGGTATATATTAATTTACAGATTTTTGTCAGTACTTTTACGTTCTTAGGAAATCATTAAAATGTGAAGATTAAGGATATAAACTGCTCAAAATTAAAAGTAAATTAAATCCAACGAAACGAATATATTATAATTCACTAAAGGAAAATATTTTTTTTATTTTTTTAATTAACAATTTATCATATTTTACAATCGTAAAAATTCTTAATTAAAAAAATTGTATCCTGTTTTTCCTCAAGGAACTTGGTCTTGATCGTTTCGTTTATTTGCTAATATTTTAACCGAAATAAATTTTCAAAGCTGATGTTATGTACTGTTAAAACTTGATAATTCTTTTCCGAGTTATCGTAAAGTTTCTATATTGTAAGCTCACTCCTAAAGCTGAAACTATAGTTATTGGAATACTTATGTGTACTTTTTATGACTAACATAATAGTAATAATAACTCTATTAAAGAATTTTAAATGAACTAAATAAATACAGAACGTTGAACAGTAGACCGAACTTCTTTACATTTCAACCTGTTCTACTCGTAAATAAATTTGAATATGAAAATGGTAATTATAATACACTCCAAAAATAATATAATCCTAAAATATAATTATGAATGTACTGATATCTGACTATCAAATTATTTAACTATTTAATTTGATATTCAGATATCAATACTTACTAAAATATAATATATATATAAGTATATAAAAATATTTTTATTACACATATTTTTGAAACATAAAAAAATTAATGATTTAGAAAATATTAAATTAGATTATTTTAGCTTTACTTGTTTTTAAACAAATCTTAATTTAGTAAACGACCAGTCTATTTTTTCTTTTTTATTTTAGTATTCTTTTAAAATAAAAAAAAAATAATTATTATCTTATTATTATCTACTTACTTTAGATCTGAAAACTTAAAGTCCTTTGTTAATTTTACTCGTATTATAATTAATAGAATTTATTTCCATAGTTAAAAAAGAATTTTATTACTATAGTTGAAAAAAATCCATATGGTTAACCAAAGCTGAAATAACAGTGACAAAATATAAAAATGTGATTTACATTCGAGGATTCAATAATACTGGTCGGAATAGTGAATGCACGGTTAATTTGACTCGACACCTCATTATACTGTTAGTTAATTGACACACAGAAGAGACCAACTTGTGGCCAGATTCGGTATATAGTATGCTTGTTGATGCTGGATAGGTTCGTTTACTTTATAAGGTTGATTTAATCACATATTACGTATTTATTGTTTTTAAGTTTGTTATAACTGCACATACCGATAAAACCAGTTGGACTTTTAATTAACTGGATATTTCGCAAAGTTGAAAATAGATCGAACATTTCGATTGTAGTTTGATCAAGGTAAGTCGAATCAACCATAATAATAATATTCAGTAAGCTTGTCTTTAAAAAACGAAATTTATAAAAAATTATACTTTTGTGAATATATATTATAATCAGCCTGTGAATATTCACAGAATAACTAATATTTACTTTACTTAGAAAGTAATTAATGTCTTTTACTCTTTATTAAATAGCAATTATAATTTAAGATGACATGAAATATAATTAACACTACAAGATTACTAAAAGTATATGTTATTTATTATGTAACTTATACAAGGCTTCCTATTCGTCGTTATAAAAAAATCATAGTACGCAATAAACAAAGAGAGGTGTCTATAATAACCTTTGATATATTTGAATAAGAATCCTTTGCGACTGAACACATCAGCGCACTCGTGAAACACGCGGTATATATTATATAGTTCCAATAGGTTTCTATCAAAGAGTGGCCTTTATATCACTGTTCCAACAAAGGGAATTTATTAGGTAAATCTTTCGTATTGGCAACAGTTTTGCGCTTTCATTTGCTAATATAATGATGTGCGTGTGTGTGTGTGTGTGACGTGTAAATACTAACAAATTATTAAAAAACAAAAATTCATAAATTTAATATAATCAGTGTAATTTTTGACATGTCTGTATTTGTATATATTTTTAAATGGATAATTAATAATAGTAATAATAAATTTAAATAATGTTTTTAATTTTGACATATTGTTTTATATTGAATGCGACGTTGGAAACCGCCAACCAAACACGCCATGTTCCGAACGGCGGGAGGTGGAGGACGGTGCTACAAATAGCTACGTGGAATGTAAGAGGAGGAATAGAACAGAAGATGAATGAATTATTAGTTTTGATAGATGACAAAGAGAGAAATTTGTTTGTGGCAAACACGATGTTTGATCATAAACAAATTCACATGTACACATGGGAGCGAGCAGAAGAAAGAAATATGTTTGATTTATTCCTAGTGGATTAGCGTATTCGAAGCCAAGTTATGGACACGCTAGTATTTAGGGGTGCTGGTCTGGGAACGGACCATTATCTAGTCATTGCTAGAACAAGCGGTCTGTTTACAGGTTGATGCAGTCCACGACGTGTCCTAGCTTGGAGTCGAATTATCGCATAATAAGCTGGAAGCTTCAAGATCCACCGATCAGAGAGGAATATCAAGAAAGGGTTTCCAAGAAGCTTGAAAGTTGTGATTCTGGAAATGAAAGTGCTATAGTATGCTGGCATAACCTTAAAATGATATGGTGAAAGTAGTGACAGAGGTATGTGGTAAAAGGAAAAGAGGTAAAGCATAGCTGGATTATAAAGCCTCGGATAAGGATAAAAGTATGAGAGAGATAAGAAAAAGAGAGTACAAACTGCAAAAGCACAAAACGAAAGCGCTTATAAAGATGAAGCGTAAAAATTCTGAGAGAGAAAGGGATGAAACTTCCGGGAAAACACGAAGCTTTTCTGGCGAGAAGTTAGTTAGTGATTCCCGGCGTAGTACGGTAACCTGTAGAATGAAAGGGGTGCTTTTGAAGGTCGGTGAAATTTAACCGAGCAAGCACACGTTTTGTGGCTGTGGGCGGAATTCTACAAGGAGACGTGTGAATGTAAGTATGTCTTGCCTTGAATACTAGCAAAATGCTGAGTCCGGTTGCAGTCGATGGGAAAATCAGTTTGGAAGAAGTGCAGAGCGCGTTTCGAAGACTGAAATGTGGTACGGCTGCGGGAGTAGATGAAGTTACTGCCGAGATGATCAAATATGGTGGGCCACGCCTCTTACATTTGTTCTGGTTTTTGTGCAATTTATGCTGGAAATCAGGAGAGGTCCCTAATGATTGGCGAGCTGCAGTCATCGTACCTTTGTATAAAGGCAAAGGTTCACAGATAGACTGTGCAAGCTATAGGGCTATCAGTTTGATTAGCTTAATAAAAGGATATGGCGTGAAGTTAAATAAATAAATAAATATTTTAATATAATTTAAATATATCAATATGACACTGTAGACAGCATCTAAATATCTGAAACGAATGTATGCTATCAATTTATATTATTTATATAATTTAATTCATTTACATAAGAATAACACTAACTCTAAATAATAAAAGAGTATGATATTTCGAGGAATCCAAAGCTTTCTCAAGCTGTCAACATCTAATTTCTAAAATAGTACGAAATGTCACAGACTATTAAAGTCTTTTGAATTACCTGTCAACAGGTAATTAAAAAACTTAATCACAGACAAAGAACTTAAAAATGTGTTACTAAGTATTTAAAAGAGACGAAGCTTCTTAGCATTCCATGGATTCACCGTGCGGGTGCCGGCCCCATCGCGTTGCAGGAAAAGGAGCGCAAACAATGCCTGGGACTTGCGACCCAGGTGTAGGTTTAAGGGGCCCCTTTAGTATGCGCATACACACTCACCTTCACTGTTCACGCTCCTCTCCCTACCTAACCAAATATCGTAAGAAACTACTAAAGCTGCCTTTGAAATACGTTCCAGAAATGAACTGATGATCGTTCTAGAAAGGCCGAGATCCTTAAAGAAATTGTAGAGAGATTTTGCTGTTATACCTCTCGCTCCTACTACTACAGAAATGAAATTTCTACGTAACAATACATAGCAATACATAAATGTAATGTTTATTATTAATGTTGGTTATTCTTGTATTGGCACCATTTGCTTCATATTATAATCTAAGACTTCAAAGTCGCTCAACTTTCCAATAACAGTAAACAACAATAGTGAACAAACAAAAGAAGCCATTTATTAAAGCAAAAACTCTATTTTTCTTTGATGAATCTTATATTTGTAGATTTTTCTTTTGTATCTTCCATAAACTACGTTAATTTAGTGACGTTAACGACTTAAAAATAAACTGTTGGAAATATAAATAATCTAAACCTCAAGTCCTTAATCAAAATTCACAAACCAACTTGAGAATTATCGAAATTTAACCGGACTAATCTGCTTTATGTGATATTCGAATTCGAACGAAATAGTTTCTCTGATCTCGATGTGAAGTGATTAAGAATTGAGTAATAACTTGTTTTTAGAATTTCAAACAAATAAGGATTTTTTTGATACTAATAATTCGACATATTTAGACAGAATTATAATCTTTTTCATTTTTGACATTCACTTTTTTAAATCTACCTTTTGCGAAGCTATCGTCTATATGGACAAAAGTGTTGTCACACTGTGTATCTCTATGGCCGTTATTGAAGACTAAGTATTTTCTAATACTATATAATTTACAATTTTAACAACACCTGGTAATATAGTTTAAAATAATTTATTTCAATAATATGATGGTTTGAAAATGTTATTATTACATACATACACTACGTATGCTATATTTACAAAGAATATGAAACATTACAATTTGTGATTAAAACCTTAGATAACTAGGATCCGCCCTTCGTGCGTGGCGGGAATTGAGCTGAGCGCAAGAAAATCCATTATAAAAGAATAAAAGGCAATAAATATTTAATAACAATAATAAACAATTAATTGAAAAAGTTTGTCGCCATGAAAGTTAGACTACGAGCGACACAATCACGAGACTCTTGATTTTTTCTTTATAACTTTTGATTTAATCAAGTTATTTTCATGCTGTTCTTTTCTGTAGATGCTTATTTATTAGTTCTACATTCTGCCAAATTTGACTAAAATCGTTCCAGAAGATTTCATGTGATGACTCAGCTCATTTTGAGGACGATCAGCAAGCGCGCGCAATAACAGTTAAGCTTAAGTCTATGAGGATTCAGTTTTTCGACCATAACTTTTGATCAAATCAAGATTTTATTAATCAGTTTTTTTTGTTGATTTTGATGAAGATCGACTCAGTAGTTTTTATATGATGTGGCGACATAAAATTGATTTCCAAACGGTTAAGAGCTTCGCTTACGCTCAAAAAGATCAAACTATTATTTATAGATATTTAGGCAAGCATACTAAATCTAAAATTAAGTCATTTGTTTTTATGATTTCAGCCGTTCCAGTATATAAACAATATTGCTAGATTTTTTTTTAACTAAATATTTAAAAACATTTAAATTCAAAACTACTGTAGTTGAATTTTATTTTAAATTAAGCACACTTAAACAACCAATACCAGGAGTACAGATAGTGCAATCCACGAAGACGCGCCCACCAGTTTTTGGTTGAGGGGATCGCGGGTTACGGGGAGTTTGTTTTCTCGTCACGAAAGTTGCTCTACTTTATATTTTTTTAATGTCGAGAAAATCTCAGCGTGTTGTACTTAAAAGTCAACTATGCAAACTATTGTTTAGAAATTGTAGTTACTAAAAAGACATGAAAAAACCAAAGTAATTTAAGTTTGAAATTAGCAAATTTTACTAAGACTTCATTTCATCTTGGAAAGTAAGAAAAACTATTTAATGTTTACTATTTAATTTTAGGCCAGAGAAATTATCTCTAAAGTTTATGATTTTATGAAAAGAAAGCAAGTAAAAATTATAAGGAAAAAATTACTGATGCGAGATGGAGAACTATAAAAATGGTAATACTATCGTATATTAACTAATAATTACATAAAATGTCCACATCTAAAATTAAAAAAACATAACCCTTTCCCTTCAGTGGGGTAAAAAATATAAAATTGAAGTAGAGCATCTTTCACTTTTACCATGACGCTCTCTCATGATTAGTCTATTCATTGTAGTGTGCGTGTGCACTCATAGCAAGCAAGCAAATTTTCCGAAGCAAGTATGCAGCTTTAAACGCAAAAATATTTTTTTTAATAAATTTTTTAAGCGCACAAAATTATTTAGTCACTATTCGGTTTACAAAATTGTTTATTAAAATTCGTTCCTTACAATTATTATTACTTATTTTCCAAACAATTTATTTAAATTAACTTTTAGGATATAAATATGACATGTAGTAATTGCAGAAAAAGTGAAATTAAAAGAATAATAATTATTTCATACTATACTTATTGTATAAAATAATATAAAACATTAACCATTTAATAGTCTTTTGTGGGACAAGTTGTTGAATAAAATAAAAAAATCATTATTAACAACATTATGAATTTTCAACGAAAGTAAACAATATGGATATTGGCTACAAAAAAGTTTTTAAAAAGTTTCGTTTATGAAAAATATTGGTGGTAACGAAATACCTACAAAACGATGATAAAAAGGTTTTTACCAAAAATCTCAAAGCAGCGTTACGTTAACTTCAAAGGGAACGGTCAATATTATATTTTTGTCATATTTGGAAAAAATACGATAAATCTGAAGCAGTATGAAAACTGAAATTTTTGCCTATTCTTTATTTAAATAATAAACTCTTTTTATTAAACTATGTTTTATTTCTTCTTGTCAAGGTTGGATTCAAATAAAAGGTTGCCATAATTAAGATCAAATCCCGAATTTTAGAAACCAACGAATGGTATAATAATAATAATATTAATAATAAATTTTTATTTCGAGGCAAATCCATATTTTGTTAGTAACAATTATTCGTAAAGACTAGTGTTAGTATTACATATCAAAAGAAATAAATAATAATTAATAATTAAGCCAGCTATTTAAACATACACACATTACAAAATAATACGGAATAAAAAGTTTATGTTTTAAAAAAGATATGATTATAAATGTACATCACAAATTACAAAACAATAATGGGGTTTAATTTCATATGGTTTCTTTAATTAATAAACTAGTTTAAATAGGGAAATGAGATTTTCTTGTTCTGTGCATGAAAGTATGTGTATAAAAATAGGCTAGGTTGAAATTTCTAAAATGTAAATGTAATTACGAGTAGAAAAAGCGTCTTCTATCTTTGTGTTTAAACTTTCATGATCTACAGTTACTATAATATTTAATTAGTGGCCTGTGCTCACGTTAGTGAAATCAGAATTTGCCCTGCTAGTTTTCAAACCTCGTAGCATGGTCACGCCACGGCGCGGCGTGAACCCCGTTCGAAAGCTTTGTAGGCAACCTGCGACCGTGGTCGCGACTGAGAGAAGGAAGTAGTGTCCTCAGAGATATCGTTGATGTAATGCTGACGTAACAGTATCATTTAAAATAGTAATACTATTAACCGGTAACTGCATAACCGGAAACTATTGATAGTTTCCGGTTTTCGGGTTAATGACATTAACCCAAAAGTATCCTTGTCGTAATTGTGCAGACGGACATTTATAAATAGCTTCAAGTAGTTTACGCGGTACTTAAATATTTAATATTTAATAGAGATCCTGTTTTTAACGTATGGTTTAAAACTATTCAGTCAAATTCTAATTTAACAAACATGAGTACAAACGATTAAATAAAAATGTACCTAAAAAATTTGAGGCCATATCACAAAATGTGTGATATAACACTGATCCTAGGGTACTAGTCACATAAGCTAATCCAATCCAAAAAAAGAATAATTCCATAATATAACAGCAAAGGTAAAAACAAACAAGAAAAGGAAAAACCTTTAAATACTTATTGGAGAAACATCCAAAATAAGCCATTGTCCTCTGATAAATTTTCTGTGCTAAACAAAATTTCATTTTAATCTAATAAAAATACAAACTGATTAAAAATTTTAAATTACTGACAAAAGTTCCAGTTTTATTTTATTTTGTTATGAATTTATGTTGTTATAAAATACATACAAAGAAATTAACTCTTCACACTAACGTATTTAGTAAATAGATATTTTAAATATATTTTTGTTTTACATATAAACGACAATTAATTACATTACTATATTCATTGAGTATATAAATTGCAAAGAAAAGAAAATATAAAGGTAAATCCGTCTGCAGTTTGGCTGTCGACTTGTCTAACCGTCAATTATTTAACAGGTAACAGAACGACAAACGCTGTCGAGTTGTAATTAATTATGATATGCATTTACTGTAACGGCATACGCTATCTAAACTAACTTATTGGCAACACTTAATTTTTATGAAATCCACCATATCTTACTGCCTACGTCTGCAGCAATAATATTTTATTAATATTTCGAAATACATTACGAATTTTATTATTAATAATATAACAAAATTATCTCAAAAACACCATACTGCCAAACGTAGCTAAACGTCGGCGTTTACGTCTACGCTTGATAATGTTTCCGACTTTTCATTAGAAAAATGTTGTAATGACTGTTAATATAACGACATGTGTCGATGTTTTTTAATTTCCACTGATCTTTATATCACTTTTATTTTTTATAATTAATTGGTAGTTATCATTTAAAACCTGTTTAAATAACCTGAAAGTTGTATTACATACTATATTTTTATGAACTATTTACGATTTGTTAGTATCATTGTCATGGTCACTTTATATAAATTTGGCTCACTTCTTAACGCTAAAAAAGATTTATGTGAAATGTATTGCCTTCTAATTAAAATAAATATATATTCATAAAATGACATATTACATAATTACTTATTTAAACTTTTATGTTTACATTTAATATGAAATATAAAAGTAGTGGATATCTGCTACTACAATTCCGTTAATTTCATTCTAAGTTAAGTAAGTAAGTAAGTAGTTTCTAAATAAAATAATTGTCTTCAATATCATTGTTTCTAAACAGTTTTAGTTTATAAAAAAGTAGTTTAGTTTAATATAAGCATTTACACAGAAAGATTATCAATGTTGTTGTTCAACACGCCAAAGTTACTTATATTGGTTACAAGTTTACTACATTAGTTAGCATTATGAAAGAAGAAGAACAAGTAGATAAATGTCGCTTTCCGATTATTAACTGAACTGAGCAGCGACTCAGTAAGTAGTTCAATTGGCGGTTTGCTAGAATTAACAAGTATGTTCGAGACGTTTATGTCATGAATTTTTTCAATATGATTTTACATATTTTTTTTTATGATTAATGCGTTTTTATCAAAATATCATCCTAAACAAAGTTGCGAAAGTAAATACTACACATTATTTACCAAGTAACGATTACGTATTCAAACAATACTGTGATTTACTTCCCTGGAATTCAAATAAAGCTTAACAAGAAGTCTAAGTTATGCTTTGTTAAAGGAATCGAATTGAAACTAAATCCTCTAAGTGTTTTAATTACACATTCAATAGTAGGTATTGATTTCAATATGCTGTTACTTCATATTATTTGTTCTGTTAAAGTATCTAATGAAGTAAATGAATTAAGTTATAAGGTCGTATAGCAAAAATGTTTTTTTTCATTAAGATACTCAATAAAAAAAAAATTCATTTGTATACGTAAGTCTGCGGACTAGTTAGTAGTAAATAAATCATTATTCTTGTGTCTAGGACACGGTGCGCGTTACTTTGGCAATTTTGCTGTTGTATATTTTTGTAAAATTTTACTCTCCAATTTAATGTGTATTGAGATTTACATCAATGCTATAAATTGTATAATTCGTTTGGTTTTTAGCTTAGAAATGGGTAATTAATTAATTACAGTAATTCTTTTATTTACAGTTTTGTAAATATCAAACAGGAAAGTACGAGATAAATGTAAGTTAGCGACAGACTTCATTTTACCTCTGTCAAAACTAACTATAAAATTATATATATATATATATATATATATATATATATATATAATTTAAAATGTTGTATTAAATGTTATAATGGTTGTTTACATTAAAATCACAGAAGTACAGTTTGCACGAACCGCTACAAAAACAAGTAAAAAGTTAAAGATTTTAAGCTTATAGAAATAGAAAACCTCGGAAAAGGAAAACGGCTTGGACAGAAATATTTAGCAATCTCTTTAAAGATGGGCTACTTTATAAAATTTGACGGAAATCCTGGCTCCTACACTTAGGTATCCCTTTAGACAACTAAAACTTTGATAATTTCTTTAAATTCTAAGTTTCTGAATCATCTTGTAAAGGCAGTCTGAAAGAAATGGAGAAAAATAAATATAAAACCAGAAATATATATATTATATTAGTGTATATACATATATATATATATATATATATATATATATATATATATATATATATATATATATATATATATATATATATATATACTATAATACCTTACATACTTTCAGAAATATGCATTTCATTCAGCCAATCAGCCAAGGAACAATTTAAAATAATCACCTTAATATTATGGTACTTAATCTTTTCATGTTTTGTTCGAGAAAAGACAATAGTCGTCCTTTCCGCACGAATCTAAATTGGAAAAGCAACACCTCCGACTAGTTTATTTTTGGTACAAAAACACTTCCTATAGCATTTTATAGACTTACGAGTACAAACTGTTTTCATATGTGCTACACTGTTTGCGAAATCAAAATAGCGTTTGCCAATGTTAGGTATGCATTGTTATATCACGATAATGAAAATGTGGTTTCATTGTTAGAACTGCTTAACTCATTATATCTAACAATTAGAGCTCATTTTGAAAGAGGTTTAATTTGTGGTTGAATGCACGTGTTCATAAAAGTCATATTTTGACTTTTTAAATAATATTGTATAAAGTATGAAGACTTAATTATATATTATAATTATATGTAATTTGATAATTTGACTAATTATAATGAATATTATTATTTTAAAGGATTCTAAATGAAACATTATGCTAATTATCATATATAATTTACAAATAATGATATATATATATATATATATATATATATATATATATATATATATATATATATATAAAATTATATTATATGTAGTAGCATGTTAGCAAATAGAATATAATGAATACTTCACCAGTGACTTTGTCAGCATTATTACATATTATGATATAAAAATGAAAAATGCACTAAAAAAATTATTCTTTCAAAATCAAGAATGACATTTAGTTTGAAATAAGAAATACTAAGGGCGCCAACAGACCCTCAATAACGACTCGCTGCGCTCGCGAAATCTCGGGAACCGTTTGCATATTCAGCGAAGCGAGGCCAGTAATGTATGTATGTGTAATGACTCATCGTTTCACATTGACTTCAATGGGATATCAGTTAGTTTTTTGACGATTATTCCTCAACGACTCATCAAATCATCGAAACGTTAAGATTAATGATATAAACTGCTCATCATACAAATAAATTAAATCCTACGAAATAAACATAATTCAATAAAAATAAATAATATAAAAAAATATATTAAAATTTTATGACATTTTACAACAGAAAAAAAAGTCTTACTTAAAAATATATATATTAACCGATATAAGTTTTTATTAAAATTAGGTGCTGTAAAGAATCTTCAAACTTTATATTTATTTTAAAAGTTGGTATAAAAGTTTCTTTATTCAAATTACTCCTAAAACTGCAGCCAAAGTTACTGGAATACTCCTGTGTACTTCTTATGATTAACTTTTATAGTAATAATAACTCTATTCATGAATTTTAAATGAAGTAAATATACATATTATTATAAAGAACGTAGAACAGTAGACAGAACTGGTTTTTTATTTCAACCTGTTCTAAATATATTTTAATATGAAAATGGTTGTTATAATAACCAAGCATCCTTGTCCAAGCGTAATATAATCCTAAAATATAATTATGAATATACTTCAACCAACCTTTTTCTTTTTCATTTTACATTATGTAAAACTGAAAATGTTTATTTAGAGAAGAATATTAAATAGACGGATGATAAAAAAATATCATTCACATTTTGAGTTAAGGCGAAGGCAGTTAGAAGGTTATTCAAATTAAAATAAATAACTTCCGCACTAATAAATCGGGACCACGATCGTATAGACGCTTGAATTGATTTCCGGGCTTTTAGCCAATTCAGAACATTGTCAAACCTGCCGCATGAAAATTCGAACGTTATCAAACAGCGCATTAATTCGGAGAGGCCTTTTTGCTATAATGCCTTTCATATTTTCCTCCAATCAAAACTGCGGGCCCCGCTCAGATAAATTACTACCATAAATAAAAATCTCAAACAAATCTTGCGACTTATTTCATTTATATTCCATCACAACCGTATTTATCAAATATCAACTTTATGAAATATTTGTAAAAATTTAAAATATTGAAATTATTATAAGTATACCGACTTAAAACGTTGCTAATATTGGATCCAGTGACAAATATTGGTCTAACATTATTAGACAGTATATTAAAAGCAGTAATTCATTAAAATATTCAAACACAGAGGCATCTGGTTATGAAATTAAAGGTTAAAGCTTGTACGTTAAAATAACTAATTGGTGCCAGATGTTACCAAAGTTTAGTTCACTTAACTTCTAAGTCCCTGTAGTAATCTGTCTCGTTCAGTATAAAATTTAATAAAATAAATTATACAAATCCCGTAAAACACTTGGGTCACAATTTATAGTAGCCACTGAGACCAATAGTGGCAATGAATGTTATGTTAACTACTATTATGTATTATGGATTAGACTGCATTGTTATATAATAACTGCGAAATAAGTATAAGCTTTAAACATCTTAAAATAAAGACAACTGAAGAATCCAGTACAAGGTAAAGTTAAGTTTTATCACTCTAATACTATCCTAGTAAGTAGCCCTCCTTTGAAAATTGTAAGGAACTTAATTCACCAATTTTATATACGATATATACGATACGATACGATACGATTACTACTTGTAAAGAGAGAAAGCGACTTCGTTAAATGTTTATATTATTAAAATTATTTCATTAATAGTATTATTTGCAATCAAATCTGGAGGTTATTTATTTTTTTATTTAAGCAATAAACAGTTTTCTATTTCTTATTTCAAATTATGTCATTCGCGTTTCTGAAAGAGTTAAATTTTTATTTTTTTATATTTAAGATTTAATCTAAGATATAAAACGAATACAACTTATATAATTTCATAAGACGGTTTAATTTATTTAAATTGGTTTCGGATATGTTAAAGTCATATATATCAATGACAATCAATGGTAGGTTGAGAGACGGCACCAGCCGACATTGGTCCTAATAGTTAAAAAGTTCTTGTGCCGATAAAGTGAACGTAATGTCACGTTACTTTACGGGATAACCGTACAATATGAGTGTTTCAGCTGACTGTGCTATTTATGTGATGGCCTAGATATTTTACCGATGGCTCAAATGGTGTGTGTTTATTGTCATACTTAACTTGTGGCATATTACTGGCGTAAAACTTATTTATACTGTGCTTGTAATTTTCAATAAATATAAATTTAAATATATACATACATTCATATAAATATATACATACATACACGTTACTATATAGATAAAATACTTATTATTTATTTGCTAAAATATTTGAATAGACATTAACCATATATATAAATATCATCTACTTATCTATATATATAAAAAAAAGTGGTGTTAGTTACACTATTTATAACTCAAGAACGGATGAACAAATTCCTCTGAAAATTGGTGGAGAGGTTGCTTAGAACCAGGAGACCAACATAGCATACTTTTTATCCCGTTCGACCGCGTTTCGATAAAGTCACTATAAAACGTGGTATAACAAAACGCATCTGACATGGAATTACAAAACGCAAATGACAGTGGAATAACAAAACATAAATGACAGCTAAACGTAATTTTGTGTTTGGTTAAGTATGGTAAAAAATTTGACAATTATCAAAACCATAGCTAAACATAATTGATAATATCAAAAGTTTTTGTTTTCTCTTTGAATTATCACTAACAATGCCGCGGCCAAGACGATCAAATCTTTCCCGACAAAGCCGTAATGCAAGAAGTATAAGAAACACTGCGAATGAAATGACTGAAGAAGCACAAAGAATTGCCCGTGAAGAGCATAAGATTGGTCAGGTTGTTCAAGAGTGCTTTGGAACGCATGCCAAATGATGACTACAAAGTCGTTATCGGAGCCGATAAACGACCATCTGGAACACAGGAACGCACATTTAACGCTACAATAATAGATGAAGTTGCCATCCTGATTGTTGGTGAAAACTTGGAAACACGCGATATTGTGCTTACACGTCGCGATACTGGGATAACAAATATCTGAAACACATCGTTCATATGACACGTTGCAGTACCCGCTGATGTTTTGGCAAGGAGAAGATGGATATTATTTTAATATTAAAATGATAAATCCATTGAATGGTGAATATCAATATCATAGTTCAATATGACATACATTTTTCATCGTTTGGCTTTGTTTTACAATAAAATGCCAATTATACTGCTTATTACCAGGAAAAAATAAGGGGTTATTGTAAAATTAGACAAATAACTGGCAACCGATTTAAAATCATTTAACTTCACCCCTTTATAATTATAAAAAAAGATATATATTTACGAAATACTAAATCTAATGTTTTAATTTCAGGTGAAGAAAATACAAAAAAAGTTAGCTAGATGAATTATTACGCATATCATTTAATGATTCGTCAAAAATGCTGACAACTATTTGTTGCGGTTTCGTCGATTGTTTCAGCAGTTGCGTCGACATGTACGCCAAAACAGAAACGGAGCGTTTAAATTTCATTAGGTTGAACCAAGCCAAACTGCGTTCTGAGGAGTACATACATTTACGTGATGCAATTCGTACTGAAGGAAATGTAGCTAATATTGGTCGATTAACTATTCTTCCGGCGACGTACATAGGCAGTCCACATCATATGCAATAATATGCGCAAGATGCAATGACATATGTTCGTCATTACGGTCGACCAGATTTCTTTATTACTTTTACCTGTAATCCAAAATGGATAAAAATTGTTCAATTGCTGCTTCCCGGACAAACATCAAGTGATCGACACGATATCACCCCACATGTATTCAGACAAAAAATGCGGTCCCTGATGAATTACATTGTTAAACAACGCGTCTTTGGAGATACTCGATGCTGGATGTATTCAATCGAATTGCAAAAACGAGGTCTGCCGCAGGTACTCATCCTTATTTGTTTGTTGTTAGTGGAATAAATTCAAACACACCAAATAGATGATATCATATGTGCCGAGATACCAGATTGCGAAGCCGATCCAGACCTACATGATGTTGTAATTACAAATATGATTCATAAACCGTGTGGATCCATCAATCCACAAACACCTTGCACGGTCGACGGCAAGTGTTCTAAACGATATCCACGGAAGTTAACGGCGGAGACCGTCACTTCCAACGATGGTTATTCACTGTATCGCCGTCGATTACCCGATGATAACGGATAACGAATTATCATAACAAAAGTGAAAAGTATGGATTTCATTCTCGACAACAGTTGGATTGTTCCATATTCGCCACTTATTTCCAAAACATTCAAGACACATTGCAACGTTGAGTATTGCAATTCAGTAAAGTCCATAAAATATATGTGTAAATATGTCACGAAAGGCAGCGATATGGCGGTTTTTGGTATCGAATCCTCTAATACCAACGATGAAATTGCGCGCTATCAAGTTAGTCGTTTTGTGAACTGCAATAAAGCGATTTGGCGTATATTCGCATTCCCTATTCACGAACGTCATCCTACTGTTGTGCATTTGGCGTTTCACCTAGAGAATAGTTAACGAGTATATTTCACGGCTTCGAATGTTGTTCAACGTGCTAAAACACCTCCAGCGTCAACATTGACCACAGTTTCTATGCGATCTACCAAAGTGATCCGTTTGCAAGAACTTTGCTATACTCGGAGATGCCACGTTATTACACTTGGAATGCTTCATCGAATAATTTTCAACGGCGATAGCAAGGCGATACGATTCCTGGTTATCCGTTCTACTGATGCTCTTGGTCTTATGTATACAGTGCATCCAAAGAATGATGAATGCTTCTATCTGCGATTGTTGCTGATAAATGTGCGTGGGACAACGTCATTTGAGTCACTAAGGACTGTTAATGGTACAATATTCCTAACATATCGTGCTGCATGTGAAGAACTCAAATTACTAGAAAACGATAACCATTGGGAGACGACAATCGTTGAAGCCATTATCTCTGCATCTCCAAGTCAGATACGCATATTATTTGCTATCATAATTTCGACATGCTTTCCATTGAACCCATCTAACATGTGGCATAAATACAAGAATAATATGTCAGAAGATATTTTACATCAAATTCGTATCAGTTCCAGAAATCCCGATCTTGAGATGAATGAAGAGATACATAACCGGGCTTTACTCTTGATCGAAGACATGTGTTATGTGCGGCAGTTTATTAGTCAGGTTGGGAAAGCTAGCGCCAAATCGTGAAATGAATGACGCATATAATCGAGAATTGAAACGGGAACTTGATTATGATCACCAGAAATTAGATTTAGTAGTTCAAACGAATTTACCACTGAATCCCCAACAAATGGAAATTTATGAAACATTATACACTGTAAGCGTGGTAAGACATTCCTGATGTCATTAGTTTTAGCCACTGTTCGTGCGAGATCCAACGTTGTGCTCACAGTTGCTTCTTCTTGAATAGCAGTCCACATTACTAGAAGAATGCCGTATGGCTCATTCAGCATTCAAACTATTGAAGAACCAACATGTAATATTTCAAAAAAGTCCGCAATGGCCAAAGTATTATCAGCATCGAAAATCAAATCAAATCAAATCGAATGATATCATTGGAACAATGCATTTATTCAAATCGATTGAGTGTGTAACAAACGAAGATGAAGCTACCAACTATCCTATTGAATTTTTAATCTCTTTGGATGTGCCTGGCTTACCACCGCACAATTTACTCCTCAAGGTTGGCTTCGTAGTAATTATGCTTCGAAACATAAACCCACCAAAACTTTGCAATGGTACGCGTTTGGTGGTAAGTAAATTGATGAACAATGTGATTTACGCAACAATACTGAAAGGAAAATTCGAAGATGAGGAAGTTCTCATACCGAGGATCCCAATGATCCCAACCGATATGTCGTTTGAGTTTAAAAGACTTCAATTTCCGATCCGTCTGGCATTCGCCATGACCATTAACAAATCACAAGGCCAATCCTTGAAAGTTTGTGTTCTGAATCGGGAAAATCAATGGTTTTCACATGGTCAATTATATGTGGCATGTTCACGGGTCGGAAGACCATCTGCATTGTTTGTACTTGCGCCTGATAATAAAACAAAAATACATAAACTATATATATTTTTCCTAATAAAAAGTTGAATTGAATAAAATCCAAAGTCTGCTTATTTATTGCCTCGAAGGCGAAACAGAGTTCGTCGGGTCCGCTAGTATAACATATACGTAAATATTTATTATTTATATACATGAAGCGAGATAACAAGATAATGTGAGTTATTCCCTAAAATAACCCTTAAATAACCCTTAGCATATGACAATTTTAAAATATCTCATGAAACTTTCGAGTAGGACTTTAACACATGATCCCGAATATCTACAAAATAAGGACGGTAGTATCACCTTCTGTCAGTTTGATACTTACATTTCGAATCTAGAATAATAAACTTTAAACCACAAAGTCAAATAAGAAAAGGGAAAAGATACTTCATAATTGAATATATCTGAACAAACATTACGAGAAACGCTGACTTAATTTGACTGACTTTGTTTGTCTTTTTTAACTATATGATAATGTATTAAAATATATTAACGACAAAATATTTCAAGATTACAGAGAGTAAAACGTTTATAATCAGCCGTTATAATGCAGGTGTATTAACATTCTACCCTCAATCAGATTACTCGAGTATCGTAATGATGAAACGATTTTACAGAACAAATTTCTTAATTTAAGTATGACTTTCGACACCACGTGTAATTATCTACTAGGGTATAAATAATGAATAGATCTCAACGAGTGAAAGCTAGGTTGACGCAGCTTATAAGACCTTGCTGAGTATGACAATTAGCTGGCGTTTTTAACGGGTTATCAGATACGCAAGGTCAACTGGAGCATACTATAATCAAGAGTCATATTCTCGCTCTTTATTTGTAAGTAGTTCAGTGTCTATAAAATATTTAGCACTTTTTCATTACCAATTGTGATTTATTATTTTTCTGAGCTAGTTACAATATTATATATTATGTATTGTTATATTCCAAGTTAATTTTGCCTTGTCAGAAATGTCAATTAGCTCTTTATCCCGTAACCAGAATATAGAACATAGTTTTGATTAATTGCTACATAATTAAGTTCACGCTCCGCCGCAAATTGCTGAGACAGAGAGGATTGTGTTGCGTTCTAAATCAGATATAGGTGTCTAAAATGTCTAAAATTGAAAGCACAAGTCGGTAGTTGTAACTTGATATCACGCAAGGATATACAATAGTTTTTCGATTTAAGATAATATTTTAGTTACACTTACAAATAACATTATATATTCCGAAAGACAAAATAAACAAATACCTTAAAATTTTACAGGTCATGAAGATCGCAAACACCTAATTAGTTTCAAGATAATTATTTGTTATTTTTGGTGATGGTCGATAAATTCATAAAGTTTTATGCGAGGCCAGTTATCGCACGTTATTAAAAACTTGTCGCCAAGATTTTCTTCAATGTTGAAAACTTCTTAAATTATACCCTACCCTCGGTAATTTTCTTTGTAAGTTGGCCTTGAAAACACTTAAAAAAGTTTATCGACTTTTTGGACGTTTTGCTTTATTCCTTTGGATATATGATTTATTCACGATTTAAGAAAATTGCTGAAACCTTTATATCTTATGCAATTTATATATATATATATATATATATGTTTGTCACTGCTAATTTTCAATGATGGTATCCTCGTGTATAAAGTTCCTCTATGTACATTTAATCCACACCAACCAAAAGTTGTTATCTACATTAACATCGTTCAATTAAATTGCTACGGATGGAATATATAAGTACTTAACAACTTTTGTCGTACTCTAAATAAAATGCGAAAACTAAGTACCATTCTTAAATGGATATTATTCATATTACCTAAAAACCTTTCTAAGATTTAGAGAGCCACATCCAAAGACTGCTCCCTCGTCAATTCTCAAAATCAGGATTTCAGACAAAAGGCTTTTTCATTACCAATTATATTCTAAAAATTCTAAATGGTAAAAGAAAATTTAACGAGCATGAGATGATAAAAAGAATTATGATTTGTTTTACCTTAGCAAGAAAATACAATTTATATATAAGATCTGATTACTAAGTTAAGAAATCAATGTATCCTGTTATGTGACAAGAACAAACAGGATGTGTCAGTCATATTCTCTAAGTATATTGTGTTACTACATAATATAACTCAGACACTATATATTAGAAGATAATCGATAAATCGTAACAAATGCTTTCTTCCAGAATGTATCTGACAAGATGTTAAAATAAATAAGCACTATACTATCGTCAAAAAACTATACATTATATAAAGGCTCTTCGAGCATAGACCTTGCAGTATGACTTACTGTAGCGTTATTAGTATTCTGTCAGTTGCTGTTAAGTATTATGCTTAGAGAAAATAAACCGATTTGTTATTTGATTAGTTTCATAAATTAATAAAAAATACCAGGAATTTTATTTTCCATGCAGATAAGACATTCTAGGGATAAAAAAACTACGTAACCTATCATTTTTTCCCATTTACAAAAATGTGGGGTATTTAAATGCTCAAGACAGAAAAAATATCGAGATTATTACTGAAATCGCATAAGGAAAACATTGT
This sequence comes from Melinaea marsaeus rileyi, assembly GCA_918358865.1. Classification (NCBI taxonomy): domain Eukaryota; kingdom Metazoa; phylum Arthropoda; class Insecta; order Lepidoptera; family Nymphalidae; genus Melinaea; species Melinaea marsaeus. The sequence continues at coordinate 23,719,502 of OU911085.1, forward strand.
TCATAAATAACACAACTGCTATAGATTTTAATTACAATAAAAGAAACAAACTTTTATCTTTCAATTCAAGTTAGATATTAACTCATCATAGACATCGTATGTACATTCGATGTAAAACAATAGAACCACATTGCCACTAATCGAATGACCATTGCTTCACCTTTCCCTTTGATCTAGAAATAATATTTAGCTCTTATGTGTGTGTGCATTAAAAACATATTTTATTTGTTTAATGCTTTGGAAGACACATTAATTTATTTAAATTAGTCAATTGTTACTTATTATTGTTATTAATAACACAGGCACACAAAAAAAAAAAAAGTCCTGAACCAGAGGGGAGACCCCATTATTCTTAGGTTTTTGGGATCGCTGAAACCGAATATGACAATAAAAACTAATTTTAAATGCCAGTTTTCCCGCTAGCACCCCCTTACTACCTCTTAAGGGGTGAAAATTGAAATTTTTGTATAAAATCAAGATAGATGTGTATTTTTACGTTTTTTGGGATGCTGAAACCGAAAATGATAATTAAAAATAAATTCATGACCACTATCACCCCCTACCACCCCTTACGGGGGGTGAAAATTTAAATTTTTCTATAAAGTCAAGATAGATATGTATTTCTACGTTTTTTGGGATGCTGAAACCGAAAATGATAACTAAAAATAAATTCATGACCACTATCTCCCCCTACCATCCCTTACAGGGGGTGAAAATTTCAATTTTTCTTTAAAATCAAGATAGATATGTATTTCTACGTTTTTTGGGATGCTGGAAGCGAAAATGATAACTAAAAATAAATTCATGACCACTATTACCCCCTTACCACCCCTTACAGGGGGTGAAAATTTAAATTTTTCTATAAAATCACGATAGATGTGTATTTCTACGTTTTTTAGGATGCTGGAACCGAAAATGATTACTAAAAATAAAATTTAAGACCTCTATCACCCATTAACACCCCTCACCAACCCTGTAAGGGATGGTAGGGGGAGATAGTGGTCATGAATTTATTTTTAGTTATCATTTTCGGTTTCAGCATCCCAAAAAACGTAGAAATACACATCTATCTTGACTTTATAGAAAAATTTAAATTTTCACCCCCCGTAAGGGGTGGTAGGGGGTGATAGTGGTCATGAATTTATTTTTAATTATCATTTTCGGTTTCAGCATCCCAAAAAACGTAGAAATACACATCTATCTTGATTTTATACAAAAATTTCAATTTTCACCCCTTAAGAGGTAGTAAGGGGGTGCTAGCGGGAAAACTGGCATTTAAAATTAGTTTTTATTGTCATATTCGGTTTCAGCGATCCCAAAAACCTAAGAATAATGGGGTCTCCCCTCTGGTTCATGACTTTTTTTTTTTTTGTGTGCCTGTGTAATTTTAGCAAACTTTATCGCATGTCATTAATATCTTGGTTCGTTATAAGATACACCCAAAAATTTAAAATAAATAATAATAATTCTTTTTGCCTCTATTTTTTATAAATTTTAAATATTATAGCACTAATAAAGGACGCAGATACACACAGAGTAACAGTAAATAATAACGATATTATTAAAAGAAAAAAATAATCAAAGATCTCATCAGGTTATCAAGGAGCAAGGTACGAGATCAATAGCTCTCATTGGAAGATATATTTGTCTGCATTTATTTCCTTCAGAACAGATTGCTTTGTGAGACACTGATTTATTTTTTTTTGGTTAAATTGTGTTGTCAATTACTTATACTTTATAAGTTTTTTCAGATGTTTCTACTGTTTCTGATTTCTTCTATTAATATTATTACTTTAACTACTAAACTGTTATTCCTATTGACACTCACTGGTACTACAATTATTACTGTTGTATAAAAACGACAAATGATACATATAATGTTACTTATAATACGTATAATATAAAACAAACACAAACTCTACTGTAATTACAAACATTGAAAAAGAACATCAAATAATTTTAATATTCACTTCGCTTTCCCAACTTACTATCCGTGGCTTAGAAACTTGTAACAAAGTTGATTACTCTGTGACCACAGTTGAAATTCACTACTGATTTCTGTAGCTGTAAAGCAAAATTTTGCCCCAATGGGATAGTACCGATTATTTGCCAGATGTACTTTATTAATAATCTAAAAACCATCTAAAACGGTATCCCAAACTGATATCTGAATATTAAATAAAATATTTACCAAAATATATAACTATATAAATATATATTTTAGTTAGAATAATTATCGAGATTTCAATAGAACTTGCCATTTTTTTTATATTTTTTTTTTACTATACGAGTGGTCTATTTTCATATTATTTTATTTTAGTATTTTTTCATAAACAATAAAATTGCCTACTTCTTAGATTACATCGTATTATAGATCTCAAAACTTATTACTCGTTTATTAATTTTATTATAATTAAGGGAATCAATCTCAATAGTTACAAAAGTATTTAATTTTTAAAATAACACAATCGAAATATAAAAATGTTATTTACATTCGGGGATTCAATCGTACTGGTCAGAATAGTGAATGCACGGTTAATTTGACTTGACACCTCATGTCGTGTTCTACCTGTTAGTTAATTGACACATGGACGAGACCAAACTGTAGCCATATTCAGTCTATAGCATGATTATTGCTGGATAGTTTGTTCAGTTTATAAGTTTGATTTGATGTTACATTATATCTTTATTGTATGTATATACTACTGGATAATTATATATATATATACATACTGGATAATTGACAAAATAAGATGTAAATGTCTAATATATTTCACACAAATCTAATTTTACCATGACATTCAATAAACTTGTCTTCAAGAAACAAAATTAGATTTATCAAATGATTTACAGTTCTGTGAATTTATATTATTTTCATTTTGTTTATAATCATAGAATAACTAATGTTTATTATACGCAAAAAATAATATTTTTAATCATCATCATATCCGCCTTTAGACGCCCACGTTAAGACATAGGTCTTTCCCGAAGATCGCAACTATAGCCGGCTTTGCGCCTCCGGCATCCTGCAACATCCCTCCACCTTGACTATGACCTGGTCCAACAAGTGAGGGTTTACCCACGCCCCGTCTACCGGTTCGTGAAACCTTTCGACCCAATCGGTTGTCGGTTGCACGACAGACGTGCTTAACCCATTGCCATTTCAGACGAGTAATTCTTTGAGCTATGTTGGTGATATTGCTTGTCCTACTTATTTCTCGTATTTTATTCGATCTTGAATCAAATATCTTATAAAGCCCATCTTGATCGACCACTTACTAATAATTAATATGCAATTGTAATTTAAGATGGTATGTAATTTAATTAGTACGACAAGATAAATGTACGTATAAATAAAACAATAAGAATTCTCAGGCAACAATAATGTAATTGTAACTCGTATGATATTTTTACCTACATTGAAAAAGGCTTCGTTCTACTAGTAAATAAAGAAATAAAGGTTTCTATAATAACGTTTGATGTATTCGAATAGGATTCCTTCGTGACTAAACGCATCAGCGCATTCATGAAACCACGGTTTGTTTCTGTATATTACATAGAGCTCCAATTAATTTATATCAAGTGTGAGTTACGTTCAATAGCCTTCATATCACGTTTCAAACAAAGGGAATTTATTCGTTAAATTTTTCGTAATTGAAACAGTTTTCCTTTTAGTTTCTTTCGACTTTCCTTTTATTTTCCATGATATATAATGATGTGTACACCTTTTCTCTCAAGGCTGATGGAGTTTTACCGTTTAATTATTATTATTCTTGATGAGGTTTGTCTTATGAATGGTATTTCAAAGAAAGTCAAGTCTTGATACGGTCTCATTCAAATTGGTGCCTCCTTACTGAATTAAGCCAGGAATAGTTTCACGTTTTTATATAGACTGTTTAGCAGATATAGTGTTACGTAACATAGCCGTGGTAAATGTATTTAATAATCACCAACTTAATTTTCCACGGTGAAAATGCAGAATATTAAATTCTGACGATGCGCCTTGTATCAAAGGAAGGGGAAACCCCTCGCGTTGCCGTGATCGGTATGAAACGTGATAGAAACTACTGCACTACTGGCATTCTTGGGTCAATCACTGACCTGAAATCAACCATTAACTATGTAACTTAGTAACATAATTTTATAAAATATTTGATATAAAATATCTGCCACCAAAACATAATTATAGTGTAAATTAATATTAGTTATTTTTGCGTTGTATAGATACAATCTTCTTTGATATCACCATAATTAATAATAATTCTTTTTGTTTGTCTTAATTTGTGATGTTTTTTTAAAATTTCTTGGTAAATATATATTGAAAGCAACAGAGCCAAACTCTGTAATTATCGAATAAATATCAGTGTGATTTTTGAATTAATTATTTACAATTTAGAGCTTCAAGATAAAGTATAAGCTATATATTATATAAAGTTTACAATTGGCTCTTTTTTATAAAAAAAAATAAGCATTGCTATTTATGATGATTCATTCAGCATTCTTGCAAATTTTCCACCAAATGCAATCCACAGAGAAATATGACTTAGTTTTTTACATTTATCGGTTTAAAATTCATAACCAATAGAAGATTATGAATTAAACAAGTTTTATGATTTGTCTACGGGGAGACACTGTCACTGAATTGTTAGAAAATAAAATAGATTTATAACATATACAATGGATGTATCCAATTTAGTTATTTCACTGTAACATGTATTTAAATATGTAGTTAATTATTTTGTCAACTGCCACCAGACTTTATATTCTATCATCTTGTGGCTAACTAGGTAGTTTACAGACACCATGAAACACAAATTTCTTACTGTTTATGTGTAACAAAGCTGAGGACATAACATAAGCACAAAGAATGCCTGCTTCTTATCTGACATAGTCAAATTTATGTAGATATTACAAACACCAAAAACAGAACTCATCACAATCATAACATGTATATTATATAAAAATTTTAATAAAATAGAGGAAAGTATAAAATAGTGTTAGAAGTCAGACAAATATACAAATGTTATAATATTAATAATGTTAAATTGAAAAGATTACGTTTTATAAGCCAATCCAAATCATCGGATAGGTACGTCTAGTTACAGAGTCGTGATGAACTGCTCTTCTAGCTTAGAAGCCAGTGGCTTAGAAATAAACTTAGTATGAAGTTATGAAGTCGGCGACCACATTTGAGACAGCTTGGCACTGATTTCACGTCTGTTCAACAAAGTTATATTATATTACAAATAATAAGTTTATCTCTAATAACATTCTAGAGGCTGATCTAGAATATTCTTAACAACTTTATATCAACTACAATATGTTTGTAATTCATACCATGCAATGTAAGTAAAATATCGTTAAAATTCTGGAAAGATAATTCAAACTTTTTATTTCGTTTTGAAAATTATAAAACATTTTTTTTATAAAAATCTTATTCTCTACCTTCATCGTTTTAAATATAATTTAATTTATAATAAGTTGTACCTATGAGTTCATCCGCGCATGTTTAAAATATTATAAAATACCTAGAAACTATTTAGGTTATATTTACTTTATAGAGATGCTCGGGCGGGACTAACCACAATGTGACTATTAAACCTACTAGAAAACCTAGCGAGATAAACCTCATGCTAATCTAAGACTGTACAGAGTAGTCATAGTAGTAAAATAAGTTTTATTTAAAAAGTACCGATGAAGGTTTTTATACAAAAATAAATAAAGCTACTTTTTTGTTTATCAAATAACTATGCATACATATTGAACATATTTTATGTTGTAATTAAATGTTCAGGTTGAATAAACTTTGGGAATATTTAAATAAGATGGAGATAAAATGTTTATCTCCCCTTTTATTACGTCACTTTTAACTTTTATTTTACAGAGGTGAGGCATAACGCAATAACTACAGGGGAGAAAAGCGTAGAAGAGATATAAAACTGAACAATGAAGACACAAAATATTCTTTTATTTTAGTATATTCTAAGATTTTTCCAATTGTGTTTTTATTTTCTTTTTTCACCTTACATCTTTATATTTATTTGAATTTTAACAGCAATTGTTAGTCAATCGTTACCTATGCAATCTATGTTATATACATTATTTAATGCAACAATTAGTTTACCTGGCGTATGTTTTTATAGCATATTTCTTTTTACCTACACCACCATTCAACCACCTTATATCTTTAAATTTCATTCTGATTTAAATTCTAAAGTGATTTCAGTTGTTTGAAGAACTTAAAGTAACATTCCTAATTGTGCTAAAATTCTACACTCTCAAACTGTACTAGTAATCTACAATCAATCTAAGTATCTATCCTGAGTGGTAAGGTGGCGTCGTTAAAATTCTATTATGGGAGGCTCAAGCTGATTACTTGGGGGCATTGTTTATGTTACATTGCTCCATACTGTGTGAGTCATTATAACATGAAATTATATTCCTTATCTTTTTTGAATCCACTTTTGTTGTTGAACTCGTTACTTCGTTATTTTATTCTTTGTTCGAATAAACAAAAACTAAATATCAAATCAATCAAATCAGAACAAATCAATCAATCAATTATCAAAACTACATATTTTACAATTACTTACTTTAGAATAACAATAACAGTATAGAAAAAAAATAACTTTAAAACTATAAAATAAGGCGGTATTGCGATCTCTTTCAGACAACTAATATCGATATACAGAGTTTTAAGACAAAATAATTTGTTCTAAATATAATTATTTGAACTTATCACAATTTCTATTGCAAATGTTTCAAAGAGTCATCTACAAGAAGTTATATTAACTATCTAAAAAACATTTAGTTACACCGCCATCTGTCGACAATTAACGACAACACCTAACGTGCTTCTGTAGACCGATCAATAATAATGCTAGAAAACGACCATAGATGATACCAAAAGTCTCATAGCGAGATAAAATAAGGAATTAAAGAATATGAAACTTAGCATGTAGCAAAATATAAAACAACAGAGCCCAGATATGTTAGAGAAAAGAGAAGACTATTTATCTATCTGAGCGCTGGGCGATGAAAGTGAAGGATGAAAAGAGTTTGCACGTATCAAAGATGTGAATGTTATGATGGTTGTGTGGGGCAACAAGAAAGGATAGAATAAGAAATGAGTATATTAGGTGAAGTTCATATTTTTTCTGTCACTGGCGCTACTCCCAAGAGTAGCACCAGTGACAGAAAAGATTTGAGATAGAAGTCTATCATGGTATGGGCATATTATAAGGAGAAATGAAAGGCATGTAACCAAAAAAGTTCTGAGTATGGTAGTGGAGGGATGGACAGGTAGAGAATGACCGAAAAACGATGGATAGTTTGCGTGAAAGACGATATGGAGAAGAAGAGAGTGTGTACAGAGATGACGAGTAACAGGAGAGTGTAAAAGGAAAAAACGTACTGCGCCGACCCCAAAATTGGGATAAGGACAGGAGGATGATATTGCTTACGATATATAGATGACATGACTTATTATCGAACGAGTCGAATATTCAATGTATTTCGTACTTGGAATATTAATTAATCCGAATTTAGAACCTTAAAGCTTTAATACAACGTGAAATAAAATGGCATCTATAATGATAATTAATTTATAATATATAAATATACATATATATGTAATATTCTTTTGATGTTCGTTCAGTTAAGAACGATTACAATTGTAGTTTTTGTAACAAGTATATATTAAAAAAAACTATTTTCATATAAACGTTTGTTATGCAATGCTGAATTGTTTAATGATACAATACAGTTATACATAGAGATTTGATATTCTTAGATATTCAATTACGTATTCAATCATGTGGGTAAAATTGGATTGGATTGTATGATTTTAATCCGTTGAAAAGCATAACGGAGACCGGGGATGGTTGTGACATTTTACTTTTAAAGTGTTATATTTTTTTATTTGTTTGATTTGTTTACCCGAGTGTATATTTGTTTGATAAAGTAACTATTAAGTTTTTAAATTTAAAATAAATTTTGTATACTCAACCTTTAGACTAGATATAAATGGAGAAATTTTGAAAAAAAAGGCGTGTTACTTTCAACCCCGCACCAGGGGCTGGTTGTTAGACTACATGGAAAAAATGTTAGTAACAAAAATAATGTAATCAAAATCTTTTTATTACGAACAATCATCACAGACAGTTAATACTTATTTTAAAACTACATACTAAATTTAAATAACTTATTATGATAAATAATATAAAACAAAGCAGTTTTTTGTATCATTAAAATAAAACTGAAATTAAAATAAACTATTTGTATAACTATGAAAATAAAATATAGGTTATTTTTCACCACCACAGAATCGAATCAAATACAAAGGTGGTGAGAAGTAGCCAAATAAATAACAAAATAGTAATTAAAGAGAAAGAAATAATAGTACATAATTTTTTTGCTATCTCAACGACTTTAATATCCAAGTGCGAAAAATGATTGTCTAATAATAAGAGTACAGAATCGGATGGAGATGGTTTTACATTATCTATAAAATGTTTCATAAAGATTTTGAATTCTATCCTTGTCGGATGACTAATGGCTGGATAGCCAATAGAATTTCCTGCGCCAGTACAACCTGAAAGCCCATCACGAATTAATTATTCCCTATTTTTAATTCGTGGAAAGATGAAGATACATGGCACGGAATTGCCAACTGCATTTACAGATAAATAAATAAATAAATAATCCTACCTTAAAGGCGTAGTCCCGGTCTCATGGAAGTGTGCCCTTGTCCATCCGATCCCTAAAAAAGGTGATAGCTCGGACCCAGCTAACTACAGACCTATCGCCATTACCTCCCTTCTCTCCAAAATAATGGAGATTATTATAAACCGACAGGTCCTAACGTACCTCGAGGATCACCAGTTGATCAATGACCGGCAGTATGGCTTTCGCCATGGTCGATCAGCTGGTGATCTTCTGTTATACCTCACACACCGTTGGGCAACGGTTATTGAAAGCAAGGGAGAGGGTCTGGCAGTTAGTCTGGATATGGCAAAAGCCTTTGATCGTGTATGGCACAAGGGGCTTCTTTCGAAGCTACCTTCCTATGGGCTTCCCGAGAGTTTATGCAAGTGGTTCACCAGTTTTCTCACTGGGCGGAGAATACAGGTCGTTCTCGACGGTTTTTGCTCGGACCCCAAGCCCGTGAACGCTGGTGTACCCCAAGGTTGCGTGCTATCCCCAACTCTGTTCCTCCTGCACATCAATGATATGTTGGATATTTCCAACATACATTGTTATGCGGATGACAGCACTGGGGATGCGGTATATTCCGGTCGTGCAGGTCTCTCTCGGGAAAACGTCGACGAGTGCCGAAAGAAATTTGTGTCTTCAATAGAGACCTCCCTGGGGATGGTCTCTGAGTGGGGTGAACTGAACCACGTTCAGTTCAATCCCCTAAAGACACAGGTTTGCGCGTTTACTACTAAGAAAACCTCATTTGTCGTATCACCGCTCTTCGAGAGCACTCCTCTTATTGCCTCGCCAAGTATCAAAATACTGGGTCTCGACATTTCGAGCGGTTGTCAGTTTCGTGGTCATCTGGAGAGCAAGGCCAAGTTGGCCTCGAAGAAATTGGGAGTGATCAATAGAGCGAGGCAGTACTTCAAACCTGGCCAAAGACTTGCGCTCTATAAGGCGCAGGTCCGGCCACACATGGAGTACTGTTCTCATCTCTGGTCCGGATCACCCCAATATCAGCTTCTACCCTTTGACCGCGTACAACGGAGAGCCATTCGGATTGTCGGGGACCCAGTGCTTTGCGAACGGCTGGACTCTCTGGCATTGCGTAGAGACGTGGCTTCTTTGTGCGTCTTCTACCGCATTTACAACGGGGAGTGTTCCGAAGAACTATTCGATCTGATGCCTACCGCCGAATTTCACTACCGCACAGCTCGCCATCGCCTCCTTTATCATCCATACCACCTGGACGCGTGGCGATCTTCAACTGTGCGGTTTTCAAGGACTTTTTTCCCACGTACCACTCAAACGTAGAACAAACTTCCTTCGGCGGTATTTCCAGATCGATACGACATGGGTACCTTCAAAAAAGGCATATATTCCTTTCTCCGAGGCCGGCAACGCTCTTGTGAATCCTCGGATGTTGCAAGAGTTCATGGGCGGCGGTGATCACATACTAACGGTGACCCGCAAGCTCGTTTGCCCTCCTCTAACATAAAAAAAAAAAAAAAAAAAAACAGATACGCAAACAGTGACAAGATACCCTTTCTGGTGATGGAATTGAACAAACTAGTTTAGAGCTTTTTGCAGCTAACATCTAGGTTTCATCATCGTTGTGATAACTGTCTCATCTACATTCCATATAAGTGATAAAGAAAATTTATACCCATCTAATACTTCAGCCAATTTGGAAAAGAAATTCTCAATATTAATTTTATTTAATGATGTAGCTCTGCCTAAGCTGTTGCACCTGGCGCACCTATAAATAGAGATGGGTTGCGTTTCAAAACCTCTGTCAGCCATTCTACTCCTGCTTCTTTATTTTGAAGGCATGATTCTGATATTACAATGTTTTTACACATCTTTCAATATTTTCACCCTTTGTTTTCTTTTTATATGTCATCATCTTGCAAAACAATAAACACCTCTCTGATTATTTCGAAAACAAGCTGTAGACCAATATTGCTAAAAATCATAAATTTTACAAACATGGGGTCAACGGTATGTATGGTATGGTATGGTATGGTGTTCCTCTCACAAAAGCTCTAGCGCAACGGGTTCTTGCTAGGGTTTAGAGCTGTAAAGAACCATATGTATTCGGTAACTGAGTAACGGGTGCGCCGTCTAGTACCGAGTAACGAAACACAATGTAACAAACACACAAATGCATTTCGTTACTCGCATTTTTCGTACTATGGGTACCTACACTGTTTTAGTTCACACAAGTACCGTTGGTATGCGTGTATTGAAATGGTTTTTTTTAAATACGAACCAAAGATTTTGCCATAAAATGTTTTTATTTACTAATTATATTTTAATTAATTTTAAGAGAAAAAGATTTTTGTTGATGTTTTAACTTCGTTTAAAGTATCTTTTATTTTTCATTTTATTCTAAGCGAAACTATTTTATGTTGATTTATCGTTAGAATGTTTAATTTTCATTGTCAATAAATAATTTTTGACATTTATCTGTTGCTTTTTTATTATAATCTATGCTTAATAGATTGCGATGTTATTATTGTGATATAATATAAGATCACAGTTAAAATTTAGAAAATTGTAAATCCATTGAAAACTTAGTAGATTCCTTCAACATTTCACTTGTAGTGTACACTTTACCTATTAAATAAAATTAAATTAGAAAAAATGCACCTTACGCAACTATGATGTGTACTAGATGGCACACCCGTTACTCAGTACCGAATACATACGGTTCGCTACAGCTCTAATTAATATAGCATGTTATGCAGTATCAGGAGTAACGAGTAACGTAACGATACGATAGTAACGAGTACTCATTGTTAGAGTAACGAGTACATACGGGTATACTGTTTTTCGCTACTTTAACAGCTCTACTGGGGTTGAGTTGACAGTAGCGCCGTTATTTATGTTTTTCTAACGCCACTGTAGCGTTCTCTGTCCCACTGCAAGGTCATTGTAACTACTTACCTCTGTCACAACCAGCCCCGGTCTTCCCTACTTTATTATGATGAAACCGCTCTATATCAATATTATTCATCTTGGGCAATATATTTTCGTATTTCCTTTGCGTGAAATCCGTGATGAGAATAAAAGCGTGAGAATTATTTAAAACAGTATTTTTTATTATAATACTTAAATTAACAGTTATTTAAAATAATTAATGTTATTAATAATAAATGAAAGTCAATAAAAAAAATGTTAACCACGTACGGGTATATGTAAAATATTATTATTATTAGATTATTAGTACACTTTTTAGTATAAATAGCATCAAGTTTTGTATTACGTTATTTGTCTTAAAATATCTAAGATTAGAAAAAAATAAGATACAATATAATATACTTATCAAGAAAAATATATTACTTCCTTTGCAATGGACTTAATTAATCTTTATAATAGCAATATCGTGCAGAGATTAACATATTATACTTATAGTGGTCGTTTTATGTATACTATACTACTACTACTATACTATTCTTCCATTAGATATATCAATAGGGCTTTTGCACTAAACCGCATAGTGGTCAAACCAAAGGTGGTCTCATTAATTAATAGATACCATTGCCTTCATGTATGATAGCCAATAGGAACCCATCGAGACAATAGGTCAATAAGGCTATTAACCTGGATTTCACGTTTAAACAGTTTATTTAATAATTTCTGACAGTATTAGAATATAAGTGCAAATCTTCCTCTTCGTTAATAATTGTTAATATATATATAAGTGAAATAATTCCTCTTCATTATAAAATTCTGGGGTCTTATAATTTTCTTTAAAGTGCAATCAAACTAATTTCTTTGTAACGAGTAAGAACAGAATAGAAAGTAGACATACAACAACTAATTCCTTATTCAACATTTTCCCTGACATAATGAACACTGCATACCTAAAGTAAAATTGACAGCATTATTAGATAATTCAGAGAATTTAAACTTTGCACTTTGCTGTTAAAAGCGCGCCTGCTTGTTCTCTTCGCTTAGAAGTTCAAAACTTGATAAAAATGTAGAATTCTTTATAGGGCAACTTATTGTTTAATGTTTTCTGTTTAAAAATGTATACACTTTAAGAATTTGGAATTATATTTAAAAAAGGAAAATGTTCGTATAATTTCAGTTTTTTATAACCAAGGATAACACATAATTTGAAATATAAAACGACAATCATTTGTAGATTTTAAATAAAACAATAAGTAACAACCAAATTTCATAGCAAATAATATTATTAATAACTTATATTAACAATATTGAACATTTAGCGCAGCCATTGCCGTTTATTAGAGTTATTATTATTTATCTTCACGCCATATCCCTTGCGGGGAAGCCAGAAACGACGGTCCCTGCATACCTCTTTCGCCTCGGCCACAGACATCAACCTCTTCATACGTGCCCTACGGGAGGTCCTCATGCTTTTTACGTGACCTTCCTCCAGTACCATAGATACTGTGTTTTGGAAGGTCACTCGAGGCCCCTTGTCTCTCTTACCGCTCACTTTTCCTATATTATTTTTTTTTACCACCTTTCATCACTCATTCATTCGACGTGCCCAAACCACCTGAGCACGTTCTTCTTCATCTTCACTCTTTATTAGAGTTACTATACGTAATACAAAATTAGTATATATTAATTTACGGATTTTCAAACTAAGTTAAATCTACAGAAACGAACATTTATTTAGTATGATATTTTACAACCGAATATTCTCTTGATAAAAAATAGCTACAAGTTTATTTTTCCTCAAGGAACTTTTCTTTGATTGTTCGTTTACTTATCTATATTTTAGAAATATTTTGCCCGAAATAAGTTTTTACAGCTGAAACTATGCACTGTAAAGTATTTTCAAACTTAATATTTCTTTTAATGTTGGTGTAAAAGTTATTGAAAATATCATCATAATAGTTATTGAAAATATCATTATTCATCCTTTCAGCCTTTAGATACCCCCTGCAAACAAAGATCATCACTATGACCACGTTGATTAAAGACTTTTTTTGTCTTCAGATATTGCGGTATTTTGGACATGAAGATAATTCGGAGCTTTCTGAACGCCTACTTAAATTGTAATTGTCTCCAAATTCGAGCGTAGCACGTCTTATATACTTTCTTGAGTACCCACGATATGGGCATTACACTTCAGCATAGTTTTGTCCTTGTTCATTTTAAGGCCTACTTGTCCGGAGACTCTGCTGAGATCATAGATCATAGATCATACATTACAGTCTTTAAGCATCGTAAATGAAAAAAACTAAAGAATCTAGTAAAATATTAATTTAAGTAATATCAGTCAATACTAGCCAATCGAATAACCCTCTTTTGGAAATTCTAAGGAAGTTAACTTATCAAGTACTTTCACAGTTGGTTAAGTCTCAAGCCATTCTGAAAATTTATAACTATTCTAATAAAATATCTAATATCTATTTTGATTTATGTTCCGACTTTACTTCACATTAATAACATAAAATAATTATCATCTACATACTTCTAAAGTTACCTGTGTGCAAAATGTTTAAGTAAACTTTATTTATCTAATTTTAATGATAATCAGGTAATTGTTAAGTGATATAATGTTATTATTGATCATTATTATAGGAACATCGAGGTTTTAATTATTAATATAATAGGGAAGATTTTGCAAATTTTAGCTAAATAAGGAATTTTAATGCTTTGTTTATTTTATGTATTTGATGTATTATAATAAAACATAATTCTAGATTAAAAAATTGTTTCTTATATTTATATGATACTGTACTATACCTTTAATCTCTTCACTCTCAGTTTGGCACTACCCTGTAACTTTATTTCGGAGAAGATATATATATATACCAACACTTATAACTTTATTTATATATATATATATATATAGATATATATATTTATATAAAAGTATATGTACTCAAACATCCACACATACATATATATATATTTTTTAATTAAAAATGGTAAAGTGCTCTAAATGTGCTAAAGTAATTAATAAAAAGTCCCCTGGATTACAGTGTGGGAAGTGTATTAAATGGTTCCATGCAGAGTGTGTAACCATATCAAATGAACACTAAAATTTTCTATCGACTGCAGAATCTGTGGACGGGAAATGAAAACTTGCATGGAGGATTCCAAACGTCGTCGCCCCTCGTGCATCACACCGGAAGAAGACGGAGAAGGGAATGGTATTGACTCCGAAAACAATTTCTGGTCAAGTGCTTCTAGTCAGACGCATGAAACTCTTCGCATAATAAGACAAGAAGTTAAAGAAATAATCAAACAAGAACTACATAGCACTCTGCAGTATTATTCAGATAAAATTTATGAATATGAAAAAAATATGAAAGTTCTGGACAATCAATGCGTAGAACTTAAAAATAACTATAAAAATCTAACACTAAAATACGATGTGCTTTAAAATAAAACAAACCAACTGGAATAAAAGTTACTATCAAATCAGCTACAAATCTGTGGTGTTGAGGAGCAAGATAAAGAAAATACAAGCGATATCGTAAAGACGCTCGTGGTGGCTATTCAACAAAACCCAGAAAATATTATATCAGCATATAGGAAGAAAAAGGAACGCACTACATAAACTAATAAAAATTAATATTCGGCCATTATTGTGACTTTGCGTGAAGGCATTTGTGACCAATGGTTACAAGCATCTAAATCTTCGAAACTAGATTCCACTAGCATCGGCATGATTAGTAATAATCGAATATACGCGTACCTACGGGAGTCCCTCACTACGGCTACAGCCTATCTGTTATGAATAACTAAAGAGGAATTGAAAAGTCACTATAAATTTATCTGGTGCGAAAACGGTTCAGTGCTGTTACGTAAAAATGAAAATGAGAAAATAATTGTTCTAACTACTCTTCAGGACTTATTAAAAATAAAAGATACTGTAAGTACTTCAAAATAAAAACTTTAAATTTGTCGGTTTAGTTAAACTATCTATCTCATTTTAAATATTAATGGATGATACAGATCAAAGCTTAATTGAAATCAATTGCAAAACATGGAATGATTTTGTTTTCAACATAGCTAACTCTAGTAGTTCATTATTATTTTTTCATGGCAATATATATACGTAAAGAAACAATTTTGCTCAATTAGAATATATTGTAAATAACTGCTTAGAAATAATACGATATAATTTCCGAAGCAAATATTAAGAGTGATACTGCATCAATGTACAACCTAGAAAACTATGACTTAATTACTAATTTACGAACCAAAAGAAAGGGCGGGGTTTTATTATTATATATTAACAAATCAATTATTTTTATGCAGAAATCCATATGTGTTAAAGAATTCGAATGTATCACTTGTGGGATAGTAATCAGCAAAGACTATCAAATAGGTCTCGGTGCAGTGGATAGGCCTCCGGATAGTAATAAAGATAGATTTATACGTGAACTTTGCAACATCGTTAGCACCTACCCTACCGTTAATAACACAGGCACACAAAAAAAAAACATCATGAACCAGAGGGGAGACCCCACTATTCTTAGGTTTTTGGGATCGCTGAAACCGAATATGACAATAAAAACTAATTTTAATTGCCCGTTTTCCCGTTAGCACCTCTTAAGTTACTTACTACCTCTTAAGGGGTGAAAATTTCAATTTTTCTATAAAATCAAGATAGATGTGTATTTCTACGTTTTTTGGGATGCTGGAACCGAAAATGACAACCAAAAGTGAATTTGATACCTCTTTTACTCAATACCACCCCCAACCACCCCTTATGGGGGGGTGGGGGTAGTTTCAATTTTGTATAAAATCAAGATGTATGAAGAAATTTTAACGATTTACAGTAAATGACATGTTTATCAAACTAGTTTGAGGTTACTCTTGCTCTTATATTAGAAATTCAAATGCTTTATCAATCAGAAGTATCTGATATATATTCATGATTTAATGCTACTCTTAGCGTAACCCAGGAACAACGGCGTGGACGTAGTAAATTTTTCCATAAAATCAAGATAGATGTGTATTTCTACGTTTTTTAGGATGCTGGAACCGAAAATGATGACTAAAAATAAATTTAAGACCTCTATCACCCATTAACACCGGTCACCAACACTTACGGGGGGTGAAAATTTCAATTTTTATATAAAATCAAGATGGATGTGAATTTCTATGTTTTTCAAGATGCTGAGACAAAAAATTATTATAAAGTATATGGTATTATGATGTTAACACTGAATCATGACTTTTGTCCTAATCTTAATAAGTTTTTCATTTTTCATTTTTAGTTTTTTTTTTTTTGTTTTCTATTTAATTCTATTTTATACTGTCATCCATCCGGCAGCCTTGTAAAACGCTTAAAAGATGCTGAACGTAATTCTATGCCTCCGAAATAGAATTGATACTATTTTCCTGACAATTTAGGAGAGACTAAAAGATGCTGAAACTAATTCTATGCCTCCGAAATAGAAGGAACTATTTTCCTGACAATTTTGGAGACTACAGTGAGTAGCAAGGTGAAAGATTCCATCAGGATCTTAAGACAATGGAACAGCGCTATCAGGGTAAACGGTCATGTCAATATGTTAGCAGACTACTGTTAGAATTTAAAAAGAGATTTGCCAGAACAGAAAAGAGCCAATAAATGGAAACCACTTAGAAGATCTTTTGAAAACAAGAGAGTTCGTTATCGTAGAAACAGGTAGACGCTGAATAGTGAGAGGCAAGTTGACTCACTTTAATCCAGCACCCCGGATAGTGAGAGGCAAGGGGACTCACTTTAATCTAGCACCCCAAAAGGGAACAGAAATCTACTACGTCCACGCCGTTGTTCCTGGGTTACGCTAAGAGTAGAATTAAATCATGAATAAATATCAGATACTTCTGATCGATAAAGCATTTGAATTTCTAATATAAGAGCTAAGAGTAACCTCAAACTAGTTTGATAAACATGTCATTTATCGTTAAAATTTCTTCATACATCTTGATTTTCTACAAAATTGAAACTATCCCCCCTCCGCCCCCGTAAGGGGTGGTTAGGGGATGGTATTGAGTAAAAGAGGTATCAAATTCACTTTTGGTTGTCATATTCGGTTTCATCATACCAAAAAATATAGAAATACATATTCATCTTTATTTTATACAAAAATAGAAAACTTCACTCCCAATAAGGGGTAGTAAGGAAGTGTTAATGGGTTATGGAAGTCTTGAATTAATTTTTAGTTATCATTTTCGTTTTCAGCATCCCAAAAAACGGAGAAATACACATCTTTCTTGATTTTATACAAAAATTTAAATTTTCATTCCTTAAGAGGTAGTAAAGAGGTACTAGGGGGAAAACGTTCAATTAAAATTAGTTTTTATTGTCATATTCGGTTTCAGCGATCTCAAAAACCTAAGAATAATGGGGTTCATGATGTTTTTTTTTTTGTGTGCTTGTGTAATTATATTGTCATAGGAGATAAAAATTTAGACATAAAAAAAGTAATGGAACTAAGAGACACTTTAACTTCCTTAAGTAATCTGGGCCTTCAGTGTAGATCACATCAATATACGCAGATAGAAAAATATGGTGATAAAATAACCCGATCTTGCATAGACCACATATTCGTTAGAAATGTACATTAAAATAATTACGACATTTTAAGCTCGGTAGTTAATATCTCGCCAGCGGATCACTGTATAATCGGATGCGCATTCACTGAAGCGCGTAGTACTACTGATGACTCATGCTGTTCTAAAATGCGTAGAATAATTAAAATAAATTATGGAAAATTAAAATCAATGTTGACAAAAATTGAATGATCGGAATGTCTTGATTATAACAATCCTAATGATATCCTTAATTTTATCCATAGCAAATTTGATAACGCTAATATTTTGTGCAAATATACCGTGAAATGTTGTGTCAATAATAAGAGAAAGTTATTTAAATGGGCAAACCAGCAGCTAATTAAAATGTGTTAAAAAGAGACGAGCTGTATACTATATGGCTCAAAGACCGACACAATGTCGAGAAAAGGCTTTTTTATAATACATATCCTAACAAAACTAATAGGTACTCGCAATATATTAAAAATAAATATATTTTGAACAAAATTAGGAATTACTTTAGCAACACACGAAAAACATGGGAAATAATTAACAGTTTAACTGGACGGATAGTAAATAGTATAGACGATACATTAATTAAACATTGTAAACTAGCTCCATCTATTTTAACAATGAACTTTGCCGAATCTTTTGATAAAACAACCCAAAATAACACTACCTATTGTCACATTCCGATGCTCGATGCCTCAAAGTACGAAATTACACCCGAAAGATCAATTAGGATCAAACCAGCTACTAATGAAATACTTGAACGAATCATTAAGGATATGAATGATAAAAAGAGTCCGGGATATGATAATATTTTTATTAAAAAAAAAATTATCAAGTAGCTTAACTCCTATTATCACTCACTTGGTAAATTGTTATATAAAAACTTGTATCTACCCCGATTCCTTAAAGATAGGGGTCATAAGACCAATATTTGAAAAAGGTTCCCGAACCGATTATACCAACTATCGGACCATAAATATACTCTCACCTTTAAATAAAATACTAGAAAAATTTATTAACAATCAAATGAATCACTTTCTAATATCACATAAAATTAAGAATCAAAAACAATTTGGATTCCAGAAAAAGAAAAGCAAAACACAATTATTACGTAAATTTACGGACGAAATTAATGATTGACTAAATAATAAACTTCACGTATTGGCTTTATTCATTGTTTTTAGCAGGGTTAAATTATAACATACTATACGAAAAATTATCAAGATGTGGCATTCAAGGTCCACTTATAGAGTTAATAAAGGATTACCACAACAATAGATACACATCAGTTAAAATAGCAGACTCGTACGGTACGTACATGATTCCAACTTCTAAAGGCACAACTCAAGGATCAATAAACGGACCTACAGAGTAGATACCTATTATATATTAACGATATGTGTAACTTAATTACTACTGGTTCGATTTATCAATTTGCTGATGATACATGTCTGTTGGTGGCTCAAGATCCAAAGGTCCAAAGGTTGCTCAAAATATTATGCAAAATAACTGTAATTTATTATGTAAATGGGCACATGACATGAGCCTAGTATAAATCATCAAAAAACTAAAACTATACATATTCACTCATCGCAAAATAAAGCTGCTATTTCACCAACTGTCATTGCTCACACATATCAGTGTTTGCATTTTATTATCCTTACTATATAATAACGAGCTAATTGACTCTGTATGCACGCGCATCACTTATCACCCACAAATCACACAATAATGTGTAATACATAAAAAAAAAGCTATTGAATCAGGCTACAAAATAGGGTGGGTGCCAACCTCATACGTGAAATTTGACCCATCCCGGTCCTTCGGGCCGGGAAGTTCCCTCGTAATAATATAATAATAATAATAATAAGGTTTATTCAGAAAAGGCTTTTACAGACTTACCTAATTACAATAAAAAAATAACTTAAGAACTATACTAAACTAAATTGGGTAAAAAGCATAAAAATTAAGAACAACAATCATAGGCACAAGGTCATAAAGCAAGGCACAAAAATGAAGGTTTGTCAAACATAAAAGATGGTAGGTAAGTTGCAAAACAGAGTCTGAGTTTAGTCTAATTGACTTCCCTCCGTACTAGTTCACACTGTATGACGGCAGGGGGACATGCTCTTACACACTAGGGTTTTAATTCGTTTGATAGCCCTTATTTTCTTTATTACATTTATAACCTGAGCGCTAGCAGAAACTATACACATTATAATCTTGATCAATAACAATCATGTAACAAGATTATTTTTAGTTTGATACAAAAATATATATATATATAAAATAAATAAGAAACAATGAATATATAGTTAATTAAAAAATAAACAAATCGAATCAAAAGTTTTAATATATATAAAAGAAAAACAAAAACAAAAACAATTATAAAAAAATTATTCTTCCCTTTTTTATTTTGTTTATTATAGCTAATAAATGTATAAGGGTATAAATATACAGTTCCAATTGCAAGAATCACCTTAGTCATTGGCAACAAGGTACACGTATTTTATAGATTTAAATATATTTAGTTTTAAGGTTTATAGGTTTTCTGGAGAATCAAGAAATTTGTTTGATAAGCATTACAGTATTATTGCAATCTAGTGATAATAAATAGTTCTCCATTTTTTTCTTGCACCTATAGGTGGTTTCATTTGCTATGTTAATTAATTTATTAATTTTGTTGTATATTTTATTTATTATTTAGAATACCTGTTTGCATTACTTATTTTTTTGTGTTGGTTAATTATAAGAATTTTAATAAAGGTTTGACGAACTGAAAGTATTTGGGAATCACCATATATTTTAGTCGTAGGAAAAAGATATGGTTTTGAGAACATAACTTTTAAAACTGATCTTTGGGCTCTCTCGATTTCAATCATGCGCGACTTAACAGCGCCACCCCGCACTTGAATGCCATAGGAAATTATGAAATGACAAAGTGAATAGTAGACAGTTCTAAGAATACCTACATCACCAGCTGGTCTCAGATTTTTAAAGGTAAAAATAAGCTTTCTAACGCGCCCGCTCAGTGAC
Organism: Melinaea marsaeus rileyi; assembly: GCA_918358865.1. Classification (NCBI taxonomy): domain Eukaryota; kingdom Metazoa; phylum Arthropoda; class Insecta; order Lepidoptera; family Nymphalidae; genus Melinaea; species Melinaea marsaeus. Next base: position 23,740,775 of record OU911085.1, read on the forward strand.
AAGATTTGTTCCTCCCAATTAAGATGTTGGTCAATGGTAATACCTAAATATTTAAGGCTAGTGGACTTAGTTAAGCTATTACAAGAGCATGTGCTTGTATCGTTACATATGTGGTTCTTAACTTGTAATCCGTGATGTGGTTGTTAGCTGTTTTTAATTGTAAACGTAACATTTTTAGTTTTATCTATATTAATAGTTAATAGATTGTAATCTAGCCATTTACAAATCTTGGAAAATCCATCTTCAGCATACTTCATAGCCTCCATCCACGTCCTTCATCTAAATATTATGGCAGTGTCATCTGCAAAAGTAACTATTTTGGCATTTTTAGTTGCATTCTACAGAGGCTATCAATATATATGAGGAATATTGTGCGTGGACCAAGCACACTGCCTTGTGGAACACCGTAAGATACCAATTCTTTAGTGCTTATATCAGAATCGAATCTAATTGATTGATATCTGCCATTAAGATAACCCCGCAAAAGCTTAAGAGGCAGATACCTTATACCAATTAATTCCATTTTCTTCAGAAGGAGAGGAATAGACACGGTACCAAAAGCTTTTGCTAGATCAAGGAAAATACCTACGCATTTCTTTTTTTGATCAATTGTTTTAACAACTTGGGCAACCAAAGTTTTAATAGCGTTTGTGGTTGATTTCTTATATCGGAATCCGAATTGGTTATCCGATAACAGTTCATATTTCTCAAGAAATTGTAGAAGTCTGATATTAATAATTTTCTCCAGGATTTTATCGTCTCTTTTGCCGGCCTTGTGAATAGGGACCACGATAAAATGTTTTAGTATATCAGGAAAAACGCCAGTAAAGAGTGAAAAGTTACGTAAGTATGCTATAGGTTCCGAAATAATATAAACAGCTTGTTTAAATAGTATAGATGGCAAACCATCCCACCTTCAAGAATAACTCTTACGAAGTGACAGGATAGTAGTTTTAATTTCTTCTCTATCCGTTGGCAGTAAGACTAAAGAGTCCATTGGACAGCTGTTGTCATTAGCATACTTGGTAACCAGTTCATTTTAACTCAAGTTTAGCTTATTTAATATTGTTCCTGCTAGGTTCTTACGAATATTAACAAAATGCTTGTTTATATCAGACGTTGTGGTACAGTTATTAAGAAGTTCATTAGGAGTATTCGATCGCTTATCCAAATTACTTATTTCCTTAATAGCCTTCCATGTTCCTTTAGTATTATTTTTGTTCTCTTGTATTACTTTTTTTTAATACTGTCTCTTAAGATTCTTTAACAACCTATTACAATGATTTCTTTAGCGCAAATAGATATTTTTTTTAACATTATCATTTGGTGTCTTTTTGGACTTTTGATGTAGGATATTACGGAATTTTATGCACCGTAATAGGCCTGGAGTAACCCAAGGCTTCAGACATATATTTCTTCTGGATATCTGTATAATTTGAGTATGTTTTGTATTTATTTCGGATATTTTTTTCAGAAATAATTTAGTTGCCAAATTGACATCATTGCAAACTGTTATCATTTGTACCCAATCCACAGAGGCGAGCTCACTTAGCAATGATTTATAGTCAGTTTTACTTGTTTTAATGACATTTTCATGATTTTTTATTAATTTATGGTGTACATTTGTTATTATGGAATAGTGATCCGTGATGGTTGAGTGGCAAACAATGGTAGTAGTAGCTTTTTTCGTTTTAGCGAAACAATGATCAATACAGTTATTCAGACGTGTTGGAATGTTATGCGTATCAAGCAGTGCATACGATGCTAGTAAATTAAGATATTCAAATGAACGGCTATCCTTATTCCCATCTTATTTATTTATTTATTTACCTTCACGCCATATCCCTTGCGGGGTAGCCAGAGACGACGGAGCGCCAAACGCTACGGTCCCTGCATACCTCTTTCGCCTCGGCCACAGACATCAACCTCTTCATACATGCCCTCCGGGGGGTCCTCATGCTTTTTACGTGACCTTCCTCCAGTATCATAGATACAGTGTTTTCGAAGGTCACTCGAGGCCTCCCCCTTTCTCTCTTACCACTAACTTTTCCTGTATAAATCTTTTTTACCATTCTTTCATCACTCATTCGTTCGACGTGCCCAAACCACCTGAGCACGTTCTTCTTCATTCTCACTGCAACATCTTCACTAGTACCTGCCATTCTGTGGATCTCTTCATTGCGGATTCGGTCAGCTAGGCTGACTCCGCATATTCTGCGAAGAGATCGCATCTCCACAGCATTCATCTTTCTTACATTCTTCTTCTGTGTTACCCACGTTTGGCTGCCGTATAACAGCGTCGGTAACAAAATCGCATTGTGTACAGCCAAACGTGCAGCTATGCTGACGTATTGCCGTCTCAACAATGCAGTCAAAGCACCGTTGACTCTGTTACCGGCAGCAATACGCCTTTCCACATCCATTTCGTATCTTCCGTCTCTGCTAAACATACTTCCCAAATATACCACTTCATTCACTTGTTCTATTATCTTACCATTCACGTTGATTTTACATCCTGTTCTTTCTTCATTTCTTTCAAATATCAGAACCTTCGTCTTATCTACATTCAGGTTTAGACCATTCTTTTCACACCCATCTTTCAGAGTGGTGACCAATGCCTGCAGATCGCATTCTGATGATGCAATGAGCACTGCATCATCTGCGTATAGCAAGCAATTGACTTTGAGAACTATCCAAATACAAATTGAACAACCAAGCTGACATAGCGCAACCTTGCTTAACACCCGATTGGATGTCAAACCAGGCCGACATGTCAGCTCCTACTCGCACACAGGCTGAGTGATCTCTGTAAAGAGACTTTACAGCCTGTAGCAAGGGTCCGTTCACATTGTGTCGGGGCAGTATCTCCCATAACTTCTTTCTCACAACCCTGTCAAACGCCTTTTCCAAATCCACTAAAGCACAGAAAACCTTTTGGTTTAGGGCCAAAAACTTTTCCGTGATCATGCGGAGGGAAAAGATCTGATCTATACACCCTCTTCCAGGTCTAAAACCTCCTTGGGCCTCCCACAACAGCCTTTCAGATCTCTCTTGCATTCTTCTCGCTAATATTTTAGCATAAACTTTACCGCCCAAGGTAATCGAACTAATAGCCCTATAGCTTGCACAATCTATCTGTGAACCTTTGCCTTTATACAAAGGTACGATGACTGATATTTCCCATCTTTGATATCTATATTGATGTCACCTACCAAAATTAAATTTGGGAACTTTTTGAGGTTAATTAAGAGTTTTTCCAGTGCTATTTGAAAGTTATTAACCGTGAATAAGCATGATGATCTGTAAATACATAAAATGGCAGTATGATTACCTATCTCTACCAATAAACAGTTAGCATCATCAATTTTCGGCTCACGCACCCTGCCTTGTGTTATTGACTTTTTAAGGTAACAGCTCTTGTCCACAAATAGAACAGGTCAGTCAACATATGTATATTTGTTTTAACTGGAAACCCCATATAGAACACGTATGCTCAAAATTACGGTCTACTCTCAGCCAATTTTTTGTACTAAAACGTAAACTGCCTTTTAGCACTAAAAGGATAATATATATGACTCTAGCAGATTCAGTTATCAATTATGGGTTAAGTAGTTATGGACGAACCTACAAAAGTCATCTCAAAGAAATTTATAAAATTCAACTAAGAATATTAAAATTGTTGGTTCCCTGGCAGATCCTCAGCAAATTGAAATATAACGATAAAGAATTATTTAAGTATTGTAATATCATGAACATTTGTGACAAACTCTGCTACAAAACATGAAGCGAAGTTAATGATTCATCTTTTCTTACAGAAAAACAGAGACCAAATAATCTTAGAGCTATTGAATATACTGATAATTTATGTGCGCCTAAGACTAATAATACATATGGTACAAGAATGTTAAAAACTCTTATACCAAACATTTTAAATAACGTACCAGATTATTTACAAAAACGTCATAAATGTAAAAAGAACGAATTTTTCACTGCGCTCAAAAAATACTACTTAAATCAACCGTTCTTTTGTGATTTAAAATACTGTTGTATGATAAAAATACATAATAGATTAAAAACCTATAATAGATTAAATTCAAACTAAAATTTAATACATAAGATAAACTTCTATTAATGTACTTTACTTAAAAAGAATACTTTTCTTGCGAACGATCACAGATAACTTCTGAAAGGTTTTTGTGGCAATTTACTTTGTATGATGTATGTATGTAATCATTATATATTTTAAATAAATGAAATATATATATATATATATATATATATATATATATATATATATATATATATGTATGTGGGTATTGTATAAATGTTTCCGTTATGATAAATAATTCCGTGTCGAACTGAATACCTTAATTGATAAATGGCTGCCACATAATAAATTCGAACTAATTTGTGATAATTGTAGAAATGCCAAAAAGAAGTAGTTTAAAAATATTTAAACTTAGTATACACAAGTCAGATATGTAATTCAATTACATTTTAAGCACATATAGAGGAGATTTTATTTTTTTATTTTTTTTTATATGGAGGAGATTAGTCCTAAATGTTATATTAGCTGTTATATTATACAAAGGTTTTGTAAGAAATCAACCTAAAAAGCCAATGAGTGTAATTTAAGATCCAGAACCCAACTGTTTTAGCTTTATGAGGCGTAAATATAGGTGGTGATGGAACTAGAAATGGAACTATTGTAATTCAGTCACAATAACTTGTAATACCTGATGGGAATTGTAATCTCAACTTCATTTCTTTATATCTTTTAAATTGTATAATATTGATAAAAATAAATAATGTGTTGTTACTTACTGCTTATTTTTATTGATGTGGCAGTATTTTGTCTTTTCTGTTAATTCATTATTTTGTAATTATCTACATTCTATATAAAGTAATTTATAAAATATATAATACAAAACATAATAGTAAGTACATTTTATATGGAACCAAGTTGAGTCTTTCTTTCACATAAATGGCGAGAACTTTTGCGATTTGGGGTACGTTGAGGACACTTTCGGTCAACTTAAGCAACTTCGTAACTAGTTTAGTCTCTATAAAACATTTAGCACTTTTTGATGAGTTGTTTTAGTTTCACGATTTAAATAAACAGATTAAAAATTTTATATAAATATTTTATAAAATTTGTTTTTTATAACTTATACTGTTTTTTAAATTATTTATAAATATATAACATAGCGCACAATGTATAGTTGATTCGAAATATAGGCAATAATTCTAAGACACGATTTAATATTATAGATATGTATTTCCTAAGCAGTGGGTTGTACAAAATTGTATAATATTATAAATAAGAAAGTTTGTATACTTAAAGGTTGCTCCGTTAATCATCTATATGAATATAAGCTACATTTTATTTCATCTTATCCATAGTTATTGATATAAAAAACACAACCATCGGGAAAAGAATTTGTTTTTAATAATCCTCTTCTCTTCCTCCTCTCCCTTAATAATCCTCTTCTATCCATCCTCTCCCAAGCGAATAAAACAGCGGCGAAAAGTTTTTTATAATTTTTATTATGTATTGTTTATTCCAAATTCATTTTAGTCTTGTCAGGAATGTCAATTAACACTTTATTCCCTTACTAGAATATAGAACACAGTTTTGATTACTTGCTGCATAAGTAAGTTCACATTTATATCTGCAGCGGGAGAATTGGCATAGGTATCTAAAATGACGAAAAAAAAATCGGTAGTCGGAAACGATAGAACTCAAGGACATACTCGTACATATCTTAAAATAATATTACTTCTTATACTTGCAAATAATATTTGCTATTCGGAAACAGAAAATAAAGAAATACTCTAACAGCCCTTACAGGTAATTGCCTCATATAATTATTTATTATTTTTTCTATGATATGATAAATTCATAAAGTTTTATGGGAGCAGGGCCAGTTATCGCGGGTTATATTAAAAACTTATCGCCAAGATCTTCTTTAATGTTGAAAACTTTGTAAATTATACTCAACTCTCTTTAATTTACTTTGTAAGTTGGCATTGAAAACACTTAAAAAGTTTACCAACTTTTGGAGAGTTTGTTTTATTTCTCTGGACGTTTGATTTATGCCCTAGTAAGAAATTTGTTGAAACCTTTATATTTATATGATTTTAACATTGCTAAAACAATTTCAAAATAAATGAGAACCAGCTTAAAACTCACTTGATATAAGTGAGTTTTAAGCTGGTTCTCACCAAAAGTTGAGTTTCATCTTGGAAGATCCTTATCTCTTATGTGTCTCTTTTCATTTTTATATATAATAAAATGATTTGCCCTTTTCCGTAAAATGTCTTTGTTTCATTGTACTTTTTGCTGATGATACCTCGCTAAATGTTAGTTAAGCACAATAGGATTAATTATGACATTGTAAACAGTGTCAGGTATTCTTCATTGGTTCTAAATAAAATAAAAACTAAATGCATGAAGTTTACACTTCCCAAAAATTTTACTGTTAAAAGTGTAAATTGTAGCTTGTTCCTTAACACCGAAGGGTTAAAACTGACTGACTTAACAATTTTCTAAGGTATAACTTTAGATAAAAAGCTTCAGTTGAACCACCATCTCTCAATTCTTGTAGACAAACTTAGCTCCGCCGTCTTGGAAATTTAAAATTATTACAATTAACGGACGTTAATTGTCTTGATTTGATGACTCGACTCATTTATTTATTTATTTATCAAAACTTCATTGCACAAAAAATGGTAAAATTGGCGTACTTAATGTTATCTAGGCATTATCTACCAGTCAACCAACAATATTAATAGAAAAAAATTAAAACAATGAGGGTAACAAGTAAAAAAAAACAAAAAAAATTAATGAAAGAAAAACACTTATACATGAAATATACTATACTATACTATACTAAAATAAAGAATAATAAGTACAACATAATTATCTTATCGTTTTAAAATAAACTAAATACGAAAGTATAAATAAATATAAATACTCAAATTTAAGAGTCAAGTAGTAAATCTATTATATAAAAATGAATCGCAAAATGTGTTGGTAAGCGCGCAACTCAACAATGCATGGACCAATCTTAACAATTCTTTTTTTTAAATATTCCGTGAAGCCCAAGGATGGTTCTTACGGCGAGAAAAATTCGAATAATTTCCAGGAAAACCCTAAAAGAGCCTTTTTCTTTTTCCTATACAAATATTTTCTAACTAAATTTAGAGTCAATTTGAATTGTATTGCTATACAATAAAGTTCATATTAAATTACAAGCACTCATTTTTGTCTAAACAATGTGGGTGTGTTGCTAACGTCGAAGAGTCAATTCGCACTTTATTGTCTCTGCACAAAGTTTAAATTCAATCAAATATATGTGTGCAGGTTCACGCAAAAGTGATAATATCGTGAACCCGACCAAATTGAAAAGTCAAAAAATTTAAGAACTATAGATTTGATTGGCCTTGGAATATTCTTTCTTTTGTTTTAGTTTTGGAATGCGACATAAATTGTCATCAGTTTTCACGTCATTGCATCTGTCAAACAAACCGCGTTAAAAAGCGTTTATAATATTTAATAATTAATTTTGATTGTTTTATATCGTGTTTTGTGCAAAGTGTTTTAATACCTGTGATTAATAATTATTGCATGTGACATAATTTAGGTGAGTATATTCGATATGCCTCCTATAAGACGAAGTAATTTAGGTAGAAGAACCCGAAATGCTACAAACCAAACTAATTACCGATCTTATCATACTGCACAAGAACGTGACGACCGAAAAGAATGTGAAAGAATTCGTATATCACGAACGCGGGAAGCGAGAGCGAGAGATTCAACCAATAATCCCGAAAGTTTGAATCGAGCTGCTTTCAATTATGATTTGTCAATTGACTACAGTAACCACCAATGTGTTACTATTGGATCTATGAACTTGGTTTGCTCTCATTGTAAGGCAAATGAAGCCAAAGGATTGTGTTGCGCAAATGAGAAAGTGAAATTGATACCATTGGATCTACTACCAGAGCCATTGTACTCATTAGTTTCAGGAATAGAACCAGATTCCATACACTTTTTGTTAAATATCCAACAATATAACAATTGCTTTCAAATGACGTCATTTGGGGCAACAAACGTAGTTCGGGAAAATAAATTGATATGAGTTGTTCAAATAACAATTCAGTAAAGTGGTATATTGTAGAACAATTACAAACTTTATTTCATGAGTACAATCAATTGATTATGTTGTTTAAAACTGCACTGGATCTGATGCCATCTGATAATCACAAAATTGTAATCAGAGCTGATAAAACACCTGTTGGCCAACATGCAAGACGTTTTAATGCACCAACTATTGATGAAGTTGCCATCGTTGTAGTTGGAGAAAACTTGGAATCCCTTGATATTGTTTTACATCGTCGGAATGATCAATTACAACGTATAAAGGAAACACACCGCTCATATGACGCATTGCAATATCCCATTATATTTTGGCAAGGTGAAGATGGCTATGATTTCTCAAACAAGAAGATAAATCCCATTACAGGTAATAAAAAATATTAATTTACCAAGGAGATATATTATCAGTCACTATATTATTTTTTTTTTATTTTCAATGTTATGAAAACAAAAATCTATTTTCAGGTTCTAAAACCAACAAAAAAGTCAGTTCAATGAACTATTATTCCTACCGCCTAATGATGACAATCACATACTCAAACGTCGGCGATTATATCACAAGTATGTTGTAGACATGTATGTTAAAATTGAAACGGAGAGATTAACATTCATCAGGTTGAATCAGACAAAACTCAGATCTCAAGAGTATATTCACCTTCGAGATGCGATTAATACTGATGGTAATGTACAGAATCTTAATCGAATAACTATTCTTCCAGCAACATACATCGTAAGCACTCGACATATGCATGAATATGCTCAAAATGCCATGTCATATGTTTGTCATTATGGTACAGCAGATTTGTTCATCACATTTACATGCAATCCACACTGGATAGAAATAGACACAGCCAGAGTCTTTATACAAAAGTTGAAATCTTTAATGGATTTCATTGTGAAACATTATGTGTTTGGAGAGACACGCCGCTGGATGCATTCTGTGGAGTGGCAGAAACGGGGATTGCCACATGCACATATTTTGATTTGGTTAGTTGACAAGATAAAGTCAAATGAAGTTGATGCAGTAATATCAGCTGAAATCCCTAATATAGAAGTAGATCCTGGATTGCATGAGGTAGTTATCAAAAACATGGTACATGGTCCCTGTGGAACTCTTAATCAAAATTTACCATGTATGGTGGATGGTAAATGTTCAAAACGATATTCACGGACATCAATATCTGAAACAGTCACTTAACAAACTTATTCAAAAAGTGTTTCCAGATGTTGCTCAAAATTACAGAAACCATGATTGGTTGAGCGAAAGGGCTATATTGGCTGCAAAAAAAATAGATGTAAATGAATTAAATTTCAAAATTCAAGAACAAATTACAGGCGAATTGAGGATATATCAGTTGATTCGGCTACTAACCAAGATGATGTCGTCAACTATCCGCCTGAATTTTTAAATTCGCTGGATTTACCAGGATTGCCACCTCACAATCTTCAATTAAACCTTTAATTATCGTTAGTTATAATGTTGAGAAATATCAACCAATCACGTCTTGGCAACGGCACACGGTTAGCGATTAAAAAATTATTGAACAACGTGATAGAAGCAACTATACTGAAAGGAAAGTATAAAGGAGAAGACGTGTTGATATCACGCATCGCAATGATTCCGACTGACAGTTTCCAGTGCGGCTTGCTTTTGCTATGACCATAAATAAGTCCCAGGGGTCAATTGTATGTTGCCTGTTTCCATGTTGGAAAACCATCAGATTTGTTTGTATTCACCAGGTAATCAAACAAAAAACATTGTGTATCATAAAGCACTACAATAAAAATAAAACAGATTTTTGTTATTATTACGATTACTGAAAATACTTATATATACGTTTTATTTCATTATTCTTTATTTCATCTTATTAAAATGATAAAGTAACATATTAAAAAAAAGGATAATTTTACGATTTATTTATCATATTATTTAAAATATTAAATGATAAAAAAGATCCACCAGAAATCTTAATATGTATAAATCACGTGTCACGTTGTTTGTCCGCGATGGACTTCTAAACTACTTAACCGATTTTAATAAATTTACACACCACGTACAGTTTGACCTAACTTAAAAGATATATAATAATTTTCAACTCAATTCATAGTCGCAATATTATTTTATTTGTTTATTATTTTGCAGTTAGCTCCTAATTCTAAAAGATTCTAAAAGATGGCGGTGTCTGTTGACTGTATTGAATAATTACGAATGATGTATCTACCCTACCTACCTCATTCGTAAGTTTAGTGTTCCAAGTTATTTACTAAAAACTTTGTAATTTACAAATAGTGTTATAAATTTGGATTAAATTTAAAAAATAATTTTGTTTCTATTTTTGCTTAATATCGACTGTAAGAAAAAATTATGATTTTCATGACAGAAGTACTCTGAACGTTACCCCTTAAATAGTTTACTACAATGTAATATATCAAAAACAATAGTCACAGCAACGCGTGACCGGGTCTGCTAGTGAACTATAAATATTCACTGCGTTCTCTCATGAAGATATTCAGAAATGCGCTTCTTAAATATTTGTCGGTTGGGAGCAAGACAAAGTGTATCAGGAAGGCTATTCCGTCAGTTTAATGGCGGGTACTGTGAAGGAATTAGACATGAAACCAGTATGGTGCGAAGGGATACATAAACTTAAGTTCGATGATGAACGGAGATGAAAGTCATGAGTTGTCCTCAGTAGTTGAAATTTGGACTTCAAGTACAGAGGAGAGGATGAATCATTTAAAATAGAACATAACTGACAGGGAGTTTTTACTGCCGCTAATTATTGCTTGTCACTTTTGTGGGTTAACATAAATTACAAAGTTCTTACACTAATCATGGATCGGAACTTTTGGAAGAGGAAGGACATGGGCGCTCCGCCACAGTTTAGCAAAGTACCCATTGGAAATGGAACACTAGTCAGATTTGGCAAGGAAGATATATATGAAATGGTTTTGAATTTAATATTGTTTAGAGTAGAAACTTTAGAAAAATGACGATTTAATTCATCAGAATAAAATGAGTTTAGACCAGTGGAACTTTTAGATGGCACTGCATCTAGAGTCTCAAGAAATTTCCATGTCACTGCCGAGGACGAAAATGATAATTTATTATAGATATGGAGCCGTTTGGCAACTCTTACCATCTGATTGCTACGATTTCTTAAAATTTTGTAATTGCACCAGTTAAATTCGTTTCGATTCAGTTTGAATGTACGGAAAGCCCGATCCCGTCTCCGCATGGCTGCCCTTACATTATCGTTAAGCCATAGAGCAGGTGGTCGTTTCAACATTACATATTTTATTGGGGCATGTTTATCAAAGACATCCAAGATATTTTGGCTTAACATAGCAATTTTTGTGTCAACGTCCGTCATGTCCCAAATGTCACTTCAGTTTATAAGAGAGGCATCCCTTAAAATACTATCAATATTTAATTTAAAAAAACTCCGTAAGTGCAGCGTTAAAAGTTTGAGTTCAGGAGGCTTAAGGTTATAAGAAAGAAATAATAGGTAGTGTCTAGAAAAATTTGGAGCGGGTAATTGACCATGATTTATCATCTTATCAGGAGAAGCGGTGAGAATCAGGTCAATCCATGTATCAAGGACATTAAGGTTAAGGTAGGCAGGGTCCAAAGGTAGAATATTTAAACTAACAGAACTAAGAACAGATCTTAATTTTTGAGAAGTAGGAGAATTCAATAGAAGATTATTGTTAATATCAGCCATAACTTTCTGATGCATGTACTCTGAGCTAATGCTTTCAAGAGCAGGAACAAGAACAGAAGCAAGAACAGTACACGACAACAAAAACAGTCTTTACCCTTACAATGCTAATATATAGAAAAAGAAATTCGGCTGAATCAGAATAAGCAGCCTGTGATATGTTAAAAATTTTATAAGGTTTTTCACTTCGAAGATATATCACAACTCCACTGCCTCTTTTACCAATACGGTCGCATCGGATTAATAGAAAACCAGTTAAGGGGTAAGCGGTGGAGCAAAGATTAGGTTTCAGCCAAGTTTCGAAATAAGAATTGCATGTAATTTAGTATCATAAAAAGTGTTCAATAAATCAGGGGAATACTTTGAGCGTTAAGGTTACAACAGTTAAACGAATTTTGGTGAAGTGATAATTCAGAAGAAAGTTCATCGCACAAAGATAACATAGAATTATCTGTTGAATTTAGAGAGAGAAACGAATCAGTACTACAAGCAGAGTAATAAGGCTCACTATCAGACATAATAAACGTATGATTCAATATATAATATAATACGGTAAAGTATTTTTGTGGTATAAATAAATAACTTAATATGGTTCTTTTTGAATATGGATGTTCTTCAAGTTTCTAGCAGGAAGCTTTACTACGATTGAATCATTGTGTCCAGACATTCCTCAATCCAATGTGGTTACGGGCTGATATAAACAAAGACTGTTTGTATTTTGTAAGGTACTCATTTAAGACATAAGAAGAACCATTAAGGAAAACCCTTTTACTCCAGACAATTGTTTTCAGGTTCCGGTCAGTAAATTTAATTAATATTGGTCTGCACTTATCATTATCATTAGACTCTATGCCCAAGTGACTACAAGTTTTAATAGTCACTTCACTGTTTATTTTTAAATTATTTCAAAGATTCGCTGCGATGTCGTGACTAATCAAGAGTCTTCATTATTTCATCGACTTGTTGTTGGTAGACACAAAATATCATAGAAGCATAGATCAAAGCAATTAAACTCCTCAGTCAAGCGAGACATTGAATCAGTACTGGGTGAAACTTTACTTCTTAACTGTTTCTCAAAATCGGCCCTACGAGCCATAAGTTCTGAACTTAGTGATCTCTGTGTTTCGGCAATGGAGTAAATGGTCGCCATAATTACAGTATCAGATCAAGTACTTTAGATAACAGATGTTTATGCAAAAGTAAACGACAATCTTGAAACTTAATGTATAGGCAGGAATGTGAAGTGCTGTATTAAAGAGTATATGAACTCATTTGCTACAAATTATTATTGACACTTTTAAAATGGACTTTGGTAATGTACTTGTAAATAAACACAATTTAACTATAACAATACATCAAATACTGTTTTAAAAATAAATTATAAGTACTAGCACTTGTATACCTTTTGAAGCCTACCCGCCTTTTTGTCGTTCATTTTAGTTACTTTCAAATATTTTACCCTACGGTATTTTTTGAGCGAAGCGAACGAAGTGTGCGGAGCGTTTTACTGGAGACTTTTTACATTCTTTGTCACGAATTGGCTCGAAAACTGCTTGACGGAAAATTATTAAACTTTGCAATTAAAAAGACATACATTAGGTGATAGATTAACAAAAAAATTTTTGAAAAATGTCCCAAAAATATTTTTTTTTAATGTGTTAAAACCATGATATCACATTGAAGTCAATGAGAAACGATGAGTCAATACACTGGGCTCGGTTCGCTCAATATGCAAACGGCATCCGAGATTTCGCGAGCGCAGCGAGTCGAAATTGAGGGTTTGTTGGCGCCCCTAGTTTATTATGAGGCAGTGTTGCCGACATTAAATTCATGTTTATTAAAAAAAAAGAGCTTTATGGGAAGTTTATAACTTAAAAACTAAAAATTCCCCGGGGGATGTTTTTAGAGTGTGTCTAGCCGGCTCTTCTCAGCAGAGCAGCATTCCTAACCAGTGGTAGTCACGGACAGAGTTAACTGAATTTTTTGATGTAACTATTGGCGATTCACAAGCACGTCTAAATACCTATTAGAATTAATATTTTTAAATTAGATTTGAATTTATCATTATGACTGTGGTATTCAATTCATGACCACATCAGAGCCAAAAATTGCTATCTATCTTATTATCGTTCATTTAGTACTAGCTCATTTAGTTTAGTAATAGTATTGATGGAATATACGTAAATAATATTCATATACATATACTAGGGTCGCCAACCGACCCTCAATTTCAACTCGCTGCGCTCGCGAAATCTCGGATACCGTTTGCATATTGAGCGAAGCTATCCCTGTGTAATGACTTATCGTTTTCCATTGACTTCAATGGAGTATCAGTATTTTGACGATTATTCCTCAATGACATGATATTTTTTTTTTTAGACTTTCCTAATGTGTGTTTTTTTGATTGTTTCCAGTAGTTTTCGAGCCTATTCGTGACAAAAAATGTGAAAAAGTCTCCAGTAGAGCATTCCGATCGTTTTGCTCGCTTTGCTCATTAATGATACTTTTTTCGAAAAACTAAAAATCTACGAAAATTTGGAATACCTTTGTAAGGTGGATTATTTTCTTATGATCTAAAATCATTCCAGGGCTTCTCCCGTTTGAATTCCTAAAGTGAAGCTTTCAGGCAACAACTTAAAGTCGATCGATAATCTCTCTTAATTATAATACAACTAAGTTTTACCAGCGGCTTCGCTTACGTTGTATATAAAGTTGTATGTAACATTAACAGCTTATACAGCATTAGAGGGCGGGACAGTGATTTAACAGTAATAGTTTTACCTTAGTCAGTCTACTAAAAACCGTAATGTAATGTTTACATAAAGCTTCCTCAAAATTACACTATTTTCATTTTAAAAAAAGCCGTTTAGTATTTTTTTCAGAAAATCAATTGCACATAGACAGACAACTTTCGAGGACTTTATTTCATAGTATGTATAGATATAAATGTCGTAACAATATTCAGCCTAGCATAAGATTACTCAATTTTGTAGACTATCTCTATCTCTAAATAAATAAAAAATATATAAATAGTTATAAATAATTATATAAATGAATAACATTAATATTGTGTATTTGTGCTACATAATTCATAGAAAAACAATAAACAAACATAAGAGCAAGTAAAAAATAATATCCTAAGTGAATATCTCATTAATAATGATTTGCTAGTTAAGGTTTAGGCTTATTAGCATTGGTTAAAACGCTTATTTTTTGTATTTTCGAGAAAGAAATGGCCTTTACAAGCATATAAGTAATTGATTATTTTTATATTTTTTAAATTATTAAATTCATTAAAAAGAAATTGAGCAAGAGATGATAAAAAGAATTACGGTTTGTTATACCTTACAAGATGAGACCATTTAAATAAGAGCTAAATCATAAAAGGTGAAAATCAATTTATCCTGTTCTATGTTAACAAATATCTCCTGAACAAAATATTCTTGTTTTGTCCTCATTTGATATGTGACAAAAACAAACAGGATGCGTTCTTCGTGTCTTCTAAATATATTGTGTTTTTCCATAATCTGCAACACAACCGCTAAATATTGGAACTTTATCAATAAATCGTAACAAATGCTTTCAGAATGTATAAGAGAAGATGTTAAATAAATAATCTTTTTTCGCGGGTAGTTGTACATTAAGCAACACATAGTTTTTTGTCCTCCGTTTTTTAATTTCATTATATAGTGAAACTTTACATATATACATTAAAAAACCTTACTTAATGTACTAGAAGTAATTCTACATACCTGGCATAAATAAACTTTCACAACAAACAAGTTTCGGATAATATCACAAATGGATCTACACACACAACTACGTAAGAACATGGATGAGATTGTCAATATGTTTGAGTCCCGTATGAATCACTTTGACAAGGAACTTGCACTTTCACAAGCTTCAAAAACTTCTTCTGGCACTTGTAAGGATCTCCCAGGACTTGCAGCTAAATACTCCGCTTTCAAGAGTCTTGTTTGGAAAACCCTATCCATGTTGCGGCAGCAGTTACAATTGTTGTCAGAAGGATTTGATAAACACGAAGCAAGATCACGAAGTAAAATTCTCTTGTTTCATGGTTTACAAGAGACTACCGATGAGAAGACAGAATCCATAATTAAATCTGTGATGTTTGACCGCATGAAGCTGCCAAGTTCAGTAACAGAGAACATTGATATTTGTCATCGACTCGGCGCTAAAAGAGACAGACCACGTCCCATATTAGTCAAGTTTCTTGGTTTAAAAAATAGAAATCTTGTTTGGAATTCAAAAACCACACTTAAAGGAAGTGGCTGCACTTTATCTGAGTTCCTCACAAAGCCCCGGCAGGAGGTTTTTATGACTGCACGCAGGCATTTCGGTATCAAGAACTGTTGGACTTCAGAGGGGAATATAGTCTTAGTCTTGCCGGATAAAAGTAGGAGTAAAATAATTTCTTTAAGCGAGCTACAACTGCTACTTGACAGATTTCCTTCTTCAACTGATTCCTCTTTGGCAAATCAGGAACATAAGCAAGCTTCCAGAACTCGCCGGGCTCTTAAGGTAACTAAGTAATTAGGTTAACTAGTTGCTTAAATAGTTGTGTTCACTTCGCGATCGCTATTGTCTTTAAAATATCTAAACATGTTTAGTGTTACGTTGCGTTCCCTTTCATTTGCCTTAATACTTTAAAAACGAATACAATGTCGACTTTAAATAAATTAATATTACTTTCTTATTTCATTTGTTATGACATTTGTCAGTTAGTTGACACTAGTGAGCGTTCGGAAAGTTGTTACTGCGAGGTGTTACCGGTTTTTAAAATATTATTGTTTTATTTTTGTTTGTTACATTAATTAATATTGTTTTAATCTTAAAATGTATGGTTGTTATATACTTTTTGTTTTTGTTTTACTGTTAATCATTTACAACCATTTTTTTTTTCTTTTTATTATTTTTAATTTTACCTAATTGTTAGTTTACTATCGAGACTTTAACAGATTTTTTTTAACGTACTTTTTATGCTAAGCCATGTATGTAGTAAAATTGATTTTGTTGATTTTTTTTAATAGTCTTGTATATTTTATATAAATTATTTATTTTATTTTATTTATATTATATTAATTTATTTTATTTTATTCTATTTTTTAACTATTTTTAATTTTTATATGTCGGATATACTGAATATTGATGATAACTATTTTTCTTGTACTTCTAATGATGATTTTCTCAGTGTTTCCAGTAATAGATAAAATTAAAATTTACAAAACACTGCGTAATCTCTGTAATAGAATGTGTAGGGATGCAAAACGTCGTCATATCTTTTCTTCCATACACAATCTTTCGGGTCCACAAATGTGGAACTTCTTAAAGTCACTAGGTGTCTCTAAAAATCGTAATACTCTCAATCACACTGTTGATTTAAATCTTTTAAATACACATTTTTCTTCCCCACCCTTAATACTTTCTAAAGAACGTAAATCTAAAACCCTGCAACAATTGTCAAATGTCACCGCACCTATCTGTGATTCTCCTTTTTTCTTCCAGGTTTTAACGGAGGGAGATGTGAAAAATTTCCTACTTTCTACCTCTTCTAAGGCCGTCGGTAATGACGACATTAGTAGAGATATGCTTATTCCTATAATCGATATCCTATTACCTATTATAACTTATATTTTAAATTTTTCTTTAAGAACTTTCACATTCCCTTCTGCATGGAAGGCAGCACATATAATTCCCTTACCTAAAATCAGTAATCCTACCTTGCCTTCTCACTATCGTCCAATATCTATACTCCCTTTCCTTTCAAAAATTCTCGAAGACGCTGTACACAAGCAACTCTCAGAATTCCTTCTTGGTAATAATCTTTTAAGTCCTTTTCAATCTGGTTTCCGTCCTCATCATAGCACTACCACAGCACTAATCAAAGTTACTGATGATATCCGATATGCGATGGATAATAAACAGCTTACGATACACGTTCTTCTGGATTTTAGTAATGCATTTAATTCAGTGGACTTTGATATTTTGCTTGGTATCCTCTCCACTTTCTCTATATCTCCTTCCGTTTTAAACTGGTTCAAATCATATCTTTACGGGCGTCGGCAGGTTCTGAAATCCGATGACAGTTCTTCTCATTGGATGGATCTTTCTGCTGGTGTACCTCAAGGCGGCGTACTATCTCCATTACTCTTTTCTATATTTATAAACGAAGTCTCTAAAATAATATCTTCTTCCTACCATCTCTATGCAGATGATTTACAGCTTTACAGACACGACACTTTTTCTACAATCGAACAGGGAATAGCATCTATCAACATCGACCTTGAAAACATACACTTATGGGCAGAAGAATATGGTTTACTAGTTAATCCAAATAAGTCTCAAGCTATTATAATTTATAACAAGCAATCTCGCAATAAAATCAATTTTTCCACCTTGCCTTCTATTCTTTACGATGGTACTCCAATACAGTACCTAGATACTGTAAAAAATCTGGGATTAACCATGGACTCCCATTTCACTTGGGTAGCTCACTTCAGCGATATAAGCAGGCGCCTATATCGTTCGCTACACTCACTTAAACGTCTTCAAAATTTATTTCCCTTTAAAACTAAAATTATACTAGCCCAATCTCTCCTACTTCCTCTTCTTGACTATGCTGACATTTGTTATTTAGATGCGACTGAGGAGCTACTTGACAAATTCGATTGACTTCAGAATTTATGCATCCGTTTTATCTACGGGTTGCGTAAATTTGACCACATTTCGGAATACCGCCGTGAGTTAAAGTGGCTCCCTATCCGCTTCCGCCGGAATGTGCATGTATTAACACTTCTCTATAAAATTCTTCTAAAATCTTCTCCTTCTTACTTGCAAGATCTCTTTCAATTATGTCCACCTAGACAATTGCCTGAGCGATCTTATGTTTCCTTAAAATTTCTTGAGGTGCCGCACTATAACACTGCCCATTACCGCAAATCCTTTTCTGTTCTTGCTGCTCAACTCTGGAACTCATTACCTCCTCACTTGTACGAAGACTGTCCCACTATTACTTCCTTTAAGTTTAGACTGAAGAATTACTTCCTCTCCCTCTAAAATGTCCTCGGTATATATATATTATATTTATGTAAGTATGTATTTTATTTATATTTTTGTATATTTAAGAAATATGTGTTTATATATTCAGATATAAACGTGTATGTATGTAATTGTATGTATTTAATATATATTTGAATATCTTTTTAATACTTTTAATATATATTTTTTTTCGATATTTATTGTACCTATACCGCGATTATCAAAATATTTTTTCCGATAACGAAGGGTTTCTGGTAGAGATTTCTTTTAAGAGATAAGTCATCCTTTTTGTGTATACTATATTTTAAATAAATTGTATATTGTGATTTACTGGTGCATAAATAAATAAATAAATAAATAAGAACACTATATTATTGCAATAAACTATATATTAAATAAAGGCTCTTTCAGCATACACCCTGATATTTGACTTACTGTAGCGTTATTTATATTCTGTCAGATGCTTTTAAGTCTTGTGCTATACTAACGATCATTTTCTTTGTCCCTGTTTGTTGCATTATTAAAATATTGGGAATTACATAATGTTAAGAAGGACATATAATTTCTATAATATCATAGAACAATGCACACTATTAATTACAATATATCATTGTCTAAAATAATAAAACCAACATTAATATATAATGCATTACAGTAAATCATAATTTGACTGATAGCATTGAAAAGAAAACAATCATATCATTTCATCGGGTTACCCAAGAGTAAGACATGAGATCAATAGCTCTGATTGGAAGATATATATCTCTGTATTTATATCCTTCAGAAAAGATAGCTTTGTGAAAGACTGAAATATTATGTTTTTTGGTTAAATTATATTATTTATTACTGTCACTTTGTATATTTTTGGCATAATTATTTTATGTCTTTGTAATAAATTGTGTTAATAAACATTAGTAATGCTTTTATATGCGATGAATTAAGCAAACAATGAACATAAGATTTTAAACATGATTCTTAAAAAAGTATATTCATAAATAAATGCACAATTTATAAGAAAACAATATGTAACTCTGACATATTCTTAAAAAAATGGCAAATATGAAACATAAAAATACTACTAGTAATGATATTATAAAACAAACAATTATATTACTAGGATCCGCCAACCGTGCGCGGCGGGTGTTAAGCTGAGCCCCTCTCCTTTCTTCTTTTCTTGATAACTTTTGAATGGCTAAACATTTTTTTAATCTGTTTTCGTTATAACAGCCGCGTTCGGCTCAAACATACATGAGAAACTTTTTAGCTAATTATCTCGTCGCATTCTGGAGATAACTAAACACAAAAAAGGTCTTCCAAACGGTTACGCTCAGCTCAAAAATATCTCGTATATTCGATACTTTGAAACAAAAAAACAAACAGACATTTGAAAAAAACATCACATAATATTTTGGTATTCACATCGCTTTCCCAACTTACTAACCGTAGAAACTCGCAAGGAAGTTGATTATTCTGTGACCACGGCTGAAGTTCGCTAATAATCTCTGCATCCGTTAAGAAAAGCTTGCCCCAGTGGAAATACTACTGACAATTTGCCTGGTGTACTTTATAAATGATCTAAAAACCATGCAATATAGTAACCGATCTGATATCTGAATATTAATTTAAATATTCACTAAAATGTATTATTGTGTATATATAGTTTATAAAAATATGTTTCAGTTATACATAAATACAAAATAATAACAGCATTTTTTTCTAAACATCACTATTTTTGTTAATTTACAAGTGAGATATGATCATGTATTATGTTGTTATTATTGTATTGTATTTAAATTTGTTACAATATACATGTCTTTTTTTTAATATGTATATATTGTCTTTAAAGTATAAAAGTAATAATTTTAATTCACTGGATAATTCACAAATTAAGACGTAGATGATGGTTGTAGTTAGATTAAAGCAACGTATTTGACACATCAAATCATCCATCACATTTAATAAGCTTGTCTCAAACAAACAACATTACATTTATAAAATGATTTATATTTAAATATACTGTGTAAGTATATTGTTTTTATTTTATGTATAATTACAATAATAATGATTATTATTATAACTTATAATAAAATGTAGATAGTAATTTAAATATTGACCATAAAAAGCAATTATTATTCAAAATGTTTGTAATATAATTAATACTACAGGATAAATAAACGTATAAGTAATATGAGTAAAATAATAAGAATTCTCAGACAACAATAATATAAATGAAGTATGTTTTTTTAGTATGTAACTTGAACAAGGCTTCTTATTATTCACTATAAAACAAAGAGAGCTGTCTATAATAACCTTTGATATATTTGAATAGGAATCCTTTGCAACTGAACACATCAGTGCAGTCATGAAACAGACGCTTTGTCTTTGCATATTACATAGAGCTCCAATGGATTTGTATCAAAGTGCGAGTAACGTTAAATAGCCTTTATATCACGGTATCAATGAAGAGAATTTATACGTTTTAAATTAAGTTAAACAGTGTTGTTAATCTTTTCCATTCATTATCTGTGATAGATAATAATGTGTAAACCTTTACTCTGAAAGCTGATGGAGTTTTAATATTTTCTTATGTTAAGGTTTTTATCGTGTACTCTTATTAGTTTCTGGTCTTGAAGATTCAAGATTTTGTACGAATCCCTCAGATTAGTATTTTTTTATCTTCCACTTCGAATTTTTAGAATAATCATACAAAATTAAGGAATAAAATCCATATAACTTAATTTTTTTGCGTTGTACAATACTTTCTTTGTTATTATGGTCTTAAATAGCTAATTGATTTTGATTTTTTTTTCAATGGGTACTGTTTTTATTTAATTTCATCGTAAATAAATATTGAATCGGATATAGCATAACTGCGTAATCATAAAATAAAATTTTAAAATTAATTGTTATTTATATATGTATTTGCAATTACAAGATGTCCGTAACTTTTATAATGTATTCTAATAATTATTAGGATTGGCTGCTTTTTCATGCTAATAATAAGCATTCAGGAAACAAGCATTCAATATTCTTGTCACTTTTCAACCGGTCGCAATCCACATAGCAATGTAAAGTAGTTAGCTTTTTTTACATTTATAATTTTAAAATTCGTAATATATTATTTATCCGAGAGGCGAAACCGTCACCATATATAACAAATAGACTTATAATATGTATAAGTGATGTACTTGATTTAGTTATTTCATACTAATAGTATTTAAACATGAAGTATAATTTTTCAGTCAACTGCCACAAGACTTTCTATAATGTCATTTTGTAAGGAACACAAGCCACTATTAAGGTGACGGTGACGCTGTCATGGCCAGTAGGGCTAACAGCAGACACACAAAAAAAAATAAGGAAATTTCTTACTATTCATGTGTAACGAAGTTGAGAACCTAACATAATCACATTGTATTCGTGTTCCTTGTATGACATACTCATATTCAAGTAAAATACATATACAATAAAAACAGAACTCAGCACAATAATAATATTTATATAACATTAATGTTTTATTAAGACGAAGAAAGTATAAAATAGTGTTTATCTTATAAAATTTGACATGTAGTAACCAATTTCATTTGGTTATGTTCCGTCGGTGAGTGAGAGAATCCGGAAGCCCAACTCCCCCCTCTGCCAAACATGATAGTGATGCCTAGAAAAAGTATACCCCAGGAGGGTACCGACTTCGATGAAGCCGGGGAACCCCTCTCCGATCAAAATCGGAGGAATGATTCTTGGATTTTGCTCGGGCTGCCCATTGTATCTGGGGCGGGCAAAGTATCGCGGTTTGTGTTTTCTGAGGGCAAGCGATGGCAAACAGCGGCACCCCGCTCCACTCTAGATGTGGACTTTTGCAACATCCGGGGACTTCATTCCAACTTAAACGCCGTCCATTAAGATCTAGAGACGGTGCAGCCGGCCTTGTTGTTTTTGACGGAGACGCAGATATCTCAACCCAGCGACGCAGCGTATCTATCATACCCCGGGTATAAACTAGAACATCATTTTATACCACATGCCGGGGTATCTGTGTTCGTAAGGGAGAATATCTGCTACCGTCGCCTTCAGATTTATTAAGGTCGGGACTTTACCAATGTGATCAATAGAGCGAAGCAGTATTTTAGACCTGGCCAAAGACTTGCGCTCTATAAGGCGCAGGTCCGGCCGTACATGGAGTACTGTTCTCATCTCTGGTCCGGATCACCCCAATATCAGCTTCTACCATTTGACCACGTACAACGGAGAGCCGTTTGAATTGTCGGGGACCCGGTGCTCTGCGAACGGCTGGACTCTTTGGCATTGCGTAGAGACGTGGCTTCGTTGTGCGTCTTTTACCGCATTTACAACGAGGAGTGTTCCGAAGATATATTCGATCTGATGCCTGCCGCCGACTTTCATCACTGCACAGCTCGCCATCGCCTCCTTCATCATCCATAGCACCTGGATCCGTGGCGATCTTCCACTGTGCGGTTTTCAAGGACTTTTTTCCCACGTATCACTCGAATGTGGAACGAATTTCCTTCGGCGGTATTTCCAGATCGATACTATAAGAGTACTTTCAAAAAAGGCATAACTTCCAATTTCCAAAGCATGCAACGCTCTTGTGAATCCTCGGGTGTTGCAAGAGTTTATAGGCGGTGGCGATCACATATCAACGGTTACCAGCAAGCTCGTTTGCCCTCCACTAACATAAAAAACAAAAGAAAAGGTTTTTTGATTACTTAGTTACTACCTAGTTTTAGATTTTATGTAGAATGTGAATTGTGTTCCCAGAAATAAATAGATATATCAATATACAAAAGAAATAATATTAACAATATTACATTAAAATAAAGATTGAGTTTTATAAATCAATCCAAATAATCAGATAGGTACGCCTAGTTAGAGAGTAGTTGTGACGCACTACTCTTCTAGTTTAGAAGTCAGTGGCTTAGAGACCATATTTGAGACAGTTGGACACTGATTTCAACGTCTGTTCAACAAAGTTTTATTATATTACAAATAATAAGTGCTTCTCCAATATTGTTCAGAAGATTGATCTAATAACTACACATCGACAACAATATTTTCTCATTCATAATAAAGTAATTCATTTTATCTATCACAGGTAACTAATACAATATCTTTAAAAATATGATGATAATAAACGGATCAATATTTTCAGTTTTATTTGTATTTGTAAATTATAACACAATTTTCGCGATAGTTAATATTGGGTAGAACTCGAAGAATTCGGTCTGCCCATTCCTTTGTACCCGACTTTCGAATTTTGGAAAAATTTCTTCACAGGAGGTCTTTTTATGACCCCCTAAGTCCGAAATGACCATTGGTCAAAAAGTTTATATATATATATATATATATATATGCGTGCGTCCAGATTCCACTTTTGTCAGCACGATAGCGGCCGCAGTTTCGCTCGGATCGCTTTCAAACTTTGCACAAAAATCAACCATCCAAAAAAGAAGGTCAAGTTCGTTAAGCAGAGAAATCCGGCCACAGAGGGCGCTAGGGCCTCACTTTTTCTGATTTCAGTTTATATTATATGATGTCTTTGATGAATACCTATAACTAATGTAGATAAACCGAAAACCTAACTTCAATTACTTAGGGGGGGGGGGGGGGGGGGAAGTAAAAAACCGAAAATTTTTGGAAAAAAAATCATAACTTTTTTCTGGTAAACATTTTTACATCATAAGTATTTTTAATAGAAAGGTAATTTTTTACTCTAAATATAGGTACCAAAAGTTTTTCGTAAAAAATTAGAGAAAAAAAAAACACTTTTAGCTTGAAAATTTAAGGTAGGTAAAACCACGGCAACTTTTTTCTGGTACACATTCCCTCCTCGCAAATATTTTTAATAGAAAGGTTATTTTTTATTCTAAATTTAAGTACCAAAAGTATTTCCAAAAAAGATACCTTTTCCGAGAAAAAAAATAAAAACCACTTTTCGCTTGAAATTTTTTGATGTAAACAACGGCATCATGTGTTATTCTTAGGTAGTGAGTTATATTTTAAACGAGTTACTCACAGGTCTACCCACGCGTGTCCCCCTGCGGGCACAGTTTTTTTTTATAGGCCTTTGTCTATAAAATTCTGTGGAAAACATTTTAAATATAATTAGTTATCAATATGAGTTCATCCGCCACTGTTTAAGACAGACATAAAAGCTATGTCTTAAAGTTATGCTTGGCTTCCAGATGCTGCTTTGGTCAGAATGAGACAATATTAAACAAACTCAAATTAAAAAAATAAATACAGACTAGAGTATTAATAAATGTAAAAGCAAAAGTTTTAATAAAAAAAGGTAACGATGAAGATTTTTATACAAAAATAAATGAAGGAAGTTTTTAAAATAAGACTATTGTCTTTATCAAATGTCGGCGTATACATAAAATGTTCAAACGCCTTTTATGTTTTATATAAATTCCCAGGTTGAAAAAAAATCGGAATATTTAAATAACATGGTAATATAAAGTTTAATTTCCCCTTATATGTCACTTTTAACTTTTATTCTGAAGAGGTGGGGCATAACGCAATGATATTTTTCTCCTTGTGTTTTTCGTATTTTCCTTTCTTTTTCACCTTACCTCTTGTATATATTGTGATATATGTCTGACTTAAACTCAAAAAAGCAATTCAGTCGTTGATTATTATCGTTATTTATGCAATTATGATTTTATAATATCTATACTATAATTAAGTATTAACTAATAAATCCACTTCAAGAATATTTTGATTGTACATTTTTTGACAATTTATATAAACTAGCCAACCACGTTAAATATTGAGATTCCGTAGCATAATAGTCCCTTAAGTGATTTCAGTTGTTTGAAGAACTTGGTGTAACATTCCTTATTTTGTGTGAAAACTGTTCACTCTCAAACTATACTAACAATGTGAAGTACCTTCACTGAGCTGTAAGGTAGCGTCGTCAAAATGTTGTTATCAGAGGCTCAAGATGTTTGCTTGGGGGCATTGTTTATGTTACATTGTTCCATACTGTGTGAAACTTTAAGGCAACCGATTTATATAAATATTTTTTTATGTTTTATCTTAAACCACTCTTGTTAATAGAATAATGTACTTTAACTACGCTTATTCATCAAAATTACATATTTTACAACTATTTTCTATACAATTTTACAAAAACATTTTATATATCATAACGTCGACCTTACTTACATACATACATATTATAGTTTGAATCCTCAAAATATATATATTATCAAAGAAAAAGGTATCTTATGAGTTTATTTTACGGTACATAAATCAATATTTCTAGATTTATTTTTATAAAACAGTAATAAATATCAATAAGATATAATACTGTAACTATAGTTAATTTTATTTAAGTATAATATTAAATTATTATTTCAACAGAAGTAACTTGCATTTTTTTGTTTATATGATTATTTAAACAATACTAATTTTAATTGACATATCTTAAAATATATTGTTATATTTTTTTACATTAAATCAGTCTGTGAGTTAGCCAAAATGATATTCCTAAAAAAATTGTATACATAGCAATAAACAAATAAATTTAATGTTTTTTATTCTTCTATTAACAACACATGCTCCATTTTATAATCTATGATGGCACTGTCGCTCCACTTTCATCTAAAATAGTAATAAGCCATTTATTAAAACCCAATGTGTATTTTTTACTGAATTAATATTCAGTAAAAAATAAACATTGGGTTCAAATTCAATCAAAATTCACAAGCTAACTTGAAAATTATCGAAATTGAACCTCCTCTCTGTCATCTCCTTTATGTCAAATTCGAACAAAATAGTTTCTCTGATCTCGAGCGTTACAAGTGATTAAAATTTGAGCAATAACTTGTTTTTAGAATTTCAAACGAATAAGAGATTCTTTTGAGACTAATACTTCAACATAATCAGGGACAAATATGATTTGTTTCATTTCCGGCACTCATTTTTTTAATCTATCATTTGCAACGCCATCATTTGGACTTGAGTGTTATCACAGTGTGTATCTCTATGGCTGTTGCTGCGAGTTAAGTATCTTCTGATACTACTGACATCGACAGCCCCCTAATTATAATTTATTTAATATTATTAAAGTACCTTATAATTTAAATAGGTCCTGGCAATATAGTTTAAAATAATTTATTTGAATAATTTGATAGTTTTGAAAATGCTATTATTACATAAATACACTAAGTATGTTTTATTTATAAAAGAATATGAAACTTATTACATTTTGTGATTAAAACCTTAGATAAAAAATATCAAACTATTATTTACAGATATTTAGGCAAGCATGTTAAATCTAAAATTAAGTTAATATAAAATTAAATAATAAATAATTAAAACTTTTTTAATACGTCTTGTACACGCGTGAAGAAAATTTCGACTGGTTTGAATATACGAGTATATACGTTATACGCTTGAACTCTTGCTCTGTTGCTATTGACGACTTTGGAACAATGGGATTTTTCTTTTGCATGTTATCTTTTCTTCGATATATGACGAGCGCACGTAATTACATTAACACTCCTCAAACTTTAAAAAAAAATTGTTGAATGAAATGGAAATAGTGTAGTAGTTTGAATGTCTTTTTTTATTTTTATATTATTTTTTTATTTTTTATAAAATTTACCTGCACTTTTTATTGTAGGTAGGTTGGGTCATCTTGTCAATAATATAGTCAATACTTCGTTTGTCAAAATTAGAAAATATTGGTAGTAACGAAATTCCTATATAACAACCATAAAAAGTTTTTTAACAAAAATCACAAAGCAGCATTATTGTGACTTCAAAGGGAACTGTCAATACAAAATTTTTGTCATATTTGGAAAAAAGACACAATAATTTTGAAACAATATGTGAACTGAAATCGTTGCCTATTCCTTATTCGTATTGATAGGTAATAATATTGTGTATGTTTTAAAAATAAAAGATCCAGGTCAAAATTTTTCCTTAAAAATTTCCAAGGTAAAATTTAATTTTGCGATATTTAAGTTCTAAAATGAACAAACAAAATATATATATGTATATTTTGTATATATATATATATATATATATGTGTACAAAATATACATATAGAAATAAAGAAAAGATATATAATACAAAGAAAGCAATTTCGTTGAGGCTGAATTAATATTTGCGTATTTTGTTCATATAGAGTACGGTGTAGGTATATTCTGGTGCAGCTGGCGAACTGTTAGGACCGCAAAGTTGGGTCATTATTAATTCTGTTTTCGTGTAGCAGCTTGATAATGTTTCAGCCTTTTTATTAGGAAAATGTTGTAATGACTGTTAATATAACGACACGCCACGCTGTACATGCGATTGTGTTACATAAAAATAGGGACTGTATTTTACTCCGCCTATCTTTATATTACTTTTATTATTTATAAAGCAGACGTGGCCATTATTTAAAATCTATTAAAATAACTTTAAGCAAAATTGGTAAAGGGATAGTATAAACATTTTTTATGAAGTATTTATAATTTGATAGTATCATTGTCATGGTAATAATTACTTAAAATTAAAAAATATTTACTCAAAAGAAATATATTGCCTTTTCAACAAAGTTTATGTTTTAATAGCTTTTCAAAAATAATTTCACTTTGAATGAATTTCTCTCTTCGATTTATTTTCATAAAAACCAATTCTTTATTTAATATACCTGAAGGTTATGAAGGGAGGAAAGGGAAGTGAGTATTGGTAAACAATTTACCACTAAAATTATTATTATTATTATTTTATTTCAAGGTCTTTTAACTAAATATTTCTTTTGATGGTTGTAAATTGTTATCAAATACATAACGGCAAATAATAGCCTACAAACAACGGAATCTTACGTTACTATGCACTATGGTGGTCCATGTCAACTTCAAGTTTTTTTTGATCCCAATGAATGTGTTAACATCGTTATCATGAAAGCATTCAACAAAGCTGAGCTATGTACTTCAATAAAAGAAATAAATATTTTAGCAACGTTATTCATTTAAGCCTCTAGTTTTATATTTAAATTGTATTATTAAAAGCAGCAACTACTGCTTGGTAACTACTGCTAGAATTCCGTTCATTAAACATTTCACAAACTTTTCTCCCTGTTTGTAAATTTTTTTTTGCTTTTGCTTTTGCTTTTGCTTTTGAAAAGCTTTATTATCATTAAAATGTGTATAATCATGTTTAGTTTATATTCATGTTTAGGTGTGTGAAGCTTATTTACATTTTAAATCAATATAGAATGACAAAGCCCTAGACACGAACAGGACTCGCATCTGGGATTTTATAGAAACTGACCTGTTGCTCTAATAATTGAACTTGTAATAGTTGTAATGGATCTTACACTTTTCATGTAGGCACCTACAACAATTTTCAAAAAGAAGCCTTTTCCATAATACATGAAAATAACTGAAGCAATCAAGAATGAATGAACATTAACACGAATCTTTTTATTAGTTTTATTTTATTTTTCATTTTATTAAGCATATTGTCAGCGTCTATTTTATTAATTGTTATATGTTTATTTGTGTGCTTAGAGTAAATTCATGATATTTTAAAATATATATAATGTTATGTATCAAGCTTGTATTCAAATGTTTTTGGAAAAGTATTTACGGACATCAATTCTTTTACACATCAGTATGCCGAGCCGCGAATAGTGATATAAAACACAATCCCTATCATTTCTTGTATCTCTTATCTTTTTATTCCTGAAACAATAACCTTTTGAATGCTAACAATTGTTTTCCGTCGAAAGGATAACAATGTTTAAGTTAATAGATAAATGTAGTTTACTACAATTATTTGTTCTTTAAATCATATCGATGTTTTATTTAAATAATATTTAATTCACATTATGTGAACATCGAGATATTTATGGATTATATTTAAACACACCTTTTTTATCAGAAACTATGAAGATTCTATTGTATAAATTTAATCTCTCCAAAAACTTTTTTAAACACTTATATGATAACCATTTATTAAAATATTACGTATCAATAAATGTACTTTTGTTAAAAATATTCACAAGACTAAATCCATTACTACTACTACATACATTCAATTTAGACCTTAATGCAAGGGGATATAAATGTCCATAAGGAGATGTTGTGGCTTGATTTGAATTAAATACAATTGAATATTATTTTTGGAGAGAGTGAGAAATGTCTAAAGAAGAGAATTAAACTGTTTTTGGATTCAAATCGCTACATCTACGTCTGGCTTAGAAACTAACAACTAAGTTGGTAACTCTGTAAGACTTGAAGTTAAACTTAGTCACTGATTTCTGCATCCGATTACATTAAGTTTTATCCAGTAAGAAAAACAACAGAAGATTACTAAATTGAATATAATATTATATTAATGTTTGTGTTTAAAAGTAAAGTGGGGAAATCCGTGACTACCTCTGTTACCTTCCCCTTCTACTATATAGCAAGGCTGTATTACTGTTATTATTTTATACAGCAGTTCGCTTTGATTTTGATAAATATGTACATGAGTTATTTAAATAAATCTATGAAATAATAAAAAAATAACAATTATTATCTTCTGATAATAAACGAGAGTCGATTAATAAAATAATTATATTTTAACTTTAATAAAGTTTAAAAACGTATTAATTTCATTAAAAGTTTTTCTTTAGTTATCGCAAATATGCGATAGAACAAAATTTTTAAAGAATATATTATCCAACAATACATTACGTACAAATGCTATTAAGGTCAGAGAATTTACAAATATTTGATGTAATCGAGTATGCACCTCTTGAGAAGTAATATTCTGCTTAATTTTAAATAATTTAACATCTCGTAATGATCATACCTAGGTAACCTCTCACATACTAGTTTTTAACTTGATCCGTTTTTGTCACATTAAATATCCATTTAAACATTCGCAATTCACTGGCATGGCATATCTTCAGCATTGAGATCCATATAAGGGATACATATGTTATCTCATATAAATGTTTGATAATTAAATTTATCCATTATTTAAATGCGGCATCAGGAATTGTAAGTGGATCTTGTAACTTGACGCCAAATCATTCACGCTACGTTGACCATGTGCTTGAGAATTCGATGTATTTTGACAACAACTTGATAATTTTTAAGGTTTTGTTATCAATTATACAACGATATTTTTACTACGAATTTTATAGTCAGTACACTCTATTGAAAAATATACTGTCACAGTATCAAATTTAAAGTATAACAAAAAAAAATGTACAAAATTTTGGATATGGTGCTATATCTTAAAACGGTAACCTTGAATAATATAACAGTGAGGAACAATGTAACACAAACAATGACCCAAAGCAAACAATTTGAACCTCCCTTAATTTAATTTGGACGACGTTACCAACGTAACAGCTTAGTTAATATAGTATTAATACATTAATACAATTGAAGCTTTTATTTATTGAAAAAAATTAAAATAATTACTAAAACAGTACATTTCATATCAAGATTCAAATCCTAGTCACTATTAATACTTTTATGCGATAGCCTTTTTGTAACTTGTGGCATATTTAGCGTACTTTTGTAGATGGATAAGCAATAATTAGATTTTTGGTACACCTAGCCAACTATATCTGTCTGAATAGCGCAGTTTCGAATCATTTGAATATTCATTGCCGCGCAGAGATTTCTAGTGGTTTTGAAGTATAAGTAACACCGTCCACTTCTTTATATCTCTGTCCAATATTTCAAATATATCAATTTCAATTCAGTAAGTTACTATAAAATATTCTTATTTAGAGCTCTTCGTCTCTTTTGTAACATTTTGTAAGGAAACTTTTTTTTTATTTATTTATTTATTTATTTATTTATTTCGTCAACATTATTGTATGCATGAAAGCAATAAATATAATAATACTTTATATTTTTTATTTTCTTTTGGTTTAATATAAAGCTAAAATCTCCACATGAAATGTCATTTATTCTCAGAGCCAACAGGAATAGTCAAGAAGATAGCGTGTCACTGGTTTCTTGTAAAAACAGCTTTTTTGTGTTGGACGCAACATGAGTTGTCACTTTGGAACAATTCCATATCAGATAAACGGAAAGGACATGGGGTAGCAGAAAATTAAATATCTTATAGTCTCGGTCCATAAAAGTGATTTTAAAAGGCATAATATTGCGTCTCACTATTCTAGGTGATAACTTAAAATACATATATAAAAATCTATCCCCTTACACATATGTATCTGACTGATACCACTTTCACCTATTTTCCTCACTATCACATAACGCCTCTCTCTGCTTAAACTTTCTCCCGGATTTTATTCCGAAAAAAAATATTAAAATGTTATGCCTATTTTTGGGGTTCAGTAACGAACTCCTATACTTTTTCAACATTCTCAAATATAAAAAAATTAAGAAACCTTCGAATATAAATATCTTATTATTTTTAGCTCAAAATCTTTTGTTTTTATTATAAAGAAATTGTTTTCAAATATTCATCATAAACGAAGATCACTTTTCCTAACATTTGATAACGAAATTCAAGGATAAAATTTTTGACATTCATTTGTTATTTCACTTTGCTATTTATTACAATTGTCATTAATTAACTGCACTAACATATTATTCTACATATTATATAATAATTTAACCACTCTTATCATCTATCGTTTGTTGGCTGTACGACATATATCTTCCTTTAAAAGTAATTGGTTAAAATCAAAAGGAGACCCGCATGGTGAAAATAAAACGATATATTCAGATTATGAGCCTAGACAAAATGTTGCGAATTTACTAATGTTAGTAATTGTTAGTATGAAATACCTTTAGTATTACATAAGTTTGGGCGTTACAAGTTGGACCCTCAATTTCACTGAATTTTAGCTACAGTGTATCCTTAGTATTGTCACACAAACTGGGAGAAATTGCCTGCGTAACGGTTTTGTGTCCTCCGTAAACTCTTCACTAAACCGCGAAATGGCGGCACCCAGTCTAAAGTTTAAAGGCTACTGGATAATAAAATGAAATATAAGAAACAAAGTGATTAAAATATAAAAGAAAAAAAATGCTATTTTTTGCGACTTTTGCTTTACTTCTTACATTGAATGTATGTTTGTCATAATTTTCTATAAAAATTATAAGTATAAAAGAGTAAACATTTCATAGAAAAAAGTATTGAATATTAACCAAACATATCAATTTATTTAATATTATTATACATACAGTGACGGTAACCTGTAAATGTAGAAAAAAAAATAATTCTCAAATTTTTATAACCAAACGTAATCATCTATTCTGTAATATATAAAAACCTTAACATGAATACCTAAAACATTGAAACCCCATTAGTTTCAAAAGAAAAGAAATACACATCGTTATATATTATATAAAATCGTGTGAAATTGTTTTCTGAAACTATTACGATTAGGCTAGATTTAACGGATAAATTTCCATTGTTGGGACCGTGATATACATAGAAGGTAATTGGACGTCACTCACACTTGGACGGAAATCTGACGAAACTTTATGTAATATGCAGAGATCAATCGTATGCGAATTAGCATGTTTACTTAATAAAATAAAATATTTTCAATTGAATATACTATTGAGTCTTCTGAAAATTTACCTCTATTACCATTTCATTTTAATATAAAATTTATTTTTTTCCAATCCAAGTTACAGTACCGTGAAATATATTTATATTATTATTATAATACTAATACTAATTGTTTTTATTTATTTATATTTAATTACCATTTAAAGAGTGTTTGTTAATGGGTAGACCCACGAACATACTCAAGTATCTTATTTAATATTATTTCAAAATAGTCATTTAATTTTAAAATTCATATATTAAAGGCAATTCTGATGAATACCTGTCGGGAATGATTTAATTCGAGAGTAATAGAGGCGACTAGCTTTGATGTCAAAACATCACCTTAAATATAAATATGAATGTCAGATAAAGACATCATACTTTTCTAATAAGAAATCATACATTATACATATTATTCAGTCGTCATTGATATAAGACAATTTATCAGATAACCTAAACTCCATAACAACTTGGAGTATTTTAATTTAAAAAAAAGTATTTAAAGTAGCTCAAAAATTCAAAAGAAAATATCGAAGTCAAAAAGTTTTATTTGATATTAATATATTTGATTGTGGCATGAAATTATAGTTTGGAATTTGAAATAACTTAACTCTGCATTATATACTTTGTTTATATTGGACCACAAGGAGCAGGTACATCTGATGGTAGGTGATGCCGTCATAGAGACATTTGCAAATATTGATGCGAACGCATTGCCAATCTCGATACGGATTGTTCAAAAGAGAAGAAAAGTAAGAAAAAAAAAATTATAATAGATACTTTTGCCGATTTTATATGAAAGGGCGTTACAAGTCCAGTTACACCACTCCAAACGAGTTATATTATGCAGGGGTACCTTATCAATGGTGAATTAAAATATCCGACATAGTGGTGTATAAGCAAAGGAATTATTTGATATAACTCGCAACTCTATAATTAGTTATAATTAACTCTATAATTACAGACAGATAAGGCTATCAATTTAAAAATCGAATTGAAACGATATTTCGGGAGAAAAGTTTAGGTCATCTTTAAATCATTAAAAACATTCATAAGGTTCTATAAAAACCCATATTTATTATTTATAGTTCAATTGGCGTATGTCTAAAATATTTGTTCACATAACAAATATTCTGTTGAAGAACTGTCCTTTCAGTAAACTTCTTTTGAAAAGAATTTATGCCCAGGTTTCGAGTTCAGTCCAAAATTCATAAATGACACCGGCGAGACCACGATAATTCACAGACTAATTTCGAAGTTTGGAATTGTTCGAAATGGTAACATAAAAGAGTAGTATCATTCCCTTCGGCCTTACAAAGTTTTAACAGAATGTTTTGTGAGAAGGGGCGCAAAGATATGGTAAAAAATGCAACAGGATATGATAAAAAAATCAAGTGATCAAGTAAAAATAATAAATAAAATTTTATTCTGGACAACAGTTAAAGTGGCTCCTAATTCACTTGTACACGCAAATTGCTTAACAACATATTTTCATATCCTTGTTTATTTCTACGTGTTTCTTTAAGGCAATCGTTGTCAAGCATTTAAATTCTCGAAAGACCTTATAATGAATTTTAATTAGTAACTATTTTAATTCATCTATATTCCATTTCGCTTACTTACTACTTTAGGTACTTTGAAGAGAAGAGAGGTAATGGCGATAGGTCTGTAGTTGGCTGGGTCCATGCTGTCACCTTTTCAAGGATCGGATGGACAAGGGCACACATTCCTGAGACCGGGGTTATGGATTTAAGATAGGAATACCGAAATAGATACATTAGCGTTCGAGTCAACTGAGGGGCTCATTTTCGTAGTACCAATTGAGAAATGCCCTCCGGCCCACTTGACATATAGACGGCCAAATAGAGACTTTCGGATGATTTCTTCCCAATTTTTTTTTCCGGTATTGAGCTCTAACGCTACAAGATGGTATGCGGTGTCTTTTCTTGGTAGTCAAAAGTTGAGTTTGAGGCAAAAAGTATGCCCTAGAGATCGGTTTTCTCTTTTGCCGTGTGGGCCAGAGAATCTTTCCCAGTGTGCAATGGCAGTACGGACGGGTACCAAAAGTTACCTAGAGTAGCTTTGGAAGGCACCTAGAATTATAAGGTTATAAGGACATTCAGTATTTTTTAAAGTAGAAACAAACAGATAAACGGAACAAATAGAAAAACTGTTCTGTTTCTTTAATCTAAAGCAGTATCTCGTGAATATTGTCATTGTTTTGTTTTTTTTTAATATCTACGATATATATAATAATCATTTTTGCATTATATTTTTTTTATTTAAATTGTATACGGGTTATTGAAAATATGTCGTTACATTCTACAAGCTTTAATATTATTTTAATTATGCAAATATGCAATTAATATTATTTTCCAGTTTTTCATATTTTTGTGAAAAGCATAAATGTAAATAATTTAAATTTGTTTACCTTAGTGTAAATTTATCAAATTAATAGTATTTTCTCAATATAGAATTCTCACTACGAGGGTCAAACTGAAAGTTTTTAGAAAATCAAAAACTAAGCATTCTAGCAAGTTATTAGTTTTATTGTAACTTTTCAAAATAGCGTCCATTTACATCAATACATCGCTGCATTCGATGGAACCATTGACAAAAGCACCTTGCCCACTCGGCCTTAGGGGTCTCTTCGACGGCGTTTTGAAACGCAGCCACTGCTTCTTCGGCGTCTATAAAACGTTTTCCTCGAAGTTTTTCTTTTATTTTCGGAAATAAATAATAATCGCAGGGTGCGAGGTCGGGGCTATACGGCGGGTGACCCAGTAATTCCACGTCTGAGGTCACCAAATAGTCGATCGTTTGCCTGGCGGTGTGCGACGAGGCATTGTCGTGATGAAGTAGGATCCTGCTGCGAGGTCGTTTCTCTCGAACTTTTTCCAAGACAAGTGGCAAACAATTGTTAGTTTACCACTCTGCATTAACCGATTTCTGATCCTCTAAGACTACTGTCGCGTAATGACCTATCTTTCCGAAGAACGAGGCCACCATCTTTTTTCCAACACTTCGACCTCTCTTCACTTTAGTTGGCAACTCTTCGGAAGGAAACACCCACTGAGCAGACTGTCTTTTGGTTTCCGGATCATAACAGTAAATCCAGCTTTCGTCACCCGTTAGTATGTCGAACACAGCATTTGAGTCACCTCCGTTAAATTTTTGGATCATTTCTCGGCACCAATCAACTCGGCGGAGTTTTTGAGCCTCGGTCAATTTATGCGGTATCCAGCGGGCACAAAGCTTCCTGACCGCTAAATGTTCATGGAGGATTTTGTGCACTTGACTCATACCTATGCCTAGACTTGCTGCTGATAGGTCACTCTTTTGTCAGACTCTATCATACGCCGCACAACACTGATGTTATCTTCAGTCGTCGCTGTAGAAGGCCGTCCCTCACGCAAATCATCGGTGAGATTAGTTCGACCACGTTTGAATTCATTAAACCAGTTGTAAACTGTGGCACGAGATGGGGCTTCATCGTGAAAAGCCAATCGAAGTCTATCATAACTTTCTTGTTGACTTAAATGACATCGAAAGTCATAAAAAATCATTGCACGAAAATTTTCTCGGCTTAAATTCATTCTGACGTGCACAGACAATTATCAATTTGCCGCCAAATCGTAAAACAAATGACAAATGAATGAAATGTACACTCAATAATATTGGTAAAGAGTTCTATTTTCAAAATTTAAACTATTTTTTTTAATATAATGCTTTTAAGTGGCCAGTTCTAAAAACTTTCAGTTTGGCCCTCGTATTACTACAACATTGTTAGAAAAAAACATTTTTGTAATATTATTAAAATATCAATTGGTTTCCTTTCATTACCAGATTTAATGCTTTATTAGGTACATTTACTAGGTGTGGTACCCACATGTATTATTTAAAATATAAATAAACACTTTTTTAGCAATTTCATTTATTTTTATTAATTTCGCATATTGTGGATACAGCCTTTTTAATTAAGCATATTGAAATAAGGAGAGATCGATAGTGAAATTTCACCATAGTTTAATAAATTGTTTACTTGAGACATGGTAAAGCTAACAATACGGCTGAAAGCTTGATGTCATTATATGTATAAAAGTTTTTAAGATGAAAATAAATCGAAAAATTGTGCATTAGTAAGTTTAAATTGCTTATATTTTTTTTCAAATTATTGTTATTATTAACTCTTTATTGACTCCATAACTTAATATTTTCCTACTTATTTCTGCTATCAATAATTACCGATACCACGTGGTAATATGAAATAACTGTCTTATAGAATAATTACATTTAAATATTAGTTTCAATTATTATTTAAATTAATAATGTATTATTATAATTTACTATATACAGGATGCTCAGAAAGAACGGATAATCCTGGAGCGCTTAATAGCATAGCCCAAAAAATGCCAAGTGGTGCCTAAATTACGATGTTTAAAAAATTAGTTTTTTTTCACCTAACGGTACTTTCATGTACACCACGAATTGTGTTATTTTATTCCCCATTGACATTCTTATTAAAAGTGCAGTAAATAGTATGAATACTCGTGTGTTTTTCTTTTAATGTTAACTTTTAACCTGAAATTTGATAAAAAAAATAATTATAACAAATATTTGTGGGCTTTTAGTGAAAAACATAAGTGGCCAACTGTTTTAAAAATATGCGCAGTTAACATGGTTTACAAAATTGTATAATACATATTTTTATCTGAAGGACAAAAAACTAAACCATAAAAGTAAACACCATGTATTTGTGGGGAATGCAACGCAACTATAGGGAAAGATGCCCTAATACGCATCATCCAGATTACCGCGTATTCATCCGAGTTCACAGGTGTCATTCATAGTTTGCCCACCACATGGAATTTTTTGTTGGGTATTTTTTTATAGCTGTAACATTAGGCACTCCAGGGTTACCTATTCTTTTCGGAACACTCTGTATAACAAAATATAATAAAACAACAACTATTACCCTGGGAGCCCAGGTATTTGCAATCTAAATCAAACTTATTGGACGGTTACCATCAAAATTAAAAAGAAAAAAATTTTTTTTCCGGCGGTTGAGATTAATAAATATTTGTAATTTATGGTATCATTATAGCACTTGTAATAGAATTGGTATTATGTAATAACGCTTTTCGATAAAATAATCCCTTCCTACTTACCTTCTAACGTTAATTACAACAAATAATAAAATATTACGTATATAACAAAATTTTATTTTCTAATATTACTTAAAATATTTCATTCAAAACTTTCTCATCTTCAAGCCAACTCCTACATTACCGAAATTGCGATCCCAATCTTATTTATGTAATGCCGTTTCCTTGATCGCAGGTACCAGTGATAAAAATGAAAAGACTTAATATCTTCATACTGACTCTCTATATTCTTTGATTAAAACGATAAGTTAAATTCAAATATAATGTATTTGAATTTAAATAATAATTTATATTATCTACAATCTAATCAAATCTACAAACAAAATACGAGTATATACAGACTAATATTCAGAGATGAAAATATACAAAGTAAAATGTTATACATGGTTTTTTATGAAACTAGTATAGATATTATTATATCAAATTAGGCACACTACAGTTGTTTTTTTAAATTAAAAATACATTTCACTAATCTTCGTAATTATAATTTTGGTTATTTAAATAACTACCTAAATAAATCATACTAAACGTAAGTTAAAACTATTTCATATAATATCATATAACATAATTATAATAATATTACAATGTACAATGTAATATAATTTATAAATTGATATTCTTTTGTGATGAACAAATACAACGTTAAAAATACTAATACTTAAAGAACGAACCATTTATTGCGTGGAACAATTGGTAAATAAAATATGATTTTTTTTATGTCAGAAGGGCAAATACGCGTGAGGGTGACAGATGAAACATGATCACCGCTTCATGAACTCTTGCAATATCCGAGGATTCGCAAGAGGGTTGCCGGCCTTGGTGACGTGAGTATTCGCCCTTTTTGAAGGTACCCAAATCGTATCGATCCGGAAATACTGCCGAAGGTAGTTCGTTCTGCATCTTAGTGGTACGTGGAGGTAAAGTTCTTGAAAACCTGCTGTGCGGTGATGAAATTCAGCAAAACTTCGAAAGAAACCTTTCGTGCCATGCATGCATGATCGAAGGCTTTCGCCATATTCAAACTAACTGCCAGACCCTCCACTTTGCTTTCTATAATTGATATATATAAGCTACCCAACGGTGCATAATCACGATCACCCACCACCCGACCATGACGAAAGCCATATTGCTGATCATTGATCAACTGCTGATCCTTAAGGGTACTTCTTCCTCTCAATTTTTTTTTGATATAAATATCTCCTGAATATGAAAGTTTCATAGTTTTTAAAAATGTTGAGTTATATATTAAGGCTATTGTTTTTTTCGTATCGTATTTATAAACCAGAACAAACATTATGCGACCACTAAAAGAGATTTATTTACTTTTGTCACCTTTTGCAATTGTGTAGCAAATGTTTTATTTATATATATTTAGGTTTTTGTTAATTATCATCTTATATATTATTCTTATGTACAGTCACGTGCAATGAAAAGTATACACGGGCAGATTTTCAAATAAATATTCACGAAAATTTAAAAAAAAAATCAAAAATGTATACATTATTGTGAGAAACTCTGGTTGTTATATATTATGAATTGTTAAGTGGCTACTTGTTTTTGAAATTTTCAGAGTGAATATTTATTTGAAAATCTGCCCGTGTATACTTTTCATTGCACGTGACTGTACATTAAGTAACTTAAATAATAAGAAATAAAGGGACTAATGGAGTTACGTTAGTAGTCATAAAATTTATTATAAATAATAATTATTTATTTTTAATTAAATCTAAATATTAGGGATATTTGCCAGATCAAATGTGTCATCACATAATATCAGTAATACTGCAACGCAATCTTATTGTTATCTAAAGTAAAATCAAGTTGAATATAGTATTAATAGGTCCATTTAAATTAATAAATAATTAACTAAGGAATATTTTTTTTATAAAGATAATGAAAATTAATATATATTTGACAAAAATTCGAAATTTTTGCTTGAATATTACATAAAATTCTGTTAATAATTCTAACACCAACAGAAATTCTTGCGATGACGATACTGCATTTTATTTGCACCAAAAATTACTGTACATACAAGGTTTAAAATTGGAATTATGATCAATAAAATACACTTACAGATAAACACAAATATAAATGTTAAATTTATAACACCCTTCATTTGTGGGTTGAAAAGAAAAAGGTCACGCAATTAAAAGTTATAATACACACGTGGTGAAAACTTTGAAAGCATTGTTACGTGTTGGGTTACTTATTATTCACCTGAAATGCTGAAATAATTTAGAACTTCCAACCATTAGAGTCAATATATGTGCTCTACATTTAAAGTCGTGGCTGATATAAATTATTACCAATAATAAATATTTATTGTATCGATAAATTATGTATTCAAAATATTTCGGTTAACTTTATGCAATTCAGTTTACTATTAAAAATTATAAATTAACATCTTCAGCATCTTCATAAGGTTATATTAAGAACCCATACCTATTTGTAGTTAAACTACTATATCTGTATAATTTTATATGCAAAATAAATATTCTGTTGAAGTAGAACTGATTTTCGTGATTCTTCTCAGCAAACATATTTTGAAAAGAATTTATTCCCAGGTTCGTAATTTCGTCCAAAGTTCATAAAAGACAACCTCGTGATCAGGAGAATTCACAGGTTAATATCGATATTGAGAATTGAACGAAGTTTATTAACAAAAAAAGTAATATTATTCTCTTGGTCTTATATTGTTTTAACTCACCGTATTGTGTGTGCGTGTGCGTGTGCGTGTGCGTGTGCGTGTGCGTGTGCGTGTGCGTGTGCGTGTGCGTGTGCGTGTGCGTGTGCGTGTGCGTGTGCGTGTGCGTGTGTGTGTGTGTGTGTGTGTGTGATATTATTGAATATCATTTTTTCACAGCATTTATAACTAGCCACCATAAAAAATTACACCAGTATATCCAGTAACTTTACAGTGTTGACAGACAAACAGATATTTTTATCTATTCATCTGGAGTTTCGATCCTCTTATAAAATGTCAATTAAAAAAAAATATACATACTCTTAAAGCTCATATTTAAAAAATTAAGCAATTGTTTAAAAAATAAAGCATCATTTTAAAAATTATTTAAAGTAATTTATGAAACTGAAGATACGAATTAATACAAAAGAACAACCTTCTATATGCGGTCTGAAATTCATCAAGATATCTGCCGCCTCTAGTACTTTAATAGCTATTTGTATTAGATAATAAATTCTCTATTAAATACAATGCGGTGGTTTTAACGACTTTTCGGGCTTAACTATATTTGGTAATAGTTTTCTTTTATTTAATTTTTTGTAGTATTTAACCACTGCAATGACTTACTGAAAAAAATTTCGCTGATTTGCTTTCTGGATCATGATTATAGTACTATTTTAATAACAACAAATAATATTTCTCTTACTAAGCTCTGCTTTGCTAGTTAAAAGAAAATTTATCATACGTAAGGAAGTTCTACAAATGTGTTTAGTATTATAACTTTTAAAAAAATACAACAAGCAGTATTTATAAACATAAGTATCTACGAGTATATTAAATAGAATATCTAAAAAAATCATTACATTATTTTCGTATTCAGATCGCTACGTCTACCTTTGGCTTAGAAACTAAAAACGAAGTTGATAACTCTGTTAGACTTGGAGTTGGCCACCGATTCTGTATCCGATTAAAGAAGTTTTATTCAGTAACAAAAATCAATAAAAGTTTACTTAATTAATACAATAAAAATAAAGTCATAAAATCCGTCACTATCTCCATTACTTTCCCCTTTTGTTATAACTCGAGGCTGCATTTTGCGAGTTTGCAATTTGTGCACTCTTAATAACTCCTCTTGATAACTGATTTAACTGTAAGCTGTTTAACATAAATTTGATTTAACATAAATGTACTCTACATTGTATATAATATATAACGTAAATCAAATAATCACCAAACCTATAACTAAAATAATAATAATTTAATTGACAATAAAATATAATTTGTTGTTAACGTGCGATAAAATAAGTTTAGTTTTTTTTCAATAAGTATTAATTCAATTGATCAAAACTATTTATTTTACAAGAAAATATGTTTATATAAATAAATTAAATTTATTCCGCAATAAATCAACAGAGTAGACTATGTAATTGGTAACAACAATTACAGTTAGTTAGTTACATTGGTAACAACATTAAAGTTAGTTGAAAGTAACCATGGCCGAAGATAACTTAAGTTCCTCGGTAAAGCGTTAATAACTTAATTCCCGCGGTTTGTGTAGAATTTTGGTTCGTTTAGTGACTTTGAACGTCTTTTAAATAATTACATCATTCTGAAGCTAAACCACATTTTCTTATTTATTACAAAATTTAAATAGATATTTTTTTCTTGTTACCAACAAAATAGTTTAAAATGAGCACAATAAAATGTGTTTGTACACTAGCTCAATATAAGTAGGTAACTTTTAAAAACATATATACTAATCTAAATAAAATATTTCAATAATAACACAACATGTATTTTAGTTTTTTTATCAAAAAATTTAAATCAACCCATTATTAATTAAAATTATTTAGTACACATTAAGTGGTTAGATTTTAGATTTTAAAAACATTAATAGGATTGAACTCATATTACGAGTACAAATTGTTAAGGCAGTAAAAACACGCGAGATGATTTTTTAATTTTTGAAAAAACAAACAATTAGTCTACTAGCTAATTTTGTAATAAGATTCAAA
Source organism: Melinaea marsaeus rileyi (assembly GCA_918358865.1). Taxonomy (NCBI): domain Eukaryota; kingdom Metazoa; phylum Arthropoda; class Insecta; order Lepidoptera; family Nymphalidae; genus Melinaea; species Melinaea marsaeus. The sequence goes on from OU911085.1 coordinate 23,784,133, forward strand.
TCCTAGACACTACTATCATTTTAATGCGCTTATCAATCAAACACTATTTTTTTAGTTTGATTCTCTTTCGGCAAGTTTTAATATAAAGTAAAAAGTCTTTTGGGTCACATGTTAAAAATACAATTACAATAATATTTTAAACCTCAACAATGAATTTCATTTCTTCACAGAGCCATCAGGAATAGCCAAGATGTTGTCTATCAACCTGTCACGGGTTTCCTATGAAAAGAAAACAACTTTTGTGCAGGACGCAACATGAGTTGTTAAATTGGCAAAATTTTATATCAGATAAACAGATAGGAGACTTTGACAGCAGAAAAGTGTTACTTGTACTTGTACTGTCGGTTTATGACAGCAATTTTAAAACACTACTGCCTCAGGTGATTATTTTACTTTAGGTATTTTAGGTGACAGCAAGATTAACTTCAAAATACTTATATAAATATCTTTTCCTGATATGTGGCTTGTTGTTATTATATTCACCTATTTTCCTCATAACGCCTCTCTCTGCGTGTAATTTCTCCCGGACGTTTTATTTCGCAAAAATTTTACAAAAACATTTTTAAGCCTATTTTTACTATTAAGTAACAAACTCTTACAATTACAAACTGTCTCACAAATATAAACATTATACTATTCTTACAACAATAATATTTTTTTAATAAAAATAATACATGTGCACCCTAAACAGAGGAGGTCAGTTTTGTTTGTTAGAAGTTTTAGGATAGCATTTCTGAGATGTATTTTTGTGTAAGTGTATGTCAGTTTATAAGCTTTGATGTAAAAAGAAACATTTGAGTTTTATATAATTTTAGCTTTTTCTTCCAACTCTGACAACGAAAATCTCAATTGTTACTTATAATTTGGACACAACACCACATTTCTTTGGTATGTACTAGTTACTTCCGTCAATAATTACAGAAAAATATTAAATTTATTACAGTTGTCATTTAACTTTGCTATTTATCATAATTTCATATTATATTATTCTAATTATGATTATTTAACTAATCTTAATGGACTAACATGAGTTGGCTTTGCGAAATATATCTTTCCTTTATAATTTAAATGTAATATGCAATTATATTTAGTTAAAATAAAAAGGTAAAGTTTAGCGGGGATATTATAAAGAAAAAAATAATATATATAGGTTTATTATATGAGCCTACGCAGTGTGTTTTTTTTTTACTAATGGAATTTGTAAGGTTAGTATGAATTTAAGCGTTACATAAGTTTAGGCATTACAAGTTATATCCGCAATTTTACTGAATTCTAGATACAGCGTATGTAACATCCTTAGCATTGTCAATCATAATAAATTCATAGAGGTTTTGTATCGTCCTTAACTTTCCAGAAGCAGCGAACTGGGGCATCCAGTTTAAAGTTTAAAGGTTACTGAATAATAAAATAAAATATAAGAAAAAAATTATTATAATATAAAATTATTAAAAAAAAAATATTAAGAATTTTTATTTACTTTTTCCATTGAATGTATGTTTTTCATAATTTACTATACAAACATACAAAAGAGTATAATATATTTCATTTTTGTAAACAAAACATCTTGAATTTTAGCCAAACACATAAGTTGTTTTATAGATACAGTAACAGTAACCACTAAATCTAAAAAAGTTAAAAATTTTATACTCAAATTTTACACCAATAAAGTAATCATCTATCTATCTTTATACGAGACACTTTGACATTAATAAGAAAACATTAAAACTCCATTAGCCTTAAGAGAAAAGAAATACACATCATTATTTAAAGAAAATCGCAGAAAAATGCTTTCGAATACTGTTACTATTAAGATAGATTTAACGGATAAATTCCCTTTGTTGAAACTGTGATACAGAAGGCTATTGAACGTCACTCACTCTTTGACGCAAATCCTTCGAAACTTTATGTAATATGCAGATGCAGATGAGTCATGAATGCGCATATGTGTTAAATAAAATAAAATATTTCCAATTCAGTATAATATTTCCCAATTTCCTTGTTTTTTAATCATCCCATCCAACCATCATCATAAGTGCAAGTTCTTCTTGAGTTTGGCACGAATCTTGATTTAATAATGCCTCCAATTCCGCGTCTTCTTACACTTTTGGTCTTCCATTAAGTTCTTTGTCTTCGATGTTAAATTCACTATTTTTAAACTTCTGATACCACTCACGAAAACTTCTCTCACTTAAGGCAGCCTCACCATATGCTTCTACAAGTAATCGATGGGTCTCAGCTGCAAATTTCTTCAAATGAAAGAAATAAATCAAAAGTTCCCGCAAATGACGCTTATTAGACTCAAAAGTAGACATTTTCGCATTCAAAGGAATATATTACAGTAATAAAGAATCCCTTACATTTTGAGATTACCTTGTTCACAGATGTCTTGCCTAACTATGACACCTAATACATCATCAATTTCGACCATAATTAACTAGTGGCGCTACCTTTTATCAAACGGCGGAAACTTATTTGTAGGCCTTTTAGCGGAAACTTATTAGTAGGTAGCGTAATTATAAAAATATTTATTGTTATTATTATATAATATTGATACTGTTCATTTTTATTTATTCATTAATATGTAATTACCATTAAATATATTAAATAAACTCCGATGAACACTTCTTAATTATATTATTCTTTTTAAATAAAAAATCATACAATTAATAAAAGTGAAACAATGTATTAAGATAACCGTTATGCATGTATCATTGACAATAAACAATTTATCAGTTAATCTAAACATAAACTCTATGATAGTTTTGAAGCGTTTTAAAAAGTATTTAAAGTAGCTCTAAAAGTTTTTATGAAAACATTGAAGTTAAAATGTTTAATTTGATATTATTATTTCCGATTGTAGCATAAAATTATAGTTTGGAGTTTGAAATGACTTAACTCTGAATTATTTATCTTATTTTGATTTTTAGATGACCAGATTGTTCATCTGATGGTAAGTAATGTCGTCTCAGAGACATTTGCAAATATTGATGCGAACGTGTTGCTAATCTTGATGAAGATTATTTAAAAAAGAAGAAAAAATAAAGGAATGATAAAAATCATTGATGGTACTTGGTATATTGGTACTTTCGCCGATCTTCTGTGAGAGGGTGGTTGTGCAAGCCCAGCCCATTTAAAGGACTCTCAACGAGTTGTAGTGAGTCTTTACCACTAACAAATATTTTGTTTTTATACTACAATGTTAAACTGAAATAAATAAATATAAAATGTAATTAAAAGTTTAGCATAAAATAAAAAGGAAAGACTTCGTTATGCAAGAGGGCACACGTCAATTTAAGTCAATTTATTTTTTTCTGCTGCAAAAGTGAATTCCCGTGTTTACAAATCTTTTACGCATATAAAGTCAAATCCAATAATAATAAGTACATTAATAATTATATTTCTTATTGTTGCTTAACTTGTTCATTTAATTATAGTCTATTACTACATTTCTATATTTTAAGTCTTTAATTGAATATTTATCGTAAATATTGAGGAGTAGAAAAATAATAATATTCCTTATAAGAACTTATAGTAAAGTAACTCAAAGATTTTTTAATTTTATTCACCATGTCATCACAGTGTAATATAATAACTAGTCAATCGTCGAAAATAAATAATAATAAAAGAATCATAACTTTGAAATTACTATGAATATTCATGGTTGGTGTCATTTCTTATCTGTTCCTGAATTCGAGATCTGGGAACAAATTCTTTATGTTATAAGTTGTCCATGTCCACATACTTGAAACAGTGTGAACATGTCAAAGTATACGAACATGGTCTGTGGTATAGTAATAAATAATTTCATATTATCATTTTATATAAATTATTTTAAGAGACATTTTTATTTGTTTAATACTATAGTTTGAATACGAATATATCATAAATAAGTAAGCAAAAATTATGAATGTCGTTTTAATTAAAAACATAAATAAGCTTTTCTTCTGACTGGTTTTAATATTTCTTATTTTTATTTCAACACTATTATACAAACTATTATAAAATCACTACAATTGCAGATTGTGAGAAAAAAATATTTCTAGTATTGATGTAATACCAATTCTTTTATTTTCAGAGTTTATATTTTATTAGATAGGTACAATTCTTATAGACTGTTATTTTCTTTAATACAAAACGATTCTTTATTTGTTTTAGATTTAAATGTGATTATGTCAAATTCATGGAAACTTTGTATTATATACTTAAGCGTATTAAAATAATAATAGTACAATAAATTTTCATTTTGGGATAGTTTAGTAAATCGTTTACTTACATTGTGTCGTAAACTAATGTAGCTAAAAGCATGATAAAATATTATAGAGGTAACTAATCTAACAGAAAAAGTGGCATACTTGTGCTTTAGTAAAATTTAATGCTTTATATTAAATTCCAATAACTTGAATAATAATATTTCTTAATAATTTTTTAAATAAATAGTCGAAAAAAATTCAGTATGCACCCCATGTTTTAATATCTTTCCATTTACTTATGTTATCGATAATTAAGTTACATGGTAAAATGGGATTACTAGAGTCTAATAACAATAAACTACAAACTACACTATTAGGCTGGGAGCGCAGCTATTTAAAATCTTAATCAAATTGAGTAAAGGGGCAGGGTTAACATTAACAATAAAACAGAGCTATTTCCTTTTTCTATAATTGATCGCGCAATTGCAGTCCCAGTAATGGCATTTGCATTATGAATTAAAAGCCATTTCGGTGACATAATTTCTTCTAATTTACCTTTAAATATCAATTATAATAATTAATAAAATATTATATACGAAAAATTTAGTTTTTCTGTTTCTAATTATTTTAGAATAACAAATAAATTTAGTTTTTCGGAATCTAGTTATTTTAGAATTTTGAACGAAGAAGGCTTGAGCCTTCTTCGTTCAAAATACTGCTCTTCGCACCAAATGTTACATTACCGAAATTGCAATCACCCAATCTTATTTATGTAACGTCGTTTCCTTGATCTCAGGTACTAAAAGTGATAAAGAGGAAAATATTTCATATTTAATTTAATCTCTATATATTCTTTGAGTAAAAAAATAAGTAAAACTCAAATATAGTACATTTTTTTAATAATAATTTATATTTATTTATTACTCAAAAATAATTTACATTTTATATAATAACAACAAATACACAGAATAATATTAATAGATGAAAATAAACTGAAGTATTTATAATATAATCTCAAAATATATAGATTATAGATGTAATTACTAATTTAAAATACTGAATTTCATTATAATAAAATTATTTATAAATTAATATTTCTTTGTATAATATATTCGTGATAACAGGACCACACACCGATTGGTGTTACATAGTTGTTAAAGACAATAAAACGTAGAATTTTACCTATTCTTATCTAAGATTTATCTTATAGATTAATATATATGTAAAATAAAACTTCGTTTACCAGCCACTTCACAAATACATTATCATTAGAGGGTTCCTTTTTAACGTATTTAAATTCGATAAGTAAATGAAAGAATGGGTCCCCTAAGAACCGAGGAACATAGACCGGGTCGACCTTAATAGACATATTGATGAATCCGCGCTGTGCTCCTTAAAAGTAAAGCTGCTGTTATATATTTTTACGGAAGTTTCTTTCCTTTTAAGACAGTTAAAGAGGAATATATATTATAATAGTTTCAATATTTTGCTGGAGACTTCAATGTTGGATAATTCCTACTAGTATTTAAAACAACTATTATATCCGTTTACTTAACAGTGCACTGTGCTGTCAACATAGTTTTAGATTAATAATAATAAGTAACTGCATTTAAGTTTCATACATTACATTAATATTTGAATAGTATATAACTACAAATAGATGTATGTCAATATTTTACTACAATAATTTTAAACAAAAAGAACTCAACATCTAATGTGTAATCTATAATAACATTAACATTTATTCCTTTTATGTCTTTCCTTCCATTGTTTGTTGAGCTTGCAATAAATATTAGAACGTTAACATATACTATTTTAATTTTGTTGTCATGTTGTTTATTTATATTATGTACTAGTTATCAATACCCTTTACCTGTCAGATGATCCTTTCTAATTCAACTTGTAGATTTAGGGAGATATTATGATAGGGGACAACTTACGGTGGCTTTTGTAATGATTAATTATAAAGGTTTTTACCGATATCTCACCCCTCAAATTTCTTCTTCCTCTTTTTTGACATAAGTATCTTCCTAATACTGATGTTAGATTATCTTTCAACATGTTTATCTATATTAAGCTTATTATTTTTTTTATAAATACAGTAAATTAATTTTCAATAACGGAATGTTAGATCTTGTGAACGGCAGATAAAACTTGTATCCCTCAGCAATCATAGCATACAAAAATAAAATACAATTTTCTTATTCAGTTTTGATATTATAATTTCATAGCTTATTTGCATTTATTTCCACTAAAAAATACTGTACATACAGATAAGGATATCAATTTAAAAAACTGGATTTAAATGATAAAACGGATACTACAATTAAACACAAATATAAATGTCAAATTTATAACACCTCCCATTTTTGGGGTCATCAAGAAAATCACGGCAGTGTACCAAAACGCTGTTAAAAGTTATAATTCACATGGCGAAAGCGTTGTTTTGTGTTGGAACTATTCAAATGAAATTTGAATTTTTTCACCGGTCATCACTCGTAACTTAAGCTTATTTATCCCTTCGCACCATACTGGTTTTATGTCCAATTTACGCAAATATGTAAACAATTTAATAATTTCTTATACATTGTAGATCTTAATATGGCAAATGAAATTAATAAGAAACACAATTATATACCATTCTCACAAATAGGCTGTAAACAAAATAGAAACAAAATACTTACATTTCAAATCAACCGATGTTGATGAATTCGTCAAAATGATAAACGATTTAGATTCAAACACAACCGCCAGTATTAACGGAATCATGACTAAGCTAATCAAATCTGTTAAAGTTCTTGTTGAAAATTAAGACAAGTTATTAAAACAATGTAAAGAAATATTAATAACCACCACCACCAATAATTAATCCACCCTTTTACTATACCCAAATTTTGATAAACCATTCGTATTAACAACGGATGCTTTTGATGTTCCCTTGACGGTGTACTATCACAATGTCGTATTGGATCGGATAAACCCGTTGCATATGCATAATGAACACTATCAGATACTAAAACTAGATATTCAACAATAAAAAAGTATTATTATTATATAGTATGGGCAGTTAAATATTTTTGGCCCACACTTATATGGTAGAAAATGTACTATTTATACTGATTATCGCCAGTTAACGTGGTTAATGTCCTTAAAACTAGGCTGGCGTTTAAAACTAGGAGTGTATGATTATCAAATAATTTATAACAAAGGAAGTCAAAACGAAACACATTATCTAGAATTAAAGTTTTTCATAATAGTATAGTCATTAGCAACTTAACATAAGCTTTGTTGACAATGATGATTATGGAATTATAGATAGAATATTTGACAATGCTCGTAGAAAACAGGACATCGAACTGCCAATGGAAAACGTAGCAACGAACGAAGTTTTAAAACCATCAGTCCCAGAAACTGAGGATAGTATATCAGTAGAAAATTATCCAGAAAAATAAATATCCACCAATCACACTCAACAAATAAAGATGATCCTATTCCCATACTAATAAAATATGCGGTAATAGCTTATAATATTGCAATCCATTCAAGTAGTGGTTATACACCATTTAAATTAATTTTTTGGTCACCCAGCATCTGGAAATCCTTTAGAAATTTAACATCCTAAAGAATTTTATCAAAATTATATCCTCAAACATAAGACTAATGCTAAAGCATTACAAGAATGTGTAGCAGAACATATGTTTTAGAATAACGAGCAAATAATTAATAATAGGAATCAGATTGCTGAAGAAATAAAATTTCAGGTAGGTGAAATGGTTTATAAGCAGGTTGCTAAAACAGCAAGAAATGACAAGGCCAAACCAACATATAACGGTACGTATAAAATCATTCATTTACATCCTAATAATATAGCTGAAATCATAGGTAGTCATCCTATTTTAAAATCCATTAGAGTTCATTATTAATATGTTAGAAGACCTCATCTTGTTACAGGACTTTCATTGCAGGAGCCCTCGTGCCCTATGCAAGAACCAACATAGATATAGAACCTATAGATAAGATATAGTTATAGAACCTATAGATAGCTAATCATACAAGAAAGAACTTAGGCTATTAACAAAAATATTACGCGCGAACGACGTCATGCTCACATCTAGTTAAGTAATCAATATTGAAAATAAACATTACTTAACTATATCTATTTATTATAATTTATTTTAATTGTCTCTCAAATACAGAAATATATTTATACAAATATATTTGTACAAATATATTCTATTCATAATACAAACAGTATTTGGCTCATTAAAGAAGGTCAAGTTTTTAAACATATAGATTCCTTTAACTTTGTCTGTATATATATATAAAGTTACATAACGTTATATATCCTCATTAAAATTACTAACACTTTTATATATACTAAATCAATAGAAGTACATACAGTATCTAAAGATAATTAAGAATTATAAAAATCATTTAGAATATTCAATTAGCTTAGTTGATAAGAAGCTTAGTTTATTTAAATCTATTAGTAATGGTAACAGAGTTAAACGAGGACTAATAAATGGTCTAGGATCGATAGTTAAGGCAGTAATTTAGATAACGATAATGCAGAACGAATAGAACAAGAAATACCCTGTTTACAAAATAAAGTAAATAACATGAATAATAAACAACAAGAATCTATTATTTTAGCGGAAAATAATATAAGAAAATTCTCCGTACATTTAGTTAAGATTAATAATAATCAATTCAAACTATATATCTAGTAATAATGTAGTTTTAATCAATTACTTTTCTATTTAATACGTACAATTTTAGCTTGCAGTTGATTTTAGATAAGGTGATTCCTGAGAAAAGGAAAAATCCAGAAGATCAAGACCAACAGCTGGATAGTTATACCAGCTAAACAAGAACATCTTAAAAAGATATGTCAGGAAAGAACCCGAATGAGAAAATAGAAGAACTATATCTAGTAACTATATCAGAAGGTTGTAAAATAACCGTGATTAATGTTACCCTTCAAACACATAAGAAAACATAAGAAATTATTAAATATTAACGAAATAATTATTACAAATAAAGTCATAAATTATTACAATAAAGTAAATAAAATACACATTACAGCTAATAATATATCATTGAACTGCATATATCACTTTATTAACCAGGCTCAGAAAGTGGAAGATACTGAAGTTATCAATTGGCCTCTTGTGATGGCAACTCCTAGTAGGACTACAATAATTATTTATGCTATTAGTTTCATGTTTATCATCTGGAAGCTGTTCCAGTATTACAGAAGAAAAATTATCAAACGAAATATGGAAGTCACCGAGGACGCTGGAGGAAGTCCCAAGATCCACTTTCTTCTTAAGGAGGAAGGCGTTACCAGGACCCCTACGCCGTAAAGCTGCTGAATTGCAGATCCCACGACGAGGCGTGGAATCCATTATGCTTATTCAGTTTTTCCTTGTCAATTATTTTATATTTTAACTTCTCACTTCTGTCTCAGCTCTAGTTACGAAAACACCTTTTTATTATTTTTGTAATTTTAAATTAATAATTAATTTTTAAAAATCATTTTCCTTATCATCTGAACATAACTCAAGACGCCCAATTTTATAACAAATTACTAAAAGATATAAAAGTAACTTAACTTTTAACTTCTTTAAGAAACAACTTAAGAACATATGTGTAAAGAGTTTTGTACATATTAATTAAATGCGCTTCTAATTACAATTAATTGAGAAGTTAATAAAAACGTGTTAAAATAGTTTCTTTTCCTTTGGATGTAACATAATTTTATTATAAATAAAACACCTTTCTTGACTCTTAATTTATTTATTGTTTATACACAAAATATATTAAATGTTTTCTTTGGTATTAACTGCGTCTCAAAGCAAAACATTTTACTTTAGGATTCAAAGACAAGAAAAATGTTTAATTTAATTTATTTATATTTATAAATATAAATATACATGTGTATTTGTACATGTATATTTATTTTATTACGACAAAATGTATAACACTGTTTGTTATGCACAAAGTAAAGTTAATCTTAGACATTTATTTGACAACAAAAGTTTCACGTTCTGTTCCATCTATCAAATTGTAGAAAATTACTACAACCAATAAGTTAATTTAAATGTGATTGTGATGTGATAGTTCAGAATCTTATTTCTCATTTTAACATTTTTCCTGTGCTTTCGTATGGATCTGCGTAAGGAACGAGAGTGTCTTTAATAACGTATTTCAATTAAAACTACTCGTTGAGTAAGCTATTGTTTTTTATTGAAATACTACTCCTTTTATTTCATGTTTCTAGTTTAAAAATCAAACATCAAGTGTCCCGAATTTTGGTAATAAAAACTAAAACATTTTTTTTATTTCATTGGCATTTTTAAATTAATCAAAAACTATTCAAAATAACAATACTTTCAATTTTTTTATTTTAAAGCAATATAAACACAAGATAGTAATACAGTAATATGTGACGTTCAAGATGTACCATATAATTTGAAATTATAAACAAACTGAATACTACACTACTATCTACTACACACCTCTGCATCAAACCCACCACTGTTTGAGGATGAAATATGTCAAATACGCCACGGTTATCATGAACCCTTGTTTTTTATATTATGTTTTGTTATAGAATTTGATTTATACAACTTTTAATTTAAGGTTTGAATTCTCTGTTTTCCTAAATTCGAATTAATAATGGTTTCTGTAAATATTGTAGTTTAGAATAAAAGTTTGATTTTTTTAAAATCTTTGCATGGACCTTAAGTAAGCCATCAAAATGCGTAATATTCGGCAAAAAATACAATTTACACTTTAAGTTTCAACATATCACTAAAACCAAGATTTTTTGTTAATACAATCTATCTTTTTTATTCGTTCAGAAATTTTCAAGGTACCTAAAGCCTCCAATCGTTTAATAAACGAACTCATCTTAAACTTTTACTTCTTCCAACTTTATGAGCTAGTTTTATTTGCTACTGATAATATTATTTCTGTATTAAATACAATGCGATATTTCTTTTACGACTTCTCGAGCTTACGTAAGTTGGGTAATAGTTTGTTTTCTTTATATATTTGTTATAATGCACTACTGCAATAATTTGTTGTACAAAGTTTTGCTGTCTTCTGGATCATAGTTATAATGCTTTTGATATCAAAGAATTAGACTTCTTGTATAATATTTTCTACTTACTAGTTCGGGAACGGTATTTCGAAGAGCTCTAAAATTATAGACTTAAATATTTTAAATAAATATTGACAGAAAAAGTTATGGCGTTCATATAATTGGATTGTTTGTCTTTTGTAGTCTGTTGTATTAACCCTGTCATTGCATTTCTTTATCAATAATTATTATTTATTTTATTATTTATTTATATCAAATAAGTTGGCTAAGTATAATATAGAATTTGTAAACATAGTAGACATTCAAATTTATTGTGACATCAAAAGGCCATTAAAAGTATTAAATTTATATACTGTTTCGCTAAGTGAAGACTGAATTAGTTTAATTATTTGATGCAAGCGTTACAATTGACACTCAGATCCCAACGGAGAAAAAAAATAACTAGAATTTTATGTTAGTTATTTCGATATTCTCGCACCTGTAAATAATATGGTACTGTGAAATTATGTTCAAATTAAAACTATTGGCATAAGTCGTGAAATATAATATTGAATATATTCCTTACTTTTACCTTCTTTCTACTAATTCGTATAGCTGCATTACTGTTTTAATTTTATGCCGTTGTTAGTTTGGTTTTCATAAATATATTAATAAAATAATGAATATATAACAATTAATAACTTTGATGACAAGCGAGTCCATTAATAAATTAATGTCAATTTGTCTTAATTACTTAAATGACTTAAAACTTTTGATATTTTGATAAACTTTTATTAAACATTGCTTTAATTGGTACCCTCATTTATGCAATATAGTAACGTAACATTAAGTATAAATGCTGTTACGATCAGAAGATTTAACAGGTAATTGATAAAATAGAATGCACACTATTACCTCTTGACGACGTCTTGCTTTACCTGCAAGCTATTTAACACCTGACTAAACATGGAGTTAGAATATATTGCGTAAGTAGCTTAATTTGTAATAAAGATAAATTAGTTTAGTGTAAAAAGTAGTTCTTGTATATGTAAAGATTGTTCATTTTTTATTTATTTTTATAAAAAATCAAACTATGTTCAAAGCTAGATTTACGGATTAGTTGTTTTCCCACATAGATATATATATATATATATATATATATATATATATATATATATTCGGAGATAAATAAAGAGAGTAGATGAAGTAATTATGTCGAATTTATTATAAATATAAAGGAAATACATATGTAAAATCATTTAAAATAATATAATATAAAATAATGTTGTGTAAAGAAAAAGGTGTGTAGCACTTATGCTTTTGTTTTCATTTAATAAAAATTAAAGAAATTTAAAGTCAGTTGAAAATGACCTAACTGATAACTGAAGTTTCTCGGTAGAGCGTTAATAAGTTAACTCCCGCGGTTTCTGTAGAAATTTAGTTGGTTTAGTGAATTTGATCGTCTCTTAAATAATTACATCATACAGACGCAAATTTTCTTGTTTATTACAAAACTTAATAATATGTACCAGAAGTTTTATTGTTACACATTACAAAATAGTTTAAAACGATCATAATAAAATGTCCTTGGGCACTCGCTTATTATAAGTAATATAATCAAAACATAGAAATAAATTTTTTGTCTATTAATATCATTGTATACAATATTATACAATATTCATGAACCTTGTCCATGTCTTTTACGGTAGTATCCTTCCCATATACCTTTACATACTAATATGAAACACTCTCCTTATATATTTTTCAGCCTTCCGAATTGGCTGACCATACCAAAACAATCTCCCACATACTAAAATTATAACTTATTTCATTCTCCTCACCTTAAACATCTATCTTAACAATCGTATTTCAGTGGCATGTACATTCCATCTATTCCTTCTATAGCTCAGCATTCCAACTTTTATAATATCGCACACAAATAATTTATAATTTTTTTTCCTCCTTTTTTCAAATACAACATTGGGAATAGCAAGCCTTTACTGTCACTTGACGCTATGTCATTCACGCTACGTTGACCATGTGTTTGACAATTGATCTACTTTCCATCATCTTGGAAGTTTTTCAAGGTATTTTATTTAATATATTGTTATATATTCTGGATACGAATATTATGATTAACATATTGTATACTCTAAATAATAGACGAGCACAGGTAAAGTATTTTATTTAAAGCCTAACAAAAATAAGTTTCAACAAAGTTTCAAATATAGTGGAATAGTCTAAAATGGTAACTCTGTGAAGGCTATAACAGTAAGGAACAATGTAATACAAACTTGGTCCCAAAGCAAGCGATTTTGAGAATCTTCTGAAATCTTAATAGAATTTTGACGATGCTACTTTACAGCTCAGTGAATTTACTTTAAATTGTTTACTACAGATTAAATGTTAAAGTTTAGTTATTTAAACACTAATAAGATTGAAATCGTATTACGATTGTAAATTGTCAAGGCAGTAAAAACAAGAAGGGAGAAGCTTTATTTATTTCATTTTTATTGGACCTAGTATCCAAGGAGCAAATGGTCCATTCTATGATAGATAGTGCCGTTAATAATGGGCATTTGCAAATATTGATAAGAATGCGTTACACATCTAGATAAAGGATTTTAAAGGGAGGAGGGGAGATGCTATCCCAATTGAGTAACTCCAAACGAGTTGTGAACAAATGACAAGTAGGCTTTGCTACTGACAAAAATTCTTTAAATTAAATAAACAGTTTTCTTATAACAATATTATAGTATTAATAAGTTGACTATAACTAATGTAAATAAAAACCTTAGCATAAACGAAAATGAAAATAAAAGCGTTCAAGTGAATTCACGTGCTGACAATTCTTATATGCATATAAGATGAATCATTGAATGGATCCGAAATATTTAATTAAATTTCCAAAACTATTGAATTTGAATAATTACATATAATGTTCTCTTTTTTAATAAAACGATAAGATATAACGAAGAAATTATTTGTCAACTCTCAAAGATTTTTGTAACAAGGCTTACTAGTTAGTAAATCTACAATGCTCTTGAATTATTTAGAAAATGACATGTGAGCATTATACAAACAATTTTATCGACTAACGCCATCTACAAATTTACAATAGAACTTCTTTGGAGACCTCATTTGTATTCGTGGACTTTCATTTCCAGGAATATATCGCTTTGCGACTACATATATTTACTTATATTTTCACAAATATGTCGTAATAGAATAATTGTATTTCTTATCGTTGCTCAATTTTATTCGTTTGGCTTAATGTATTATTATACATTAAGCTATATTTCAATATTTTACATAAATTATATCTTAAATGTTACTTATCTTAAATATCAGAGTAGAATATCAAAAAATCTAGTTATATTGATAATTCTTAGGTTTGTTAATTTAATTCAACGTTTCATAAGACAGTAACAAAAATATCAATCAAATAATAATAATAATAATAACAATAATCGCAAAATATACTCGTATAATAACAAAAAATCCTGGTTTTGACATTAATGTGAATACCCATGACCTTATTTTTGTCATTTGTTAATTATACCTGAATTCGAGAACCGGGAACAAATTCATCATGATATAAGTTTATCCCGATTGTTGTGATAACAATTTCCAGAGTTTATATAATATGCAGATACCAACCGAATGCGTTATGTAAACGCACATTTAATAAAATAAATATTTCTAAGTGATTTTAATATTAAGTCTTCTTAAAATATTCAGATACATAGAACTGTACCTGTTCCTATGTTAAACTTTAATTGTGTTATTATATTTAAATATGATTTTTTCACAATTTATGGATACATTACAACCTACAGACGTAGGCTTATTAAAATAATAATAGCACAATAATAATTTACATTGACATTATATTTCGGTATAGTTTAAAAAATTGTTTACTTAAGTTAATGTGTTGTTTACTTAAATTAATGTGTCTGAAAACAAGATAACATAATAGAAAAGTAATTAATGTTTCTAATAGAAAAAGTAAAATATTTGTACTTTAGTAAAAATTAATGTTTTATATCAAATTCCAATAATAAACAATAAAATTTCTTAATAATATTTAGATTAAATAGTCGAACGAAATTCAATATGTACCCCATGTCTTAAGACTTTTCTATCCGTTTATGCTATTGATAATTACCTTAAAATATGATAATATGAGAAAGAAATTACATTCCAATAGTTAAACTTATTATAATATACTACAAAGAAAAAAATATAGTACAAAATATTATTAGGCTAGTAACCCAGGTACTTGAAATCTGAACTAAATTGAGTAGAGGGAGGGTTAGGATTAACAAGAAAAAAAATCCTCTTTCCGACGGTTGAGCTAATTTCCTTTTTTGTAATTTATGGCGCCATTACGGCACCAGTAATGGAATTGGTATTATGAATTAAAACCCCTTTTCAGTAAAATAGTACAATCCCATTTACCTTCAAACGTTAATTGCAACAAGTAATAGAATATTATATAGATTTTCTGATTTTAATTATTTAGAAATAACTCAGCTTTCTAAGTTCAAAGCTCTCCTCTTCGAGCCAACTCTTGCATTACCGAAATTACTATCTTATTTCTGTAACGTCGTTTCTCTGATCTCAGGTAAGTATGATAAAGATGAAAAGATTTAACATCTTCACTTTAACAATCCATATTTTATGATTAAAACTATAAGTTAAATTCAAATACATCAGGCTATTTGGAATAATAATTTACATTCATAAAATTAATGAAAATAAATATAGACAAATATTACATTTTGTATTTTATTAAACTATTATAGTATTATGTGAAAATATATACAGCCTTGTTGTCATTGGTAATTAAGAATAGTTTTTAAAATAATTCATAATTACAATTTTGCGAATTCGAATCACTACGTAAATAAATCATACAAAATTATATTTTATTTTATATAATATCGTATTACATTGTAACATAATTATAAAAATATTATTTATGAATAAAGATTATTAATATTAAAAATTCCATACGTTTATTTTAATATTTTTAAATACGATAAATTCAAAAGAAAACGCTCCAACATGTGGTGTGTTATCTTTAGTGATAAGATCAATCCTTGACCCTTTTATAAGTCCCTCCTGCCCTTATTATAAGTATTGGGGTGTTAACATATACTATTTTAGCTTTGTTGTCATGATGTTTATTTCTTTTATGAGAAGGTTGATTTAGGTAGATATTATGCAAGACGACAATCTACAGTGGCTTTTACAATGATGTATTATAAGGATTATTACAATGGGATACTTGAAAATTCTCTCTTCTTCTTCTTTCTTACGATATGCGATATATCTTACGATAATAGTACGAGAGGCCACGATGCTAAATCGGGATTTATTCGAGCGTCATAGAGACCTATTGGGTTGTGAAGCTTAGATGATGAAAAGAAAAATGACATATAAAACATACCATTTCATCAGTGGGGGAGCGGCTATAGATTTTCAAATATGTAAAAAAAACAGTTCCATGGACATACTCGAGTGTGTCAGATAATGATATTATACATGTCCTACGTATTTTTAAAAATGTACGTATGTTAATCTGAGTATTTCAGTGATGGGGTTGGTCGTACGTAGGGTTGAGATATGAAAAAAAAAAACTTTATCTAGCTCATCAGATTTTCGAAGGGGATGTTAAATGAACCTAAAAAAATGCTCTTATATAATAATCTGACGATTTAGATGTGACGCAAAGTCATGTCCGTTGTTAGAATGTGCAAAAAAAATTGGTCATTTTGAAATACTCAAGCGCGTCAGATTAAGATATATATGGTTTATCTTGATGCCTTAGACGTGCTGTCTCATAATCTGACAATTATCTAGAGGAATTTGGCTAATCTGATAATTAAAAAATTGTTTTTTGTATTTTTTTAAACTATTGAACTTAATTAATTGAAAAGCTCAGGAAATAGCATGCAAATGAGAAAGTACATGTTTTTTATATTATTAATTATATTAATAGAATATTTGTATTTATAAGAAAATACATAATTATAAAACATTAAAATTTTTAGAGTATTTTTTTTCAATCATCTTCATCGGTAGAGTTTTCTTCCTTCTCTGGCTCAATTTTAATTGTTTAATTGTTTTAAAAAATTAATTGTTTTTTCCAAAGTAGTTTCACCACAAAATATACATTTTATATCACTCATAGTGAATATTTATATAAGCTTTAATTCACATAACTTATATCAAAATCATAAAACACGTAAAAACATTAGAAATACGTTGTAAATAATGTCATGATACGAACGAGTCTGTGTGATCAGCTGCTATGGTGTCATGGCAACCGAAACTAGAGTCGGTTCGGAGTGAGAAAATAACAGATAGAAAAAGAGTGAGAGAGGAATAGATGCGCGTTGAGGGCAATACAGGCATCATGTAACTGCACGCATTAAACTTTATCGATGAATTTTTGTTGCTTCGGCTTGCGGAAATTGTCAGATTATATATTTTTCGTAATCCTTGAATTATTCTGTTCAAAATTAAAAAAAATTTAGCTACGCTCGAGAATGCCCAAGTGACGTTTTTTTTTACAATTTTGTAGCCCTCCCCCTTCTTTACGTTTCACTCAAATTGTCAGATTAGTAAAATCTACACGTTTTAACACGTTTTAACTAACTCATCTTATCTTAATCTGACGCGCTCGAAAATTTTTGATGATCAATTTTTTTTTACTAATCTGATCCTTTATCCTTGACGGGCGATCATATATGGAAGTCTCATATTTGGTGTAAGTACTTAATAAAGTACAAGGTATCCCCCTGTATATTATTCTGCCGCGCTTAAGTAAATCCCGGAATCCCCTCTTCGGCTCCTCTACTATAAGTATATTAACAACATCAATGTTTGATAATTAGTAAATACGTTAAGCATATCGTTCTTTCATTAAATAAGTGAATAGTAAAAGTTCCCTTGTTGAGGAATATCCTCATATAATATAGTCAATATAGTATAGTCCCGGAAAAAAGAATTCTGAACCTGGCCAACGGTAGATAAAACCAGTAGTAATTGGCTATCACAGCGATGTTTCAATTTGACATATTATAAGTATTTTTTTAAGGATTTAAATTGAGGAAAATTCCACAAAAGAAGTAAATGGTTCTGACGTTTTGTAAAGCTAATGTGAAAAGGTATTTAAATTAAAAACCATATACGAAATTATACGAAAATGTAATTAATGTTCTTAGTGGTGTTTGGTCCGCTCTTTGTTTTAGTTAAATGATAATTTTAAATCTCTCTTTAAAAAGAATCGTTTATTTCTTGTATTTATAGACCAGAATAAACAGCACACGACCACTAAAAGACATTTACTTACTTTTATGTCATATATTGGAAATGTTTACCAAATATTTTCCACATTTATATTTTTTTTTTTGTAAAGCTTGTATAATCTAATATATCATTCTTATGCACCTACATTGACTAAGATAATAATTTGAAATAAAAGGATTTATAGTTGCATTGGCAGCATAAAAGTAATAAGTATTGATATACATTCTATCACTTTTTTTTACTTAGGCAGTTCTCAACAGAAAAATGTAAAATTAATTAATCTAATGAAAAAAACACCTAAATACTTATAAGCGATGGCTTTACATATATTAATGAAATAAAATGTATATAGAATAAAATTAATTATCACCCTGCAAAAAATATTACTTAGACGATCGTCTTAAATTGAATAATTGATTATTAGCTAAAATATTACCTGCAGTTCTGTTGTTAGTTTTATTTCCATCAAAAATGTACTGTCATACAGACAAAGCTATCGATTTAAAAAACGGATTCAAATGATATTTTGGAAGTTATGATCAACCCAACAGATTTACAAAATACATATAAAGACATACATATAAAATACATATATATATATATATAAATTTTGTTAAAAAGGAAAAAGCCGAGGTATACCAAAACGCAATTAAAAGTTATAATACACACGTGGTAAAACTTTGAAAGCGTTGTTTTGTGTTGAATTATGTTTCACCTGAAATGATATAATCATTTACGACTTTTAACCATTAAGGCCAATTAATGTTATTTACATTTCATGCCTTGGCTGATACAAATTATGACCAATAAAAAAATAAGTACAGATTTTTTCAAAATATCGATGTTTCAATTAACTTTATACAACTTAGCTTACTGTTAAAAATATCAAATATATAAAACAGAACTAAAAGATGAACATTCAAAATTCATCCTTAAATTAATTCTTAAGGTTAAATGTATAAAGGTTATACTACTAATTGTATTGTATTGTAATTGTATTGTAGAAAGTTGCTTTACTAACACATAAATATATACAAAAAAAATTGTTACCTCATATTATATTAATCAGAGCTGTCCATATCACCATTAATTTTGGAGAAATTAAAAAATTCAGTCAACAACTTAATTGTATTATGGATATGGTCTCGTAGGTATATAATAAAGAATGATGATCTTTAAACGTTTTTGTTAAGAAAGTTTGTGGGGGAGAAAGGGGATGTTTTCCACAACTCTGTTCACACGTCGATCGGAAACTATTCAATCAACTCACACGCGTACTATTTCACTTCGTAAACGTTTTGAGTTTTGCAAATTTCCTATTCATAGTTTAAGTAATTATTGTGTACTTTATCATTTATTTTTTATCATTATTATCTACCCTGTTTTCGGTTTACCAAACAAGTCACCAGTATCTCAATTAACAAATTATAATAACGTTATGAAAAATACATGTATTCATTAAATATCTATTAAAGTCTGACAAAATAACAAAAAAGTTCCTGACATATCCAACAGGTTACCGACTGCCGACTGTTACTCTTAAGAAAGTAATATAACTTAAATAAATTGTAAGCAGATATAAAATTTTAATACAAATTCTTTTTATGAATTAATTCCTATATCTGGGTTACAGTTGAATTTAACGCGTGGTTTAAAAAAACATTACAGGAATATAATTATTATCTATTGGTGATATCGTCAATAATATATTTAATTTATTTTATTAGGTATTTTCAAAAAGGAGAAACATAATTGATATTTTTGATAGCAGCAAAAATGCACTAAAATGTTTTATAAAACAGATGTTTTGTCGGAGCTCAGTGTAAAATATATCTTTCTTGCACCTCTCAGTGGAGACCTTCTTTTTTAACATCCTTCTAATTTACAATACAATATAGCAGGTCATAAACATGTTAAATTTTATAATTTAAAAACTCCTTCATTTAATTTCCCCATCGCGAGTTATAGATCCTTCTTGACTTGACGTCATTTCATCCACGTTATCTACTACTACTACTACTATTACGTGAATGTTTTTATAGGTTTTACTATCAAATATATAATAATATTTATATTACGATTTCTATGATCAGTACATTCCATAATCTATCAAAAAATAGACTAGCACAGGAAAAATGTCTTATTTAAAATCTAACAAAACTAAGTTTCTACAAAGTTTCAAATATGGTGCTATATCGTAAAACCGTAAGCCTGAATGCCATAACAGTAAGGAACAATGTAACACAAACAATGTACCAAAGCTAACAATTTGAGCCTTTCTTAATAAAATTTTGACGACGCTACCTTACAGCAATGAATATACTATAAATTGTTTAGAACACAGTGAGTGTTTAGGGCTTAGATTTTCAAAACATTTATAAAATTGAAGTCAAATTACGATTATAAATAACGAAGCGAATGCGAAAAAAGAAGTGAGAAGACTTCTATGTATTAAAAAAAACAATTAGTAACAGCAAATTTTATAAAAATATTCAAATCCTAGTAACTATTAACATTTCAATACGATTATCACTAGTTATATTGGGTTTTTATGAACTTTATCACAATCGCAATATACATATATTTATACTTTACATTTTTGTGTCGTTTTTCACATGTTTTAATTTAAAACAAAGTCATGTGGATCTCATCGTCAAGACACAATTAAAACTAGAATCTCACAGAACTCATTTTTTTGACCAACATTTCTGAACGGGATAAGATATTTTGTTTGTTTTTTGAAAAATATGGCCATTCTTAAGCTCTACAGTTCTGCCAATATTTATTCCAATCGGTTCAGTAGTTTTTATGTGATGTTGCTTAAGAAAGAAGTTTCCCAAATGGTTAAGAGCTTCGCTTACGCTCAGCTCAATAATCTTTCAAATCTCAACAATGCTCTTTTATTGCGGAAAGCATCATGAGTTGTTAAATTAGCACAATTCCATATCAGATATACAGATACAATTTGGGGCAACAGAAAATGAAGTGCTTTATACTCTGGGTTCATGAAAATGATTTTTAAAGACATGCTGTATTCGCGTCTTTTATTACTCTCTACTGTCTAGTCTATTTTAGCGATTAAGTAACAAACTCTTTTATTTATCAACTTCCTCACAAAAAAAAAGAAAAGTAACACAATAACTTTATGTATAATTTTTTTAACAAAAATATATATTTTAAAGTATGGTAAAAGTAAAAGTTTTCTAGTATGCACCCTAAACAAAGGAGGTCACTTTTACTAACTTTTGGTTGTAAAAGTTTAGGATCTCATCTTTGAGATCCAGTTCTGTGTACTTACACTGTACACTTTGTTTATTGTTTCCGCTGTACACTTGTACAACGGAAATAATAATGGTTTCTTATAAATTTAGACAAAGCGCCATGTGTAGTGCCCAGATTCATTAATGGTCTATCCTATATATAAGTTACTTCGTCATTAATTATACAAAATTTAACTTGACTGGTTATTACAATGATCAAAAATTTATTGCATAAACTATTATTCTACATATTATATAATAATTTAGCCATTCCTAAAAATCTAACATAAGTTAGATATGAAAAATGTACCTTTTTTTAATAATTTTAATATAATATGTAAAAGTATTTGGTTAAAAAAAAGTAAAGATTAGTGGGTGCAAAAAAAAACAAATATATTTAGATATGATATGAGCACAGATAGTTTTTTGTGGTATTATTAATAGTTTTAATTTATTACATAAGTTGTATTACATAAGTTTGGGCATTACAAGTTCTACCCGCAATTACACTGAATTCTAGCTGGAGTGTATCACACATAAACACTGAGAAATTGCCTGCATAGCGGCTTTGTATTCTCCCTAAACTCTCCACTAAACCGCGAAATGGCGGCACCCAGTTTAAGGTTTATAGGGTACTGGATAGTAAAATGAACTATAAGAAAAAATATTACAATTTCGAATATTAAAATGTAAAAACGAATTTTTCCCTTTTTCGATTGATTATATGGTTTTCATTATTTGATATATAAACTATAAGTGTAAGAGATTAATTATAAATTGTTCAATTATTTCGTTTCTGCATTGAAATAGTCTTGAATATTAAGCAAATATATCAATTTATTCAATATTCTATCTATATAAATATACAGTGCTGATAACCGCAAAATCTAGAAAACAATTTAAATCCTAAAATTATTACAAGATTTGTAATAATCATATACAAGAAAACTTAACATTAATAAAAAAATTACAACTTCAGACTTAAGAGTAATGAAATAAGTTTCGTTATATATAATAGAAAATACCAGGAAAATGTTTTCTAAAACTGTTACCATTAGGATATAGATTTAACGGATAAATTCCCTTTGTTGGAACCGTGATGTAGAAGGCTATTGAACGTCACTCACACTGACAGAATCCGACAAAACTTTATGTAATATGCAGAGACCAACCGTAAGCATTGAATGAGCATATATGTTAAATATAATAAAATATTTTCAATTGAATATTATAATAAGTCTCCTTGAATATACCAATTTGCCTCCTATTCAAACGAGCTGGCGGGTCACAGATGATTTGTGATCACCACCGCCCATGAACTCTAGCAACATCCGAGGATTTACAAGAGCGTTGCCGGTCTTGAAGGTACCCATGTCGTACCGATCTGGAAATACCGCGGAAGGTAGTTCGTTCCACATTCGAGTAGTACGAGGAAAAAATGTACTTGAGAACCGCACAGTGGAGGATCACCACGCATCCAGGTGGTACGGATGATATTGGAGGCGATGGCGCGCTGTGCGGTGATGAAATTCGGCGGTAGGCATCAAACCGAATAGCTCTTCGGAACTCTTCCCGTAGTAAATGCGGTAGAAGACGCACAGAGATGCAACGTCTCTATGCAATGCCAAAGAGTCCAGCCGTTCATAGAGCACCGGGTTCCCGATAATCCGAACGGCTCTCCGTTGTACGTGGTGAAATGGTAGAAGCTGATATTGAGGTGATCCGGACCAGAGATGAGAATAGTACTCCATGTGTGGCCGGACCTGCGATTTGTAGAGCGCAAGTCTTTGGCCAGGACTGAAGTACTGCCTCGCTCTATTGATCACGCCCAATTTCATCGAGGCCAACTTGGCCTTGCTCTCCATATGACTACGAAACCGACAGTCGCTCGAAATGTCGAGACCCAGTATTCTGATACTTGGCGAGGCAATAAGGGGAGTGCTATCGAAGAGCGGTGATACGACAAATGGGGTTTTCTTAGTGGTAAACGCGCAAACCTGTGATTTCTGGGGATTGAACTGAATGTGGTTCAGTTCACCCCACTCAGAAACCGTCCCCAAGGAAGTCTCTATAGAAGACACAAGTTTCTTTCGGCACTCATCGACGTTTTCCCGAGAGAGACCTGCACGGCCGGAATATACCGCATCCCCAGTGCTGTCATCTGCATAACAATGTATGTTGGAGATATCCAACATATCATTGATGTGCAGGAGGAACAGAGTTGGGGATAGCACGCAGCCTTGGGGTACACCGACCGGGTTGGGGTAGAATGACCTGTATGCTCCGCCCAGTGCGGAAGCTGGTGATCCACTTACATAAACTCTCGGGAAGCCCATAGAAAGGTAGCTTCGGAAGAAGCCCCTTGTGCCATACATGATCGAAGGCTTTCGCCATATCCAGACTAACTGCCAGACAATCTCCCTTGCTTTCAATAACAGCTGCCCAATAGTGCGTAGGATATAGCAGAAGATCACCAGCCGATCGACCATGGCGAAAGCCATATTGCTGGTCATTGACCAACTGGTAATCCTCGAGGTAATGTCGATAGGTCTGTAGTTAGCTGGGTCCGAGCTATCACCTTTTTTAGGGATCGGATGGACAAGGGCACGCTTTCATGAGACCGGGACTACGCCTTTAAGATAGGAGCACCGAAATAGACGCGTTGGCACTGGTGTCAACTCAGGGGCACATGTTCGTAGCACAACTGGAGAGATACCATCTGGCCCACTCGCCTTATTAACTTCCAAGGAAAGGAGAGCTTTTCGGGTGAGTTTTTGTCGAAAAACTTTTTCCGGCATTAAGCTTGGACACCGCGGGATGATAGGCGGTGTCTTCCCCTGGTCGTCCAAAGTCGAGTTTGAGGCAAAAAGAGTGCCCAAGAGATCGGCTTTCTCTTTTGCCGTGTAGGCCAGAGAGTCGTTCCTAGTGTACAATGGCGGTAGGGAAGGCTGACAAAAGTTTCCCAGAGTGGCTTTAGACAGCGAATTGAACTTGCGCGTGCCAGGCGGGTACTTTGCCAGCTGATCCCCAATTTTGACGACATGCTTGAACTTTGCTCTAGCAATTTTCCGTTTGAAGAATCTGGAGGTACGATTATATTTCCTCTTCAGAACTCTAGATTTCGGATCCTTAATGACTAACGCATTAGCCCAAGCTTGATAAGCCTGCCGTTTGCCAGCTACTGTAGCCCTGACAGACGCATCAAACCAAGGCCGCGATCTGCCACCAAATCGTACCACAGAGCTTGGTACAAATAGTTTCATGCCCTGAAGTATCACATCAGCTACAGCCGCAGCGCAATCACTAGGATCATTGGAAGAGAAACAAATCGGCCCCCATGGGTAGGATGCAAAAAAGGACCGCATTTCATCCCAATCCGCTGACTTGTAGTGCCAAACGCGTCGAGTCGCAGGTCTTGTGCGAGCTGGGCGTTCAATGGGCACTACACTCCGTACCAAGATCAATAATCAGAGGACCCTAAGGGAGCCTCGACAGTGACTTGGTACTTTCCGAGATGTGTAGTCAGCAGAAGATCCAACAAAGAGGGCAAATGGCTGTCCACGTCCGGTAGACGAATGTGCGTCTTGACCAATTGGGACAGATCATTTGCCAGAGCAAAGTCAAACACAGATCTTCCCGCATAGTCGGTGGCACGTGACGATAGCCAATCGGCATTGTGCGCATTGAAGGCCCCGAGGAGTACGACTTCGGCGGAGGGAGTCTGTGAAAGCAGATCGTCAATCTTCGCCTGAACATGGCCCAAGAGTTGATCCGTTTTTGCATTACCACTATGGGACCTGTAGAGGCACGCGTAGACTCTGATGATCTCTGATGATCTCAGATCTCTGATGGTCGTCCATGTCCACGCGCAGCCAAAGTACAGACAGGTCCCGACCTCCAAATACCTAAAGGCGATGGTAGCAGATATCCTCCCTAACGAATACAGATACCCCGGCGTGTGGTATAAAATGGTGTTCTAGTTTATACCCAGTATGACAGGTACGCTGTGTCGCTAGGTTGAGATATCTGCGTCTCCGTCAGAAACAACAAGACCGGCTGCGCCGTCTCTAGACGATAGTGGACGGCGTTCAAGTTGGAATGAAGTCCCCGGATGTTGCAAAGTCCACATTTAGAGTGGGTCGGGGTGCCCGATTTCCCCGATTTTGCTCGGGGAGGGTGTCCCCAGCTTCATCAAAGCCGGTACCCTCCTGGGTTATTTTTCTTTTAGGCATCGCTTTCGTGTTTGGCGGCGGGGAGGGCGGGGGGGTTGGGCTTCCGGATTCTCCCACTAACCGACGGAACATAACCAAATGAATTTGGTTACTACACGTCGGTCTTCTGAGAGAGGATGGTCTTTCCTCGGTCGAGCCAGCCCAGTACGAGATGCAGTCAGATACGAGTAACTGCAGCTAGGGTCTACCACCTATAAATCTTTATCTATATTATCTTTTTATAAATCTTTGATTCAGTTATATTCTATGTTCTTGTTTATTTATTAACATGTAATAATCTTTTTAAATTATATATTTTATATAACATGATTTAAAAATAGACATCATATAATAAAATTCAAATATTAAAGGCAGTACTGATTAATACCCATCGGGAATGGTTTGATTCATGAGTAATAGAGACGATTTTCTTTGATGTCAGAATATCATCTTATTTTACAACATATAAGTTTTTTGAATATAAATTCATATCATTAGTATAAATGACACAATATTTTAAATTTTAAATTACAATTGACAATAGTCAATGACACATGCAAGGTAATTTTAATTTATTAACTGTTTAGTATATAAAATAAAGTTTCTATTTTACTAAATATTTCAATTTATATAACTCTATATTTTTTTAAGTTTTGATTAAAACAAAGTTTTTGAAGTAATTCTTATGAAATCATCTATGGTAAAATATTTTATATGATATGATATGAATATTTTTAATTATATTAAGAGGGAAATTATAATCTTCAGTTAGATTTAGATATTAAAGAAGGAAGGAAATAATGATAATATAGTAAGAGCGGTTTGGAATTCATGATTGAAGGCCATTTATAATAAATACTATTGCTGATCCTCTGTGAGAGGGCGGCACAGTCCTAGTTGTGTCACTCCAAGTTATAATCAGGACAAACATACGAACAATTTTGTATTCTAGCGTCATCTAGAAAATTACAATGGAACTGCTTCGGAGTGCTTATTTCAATTGCAGGAATATATCGCTTTGTGGTGACTTCAGATTAAATTTTCACAAATATTTCGTAATAGAATAATTGTATTTCTTATTGTTGCTTAAGTATAATCGTTTGATTTAATGTATAATACTATATAGCTATATATATTTAACTAAAACCTTAAAATGTGGCTACATTTTAAAGCTTTAGTTGAATTTAAATTATTATACAGTATTAATTAGTATAGTATAGTATAGTATAGTATAGTATAGTATAGTATAGTAAAGTAAAGTATAGTATAGTATAGTATAGTATAGTATAGTATAGTATAGTATAGTATAGTATAGTATAGTATAGTATAGTATAGTATAGTATAGTATAGTATAGTATAGTATAGTATAGTATAGTATAGTATAGTATAGTATAGTATAGTATAGTATAGCATAGCATAGCATAGCATAGCATAGCATAGCATAGTATATTATGGTATAGTATAGTATGGTATGGTATGGTATGGTATGCTATGCTATGCTATGCTATGCTATGCTATGCTATGATACGGTACGGTACGGTACGGTACGGCACGGCATGGTATGGTATAGTATAGTATAATATAGTACAGTATAGTACAGTATAGTGTAGTATAGTATAGTATATTTCATTTATAAGTTAATTTATATTTTTTGTTTACTAGTTACCCTCATTGTTGTTATTTTTCTGTTAACATTGTTGGTGGACTTGTAGATAATGCCCAGATAGCATTAAGTCCGCCAATTGTACCACTTTTTTGTACAATTAAGTTTTAATAAATAAATAAATAAATATGTATGTATTTATAGGACAACTCCTATCAGTAGTAGTAATTGTAGTCCAACGAATACGGGTATAACATTAATTTAGTAGGTAAATATTATATATATTAGTCATAAGTTAAAAACATATATAACCTGTTTATTCTTTCCGCCTTTATGAATTTTCTATTTTCAATACACACTATATATTTTCTATTTTCAATAAATTACTATGAAAATATGCAATAGAATACCGTAGCAGTGGATAAATTAATCACATCTAAAGGGGTGTAACTGAAGTTTTCAAAATAATAAAAGTTATATAATGCTGAATTCTATAAAAAGCTTTGTGTATTCAAAGCAATGTTTTTACCGATAAATTAATGATAGATGAACAGATATTGACGTTTACGACGATAAATTCGCATATTATGGATATATTATTCAGTATTTTTTTCAAACTTATTGAAATAATAATAACACAATAAAGTTACAGCTCACAATTGTTTAAGAAATTATTTAACCAAGCTCTGTTGTAAACTTACAATGTCTCTGAAAGCATGATGTCATTACACTCTATGTATTTCTAAGTCGTTTAGATTTTTAATAAGAAAAAAGTGGAAGGCACAGTGGAATATCGCCACATATCCCACTGGTCCGTAACAGTGATTCATCACTCCCAATTTCACCAACGAATACTTGGTCGTGCTCACCAGATGACTACGAAACTGACAATGGCTTGAAATGTTAAGGCCCAGTATTCTGATATACTGATATACTTATACAAACTGGTGAGGCATTGAGAGGAGTGGTCTCGACGAACGGTGATACAATAAATGGGGTTTTCTTAGTTGTTAACGCGCAAACTTGTGTCTTTTGGGGATCACCTGGAAGAGGTTCAGTTCACCCCATACTGAGACTTTCCCTAGGAAGGTCTTTATAGAAGACACAAGTTTCTTTCGGTACTCGTCAACGTTTTCCCGAGAGAACTCTGCAAGGTCAGAATATACCGCATTCCTAGTGCTGTTGTATGTATGTATTTATATGTAACAATGTATGATGGAAAAATTCAACATATCACTGATGTGCAGGACGAACAGAATTTTTTATAGCACGTAACTCTGAGGTACACCAGCATTCAAAAACCATCGAGAATAAAATGTATACTCAACCCAGTGACAAAGCTGGTGATTCACT
Organism: Melinaea marsaeus rileyi; assembly: GCA_918358865.1. NCBI lineage: Eukaryota > Metazoa > Arthropoda > Insecta > Lepidoptera > Nymphalidae > Melinaea > Melinaea marsaeus. The sequence goes on from OU911085.1 coordinate 23,813,157, forward strand.
TGCAAAAATTTTTGGCAAGCCTGTAGAAAGTAAATTTCGAAAGCAACTAAGAAGATCACCAGCCGATCGAAAATGGCGAAAGTCAGATCCTCGAGGTACGTTAGGAGCTGTCGGTTAATGCTGTTCTCAATTATTTTGGAAATAAGAGAGGTCATAGCGATAGGTCTGTAGTTTAGCTGAGATCGAGCTATTAGCTTTTTAAAGGACAAAAGCATATACACTTCCGTAAGACTTGAAAAAACAACTTTAAGGTAGGATTACCGAAATAGATGTGTTAGTCCATAACTTAAACAAGTTGTTTTTGCTTCTGCTACCGATAATTATCGGTATGATATATTTTTTCCACTTTGAATATTAGTGCCAGTGATTACTTGTGTACGTAAAAAGTAATACTTTTGACGTGATTAATAAGAAAAAAATCCTCTTTCCGGCGGTTGAGCTAATTTCCTTTTTCGTTATTTATGAGGCCATTACGGCACTAGTAATGGAATTGACATTATGAATTAAAACCCTTTTCGATAAAATAGTCACTTCCCATTTTCTACCAAATTACAAAGAGTAATAGAATATTATATATATAAAAAAATAGATTTTCTGAATTATTTAGATATACTCGTAACTCAGATTACTTAGTTCAAAACTCTTCTCTCCGAGCCAACTCTTACATTACCGAAATCGCCGACTTATTTATGTAATGTCGTTTTTCTAATCTCAGATAGTACCAACGAAAAAAGATGTATGGATTTCACATCTTCGTATTGACATTCTATATTCTATGATTAAAAATATAAATTAAATTCAAATACTTACTTACTTACTTCGCTTCACGCCACATCCCTTGAGGGGTAGCCAGAGACGATGGAGCGCCAAACACTACGGTCCCTGCATACCTCTTTCGTCTCGGCCACAGACATTAACCTCTTCATACATGCCCTCATGCTTTTTATGTAACCTTCCTCCAGTATCATACATACTGTGTTTGCGAAGGTCACTAGAGGCCTCCCCCTATCTCTCTTACCGCTTATTTTTCCTGTATATATCGTTTTGACTATTCTTTCATCACTCATTCCTTCGACGTGCCCAAACCACCTGAGCACGTTCTTCTTTATTCTCACCGTGATATCTTCGCTAGTACCTACCATTCTGTGGATGTCTTCATTGCGGATTCGATCAGCTAAACTGACTCCGCATATTCTGCGAAGAGATCATATCTCCACAGCATTCATCTTTCTTACATTCTTCTTCTGTGTTACCCACGTTTGGCTGCCGTATAACAGCGTCGATAGCAAAACTGCATTGTGTACAGCCAAACGTGCAGCTATGCTGACGTTTTGCCGTCTCAACAATGCAGTCAAAGCACCGTTGACTCTGTTACCGGCAGCAATACGCCTTTCCACATCCATTTCGTATCTTCCGTTTCTGCTAAACATACTTCCCAAATATACCACTTCATTCACTTGTTCTATTATCTTATCATTCACGTTGATCTTACATTCTGTTCTTTCTTCATTTCTTTCAAATATCAGAACCTTCGTCTTATTTACATTTAGGTTTAGACCAATATTTTCACACCCATCTTTCAGAGTGGTGACCAATGCCTGCAAATTGCATTCTGATGATGCAATGAGTACTGCATCATCTGCATATGGCAAGCAATTGACCTTAAGGTCACCTACTTTCACGCCCCTGTCACTGTCTTTCACGCCTTTGAGACATCTATGCAAATACAAATTGAACAACCAAGCTGACATAGCGCAACCTTGCTTAATACCCGATTGGATGTCAAACCAGGACGACATGCCAGCTCCTACTCGTACACAGGCTGAGTGATGTCTGTAAAGAGACTTTACAGTCTGTAGCAAGAGTCCGCTCACATTGTGTCGGGGCAGTATCTCCCATAATTTCTTCCTCACAACTCTGTCAAACGCCTTTTCCAAATCCACAAAAGTACAGAAAACCTTTTGGTTTAGGTCCAAAAACTTTTCCGTGAGTATGCGGAGGCAAAAGATCTGATCTATACACCCTTTTCTAGGTCTAAAACCTCCTTGGGCCTCCCACAATAGCTTTTCAGATCTCTCTAGCTAATATTTCAGCATAAACTTTACCGCCCAAGCTAAAAAAAACGAATAGCCCTAAAGCTTGCACAGTCTATCTGTGAACGTTTGCCTTTATACGAGTACAAAGGTACGATGACTGCACCTCGCCAATCGTCTGGGATCTCCCCTGATTTCCAGCATAAATTGCACAAAAATCAGAACAAGTCCAAGAGGCGTGGCCCACCATATTTGATCATTTCGGTAGTAACTTCGTCTGCTCCCGCAGCCTTACCACATTTCAGGCTTCGAATCGCGCTCTCCACTTCTTGCAAACTAATTTCACCATTGCTTACATCCGGACTCAGCATTTTGCTGGTACTCAAGGCCGAGGCGTCCTCACATTCATATGTCTCCCTGTAGAATTCCACCAACCGTTGCAAAACGTGTGCTTGCTCTGTTAAGATTATATTTCTCTCTGATCGGTGGATCTTGAAGCTTCGAGCTTCTTATGCGATAATTCGACTCCAAGCTAGGGCACGTCGTGCGGCTGCGCCAACCTGCAAACAGACCTCTTATTCTAGCAACGACTAGATAATGGTCCGTTCCCAGATCTGCAACCCTAAACACTATCGTGTCCATAACTTGGCTCCGAATACGCTGATCCACTAGGAATAAATCAATCATACTTCTTTCTTCCGCTTGCTCCAATGTGTACATGCGAATTTGTTTGTGATCAAATATAGTGTTTGCCACAAACAAATTTCTCTCCTTACAAAATTCCAAAATAAGCTTTCCAGCCACATTTACTCTCTTATCACCGTACTTGCCTAGCACCCATTTCATAACCACTTCTCGCGGTTCCAACACATCCATTAACATCCTTATATACTATCAACTTTTTATTACCTCTGACACTACTTAGAGCATCCCTGACACTCTCCCAAAACTCGTTGAGTTCTCACACTGGAGCTTATCCCCAGCTTAAAGCGAACACAAAGAAGCCTCGGGTTGATAGCCTTGTATTCTACCATTGCATAAACCATTCGAGAGGACAACAACACGCCTACACCTTGGCAAACTTGCTCCCCTTCTGGATCCCCAGCCCAGAAAGCGACCCAGTTGCCAGGCAAATCGGTCGCGTTATTGCCTTTTCGCTTGGTCTCAGACACGCAAATAACATCCAGATCGTTGTCATCCATACACATCTAATAATTCGTTTAGCTTCTGTTCCATTCCTCCTCTTATACTCCACGTAGCTATTTGTAGCTCCGTCCTCCACCTCCCGCCGTTCGGAACATGGCGTGTTGGTTGGCGGTCATCACTGCCGCATTTGTTCATTATGTATTACATTTTTATTTTAACATACAATAATACATCATAATACAAAATACAATCTTTTAAATACAAAATTATAATTATTATTAAATTATGCACATAAACAATTATATAAAAAAAACATAAAAAAAATTAATTTATGAATAAACAAATACATCACGCTATTTTGAATAATAATTTATATTTTATGCAATAACCAAAATATGTGATAGAATAATATTCATAAATTAATATAGATAAATATTAAATCTGGTATTTTATTGTACTAGTACAGATAGTATTATCTCAAAATATATGCACCCTTGTTGTTATTGTTAATTAAAAATACTTTTCATCAATTTTCATAATTACAATTTCGTGAATTTGATTTACTACGTAAATAAATCATTCGAAACGTACTTAAAATTTATTTATATATCATAATTATGATAATGTTATTTATAAATTGATATTCCATTGTTATGTAAATCACTCTTAATAAATACCTACGTATTCATTCACAACAAAAATATTTATTATTCGTGATAATAGGACCATACACCGATCTATGTTACATAGTTGTAAAAGACAATGGATGCGTCGAATTTTACTTTTTCATATCTAAGTTATATGTAATAGATATATATTACAAGTACATATACTAGTTTACAATTGCATTATCATTAGAGGGTTGATTTTTGAGTTTTTAAATTAAATAAGTAATGGAAAGAATGGGTATCTTAAGAACCGACAAACGTGGAGCGGGTCGACCTTAATAAACATATCGATGAATCCGCCCCATACTTCTTAACAAGAGTGCAGATATTATATATTTTTCGGAAGTTAACGTCAATCTTAATTATATATTCAAGAAAATTATATAGGAATATATATTATAATGTATTTTTAATGTTGTATAATTATTGCCGTTATTTACAACAACTATTATACCGTCAAGATAAACTGCGCTGCTAAATTAGTTTTGATTAAGAATAGTATTTACAAACTTTTTTTAGATTTCAGATCAATAACTATTAGAAAATTTTAATTACATAAAAATGCAAGGAGATGCATGTTATTTTTTTACTATAATAAATTCAAAGGATAACGCTCGAACGTGTAATGTGTAATCTTTAATGATAAGATCAACCCTTATTCCTTTTATATTTCCTGCCATTATTCATGCCTTTGTTGAGCTCGCAATACGTATTAGGGCGCTAGCATTGTTATACTATTGTTGTTTTTTTGTCATGTTGTTTATTTATATTATGTATTACTTAGTTGAGGGAGATGTTACGCAAGTGGACAACTTAGAGTGTCTTTTTAATGATAGATTGGTTAGTTGATAAATGTTTTACCTCTTAAACTCTTTCTTCCTAATTTTTGGCATAAGCATCTTCCCAACATCAACGATAGGTCGCCTTTAAACTTGTTTGATCATATTAAGCTTGTATTTTAATAAATGAAGTAAAATATTACTCCATTAGGAAATATACCCGGAAAACCAATTCGGGACTTTTCGAACGGTATATAGAAACTGTTCCCCTTGGATATCACAGCGATGTCTAAATTAAAAGTATTATTTTCAGGAAAAGAGAGGAAAATTCCATAAAAGAAGGATTCCATCAGAAATCGTTCTGACGTTTTGTAAAGCTGATGTATAAAGAAAGGTATTTAAATTAAAAACGGGAATACGAAAATGTAATTAATGTTTTTTTTCGGTGTTTGTTCTGCTCTTTGTTTTAACTAAACGATAATTTTAAATCAGCGTTAAAACGATTTGTTTACTTATTGTATTTATAGTCCAGAACAAACAGCACACGACCACTAAAAGAGATTTTCTTTTTCTTTATAATAATTGGTGCATATCTTGTATGTTTTTTGTAAAAGTTATCTGATCTGATATATTATTCTTATGTACAGGCATTGACAAAGATACATACAGATAAGTAATTAAAAAAACTGACTAATAGTTACGTTAGGAGACATATAATAAATTAAATGTAGTAATTATTAATAAAATAAAATGTACATGTTAATACAGGTAGTACTTCAATATTCATATGCATTTATGATATCATAATTTCAAAACTAAGTAGTGTCACGCTGCACAAAAAATATTACTTAAATGACCGTGTTTAACTGTGATTAGTAATTAATTAATTTACAGATAGAATAATACCTGTAACTCTATGATAAGTTTAAAAAAAAACAAAAAGTCATGCGGCGATAATACATCTGCTTTTATTTTCATTAAAAATGACTGTACATACAGACCAAGATAGCGAATTAAAAAACTGGATTCAAATAATATTTTGGGAGTTATAATCAATCAAACAGATACACAAATACATATAAACACATATTGTATAAAAATATAAATTTTATCTCAACTTATTTATCCGTCGTGGCTTAAAAATTAAAATTTATAACACACACGTGGTAAAACTTTGAAAGCGTTGTTTTGTGTTGGGTTACGTGTTATTCATTGGAATTTGTGTAATAATTAATGACCATTAGAGTCAATAAATGTTATTTTCATTTCAAATCGTGGTTGATATAAATTATTACTAACAATAAATATTTGTTGTTTATATTGTTTAGATATAGTTAAAATATGTTTTATTGACATTTAGGGTAACTTAATGCAACTCGGTTCATTATTAAAGATATCAAATATATGTATAAGATAGAACAAAAAGATAAAAATTCAAAAGTATATTTATAAAAATTTTAATATTTATAGTTAAGTTATGTATGTGAATAATGTTTGTTTACGAAATAAATATTGTTATCTGTTGAAGAACTAGTGACTCATCTCAGCAAACTTCTTTTGAAAAAGAATTTAAGCCCAGGTTCCGAGTTTAGTCCAAGTTCATAAATGACACCGGCGAGACCACGATAATTTTCAGACTAACGTCGAAGCTGGGAATTGTTCGAAATGTTTACTTACTTAAAAAAACAGTATTACTCCCTTCGGTCTTACAAAGTTTTAACTCAAAGTTTTTTTATAAGAGACGCAAAGATAATACGCAAAGTTTTCTTATAAGATAAGACGCAAGAAAGGGTTTCCAAGAAGCTTGAAAGCTGTGACTCTGGAAATGAAAGTGCTGATACTTCAGCACAGCATACTTGCTGGCAGAACCTTAGGAATGGTATGGTGAAAGTAGCGACACAAGTATGTGCTAAAAGGAAAAGAGGATTTAGTAAAAAGCGCGATGAATGGTAGGATGATGAAGTGAAAGATGCTGTAAAGTTAAAGAAGAAAGCATGGCTGGATTATAAAGCCTCGGGTAAGGATAAAAGTATTATACTTTTATCCTTACCCGAGACTTTATAATCCAGCCATGCTCTCTTATGAGAGATAAGAAAAAGAGAGTACAAGCTGCAAAAGCACAAAACGAAAGCACTTATAAAGATGAAGCGTGAAAATTCTGAGAGAGAAAAGGATGACAGGTTGGCGAACAACTTCCGGGAAAACACAAAGCTTTTCTGGCGAGACGTTAGTGATTTCCGGGGTTGTTCGGTAAAATGTAGAATGAAAGGGGTGCTTTCAAGCGTAGTTAAATTTTAACAGATCAAGCACTCGTTTTGCAGCGGTGGGCGGTATTCTACAAGGCGGTATTCTATTCGGCCTCATGGCCGAGGCGTCCTCACATTCATACGTACTGGTACTCATGTACCAGCGAAATGCTGAGTCCGGATGTAGCCGATGGTGTAATCAGTTTGGAAGAAGTGGAGAGCGCGATTCAAAGAAATGTGGTGAAATGAAATGAAATGTGGTAAGGCTGCGGGAGCAGATGAAGTTATTGCCGAAATGATTAAATATGGTGGGCCACGCGTCTTGGACTTGTTCTGGTTTTTGTGCAATATATGCTGGAAATCAGGGGAGATCCCAGACGATTGGCGAGGTGCAGTCATCGTATCTTTGTACTCGTATAAAGGCAAAGGTTCATAGATAGACTGTGCAAGCTTTAGGGCTATTCGTTTTTTTTAGCTTGAGCGGTAAAGTTAATGCTGAAATATTAGCGAGAGAGATCTGAAAAGCTGTTGTAGGAGGCCCAAGGAGGTTTTAGACCTGGAAAAGAGTGTATAGATCAGATCTTTTCGAAAGATCGAAAAGTTTTTGGACCTAAACCAAAAAGTTTTCTGTGCTTTTGTGGATTTGGAAAAGGCGTTTGACAGGGTTGAGAGAAAGAAATTATGGAGATACGGCCCCGATACAATGTGAGCGGACCCTTGCTACAGGCTGTGAAGTCTCTTTACAGAGATCACTCAGCCTGTGTGCGAGGAGGAGCTGACATGTCGCCCTGGTTTGACATCCAATCGGGTGTTAAGCAAGGTTGCGCTATGTCAGCTTGGTTGTTCAATTTGTATTTGGATAGTTATCTCCAAGGCGTGAAAGACAGTGATATGGGAATGAAAGTAGGTGACCTTAAAGTCAATTGCTGGCTATACGCAGATGATGCAGTGCTCATTGCATCATCAGAATGCGATCTGCAGGCTTTGGTCAACACTCTGAAAGATGGGTGTGAAAATAATGGTCTAAGCCTGAATGCAGATAAGACGAAGGTTCTAATATTTGAAAAAAATGAAGAAAGAACAGAATGTAAGATCAACGTGAATGGTAAGATAATAGAACAAGTGAATGAAGTGGTATATTTGGGAAGTATGTTTAGCAGAGGCGGAAGATACGAAATGGATGTGGAAAGGCGTATGGAAAGGCGTAGGCGGTAACAGAGGCAACGGTGCTCTGGCTGCAGCATTGAGACGTCGAAACGTTAGCATAGCTGCACGTTTGGCTGTACACAATGCGGTTTTGCTACCGACGCTGTTATACGGCAGCCAAACGTGGGTAACACAGAAGAAGAATGTAAGACAGATGAATGCTGTGGAGATCCGATCTCTTCGCATAATATGCGGAGTCAACGTAGCTGACCGAATCCATAATGAAGAGATCCACAGAATGGCAGGTACTAGTGAAGATGTAAGAGTGAGTATGAAGAAGAACGTGCTCAGGTGGTTTGGGCACGTCGAACGAATGAGTGATGAAAGAATGGTATAAAAGATTCATATAGGAAAAGTGAGCGGTAAGAGAGACAGGGAGAGGCCTCGAGTGACCTTCGAAAACACAGTATCAATGTTACTGGAGGAAGGTCACGTAAAAAGCATGAGGGCATGTATGAAGAGGTTGATGTCTGTGGCCGAGGCGAAAGAGGTATGCAGGGACCGTAGCGTTTGGCGCTCCGTTGTCTCTGGCTACCCCGCAAGGGATATGGGGTGAAGCTAAAGTAAAGTAAAGCAAAGATAATATGCAACAGGATATGATAAAAAATGCCAAATATATTTTTTACCGCCACTTTATAAGAACTCAAAAAATATTAGTTATATATTTCAATTCCTTCATAATACATCACATTTTATTTTGGACAATAGTTGAATTGGCTCCTGCACTGCTATCAACAAACTGTTTCTACGTATTTATTTGAAGCAATCGTTCTCTATTATTTATTTTCCGGAACATATAATCTTCGTTTTAATTTATTTATCAAGTTTGTCCTTTACATGCTAAGTAGCATACTTACTAGACTAGTTCCATATTTCAATAATAATGTATATTTGTATTACATTTAATTATTATATACACTTTTATCAATTCATATTTATACACATTGTTTTTTTAATTAATTCTTATTATTATATGACAATCAATAACTCTATTTGTTAAGCACAAAGTTAAATAGCTGAGACATTTGTTTGAGAACAAAAGTTTAACGTCACCTTCCAACTATAAAGTGGTAGAGAATTATTACAACCAAGATATTAATTTAAATGTGATTAAAGTTCAGTAACTTTCCTTTCTCATTTTCACATCTTTCATTTGTAAAATGTTCTGCATAAGGAACGAGTGTCTTTAATAATCTCTTTTAATTAAAACATTTCGTTAAATGAACCATCCTTTTTACTGAAACTTTCATTTTGCTAGATATTTCTGATTAAAAGTACAAAACATCAAGTATTTCTAATATAGTGTCAAAATTGTTTTTTTTTTGTATTAGTATATTTATATTGATTAAGAACTAGGAAAAATATTTTTTTATTTTTTACAAATAAAAAACAATCATTCATTTTTAATCAATATAAACATAAGAAGTTACTTAGCCAGTATTTACTCGTATAAATACATCATTACGTCCAATAATTATTTTTTATTTTAAATAATATACTTTAAAACAAATGACATTCAAGATGGAACACAATACCTGAAAAAATGTTAACTTATAAACAAACTGAATTATCCGCTACACAGCTCTGCATCAAACCCACTGATGTTTAAGGATGAGAATGTCGAACACGTCACAGTTATCTGGAAACCTTGTTTTTTTATATGTTTATGTATATATTTTAATTATATAATTTTTAATTTAAAATTAAGATTAAGAGAAGAAAAATCTCTTGTTTCCTAAAATAATTGTCTCAATTTTTTTAGTAAACAATGTAAGTATGTGTCTTTTTAGTTTCATTGCAAAAATAAATGCGTGATATTGAAAAAAAATACAATCACTTTAGGATTCAATAAAAGAGAGATAAAAAAAATTTTTTTAGGAATACAAAGGAACTTACTTTTAAATGCATTTCTGAACTGTTTCAAGACATCGAAAGCCTTTAATTTTTAATAAACGAACTCAGCTTAAACTTTTACTTCCTCCAACTTCAATATCTAGTTTTATTTGCTACTGCTAATATTATATTTCTATATTATATACAACGCTATATTTCTTTAAAGACTTCTAGCGGTTACGCAAGTTGACTGATAGTTTGTTTTTTTATATTTTTGTTGTAATGCACCGCTGCAATAATTTGATTTAATCAATGGAGTTTTGCCGCTTTGCTTTCTTGATCATGGTTATACTAAATAACACATCAAAATAAGACTTATTTTATTAACACCTCCTAAAAATAGTATGTTCATACTTACGAGTACGGAAACGATATTTTAAGTGCTCTAAAATTATACATCTATAGATATCATAAATAATGCTCGGATGGTGTTTACCTAATTAGACTGTTTATCTCTTGTAAAAATAACGTAAAATTAACCTCATCATTACATGTTTTCATTATTTTTTATCCAATAAAGTTGGATAAGTAATATATATATATATATAAATAAAAGGTAAGAACTAGATTATACATAGTAGTTCAATTATTTCCTGAAAACAGTACAATTTACATTCAGACCGCGATGAAGACATTAAAAAACTCTCTCCTAGAATTTTAAGTGTGCAATTTGGATATTCCCGCACTTCTAGTAAGGTATTTTGAAAGAGTCATACCTGAAATTCTGAGATTGATTTTCATAAACTATTTTAAAAGTGGTGATTATAAGGATTTCTATAAAAAAAAACAAATTTTTGTCCAAAAATTTTTACCAATTAATTGTTTATATGAGACTTTTTTGTGGATATTTCCTCTTTTTTAGGGTTTCGTAGTTGCAGGAACCTTTATGGTTGTCATATCCATTTACAGTCCAGCTCAGGGACTCTTAATACTAGAAAGCTGTGATAGAATGAAATATTGAAAATAATATCTTTAAGGTAGGTTTCTCTAGTGGAGTTGTATGTTTTTTTCAACTACACCATCCTGTGGTTTATAAGTTTAGATAAGTTTTAAAAACATATGTTAGTAAACATTTGTTAAAGCCATTTTTCAATGAAGAAATGCATTTAAATATTATAAATCTCTAAAGTACAAATCCTCTTCTCTACCTTTGCCGTGCTATATAAATCGATGATGTTGGAGGTGTGGAGAAAATCACGATAGTAGTACAAATAACGAATTTAAAAGAAACAGTATCACAACTTATCCTTTTGATATTGGGTATCAAACGAGATAATCCACGTAAAAGTATATAGCGTACAGTTGCCAACGTATACGCGCTTGAAGAAATAGGACAGATATAGGAGACTAAGAAACTCGGGATGAGAATTGGGTTTCTGATTCATCGCATCTGATTCTCTTATTCATCGCGACGTAGCTGTGTTGCGGTGAGAAAGAATGATACTAAGACACACAAGTCATTTCAGCTAAGCTCTGGTATCGTAAAAGTTAATACAGCTTTAAAATGAATTATTTTGTTAATTTAAAAAACAAATTTGCCTTTGAAGAGCAACCTGAGCTTTTTTATTTAAATAAAAGCTTTGAGTTCTTATCGTTTTTTTTTTATAATTATAAAAAATATAAAGATGATGGCGATCCATAAATTTTTATCAAAATATCAAAATTATCTTGATTCTTTTCTAATAGATATTAAATTAAACATATAAATATATTCAGTATGTAATATTCATAATAATTTAAAAATAATTATCCTTGTGTTTGTTAAAAATATTTTTAACGTAAAATTGTCTAATTAGTAGTACACTCTATTGTAAATCATGTCACGTGATATGAACAAACTATGCTACTACTTAACTATTCAAATTAACAGCTTTTCACTAAATGCATATGAAGGTATACACTGCACTAACTTAAAAAAATATATATTTTTAATTTTTCTCTCTCTGTCTGTTTGTTCCAAATAATTTTTGAAACGGCTGAGCCGATTTCAACAGCATTTTCACTGATAGCGATGTTGATGTTATAAGGAGTAATTTAGGTTACTTTTATATTTAAAAACATATGAATGAAGTCTTGGACACACCACACAAGATTTTAGTGATTGTCTCTACCATTGGATCCACTAACAACATTTATTTTGAAAAATATTTTTTAAGACTTGTTATTATAAAACGAACTAAATAACTTCTTTTAAAATATTTTAAATAACGCTTCCCCCCTTTACTTGCATGAGCGTTTTCATGTGACTCCACCAAGGACGAGACCGTCTCGTGAATGCGTTACTTCAAAATCCCTAATAGTGCCTTTTTACAACTTATTTTTTTTTCAAAAAATCTTTCTCAGTTGTTGCAGCCCGGCTGTGAAACTGTCTTCCCCAGAGTATTTTGGATGGTAACCTTTCCCCTGAACTCTTTTAAACTAAGAGCACTACCTATATTCGGAAATATAACTAGTATTTATTTTTATTTTTATTATTTTTATATTTTCTACAATTGTATATCTTTATTTACTAATATATATATGTGTGAGTGTGTGTGTATGTGTGTGTATATGTTGTGCATATAAGTATGTATATGTCTAATTATTTTATATGCTATATTATACAGATAATTTCTAAAATAACCCTTAAAAGATTTATCTATTTTCAATATCAGTTCTTTGTTCTCTTTTATTTGTATTTAGTAAAAGTGTACTGCACTGCCTTGTACACCCTGTCTCACACCAAAGGGTAACTGGGAGAGATCTCTAAAAGAGATAAGTAATCCTTTGTACTACATTGCTTTCTGATTTTTTTTTGTATTTGTGATTTTTATTGGTACATAAATAAATAAAATAAAATTCCAACTATCATGCTTCAACGTTACTCTGCTAATTTAACTCAACTAGAAGTTGTAAGTCTAGGAAGTGATATATTCTAGATATTAACGGAAATTACGTTGTATAACAATATATATATAGTACTTGTCGTTATCTTATAGTACTTCTCCTTAGCGCTTAAAGACAAACATTTGTATTTATATTGTAAATTGATGTGTGCAGTTAAGATTCTTCTACTATATCTTCAATTACTTAAATGCAATTATTACGTTTACCAAAATAAACTTTAGGATTCTTACTAGTCTTTCTCAAAGATATATAAGAAATTAATTAAAATAGAAGTTAATTAATTTAGCACTTTATTATCTTAATTACAATGTAATTATTATCTGTAACTTAGAGGCTTTTTGATGTTTGATATTGTTTATTTTTTTATTTGTAATGTAATATGTTACTTTTTACTAAAAAAGTATTTTTTATGCATGTATTATCTAAATTAATTATTATACGTGAAAAAGTTCACGGACAATACCTTGTTTTTGTAAAGCCAAACATTTATTTAGAAAACTTTTATAATGTTATATAATGAATGTTTTGTATCAGTAAGCTCATGTAACTTTTCTTATTACTCCGATATATTATCCTCAGTTTATTAGTATCCAGTATTACTATACTGGAGAAGTACGGTTGATCATACAGATGTTTTGTAAGATTATATAAGTTATATAATTAAAATTATTAATGAACACACTCGCCACATGAATTATAAATTATATTTATACAATTTTTGTTTTATTATAAAGATAAATTTTATACTTAATTTGTTTAATTCAACTGGTAATTTTTTCCTTTATTCTCAATATTTAATTCATTTAAAGTAATACCGTAAAAATAAATATGTGTATAAGTATTTAAAAAAAATGTATATAAAATAAAAGACAACACAAAATTGTTAAAACAGTAAAACCGAATTTCTTATAAGTTAAACATAAAAAAAATCTACCCATCTCTCTTTGCTATATCTCATAGGATTACATGTGAACAAAAAGTTTTATCGGTTCATGTTTAGAAGTTATTTCAAAACTTACAATCTCGTAGATAAGAACTTGACTTAAAGTTTTAGTTTCTTTCTGTTTCGATATAAGAACTACATATGACATAAAAGCCTAAAATATTAAGATCTAAGTAGAATAATGTTATTATCTATGTATTGTTTATAAATAAATATATTTGATCAATGATGTGTGTTAGATCATAATAAAAAAGTGCGTTCGGGGGACCCCATCAGAAACGAAGTTTAAATTTTTTCTTAACTCCGAACGTAATCTGTATATTAAAATTTTTAATTTATAATATTTATGTAAAGTAAATATTGCTTTCCATATCATTTTGTACTTTTAACAAACAAATAGTAAAATACTATTAACTCCATATAATTTAAATAGTAAAATAAATTGTAAACAATCATATCATGTCTAATAAATACTTTTATCAACTTAGTTTTCTAAGTCCGTATTACACGTAGGGGAGACCGGGGCTGGTTGACTTAGGGGCAGGTAGACTAATTGTCAAAAACGCGAGTTAGGCAAACTTTTTGCAAAGATCGACTAGGTGAGCGTATCCATTATTCCCCCGCGCACAATCATCAGAAAAACCGCGGAGCAGACCCAAACCGTTTGTCAGCTAGAGCCTCTTGTTCAAAAACAAGACACTTAAGTAACTATTTTTGCCTTTATTCTATTTGTTATAACTCTTTTCATTTTGTTTTGATTGCTTGTCAAACTGTTTAATACGAATGTTTGATTTCCGAACTTTGTATGCTTCCTTATTATTTTTAATTACGACACCATTTTAAGGTTTTGGCACGTAGTTAAAAATTACTAGGTCGTTTGGGACTGGTTGACTCATTTATAAAGGGGTTGGTTGACTATCTAGTCAACCTGCCCCATACAATTTTGGATATACTAGATATAAATTGGTATAAAAATTATTGTTCTTAACCTAACATTTCCAGTTTAGAAATATGCGAATCTATAAACGAAAGTCAAATCGACGTAAAGACATACTGGAGAGAGTATGTCGACAAGTTATTTTCGCCGAAGTATCAATTCCAGCAAAAGAATTTGCTATACCATATAAAATATCGCAATGTAGTAAATATGAAAACAAAAGAATGCACTCCCGGACTGTCTAGATTTCAATTGACCTTGGAAAGCGTTGGCTACATAAAAAATAGACAAATATTCAGTGACAAGGAAGAGCATGCATCAGAAAATTGCCCATAAGGGAGCTGCTGATGTTTATTATGGATTAACGCCTTACGAGTTCCGAAAATTTGCATATGAATTTGCAAAAAAAAAAAAAATCTATTCCTGAATCATGGGATAAAAAACAGATTGCTGATAAAGATTGGGTAGGGAGTTTGCTTAAACGTCATCCTATTCTCTCTATTCGATCTCCTCAAGTTTATTTAGAGCCACTTCTTTCAACAAAAACAACATGCAGTTGTTCTTTGATTACCTAAGAACCATTTACCTACGTTTAAATGTAAGCCCTGGGTATATTTGGAATGTAGATGAAACAGGACTGACAACGGTTCACATTCCTGATAGAGTAATAGCTCATCTTGGCACCAAAAAATTGGGAAAAATGACGATTGCTGACCGAGGTTTCGCTGGTGACAGTCGCAGTTGCTATCTCGGCCTCGGCAATATGGTCCTTCCGTTCTTCGTTTTCCCACGTGTTCACTATAAATACTATTTTGACTATTTTAGACTAAAGGACTGTCAAAGACTGGAGGTGGACCGATAGGTTCTTAACGGTGTTTAATGTTGTTGAAGATGTTCTTAAAAATGATGATTGCATTTACTTTAGTATTTAAATCTTGTTCCTTCGTAGTCTTGGTACTCATTACTTCTTAGGTCAACTTACCCCTAGTGACAAGTCAACCTGCCCCAGGCACGGGGTAGGTTGACTCGTTTTTCCCGTTCTATAAAATCGAGCCTATATACTATGTTTTAATAGGTATCGAGCTTATTATAATTTCTTTCTAGAGCTGAATAGTGTCACTATCAATGGAATTGCTTTTCACAAAAATAATCATTAAAGCAATAAAAATATTAACTTTTAAACTGAAAATTGGTCAACCATCCCCGGTCTCCCCTACTTGCTGCAGTTACCATTATTTTAAAAACAATATCGATCAACATATGATCTAATACAAAAAGAAACAAATAAAATATTCTTATTACAAAATTCTGTCTGTACAACCCTATATTGAGCTTATATTATAAATAGAAACAGGGGCATACACAAAGATAGGCCGAGTTGACACTGCTAGTTTCGTGCAGGCTCAGTACTGGAATGTACACACACATAGCATACGGCATTTCGTTATGTGCTGATTTTTACTAGATCGCATTACCCGTAAGTCGCGTTAAGGAACTTCATTCAAATAAATATTATTTTATATAAAAGATGTTTATTAAACTTTAAATACTATCTTTTTTGCAGACGGTATGTAGGAGATAACTAACTATACCCTAAGAAAAGTACAACTTTGATGGGGCAAGTTTAAAATAAATTGAATTAAATAGTTAGAATGTTTACAATAGAGTTCCATAAACAGACACTATTTACTTATCAGTGGAGATTCAAAAGTTGTTAAGTGTCTATGAATTTAATTTTTCATTTTAATAAACGAAAGATGTTATGACTGCTTGTATGATGTTGTATAAATTTAATGTTTCCTGGTCCTGTGAAAAAATATATTCCTTAATATAATAAATATATATCACAAATTAAATGAATATATATATAAAAATAAACAATTTAGTTTAATAAGCAGTGTGAATAGCGGTTAATGGATAACAAAAAAGAAAGGTTATTGATTCCGTAGCCCTTAATCATATGAGACATTCGATAATTTAATTCCGGATTATACCACGAAATTACTAGTTTCATAAATGGGAATCATTCTACATTCGATTGAGCAGATTGATTGTTCACTACGTAGTGAAATAATATTGGTTTTGGATTCTATATCTAAAACCATTATTCTACCACTGACTGCGTAATGAACACAATGAAAATAATTTATTTTGTTTATTGTTAAATGATTGAAGATCGGAAAAGATCTCTATTGTTAAATATGTAATTTAAAATTATATTATTCAATAAATTCTTAGTGAATGACGATGTATATAGCTGTGCTTTGTATTAGTTTTAAATTAAAAATATATTTAAATAGCGGTGTTCGCTAAATACAAATTTCGACCGAGAAATCAAAAACTATAAACATTATGTCATCTATAAACATTAACTTATATTAAATATAATTAGACGAATGTGGGTTGAGTAAGAAGGTCATAAGAAGATGTGACGCCTTTTTCTCCCTGTCTTTATATATGGTATTAGATATTTCATCCTTTATAATAATTATCTTCACCCCCTAAATAACATCTGAAATATTAAATTAAAATAAGTTTCTGCATCAGTCGGGAGGCTGATGAAATAGTAAAAGTTGCATAAGCCTTTATTTCTTAAATATTATCAAAACAAAATAAAAATTTATTACATAACAATGAAATACAGTAAAAACTTTTTTATATATTTAATGTATGGAATCCCACATTTATTATATTTACTGAATATAATAAGTTTTATAACATTAAGACAAGAAATGGATCTAAGCTTCTAAATTGAAGTGGGCTTAAATAAGCCCCGTATTGCCGTAGCTCTCATCTGTGTGTTATTAGTATTCAGTTCAAAGCGTCTGTTTCAGGCTACTGTTATGATACGGTTATTATCACTGTACGGTTTATTCAATCACCGTTCCTCCTTTTCTTGCCTTTACTTCTCTGTTCCCTAAATATATCTTTGCATTTACCTCCGAACACCAAAACAGATCTCTTTTTTATTTGTCATTTTGATATCTATTAACTCGGTGGGCTACTGGTGGTGGTTGTATTGGGTGATACAAATAACGGCAGTCAATACTTATCAGTATTCATGATAAATACGTCATTTTTACCAATTTTAGAGAATTTTTAAAAGGTGTTCTAATTAAACCTTTTATAACGACAAGTTAAAAATCTTTAAATAGGTGAATAGTAAAAAAGCATAAGCATAAGGATATGGATTTTTATTAGTTTTAAACATCATGAGATCGAAATGATTTCTGTGAAAATTCAGAATATTAATAAATTTAACATACTATGGTAACTATCAATCATTAAAATTTATGTTATAGATAGCTTTTTTAAGAAGCCCTATGTTCATAAGTCATTAAGATTACAGCTTTTTTTTTGAGAGTTATTCAAATTCAATAAGTAAATGAAAGAAAATGTCTCTTAAGAACCGACCAACATGAACCGAAGTCGACGTTAATAGACACATTGATGTATCAGACCATCCCACCCTTCTTAAATGTTAGGAAAAACTTCTGATTTAATATAATGTTTTGAAGTTAATGTATCTAAAGAACTTTATGTAGCTAAGATATGTTTGTATATTCATTGATAACGTTGTTATGGAACGATTTAATTAATGAATTTCTTATTCAGCAAATGCAGGACAGAGTTAGTTTAGTGAAGTTCATGAATTGAAGACTTATAAAATTAAACGTAAATAAAAGTATGTTTATTCACTTTTTATTACTTTAAAAAAAAATCTGTAAATTGTTCCATATTTATTCTTATAACTATTATTGATATCGCATTGAAATACCAATATTTAAGTTTTTCTGTTTTAGTGGTTTGAGCTAATATGTCAGCCTTTCAATATTAAAAAAAAAAACAATTGTTACATGTTTTTTTTCAATTTTGTTTGTTTCTTTATTGCATATGTATATCACGTATATCATGATTTTTAAGTAATTTGGTATAGTGGAAAATATTTCCGAAAGTAAACAAATTGACATAATAACCCCAAATTTGGGTTCGATTGGGAGGGGGAGAAAAGCTGAATGAAGTCGCTAATAACAACTAGTTATTTATTGCAGATTGAAATCATACGTATCCCTTTACGCTTTTATAAAAGTAATTTCTCATTATAATTGCCCAAGTAAGATTTCACGTTTGTGCAATTTGTGTTTAACAGGCGGCAAACTTAAGGCTTTGTAAATATATCCAAGAGTTTTCAAGTAAAAAACACATTTTAAAGTATACAATCGATATATTTATTCAGAATTTAAATCTATAAATGTACTAGTTATTAGTACTACATGAGATGAACAACGCTTTGGAGTATAAAGTAATACAAAACAAATTTGATAATGTTATTAGATATATATTATGAATAAGAAAATAAAATTAATGTTTCTTGTAAAATATTTTGATCTATCCTTCGTTTTTTCCTAAACGATAACTTTGCAGCTCTTGTAAAGACGCAGTGTTTGTTAACTGTGTTTATAGACCACAATAAACAGCACACGACCACTAAAAGAGATTTACAAACATTAATTGTTACTTATTTTAGGAATGCTTTTAGAATATTCTTACTTAAAAGGTTAGTGTTTGTATTTATAATCAACATTTTATTACCTTTATGGTTTGTTTTGATAATGAATAACGTATGTTTAGAATTCCGGATTTCTTCCATTATCGCTTATCAATTGCTGTAAAGATTAATATTTAAATGTTTTACTTAAATACTGATACGTAATCAAATATTGTTTGAGTTATGTTTAATACAGAAACAGAATATCACAATTATTATTTTGAGAATGGCAAAACAAAGTATATATATTATTTATTATCTGACACATTTTTATTAAATAAAACTGTATTCGATTTTTTATTCAATAGGACCTGATTCATGTCTTTATTCATTTCTAATACAATTAGTTTTATTTTTATTTTATTTTATAGTAAAGGCATAAAACATTTATATATTTTTTTATGTAAGAACATTGCAAACGAGCTTGCGAGTCACAGATGATACGTGGTCACCCCCGCCCATGAACTTTTGCAACATCTCAGGATTCACAAGAGCGCAGCCGACCTTAAAGGTAGAAGTAAAGCCTTTTTTGAAGGTACCCATGTTGTACCGGTGGTTCTTCCCCGGTCGAGCCAGCCCAATATCAGCTGCAATCAAATGACTACAGTTAGGCTCTACCACCTAGATACTTAATAAATCAAACTTTAAAACTAAGGTTCCTTAGATATTTAGTTAAATTATGAAATATGCACTACGTATGTATTCAAATCCAATATTCCGATCTGGTTGTGTCAATCAGCTTTTATTTTGACGATCGCCCCGGGGCACTTTATTCGCAAAGAATTTTTTGTATCATGATTATACCTGTATGTAAGAATGAGTTCCAATATATTATTTTTTAATATTATAAACATTAGGTTATGCTGGCTGTAATAATGATTCGCAATAGCAAATCGAAGATAAGATAAAAAAATATTGTTACAGTAATTATTGGCTCGGGCGCCGTGTATGGAAAATATTTGCCATAGTTTAAACTAAATAAAGAATCAATTAGAGGTATGTATGGTTTAGAAATGCATTAAGGACAAACAAGTACCTGTCGACTTTTATCAAACAAATATAGGAGGTGGTCCACAACATTTAATTTAGTAAACAGAACCGAGACTTTACACTGTAAAAGGAAAAAAAAACATCGAAATAAAAAACCTAATTAATAAAATACTATTATAGAAGTTAACATAGCTTACATAGTACCAAAGCAGATTATTCTTCCCACTAAATATCATATAAGCGTGTTTTAATGTTTTTAAATATTTTCTTGTTGCTAAAGCAGTTACTGGATAATATAGTTACATGTTATTAAGATAACAGAAATTATAACAATAAAGTAATTTTTTTTAATACGAGCTGTTATCAAACCCGTTACGTCTGTTATTAATGTTATATTAATTTGAATTTCTAGTATTTGAACAAAAAGGGCAGTAGAAGCTTGAGATAACATTAAATGTAGTATAATCGTTTAGAATATCTATATTAAGAAATAAAAATTTTATCTTAGAAAAACTTACAGAACTAACCAACTCTGATTACATAAAAACAAAGGTCGCGATGGTTGTGTTCCAGAACTCAATTAAAAGTTATCTAACACACACGAAATAGCGTGATTTTGTGTAGAGTTACTTGTTATACGCCTGAATGGTACCTTTAATGAAATAAATGAATTAAAACAATCCAAATCAATATATCTTACTTATATTTAAATGCACGATTACCAAAACTGAAACCTTTAATAGTTTTTTTAACTGATTACCTTTAACACTTGTTCTATGCTGATTGGTTTATGAAATTACACTCAACTATGAAAAATAAAATAGAATATATTAATAATATTCATAAAGTGAAGATTATTTATTAATTATTTAAACAACTTAGAGTATATTTGGAGTAGAAATATATCCTTAAAGATTACATAGTTTCATAAATAGATTTTCATTTTAAATAAATTTTCATTTTATTTTTCACAATTTGGTTAAAGAAGAATCTAAAGTTAAAAAATAAGTGAAGTGATGCAATACTTAAATAAATTATAATTAACATACACGGGTACGTTAAAAAAACAGTTGTTTGTTGTATTTCGAATATTTCTTTGTTGCACCTCTTGGTAATAGTTTTAAAAGTATTTTTACAAACACAATAAACAATGTTAACATTTAAGTTTTACTATTTTAAAAATGTAACTCACTATACTCAAGAACAAAATATAGTTAAAATTTAATTTCATCATATATAAATTAATATAAAAAATAGACAAATATTCTTATTTTCATTCGTTTTCTGTATAAAATATTTTTAATTTGAATAAGAAAATTCTTGTTAACTGAAAACAGATACAAATCTTATAAGATGTTGGTTATTTCAATAATGTAACTAATAAAAGAACAGAATATTCTAGAAACATATTCAAATAATGGTTTTTGGCCCTTGAAATTTCTACATTAAGAAAAATTTAATTTATCAAGTTCTTGACGATAACGTCAAGAACTTGATATAAATGAAATTTCATATAAATGAAATCGTATTTAAATTACATTTTTGTAAAAGTATTCCGCTATTACCAAAAGTACGAGTATACTGTTTAAAATGTAAAATAAAGTAATAAATATTAAAACAAATGTATACTTAAAACGTTTTGTTTAAAATAACTGTAAAATATTAAGGATTATTAAATGTACTAAGTAACAATATATTGATTAGCAAATTCTTAGTAATAACCATTCTATTTAAATTTGTTATAATTAACTAATATCTACAAAAATTATAATAGTTGTCATAATTGTGAAATTAAACTATTGTGAGTATCAATGCGATTTAAAAATCAAAACATAAAACATGATTCTATAACGAAAGAAACATTCTTTTTGACAGTAATCTAACATGTTTAAATTTAAAACATTAGATTTAGAATTTAAAATATAAAGTTTTGTTCGAAATAATACAAAAAATAAAGAAAAATTTAAATAGAATGAAGAGAAACATGATAGTAAAATAGGATCACTGTTCATTTCGGTCTGTAAGAACGCTTTATATTTTTAAATGTTAACTAGAAATTAAAATATTTTAAATACGTAATAGTCCGTCGCATACTTATTGTTAGTGAACAATAAGTATGCGACGGACTATTAACGACGGACTGAAATAAGTGTATTTCAGTAATTCATTCCGCATCAAATCCCAAATTGAGAGTCAACTCAGACGTTGTTGAACTATTCGAAGCTTTTTAACATAACATTTATTGAAATTGTGAAATTATTTTAATTAATATTTTCTACGGAAACCACGATGAAACATGGGCAATGCAATTTCATTATGATATTTGTATGTACAGTGCTTAATTGACTTAATGCGATTATGTACAATGCTGAAAAGTGAAATTGCAAATATTCTCTTATTTCAATCACTTATATGATATTTATAATATTTATATTTATATTTATAAAATATTATCATAAAAACAATTTTAAAGTATAATCATTGATGAATTCAAAATTTTTTTAACACTGATCTGTTAATACTTTCTTTTCTTTTCGCTTTCTTTAATGATTTTAAAACAATCAAATTGATTGTTACTACCAATTTAAATGTATTATTTTTTTAATTTAAATGTATAACTAGTCGTTCTATGAACAGTAGACCTTAGAACGTTAGGGATGAGACAATATTTTAAGTGCCTTTTCCAAAAAGGAATAAGTATACCTATGTATGTATGTAGGTACATAACTACCGAACGAAATTTGGCTCCACCAAATAACAACGGAGTTATTCAACTTTAAAATTTTTGATAATTCGCTGTAGCCGCTATAGCCATTTTGGATTTTCACATAACAAAAAAACACCTTGAATTTCGTCAAAGAATACTGAGACGAAATTTCAGCCCGCTAGCTGCCACAAAGCCCGTTTTTGTGGTACGGATCAGAACTCCGCCATTTTGATATTTCTCGCCCAAGCAAACGGCTCAACATAAAAATTTAAATAATTCAAAGAACACACCTACCAATTTTCGTGACGATTGCATGAAAAGTACGCCTGCTACGCCAAAATAAAAAATCAAATCGCCGCCATTTTGGATTTTTTCTCCCAGTAAGAAAAATCGCCGAACAAAAAAAATTTTAATAACTCAAAGAGCATTTTCACCAATATTTGTGGCGATAGAAATTTTATTCGATTCAATTTATTTTGTAAATCAAAAACATTGACATTTTTTTTAAATCTCTCATAGATCACATTCACTAATTCCATTACAAAAGATTAAAGACACGTAAAGATAGCAAGAACAACAATGAAACTTATACATTTCAAGAAGAAAGAAGACAAAGAAAACTTTCACGACGCAGTTCTGCTATGATACAACTTTTCGTTTAAACTGTTTTGCTTTGTTGCAATAATACAATTTGTGTAAAAATAGGACAAGGGGTAAAATACTGAATACCAAAACTTAAAAGATAACCCAAATAATATAATGTAATTTATTGTTTATTATTTTTGTAAGAAAAACTAAAATTACAATAACATGTTTTTTTTTTTCGAAAATAAAACTCGTTTTTAACAACTTTTTCTTTCTGCTGAAATGTTTGCTTTTAGAGCTAAATGGCTCGTTTAATCTGAAAGTTGGAGTGAAAAGATATTAATTATTTAATGTATATGATGATGATTTAGTTTTAGGTAGATTCCATAGATGAATCTACCT
This sequence comes from Melinaea marsaeus rileyi, assembly GCA_918358865.1. NCBI lineage: Eukaryota > Metazoa > Arthropoda > Insecta > Lepidoptera > Nymphalidae > Melinaea > Melinaea marsaeus. The sequence goes on from OU911085.1 coordinate 23,837,127, forward strand.
ATTGCAATCGATGCGATGACGGGACCCAGACTCCAGAGTAGGGGTGCTACGCCGTTTATGAACTGGAGATTGAGAATTTGTCGAAAAAATATATATATATATCCCGCTATATATATATGTATATATGATCCATCAGTCCAAATTCATCGTAGGCGAAATCTGATTTCACAGATCGATAGGATAAATTAGTAGGACAAACGTAGCATCTCGTTTTTTTGGAAAAAGTGAAAGGGGTGAAAGTGCAAACCTTTGGGACACGCTATAGGTCGCAAATATTGACGGAGGACTTTCAAACTAAAAACTGAAAAAAGTCACAGAAAAAGGCAAAATTTTAGCGTCGGAAAAATCTTAGAAAATTAACAAATTAAAAGAGAAAACTTTTTTGTCCGAAAAGTTTTTTGAGCGACCCCCCGTTTAGGAAATAGGGGTGGGGGGTGGTTCCCCGCTCACCCAATATTTGCAGAATGACCCGTCATAGGACTCGTAATTACCAGTAGAATACTGCTGGCTAGTTTTTCTTTGTCGATCCGACCGACGGGAATCTACCTAACAGGATCGACCCTGTCGAACGAGGTAATTATGAAAAGATTTATGTATACAGACTTACTAACTTAGACTTACTTAAGAAAGGAAACGAAGCTTTTCCCTATCTTTTAAAGTGATTTTTACTTGTGGTGTCAGTTTTCTTATAATAGTTTTCTTTTATAATTCCCTCTATTCTTCTTGTCCCAATTTTGTACAGACCCCCAGATGTATGTTTTTATTATATTCTATAATTTCTGGAACGTATTTCAAAGGCGGCTTAAGATAGGGAGAGAAGCTTGAATAGTGAAGGTGAGCGTGTATGCACATAGTAAAGGGGCCCCTTAAACCTACACCGCGGTCGTCAGGCATTGTTCGCGCTCCTCTTCTTGCAACGCGATGGCCCGGCAGCCGCACGGTGAATCCATGGAATGCTAAGAAGCTTTGTGTCATATTATCTTAAACATAAAAAAGTATTATGTAAACAATAATATCTATGTAACATATTAATCCTAATTGAAAATGTGATGAAAAGAATGGTGCACACTTTTTTATATATGTATATTTCACAAAGATATACATGTATTTTTATATATGTATATGTATATTTCACAAAGATTTATTCCAATTTATAAAGAACATTACATTATAATTTAAATAAATCTTAACCTACAGACTCATTTCTGATACAAGAAAAATAAAAAAATTGTCTGTCCTAGATTTTAAAAGAAAGTAATACAATTTTTTCCACTTTTGCAATTATTTTCCATCTTAAGTTATTTATTTCTCACTAATGAAAGATTAAATACCTTACTTCATAGAGTTTAGAATAAAAACGTATTAGAAACCATTTATTATAACTGCAGTATAGCTTAAATTCGACACATAAAAAAACTGACGCTAATTTAGATACAATGATTTTATTATCTTTATTAAAATACTCTACAAGAATATAAGTAAGGCCTCGAGTGCGTTGTCTTGTACATGTACATACATATATACAATACAATACAATACGATACAATACTTATAATATGCTTCATGCAAAAAAGGTAAATCTACTTAAATTTTATAACATTCCTGGCTTACTTTATACTTCTTTAAAATTTATTTCCATAGATAGTTGTTATAATAAAAAAAGTTTGACATACTTTAGATACATAGTTAGGTGCACTTACAGTATGAAGAGTTGTAGAAATTCTAAAATAATTTTCAAACATGTCAAAAACTTATGTAAACGTTTATAATAATATATTCATATTTACGTTGCGTAATGACATATGTAAATTCAAAGTTGTTGTATTTCTCCAATTATATTTAACATAGTCAACAATATTTTAATAGATAAATTAATTAAAAACGAAAAGAAATGGGGTTCTCAGTTTAACAATAAATACACAGAATCCATACTAGCATTTACAGACGATCTCGCCTCGACACAATTTTTGGTTAAAATTAAAGAAACCGTCGGAACTCTATATAAACACCTAAGAGTGACCAAAAGACATATCAACTCAAAATCGAATGATGATGCTACGAGTATAACATCTCTCCCAAAAGAAATAAATTGCCACAGAGCTGGAGTCACGACTTCAACTCCATAAACAATTTTGTGATATGTGCTCAAACAAATAAAGCAGGGCTAGGATCAAGTAGGAAAGAACAAGACATAGAAATAATAAAATCCCTTATTCGGCAAGATGAATATGATAATTACCGGTTGCACGCGATGAGCCTAGAATTGCAAAATGAATGGGTGACCATAGGAGATTTTTGTATTCCACTAGCTTTAAAATGGCGCATCCTGCTTCATGATTTGTCCCCAGCAATTTTGTGTCGCGTCTCCTGATTGGACTCTCATGATGGATAAGTACGAAAGGCAATACAAAATCCCCGGGGATATTTGTGTTTCGTCATCTAGGCCGAGCTTATTCCTGTACTCAAAACAACTAAGGCGCGTTATACTTGTGGAGCTTACTGTACCCTTGGAAACAAACATACCCAAAGATCATACATTTAAGCTTAACAAGTAATACGAACTATGTAACTTCAGGAATAAATTTATAGTTAATTTGTACGCTGTAGAAGTAGGAGCGAGAGATGTAACAGCAAAATCCCTCTACAACTTATTTAAGGATCTCGGCCTTTCTAAAACGATCATCAGTTCATTTCTATAACGTATTTCAAAGGTGGCTTAAGATAGGTAGAGGAGCGTGAATAGTGAAGGTGAGCGTGTAAAGAGGCCCCTTAAACCTACACCCGGCAGCCGCACGGTGAATCAATGGAATGCTAAGAAGCTTTGTCTCATATTATCTTAAATATAAAAAAGTATTTTGTAAGCAATAATATCTATGTAACATATTAATCCTTATTGAAAAGGTGATGAAAAGAATGGTGCACACTTTTTTCTGTTATTTACCCGAGATACATACTATGTTATATTACACATGGTTTAGTACCGTCTCAGTTATATAAAAAAATATTTTGAAAACATAATAAGGCATCGGTAAATAAGTAATTTTTTTCAGTTGATAATTTCGTCGTGAGTAAATAAATCAGTTTTTTTTTCTATTTCATTTAAAATTTTCTATAACCATAACCATTGCATGAAATTTTAATATTGGATGTTTTTTCTTTGATATATATTCTTATAATTTATGTTCATATTCATTTTAAATGAAAAATTTACAGTAAATTTTTCAACTTTATTTCTGAGTAAATCACACCGAAAGTGACATTACAGGAGATATTTCAAAACTTAATGATTTATCTGCAGGGAAATCGATAAACTGAACTTTGTTCTGTGGATTTTAAAGAACTTTTCCAAAATAAACAATTCATTATTTTATTTCAAAAGAAAATACGGCGAAAGAAAATATATCGAACAAGTTTAATACCTATTTCCTAAACATATATAATAAAAATAGAGAGAAATATAATTTTGTAACAAATTGAAAAGAAAATGATTGACTTATAACAAATTGAAAAGAAAATGATTATGATTAACCATTAATCAACTAAAATATTGTAACTTAGTAAATTAATTATTTTACAGTTATTTTATACAACAAAAGAAAAGGTTTAAAGAGAGTATAACAAATATTTATGATTTATGATTTTATTTTATATTTTAGGCACAAAACTTTTAGTAACAGCGGAATACTTTTACGAAAATCTTATTAATGTAAAACATACCACAAACTTGTTAGACTCAATATTTCTTAATTTAGAAATTTCAAGGAGCAATAAATTAATTTATAACATTACTTGAATATGTTTTCAGAATATTGCGTTCTCTAACTTGTGTAACTAATCATTACACAATCTAAATTGCTGTTGGGTATTAATAAATACTTCGAGAAACAAGAAGATTTAGGTTAAATTTAAAATATTTTATACTAATAAAATCTATAAAAATTATGAAAATAACAATGTCTGTCCATTTTTTATATTTTTAATTGTAGCTTTAGTTGGATCTCGACTGTAGAGTTTTAATTACAAAACCTTAAAGTCTAAATGTTAAATATTTATTTACTATTGGCTTGGAGACTTAGATGGAAAACTATTACCAAAAAATTTTCAATGACTATGAGAAAATTTTAGTAGGTCGTTAATATTGATACATTCTGATGACAATCTAATGTCTATCCACTTTAAGATAATCTTTCGTTGTTAAAAACGGATTTGTTACTTACCATATAATTAATCGAATTATTCTTATTTTTTGTCTTGATTTAAAGTATGTAGTTAAATGCAAAAACTAAACTTATTAACAAATAATTTTATTTTAAATATTTCTCTTGAAGCTAATAGTTTTGGATTATATATTTATTAATCAGTTTTTTGATCTTTACAATTATATTGCATTTCGGTTAACGATTTTAATTTATAAAACTCTGAAACTACAGAAGTCAATCGTATCAATTCCTAGTATAATAATAATTAAAATTAAGTACACTAAACAATTGTGATCTAAAGTGTAATTATTTATAATTATCATGCTACTTATGTCTGTTAATATTTACAACGCCCTAATTTTGGTATTCAGAATAAAAATATTTATAATTAATAATTAAAATTAAAAATTATAAATGTTTTAAAGTTTTTTGTTTTGGACAGTCCATATAACGAACGCTTAATCGGGTTCATTCAACTATATATATTTCTATACAAAATACAATGAACTCTAGCCCTACTTTTTTTTCTCATAAGTAAGAGACTAAAAAGTAGAATGTACATCTTAATTCCAGTTACATGGATATCTTTCAATTTTTCTATCTTCTCATAAGCTCTAACATTGTTTTAAGTAACAACACTTATTTTACGGTAAAAAAAAACATTTAAATAATAAATATAATGAAATTTATAAACAGTAAAAAATAATATTTTTATTCTAAACATAAAAAAAAGTGAAAGGTGATAATAGAACCCAAATAGCATCGTGTTTCAACTTCTGCCAACTTATCTTCTGGACTTGTAAATCTTTGAACTGATATATACCAGACATTAACGGAATTAGTTTATCAGTATTATGTATTACTATGCTGAAAGATATAAGGTTGATCATACAGCCGATCGACACAATTTCGCATTTATAAATGTTTTATAAGATTACAAAAATACTATAATTTTAATTAATATAAAATTCACGCACTCGCCATAAAAAAATAATAAATGATATTCATACAAGTTTTGTTTTTTTTATTTATTTTAGATTACAAAGTTAGTTCTGTTAAATTTATAAATTGGTGACTTAACGTAACGTAAATAAACTTGATATTGATGTTCACTTTTTATAACTTAAAAAAATTTGATGTGGAATATTCTGTAACATTTTCCAAAATTTGATGTGGAATATTCCGTGATAAGATGAAATCTTATTCTTGTTACTTTTATTGATACTTTACTTATTATCGCATTGAAATACCAATATTTAAGTTTTTCTGTTTTAGTTGTTTGAGTCAATCTGTCAGCCTCTCAATAAAAAGAAATTGTTACATGTTAATTGTTTTTATTTTTATTTTTATTTTTTTTGTTTGTTTGTTACTGTCCCACTAAAATAAGAGAATTTTTAGAAAAATTTGTATAGAGGAAAACACTTCGGAAATTAAAATAAGTATACCCAAAAATTTGTTAAAGCTGTAATTATAACTCAAACAAAAATCTAAAGATTTTGGTTCAATAGGTGGGGAGGAGAACGGCTGAATGAAATCACTTTTAACAGCAAGTGATTTATTCCGGTGTTAATTAAAACTTATGTTTTTGTAAATAATTCCATGAATCTTGAAGTAAAAACATATTTTTAAGTAAACATTGGACATTTTATAACGAGAGTTACTTCTAAAAAACATGTTAAACCCGTTCCACTGAATTAGTACTACACGAACAACGATGAACAACGCTTCAGTGTATGGTCGTGCAGTAGAATTCGTGAATAAGAAAATAAAATTAATGTTCTTTGTGAAATATTTTGATCTCCCCTTCGTTTTTTCCTAAACGATAACTTAAAGCTCTTGTAAGAACGCTTTGTTTGCTAACTGTGTTTATAGACCAGAACAAACAGCATACGGCCACTAAAAGAGATTTACAAATTCTTAATGCTACCTATTTTGAGAATGCTTTTAGAATATTTTTTACTTAAACGATTGGTGTGTGTATTTATAATCACCATTTGTTACCTTTATGGTTTGTTTAGAAAGAATATAACACTTAAAATGAAAATTATGTTTTCCTCTATCCTGTTTGATAAACATTTATAAAATTCTTGAAAAAACAAAGGGTTTGAAATGCTTCGTTAGTATATTTATAGCTTAGAAGCCCTTAACATCTTGTAAGTGTGAGAAGTAGTAAGAGTATTACAATTTACTTTAATTTTTATTTGTTCTCACATTTCAATTATGCTTGCGATTCAATTATCAATATTAAAATAAATATATTAATATTAAGATAAAAGTACGTCCGTTTACTCTCTTGCCGGTTCTTAGACCTATCCTTCATAAATGTGCAACTAGAATTTGACGTTCCATAAGTAAAATGTGATTAAAAAAATCGTGACTATTATGTGACAGCTCAGAGTTTCCTGCGAGGGTGACGTTGCCTGGGGCAAGTTTTGGTGTCGTCTCTGGAGGTCTTGTACCTCTCTTCAACATTCGCCAATGTTAAGGATTGTGTACACATTATATTGTATCCCTTTTGAAATATTTCAGATAGCTTTTCCTAATTTTTAATAATATTGACGGGTTTCAAGACAGACGGTAGCACCTAACCAACATGTCTATTGAAATTAAATGAGGCCTGGTGGAATTCCTTATTTACTTCAAAAATAAATTAGGGTTATATCTTGTTATATTTTATAGCAAAGGCTTAAGACCTTTTTCATGGTAGATACCTAATAAATCACACTTGAATATTAAGTTTCTTACATATTTTGTTAAATCACAAAATATGTACCATGTATGTATTCAAATCCAATATTCTGATATTGTTATATCGTAGACCTTCTATTTTGTGAACCGCCCCGGGGTAACTTTATCCGCAAAGAATTTATTGTAGCATGACAAGACCTATGTGTAAGAATGAGTTAAATATTATAAATATTCGGTTATGTTGGAAATAGCCCTTGGCTGTAATAATCATTCTCAAAAGCAAACCGAAGATACGATAAATAATTATCGTTACACCACATTACACCGGTGCTTGCTGTCGCAAATATTTGTTGGAACTTAAACTAAATGAACTATCAATCAATTCAATGTATGTATATTCAATCAATTCAATGGCTTAGAAATACCCAAGTGTAAAAAAAGTACATATTGATTTTGGACAAGCGAATAGATGGTGGTGGTAGGTGGTCCACAACATTAAATTTATTGAAACCAGAGTCAAACATTATTAAATAGAAGGTATAAAACTGATATAAAAAACACCACTATAAAAGTTCACCTAGCTTACATAGTAGAAAAGCTGATTATTCTTCCCACTAAATATTCTATAAGCGTGTCTTAAATTTTTAAAATATTTTCTTGAGGCTAAAGTAATTATTGGATAATGTCTCTATATTTAAACATATTATGGTTACTTAAATTATAATTATGTAATAATTGTTTTTTATTGAAGCTGTAGTTGAACCCGTGACCTCTGATAGTCCAGTGTTACTTTGATTTGAATTTTTAGTATTTGAACAACAATAATATTTCACTAGAAACTAAGGAGAACATTAAATATAATATTAACATTTAGAATACCTACTTTAATAAACAAAATGTATTAGAAAAAGTTACACAAAATTAACCATATCTGATTACATAAAAACATAAAGGTATCGGTGTGTGTACCAAAACTCAATTAAAAGTTGTCTAATACACACGAAATAGCCTGGTTTTGTGTCGGGTTACTTGTTATATGCCTGAGTCATAAATTTATTAGAATATGTGATTTCCAAACAATCTAAGTCAATTAGCTTCACGCCGTATCCCTTGCGGGGTAGTCAGAGACGACGGAGCGCCAAACGCTACGGTCTCTGCATACCTCTTTCGCCTCGACCACAGACATCAACCTCTTCATACATGCCCTCCGGGGGTCCTCATGCTTTTTACGTGACCTTCCTCCAGTAACATTGATACTGTGTTTTCGAAGGTCACTCGAGGCCTCCCCCTGTCTCTCTTACCACTCACTTTTCCTATATAAATCTTTTTTACTATTCTTTCATCACTCATACGTTCGACGTGCCCAAACCACTTGAGCACGTTCTTCTTCATTCTCACCGTGACATCTTCGCTAGTACCTGCCATTCTGTGGATCTCTTCATTGCGGATTCGATCAGCTTGACTGACTCCGCATATTCTGCGAAGAGATCGCATCTCCACAGCATTCTTCTTTCTTACATTCTTCTTCTGTGTTACCCACGTTTGGCTGCCGTATAACAGCGTCGGTAGCAAAACTGCATTGTGTACAGCCAAACGTGCAGCTATACTGACGTTTTTCCGTCTCAACAATGCAGTCAAAGCACCATTGACTCTGTTACCGGCAGCAATACGCCTTTCCCCATCCATTTCGTATCTTCCGTCTCTGCTAAACATACTTCCCAAATATACCACTTCATTCACTTGTTCTATTATCTTATCATTCACGTTAATCTTACATTCTATTTTTTCTTCATTTCTTTCAAATATCAGAACCTTCGTCTTATCTATATTCAGGTTTAGACCATTAATTTCACACCCATCTTTCAGAGTGGTGACCAATGCCTGCAAATTGCATTCTGATGATGCAATGAGCACTGCATCATCTGCATATAGCAAGCAATTGAACTTAAGGTCACCTACTTTCACTCCCATATCACTGTCTTTCACGCCTTGGAGACAACTATCCAAATACAAATTGAACAACCACGCTGACATAGCGCAACCTTGCTTAACACCCGACTGGATGTCAAACCAGGGCGACATGCCAGCTCCTACTCGCACACAGGCTGAGTGATCTCTGTAAAGAGATTTTACAGCCTGTAGCAAGGGTCCGTTCACATTGTATCGGGGCAGTATCTCCCATAACTTCTTTCTCACAACCCTGTCAAACGCCTTTTCCAAATCCACAAAAGCGCAGAAAACCTTTTCGTTTAGGGCCAAAAACTTTTCCGTGATCATGCGGAGGGAGAAGATCTGATCTATACACCCTCTTCCAGGTCTAAAACCTCCTTGGGCCTCCCACAACAGCCTTTCAGATCTCTCTTGCATTCTTCTCGCTAATATTTTAGCATATACTTTACCACCCAAGCTAATCAAACTGATAGCCCTATAGTTTGCACAGTCTATCTGTGAACCTTTGCCTTTATACAAAGGTACGATGACTGCACTTCGCCAATCGTCTGGGACCTCCCCCAATTTCCAGCATAAATTGCACAAAAACCAGAAAAACTCCCAGACTCGTGGCCCACCATATTTGATCATCTCGGCAGTAACTTCATCTGCTCCCGCAGCCTTACCACATTTCAGACTTCGAATCGCGCTCTCCACTTCTTCCACACTGATTTCACCATCGGCTACATCTGGACTCAGCATTACGCTGGTAGTCAAGACCGAGGCGTTCTCACGTTCATACATCTCTTTTCCGCCCACCGCTGCAAAACGTGTGCTTGTTCAGTTAAAATTTCACCGCTCTTCGAAAGCACCCCTTTCATTCTACAGGTTACCGAACAACCCCGGGAACCACTAACTTCTCGCCAGAAAAGCTTCGTGTTTTCCCGGAAGTTGTTTGTCAACCTTTCATCCCTTTCTCTCTCAGAATTTTCACGCTTCATCTTTATAAGTGTTTTCGTTTTGTAGCTCCGTCCTCCACCTTCCGCCGTTCGGAACATGGCATAATATATATAATATATAACTTTACATGAATTTTTTTTTTTATATGTAAATACTCTACTGACAAAATTAACATCTTTTAAGACAGACAACTCGATTAGATTACCTTACTGAAAACTTATACAGTAGTATTTGTGGTAAGAAACTGCACTTGAACTTGAACTTGAAGAATTTTCACCGAGTATATTTAAACAATATGGTATTTACATAATATTAATACATAAACTTTTATCTATGTCTAAGTTATGCCACTAAGTGTTTAATGTTATGTTACTACATTGAATAAATAAATCACCTCACACAAATTCACTTCACAAAAAAAATATTCAGAGGTTACAAGTTTAGTTTAATTTTCATAAATGAAACCGACGAGAACACGATCTAATGTCGAAGTTAAGAATTGTTTGAAATATTTATTAACATATACATAATGTTGTTATACCCTTTGGTCTTACAAGGTCTGAATTCTTGTTAGTTTGCCTTGGAAAAATTAAAAAGTTTAAAGCAGGTAAAATTTGAATAAGCTTACGTATATTTTTAAATAATTACATATTGGTTGTAAGGGTTTAGTTTCACGATTTGAAATAATAATTGCACAATAAGCAAAACGCTAGTTAACCCTAGATAACTAAACTGTTTTCATTGTTACATTATTACTACACCTTCGTCCAACGGACTACGGAATAAAACAATGAAATATAATAAAAAATATTTAATTAAGATAAGAACTTGTTTCATCGCACAAAGGTAAAGATTATAATGAACAAATTAAGTACTAATTAATGTTATAATATCAATTTACACAGTGACCACACATACCAACATTTTGTGGACCACAAACAGCTTTTCTACATCTGGTGCAACGGTGCTTGGTCATTCTCCGGGCCTTTGATGGACATAGGTAGCAAATTTTACGCGCGTTTGACGAAGAAGGAACAGGAGATTAAATTGTTGAAGATTCGCCAAGAATATCCTCAATCACGACCCTTATATTACGCCCCAAACTCACGGTCTGTTATCGTTGCCGAAGCCAGGGTTCCATTAGCTGATCTCCTAACTTCATTACAAAATCGCCCCCAGTCATTGGCTTTTTCTTATTTCTTATGTTGTTACAGACATGAATAGCGTAAGAATTAATAGAACATATATTGAGAATGTTATAAAAGTTACACACCGGCCATCTCTTGGTTTCCCGGTTAGAGCTTATATTTGCACACATTTGATCGCCAGTGTCCACTGCACCTTTTGTGCTATTATAAAAATGTTTTATTTCTGGTTTTCATGTCGTTTCATTAATAATAGGTTGATCACGAATAGTTGACAATAAAAATACAACTTCGTTGGATTTGGCGTTAAATTAAACTAATATATTTCTCTAAAATGTCGTCCGTTTCCGATGTTCAGCTGTCAGATCTCTCCTTCGATTGGCTTTCCGATGCTGACTCCAGTCAATGACGAATCTGATCCTCTTGATTCCTCAAATCCATTTAAAACAAATATAAAAAGTGAAAATATCTCTACATTTCTCCGTACCGTGTATCTAAACCGAACCAAAAATTTACTTACTACTAAATTTTGCATTAAACTTTCTATTTAAATCAATCCAATAAATTAAATTAGAAATTTAATAAATACTATTTTACATTTATCGATAAAAAGCAGATCTACAATATGTCAAACAATAAATATAAGAATTTATTAATGTACGTACCGTAACAATAAAGTTGTTGTTATTACTAAACCTTCGTCCAGCGGACGACGAAAAGGTCACAGAGCACGTCCTATGATGCGCGTGGACCCAATAGTGTCACGGGCTGCACTGTTTACTCAAATTAGGAAGGTAATGAAAGAGTCAAGGTCAGGGGACGGAGCGAAGTAGGTGATTTCGAATTTCGTCAAGTGGCACGTCGTCGCCTCGACGAGTGATTAGTTATAAAGGGTTAATAATTTCATGTATCTGAAATAATAATATTCTAACGAATTTAGCGGTACAATATTTTTTAATATTATTTTTCACGTGATCTATCTATATTCTTTAAAATAAGTAGAATTTTGGAATAGCAGAATAAAATTTATGTGTGTGTGTGCATGCATTAATTAATTTTATTTTTGTTGTAAACTTGTGGTTTCAAGCACCCCTCTTAGTGGAAGGTAAAGGCTTTCTCCAGAGATGACCATGGATGATGATGATGGCTTTAGTTTTCTGTCTTATGGCTGTATGTAATTTTTTGTATCTTCTTGATTATTAAGAGTAGGTTAGTGACGAAAGTAGGCAGGTATTTAAGAATATGCTTTTCAAGATTATGAAAATGTCACTTTTTAACATTTATTTGAGGTTCCAAAACTTCTTCCAGGTGATGTTGACCCTTCTCTGTACTTAAAGTTCGTTGTTGCGTTGGTTGAATGAATTTTGTTTTCCCAGGTATTGCAGTTATTTATTATTTATTCATTTATTTATTCATGTACCATATTTAGTAATAACAAAATATTCAGAGACATGAAAAACATTGGATGAGCTTATCTCTAAAGAGAGATCTCTACCAACTACCCATGAGAGTTATATAATTCTATAAAGAATAGATCAATCATATTTAATTTATTATATTGAAAACTATTCGTCCTTTTATTAAATGTGTTTTAAACATGTTAACTATTAACACACGTGGCATTTCTGAACAGAAACTACACGGGTATGATTTCGTTCTTTGGTATTGGGAATGTCATGGTTAGTTCCTCAAACTTTCATGCAAAGGTTATTATGCTCTTCAGATATAGAATCATATCAGATCAAAATAATGCAATTAATATTCATCAGTTTCTTCTTTTAAACAATATTCTTTTGTTTCATTTTCATCACATTTATCTTTACATTGTGATCAATACTACAAAAGATATAACTTATATGTTTTTTATTTTATATTTACAGTGTATATAGAGAAATACGTTACAAAAGTATCATACCTTCCAAATTGTGTTTCTAGTTTTAGATTGATTAGGGAAAACAAAAAAATATATGTTTTTAAATATATAAAACTTATAATTATTAAAAAAATATATATATAATACAATTTGATAATATCCGAATTTCCCTAGAAAATATATCATATCAATCTTATACCGCACTTAAGTCTTAATATAATGTTTATTTAATATCAACTTATTCGATACAAGTATATTTGAAAACCCTTTACAAATAAATACATCAAAAACATTTTCTTATTTTATGAAGATGATAAAGAGCCAATCTTTAGCGATACAGCAGCAAACACTTCAACCGTTCTATGAGCAAACCGTCCAGAGATTAACTTATACCAGAGATTAACTTATATACTTATTAAAGCTGAAAAACTATCCATCATTACCCACAAATTATCCACTTTAAGTTATATTAATAATAATAAAAACATTAATTAGTAACAATAATTTACCACTGTGAATTTATTTTTAGGTAATTTGTTGTTGATTGGTTTTGATGATTTTTGTGAGTGCTTGGGTCTCCTATTAAAATTTACAGTGGACTCTGAAGAAGACGCTCCAGTTTGGTTTTAGGTTTTTCTATTTAAGGATAAAAAAGCGTCTGATAAACCTGCTAGTCTATTTAAAAAAGATTAGTATTTTTTTATTCACTGTTCGTTAAAAAACATTTCTTTTTTTCTTGTTTGGTAAATAAAATTTTGTTGTAAAAAACTATATTATTGTTGTTTTTAAGGTAAGTAATTGCAATGGTACGAAACTGTTCCAAAAAAATATTAAGATGTATCGACTATCGGACATGCGAGTGTAATAAACTAATGTAAAAGAGAAAAAAACTGTTTAAATCATTATTTTCACCAATCTTATTAATGATTAATATGGTCATAGATGAAATTTCAACCACTGGCTAAAAGCTTGTTCAAATTTATAACTTGCTTAATTATATTGTAAAGGTGAAAAAAAAACCGTTAATCGTCATTTGTATTTTATACACTGTTTAGTGATTAAGATATAAAAAAAATTATCACACAAGATATTTATATATTATCTTTTGGCATTTGTGTCAGAAAATCTACAATAAGCATAACTAATAAGTATGTATATAAAGCGTGCAGAAACCCTTCGGTTACAATATAATTATCTATTGAGATAAACTTTAAGGAAGTTGATTAAAATTTTATTACATTGGGGCGCTTTTGCCTCTGATTTGCACAAACAGATTCTTTCTGAGAGAAATTCTTTACACAATAAACTTTATTTAATTAAAAATATTGAATATACTTTACAGATATTCTAGGCATTTAGTATTTATAAGTATGGAATTAATATTTTATAGGTATAAACTTCATATTATCCTGTCATATTTTTCGCTCGATTCAATCATCCAACGGCAATTCACCTGAGGCGTCACTAATATTCGTATAGAATATATTGAAGAAAATAATAAAATGATTGATTAAATATTCGGAGTATTCCTTTAAATTTTATTCCAATTTCGCCACTTCACAAGATGCTTAATTCGATAATAGCAATTCACAAAGAGTTTGCTTTACTAATGCACATAATGTCTGAAAGTATTAAAATATGTTACTGTACAGATTACTTTTCTGATACAAATTGTTCCTTATCTTAATTTTATTATAAGCAGTAATTAACATCCGTGACATTGTCGATCATTCTATTATTATAATCTCTAATCTCAATGATAAAGTTTGAATGCTTGTTTTTCAATCAGTCTAAAAGTCTTTTATTATTAAATAATATTAAAGAATAATATTGTCACCTAAATTTAAATCTTTCATCAGTAAGTAACACAAAAATTTATATTACAAGAGATATTTCAAATTTACTTCAAATTTAATGGCTTCTCTACAGGGAAATCAGTAGATTGCGGTCTGTTGCGCGGTTTTTGCAGAACTTTTCCCAAAAAATAAACAATTCATTTTTTTTTACTTAAAAAAAATATACGTCAACAGAAAATATAACGAACAAGTCTTAATACTTAATTCTTAAACATATGCAGCATGAATAAAGAGGTATGTAATAATGTTACAACAGCGAAAGATTCAGAACATTGCTAATCTAGTCCTAAATCTAAATTTGTAATTTGATTTGCCGCGAGAAAATGTATCCTCGCCATTAATATTGTAGAATTAAGAGGTGGAAGCGATATGTAGCCCTTATTATTAACGCTTAAAGATAGGCATTTGTAAAAGACTTGTAAATTTGTAATCCTTTGAAGTCAAATTACATCGAAGGATATAGTGGTCCAAGTTGTTTACTTAATGGATTCTATGAACTTTCTTTCTAAAACATACTTTTTCTACTTTACTAAATATTTATATTTTTTATGGAAATTTCTAAATATTTATTTTTTTATTCATAACTTTTATACTTTGAATGAATAGTAGTGAACACTTAATTATTTAAGATATTATTATCATTTCTCGTAGTCACCTATAAATGAATATTTCAATTCATTCATTGTTTATATTACGAATTAATAATTGACGGATTTTGATAAAATTCAATCTGATAGTTAATACTACTAGCTAATTCTTTGCAGCATTGCCCCATGATGGGTGTAAAATAATTTTTGTCGTTATCAAATGATATGATGTGGTTCTTCGTCTAAATTAGGTTTCATTCGAGTATAACCTAGTACATTAACATTGCTACTAAAAAGTGAAGAAGTCTATGTTATTGCTAAAATTAAGATTTGGACAAATTGTTAAAATTTTCAAATCGGTTAAATAAATTTACTCAGTACTCGTTACAGATTAAGATACTCTTACAAACAAACAAATGTTAGATTAACAATTTACAAAAAGTTTACAAACAAATGTTAGATTAACAATTTGTTAGTTATTTAATTACTTTAAAGGGAACCTGCTAGTTGATACATAAAGGGTTACTCAAAAAATATATTGCAAATCAATAAAAATGTTGTATACAATGCATCTTAAATCTAAGCTAAGATATTTTGACGAAGAAACATAGTTTACGATATCCTTGTGCTCAAATTTATGTGAAGTGATTTGACTACATCGTAGCGTTTGCTCGAGAACAATAATAAATCAGATACAGGCATGAAGCTGAACAGATTTGAAAACTTATATTGAAGTCTGACTGCATTCTGTTCAAGGTAAGTTGTTGTATATTTATTGCTATCGTTATATTTAAAGTGAAATATTCTCTTGTATTTTTATGTATTGTACCAATATAAACATTTTAATTGATAGTAACAATCGATTTGATAGTGTTAAATCTACTGAAGAAAGTGACAAGAAAAAGAAGTATGGATATCAATACATATTAAAAAAAAACGTGAAAGATTTTTTATTCCCTAAATGAAACTTATTTTAAATATTGATAATAATTGATAATAATTGCAATTTCCATTTGAATAAGCAGCATTTTACATAATTGCATTAAGTCAATTAAGCGCTATACATACAAATATCACAATGAAATTACATTAACCATTTCATCGTGGTTTCCGTAGAAACTGTTCGATAAAATAAATCAACCATTTAATTTCATTGAAAATAATCATCTAATGTTATGTTAAACAGCTTCAGCAATTGAGCAAACAGCAATTTGAGATTTGAATTGGAATAAAATACCTACTGAATTAATTGAATTATAAATAAGCGTTGAACTATTATATACTCAACTTATTTTGGCTTATGGCTCATTATATTATGGCTATTATAAAAATGATTATGATTACAATTTACGAACCAAAATATTGTTTCTTAGAAATTGCAGTAATCTTCATTATTTTTCTGTTATTTTAAAGGTTTAAAGCAAGCAAAACAAATGTGGATTTTACTTTATACTTTAAGCACTAAACTTTTGGTAACAGCATTTTTACAAAAATCCCATTTATATAGAACTTGTTACACTCAGTATTTTTACATTCTAACTAAGTATATTAAAGGAGCAGTAAATTTATTTAAAACATTACTAGAAAATGTTTCCAGAATATTTCGTTCTTATATTAGTTGCAAAATCTAAATAGCTTTTTTGTTTATATTGAAATACCGATATTTTATTAGATTTATACCTGTGTTCGGGAAACAATACGATTTATGTTTAAATAAAAAATATTTTATACTCTAAAATTAATGAAAATATGAATTTAGGTCCAATTTTAATATTAATTTGTAGTTGGGCCAAATAAGATTTTAGCTTTATATTGATCTCTACAAAAGTCAGTTAAAAATGCAAAACAAGAACACCAAAATATTAAGTATTTTTTTAATACGTTTGTAATACTTTTAAAACTATTGCCAAAAGATGCATAAAGATACATTTGAAACATCCTCTCACCTACGAGTATCATGTGGCTACGTTTTTAAGAAATATTTTCCTTGATAAAGACGTTCTAATAGGGTAACCTATTAGAATTTATTTAAGTATTGAATCATATTTTCCAGAAAGTTATTTGATTTTCTTCAAAATATATATACACTCGAAATTATGAAGTATGCAATGAGAACACATATAACACAGGATATCTATTATACTATACTTTATGATTTGTATATCATTAAAAAATATTGATCTTCATTTATTAAGTTGTATTTTTTTTAGGAACACTAAACGTGATACTTAACTTCAAACACAATAAATGCATACTCAGATTTCATAACTACCAGAATTATAATTTTTAATTGTCTAAATAAATAGTAGTATTATGTTAAATAATGAAAAGATACTTACTTACTGTCTAGAATACTATAAAGCCTGTCATAATCAAGAAGTTATTGAATGAGGTGGCAACATAAAATTTAAAGATGCCAAAATCTTTGGGTAAATCCCATTGAGCAATAATTGCCAGAAACAGTCGCCTGGAAACGACCTTAGTAAAGATAATTTAAAAGCTGTTTAAGGAAAATGAAAACAATTTTTTTTCTATGTTGAAAATACAGCCAATTAAACATATTTATAAATGATCTACCTTATTACCAACATATATCATATAGAAAATGATTATAAAAGCTCAAGTTTCTCTACTGTAATATTTTTATAGTCAGTTATTTACCGTATTACTTTTTAACTATTTGATCGATGGTTGTTTCATTCTATATATAATATCAACAACAACAGACACGTACGTGTTCGTTGTTGTTTTTAAATAAGTTTGTTGATATTTTTAAACCAAAAAATAAAATAATAAGAACTTGTTTTTTGTTTTATTACCTAAAGTCCATCTCGATTTACATTTATAATAATAATATCCAATTATATTATATCATTTGCTTCATAACGAGAAGCGAGCTTACTAGGTATTTATTTTAAATAAATGAGTATTTACCTAGGTAAATCTTACTCTTGTACTGATTGGATCACTGTACTTTAGAAACAAACTCAAAATATAAACATGAGTTTGATCGTTGAAAACAATATAGCTAATTTCATAAGTATAAATTTCTTAACTTGGTCTGTAAATGGTTCAGATTTATATGATATTCTTTTAGCGTTAGTTAAATAAAGTTATCTTCAAAGCCTAAACAATTTCAAACAATTATTTTTATACACCTACATCATCTAAAGTTCTAGACTAAATTTGTATTATTATTCTTAAATCCTTTTCTAATATATATTTACGTGCTCATATATTTCTTTACAGTATAATTGTAATTCAAAAATAATTTATAACGTATGACTAAGAGCTATTTTCGTCATTTTAAGTGAAAGTAAAATAAGCATAAGTGCAATTCAGGGTTTATTTTAATTTGTTTATCCCATAATTATATGCATTATACTTACAGATAGAGGTTCTCATATCTTGTATAAAATAAAGTTAAACGTATAGTAAACCATTTACACGCTCTTAAAGTAATAATGAGCTATGGCTTTACATTTCTAAGTTGTTAGAGTAGCTTTGAAATATAGTAAATCTGAATCTGATATTTTGTTATGCTTACAGAAAGTATGAAAAGTACGCAAAGTACGTGTAAGAAATAATGATGTTTTTTCTGCACCCTATCTCAAATCACCCTCAAAGTAATGATGCATTATTTGCTTTGAGAACAACGTTATTTTTTAAATTGAATGTAACGGTCCTTTGAATATATCCACGTTTCTATATCGGATGAAGCGTTTGAAATTTGTTCATTATTTTTGTATTTTAGGGTGGATGGTTTTTATATAAGAGTAGATATACATTTATTTATTCCTCTTTGGTCGTAAGAAAGATATTTTCGATTTAAATAGAAACATACTTGAGAACATGTCATTGTCATTGGATATACATATATACTCGTACATACATTATTTACATTATAAAGATCAGTAGTTTGTTTGTTTATTTTATCTCTTATACTACCAATCGGATTGAAGAACTATTTTCTCAATTCATAGACCACAGAATGATTTTTAACTTTGTTTTGAAACAAATTAATTACATGAATGTTCTGATTTATGTCTCAAAAACTACTAAGTATTAGAAGCGCGTTTCTTTTATTGCCAACTATTTTTCGGGATTAAGGAATAGTCATGAACTAATATTGATTGATACTCAGTATCCGTACCTTTTGTAGTCGACGCGGAAGCAATAGCGGAGAATATATAACATATAGAATATTAATAAAAACCTTCTATTTTTATTGTTATACATCCCAATAACTATTTATTTTCCATAATCAAATAAAAGAGAATATACCAACATTTTGAATTTACATACTAAAATCTTTGTAGTATGGTTTTTATCCATTAGTGCACTAAAGTATTTAATAAAAGATTTTTACCAATTTTTTATGATTTATGTCATCCTTTTTTAATATTTGGGTAGAAGAGAATGTCTTAAATTATTTCAGAATCGTCAAAGTTTTAAAAAACTTTAAAATATTTAATTAATAAAATAAATATTAAATCCATATATACGAGTACATAATATTGGTTGTTATATTTAAATTAGGGTATCAGATTCAATAATCAAATAGCTATTATAGCGACTTTAGGTTTATTAGTTTTTCACAGATAGACCACAATAAATTTAATACCCAAAGGAACAAAATCTTATCCATCAGATAATTTAATGTTCCATGACGGATGACGTAAAAGACCACCAAATTATTGTGATTTCCCTCTAGAGAAGGCATCAAGTTTGAAGTAAATCTACGATATCTCCTATAATGTCTCCCTCGACGTTCGGAAACTCGCTGACCGTAAAATTGTAAAAAGTGCCATAAATCTCTTCCTACCTTCCTACCTACTTTATCAGCTATAAACTAACATTTTTATATTTTTCACCAAATATTATTTATTTTATTTAATTATATTGAAACTCAAATTATATTCTTATGTCTAACATATATAACTACCTTCATTTCAACTATATTTCTATTCTGATGTTGATTATTTGTATTATTTATTAAATAAGTAGCGATGAACTCATTAAGCATAACCATTTTAGTTATATAAGATCAACCTTTTTCGTGATCTGTTCCTAAACTTTGTCTTTAAATAGTACACTATCATTAATGACATAAAGTGTGTTTAGTATTCCTATATTTCCAATTATAGTTAATTTATTTTTGATTTTAGTAGTTTGGAAATAACTCCATTGAAAATGGCGTATTTATTCTGATTCAGTAAAAAACCTACCATCAATAAAATTATATGAAAACTTTATTCGGTGCAAAATACACAAACAGATAAACATAAAAATCAAAAATTGTTGGGTATTTTTAGATGTACATATTATAGATTAATTATTTTTTATGTATCACCTCCATTTATATTTAATTCTTGTTTCATAGTTTTAATTTTTCTGTAATACGTGATCACAATATGAGTAACTTTTGTAACGTTACCATTTTGTTATTTATATACTTTTAAATGAATAAAATTTTAGTGCCCAAATTGAAATAAAAATCTTTAAAATAATATTGGATTAAAATCTTAACAAAATAAGTCCAATCTAAATATACTTAAAACTTTAAACCAAGCCGCTGAAACTACGATAAGAATAACATTTGAGAAGTAAAAACTTTATAAACTTATGAATCTTGGTTTGGTATTTCGGGAAACTCGGGCTTTTTATATAAAATATATTTTAACGATGGAGTGTAAGCAACATTTTTTAAAATAATAATATTAAATAAAAATTGTAACATAAATAAATATGTGTTAAAAGCAAACTTACTTTTTTAGAATTATCTTACCTTATGAGGTTTGACTAATGAAAAGCCGCTATTAAGAACTAGCAGTTAATATATATTATATAGTTTAATTTCCGTTTCTGGATCACAATTAACAACATTATTAACATCCCCACTACAAAATAAGTGATTAGGTCAATTAACTTTCGTATAACAAATCAAAGGGAAACTATTAATTAAGTGTGAAGTGACGCAAAATGAGGCATAATATCACCTTACTTTGAGGTTAGAAATTGCTTTGATTGTATTATTATTGACATTGGCTGACAGAGCAACGTCAACGTCAACAACAAAAAAAAATGTTATGCTTTCGGATTCACGTACATAAATATGGAAAGTTAATTCCAAATACCGTTACATAAAATGAAAATAACGATGCAGAATCAAAATATGAAATTGAAAGAGTCTATCACTGCAAATTTTATAAAAAAGATGGAGGAAAACTTGAAGCTTTTAATGGAAGAAAAAAAAATTAAAATTAAAAAATAAAAGTATAAATTTTTCAAATAGAAATAAAACATTTAGAGAGAAAATAGGAAAATGACAATATTGTAGTGTTTGGCTTACTATAAAATGACCTTCATTCTTCATCTTAACAAAAAAATTTTTGATAAATTCAACACCGACCTTAATATCAAAATTGAAAATTATGAAATAAAATTCAAACAAAAGGAAACAAAAGAAGGAATTCGTTATTATTATTCGTTATTTAACTATTAGAAAAAGATTAAAATTCTCAAAAAAAAAAATTCTCAATGAAATCTATATAACTGAGGATTACTTGAAGAAGGTCTTAGAAAAAGGAAAGCTTTACAAGCGTTGATCAGATCAGCGTTGATCCTTTTATAGGTGTTAAAACGGTCTTTAATAAAATATTAGTTAATGGGATAAGGATTTGTGCAAAGGTATAAATAGTTTGGTTTTATTATAGTCGACACTTATCAACTTTCACATGTAAAAAACTTGTCATAGTGGCACAATTACAGTAGTTGGATATATGGTATTGAGGACTTTCTTTTAGAGAAAGTCCTCAATATTATCAATATATTATTATACGTTCTATAATACTGTAGAACATTTTTTTGGTCTATCATCAATACTTTCCGCAGCGCCCGCGATGGCAGATTTTTATAAACAATTTTTGCACACATTATTGCATTTTTATTAAGGATCCCTATTATTATATAGCCCATTTCACTCAGTAAAGATGCAGTTTTATAATGGCTAAAGAATTTTTGGAATCGGTCCAGTAGTTTTTGTGTGCATACATTACAAACCTAGATAAAAAAACACTCTTTTATAATATTAGTATATAAATACTATATATACATATAAAACACTTAATGTAAAAAAGGGATGGATTTTTTATTACTATATCGTTTTTATATAGAAGCTTTTTGTACAAAGGATTACTAAGCACATGCTATGCTACGCTATGCATAGACTACTTTTTACAGCGGGAAAATACCTTATCTCCAGGATAAATCTAATAAGCCTAAATTTGATAAATAGATGGCCGCATTTATACTGATAAGTATTACAGGAAAGGTCAGCTAGTAATTGATATGTGAGTAATACTGAAAGTTCTATGATATTCTCACATTTACAAGACGTTAAATGCTATTGCTAAGCTATAAATATAACAACAAATAATTACAAATTGTTGTTATTTCAAGAATGTTGTAAATATTTAACAATCAGGATATATGAAAACGTAATTTCCATTTTGGATATTGTGTTTTCAAAACGTAAAGGTAACGAACTGTTTATTATAAAAACATGCGTCAGTCGTTTAAGTAAAAAATAATTCAAAGCAATAAATTAATATTAAGGGTAAGAGTAAGTCTCTTATAGTGGCCGTGTGATGAAATAGATACATCGGTTCTTAAGGGTTAATATTCATATTCTTTGATTTACTTATTTATTTTAAATGCGTTTTAATAAAAAGCTATAGTTTTAATGTGTAATAATAAAACTTTTTTGAAGGAGTGGCCAAATACATACACACATGATTCATGATGTATGTATATACATCATGAATCTATAATAAATATATACACAGTTTATTACCTTTCTAGTAGTTTACATTGATTACCCCGGGTACTGTATACCCGGAAAGCATCAATGACAAAATATAATGTTTTGAGTGATAAATGTGTTTGCTGGTGGGATTATCTGAAAGTATTTTATTGTATGCTATATCTTTAAAATTAAATAGACTGTATAACATATATATACTACTTTAAATAAAAGTCTGGACTTGTTAAGCAATTCAGTCATCAAATATCTTTATCCCTATCTTATCCTTATCTTTTTCTTATCTTTGTTCTTAGCCTTTTTATCCTTATCCTTATTTTTTAGCCTTTTCCATGTTCATACCTATATCCCTATACTTATTTTAACTATAACCTTAATTATTTGGGAATAATAAGATAGCGTAGTAATACAATAAATAGGCAACGATTAAGAACGGAATAACTAAGATCTAATATTAAGACTGCCAATTTTCCCCGAGGCTGGTCGACCTAATGAACCTGATGGAACACTATACATAGTCATTTTAACGCGTAAGATATTTTACCAATGTTGACCCAGCGCAGAACAGAAAAAGACAGAAAAGAGACATTGATAAAATTCAATTTCCGGATAAGGTCTATAAACAACTTACTTTATTAGTTTCAATTACTAAAATTATAATAATATTAAAGTAATTAAGTTAAAATATATATTAAAGCATTTTTTGCTTTCAACTTAAGAAAATACAAAATAAATTGTCCGCCGATAAGATTTGAATATTCAACGTTTTATAAATGAGGGAGTAAAGTCAAATCAAAGACACTACGGTGATTGGATAAAATCCATACAGTTTTATAAAAGTTGACTAAAAAAGGCCTTTGTACCCTCGGTAAAAATTAAAAACGCCTTATGCATGCCGCGATTTTTAGATAATTCCTAAATGTATGTCTAATATTCTACTTTCAAAATATTCACAGTTGCATTGATTTATAGTACTTATTGAAGTGGTAAGAGGCATTTAACCCTTAAAATACTTACACAAATTTCTTAAATTAATGTAATAAAAAAAGGAAAAATTTGCCTTACAATAACGCCAATTTATACGTCGTCATCCAGGTAGCATTTATTGAATAAAATTATTTTAAAATTGGTATTATAAAATAATTAAAATTAATTATCAAATAAAGATCTTATTTGTTCCTTAATCCTTTCACTTTTAACAATAAATAAAGTAAATTATTTCATTGTCCCGAAAACCAATATTCAATTGCTGCCTAGTGAACAATCAATCTGCTCAATCGACTACAGTGTGATTACTATTCATGAAACTAGTAATTTCATGGCATAATCCGCAACTAAATAACACGATGCCTTATATCAATGCCAATTACAAATGATTTGTTTTTTTTAGATAAATAAGTTATAACAGGAACAGTTTAAACAATAACAAATATTGTCATATTGTAACAGAAAGTCTCTATAGAAGAAAAAAAGAGCAAAAGAAAAAAAGGAAATGTAATGAAGGTAATATCTTGCTTAATATTACATAAATTAATTAATTGCTAACTTAATTTTCTTTTTATGGATAAAAATAAACATGACTGATATGTTTGGTAAAAGACTAGTGAGAATCCGTATTTTTTTTTGAAAAACGTAATGTTTTTATTAAAGTAATCATAGATATGTCAGAAGCCATACGCGTTTTCTTAACTGCATATAATAATTTACAATTTAAATATATTTATACAAATACTTGATACATACATATACTTCAAGCGCTAACAACAAGTTCTATAAAAATATCTTCACGTAATTCCGTTAAAGTCCAGTGCATATCAGTTCCCAAATTTACAACTTCAGAAGTTGAGTTAAGTTGGCAGACTAATGTAGAAACATGATGCTGTTTAAGTTCTTAGTTTACTTTTCGCTCGTATTTTATACTTACAAGTCTAAAAATACATTACTATATTATTTATTTTATTTTTTTACTGGAAGAGAAATATTTAACGTATAAATTGATAGTTAAAAAGTTTAACTTATTCATTGACTTACTTACGTACTAACTATTTAACATAAAATTTATCATATGTATTTTGTAGATTTTATCAAATTACGAGTACCGATTTGTTATAGTGAGATTTAAACTAACAAGCACAAATATTAACATTTAACATTATATATGTTACTTTATTGGAAATATATAACTATAATTATGACTATTTTTAATATTTGTATGTATGTACTTATTTTAAGTAAAAATGATTATGAACATATCTGCTTACAACCTCTCTATAAATCGATATAATATTCATTGTCAATGTTATTATAAATAAAGAAAAGTAGGGCTGCAT
This sequence comes from Melinaea marsaeus rileyi, assembly GCA_918358865.1. Lineage (NCBI taxonomy): Eukaryota > Metazoa > Arthropoda > Insecta > Lepidoptera > Nymphalidae > Melinaea > Melinaea marsaeus. The sequence goes on from OU911085.1 coordinate 23,862,516, forward strand.
TGTGTCTCGTAATATTAAGAAGCAACAATATTTGAAAAGTATATTTTTTAGTATATTTTTTAACTTCAGTTTAATATTGTTGTGATTTTTAATTAAAATACCGTTATAATTATTTTTTTCGGGGTTCTTAATATCGTTATAGCTACAAATCTAAAAAAATGTGTTTGATTTTCAAACTCATACAATGTTAATGTTTCACAATGTAATAAAATCAATCATATTAGAAACAGGTCAACTAATACATAAAATAGAGATAAACTCCTTGCAATATTCATTTGAAAAAATGATTTTGTTTGACAACCAATTCTTGAGAATGTATAGGGTATGTGTTATATTACTTTAATATATAATATTATAGAAAAATATAAGCAAAAAAAAAAGAAATTCAAAGTACAATTTATAAAATTGTCTCCTTTAAGAGTATGGGGAGTAGTTCTTAGCTAACGGTCCGAAGATGTATCGTTTTATAAGGCTTACTGCCTAAACTAGTATATCAAATATGATCACGTCCTATGTACTTATTTTAAAACTAAAAGTTTGTTGGTGTATTCAACTTATTTTTAAAATAGATCTCTCTGCCAAAAGTAAGTTCAAGTGAAAAGAGACAGTCGTAGTGTTAGTTTAACAACTGTAATAAATCAAGAGCTTGCATAATAGCAAAAATATTATGGTTTAAAACTTTTAGGAAACTCTCTTCTAGATAACTTATATTTAGTATCAGCTTTTAAACAAGGTGCTACTCGTACTAATCCATGGTTACGAATATCATATTTGGCAAACTGCAATACGACTTTTTTCACTTAGACAATATTGACATCAAGCCCTTTCATATGATAACTCACTTGAACTAATAGCTGTAGTTTTAAGTTCTTAACGAATCTAGTTAAAACTATGTCTTAGCAGTTTGAAAAGGATTTAAAAGAGTGAAGAAGATAAATAGAAGATAGATAAATGTACTGATAATAATTACGTGCTATACAGATTTAGTATGACAGCCTGGTAATTAAAATAAAACATATATTTATTAAGTTTTTCTCTTGTACATAATGAAGCTATTGTAAGTTATAAAATAATGTAATGCAAGGGCCAAGCACATTTTCATTAAATATATCTTTAATTAATAAAGTATTTGTCACACATCAGAATAAAATTAAACGTATATGATAAGGAACAAACAAGAATCTCAGGTAACTTCTACACTATATTTTTATTAATTATAATACATTCAATTACATTAAATCTTGAATGTCTTATCTTCCTATTATTATTATTAATATTAACAAATACCTATAAAAGAAATAAAAATCCTGTTTATAACGTAAGTATAAATGGTATTCATTAAGCAGCTCCTTTCGTTAGTTTAAATATTAATCTGTTACTAGAGCTAAAGGTAACTTATTTAATTAGAATTTAATCTTCTATTTAGTCTTACTTAAGCATTTTTTATAAAAAGAGCCCTAAATTTATTATAGCTTATGAATTATTTAGCTTATAAATTATTTCTTTTCAGACAGACAGGCTGAAAAAATGTTAAAGAAGAGAATGAATAGAAAGGAATATTTGTTAACACAAAAATGCTTAAAAACATTTGTTAATGACAGAAAAGAGTAATTTTTCAATAGTAATACGTTCTGTTTATTATATGGATATTACGCAATGAAGTATTAGTTTTTGTATATTTGTTTTAACAAAATTTAAGTTTCATGTGTTTGTTATAAATCAATACTTGGTCCTTGTTTAACTGAGTATTTTATCTCACCTGTATTTTTGTCCAATAATCTGTGAATTTATCACAACGTACCAACGTACCAACGTAGCTGCAAACTCGACGTCAATAAATTTAATTAATCTCCTTAATTAATTCTCACACAAAGTACATAAATGTTTTGATCATGTGAGGAATTCTTCTTGTTAATTTGACGTTACTTACTAAAATAGTATCATTCTTATAAATTCAAATTTACTTGGTTCTTTTTAATTGAATTATTTTTTTTTAGATGTCAGATAATTTATTAAAGAACACTACATAATTACAGTTACTATTTTTATACAAAGTAATTGAAATAAGACAACAACAACATTTCATACCCAATTATTTTTTCTTAAAATCTTAATAAAATAAACTATTTGTTATGCGTGTTTGAATTTAACGACAAGATTTAAGCTAATGACTCAAAAAAGACTAAAACGATAATATTAAAAGCAAAGTTATGTTTCGAAATTAATGACTTCAAGACAATGGATAAAATTTAGAGAGTTAAAATTTTCAGTGTCCAAGAGGGTATATATATATATATATATATACATAGCTTTATTTTAAAAATTACATTAGGTAGATTTTATTGGATCCAGTAGTTAAGGAATTATTGTAAGTCGAAGTCTATTTAATTTGTTACTGATTCATTAATTTTTTATGATAAAAAGAAGAGACAGGTGCTTAGAGAGGTGAAATTTGGTATACAATTAGGTTTTAGTGTCTAATCCAAGGAAAGCCTAATAAATTTTGATAATCATAGCGGTAAAATACTTTATGTGGAACACCATATCACAAATAAATCTTTATATGTACGGTAATGCTGCAACAGCATAAATTAATCGGTTTAATGAACACTATCTGGTGTTATATACAAATTGAAGATGCGGAGAACTTAATGTGGAACACAGCACAGTCAAACTATCGGAAAAAACGAAAAAGCATTTTTTAAGTAACATGAAATAAAATAACATAAATTACTTGTTTTTTTTTAAGTTTGTACTTGACTCATTTTTCGTCTATACAGACAAATATATATGTATAAACAACATGTTTTACAAATTTACAGTTGATGTCGCAGTTGAAGTGAACAGTTGATGTCGGAGTTTGGTTCAACAACAATAATAAATCCCTGACTCGTATGGCGTCTATAGAGAGAGGCTTGACAATTAATAGTGAAAACTGTTTATTTTGTATAGTAAAAAATTAATTCCGTTTTAAAAAAAAATAAAAATAATATACAACTATTTAATCACTTTAGTAATTTAAAGAAAATGTTATTGTCTTTAGGAACAAAGCATTATAAATATTTTTTCATTTTTATTTTATACTAAGGTATCAATAAAACAATGAAGGCAGAATCTTAATATTTGAAGCAAATGAGAGCTGCTCATAAATAATATGTTATGTTATCAATATATATAATTATAAATGTAGCATAACACTATATACAAATAATAATATAGTATAACATAATTCTTTAATATTTCTAAGAAGTGAGAGTATCCTAAAGCTGGCAACAATCAATTTCTAAACGAATACGAAATAACACAGACTTATTACATCTCTTTAATAAATTGGCAATAGATAATTATTCAACCAAATGTCTTTAGACTAGACGATTAACTAACATTATATAATAATGTAACTATATAAATGAAATATTCATATATTTAAATTACAAAAACTAATAATTGTCTATGTAACAGTATTTATACTTAGTTGATTTGGTACAAAATAATTTTCTTTCATTTATAAACTAATAACATTTTTTAAAGTTACATATTAATAACACTCCAGTTTCTTTCAAATCATTTTTCCATCTTGATTATATTATTTATTATTAAACACTTTATAATAAATACCTGTTACATCAAATGAAATTGTTAAAACATTTAAAACAGTAATATAAAAAACGGGTATGTCAGTTCGTACTATTATAAATGATATTAGCCCAAAATTATACTTAATTTTCAACAATTGTATTGAAACCGGTATATTCTCAGAGATAATGAAAAACAGTAAAGTAATTTCTTTGTTTAAAATTGGCGATAGACTTGAACCTGGAAATTATATTTCTGTTTTACCGACCTAAAGTAAAATCTTCGAACATATTTTAAGCCAGATGACATAGTTTGTATAGCAATAAACTCATGCATAGTGAACAATATGGTTCCACCAAGGGTAAATCAATAACTGATGCGGATGCTATGCTTCAAAAGCACATTTACGACGCATGGGAGAAATCGCAGAATGCAAGGATTTTTTCTTGTCCCCTTTATATTTTACTTTATATTCATGATTTGTCCTTTTTCATACAAGATCTATGTAACATTTTACTTTTTAACCTCGCTTATTTTTAAAGTTGAGCGTGATAGAACTAATAATGACGAAGAAATCACGTAAAAGTCTTACTTGTTTTTTACTCGTTCAAAATTATAATTTATTTTTAAATGCTAAAAAAGCTAAATGCATGTAGTTTACACTTTTTAATGTAAAAAATCAAAATTGTTGCTTGTTCCTTAAGAATAAATTGCTAGAACTGACTAACACAACAAATTTCTTTGGTATAAATTTATATATAAAGCTCCAGTGGAACTCCCATCTCTCAGCACTCGGCAGCAAATTCAGCTCTACAGTCTTTGTAAATACAAAATTTAGGCAATTAATGGACGTTAATACAGCTGGACTTGTTTATTTTAGCTATTTTCATAATATTTTATCTTACGGTATTTTATGATGGGGCAATGCTTCTGAAATTAATCATATATTTATTTTACAAAAACGAGCTGTGCGGTGCTGCATAAACTTCAACTTAAAAGCTAGAGATTCTCTGAGAAATGTTTTAAAATAAATTGGTATTCTTAAAGTCATTTCTCAATATATATTTAATAACATAATATGTCTAGGCCAAAATTAGAATTCTTATGTAAAAAAAAAACAGTGACAGAAGTTATGTTCCCATGCATCGCGGGAACCGCTTAGCAAGCGTTGGTGCAATATGTACATTACATTGCATCAGAATCCAGGAATATTAACAATCGTAAAGCTGAATCTACATTTCACACAAATTTATTATTTCATTATAATTTTATAACAATCAAAAAGCTGAATGTGCACTTGACATAAATGTATTTCTTTATAATTAATTTAAAATATAATTGTCACTCTTGTTTTCTAATATCGGGCAAGCAGTCGTCATTTTAGTTGTAACTTAAATTGTAATTTTAAATAAAGTATTTTTATAATTTTGGTTTTTTTTGGATCCTCGGCTGCCACCGTACTTAATTGGCGCAGTCGGTAGGATACTCGCGGGCCGGGTCGCGAGCTACGTAAATTATATATATTCTTAAAATCAAGATAATCGTCTTGCGGTCCATCCGAGAAGCTATCAAGTTTCAACACGAGTACCCTGAATCTACGAGGCGGCGCAGCGAGGCGTATCCGAACATTGATACTCCAGAGAAACCGAAATTAAAATTGTAAGTACATTAGAATCTTTCTAGTGATTGCTTATCCCTATTTTGTAAGATTTATCCTTCCAAGATTTCCCTTCTGCGGCAATCGAAGACCTCTAGGCTTAGTACGTATAGTAGTAGAGCGCGCTTTCAAGACGCGAATAGAAATTTAATATTTTATAATAACGTCAAACTAAATTTAGAGAAATATAATATGGCCGATTTAGGTAGCATTTTTCAAGCCTTACGCTTATTGCCTGAATTCGATGGAAACCCAAATGTATTACCTAGATTCATAAAACTTTGTGACCAGTTAGTCCAAGAATTTGTGATTAATAACCCTGAAAATAATTTATTAAATGTTGCTCTTGTAAACGGAATTTTAAATAAAGTAACAGGCTCCGCAGCACGATTAATTAATACTAACGGTATCCCTTCAGACTGGACTGGCATTCGTAAGTCGTTAATTAATAATTTTTCTGATCAACGAGACGAAACTGCGTTATACAATGATCTTGCTCTTTTAAAACAAGGGTCCACTACACCTCAAGAGTTTTATGAACGCTGTCAAAACTTGTTTAGTACAATTATGACATACATAACTTTACACGAGGATATTGGTACCACAATTGAAGCGAAAAGGGTTTTATATCAGAAATTAACACTGCAAGCATATTTAAGAGGATTAAAAGATCCTTTAGGTTCACGTATTAGATGTATGAGACCCGAAACAATAGAGAAAGCATTAGAATTCGTGCAAGACGAATTAAATACTATATATTTACAGGCTCGTTATGAACCTGAAAGGAACAAACACCCTATGGCATTGTCATGTCAACCTTTTAAGGTAAATTCAGATTATAATTTTAACACAATACAGTCTAGGCCATTTACATTTCAAAACCAACACCAACCGCGTCATCAATTCCCAACTCACACACAACGACCCCCATTTAGACCTCAACTGGGTCCAGGTCCCTCATACACTCAACAAATATTTAGGGCCACACCTCCAAATTACAATCCTAATAATGCATTTAAAATGCCCCAACGTAATTTTTATCAACATACTAACCAAAATCCCCAACCAGCCCGTCCTATGAGCGGTGTAACTCATTTTGTAATGGTAATCCACCCCCAACGAATTATTTTAAAACTCGGGAAATGAATTTCCACGAAAGTAATAATCAAAATCAAAGTTATGACCATTATGACTATTATGAGACTGGCGATTACTATGACAATTACTATGACGATTATAACCAACACCCAGAATATTATTACAGTGACTATCAACCTGTAGAAAACCACCAATGTCTTCAACAAACAAACGACCCCATACCCTTTGAATATACTGTTGTTGAACCTTCATCTTCAACTACCAATAACCAACAGGATTTTTCGGAAAATCAAACCATTAGACAAACCAAAATAGAGATTAATGTTCAATCCCAAGGTCAGTTACCTTATATTCAGATTAAAAATCCACCCTTAAAGTTTCTTATAGATACCGGTGCAAATCAGTCCTTTATAAGTCCAGATGCAGTTGAAAAATATTTTAATAATTTCAATTTAAATTATGAACCTTTTGAAGTGTGTAATGTTAATTCTGTGAGCAAACATAAATATTCCATAACCGTTCCTTGCTTTAATGAGTTTAAAAGTAATGATAATATAAAATTTTACATTTATAAATTCCACAATTATTTCGATGGTTTAATAGGTACAGATTTCTTAGATAAATTGGAAGCAACCATAGATTATAAGAAAAAGTTATTTGTAACTAAAAATGCCTCAAACCCCATACAAGTTTATAGTAAGTATAATAGTAATGCAGACGCGCTATCTCGAATTGAGATTCACAATGAAGAGGCTAGCTCAACATTTGTGAATCCCTCTGAAAAATCACCCTCCAATATAAGCTCTCGAACCGCCACTGTACATTCCGACTCAGAAAATCCCTTTTTAGAAATCCCTATAATAGACGACGCCTTAAATAAATTTCATAGACAAATTATTTTTAATATCGTCGGTGATATTAAAAATAAGCCAATAGTAACAAAATTATTTGAAAATTACTTTAAGGCTACCATATCGATTTCGAATTCAAATGTAGAAAATGATGTAGTAGAAGCAATAAAAGAATACGTCAATCCCAAAATCAAAACTGGTATTTTCATAACCCTCCGTTGGGAATGTACCAAATAGTTCCTATAATCCAAAATAATTTTAAAAATTCTGCTATGGACATTATTCTTACAAAAACTGAATTAGATAATGTAAAAGATTATTTTAAACAGCAAGAGATTATCAAAAATTACCACGAAGGAAAAACCAATCATCGTGGCATCAATGAATGTTACTTATCTTTGTCAAAAAGATATTTTTGGCCAAAAATGAAAGAACAAGTCACAAAATATATAAATGAATGTACAATTTGCGGCCGAGCAAAATACGATAGAAATCCTATTAAACAGAAATTTCAAATTGTCCCTCCTCCAACTAAACCCTTTGCTATTGTTCATTTAGATTTATTGAGTGTCGAAAATCAAAAATACCTTACAATAATCGATGCTTTTTCAAAATATGCGCAAAGCTATAACCTAAAAGATGGTACTGCAATCAGTGTCGTACAAGGATTATTAACGTTTTGTACTCATCATGGAGTTCCAATTATAATCGTTACTGATGGAGGTCCCGAATTCACAAATCAATTATTTTTAGAATTTCTTAGACTTCACAAAATAATCCATCATAAAATTTTACCTTACACACCCAATGAAAATGGATTAATAGAAAGACTTCATTCCACCCTGTTAGAACATTTAAGGATTTTAAGATTAAATAAACATGGAGAGTCTATTACTAACCTTATGCCATATGCTCTTCTAGCTTACAACAGCTCTATACATAGCTTTACTAAATGTAGACCGATAGATATCATAACTGGACACTTTGATCCCCGTGACCCTATAGACATAGACTTAACAGAACAACTATTACAGCAATACACACAAGACCATCGTGACCGTATGATTAAAGTCTATGATATTATAAACGAATCCTCTCTACATAGGCGTACCCAAATTACTGAAAACATTAATAAAAATAGAGAACCTGAGACATGTTACTTACCCGATCAACAAATATTCATACGAAACCCTAAAGCATCCCGACAAAAACTTGCCCCTCGCTATACTCATGACAAAGTTTTAGCCGACTTACCGATACACATTTACACGAAAAAGAAACGAGGCCCAATAGCTAAATCTAGACTTAAAAGAGTACCTATAAGTGCTCAATTGTTACAGAATGACGATCCTGTTAGCAACCTTGACGAAAGCAGAAGAAATTGAGCTAAGTAGCCTGGATAATGGACCGGGTATTTTACCGTTTAAGTTAGGAACCGCTAGAATCATTTCCCACTATCACTCCTTTATACAATGCGTAGATTTAGTAAAGATTCGTGATAGTTTAAAGTCAGTTCAAGAACAAATCCACAATATTAACCCAATTTTAAGAAATAAAACCCTTTCACTTTTTCAAATGCACATTGAATATCTTGTAACTAAATTAGAAAAAGTTTCACAGCAATTAAAAACCTTTGAGACTAGTCGTGTTAAAAGAGGGCTTATTAACGGTTTAGGGTCAATAATAAAAACTATTTCAGGAAATCTCGACTATACGGATGCTATGAAGTATGATAATGCAATTAAAATATTAGAAGGAAATAATAATATAATTGTTAACGAATTGAACAATCACATTAGTTTAACCAAAAAATGGTTATTTCAAAATAATGAAATTATTAATAATTTAACAATTAATCAAAAAAAGTTGGAAAATTTGATAAATAACTTAACTAGTGTCAACAGTAACCTCGAAACGGATATTACAACTTTTACGCACTTGACTCAAATATTCTTAATTTTAGGAGATAATATTGAAAGTATAACGGACGAATTATTTCGATTAGAAAATTGGTTAGCTTTTATTCATGCCCAAAGTACACATCATTCAATGTTATCTATCAATATGCATAGAGATATTTTAAATAAGTTAAATAGCCTCTACGAGAAAGAGGAACTTTTAGACATTAGTTTTAGAGACTATTTCGACGTTATTAAAGTAGGTTACTATTATAACGATAGGAATATTGTGTTAATTTTTAGGTTTCCGATTGTCTTTCCCAAATTTTATTTTTTTATATCATCTATCCGCAGTACCGAATAAGAATAACCATATCCTTATTCCTCCTAAACCATTCCTAGCAATTCACAATAAAGATTTTATGTACATAGAGGCTGAATGCCCGAAGGTCAACGGATTTTATCTCTGTGAAAACAAATTTAACAATCACTATGGAAAACAGCCCGATTGTATAGAACGCCTCATTACGACGCAGCAGATACAAAGTTCATGTCAATTTGTATCCTTGATCCTGACTACGGAAGCCGTGGAACAACTTGACGACAAGCATTATATTATAACATTTCCGGAGCCATCAAGTTTAAAATTATCCTGCAATCAGCAACAATTTATAAAAGTACAAAGCAGTTATCTTGTAACCCTACCTCTGGGATGTTTAATAAAAAGTTCAGAATTTACAATAATTAATAGCAATGATCATATAAGAGGAAAGCCACTGAAAATAATAGACCTACACAATTCTGAGAAAGTTGAAGTTTCACAAACGTCATTACAACTAAACTCCATCGACCTTAAAAAGCTTCAAGAAATAAGTAATGAAATGTCATTGCAGCCGAAAATTTCAGGAATAACTGAAAGTAACAGTCTTTATCATACTACAATCCCGTTATATGGAATAATATTAAGTGCAGGTGCACTAGGCATTGCTGTTATAATATATAAAAGTCTGAAGAATCGTAAAAGCCTTAAAGTTAAGAAAGAACAAAAGCTAACAAAGGACGAGGAAGGAAATCATGATCACGTGGAGAAGATTTTACAGCACTATTCGAGATCTAAGGAAATCAAATAGATGCTGTTCTTCAGGAGGGAGGAGTTATGTTCCCATGCATCGCGGGAACCGCTTAGCAAGCGTTGGTGCAATATGTACATTACATTGCATCAGAATCCAGGAATATTAACCATCGTAAAGCTGAATCTACATTTCACACAAATTTATTATTTCATTATAATTTTATAACAATCAAAAAGCTGAATGTGCACTTGACATAAATGTATTTCTTTATAATTAATTTAAAATATAATTGTCACTCTTGTTTTCTAATATCGGGCAAGCAGTCGTCATTTTAGTTGTAACTTAAATTGTAATTTTAAATAAAGTATTTTTATAATTTTGGTTTTTTTTGGATCCTCGGCTGCCACCGTACTTAATTCAGACACACTATCAATACAAGAAATAAAAACATAGTCAAAAGGTGAAAATTTCGTCTTCAAAAAGTTAACAAATCCCTAATGGGCTATATAATAAAATTTCACAGGTTATTTAAGACCTTCCTCCTCTTAGTTTTAATCTAAATTCAAAAGTATATTATTAAATAAATGTTATTTTAACATTCAAAAGCTTCTAGTGGATCGAAATGTGTGGAACTTAAGTTGTTGTCTAATTTGCTGGGTTGATATTATAATGTGTATCTAACATTGTCAAATTTCTTTTAATATGAGTAACTGATGACTTTCTGGCTGGCTCTTACTAGCTGTGTAGCATTCCGAGCCGGAAGTGAAGCTTACTCACGGATACCTACTTGAATAAAGATATCTTGAATTGGAATTTAAATTTAATAATAATAACAATTAATTAAAAATATATTATTTTATAAAACACGCATCTTGTTGCACTTACTTTTTTATTATATGTGAATTGTAAAAAAATATTTTATTATAATATTAAAGCATTTTACAATTCTGTGGTACAAATGTTAATCACATAAAATTTGTAGTTATAATCATGATACAGACATGCTGTCATATTTTATAATTTATCTTTCATGAACAATTGATTTGAATTCAATTTCACTTTGAAATTCGTATTTTGATAATAAATTATATATTTAATTATTGCATAAAATAGAGCACGCTAGATTTTGTTTTGATTGCATTATAATTAAGCTTATCTTCTTAAGCTTGAATTAAAATTTGACAGCTATATGTTCTGTAATTTTGATTTTATCCGTGATTTAAAACCGTGATTAGCTAAGTTGGGCCATTTTAGTTACTTTTTTAAAATTCTTAATTAAATATAAAAAGTATAAAAATATTCCATGGCATGCCATGCCATGCTATGCTATGCTATGCTATGTTATATTATGTTTTCTTCTCAAAAACTGAATAGCACGGACTCTTAGATTTATCACTTAAGACGTTTAACTTGTTAACTAGCGTTGAGATAGGGGATGACTTGTGAATTTGCTTTAGGGATGTACCTATTTAACAATTTAAATAAAATTCAAAAATCTATTTTACGAGTAGAAGGGTGTACATCGAATAGCGAGGCATATTCAAATCTCCCTATCCAATCCCCTAATGTCATGAAACATTATTTGCTCTTCAAAACAATTTTATTTTTAAACGAAGTATAAAGGGTAATATAATAGAATAAAGTTACTACAATATTTATTTCATTATTTTTATATTCGAGGGTGGATTGTGTTCATAAAGTCTTTGTTTAGTCAGTTGGGTCGCTTAGAAGTCAATTTAAAACTCTTTTTTGTTGTTTGACAGATATATCACATTATTATTGTGATTTCCCTCTAAAGAATTCATAAGGTTAAAAAAAATCATAGTAAATCTACGGCATCTTTTAAATACGGTTTTAAATCTACGGTATCTTTTATAACGTCTCCTCGACATTCACGAACTCACCGACTGTAAAAATTTATAAAGACTATAAATCGATTCACTTATCTACATATTTATTACCTTCATTTTATTTAGTACATATTAAAGAGCATTTTGTAAAAGACAAATTACTAGGGGCGCCAACAAATCCTCAACTTCGACTTGCTGCGCTCGCGAAATCTCGGGTGCCGTTTGCATATTGAGCGAAGCGAGCCCAGTGTATTGACTCATCGTTTCCCATTGACTTCAATGGGATATCAGTCTTTGGAGTCATCAAAGTCAGTCAGTCAAAAGTTCATAAAAAAAAATAATTTTTTTTTTGATGACTTTTTTCGTATTTTTTTTAAACCATCATGTGTGTCTTTTTGATTGCAAATTTTTCATAAAGATAAATAATTTTCTGTCAAGTAATTTTCGAGCCAATTCGTGACACAGAATGTAAAAAGTCTCCAGTAAAACGCCCCGCTCACTTCGTTCGCTTCGCTCAATAAATAAATATGCAAATTCTTATTTTATCAAAGGCAATGTGTTTTCTGCATTTTTAAATAGATCTTTACTAATCGATAACTCATTATAATCCTCCTCACTCTCATCGTAATTTAATTTATATAACTTTGCAAAAAAAAATCCTAAAAAAAATTAAAAATGTCTGCGTATGTTTTAGGTGATGAAGAGTTTGTGTAATTTTTTATCAGTCTGTTGTCCGCGGACGAACGTTGCCGTAAAAAAGACTGTCTAATTCTCGATTTTAGAGCAGCAAACTCTCAATTATTGTTATAATATTGTTATTACAGTTAATCCTTTCCTATCCAGTGACTGATAAATATTACAAAAACATATAAAAATTCTGTATTTTATATTATAAAAATATTAATTAACGAAATTAAAAAATAAATCTTATTGTGCTGTTTATTTTAATTTAATAATACGTATTATGTTAAAAATTGTTACAAATATTTTAATAAATTTAAATTTTGAAATAAGCTCTGCGTAAATATATTACATACATACATACATACATAAAACTTTCAGCGAATAACCCAAAATAAGTAACTAACTAAGACAGATATAATGTTGGATAAGTAAAAAGTTTATAAACTTGAAACTTACCGTGATCACTATTTTGCATTTCCGAAGCGTTACTTTGTACTAATGTGTATTTATTATCGCAGACTTAACATCCTACAAATAATATATTAAGTTCCTGGATGTTCCTAAATATGATTATACTCTTTAGTAAATAAATAAATAAATAAACGTATATAATATAGTAAGAGCGGCTAAGTAAGAGCTTTAATTAACTTCAAACTTTGACAAGCTTTGACGAGAAAAAAGTACCGCCGTCAAAATTCTTGTCACGTGCGAAAGTATTAGCTAAGTTTTAATTGAGGTTTTGCAACGTTTTTGTAAACACTATTTTATTTGCAATTAATCCTTGTTGTTTTGTTTGGCTATGTAATGATCGATATGTGAAAGTGCCGTAGATGCCGTTTAAAGGCCGAAAATAACCACTCATTCGAAAGGTGTCGGAAATCTCGTCACCACGCAAGTCCAAGGAGCGTTGATGTCAAGTCGGCGGTCTATACCAAAAATTTTGGGATAAGAGCACAAAGATAACGATGACGAGTAAAGTTGCTTTTCTCAAAACGTATATGAAATCATTAAACTGAAACGGCCAAATTAATCGGTGCACCGTATATATAAATATTTTTAATGCAGTATTTAAATGTGCTATACTTATAAATAATTTTTGTTAACATAAAAATAATTCCTGGTTTTTTTACTTGGAATTATAACTGTTCGAACAAAAACTAATATTAAAAATTTACAAATTTAATACTTACAATTACTAGATTTTTTGGAATATCCAAATCATAAAAATGGGAAATGTTTTTTTTTCTGATACAGATCAAATGTACTTAAATGTAATCAAGATGTAACTTTTATAATTAAACATTGTTCAAATTTTCACTTAACACTTATTATATTACTAATTAAAAACATCGATTTTATTCATAGTCATGATAATGGTATAAATAAAACCATTAAATATAAATGTATTCATTTTAATATTATTGTGTTTTGTATTTTGTTTCAATTGCACAATAACAACCAGTGTTCTTAAAATATAATCCTTTCTGAAAATTATAATAAAATCATGATTTGTACATAGTTAACATAGTTAACTATGTACAACTATGTACATAGGTACAAATTGTGATTTTATCGAATACATTAGAAATAAAATTGTATACTAATATTAAATATAAACGTCTATAATACCGACGATTAGTATACATTAATATAGAGTTATTTAGTCCTTAAACTAAGTGGATATATTGTTTACCAAACAACAAAGCGCGTTGCGCAGATGAACTCAAAAATGTAATAGATTCTACTCGTATTTCTAATCACTGCTTGAATCGTACTGTCTTGTACTTACTAGTTAAGATATTTTACCAAAAATTTTCAGAGGCTAAATTTCTGCCGTGCATATGAATATCCATAATACATTTATTATCGATATCAGTATCAGTATCAGTATCTCTTGTTTAGTATTATTTTCTAGAATATAATTTAAATAGCTCGAACTTTTTTCTTAAATTATTATTTTTTATAATTTTGGGTCAATTATAGGTTATATAATAACATGACATTTCATTGATATAACTTAAATTTTCCTTATCAATCATTTATATATATATATATAATTTCATCAACGTGAGAAGGATTTGACCTTACAATTAATCAATTCATTGTATAAGTATACAATCGTAAATTATTAAACACCTACAACATCAACAATTTAGCTGGCAAAGGGAGACGGGACAACTGAATCTAACAAAATTACTTTATTACTTAAAGAGCTTCTTAACGATACCTAACAACATAGGATACTAAAAAAAAATCCGTGCCCGCAGGGGGACACCCGTGGGTAGACCTCGTGTATAACTCGTTTAAAATATAACTCACTACCTAAGAATAACACATGAGGCCGTTGTTTACATCAAAATTTTCAAGCAAAAAGCGGTTTTAATTTTTTTTGTCGGAAAAGGTATCTTTTTTGGAAATACTTTTGGTACTTAAATTTAGAGTAAAAAATAACCTTTCTATTAAAAATATTTGCGAGGAGAGAATGTTTACCAGAAAAAAGCTGCCGAGGTTTTACCTACCTTAAATTTTCAAGCTAAAAGTGGTTTTTATTTTTTTTCTCGGAAACGGTACCTTCTACGGAAAAACTTTTAGTACGTAAATTTAGAGTAGAAAATAACCTTTCTATTAAAAATACTTGTGATGTAAGAATGTTTACCAGAAAAAAGTTAAAAATTTTTTTTCCAAAAATTTTCGGTTTTTTTACCCCCACCCCTAAGTTATTGAAGTTAGGTTTTCGGTTTATCTACATTAGTTATAGGTATTCATCAAAGACATCATAAAATATGAACCCGATTGATCTTCTTTGTATAGGGAAAAAGTTATGGTCGAAAAACTGAAATCAGAAAAAGTGAGGCCCTAGCGCCCCCTGTGGCCGGATTTTTCTGGTTAACGAACTTGACCTATATTTTTGGATGGTTGATTTTTGTGCAAAGTTTGAAAGCAATCCGAGCAAAACTGCGGCCGCTATCGTGCTGACAAAAGTCGAATCTGGACGCACGCACGCATATATATATATAAACTTTTTGACCAATGGTCATTTCGGACTCAGGGGGTCATAAGAAGACCTCCTGTGAAGAAATTTTTCCAAAATTCGAAAGTTGGGTACAAATGAATGGGCAGACCGAATTCTTCGAGGTCTACCCAAAAATACCGGTACGTGTAGAGGTGAAAAGAAAATACGAGCTACCCAAAAAAAATAAAAAATAAATGTATTCTACCACTTTGTCGAGGTGGTTAATATGTATGTTCATATCTAATTATACCTTTCTAGTATTACAATGACGAAGAAAAGATGAACGAACGGACATAACGAGAATTTTTATTCCTAGTGGACTATGGAACTAAAATATAATAGATTTGGGACAATCCATCATGACTTAAAAGTTAAAGACAACAAATACAGAAATACAGATAAGATATTCTGTATTTATGCTTTTCATTTAATTTAATTTAAAAACGGGATAACAAATCGTTAATTTAAGTAAAATATTATATTATAAAAGTAAAAAATATTAAATTCTTTTAATAAAGTTAAGAGTATCATTATATTTTTTTGGTCGACTTAAGCGTAAGGTTCAAAGATTTTATTAAGACATCAAGTTTTTCAAATATTCCATCTTTGTTAACTCCATCTTCCTGTTACCGGATGGCGTCCTTTATTAGATAAAATAAAAGAATAGTTAGATAAAAAATGTATATAAAAGAGCAGACAATCTCAATAAGTTTAAATATTTATATTGTTGTTCTTATTATAATCACCACTTTGCCGTATAATAATGCTTATAACATTGAAAATTTATATAAAGTAGAAGATAATGTAATCGATAATGGGTTAAATTTATATTTAATTCTGCACTTACAAAAGTATACTTGAAATGTTTTTATATTATATTCATTTGAATAATCCTACGTATTTATCCCTACAAAAATCTGATGTTAGTAAAAATACGCCTCCTTAACACAAAATTTTGATTTATATACTTAATATTATTACATTATCTTTAAGATTATTCAGATGCAAGAATTATAAATTAATGACTATGTGAAAGATAATAACAAAATACGTCATAATATTTAAGAAATTTCTCTTTTTTTACGGCTTTTTTAGATTGTTTCTATTTTGTAAGTATTTTTTAAGTTTAATTTCAGAATTTTGATCCAGTTATTGATATTGATAAAGATTTAGTTTGTACATTTCCCTTTAAATGTATTTTAAGTGTACAATAGGGTCCTTATACAATTTGGTTAATGTCTTAGATTTACATCTCAGAAGTAGAGCTAAGTTAATAGACTAATGTTTAATGAGACACCCTTTCTCTGATTACTCAGTACAAATACTTAAAATAGGTTTTTTTTTATTAACATTCTTAATTTAATTGAATTTTATGTGACCAAATTTTGAATCATGTTTAATATGAAATCGTTCGTATTTTAAATATTATCTTAAAATCTACCCTGTAATATTATATTAAAAACTATGTCTAAATATAATTTACAACAAATATTGTAATTAAATAACCATAAAAACATGAACTATAGTAAAGAAAACAATATCCTTTTCTTAATAAGTTACAAATCCAGTGAGATAGATTGATTGTACTAAATCTCCACTTAGCCGAGGCTTCGAGTTTGTGTGGGGATCGTGGACACTGGAGATCTTAAAGATTCAGATCTGTTATTCATTTACACAACATTGATACTATTAATAGTTTGGTAGTGTCAAGTAATAATTAGCGAAGTTCAGTTTTCTATTATATTTCGATGTTGTAACTATTTAAATATCAGTACAATTACTTGTACTACTTTGTAGTACTTACGTACTTATAAGTATTAAATATTAAAACAATATGTAGTTAGGCTCTGACTATGGTATGGTCTTTATTTTTTACTATAGTTACCAGAGACAAGAATCTATTATTTAATTAAAATATAATTACAAAGTCATGCCTTAAAGCGACCACAAAACCGATAACTGAAATAATTAATAAAATATGAAAATAAATTTAAAATTGCATATCTTTTACATGAAAGCTGTTAATGGAAATTTACAACTTGTATAAAAGTTATGGCTAACGCCCTACTCAATAAAATTTTATTTAAAATAAGAATTAAATAAGAGGAAGACAGACCTTCTCAGTTTGTCTAAACAAAACACCGCCTTTCATTACGAAATACAAAATAGAATAATTTAAAACGATTACATTTTTACATAAACACATTTGTTTTGAATAAAAAAAAATTGTACTATAATTAATTTAATTTGAATTAGATTCACTTTACTGTAGAATGAACGGTATTCATGTTTTATCAATAGTATTGTAGAACTTGCACCGCTGGAACTAAACTTAAAATATGTAAAAATATCGAAGACCAGTCTTTTTATATTTATTCTGCAATATCTAAAAAATATTTAAAACATCGTATTAGGGCAACGACGAACTATTGATATAGTTTTGAGTCTAGTAAAGCTATTATAAATTCCAAGAATATTCTGGGTGTAAAATGATGATAAAATATACCAACTTGGAACCACTCATGAATCAGCAAGTACTCAAGCAAGCAAACAAGTTGCAGAAGCCTCAGAAATAATAACAGAACAATAATATAGTATTTGTGATTAATACAACAGTGGCTTAGGTTATTTGTCCTCTGTAACAGAACTTATGAGGTTCAGAGAGAGTCGTAATGTAATTTCATTGTACATGAAGTTGAGTAACGCCTCTGGAGCCTGGCTGTTGACATTTTCTTAGTACTTAAGAGAAGAGGACACTGGTTTACAACTGACATTCGTATATTTTAAGTTTTATAAAAAGAAAGATAAAACAGGTATATAGACAATATCAGTTTAAATTCTTAATATTTTTCAATTGTAAATAATTATTAAAATTAAATAAAGGTAAACTATTTTTTAACTAAAGGCGACATCTTTATTGAAGGATCGTCTAAAAAAAGACATTTTTCTGTGAAGATTACCCTATAACAAGATGCGAGAAATCCTGAAGTGCAATTACATTTAAATAAGCTTCACAGCTACGTTAAGCTATTCAATATTTATACAACAAATAAATGCATTCGTAGCTGTTATTGCTATTTAATTACTTTATTGAGTTTTTCAATGATTCTGAGAAAAAGAATAATAACAAAATTATTGAGCTTAGCGTAAGCGAAGCTCTTAACCGTTTGGGAGACCTTTTTTTGTGTTTAGTTGTCTCCAGAATGCGACGAGGTAATTAGCTAAAAATGTTCTCATGTATGTTTGAGCCGAACGTGGACATTATAGCGAAAACAGATTGAAAAAATGTTTAGCCATTCTTTTTTTTTTTTTTTTTTTTTTTTTATGGAATAGGAGGGCAAACGAGCTGGCGGGTCACAGATGATTTGTGATCACCGCCGCCCATGAACTCTTGCAACATCCGAGGATTTACAGGAGCGTTGCCGGCCTTGAAGGTGGGAGTAAACGCCTTTTTTGAAGGTACCCATGTCGTACCGATCTGGAAATACCGCCGAAGGGAGTTCGTTCCACATTCGAGTGGTACGAGGAAAAAATGTACTTGAGAACCGCACAGTGGTGGATCGCCACGCATCCAGGTGGTAGGGATGGAATTGGAGGCGATGGCGCGCTGTGCGGTGATGGAATTCGGCGGTAGGCATCAGATCGAATAGCTCTTCGGAACACTCCCCGTGGTAAATGCGGTAGAAGACGCACAGAGATGCAACGTCTCTACGCAATGCCAAAGAGTCCAGCCGTTCACAGAGCACCGGGTCCCCGACAATCCGAACGGCCCTCCGTTGTACGCGGTCAAATGGTAGAAGCTGATATTGGGGTGATCCGGACCAGAGATGAGAACAGTACTCCATGTGTGGCCGGACTTGCGCTTTGTAGAGCGCAAGTCTTTGGCCAGGATTGAAGTACTGCCTTGCTCTATTGATCACGCCCAATTTCATCGAGGCCAACTTGGCCTTGCTCTCCAGATGACCACGAAACCGACAGTCACTCGAAATGTCGAGACCCAGTATTCTGATACTTGGCGAGGCAATAAGGGGAGTGCTCTCGAATAGCGGTGATACGACAAATGGGGTTTTTTTAGTGGTAAACGCGCAAACCTGTGTCTTCTGGGGATTGAACTGAACGTGGTTCAGTTCCCCCCACTCAGAAACTATCCCTAAGGAAGTCTCTATAGAAGACACAAGTTTCTTTCGGCACTCGTCGACGTTTTCCCGAGAGAGACCTGCACGGCCGGAATATACCGCATCCCCAGTACTGTCATCCGCATAACAATGTATGTTGGAGATATCCAACATATCATTGATGTGCAGGAGGAACAGAGTTGGGGATAGCACGCAGCCTTGGGGTACACCAGCGTTCACGGGCTTGGGGTCCGAGCAAAAACCGTCGAGAACGACCTGTATGCTCCGCCCAGTGAGGAAGCTGGTGATCCACTTGCATAAACTCTCGGGAAGCCCATAGGAAGGTAGCTTCGAAAGAAGCCCCTTGTGCCATACACGATCGAAGGCTTTCGCCATATCCAGACTAACTGCCAGACCCTCTCCCTTGCTTTCAATAACAGCTGCCCAACGGTGCGTAAGATATAAAAGAAGATCACCAGCCGATCGACCATGGCGAAAGCCATATTGCCGGTCATTGACCAACTGGTGATCCTCGAGGAAGGTTAGGAGCTGCTTATTGATGATACTCTCCATTACTTTGGAGAGTAGAGAGGTAATGGCGATAGGTCTGTAGTTAGCTGGGTCCGAGCTATCACCTTTTTTAGGGATCGGATGGACAAGGGCACGCTTCCATGAGACCGGGACTACGCCTTTAAGGTAGGAGTGCCGAAATAGACGCGTTAGCACTGGTGTCAACTCAGGGGCACATGTTCGTAGCACAACTGAAGAGATACCATCTGGCCCACTCGACTTATGAACTTCCAAGGAAAGGAGGGCTTTTCGGATGAGTTTTTGCCGAAAAACTATTTCCGGCATTAAGCTCGGGCACCGCGGGATGATAGGCGGTGTCTTCCCCTGGTCGTCCAAAGTCGAGTTTGAGGCAAAAATAGTGCCCAAGAGATCGGCTTTCTCTTTTGCCGTGTAGGCCAGAGAGTCGTTCCCAGTGTGCAATGGCGGTAGGGATGGCTGACAAAAGTTTCCCAGCGTGGCTTTAGATAGCGCCCAGAACTTGCGCGTGCCAGGCGGGTACTTTGCCAGCTGATCCCCAATTTTGACGACATGCTTGAACTTTGCTCTAGCAATTTTCCGTTTGAAGAATCTGGAGGCACGATTATATTTCCTCTTCAGAACTCTAGAGTTCGGATCCTTAGTGACTAACGCATTAGCCCAAGCTTGATAAGCCTGCCGTTTGCCAGCTGCTGCAGCCCTGACAGACGCATCAAACCAAGGCCGCGATCTGCCACCAAGTGGTACCACAGAGCTTGGTACAAATAGTTCCATGCCCTGAAGTACCACATCAGCTACAGCCGCAGCGCAGTCACTAGGATCATTGGAAGAGAAACAAATCGGCCCCCATGGGTAGGATGCAAAAAAGGATCGCATTCCATCCCAATCCGCTGACTTGTAGTGCCAAACGCGTCGAGTCGCAGGTCTTGTGCGAGCTGGGCGTTCAATGGGCACTACACTCCGTACCAAGCAATGATCAGAGGACCCTAAGGGAGCCTCGACAGTGACTTGGTACTTTCCGGGATGTGTAGTCAGCAGAAGATCCAACAAAGAGGGCATATGGCTGTCCACGTCCGGTAGACGAGTGTGCGTCTTTACCAGCTGGGACAGACCATTTGCCAGAGCAAAGTCTAACACAGATCTCCCCGCGCAGTCGGTGGCACGTGACCCTAGCCAATCGGCATGGTGCGCATTGAAGTCCCCGAGGACTACGACTTCGGCGGAGGGAATCTGTGAAAGCAGATCGTCAATCTTCGCCTGAACATGGCCCAAGAGTTGAACCGTTTCTGCATTACCACTATGGGACCTGTAGAGGCACGCGTAGACTCTGACATGGTCGTCCATGTCCACGCGCAGCCAGAGTACAGACAGGTCCCGACCTTCAAAAACCTGAAGGCGACGGTAGCAGATATCCTCCCTTACGAACACAGATACCCCGGCGTGTGGTATAAAATGGTGTTCTAGTTTATACCCGGGGTATGACAGGTACGCTGTGTCGCTAGGTTGAGATATCTGCGTCTCCGTCAGAAACAACAAGGCCGGCTGCGCCGTCTCTAGGTGATAGTGGACGGCGTTCAAGTTGGAATGAAGTCCCCGGATGTTGCAAAAGTCCACATTTAGAGTGGGTCGGGGTGCCGCTGCGTTGACTCGTCGTTTGCCCTCAAAAAACACAAAAGGCGATACTTTGCCCGCCCCAGATACGACGGGCAGCCCGAGCAAAATCCGAGAATCATTTCCCCGATTTTGCTCGGGGAGGGGGTCCCCGGCTTCATCAAAGCCGGTACCCTCCTGGGGTATTTTTCTTTTCGGTATCGCTTTCATGTTTGGCGGGGGGGGGGGGGGGTTTGGGCTTCCGGATTCTCTCACTCACCGAGACGGAACATAACCAAATGAGTTTGATTACTACACGTCGGTCTTCTGTGAGAGGGTGGTCCTTCCCCGGTCGAGCCAGCCCAATACGAGCTGCAGTCAGTTAACTGCAGCTAGGCTCTACCACCTAAAATTCCATTCGCCATTCAGAAGTTATCAGGAAAAGAAGAAATGAAAGGGGCTCAGCTCAACACCCGCCGCGCACGTTTGGCGGATCCTAGTATATATATGTCATTCAAATATATGTAACTAATGAAATAAAAATGTTATATCCATTATTGGTATGTCTTTTACTATGGTACTTAATAATGAAATAATTGTACATAATTTTAATATTTTGCATTTACGAATGAGATTATCATAACATATTTCAAACGTTATAAATGTTGAATGTATTACGGTACAAATATGTCAAAAGAGAGATGTAAAAGAGGTATATAAATGGTAAAGAGAACAACATTATCGACTAATATCTATTAGAATAAAATCATTACTGATTGTGTAGAAGGACGAGAAATTGGCATTCAACCTTCAATCTTTTCAATTGATCGTTTTTTTTTTCAGTCAAACGTAAATTGTCCATACACCAGGATCTGATACATGGTAACGTCCGCGTTTTGTATACATTCTGAACTTTACGCTTGAAAACTAAGTAATCGTTGTAAAAATGTGTCTTATATTAGTTACATTTTAATTTTAACCCGATGTTTTCAAGGCTTTTCAGCAATACTGTTCACACGCAGACGAGATGCAGGTGTTCGTCAGGAAGAATTGCCATTTACCTCTATCGGTTTTTTAGTTTCCGGGCATAGAATTCAGAATGTACACAAAACTCACTAACAGTTTTTTTATGTCTGACAACACATTAGGCCAAACTATAGTACACTCACATACACTGCTAGATATCTCAACGAACAATCACATCATCACACTAGTCTGTTAGCTACGGTAATAATTGTTTCAGAGAGCTCACTACGTCTGCGACGCTAATCATTTAGCGGACGAGCGTCAACATCTCCGGTCAAACAATAAGCTGCCGTTGGCCTTGAAATGAGAAGTTAACTAAATTACTAACAGAAATCTACATTTCGTCTTCCCGTGAATACGATTGCTGAAAAGTATTTAATACGTCTTGTTAAATTAAAAATGTATTTAGTTTTATTAAAATGTATAAAATCTTAGAAATCCTTAAATCATATATTTAATATTCTAGTCTAATAAACCCAATAATCTGAATTAACTTTAGGTCTCACATCTTTATAATAACGGAATAATACTGTTATTGGGACCTAAGTTTTCGGTTGGGATTTTTTTAATAAATAAAGCAGTCAGGGTAATTTTGTGAGATTCGTTGATAAGAAAAACTTGATGATTGAATTTATGTGGATAAATTCGGCGGTAACCATATTGAAATCGTCGCCTGCATCACCACCACTACACGCGTAATATATATATATATATATATATATATATATATATATATATATATATATGCTAGGTAACATATTTCAGCCTCTTCCGATGCCCTTAAATATATGTAATTACTTATTATATTATGTTATTGTATAAAAAAGAAATAGGGCGAGGAGGACCAACTTAAATACACACAAAGAAAGTATTAAAATCAGCCCAGCTGTAGAGGAGCTTAATGAAAAACACCCGTACAGAGACGAGGCGAAGCTTCTTAGCATTCCATGGATTCACTGTACGGGTGCCGGGCGCATCACGTTGCAAGAAGAGGTGCGCAAACATTGCCTGGGACTTGCGACCCAGGTGTAGGTTTAGAGGACCCCTTTGTAAAGCACATACACGCTCACCTTCACTGTTAACGCTACTTTCCCTACCTAACCAAATATCATAAGAACCTATTAGCGGCCTTTGCAATACGTTTTAGACATGAACCGATGATCATTCTAGAAAGGCCGAGATCCTTAAATAAGTATATAAATAACTATAAATTTATTCCTAATCAGTTTCTTACATAGTTCGTAATACTTGCACAGCTTAAATGTATGATCCTTGGATATGTTTCTTTCCCAGGGTATGATAAGCTGCACAGGTATAACGCTTCTAAAGTTATTTTGAGTATAGGAATAAGTCCGGACTAGATGACGAAACACACAAATCCCCGGGCATTTTGTATTGTTTTTCATCATACGTGTCAAAGGTTTAAAAAATTATAAACAATGAATCAAGACCAGGACAATTTAGGGAAGGACAGGCTGTTTCCATTTTCGACTTCATAACTACATGATATGATTAAACAAATTTAATGAACACATA
Organism: Melinaea marsaeus rileyi; assembly: GCA_918358865.1. NCBI lineage: Eukaryota > Metazoa > Arthropoda > Insecta > Lepidoptera > Nymphalidae > Melinaea > Melinaea marsaeus. Next base: position 23,887,029 of record OU911085.1, read on the forward strand.
ATTTGTTTATATTAATGCTTTTATAAATATAATATTAGTGTTATTTCTTATATTTATATACTACTAACATGTCTGTAAATGACTACAGCTAAAAATAAAAGATTTTCTCTAAGAAATACGAGTACAAATAAAATACTGTAAGAGATAAACTTATATTATGTTCATTCTATAAATATAACTTACACTAACTTAGAACTAACTATTATTTATCCTTCATCTTAATTTTATTTCCTCGGTAAAGAGCATCCATTTTGGAAGTAAATATTGAAGACAAGATTACTTCAATTAATATTTGCTTTTCATAGTACATTGTACATGTGGTTATAAAAAAAATATTCATAACTAAACTAATATTAATTAATTTATTTAACCTGTTACTATATATGTTTATTTTGACAACAATGATAACTAAACTTTTATTTTGATTTATACAAGACCAGAATTAATCTTTTACCAAATTAGACGGTTTTAGATCAATAAAGATATTTAGCTATTGTTCAGCTTGAATTTTTTCATTCACTAATATTTCATATGTCAACAAGCACCTTAATTTAACTTAACTAGTTTACTCGTACTTATTATATACATAAATATTCTGTAAAATTAGTAATGTCTTGTAGAGACAAACTTTATATGCTGGTACTTTTTACCTTTTACCCTTTAAATGAATACTGTGTTAAAATGAACATATTATGGAAATTATATTGATCAACAATAACACATTCATTGGAACCGCAAGGATTTTTAAACATTTCATGTAATGATAGACGTTTCACTTACAACTTGAATAAACACGATGTGTTAATATTAAATAAAAATGCTAATATAAATCTACACCTGTATATATTACGAAAAAACACACATAAGTAATTTTATATTCAGGGTAGCAGAACATAGCCCAAATATTATTTCAGTATATTTTTTCCCCTTCAAAAGAATATGTAAGATAATTCTAATATTAAGATAATATCAAAATTGATTATTTTTTTATCTTTCATGCTTTTTTGTTAGACTAGTTTTATTAAAGTATCAATATCACTACAACTTTTTTTTTCCTGAGACTGATATAAACAAAGAAATATTTATTACAAACCTCATCTTTTCTTTATATTTGTCTTATTTAGTAATTATATGATCTGATTCTTGGCACATCATCGGATGAGGATAGCATCTGTGTTGTGGTAAAGATGTCGTTCCGTATTTCCATCATCAACCATGATTCAGATATTAATTTCAATAATTTTGTGTGATAGCGCAATCAAAATAATGACTTATTAAGCCAAAGTATGTTTAATATATCACTGTTTTTAAAACCAGTTATATTTCAAATATTTATTTCTTGTTTACTTCTAAATAAAATTAAATATCTTACTATGCGATAAAGCGAGACTTGAAGACCAAACCCGTTATACAATCTATCAGGAGTGGTAAAAAATAGGAAACTTGGTAAAATCTTTGTTTTGTATTAATATAATATATTTGCCGAGTATTAAAGTAAACTCCTCCTATGCTCTAACATTGACAACACTATAATATTTTCTTAAAGAAAAACTTATCATTTTGAAGAAAATCTTTTCATTTTATATAGATGGATTTTCATGTAAATATGTTAAAATTAATGTTTTAAAATGACAATAATACAAATGGTAATTTACCGTCACACTGTAGGACATTAAGAACTACCTACTATTCTTAAAAAGTTAGGTGAACGACAACAGAAAACTTTATGTAAAAGCTGAGCTAATAAAGAATATATGGTTGATTACTATTATTAATCAAACAATTTTTTTTTGTATAGACTTTTTATAACCATAGCGATATAACTTTATTTACAGTACTTGATCTTTTTAAAAATATTTTGCTTCTTAAACTTTTCCTTCCTGACTTAAGTCTAAGATAACATAACAAAATTTTTATATTTTGAAAATCTACACACACACTTTCGAAAATGTTAAATGTAACATTGTTGCTAAATAACGCAATACATAGCGTGAAACTTTGGTTTTCGTCAAACGAAAACAGATTTATAATAAATCAAATCTTGTCGGGCTTTTTCAGAGCTGCAAAAATTATTGTAAAACCCAAATTATCAGGATACTACTTTATTATAATAATGTCGCTGACTTACATCACTTAAAATTAAAATATAGTTTATGACATTATGCATTATATAGTAAAATACTATATAATGCAATATTTTGCATAAGTTACTACTCAAAAACGAGGTTTGTACAGTAAAATATGTAGATAATAAAAATAGAGTTTATAAGTAGGTGGCGTAACCGAGTACAACTGGGGTTTTGAGTAACGTTAAATTATTTTTTTAAACTTATTTCTACCCCAGTTGTGAGATTTTAAAAAGCAATGTAACTCGACTCTGATTGCACTGCAATGTCATTAATTTTTATCACTTCTTTTCCCATTGTTATTAAAGTCCAGACCCTTGTTTTCATTTAATTAAAATGGAAATTCAAAGTCATGCAATAAAGCGAATGTAAAACAGATAACTTAAATTACTAGGAAAATAAGTGAATAGATTAAATGTTATAGATGTTTTTGAGGAAACCTCCAAGTAATTTGAATTATAAGTTTTGGCCGAAGTCAACTCGCCGAAACATTTTATTGTACTGTAACAGACCACAAGGCCGGTCAGTAGTGTCATTTTATCTAAACAACACGCCGCCGGTTTATATGACGTGCATTGGAAGGTTTATAATGTTTTTAATTTTTTCCATGATTTCATTCAATTATTGTACAGATGTTCAACTTAGTTTAGTTGTTTTTGCGGTTGCAATTTAATAAAAAACATTTTATGTCATATAAAAAAAATATTAACTATGCTGAAGCCACAGATAAATTCAAGTTTGGTTAATGGTTATTATAATAAATCCTTTTCTATTTATTTATATACTATAGTGTTAGTACAGGAATTATGTTTTAGTTGCATCGAAGGTTGCCAGTAAAATCAATAAATTTTATAAAATTATATTAAAGACTAACAATTAAAACTTATAATTAATTAATAGTAAAGAAAAATTGGTTCCAGGTCAGCAATTGACCCAAAAGTGCCTTTAGTGCCAATAGTTTTTAACCCGTTTCATGTGGAGTGGTGTCTGCATATCAGCATATAATATTTTGCACTTTTATCGTGGGAAATGTTTTTAAAAAGTTTAAGAACGTCTTAACAGGTAAAACGTTCTTAAACTTTTTACAAAGTTAAAAATTATTTTGTTTATTTCTTAATTATGAATGATGAAAACACAAGGTCTAAAAAAATATTAAGGAATTTATTGTGGCAGTCCAACTAACGTGTCCAAAATTCCTTGCCTTGGAATTTAAGCTTCGGGTTTAAATTTCCGCTTGGACAACCTATATGTATGATAAATATTTTCAGTGATTTTAAAATAGAGCTAATCTTTTTATGAGAATGTTATCATTATAATGTTAGTGTTAGTGTCTAAAATGATATATTGTGTAATAATCCAGATAACACAAGGTTACTTACCTTGTGTTATCCTTGCAAAGTTAATTATTACATTCCCTCTTAAAGATATAGTGAAGAAAATATTTCTTAAAACATCAATAACCTAAATAGCCTATGGCTATGACCAATACTTAAAAATAGAATAGAAGATTTCTTCTACTTTGTCAATTCATCGACACAAACTTAATTTTAGGGATGCTTTAAAATTTTCAAAGAACTCTAAAATGTCAGAATTAAAGAATAATTTCTTTTTTTTTTTTTATGAAACTTTTTTTTCGAAAATAATAACATTAACTACTTTAATACCGCATGCATGTATAATACAGATTGTATATTGCAAATTAAAAATAGTTTGAGAAAATATATATCCTAACAAAACAATAATAGATAAAGAATATACATCAGAGTGATAAGAATTCCTTTCCTTTCGTGTAAACAAAGTCTTATTTGCAGATTAGATCTTGAGATAATGGTGTCTTGTCCTTACTCATTATATACCATTTTAAATGATTATACCCCTACTCTACGCTATCAAAAAAAGTATAGTTATTTATTAAATGAGTTTAATTAAGCTTATTATATCTGCATCGTGATGTTATCATTAAACCATTATACATATAATGTTAGTTCACTTGACGTCACTTGACGTGACTCAGTCGAGTGTGGGTCAGCTAGCCAGTCAGGTTACATCTTTTGTTTCTACGATCAATCAGTCTGCAATCAAGGGAGGATAGTTGATCATAATAGTTTTTAATGTAACAAAAATGAGTATGAAAGTGCCTATTAGATGCGAGAATAACCCTAAATAGATGAAAGTAAAATCCTATATTTGTTACACAGTTAAATATAATTAGTGTTTTTTTTAAAGTAATTGCTTATAAGCGTTTATCTACATTATGTGAAAGATAAACATATTTCACAAATACTTACAACAATTAAGAAATAAAAGAAGCTCTCACATTATAATTATTCTATCAATTCTAATTTGATTGATAGTATACCATTAAACATGTCATGGAAACTCTACAATATGTTTAATGATAGTTTACTATTACCTCAACGGTTGGCAGAATCCGGATAACAGGAGAGACATTTATCCAATACGTAATGTGAATATTCATTATTTGGGTAACCGTGCTCTCGATAACGAAAATTACACAAACACATCACTGTTCGTCAACGAATAAATTGCAGTATACACGAATAATAAACAATGTCAAGTCATAACACCAACCCTCGAATATATTTAATATATAATCAATATTATGTTAGTGAGATGAAATTAGATTACACCATTAAATTATATTTTTATTGATTATCTCTCTTTAAAAGTCAGTGGTGAATATTATTATTCAGAAAGATTTTGTTTCATAGTTATTTTTGTAAAGCTAAAAAAAAACAACACACAATTGCTACATAAAAAACATGCTATTGAAGTGAATAAATTTTGAAAAATAATAAAATACGTGTGATAATAAAATTACGTTATATGCTTTTGCATGTCATTTTAATTTTAGAGTTATACATGTTTTTTATCCTAAATTACAGAACGAAAGAAACATCTTTTGGTATATTATTCTTGAGAGGTAATTCAATTTCAGAAGCAAATCTCTATTATTCGAGAGTTTTAAATAAGCAAAGTATGTATTTCTTTAATACGAAAACGTTCCCCTTAAGCACTTTCAAAAAATACTTCTGTCGTAATGTTTTCTCGTGGGATTACACTTTGGATAAAAATTTAAGTATTATAAAGATAATTAAAGATATATATAGTCTCTATGAATACCTTTTGTTTGATTGTTAAAATTTAAAACTATCAATTCTCAAAATAACAAATCTCAAAGTCAGAATAGCCAACAATAAAACAATTTGTTTCTTTATCTCTTCTGCGTGGCAAGCTATATTTCTTATTTTGTTTAACGATATTTAGTGTTATTAATACAAACACTGGACTATTATTATTTTATAAAATTCTAACTGGTAGTACTGTAAGTACATATAAAAGTAAACAGTACCAATATGAAATAAAAAACAAATGTATAAGAGCGAAAGCAATCATTAAAACAAACTATGCAAAATTTTCTGTAATGATTATGATATAAATCTCATTATTATTATTTAAACTAATAAAAATACGAAAAATGATCTTATGTACAAGATAAATAATTTTAATTATAAATAAAAAACTATTTCAATTATCTGATAATGGATTATAATATAAATATTTTTTTGATAAGATATGCAATATGATATGCTAGTTTTTTTTTTGTTGAAACGAATAGAATAAGGAAAATTCAGTTTAATAATAACCAAATTGTTTCTGTCTTATTCTTTTTTCTATACATATTAGACCAAACATTTCAAGATAAGATATAGATAAATATATTATAAACTATTATAATTACAAATACAAAGTTATTTTTTTTTAGGTCAGAGGAGGGCAAACGACCGTGCCGGTCACCGATGGCAAGTGTTTACTGCCGCCCACGAACTCTTGCAACATTCGGGGCATTACAAGAGTTTGGCCACCCTTGGAGGTGGAAGATGCCTTTTTGAAGGCGCCCTGTTTGATATGTAGATCTGGAATCAGTGATAAAATCCGACGGCGGGCTTCAGATCAAATAGTTCTTGTGAACACTCCGCATTATAAATATAAATGAAGATTTGTTTTAAAGATACCCACTAGGTTATTCGCTATTAGTGCTTATTTCTAGAACGATTATTTTAAAAATGAGTTTTAAAATGAGTAAAGTAAGTATATGCAGATCTGTATAAGAGATAAGGTTTTTTAAATCAGCATTTTTATTAAGAGGTTGTTTGTATAAAACTCAAATTTTATTTTCGAAAACTAAATTTGTATTATTGATTGTATTTATTATATTTACCGAAGTCTCTCGCATAATTGTAGTTTTTCGAAAGAGTATAATCCTCACCAACTATAATTCTCACAGCTTCATTAAATGATTTTGTTAACCATTTTCTTGATAAACTTTTCCTTTTTTATTTTGTATTTAATTGTTTAACCTGTATGTAACGGAACCTTTAAACTCAATCTTTACCCAATTTAAGCGAGATTAAATCAAACGTTTGTAATAATTGCTTGTGATATATTGAAATCTATTAGTAAGATATCGTATTATTTGTGTTATAAACCATCTCACGCTTTTAGAACAATTAGATTAATTTTCGTCAGTTATTTAATTATTATTAATTTTTTTTACTTCTTATATTATTTGCTATAAAAGCGTGTTTTTTAACCTATCTGTTTACAAAAAGAAGAAAAACCAAAAAACCATTGTACTTCTTTAAAAATTTGCAGCTCAGTTTGAAAAGTGGATAGTTTAGAGTAATTTGCATCTTAGAAAATGTGAATTACAGTGAACTAAGAGAAGTAATTAATGCTTTATTCTTAAAGCATTAACGAGGTCACTACCTCATTCTATTTGTAATGACTCTTTTTAAAAGGTATTTTGTATAGCTGTAAAGCTTAAAAAAATTTTGGTTATTAAACAACTAAAATCATAATATAAATATTATAATATGTATCAGTTTAAAATAAACTTTTCAGAGTTTTTTTTTCTTTCTTGCCATTATAATAAATACATTCTCATACACATATATATATTTTGTTTTGGCGCCACCACACATTTTATTACAATTTTGAAAAAGGAATATAATAAGATCATTATATATTTCGATTTGATGAGTATCTTAAATAAATCTTAAAATTTACTAACTGTTGCTAGTAATTTGGTCTGCTACATCCAGACTATTTCACATTAGTTAAAATTATTTTACAAGCACCGCCATCTATTGGAAATTTATGGAACTTAGAAGGTATATATATTTTTTTATGTCTACAAAACATGAAGTTCGCAAAAAAAGGGAAGAATAATTATCGAATTAATAACTATCCTATTTTTTTAGTTGGTTAGTTGGTGGTTTAACAGTAGATATCTAAAAAGTTTCATTGAAATCAGTGCAGTGGGTCGCAGATTAGCACAAATGGACAGGGGATTTTTATAAACAAAATATTGAATGCTGAGTTTTTAATTACGAAATTGATTATATTCTTTTATCTTTAATGATTATTGTTAAAAATGGTACGATATGTTGATAAATTAAAGTTTAAAAAGAGTGATATGTTTATTTAAAGTATTGACGATGTTATTTCAAAAATAAAACCGATATGTACAAAACTTTAAATAGAATGTAGACAGCTTTCAAGATAAATTGTACACAATCTGTAACATACAAGTTGGTGATTTATTATCGTAGTTTGACTAATACGTCTACTCACTGAACGAACATTTGGCAAAGTATTATATATTCGGTGACAAACTTTTAAAAATAATGGACTGTAAATATTCTAGATTTATACAATAAACATTATAACTTATTACTTACTTTAGGTGAGATATTATATGTTAAAAAAAGTATAATACCGATTGCATATTATAAATATTATCCCAATTAATATTTATTGTAATTTTCCATTTTATAATATAAATAGCGTTGTCTTAGTTAATTCTATAAGTATAGAAATAACAAAATTTATTACACAGAGACTTAATAGGTTTTAAATCACTTTCATTCAACAGGTATTTATTGTCTTGCAGTGTTGTTTTGTGTAAAATAAAAATAGTGTACAAGACTTAACTTTATCTAAGCTTTAACGAACAAAGCATTTAAATTAACAATAAAGTAATTTGTTGATTATTATTAAACCAAATCTTAATAACTATTATACATATATGTAAGAGCCTGCACTTACGTTAATTAAATAATGATTTCCTTTATCAGTTTCAGTCAGTCAGTCTAAAAGGAAAGAAAGCAGCGGATACAGGTGTACACTTTGTCTTAATCTTTGACACCAATCTTGACGTTAATCCATTTACTTGCCAAATCTCAAAGTTGTAACTGATAGCATAGGATACTTATTACAATGTCATTTTAACATTACGTTAATATTAACTGCCCTTCGTATTTACTGCGAATTAGCGATACTGTTACACTCACCTAATGATAAAAGTAACCTAGACTTTATGGGAATAACAATAGACAAGAATCCCTGTGATTGCGGTCAGTATTACCTAAAGAAAACTGTCTGAATCGTCAGAATAAGCATCACTGAACATATACGTAGTATTAAAATACTGGACCACAATGATTCAGCGTTAAAGGAATACGTCTCGTAATCGCTAAGCATGCTATATATCATATATTTCTATATGTATCTATAAACAGTATGATTTATTACAAAAAACAAAACCAAAAACAATTAAAGAAAAATGTAAAATAAAAAAATCTGATTAAAATAAGTTAGTAAATTAATTTCCTTTTCTCCTAAAATCTTTATATAGAATTCGCGGCAACAGTGCCTTTGAAAAAATGTAAATATTTCGCTAAAGTTGTCAATGGCAGGTATAATTTAATTTGACTTGAGGGGAAGCAGGTTGATTATAAATTTAATTTATGTGGGGGTTGACATTGCGACGGGGCACTGTTTATTATTCGTGAAGCGTGTAATTTATCGACTATTCGCTGACGAACGGTGATGTGTTTTGCGTTTATGGTTATCGTGAAAACGTTTATTTTTAGGAATATCGACTTCGCGACACTTTAAATAGTTGCTTGGTAATGTTTATACTGATAATATAGAACATCCTCATAGAATATTTGGCAAAATTAATTGAACACGCCTAGTACCAAAATTGTTTTAGAATCATATGAAGTTTAAAAAACATCATTAACATTTAAATACTGAAATAGAATATAAAAATTGTAAGCCAATAAATTCACAAGATATGATTGTCTTGAGCGCGAGGATCACCAATGACAGGTGCTTACTGCCGCGCAAGAATTTTTGCAAAATTCGAGGAATCGCAAGAGAGTTGCCGGCCTTGGAGGTGGGTGTATACACCTTTTTTGAGGATACCCATGTCGAATCGGTACAAAAATACTGCCAAAGTTCATTTCACATTTTAGTGATACGGAAGAAAAGTCCTAGAAAACCTCACAGTAGAAGATCGCCACGCAACTAGGTAGTACGGTTGGTATTGCAGGCGATGACGTGCTGTGCGGTGATGAAACGTCTAGACTCAGTATTCTGATATTTTGTGATGCAACAAGAAGAGTGAATCAGTATTGTGCATGTTGAAGTCCCCAGGACTACGACTTCAGTAGAAGGAGTCTTTGAAAGCAGATAATCAATCGTCACCTGGATATGGCCCAAAAATTGATCCGTTTCTGCATTACCACTTGTAGAGGCAGACGTAGATAGGGTCGTCCATGTCCACGCGCACCCAGAGTAGAGACAGGTCCCCCCGACTTTCAAAAACTTGAAAGCGACGGTAGCAGATAAGTTGGAATGAAGTCCTTGGATTGTGGCCAAAGTACACATTTAGAGTGGAGCGAGGTGCCGCTGCGTTGACTAGTCGTTTGCCCTTCATCAATATAAAACGCTCGAAATAAATGAAAAAAAAATCTTAAGGGCGGGAAGTAGATCGAATTTTTTAAGATACAAATGCATTCCATTGTATTAATAATCAAGATAGCAGTAATACTGTATAGTATGGTACTGTATAATTTGCCAATAATTACATATTTTTATAATTTGTTGTAATGTTATGAGGTCAGATTATTATAAAGGTTAACATTGAAAACAAAATTTTTGCTATAACTTTAAAATCAGTTTTACTTTAAATACAATTAGCTAAACGAATATCCAATTTTTAGAAATGACATAATATCTCATATTGTTTGCGTGATCATAGCGAGAACAAATCTATATATATATATAGATTTGTTCTATATTGCTATGATATGTCGCTATGATTTATATATATATATATATTTTCCACGACAAAAGTGCAGAATATTAAATGCTGACGCTACGACTCATGGTTAATTATGACAACATCACTCGTGTTATCGCGATCGGTCAGAAACGAGATAGAAACTATTGACACTATAGGCATTCTGGGGTCAATCACTGACCTGGAATCTACTTTCGTCAATAAGGACGGAAGGAATAATATAATAAGGACAAATCATTTACACGGATAGTTCTCGAACTCGACTTATGACAGAGTTCATATATTCATATTTTATAAAACAATTGATTACGTAGTTCAACGAGCACTAATTCATAAACTATCTACATTTTAACTAATCACTAGCACGATATTACTGCTAATTCAAAAGCTATGGGAAAAGTGTTTTAACTTTGCTATTAACACAGTTAGTCCATTTCAACTCAGGTAGATTCTAGTTAGTAACTTTACAATAATTAATATTTTGTGCCTGAATATTAATGTCTTCCTCGTCTAAGTAAGGAATAGTACGATTTAGAATTTCCACTGCAAGTTTCTAGAGCGTTGGAACAGTTTGTATTGTTTACTTGCAACATATACGTCTTGAATAGAAGACTGCGCAAGCTAATGATGCAGTTAAAACTATGTTAAGATTGTATTTACAATATTTCAAATTATTTAATAATAAACACAACTTTTATAGCCTTTTGTATCTTTTGGTAACACAATCAATTATCTTCTTGGACAAGGTTGCATATGGTACTTTTATTGTAATTGTTATAACTATTTTAATGTTTTTAAAATCATTCAAATACAGCTTTTATGGGGAGAAAATGTTTGAAGCGCGTTAGAGAATCTAAGCAGGTATAAAATGTCCTACAAACTGCTTTACTTTTACGGTTTTAGTTTTATACAAATTTTGATAAAACTAAAACCGTAAAATGATTAGAAAATGGTATAGAAATATTATAGTTTTAATTTTTGACGAACAGTCAGTTAACTTTGGCTAGTTGCTGTCGGCTGCCATATGAGGTAACACATAAGTTGTATTTTTAAATTTAAAAAATGCTGTATTTAATGATGGTTAAAATTCCTTGTAATATTTAGCAATATATCTTTTTCAACATAGAAAATATATTTTTGTAAAAATATATGCATTAAAGGAACTATAAATTAAATGTTATATAATGAATAAAAATAATAGCATAAAAAGGCGACAATTAATAAAAATAAAAAAATATGATAATAAATAAACATAATACATAAATCATCACATTTTATTATTTTAAATAAAAATATAAATACCATATAGGAAACAAAAAATAATAAAAAAATTATTGTTTAAATTTGACTGCAGTTTCAAATTTAATTTACAGCATTAATTAATATCCATGTACCTATTAATAAACCATTAATTTTGAACGCGAGGTTATTATTAAAATCGCATCGTATTTCGGCATGTCTAGTGATAATAATCATAGATAACTAATATATAATATCTATTTATATGGTTTATTTTGTATAATAATTGTAGAACTTTATTGAAGTCAATATTATAAAAATTTGTCAAAAATTTTACAAGACCCATTAAACTAAACAATTTTGCTGTATTAATAAATTTTTATGAAAACCTTATGTAGTTTGTAAACATAATATTTCGCATTTAGCAAATTTCTAAAAAGTTTTCAATTTTATTACTGAAATTACATGAATTGTTGAATATTATTTAGAAAACACCGTATTTTTATGAATATTAAAATAATGTTCTTGTAATGTACTACTTTTTGAAGTTCATATTGAATGAAAACATTAATTTCAAAATTATGATGATTAAAATATGTGTTCAATAATTTAAGGTTAATATTATTAAATTTAAAGATAATGAGGAAATATCCGTAGTTCCTACAAATATAAATAATTTTTATTACTTCTCATCAAGCTATAGGAAATATATTTTAATATTATATTGACAATAAGTAAAACCTTTAGAAGCTATAAGGATGTAAAAAATTTTGAAAGTTGTACAGAAATTACTTTATCCTATGGTGAAATATGCAGCTACTTGCTTTAATTTAAACATTATTTTCTAAAGATGTCCGACCTCCTTGAGAAATTCTCTTAAAACTGAAGATGGCTATTTTAATAAGAAATTAAATGTCCACTTACTCTTATTTTATTACATTTTATAAAATGTTTATATTTCACTTGAAGCTCTTTAAAGATGTAGTTATCTAACTTATGCTCAATTTTTAGTCCTAACAACGCACATATAATTTCAATGCTCATTGAGATTCTCTTAATTTTTGGGGTTGAATCCAATGACAATTAATAAGCCTAATGATACCAAAATATGACTGTAGCATAACATTAATAATGTAATTTTTGTATTAATATGACGTTGTACAAAATATATAAAAATTATTCTGTTTATTGTTTCATAAAAATAAATAAATCTAAAACGTGTTACAGTAGTTCCGTACACATACTCCAGGAGGACTGCTGACTGGAATTTACTTTCATGTGAACAGAATGTGTTTTGCGTCATCGCGACGGAATGCATAATTGCATTTTTATTAGAATATAAGTTTAATTAATGTAATAATTAATTCATTATTTTTGTACTTACATCGAGTAGGTCATACTTTGTATTAATAAGTTCTTTATTTTAATTAAAACTAGTTTTAAATCAGTTTTGGTTTTTTTCGACTCCACGTCTGTAGCTAACGTAATTGGCGCAGTCGGTAGGATACTAGAATAGGGACTGTTAGGTCATCGCTAGTATCCAGAATCTACGGACCAGCTGCAGCAACGGGAGGCGAATCCAAACTTCGATTCACGTGAAGAAACCAGAAATGAAATCTATGTGAGTACATTTGAACCATTCTCGTGTTGCTCTTTCCTAGTAATAATTCCTTTCCAAAATTTATTATCCTAGAGTTTTTAATCAATATGAATCTGCATCGCAGCAGCCTCGTAAGTGTAGTTTAGATATTAATAGAGATTTAGATAATAACTGTATTTTAAATAACTCAAATAATATACATCTAAATATGGCTCAAGATCCGGATAACATTTATAAAATCCTTAGGATCGTGCCTGAATTTGACGGGAACCCTAATGTTTTAACTAGATTTATTAATATTTGTGACCAAATTGTAACTCTATATTTAAATAATTCGCCTGGTAGTGAATTATCTAATTTGTGCCTATTAAACGGTATTCTTAATGAAATAACCGGCACTACCGCTGCTACTATTAATTCCAATGGTATTATCGGGAATCGTTGGCTAGGAATTAGAACATCTTTAATAAACAACTTTTCTGATCAACGGGACGAAACGGCCTTATACAACGACCTCTCATTAGCCGTACAAGGAAATAAAACACCTCAGGAATTTTATAGCCATTGTCAAACGCTATTCAGTACGATAATTACTTATGTTACATTACATGAAACTTTATTAACAACAATTGAGGCTAAACGCGACTTGTATAAAAAAGTGACTAAGCAGGCATTTGTACGTGGCTTAAAAAAGCCCTTAGGGTCGCGAATTCGGTGCATGCGCCCGGATTCTATTGAAAAAGCTCAAGAGGTATTCAATGTTACCTACTTACAGCAACGTACAGATGGATTGAAACAGCAAACATCCACTAATAAAAACACAATACATGACAGAGTTTTTACACCTCCTCAATCTCAAGGTTATCATCCCTCAACCCCTAACTTGCCAGCCCCTATGTCACATCGATCCATACAACAACCACAACCTTTTAAATTTAACTGCAATCGAAATCAACCCCAGTATAGTATGGCGATGCGTTCTAGAACGCAACAAATGTTCAGCTCACCCCCACCTAATTATAATCCACACAGTAATGTTTTCGGCTTACCACCTAGGAATAATTTTAATCAAAATCCCATGCCCAAGCCCATAGGCTTGAACACCACTCATAAATGGTGTTCAAAATTTTAATCCCAAGCCCTTACCCGATACCTTGACGACTGGACATGACTGGCGAAAATCTGATAGTCCGCCGCCGACAAATTACTTAAAAGCTCGTGAGAAGAACATGAATGAATATTTGTCTTATGATAATTTTGAATACAGTTATCCTGACTATTATTACAAACCAGACTATAATAATTATACTGAACAAAAATACTATGACAGTTATTATAATCCAGACCCTTTTATTAATAATACTATCACTTATGAAATGAATAACGACAAAATAGTTAAAGAAAGTGAACCCCTATCAGATCCTAGTTGTACAAATCAGGATTTTCGTTTAGACCTAAAATCACCAAAACCAAGATAGAATTAAATTTACAGACACAAAAACAACTTCCATATATTCAAATTAAAAATCCCCCACTTAAACTTTTAATAGACACTGGTGCAAACCAATCATTCATTAGTCCCAATGCTGTTGAAAAATATTTCTCTAATTTTCCATTATATTACGACCCTTATGAAGTTCAAATGTACATACAACAAATAGAAACGAATATTCTATAACATTACCTTGTTTTAAAGAATTTACAGGCCCAGAGAATATTAAACTGTTTATCTAAAAATTTCATGACTATTGTGACGGACTAATAGGACTAGATTTATTAACGGAATGGGAAGCAAAAATTGACTTAAAGGACAGAAATCTAATTACTCGTACAGGCTCAAATCCTTTTAGGATGTATAATTCTTGTAACCTAAATTTTTACGAGGATATAATACCGGCTGGAATCTCAAAATTAATTCGTATTCCCATAAACTCTCAGGACGGAGAAGTTTTTAATAAGGAACAATTAATTTGCTATTGTATTTTACACGAATGTATTACTAACGTGATTTGTAACCGTAGATATCGCTAGACCAACTGACTAATGCCGACTTATTTAATATTGAGTACGAATGCACTCAATATAAGACACGAGGACAGGACATCACATCACGATTACGAACGAATCACTTAAATAACGAAGAAAAAGCCAACCTTATACAGCTTTGTTTCAAATATTCTGACGTTTTTTATATTGAAGGCGAATATTTAACATTTACTAACAAAGTTAAATACCGTATTAAGACCACCGACAAGGTCCCTGTACATAGCAAAAGTTATCGTTACCCCTTTGTACATCGACAAGAGGTTAGGGACCAAAGAACGAAAATGTTGGAACAGGGTATTATAAGACCATCCGATTCTGCTTGGAGTTCACCGATCTGGGTCGTGCCGAAAAAGATCGATGCTTCAGGTAAGCAAAAATGGCGTTTAGTTGTTGACTATCGTAAATTAAATGAAAAAACTATAGACGACAAGTACCCAATCCCTAATATTAGCGACGTACTTGACAAATTAGGGAAGTGTAACTACTTTACAACCCTCGACTTAGCAAGTGGATTTTACCAGGTAGAAATAAACTAACAGGACATAAGACAGGATTCAATGTAGAGCATGGCCATTTCGAATTCCTCCGTATGCCCATGGGACTGAAAAATTCACCATCGGCTCTCCAAAGAGTTATGGACAATGTTCTACGAGGCTTACAAAACGAAATATGCCTTGTGTATTTAGACGATATAATAGTTTTTAGCACATCCCTGCAAGAAAACGAACAATTTAGAAAAAGTATTCCAAAGACTTCGTGAATCCAATTTTAAAATTCAATCAGATAAATCCGAATTCTTAAAACTTGAAACAACTTACCTTAGACATATAATTAGTAAAAACGGTATAAAACCAAACCCTGACAAATTTCAGCCATTAAAATTAATTAAAAAATTATTAATTAAAAATTATTAATTAAAAAAATTAAATTACACAGCTTTACTAGATGTAGGCCTTCTGATCTATTAAATGGACATTTTGACCCACGAGTCTGTCATGACTTGGACTTTACTCAACATTTATTACAGCAATACATGATAAATCATAAAGAAAGCATGCAAAAAGTATACGAAATTATTAATAACAAACACTTCCTTGGAAAAGCGTAGTGCTTTGATTAATAATAGAAATAAAAATCGGGAACCAGAAATTGAACCAGATACCAGGAATTTACTTTCATGTGAACAGAATGTGTTTTGCGTCATCGCGACGGAATGCATAATTGCATTTTTATTAGAATATAAGTTTAATTAATGTAATAATTAATTCATTATTTTTTGTACTTACACCGAGTAGGTCATACTTTGTATTAGTTAATAAGTTCTTTATTTTAATTAAAATTAGTTTTAAATCAGTTTTGGTTTTTTTTCGACTCTACGTCTGTAGCTAACGTAATTCAGTCAATAACAGGAAATAAAGTTTATACAATATACCCGGCAACCGGAGAACCCATCCTCGAGAAAATTCGGGGAAGTGATTCTACTATTTTGCTCGGGGTGCCCGTCGTATCTGAGTATCGCGTTTTAGGCGGTAGATAACAAGGGTAGATCTGTGTTCAATTTTGATCTGTCAAGCGGTCTGTCCTAGTTGGACACACACTCGTTTACCAAACGTAGACAGCCACATGCCCTCTATGATGGATCTACTGGTCTAAGGCAATAGGTCACTGACGATGTGCTCCTAGGGTTCTCTGATCACTATCTGGTACGGAGTGTAATGCCCATATAACGTCCGGCTCGCATAACACCTGTGGCCCGACGCGTTTTGGAAATACAAGTCAGCAGATTGGGATAGGTGGATACAGTCTTCTTTTACATCTTACCCATAGGGGCTGGCTTGTTTCCCTTCCAATGATCCCAATGACAATATCTTATTACCACTACACGACTCAACTCGTTTTCAAATCATTGGGTGATCTTTGTTTAGGATTTACTTTCTTCAATTAATGATTATTAAACTTGTAAGGCTATCAAACTTATAAACTTATATAATTTTGTAAATCTCACATCTTGTTTCAAAAATTCTTTCTTGTGATTATTTATCTGTGAATTCAATAACATTATTTAATTTAAAATGTAAATACTTTATAATTCTGTAGTATATTTTAATTACATAACTAACATATAAATAATTACATAATTAACAATTTTAATGACATAAAATATGTAGTTATAATCGTGTATAGACATGCTGTCATAATAAATTTAATATTAATTATTAATTGTTTTGAATACCATTTCATATTATAATTCCAAACTAGATGATAAGTGAAATATTTAATTATTTTCATGAAATAGAGTACGATGCAATTTGTTTTCAATATATTATAATTCAGCTTATGAAGTTAAAATAAAAAAAACTATGTTGTCAGCGTGGATAGTATAGTACTTAAAACTTCTTTTAAGTCTTAGTAGTAATCACTAAAATCCTAAAAAAAAAATGTCGTTTAGAAAAATAAACATTCAGCTTCAAGCGAATGAGAGAAGTCAAAAAATCTTCACAAAAAGTTTTAAAAAATCTTTTGATCTGACAGATTCACCCTTCATTAAAATATTTGTCAGAAAATGTACAATCTAAATTTTATAACTAATTTACCTAAATAGATATTAACACTAAACCTACCGACAATTCTTGTATATCTGTTCCTACCGCACGCGGTCAAATTGACCGGTAATTAAAAGTTATTTTATTATATAACGCAGGTAATAATGGAAATAATTAAAAGTAAAGAGTGAACAAAATATTATACGCATATTCTAAGAATTGTCATGTAGTTTGATAAGGATATTATAACTTTTAAAAATGTGTAAGTTTTACAAAAGTTTAAGATCGGTCAATTTGACCGGTACTTGTAGGTTTAGTGTTAACAAACACTACATATGTATAGTGCGGGGGCAACAGCAGTATTAAATATATCTACTTTCTATTTTCCGTTTAAAAATTGAATGAAAAAATAAAACAACAGTAATAACATTATTTCCTTTAGGATAACTTAAAATACACACAAAAAAAAAATTTAAAGCAGAAGAAGTCACGGGTATCAGATAGTATAATATTGGGTTTGGTAAATCATTTTAGCAATCATTACCACAATGTATTTAGTGAGGTTATAAAATGGGTTAAGAATATTTAAAACACACAAAGAAAACAATAAATATTATAATAAAATTGTAATATTTAAAAAAGTTTTATATTTAAAGGTAAAATACAGTTTAAAATATTTATATTATGATGCATAGTGGGAAAATAGGATTTAATTAATCAAGTTCTGTATTATAGCTATTTGAAAATTCTTGAAATGGGTCATATTTTGAGGTATTGTAACAGTAAATTCAATGTATTTTATCATATATGTGTATACATTGTG
Organism: Melinaea marsaeus rileyi; assembly: GCA_918358865.1. NCBI lineage: Eukaryota > Metazoa > Arthropoda > Insecta > Lepidoptera > Nymphalidae > Melinaea > Melinaea marsaeus. Next base: position 23,905,582 of record OU911085.1, read on the forward strand.
TAACGTCAAATTTTAGTTTAAAGCACACTTTATTATAATCTATAATATTTATTCATAATATGCTTTAACTCTTAACCGCGGGTGGTTTTAAACTTTATAATTATGCATGCAGCATTGAATTGTCTATACCACACACAGTTAACAACTTTAGCGGTGTTGTTATTAAAAGTTTGTCAGTTATTTAGATATTTCACTTAAAATTTTACAAAAAATATGTTAACAATTGTATCGTTAACAACATATTGTTAGAAATCGAATAAAATTTGTTATCGAAAATTATGCTTCTAAAGTTTAATGATTTGTCGAAAACAAACCTTAGTTAATTTATAAATATGAAATAGCAAATTTTGGAAATAATTTAAATGCACTATTGCAATCCAAACGGTTATAAGACAATTATTGGCCACATATAAAACTAAGAAATTATTACATTGTAATTATAGTAATACAATTTTATTTATAAAAAATAAAAAGGGGTTATTGAGACGAGCAAAGTAAGAGTAGGACAATTTGGATATCTTGTTTTTATATGTATTTGATAAAGAATAAAAGAAAGCTCCTAGTTGTCTTTATAATAAGATATTGTCCTAAGATGTGTAAAGATATTTAAAGGTTATAAATTCCACACATATGCGATTAAATTGTTATATTAAAATAATATAATTGACTTGCTTTTATTGCTTATTTATCTTAATAAAAAGTGTCCTTTTGAAAACGATTAATTTACGAAGTATTAGTTTCTACAAATTGTAATATAATGCTGTGATCCTATCACCAGTACCATGCTCCAGTCTCGACCAATATAAATTTGCCTCTATTTACTCCGTAATATCAATGTGGGATAACTTTATTTACTCCACGTTGTTTGTATCAATTGTTACAATTTTGTAAAAATTTGTGATGAAATTATAAAGTAATAAAAGTTTCGCATTATAACGAAATCTGTTTTATCTTCATTTAAATTTTGTGAACATTAAGACCGTAGCAATACATTACTATGCGTTATTAATTGCTGCCGGTATTTACTTTTATTGGAATAACTTAGTAACAATATTTTGATAAATAGTTGTGCAATTTATTGTAAATCTTATTGTTTTAAAAACTGATTCTTATAACGTGCTGTAGGGTATTATTGAGCTGAGCGTAAGCGAAGCTCTTAACCGTTTGCGAATCAATTTTATGTCGCCAGATCACATAAAAACTACTTAGACAATCTATCACATCAAAATTGGCATTGCTATAGCTCTTGCTGACGGGCTTCTACAAAAAAAAATATATTAATAAAATCTTGATTTGATCAAAAGTTATGGTTGAAAAACTGAATCCCCATAGACTTAACCTTAACTATTCTCGCGCGCGCTTACTGATCGTCTTCCTCAAAATGAGCTGAGTCACTTCATTACATGAAAACTACCTGAGCGATTTTAGTCAAATTTGGCACGAATGTATAACTAATAAATAAGCATCTACAGAAAAAAACTGAATGAAAATAGTTTCATTAAATCAAAAGTTATAAAAAAACCAAGAGACTCGTGATTGTGTTGCTCGTAGTCTAACTTTCATGGCGACAAACTTTTTCAATTAATTGTTTATTTTTGTTATTAAATATTTATTTCCTTTTATTCTTTTTGAATAGATTTTCCTGCGCTCAACTCAGTTCCTGTCACGTACGGTGGGCGGATCCTAGTATTAAAATTGTTAAAATTTTATTTAAATCAGGTAATGTGATTTAAGCTATTACAACTAGTTAAATCAGAATATTAATGTAACTATTACAGTTCACCTGCTTTGAGCTCATTGGAGAGTTCCTCGCCATATCATTTTTGTCGTCATAGATAAGTGCTGGTGACAGAAAAAAGATTTGCGTTGACAAAAAAAAAGACATAAATTAAACATTTTTAACTATGATTTTTTTCTTTTTTTTATTAAGAAATATCATTAGGAAAGTCTGAATTATGGATTCTTTATTGAAGATATCAAAATACTATTAAATATTCCCAAACATTAAATTGCTCGATTACATTTTTAAATCTCAAATTTCTACAAACCAGATTAGAGAAGAAAAACATACCGTAAATTATGTTTTCGTAATTATCTTCACGTGTGAACTTATTATCTAAGTTTTTATAGAGTTTGTACTTTTTTGTAGCTTTTATCTTTTTTGCAATAGACGATGGTTCAATTGGTTGTTGTTGTTTAACGAAATAAATGATTTTGTTTTCTTTTTATCATCATTCAATATGTTCCCGAAGATGCTTTAAGTGCCGGATGTGAGATAAAAATAAAACTAAACACCTTCTTAAACCATTAATTCGCAAGGTGACGGTAATTCCATCAACATGCTTTCCCAAAAAGGATTAATATCATGCCGGCGTCAGGTCCTAAAAACTTTTGCCGGAACTTTTGCAATACGTTAGACGTATTGCGTGAACCTCAAATAATTGGGACAGAAGCAGATAAATACTTATAAGGGTAACGATAAAACTTCTTTTAAGTTGAGAACAATGCTAATTCCACTACGTAACTATGAAACTATTAAAAGTAAATGGTAAATTAATAATAAAGAAACAGAAATATAACTATTAGTTTTTATCACTACATATTCCAGTTTAATCGTTCAAACGAAAACTGTTTGGAACGAGAATCTCTCTTTACACGAAACTCCAACTGACATACTTATGAAATAAAGTTCGTTTTCCTAATCTTCCGGGACCTTTCTACTTAATTACGTTTTTATTAATTATGTTTTTATATTTCAATAAAAAGAAAAACGCTCGACCGATAACACATAATTTATTTCAAAACAACCATCGTTTATATGCTTCTTACAATCATTAAGCAAAAGATTTTTTAAACAAGATTGTTCTACCGAGTATATTGCATTTTTATAATTAAAAACCTCAAAATTTTTGTGATGTACAACTAAATAGATTAAATATAGATCTAAACATTTCTTTTGAGATCAAAATGGTCATATAAACAGGAATGGTTAAAATGAAGAAAGTGAGCCAGTTCTTTGTTCGGTATTAATACAATATATTTGCGGACCACTTGATTAAATTCAAGTATTATACTCTAAAATTGTAACAAAAATAATAATAACACATGATTTATTTTTATGTAATATGTATAGTAAAGAAACCATCGGAACTCAATAAACACCTAAGAGTGACCAAAAGACATATCATCTCAATGTCAAATGATGATACTGTAACGTCACGAGTCACGACTTCAATTCCATAAACAATTTATGATAGGTGCTCAAATTTGTTTGAGCACCTATCATAAATTGTTTGTAAAGCAGGGCTAGGTTCAAGTAGGTTAGAACAAGACTTAGAAATAATAAAATCCTTTTTATTATTTCTATGTCTTGTTCTTTCTTTGGAGATTTTGGTATTCCATTACCTTTACGATGGCCCACCCTGCTTCATGATTGGTCCCCAGCATTATTAAAATTTTATCTTAATGCATTCCAAATGATACTCCCAGAACAAAGTAACTTATTTAGATGGGGCAAAGCCACCGAAAAATCTTGCAACATCTGTGGGGAGGCAGTACTAACCGCGAAACACTTGCTAGTAGGGTGTTGGGTACTTCTAAATAGAGGTAAATTCTCGCGTCGCCACGATAAAGTATTAGAAATCGTACGAGAAACGGTTAGTCTCTCTGTAGCAAGAGCGCAGAAGGGTATAATAACCACCAAAATATCAGTAGAGTTTGTAAAGGCAGGTTCGTCCAAAAAACCTAAACTAAAACCTTATTCCATCTTGGACGCGTCTCCTGATTGGATTCTTATGATGGACACGTATGAAAGGCAATACAAAATCCCCGGGGATGTTTGTGTTTCGTCATCTTAGGCCGGACTTATGCCTGTACTCAAAACAACTAAGGCGCGTTCTACTTGTGGAGCTTACTGTACCCTGGAAAACAAACATACCCAAAGATCATACATTTAAGCTTAACAAGTATTGCAAACTATGTAACTAACTAATCAGGAATAAATTTATAGTTAATTTGTACGCTGTAGAAGTAGGAGCGAGAGGTATAACAGCAAAATCTCTCTACAACTTATTTAAGGATCTCGGCCTTTCTAGAACGATCATCAGTTCATTTCTGGAACGTATTTTAAAGGCGGCTTTAGTAGGTTCTTAGGATATTTGGTTAGGTAGGGAGTGGAGCGTAAACAGTGAAGGTGAGCGTGTATGCGCATTGTAAAGGGGCCCCTTAAACCTACATCTGTCCGAAGCATTGTTTGCGCTCCTCTTCTTGCAACGCGATGGGCCCGGCACCCGCATGATGAATCCATGGAATGCTAAGAAGCTCGTCTCTTAATGTTGATTCATAAAATTATTAAATACTTTTTCTATAAATGTTGTTAAATTATAAATCTTTAATGTACTGTATAACTAATGTAAATCCTTTTTAAGAAATACTTATGCGATACCTAAAACGCGAGGTAAAAAGTACAAATATTTATGTTATATTCACGTTCAATTGTTAAGGAATATGTAAGTGATAAATGTAATTGGTATGTTATATTGTTATATTCAATTTTTATAGCTATATTTTAAACAGTTTGATTTTAAAAATATAAAAACAAAAAACATCTAAAAATATTAATCATGTTATTTCAGGGTGTATAAAACTATTACGATGAGTGAGGAACACCTTACTTATCTTCACATCACCTTCTTCATCTGAAATTATATATATATATATATATATATATATATATATATATATATATATATATAAACACATACACAACTACCTATATTATTACATCTTAGTATTCATTAGAACTCCTTTATCCTCCTTTTATCTTTTTTTGTTTTAAATGCCAAAAAAGTATTATTAGTTCTTATTTACCTGTAATTTTTTTTTTTGCGAATGTCTCTTCTTTTCGCCCTACTGGCCATGACAGCGTCACCGGTGGAATGGGCGGGTGCAGAGACCTGCCTTTAAAAAGGGTGGCCTGAAGGGCCCCAGGGGGACGTACTTCCTGAGGGCGCCTCCTGTGAGGCTCGGACCACGGCTCAGGACGCTGTTAGTTAGGAAGCGAGGGTTGGATTAGGATTGGAGAATGATACTAACGTCCTCCGACGGCAGAACGCCAGAGTAACGTGCTTGGGTGGGATCCACGTCTTCGCGCGCAAAGACGCGTTGTGTGACAAACAAGATGATACAGGTTATTTTTTCTCCGTAATATAAGAGATATTTGACTGTTATGTGTAGTTGAGTAATGCCTTGTTGACACTCTTATTAGGTACTTAAGAGTACAGGAGACATGTTTATAACTCACACTCACACACACAAATTTTATTTAACAATACTGAAATTATATATATTTTTTCATATATTTTGTTCCATTTTATAATGTTGATATTTAATAAAATATAAGTGAAGGTATATTTTTTTCTCGAACGATGATTTCCTTGAAACAACATTGACAAAGACAGCTCTCTATGCAGATCATTCTATAAAAGAGAAGCGAGAAATCTTGAGCTTTAATTACATTTAAATAAACTCTAGTTGTAAGGTTAAATTATTCCATATTTATACAATACATAGTTAGAATTAATAAATAGTTAGAATAAAATATGCAGTTCCATATTTGTTTTAATATCTCATTCAATCATTTTATATATTATATAATATATAATATGTCTGTATGTATTTAATTGCTGATGGACTCAGAGTGATCAAAACACGAAACGGACAAACTCGTATGTATTTATAGTTTTAATGTGCACGACAACAGTTAAAATACATTATTTCACGACTAACAAATCTTGGGGAAAATTGTGAACGGTGTCATATCGTAACTCAGTAACCTTAAAGGCTCACACGATAAGTAACAATGTATTATAAATAATACGCCCAACAATGTAACGTAAATAGGTTGAGCCTCTCTTAATAGAATTCTGAGACGACGTCACCTTATCAGATACTTTATGTTATATCACTTGGTGTTAAATTACCTAAAATTATTAAGTAAATTTGAAAATGCCAAATATACCGATTTTGTGGTAGTGGATTTTTGAATGGAATATCCAATTTTAATTATTTTAAAAGTATTTTATAGCTGTTAAAACGATATTTAATAAAATATTAATTAATGGGATAAGGATTTGTGCAGAGGTATAAATAGTATGGTTTTATTATAGTCGACACTTTTATCAACTTTCACGTGTAAAAAAGTTGTTACAGTGACATAATTACAGTACTTAGATATATGGTAACGGGGACTTTCTTGTAGAGATTAATTCGTTCTGTAAAACTTTAGATTTTTTTTTCTATCGTGAATACTTTCCGCATCGCACGCCATCCATGACAGATTTTTTTATAATAAATTTTTGCACACCTTGAGTCACATTATTGCATTTTTATTAGTAATCTCTATTTTTTTTAAATATCACTCAGTGAAGATTTAGTTTTCTAATGATTAAAGACTTTTTGAAATCGGTCCAGTGGTTATTGAGTGAAAACATTACAAGCTTACATAGAAAAACACAAATGTTTCCTCCTTATAATATTAGTATAATATTTCACTATAAATTAGTGTGATATAAATATTATTAAACATGAAGAATCGTGGATTAGATAATATTTAAGCCACTATTTTTATTATTTTTTATTTATTGCGGTTTTTTTATAGAAGTGACCTTCTATAAAAAGACCGCATGGTCTTTTTATAGAAGAATCTTTAAAATGATATCGTTGTAATATATTATTTGATGAATTACGGATACATGTATATATATTACGTTTTTTAATTTTGTTACTTCTCATTTATTAATAATTAGTCAATAAAAACCTGATTAAGCTAATATAAACAACTTATTCATCTATATAAATTTATTATACAAATATTTAATAACTTTATTAAGCTTACGTCAACATTCAAGAGTCTCTCTATTATTTAAATGTAATTACAGTTTAAAATGTCAGGCTTCTCGTTTTTAGGATAATAAATAAATTTAGAACACAGAAAATTGTCTGCTTTTAGAAGATTCTTTAAGAAATCCTTCCGTAACTCCGTAAATAAAAACAATATGTATATCAACTGATAATGTCTCAATTTCTGTTTTATTTTTCTTTATTTGTTTTAAAAAACTTAACATTAAGATTATCAGTTTTAAACATATATCCTCTGAGTTAAAGTACTAAGAGAGTGTCAACAAACAACCCAGAACCAGAGGCGTTACTCAACTTCACGTACAATGAAATCTCTCTTACATTACGACGCTGTCTGACCCTCACAAGCTCTATTACAAACGACAAGTAACCTGTGTCATCGTGTTGTATTAATCACATATACTACGTCTCAGCTTACACGTAAAATATACTAAAAAATATAAAATATTATCAACTAAATCAGAAGTAATAAAAATATATTTTTTAAGTGATATTTACATACTCTTATCTACCAGATACCATTCTAATTTTAGTTAGATAATAGAAACAAAAAAATAAAAAATATGCAAACTTAGAAAAAAAAAATTATTGACTTGCATCTTAACGTATATTTTTTAACGTTAACTATTTTTGAACAAAACCCATTAATATTCTCAAGTAATCGCTATTTATTTTATGTTAAATCCATTTCATTTTGAAATTGCATAAACCACTAACTGTTAAATATAATGATTACTTATTCAGGCCCCATTCAATTAACAATATTACGAACGTAATCTAGAACTTCATATGACTATAAACTTGACTTGACTTTTTTCAGCGGTTTATCTTTGGCCTTATACTATTTTTAAATATTGTTCTTTAAGTAGTGAGGAATACTCCAATTTGATATTATATATATTAAAAGACAATACTGATCCTTGTTTTTTGTTTATTTTGAATTCGAATTTTATATTTCATGTGCGAGATCTCTAAAAGGAATATAAAGTACTTAATATATTTTAAACAACTGCAATACTTAATTGACTTCAATGCAAATAAAATGATATTTTGATTACTAATCGAAATATTACAGCTGTATTACGACATAATGATATGATTGTTTTAATTATATTAAAATAATAGTAATCAAATATTTATTCTTATAAAGAAGATAACGCTATTTATATTTATATATATATATATATATATTAATTGTCACAGGAATATCCTATTTGTATTAAAATATACAATTCAATTATGTTTAATCCATTATTGTTTATTTACTTTGACAATGCGGTAACGTACATCTCACTAGGAATAAGTTTGTTTGCTTTTCATTAAACTCGTATAAAATGAAGGATTGAATAACAATATTTTGAGTATCTAATATGCCAAAATAAAAATTTTACTCCTGCCTTTACAAACTGGTGCATAAATAAATAGAAGCAAAGAAGGAAGAAATATATGATAATATTATTGAATACATGAATTCTTTTGTTGCCGCAGAAAAAATATTATACAAAATATATTAATGTATATATTTTATTACAAACAAAGGTGTTTACGTCTTCGTAAATTTTCTAATCTAATCTCTTCTAATCTCTTGGTGGTAAGCATTAATAATTAATATAATTTTGGAACTTTTAACAAAATGCACATAAATAATGATGCGTCGTTTTGTATAGACATACTTACAAGATCTGTTGAATTTCTTAAATAATTATCAATTTATTTAATAAATAAAATGTCTCATTGACTTGTGCGGCAAATTTATGATAATTTAATATTATTTACAGATTTGCCGGAGGGTCTGGACTATGATAACAATGGTAAAAAGGCATTGACCTTGATATTTTATATTAATATATGAAAAACGATAAACAAGGCGATCTTTTTAATACATACCAGTATAAAAAGTTTTGATAATTACAATGTTATTTCTCATATGCCGTTAAGTAAAACATATTGAGTTTTTGACAGAAAATGTATAATACTTTATTAGATCCACAAAACAAATTTGCAACTTATATTCATAAAAGTATATAAGTGTATGGTAACGTACCTAAGTAAACTATAAATGTTCATTTATCAATTTAATAAAAAAGTATAAAAGTTGAATATTTATTTTTATATTGATAATAAAACCAATATAATATTATATGCTATATGCTATCTTGCAACTTTATTAATAAAATATTTGCAATCTATAGGACAACATTGCATCTCATCGAATTTGAATCACAATGGACTACGAAAGCGAATATTAATTGAAGTGAGCTATTCTGCTTCTTAACTTCGCTTTGTGTGCCCTTTTTGAATTTAGAACATTAATAGAACTTAAACCCTTTTAACTAATCGAGTCTATCTAAGTAGGATTAATGACATTTAGTTCTTGTTACTGTAAATTACATTTACGAGTATATCTCGTACGGAATTTTACTCAAGTTTCTAAAAAACTCGATAATTTTAACTAACTGACTAAATAAAAACATTTTTACATGAAATCAATACGATGAGTCAAGTTTCCCATAAATAACGGTGAATGCGGAGGAGATGTACTCAATTTGCTTCCATGTGACATATTCCCCAGTGCCAAAATAAAGCCATATGGATTTTTTAAATATTTTGATACTAGGTAAAAATACTTTTTTTGTTTACTGGAAGTAAAAAATTAATCAAAATTTATTTTTAATTAAAACACGTTTTTAAGATAAAAAAGGTTATACTTTCTTTTATCAGGAATGGTAAAAATGTGAAAAGTCGGTGAGATCTTTGTTCAGTATTAATATCAAATCTATGCCGAATACTTGAGTAAATTTGCTTATTTTGCTTAAGAGCTTACAATGCTGTCTAAATATCTAAAAAAATCATAGAAATATGAACACACAAATAAAACAACAAAACACAAATAAAAACTGGTGGACGTTGTAAGAAACACGAAAACTAAAACATTAAAAACTAAAGCAATACTTAAAACGCCAGGTGAAACGACACGTAACTTCATGTTAAAAATAAGCTCAGCTGTCGTACGATTTTACAAAATATTAAATTCATGAAGTTTTGGAAATCTGACTAAATGTAAACTTTCAAAAACGTTAAAACAGAACTGTTACAAAATAATTTTAAAAATATGAATTCCACTTTTTTAACTCATAAATGTTGTTTTCCAATCAAACTATTAATAAACTATTACATAACTTTAAACAAAACTAACAAAGCAAATAAATTTTATTTTTTTATTCTTACAAATCCAGCAAGTGACGGTAAGTACAAAATCAAGAGTCCAGAACAAGGCTTTTATCAGATAAAGCAAGACTTACAGCTTGTAGAGACTATCCCACTTTGGATCGTGATACCACATTGGTGTCAGTGGACTGGATGATCGTGTTAAGGCTTTATATTTTTAAAAGTTTTGTATTGATAAGTTGGAGTTGTTTATTTTTAATTAATTAATTTAATTTTTAAAACGATAAGTTTCAGTTCTAGGAATATCAATAACAATTTTGACGGTTTTATTGGACACTACATAATACATAGAATATATATTTTAACAAAGAATTTTTAATTTCAGGTTTAGATTTTAATATATATTTATTAATTAAAACGAAGTATAGAGAGTTTTCAATACAAATTCTCAAAACTGCTAGTCACGAGATGATTCATTATAGTTTTTGAACTAATATTGCGACCTCAAGTGACATGAACTTCCGGTAAAGTAATATGTTTCCAAGTAATTTACGACGAGAAAAAGGAGATACCACAAAGTTTGAGAGTATACAGAAAAAATGTATTGTGTACTTAAAACTTATTCGGTTACATTAGATTAACCCTAAGGTATATTGTTATTAGAAAATAAAATTAAAGCAGAGCAAATGTCGTATAAAAATGTTATTTTGAATACGTAATATATAACTAAATGTAATGTATAAAGTTTTTTTCAGTATATTAAAACATCACAAGAATACTAAGAAAGCCATGTATTTATATAAGATTCTTTACCCAACAAAATTGTTGTGTTACATATATCATTAAAATGTGCTGAAACTAAGCGACTGAATCGTTTTGTGCTTTTTATGTTTTAAATAAAAAGAAAACTTATATATATAGTTTTTTATAAATTACAGTAATTTATGATAATTATAATAATTTAGTACTAAATAATATTCTAACTATGGAGATATGTATCTCTTTAGCAAAATATTCAGACAACAGATTACATAAATTTAAATATCAGAATTAGTTTTTTTCTTCTCTTTTCTATTAGCCCCTTTACAGTTGTTGTTATTGTTGCTCCTAATTTATTGATAAATATAATACAAACAAAAAGATTAATTCAACTAGTTAAATGGAGGGCGCCGGGTATCGATCCCGGTACCTCTCGTAAGCTAGCGAGCGCTTTACCATCCGAGCTACACTTCAGATTTTGACAGAACATAATTATATCGGAATTATAATATGCTGTGACCATATACGTTATTAGAGTTAATAAATGTATTAATCTTTTATACAATAAATAAGACGTATGTTATCACTTATTGTTAGGTAACAATAAGCTAAAACAGAAATTCTTATTTACGTGCTACAATATATGGTCACATAAATAATGATTTATGTTTTAGTTTAAATATGGGTGCTCCCTTCCATTTTAATCCGTTAATAAAAATTAAAGGTTTTCAAGTCATAGAGCGTACACAAGTAGATAGTTCTTAGTTAGTGTAAGTTAAATTTATAGTGGCGTTGAGGTTTACTAACTAATGATTTGAAAAATATACTACTAAAACAAAAGTATTTAAAAAATAGGTTTTAATTTCATTTAAGTAAGGTAAATAAAAGTATTATTGATCAAAAATAGTGTACGTATTTTCAGAAAAAAATTATTGTTACGTTTAAGTCCAACTCTACAACCCAAAACGACATCTGACCATTCAATATGTGAACAGAAAGGCAAGTTTTCTCGTCTTTTGCCTCGCCATGTTCTATGTTTATTACTTTGCGTACAGTTCTCGTTCATGATCATGATCACTCTAATGTCTGCTATCAATAAGGAAAAAACACAATATTTTAGAAATGAAATGATTTTTTGCGTGTGCTCAATTTAAATAAAGACTTGAAGCCTTGGACTTACAACCTATAAACATTGTCAAAATAACAACTTTTTAAGTAATTCATATATAATATACTAACGTTACAAAAAGCATCAACTTCATTCCCAGATTCAAGAGACCTTTATTTAATACTTTTAGCACTGTTGCGAAGCCAGAAAACCCAAAATAGCTTCGTTACACTTCACTGTGACCTGCTTAGTTCTTAATAATATAATCCCTTAAAGAGTAGGCGCCACTTCTTTCTTTGTATCCAGAATCCATCTATAATGTTGTCCTGCTTATTATATTATTATATTTATAGATATATTTTTTCCATTCCTGGGATTTACACTAAACTTCTCTTAAACAGTGGAACCGATATCAAGGTTTTGTTATAGTTAAGTCTTTGTCTTTGGATAGTTTCTATTAACAAATGGATTCATGAGGTGACACAGGAGGCTACAATTCATAATTCCCAAATTCTATTTGTCCGTTCTGTATAATAGTGGTAAATAATTCTATGATCTGTAAAAATATAATACAAAAAATCCGTTATCATGAGTCGTTTGTAAACAAAACTTCTTAAGACAATCCTTGTGTCACCAAAGATCTATAAAATATTTTTCGGGAATTATTAGAGGGAAATAAGTATAACTTTTTAAAACATAAAACAAAGTAAGTAAGTCTTTCTTTTTTAAAAATTTTAATACCATTTTCCCGAGTGAATGAAATTCTTTAGAAACTCTCAGCAATAATTCGGCTACTCAGAATATTTATTTTAATGAAACAATGCAAGAATACAAAATTTGTTTATGGGCAGTAAAATAAAATTTCTTCGAAATTACAAGCCTAGTTCTGAGTTTGAAATTTTAAAATATTATATATGATGCACACGCTCAAGCTAAGAAGAATTTCAAGTGGTAATGAAATATAAGTTTATATCTTAAATAAATATATATAATAGGTTAAAACTTGAGCTAATTATTTCCAAATCAAAATCAATTATTATATTTAGCCAAAAACTAGTGTTGCATTATATATTACCCATGTGAAATATTTACGTTCTCATTATCCGGCTTGTGCTCAAAATAGCTGATAAAGTCGAAATCAATTTATAGTGATGCGTAACATTTTAGTAATTAAAACTGTGTTCAATAAATGAATGAACGTGCGTCGCATCACTATCAGACATATTAAATCATTATGTTTGTATCCTATAACAATGGGTATTATAATATTCAAACGTTAAATATATAAACGTTTAGCCGGGGATTGAACCCGAGACTTTTCAATTCAAAGGAAAACTTAGAGACTTCTATGGCAGCCTCCTCCTTCAATGTATGCGGTTTATTCAGATCTGTATTGAGCATATGACATATGACCTTGATTCTATTAATATGATTATCTTAAATTATAATTATATAATTACACATTTTAAAAAAGTACCTAGGAGATGAACCATTGTCCGATGTTAAGGATTGTGTGGAGTAAAATCTGGTTCTGATATATCAGTGACAATAAATATATTATAATATTTAAACTATGATGACGTATTTTGACGTATTTTAATGTAAAGCTTATATAGTTACGCAATAATAGATACAGACGTAAAAACTAATCAATATATATATAACAAAAACCACATGAGCGATATTAATTTATAATAATTTAGTATTAGCAATTTGTTAAGAAAATACGGTCGAGCGAATATTTTGTAAACGAACGAATAGCGGGTAATAATCTAAGTAATCTAAAACAAATTGATGCATGTTACAAATAATCATATAATTCAACATAAAAAAAAATATTATTATGATTATTAGGAGAGCGCATCTTTTAATTTATTAAATTTAATATTAAATAATTGCATTCAATGTAAATGAAAATAAAGAACTCAAATACGTAACCTTATTATTCCGTTTTAAAATCCAGTTCGAAAAGTGGTTCAGTTAGATAGTTTAGAGTTATTTGATTCTCAGCAACCGAAATACAATGGACTTTGAAAAGCAATTAATACTTGAAGTTATCCCATTTCAGTTGCAGACTGAATGTTTTTGGATGGAGTCGTTTCATATTAACGAAACGCTCTTAAATTATTCTAACCTTGTATGCAAATCTAATCAAAATAACAGAATCGGGTGCAATGGAATTGATCGTAACAAGAGATAACCATTATAAAAATTTAAAAAGTAATTTATAATTAACAATACTGCGTATGGCATAGCATGGTTCTGACCCATTTTTATAATTAGTCACTACTATATATTTAGAAATTTATTATGTGCTTACAATATATGTAACTTAATATCACTTAATTCATTTAATGAAAAATAATAAATAGAAATACTATTTCTTCAAAAATATACGTATATTTGTCACTACTATATATTTAGAAATTTATTATGTGCTTACAATATACGTCACTTAATATCATTTAATTCATTTAATGAAAAATAATAAATAGAAATGCTATTTCTTCTAAAATATACGTATATTTGTCACTATTGGATCTTAAATTGCAGTTATCCGGAGGGATCTATAATCCCTACCAGCTTCACTCCTTTGTAGGATTATGTCTTTCCAATACAAGTTGTAACTTTCAGCAAAATATTTTCTTATTAAAAATATAAAGGGTATCAAATTTTGGACCCGTCACATTTTATGAAACATTTGCTCTGGTATGAACTAAGTATATGGGATGAGTATTATCTTAGGATGTTTACTAAGAGTATAAGTCGGGAGCCAAGGATACCTTAACCGGAAGGCAAATTATTTAAAGTTTAAAGTCATAAGTATAATAATTTTCCCTCGAAGTTCAAACCAAACCTCCGCTTCTATGTCTTGTTCACACAAGTATCACACGAAATTTATCGTTGCGGTTTTCAATTAAATATGGTTTTATTATAGTTTGACGTGGCGCCTTCAAAAAAGGCGCATACGGAATATTTTTTTAATATTTTTTTTCAAGAATACTACTTCGTTTAATATTTGGAAGAATTATTAGTAGTAGTATTAATACATAATGTATTGCTCTTAGATTATATAAAATATACTGATGCTATACAAAATACAACATTGCTAAATAAACATGTTGTATTGGTTGCAGAAACACGAATATTACTAATATCATATTATAAATTTACATTACAGTAGGAATTTGTGCATTTGAATGTTGAGATGTTTTTCTGTCTTTCACGTAAATAACAAATGATTTTTGTATTTAGATGTACCATAATTCCTAGAAGCATATATACATATAGGATATGTATAGCTTATAAAATATTTCTTTAAAAAAAATATGACACGAATATACTGCAAAGCGTCTGCAGTAATTCTGCTAGTTAATGGAGGACTTGTATTACTATTGATAAGTATTTGTAAAAGCATTTGGATTATAGTAAACAGTTTTTAATTTATATTATTAATTCTATTAAAACTATGCAAAGAAATTAAATGAGTATAGTAAATAAAAACTATTCTTTTTTAAATCAGATACCTACTGAAAATTTGTTTATGTGTTTTGTGATAGTACTTAAAATTTAAAGTTATTAAAATATAAGATCGTGACGCTGTCAAACCTAGACACATAGATAAGAAAAATACGTATTTACTTACTTAAAATAATAATAACAATGTAATTTATCCAAAGTGGTGACTTCGAGACTTTGTATTAACATGTTCATTAAATAACAGCAATAAAAAAATTCATTCTATAAGGATAAAGCGATATTAATTAATACATACAGTTTAAAGATTTGATATTCACAGTGTTAATTCTAGAATTAAATCATGTACATTTAACCCTGTATAAATAATCACTCGTCGAGGCGACGACGTGCCACTTGACGAAATTCGAAATCACCTACTTCGCTCCGTCCCATGACCTTGACTCTTTCATTACCTTACTAATTTGAGTAAACAGTGCAGCCCGTGACGCTATTGGGTCCACGCGCATCATAGGACGTGCTCTGTGACCTTTTCGTCGTCCGCTGGACGAAAGTTTAGTAATAACAACAACTTTATTGTTACGGTACGTACATTAATAAATTTCTATATTTATTGTTTTCATACTGTAGATCTGCTTGTTATTGATAACTATAGAATGGTATTTTATTTCTAATTTAATTTATTGGATTTATTTAAATATAAAGTTTAATGCTAAATTTAGTAGTAAGTAGAATTTTGGTTCGGTTTATGTAGATGTTTTCACTTTTTTATATTTATTTTAGATGGATTTGACGAATCAAGAGGGTCAGATTCGTCGTTGGCTGGACTAAGCATCGGAAAGCAGACTGGAGGAGAGATCTGACAACTCAACATCGGAAACGGAAGACATGTTAGAGAAAGATATTAGTTTCATTTAAAGCCAAATCCAACAAAGTTGTATTTTTATTGTCAACTAGTCATGATCAACCTATTATTAATGAACCGACACCAAACCAGAAATAATACATTTCTATAATAGCACAAAAGGTCCAGTGGACACTGTTGATCAAATGCGTGCAAATATAAGCTCTAACCGGAAAACCAAGAGATGGCCGATGTGTATCTTATAAAACATTCTCAATATATGTTCTATTAATTCTTACGCTATACATGTCTGTGATAACATGAGAAATAAGAAAAAGCCAATGAATGTAATTGTAATGAAGTTAGGAGATCAGGTAATGGAACTCTGGCTTCGGCAACGATAACAAACCGTGAGTTTGTGGCGTGATATAAGGGTCATGATTGAGGATATTCTTGGCAAAATCTTCAACAATAGAAGCTCCTGTATCTTCTACGTCGAACACGCGTAAAATTTGCTACCTGTGTCCATCAAAAGACCGGAAAATGACCAAGCACCATTGCACCAGACGTAGAAAAGCTGTCTGTGGTCCACATAATGTTGATATGTGTGGTCACTGTGTAGATTGATATTGTAATATAAATAAGTAGTTAATTTGTTCATCATGATCCTTACTTTCGTGCCATGAAACAAATTCCTATCTTAATTAAATATTTTTTATTACATTTCATTGTTTTATTCCGTAGTAATAATGTAACAATGAAAACAGTTTAGTTATCTAGGGTTATAAAATATATTGTGTTTTTGACAGAAAATGTATAACGTACTCTAATAAATCCAGTAAAAAATAGAATGTATATGCATAAAAATTATATAAGTGTATTGTAAGCGATAAATACGCTTATTGTTGTTACGTACCTTGGTAAAATATAAATCTTCATTTATCTACCGCACTCTAGGAATTACGTGTATGTTGAAACATCGTTTTGTGGAAATAACAACACTGTTTAATATGGAACTGAATAAGAGCTAAAAATCGCTATTTATTTAAAATTTAAAGTATCTAATTGGATGTAAGATTAGTTCTGATCATATTGAATAAAATAATAATAACAGGTATTAAGGTCTGAATATTTATTTTTATATTGGTAATGAAACTGCTTTTTATTGAATAATTTTAAATACACTCTCTTAAGTGTTGGTTCGGTTCAATAACAATAATATAATTTCAAATGGTACTCGTATATTCTACTTTGCAACTTTATGTAGAAAATATTTGCAACTTATAAAACTGCATTGCGTCTCACTGAACTTGAATTACAATGGACTTCAAAAACCAAACACTAATTGATTATTAAGTGATATATCTTTAGTTCCAAAATAGAAGACTCTTTGGATGACAAGTGAATGCTTTTAAGTGATTGAGTACTCAAATAGGATAAAACGACAGTTAGTTCTAAGTTAGTGTAAGTTAAATTTGTAGAATAAAGTGAAAACAAGTTTATCTTGTAAACAGTTTTACTTATATTTTAAGATAAGACAAACTTTGCCATTTCAATGCTATACAGACAAATTAGTAGAATTTATTAAAACTAAAAACTTTTTTACTAGGGACTCCCATACGAGCGATCCATAGTACGAAGCTTGCCATAAATAACGTGCGGGGGAAATGTACTCAAATTGCTTTCACGCGAGCATGTATCCCTCCCTCAGTGTACGTACATTTAGCCATATTGGATTTTTGAAATAAGATACCATAAAAAATTCAAAATTGGATAATTGTTTTGGGAAGTTACAACAAGTGTGTACCTACGAGCTAGTTACAACGGGTTAATCACATTACTAGAAAAACTTGGTGTGTTAAGCAATAGGTATTAAAATTATTTTCGGGGATTGAAATAAGTAATTTAGTCAATAAATGCATAAAGAAATTTCTGCTGGCTACCAAATCATGACTATTAAGTGAATCTACTTTTAAATATTGTTAATTTTTTTCAAAAAGCAATATCAAATTTTCAATACATCCTAAATCGTCTAAAAATTAAGAATACTAACGAACAGTATACTTCTTTACTAACCTTTACTAACCTTTAAATTAAATCTAATTAAATTAAAATCTATTTAATTTAATTAGATTTAATTTAAAGAAGTATTATATACTAGGGGTGCCAACAAAACCCTCAATTTCGATTCGCTGCGCTCGCGAAATCTCGGGTGCCGTTTGCATATTGAGCGAAGCGAGCCCAGTGTATTGACTCATCGTTTCCCATTGACTTCAATGGGATATCAGTTTTTGACATGATAATAATAAGTTAAATAAAATTTTATTTGAAGACAATTTTTTTTTATTTTAAAAACATCACCTAATGTGTCTTTTTGATAGCAAAGTTTCATAATTTTCCGTCAAGTAGTTCACGTGCCAAATCGTGACAAAGAATGTAAAAAGTCTCCAGTAAAACGCTCCACTCACTTCGTTCGCTTCGCCCAATAAAAATATATTAAAAGCATAACTAACACTCATTAAGTCGCAATTTAAAACATAATACAAGATAACACACGCTGCTACACATTTATAGTTATATATAAATTTGTTGTTTATTTCTAAATATATTAAAAGATCTTTATATAAGATAAAGCTCGATTTTAAGATGAAAACTGTTCTACCTTCTCTTATCAGAAACGGTAAAAGTGAGGAAAGTCGGTAAAATCTTTGTTCAGTATTAAATATTTAACGTAACATTTAAGTAATTTTAATACGTAAATTAAAAAAATGGTGAACCGTTACATGAATAACTGTAAGAAATACCTTAGATTAAGAGCTATTAATGCGATATTTAAAACGCGCGTTGATACAACACGAAACTTCATGTTAAAAGTTAGCTTAGCTGTCAAAAGAACATGTAAGTAACAAATATTATTTAATGAGCAGGGATATTTTATTATAAAGATATTTTTATAATTAAATTCAATGAACTCTATTTATAAAACTTATACCAAAACAAATTATAAAAAAAAATTCTAAGACTATTTTGATGCTAGTCACAAGAATCATACAAACAATATTTTAAAAAAAGGAAAAGGAAAAGGAAATGGCGAAAATGATTTAGAGAATATGAAGAAAAATACTATTTTTGTGCTTAAAACACTTTAGGTTATATTAGATCTAAGGTACCTTTTATTAGATTCTTCATCGTCTTCTTCTTTTAAAGGAAACAAGGCCACTTTATAGCTTAAAGCTTTTTTTAATAATAAATAAATCACGTGAATACTTTAAGAACCACCGGTTTATATTTAACCTCGACCGAATAAAAAATGTTATACGATTAATCGTGCTTTCTTGAGGTGTATCTATGATAGCTAGGGTATCGCAGCTGATGACTAATTACTGAATCGTTTTTGGATTTTTATGTTTTAAATATGACAAAAATATATATTTACTGACCCTTTATTACAAATTGATTTCTTATGCGGGTATCGTTCAGAGGGAAAACCAATAAAATTAATAATAATAAATAACATTGAGTATTTCTATAACAACACACAGGTATTATAATTTTGTTTAGCTTTATCATTTCTATGCTGGCTCACGCTATCACACTAAAGCAACGAGGATTTGGCAGCTTTAGACATTATTTTTCGTAAGCATTAATTTTTTTTCAAAGCTGTGTGAATTAAAGATTATTCTTCACTAGTTCATTGTTTTTTCATTTCATCTTTTTTCATGGAATGATCTTATCGATTGATTTCATTCAATACTGAGTATGGAATACACAAATGTTGAAAGTATAAATAAAAATATACGCGTTTTTTTAAAAAATAGTAATCTGAATAAGTGGTTTAATGGAGGTAAAATATAATTTTAAAGTTTTACTATTTTTTTTTTTTTTGTCCTCTGGAACCCATCATAGGTGCCACCGCATTCCGGGGGAGGAAGAGGGTATGTGAGACTCTTAGTCACTAAACCAGACGGTTGCCGTCGCCGTCATGATGGGACACCGCGGGAACGCTTGCGCATACAACCGCGGCGCCCCGATGGATACCACGTAGAGGACACCCCGCAACGAAAGGCCCTCTCCATAGTCGGCAGGCTTGATAGATCGCGGGGGGGTCCCCTCCCCTCCACCCAAGCCCACCGTAAGAAGAAGGCCGAAGCCCTCTTCTAGCCAGGCCCGGTCCGGAACCCAAACGCCCGGGGAAGTCTAGGCTCAACCCCAAAACGCCTGAGGACCTCGTCCAGGCCCAGCGCCCTCGGCTGTGATCTCCCCGAAGGAAGACCACCGTTCGGACCCCACATGAGCGGATAGCCAAGCACGACTCGGCTGGCTAGCAGGGAGGACTATCAACGCACCGCAGCCGCGCAAGACCACCACTCAAAAAGGGAACCCGACCTCGAAACCGACAGGCCTCTACCGCCGAACACGGTGGTCCAGCTGAGTCCAACTGAGTCCAGCAAGAAAGATGCATAAGTCGGGAACCCACCAAGCCGGGACTAACGATCGCCGAGCAGGACCGTGGTGTCACGCTCCGCGAAGGTTAATCCGGGCACCATCTTTTGCTAGGAGAAACGACCTTCCGAACAGCTCCTTAGAGAGCGACTCGACAGGAAGAACCTCAAGCCATAATCGCCCCTAAAACCCCGCAACCACGAAGCCACCCCAAGGACAACTCTGCAATCAGAGAAGTACCCGGAATGACCCCGCGGCTGTCTCCCGGAAAAGAGGGCCAGTGCCCTCCCACCGAAACGCCCAGACCCATTTTCCAACGGCTGAGACCGAAGGAAAGGGGCCCAAGCCCGCCGCCGCAGACGGACCACCCCTAAGGGCAGACCGCCGCGTGAACCCCCCTTGTCAACCATGAGCCAGACTCGGGCACCTCATGGCTGACAACCCCGCGCTGGACATTAGCAGACGGCTAACGCGATCCCGAAAGACCGCATTAACCGTCCCCCAGGGAGCACCGGCCCGTACCGCTTCCAGTCCCGCCGGACGAATCCAGACAACATTGGTAGCGGACGGGCACACAAGGAGGTTTCCAGCATGGCCCCCCAGAGTTTTACTCTTAACTTAATTAACTTTAACTAGAACTTATATCAAAAGCTTAAAATTTCAAACATACACAAACAATATCAACATTTAAAATCTGAAAGTAATATAAGAGTTTTCTTATCTTTTGCATCGCCAAGTATCTATTTATATTAATATTGTCTACATATGATACATACCTTACAAAATCATCAACTTCTTTGACCTAATTCGTTCTTTATAATATAATTCCTTAAAAAATTGGCGCCACTTCTGTTACTTGTATATTGTGATTTTGCTAAAATTTTATTTTGCGACGGCATTATTTCTATTAGAATCAAAAATAAACTATTCATAGTTAATTCCTTTTAAATATCTACAAGTGTATACATGTTTGGTATTTACGTATTTTTTCCACTAAATGCTTCTTAAACATGAGATATTTCTTTAAAAAAATCCTTTAAACTGTGGTGTTTAAATTTAGGTAATATTTTTTCCGAGAATTATTCCAAGGAGACAAGTATGACTTTTTTAAACTTGAAACGAAGTAAATAGTCTCTCCTTCTCTTAGAATCCAGTTACCCTTTCCTGGGTGAGCGATATTTCTTTAGAGATTCTCAACAATAACACGGCTGCTCAAAATATTTATTTTAATGAAACAATGCAAGTATACAGAATCGTTGCACGTAGCACTTTGTTTTCATTTATGGACGTTTTAACGTCCATAAATGAAAAAACGTAAAGTTTATTTAAAACTACAAGACTGGTTCTGGGTTTAAAATCTAAATATGTCATATATGACGCACAAACTCAAGCTAATAAGAACTTCCCGTATTAATCTGAAAGTAACGAAATATAAGTATATATGGTAAATAAATGTAAATAAGTATGAAATCCAAGTATGATTAAAATTTTAGCGATTATTAAAATATTTTTACATAAAAAAGTGTAAATGTAAGACGCGTAACATTTAACTAATTGAAACTGTTTTTAAAGGACCAACATACGTGCTTCGCATTACTAAGAAATATTCATTATGTTTGTGTACTATGAGAATGATTATTAGAATATTAAATCGTTAATTAATATAGGCTATATAGGCAAATTTACAATATAATATGTAAATAGTTTTTAGTAAACTAGATTTAAATAATTGAATAATGTTCAAATGTTAAATAAATAAATGTTTGCATGTTTATAAAAAATAGTTTTATTTCCTGACAAGACTTGGGTATGTATAAACATATCTTAACGAAAATCTTTATTTGGATTTGTTCATTCCATGCTTTCATGGATTGTATACAATATAAGCTCCAAGATACTTTATTTTGGTGGTACTGGTGGTCTCTAAACCACCACAGTCTAATTTTCTGTTACAGTTATTTTTATGAGCATATATATCGAAACGTAAGATTGGCCGGGAAATCAAGTTATGTGCAACAAGCAATATTTTTGGTCTTATCAATAATAAATGTCAGTAAATTAGAAGATAGTTTTAGTATTTAGTATTTATTTACTTTATTACAATTTTTTTTAAAACTATATACATAGTACGACATTCGAATACAAATTCGAATTGAATTTTGAAACTTTCAAGCTAATCACTATCTTGAACAAATAAAACTATATCATCGGCATAAGTTGTGATTTCGAAATTGAATAACTTAAGATTGCAAAGGTCGTTTTTATACAAAGGAAATAATATAGGTTCGAAGACCTGAGGTACCCTAAATTCAGAAATTAGTTCTTGACTGACAGTATTTTAAATTTTTGTACATGGTTTTCGATTTGACAGGTATCTATGTCAAAACTATTCCTTTAATTCCAATATTTAAAGTTTTTAAGAAGAATATTAACGGAGACGGTATCGAATGCTTTAGTTAAATTTAAAAATGTTTTAAGTTAAGAATTAAAATTTTGAGCGACTGAATTTGTAAGGTCCGTAACTGTATCTTTAGTGCACTTATCCTTCCTTAAAATCATGCAGATTGTTTGATATAATATTATTTTTATTAGGATCATTAGAAGTTTTTTTAAATCTTGGATAAGATTTCGAGAGTTAATATCATTATGAGAGATGCCTGACAATAGACATAGGTGACCAATATACATAAATGTAGGTAAAAGAGATGACGAATGTAAATGGAAATATAGAATTAAAGTATTAACTTTATTGTTCCGTTCGAAATTTCTATTTGAAAAGTTGAAGAGTTGGATAGTTTAGAGTAATTTAAATCTCACCAACCAAAATTACACTGTGATTCTATTTTACTTTCAAACTGGATGGTTTTGGATGAAGTCGTTTCACGTTAATAAACTCTTTTTGAGAGATTCTAAACGTGTATGCTAATCTAATCAAATTAAAAAGATACCCTTCGTTACCAGTGAGGTAAAAGATCTTGGTCACTGGAATTGACAATAACAAGAAATTTTAAAACCATTTTAAAGTTTTAAAAACAATTTATAATTGACATAATTGCGTATATCATACGATGTTTCTGACTTATTAATTAACAACCATATTTCCTTAAGTTATTATATGGTTACAAAATATGGTATTTAATATCACTTAATTTAAATAATATTTGTATTTGAATTTTTTGCCTGTCCATTCATTCAGGCATCAGGTTAAATCTACTGCACCTATTTATATGAAAAACGTTGTATATATAGTATTTTCCCGGTTAGTATATATAGAATACTTTTTAATCCGATTTTTTTTCACATTAAAAAAATGTGTACATATACAAGATACCTTTTAAAATATATATATATATATATGTGATTGCAATAAAACCAAAATACACTTATTTGAATATTTTGAGTTACGACAGATGGATTATAATTTGCAATATTTCGTCCATAGCAAAATTCATAAGTATTTACTAAGTAATAAATAAAATAATACTAATGTTTTTATTCATTTTAGGCAAAGCAGGTTGATTATAAATTTAATTTCAGGAGGGTTGACTTTGTCACGAGACATTGTTTATTATTCATGTAACATGCTATTTATCGACGGTTCACTGACGAACGGTGATGCGTTTGTTCATGTTTCGTTATCGAGAGCACGATTACACAAATATCGGATATTCATATTATGCATTTGATAAAAGTCTCTTCTGTTGCTCGGATAATGACATCGATCGAGATAATTCGAAAACAACACCATACAATTTAAGCAATATTTTTGATAATTTGGAATATCTTTATCTGTAACTTAAAATTGGTAACTTTACAAATTATACTTTATTATATTGTTTTTCTTTTCTACATATATTTTGAGGTTAATAGTCTTAGTAGGTCATAGTTATGTATTTTGTTATTGATAGTAATAGTAACTGTAAACAAAAGAAGGTTTCATTTGCTTAGAATTACTCTCGCATATAATAAGCAATTTAAAACACATTTGCGTGACACTCAAAACCATTATGACTTCCTGTTCTCGCATGATTACAGTCTGATTGATCGAAGCAACAACAGATGTTACCGAACTAGGTGTATGACCCCAACTAGGTCAAGTCATGTGACGTCAAGTAAATAAATGTTATGTATGTAATTTTTTAATGATAATAACTTCATAATCCAGACCTATCAGATTAAATAAAAATCGTTAAATGAATTCATTAATAAAACTTTGGTAGATTCAGTAGGTGAAGAATAACAAATCCTGAAAGGAATTTTCAAAATATGCAGAAAATCCCGGAAAATGGCCGCTTTAGGACAAGAATAAACTGTCTCTGCCTGTAATTCCAGAGAGACTTAAATCTAAGCAAGTGAAAAATACAATCCTTTTTGAGAACACAGTAAGAGAGTTTTAACTTTAACATAATATTGGAAAACGAGCTATTACAAAACGGTTTTTTTTAAAGTGCCTGCAGATAGTTTAGGGATTCAGAAAAAATTATAGTCTGTCAAAAATTAGGTGCATATGAAAGGTGAACATTTAATCTAAAGAATAATTTTAAATAAATGAATCCAACAGGCAGCTCATCCGACAGTAATATATATAAGCAATATATTGGAGAATTTACCAAAACTATCCATGAGAAACAAACAGCTACGTGGATTTGAAATTGTTAAAATTAAATGAAAAGCGTAAAATAACATGCTAGTTGCAAAGATTTTATAACATAACGATACCTTTTTCTTAGCTTTAATATTTGATCACCACTTCTACTTGAAAAGCATCAATTGATGAAGATTTCATTGTACCTAAAATAATTCGAAGGGACTTATACTCAATTATTTTTAATTTTTTTAAAAGCTGATTTACTGAGAAGTTCGATATCAAAAAGACTATAATCAATATCATCTAACGGAGAAAATAGACCTAAGAGAGGTTATATATGCAGGGAAAATTAAAAACGTAGAATAAAAATTTCAAAATCTCTAATAGCAGATATATATTAATATTTGGGCTAAAAAGGGAATGGGAAATTTGAATTTGAAGTGCCGAATAAGAATGGCCCAAGCACCATATCTATCATATCTGTCATTCCTCAAACAGAAAGCAGGGACACGAAATGAAGATCATGGCATCAGCCATGCTTTAGAAATGGCCATGACAATGCGATTATCTTATTATCAATCTCCTATCAATCTCCTATCAATGTGCATATAGGAGAAATGAGTCCATGTTTTTTTTTTGGATAGATACTATTACAGTACAGAATTGTGAGTTTGTATATCATACCTTATCCCTGTATATCTGAAAAAAATTCATTAGCAATATTACATAGAAAATATGAAAATAAAATATTTAACAAAATATCATTATAAAAGCTCACTTAGCTTACATTGTAGCAAAGCAGACTATTTTTCCTAGTAAATATCGTATAAGCGTCTGTTGAAATTTTAAAATTTAAATATATTTTTTTAAACTTTAAATATATCTTCTTAGTCCAAGACGCTTACCGGATAATATGTAATATTTTTATATTTAAACATCCTTTCATTCTTACTTAAATTACCAATATGTTATAATGACAAATTATTTAATACGTGATCACGAGTTCGACAACAGCTCTGTTTTCAGTTACTTTAAGATCGACTACTATTACCTTCAATTGATTATGCCCGTGGTTATACTGATTTGATTTTTTTATATTTGAACAAGAAAACGTCATAAGAAGGTCTCGATGATATTAAATATATTATTATCATATAGAATACCTACATTTATTTATTTATTTATTTACCTTCACACCATATCCCTTGCGGGGTAGCCTGAGACGACGGAGCGCCAAACGCTACGGTCTCTGCATACCTCTTTCGCCTCGGCCACAGACATCAACCTCTTCATACATGCCCTCCGGGGGTTCCTCATGCTTTTTACGTGACCTTCCTCCAGTATCGTAGCTACTGTGTTTTCGAAGGTCACTCGTGGCCTCC
The DNA here is from genome assembly GCA_918358865.1 of Melinaea marsaeus rileyi. Lineage (NCBI taxonomy): Eukaryota > Metazoa > Arthropoda > Insecta > Lepidoptera > Nymphalidae > Melinaea > Melinaea marsaeus. Next base: position 23,932,269 of record OU911085.1, read on the forward strand.
CCCTGTCTCTTCTACCGCTCACTTTTCCTTTATAAATCTTTTTTACCATTCTTTCATCACTCATTCGTTCCACGTGCCCAAACCACCTAAGCACTTTCTTCTTCATTCTTACCGTAACATCTTCGCTAGTACTTGCCATTCTGTGGATCTCTTCATTGCGGATTTGGTCAGCTAAACTGACTCCGCATATTCGACGAAGAGATCGCATCTCCACAACATTCATCTTTCTTACATTCTTCTTCTGTGTTACCCACGTTTGGCTGCCATATAACAGCGTCGGTAGCAAAACTGCATTGTGTACAGCCAAACGTGCAGCTATGCTGACGTTTTGCCGTCTCAACAACGCAGTCAAAGCACTGTTGACTCGGTTACCGGCAGCAATACGCCTTTCCACATCCATTTCGTATCTTCCGTCTCTGCTAAACATACTTCCCAAATATACCACTTCATTCACTTGTTCTATTATCTTATCATTCACGTTGATCTTACATTCTGTTCTTTCTTCATTTCTTTCAAATATCAGAACCTTCGTCTTATCTACATTCAGGTTAAGACCATTAATTTCACACCCATCTTTCAGAGTGGTGACCAATGCCTGCAAATTGCATTCTGATGATGCAATGAGCACTGCATCATCTGCATATAGCAAGCAATTGACCTTAAGGTCACCTACTTTCACTCCTTGGAGACAACTATCCAAATACTAATTGAACAACCAAGCTAACATAGCGCAACCTTGCTTAACACCCGATTGGATGTCAAACCAGGGCGACATGCCAGCTCCTACTCGCACACAGGCTGAGTGATCTCGGTAAAGAGACCTTACAGCCTGTAGTAAGGGTCCGTTCACATTGTATCGGGGCAGTATCTCCCATAACTTCTTTCTCACAACCCTGTCAAACGCCTTTTCCAAATCCACAAAAGCACAGAAAACCTTTTGGTTTAGGGCCAAAAACTTTTCCGTGATCATGCGGAGGGAAAAGATCTGATCTATACACCCTCTTCCAGGTCTAAAACCTCCTTGGGCCTCCCACAACAGCCTTTCAGATCTATCTTGCATTCTTCTCGCTAAAATTTTAGCATAAACTTTACCGCCCAAGCTAATCAAACTGATGGCCCTATAGCTTGCACAGTCTATGATCATCATAACTTCATCTGCTCCCGCAACCTTACCACATTTCAGACTTCGAATCACGCTCTCTACTTCTTCCAAACTGATTTCACCATCGGCTACATCTTGACTCAGCATTACGCTTGTAGTCAAGACCGAAGCGTCCTCACGTTCATACATCTCCTTATAGAATTCCGCCCACCGGTAACCTACATAATAATACAAAATGTTCATATTAAAAAAAAACTCAAACCAAATGAACCAACTTTGATTACATAAAAACATATAGGTCACGTGACGTTAGGTTTACACACCAGTGTTAACCGAAACTTAATTTAAAGTTACCTAATACACACGAGATCGCTTGGTTTTGTACCGGGTTACTTGTTACACACCTATTTGTTATTCTAATAAGATATATGAATTATATTTTTATTTAAATGACTTACTGGCAAAGATAAATGATTGTAGAAAGAAATGACACTCGCCTTTGAAGAATATTTACTAAATACATTTATATAAATGGTATTCAAATAAAACAATAAATATTTATAAAGTTAGGATTTATCAAAGTCAAATATTATACCTCTTAATGTGTACGTGCATAATGTAATGTATTATGTTAAATAAATTGGTCACCTCAAGCAAACTCACTTCACAAAGAATTTTTTCCCAGGTACAAGTTTAGTTTAATGTTCGTAAATGACACCGAGACCACGATAATTCATGATCTAATCTCGAAGTTAGCAACTGTTTGAAATGCTTATTAACATATAAAGAATCCTTTGTTCTTCTCAGGATCTGAATTCTTGTGAGTTTTTCTTGGAGAGGCAAAATTAAAATGTTTATAGCAGATAAAAGTTAAATAAGCTTAAATTTGTTTTTAAAAATCATGAGATTTTTTAAATTATATATAAGAGTATAATGTATAATAATTCTATATCCTCGATGCTAAATGCCCACGTTTAATAGTGCTACGTTTTGAAAGTTAATAGATCTTTATTTGTTTTATCCATATTCTTCAAAATATTTAGATTTTCTAGTATTAATAATTTCAATTACAATAATCAGTTAAAAGACAAACTAATAGAAAATAACATAACGAATGAGTTCAAAATGTATTAAAGTTTTGTAAATTCTTTTAAAGAACCATTAAATAATTATATGAAAATTTTATTTTCCGTTTTTCTTATGAATCCTCTACCTGCATTTCATAAATTCTTAAGAGAATAGGTCAATGAAATGAAAATTCAATTCAACTGGAACGGAGATAAAATACTATTAGTCTATTTTGCTAATGTAAGTAAATTAGAGTAGGAATAATATATATATAAATTTGAAAATAATTCAGAAATTTATTTATATGAGTTATAAAATAAATTTATATAGTTACTAAAACGTAAAAAAAACTGTATCTTTTTTCTCCAGTGTTTCTTGATAGCAATTTACAACTTTAAAATATTTAACCACATTTAAAGTAATGATTTGTATGTCAATATCAAATAAAGGCCAATTAAATGAATGCAAAATGCATATGATTGATATTTTCAAATAGCAAGATAGTTATAGCTAAAAACTATGAAGTAGTTTTATTTTTTAAATTAATCATTGATTAACCACTAAAGTGTAAAATGCAGATAATAAGAGTTATATTCCTTTTCAAAATTTAAATTATATATTATATTCCTAATTATACATAATTATATTCCTTTTCAAAATCATTCAAAATCATTTAAAATTCATAGCATTATTTGAATTCTGTATGCATAATAACCAAACTAAAACATTTAAAACTATTGGAAATCATAGATAATTAATATAGTTGAGAAGTTAATTCAAATGTAATTACAGCTGAGAAACTGTATGTTTTTTCTTTTAATGTATCATTTGTTAAATGTTCTGTACAATGAACAAAAGTGTTTTTAATAATTGTCATAAAATTAACATCCGTCATTGAAAAGGCTATGTTTTTTTCTGAAACAACCTTTTAGTTGACATTTCCAAATGTAACTGATTTAAGCTTTAACCATTTACATAAAGTGATATGTATGTATGTATACGTGCAAAATCTATATGTTTATGAATATCGATTTTTTATTAAATATATTTTTTAATTGAGCAAAGCGAGCGGAGCGCTCTACTGGAGACTTTTTCACATTCTTTGTCACGAATAGACTTCAAAACTACTTGACGAAAAATCATGAAATTTTGCAGTCAAAAAGACACCCATTAGGTGATTGGTTAAAAAAAATGGAAAAATGTCATGTCATTGAGAAATAATCGTCAAAAAACTGATATCCCATTGAAGTCAATGGGAAAAAAAATAACGCTAAGCACCTGCATTGGTTCAACCCTAATTGTCGTGTTAGGTTTGTTAAGGTTAGGTTAGATCTAATTTGGTGGCTTGATGGTGATCGTGGAGCAACTGTCAGTCAACCTAATCTGAAATCTCCTACATTACCGGCATTGTCCACAACGTTGAGTCATTGAGTCATCAGGTAACACTGGGCTCGCTTCGCTCAATATGCAAACGGCACCCGAGATTGAGGATCTATTGGTGCCCCTAGTAGGTTAACTATTGAATATTAGTACAGAATAGTAGAAATCCATGAGTAAAAGGTCAATAGTAAAAAACCCAAGATCTTGTGATGCACGATTCATGCCTTGGTCTCGCAAATGTAGACAGTCATTATACTCATTAAAAATAGGGTTATGTCAAGACAATAAAATTTTTCCATCAGTTTCTTCTCATAAACTTCTCTTCAACGAATTTATTTTTTATATAATTTCACAACACCACAAGAGATATTACTTATTTTTTTTTTAGTATAGAATAATTTATATTAACAGTGAATGTACAGAAATACATTACAAAAAGACTATACTGTTTAAATCATATGTTTTTATAATAATAGTTAATATGCGGAGTTGATTAATGAGGGAGTATAAAGGATAATTAACTCTAAATTACATATAAAACACATTTTTTTAAATAAATAATATAATATAATAATATTTTACAACACCTGAGTATAATTAAATAATATTTCATAAGAATCTTATACCGTACTTAAGTTTAAATATAATATACAGTAATTAGAAAGATGTATGTTCAAACTTAACATTTTTTTATTATTATAAACTAGTTTAATTTCTGTGCGCCGCTTTCGCTTCAGCTTATGATAAAATCAATTATAATTTTATATTTATACAAATCCATACACTCATAGTTTTATAGTAATTGTAACCTAAACCAATTTATCTTGTGTCTACCAATTTTATTATAAATGCTGACTTAGTTATAACATTGGCCTATGCAAACATTAAAGGAAATTTCATAAATGTCATTCCAATACCTTTTTTGTGTTGTAATAATATCTCAAACCAGTTTTTGTTTTTCCGTGAAAATATGTTAATTTCTTTAAAATAATTTTCCTATATGTCCACTGATATAATAAGCCAATATTTGGATATTTGCTAATATTTGGCATAATAGATTTAGTAAAAAAATTACATGTCGTTTTGTTGTATTTTAATAATAATTTTCTTCAGTGAAAATGGTTTTCTTTCTATAGTAAAAAGTATCCTCCAAGTAGACTTACGACTTTACTATTTGAAACATTATAGTAGCAGGTAATAACCTGCTACTATAATGTTTCAAATAGTTTGTCATGAATAGTGTATTGAAAATTTGGAAAAATATCTACTTATTATATTTCCTATTATAGCAAAAACAACAATGAACCTTATACGTTTCAAGAAGGAAGATGACAAAGAAAACTTCCACAAGCGGGTTTGCTGAGATACATCTTTTGGCTTAAACTGTTGTTTTGTTGCAATAATTCAATTTTTGTGTTAAAATGGGATATGAGATAAAATATTAAATTATAATAAAAATAATTATAATAAATAAATAAGTAAATAAAAGTAAATAATAAAATGTTATTTATCTTTTTTTTTAATAAATTAAACTAAAATTGTAATACTCGTAAAAACGTTGATTTTGGAAAATATTGTTATCAAGACTAACGTCTTAAGATTTTCAGGAATATTTCTTTTAGTGCTAAAGAGTTCGTGTAACAAGTTGCAGAATATTAAAAGAAAGTAAGAATTAAACAAATATTAATTATTTTAATGTATTTGATGTACTTTCAGTATTGGAAAAAAAAAACACTGAAATTTGTTAATAGTACAAATATATTATTTATGTCTATTATAATGTATATGGTATTGTAATTGTATATGTATTAATATTATTTCTCCTATTTTATATATTATTCAAAAAGCTGAGACTTAAAAAAATGGAGTGAACTTTATTATTAATTTACGATCAAACTAAATAATATAATATTATATTTTGAAAAAAAAAATGTTCTTCAAGACTTACTGCATATTCTCTGTGATAATTTATAGTTAGTTAAGTTTTATAATAAGTTTTCTAAACTTCAGGTCTATTAAAATATTGTATATAATCTGTGATAAGGAAACGAAAGTGAAAGATGGAGAATCTTTGGAAGTATTTTTGTTTAAGTTTGGTGGTAGTTTTTAGTTAGTTTTAAATATATATATATATGTAAAATCTGCAATTCTTAATATCAGTAATTGAAATTAATTTAAAAGGCCAAAGTTGACGTTTAAACTAAATCTAATTATATTAACTGCTACAATACACGGCCAGGCCAAAACCTAAACTTCTAAACTAAACTAAATTACAATAACCAAATACTAATAAAAAGACCTAACTTTTAATGCAGAGTATTTTCTCAGTAACTACAGCTCCTCCTCATCTCGAAAATATTTTAACAGATCTTATTATCTAATAGAAATATTTCCAATCTACAACATTCAGCGAAGCTAGATACCGCGTCAAATGTCAAGACTTTCACTTGCACCCCCCAATTGTACCTAAAGCGCTAACACTACTATTTCATAAGGCACTATAGGTCATACGAGTACGCAATGATAAAAATGAAAGAAAAAATAGGGAAGGGAAGAGAGGGCCATGAAGTCTTCATTTAGAAAAGATCTACAGACCGAAAGACTGATTTATATATTTAATATGTTTTTTAAAAGTACTTACCTTATGAATATTACATATATAAAGGTAGTCACACCACGACTAGAATAGAATAAAAGAATGCAGATGCAATGCAGGTAAAATTTAAAGTATATTTTTTTATTTATAATAAATTATAATTTACATATGTGTTTACAGTACGGTAATTAAAAATACATAAATAATTAAAACACCACAATTATATTACTAAAATAAATAACTGCTACAAAAATATTTATAATAATATTTTTTTATTATTAATATGTTATTTGTCATTCACAATAATGTATATTAATTATTCGATTCGATGCAATGAAGTTGAAACCATTCTTAATTAGTTAGTAATAAACATAGATGGGCAACATTTAAATACCGTTTATTCCCAAAAAGACAAAAGCCACGGAAACAAAAACTCAATTAAAACTTACGTAATATGTTCACACGTTACGAGAACTTGGACAGTGTAGTTTTGTGCAGGGTATATGTTTTTTGTCTTAACTTTTGCTTGTACAACAATTACAAAAGAAGTATTTAAAACAAATTTACTTTTTTTTACATAATATAATAAAAAAGCAAGATGTACATAAATGTTTAAGTAGATAAAGAAGAAATATAATTTAGTTAACAAGAGGTACAGATAATGTTAAACATGAAACCGTAAATTACTTAACAAAGCTTTCTAGTAGTTAGATCTCGGTATGTGAACGAGGTTTCTATCCAAAATAAACATTTTGAACGAGTTATGTTAACATGGTACGCTTTTGGTGACCACCTAAGATAAACTACTTTTACAAAGAATTCGCTTCCCCAACACAAGGGTTGAAGTTACAAGAGACTGACGAAACCCGATAATTTTACAGACTGTATTAAGGCTGGACTAGTTTGTTTCTTTAAGTCATTGTAGATACATATTTACATTTTTTGACATTATATATCTTTATATATAATTACTCTGTTCAAGTGTTTGTCAGTGAACACTTTTTGGTTTTGATGATTTTTTTTGTGAGTATTAAAGTGATTTCGGTTAAGATTTACAAGTGCAATTGCAACGACGATGCTGCAACTGCATTCTCGACTTTTTTACAAGTCTTAAGGTTTTCTGATTTTTAATTATTGATTTATGTAATTAAAATGGTCTTATAATTTAATATCTTTTACAATACAATTTTCATACATTATATTTTGGCTTGTTAAGATATTGTTTTTCAATTTGTACAAGTCTTTGTACTATGAATAGATGTGCCTTATAATGTATCCAAAATATTAATAAAAAATTAAATATCTTTTTTATAAATAAGTATTAAAAAATAACTTAGAAAGCTAAATTAAATATTATTACACTTGAGTAGCTTTTACCTCCGATCTACACAAACAGCTTTATGAGCTTAGCAATTTCTTCTCCCATAAACGCTTCTTTATTAAAAAAAATAAAGAAAATAAAATTTCCTTCCCTTTTTTGCATTAAGTATTTTATAAATTTTGTACATATCAAGATAATAAAATCAGTATAATACATATAAAAATAGCACATTTTTTTTATTTTCAGACTTAAGCGATACTGTAGTTATAATAAACTGTTTCTAATACAATATTATTTTAAAAGCTTCGGTAATATTATATGTTTTATGAGTGAAGAATAAATAATTTTATATGAACAATAATTGCAAGAATGGATGGATATAATCCTATTAGATTTGTTTAACATCTAGAAAATGGAATTTGTTATTTTGTTATTTAGATAAATTATTGTGAAAAGTGTGTTAAACGTCAGCAACAGTGACTGTTAAAAAGTTGTAAAAACCTCTTGTAACATATTTCGGGAGAAAGCATTTTGCTTGGGTCGATACGAAATTCGGAAATATTCGGAGTATTCCATTAAATTCTAATCGAATTTGCTCACTTTTCATATTTCTAAAATTCCAATTTGTGAAGAGCTAATCAAGCTGCACTATAAGTATGCACTATACGTTGATTATAGCATAGCATTGCTATAATGGCCATAACATGGGGTCGACTGACTTATTATGGTGACAATGACCAAAATTTTTGAAAGTATTACATTTCTTTTTTAAAAAGTAAAGAAGTATATGTTACTCGTTATAATTAAGATTTGGACAAATGATAGTACTTTCAAATCGCTCAAGCAAGTATGCATAGTATTCGTTTAAGTAATTTAAAAATATAGATATAATAGATTATCAGAGTTATTATACATAAGGCTTGTTAGCTTTCTTATTATTGTTTAAGGTAAAAATCACAATAAAAATTTATAAAACGAAAAAAACTTGAATTTAATGTTTTTATCTAATATTGTATGATGATATAAGTTTCTTTATTTAAATAGCTTGCAACTGTTATATTATTAATATAGAACAGGGTTACTCTAAAAATGTATTGCAAATCAATAAAACTGTCATCTACAATGCATTTTGAAGCCAAGATATTTGATGTAACAAACATATTTTAAGATATTCTTGTGGTCTAAGTATCTGTGAAGTGAGTTGACTACATCGTAGCGTATACTTGAGAGCAATAATAAATCACATACTGGCGTGGAGCTGCACAGATTTGATAACTTATATTGAAGACTGACTATATTGTGACAAAAGTAAGTTGGTGTAGATTTATTGTTGTATATTTATTTATTTAGCTTCAGGCCCTATCCCTTGCGCCGTAGACAGAGACGACGGAGCGGCAAACGCTACTAATAAACGCTACTAATAATCGTTTGATAAATACATGCATTGTTTACATTATAAGGTTGAGTATTTATATCATTTGTTTTAAATTACTTATTTAACTCTTTAAGTACCAATCGGATTAGAAAAAAAATAATTTATTCCATGGACTGGTTTTGGTTGTATAATTACTTTACAACACTTTGTATATATATATATGAACAATTAGAAATAGTTAGAAATGAGACTTAAAACGTTACTGGATATTAGATGCCCGTTTCTGTTCTTGCTAATTGATTCTCGGGTTTAAGGAATAGTCGTAAACCAATGTTGCTTGATACTCAGCATCTTTTGGGGTGAAGAAAATATTTTAAATATTTTTCGTAACCGTAAAAATCTGATTTAATCTCTTTACAAGTCATTTAATCTTTTTTTATACATGAATATATAAGAATGAGTATATATAATATATACATGAATGATATATATAATATATACATGAATATATAATAATGAGTAATATATAACTAAGTTACAGTATAAAAATCAATTATTAAATAGCCATTATATAAACTTTAATATAGGGTTATAAGATACAAATGGACCACAGTAAATTTATTATCTAAAGCTTAAATTTCTTATCAATCAGGTAATTCAATATTCCTTGATGGATGATGTAATGAACCACCAAATTCTAGAGAAAGCATCAAGTTTGAAGTAAATCTACGATATCTCCTATAATGTCTCCCTCGACGTTCGGAAACTCGCTGACCGTAAAATTGTAAAAAGTGCCATAAATCTCTTCCTACCTTGTCGTACTTTATCAGCTATAAACTAACATTTTTATTTTTATCACCAAAAAGCATTCGGTTAATGTTAAATTTTGTAATATTCAATCTCAAATTATATTTAACCTTTTTGTTATTTAAAACTAACTTCGTTATCATTAATCACATATAATGTGTGTAATATTTCCAAATTTCTAATTGTAAATCATTTTGAACTAATTTTACTGTTTCAAATTGATTCAATTTAAAATGACATTTATTTTTATTTACATAAGAATCTTTTGATATAATATTGCACAAAAACTGAATTTCTAGCTCGATGCAAGAAGCAAAACCAGATGAACCAGATGAATGATGATGATTAATGAAAAACAATGTCTTAGGAATTGATACAAGTACTTAATATATATCATATACTTTGGATGAATTATATCTAATGCACAATTTTAGTCGAGTAATTATCACTCATCCTACTCTGATTCCTAGCTAGGAATAGCTTATAGGGGTCGGCGCAATATGTAATTTTTTTTCAAGCTCTTATATGTCATCTTAGTAATAAATTGCTACTACGTTATTTCATTTTTTTAATCTTTTATTCATATATTTTGCTTCTCTTAAAACCTACTATTCTGTTATACTAAGACTATTCTATTAAATTTCATCAGACTATGACAAAATTTTGTAATGTTACTATTTTATTATATTTAAGCACTTCAAAATCGATAAAGTTAATATTCCAAGTGTCCCAAAATATCCAAAAATTTCATTTAAATCTTGGATTAAAGTTTTAACGAAATAATCGCTATCTAAATATACTTGAAACTAAAAAACAAGCAACTGAAACTACGACAAGAATAACATTTGAGAAGTAAAACTTTATAAATTTTTTTTATCTTTCTTTCGTAATTCGCACTTAATGTAAATTATCATTTAAGGTTTGAATGTGTGCAACATTTTTAACATAATAAAATTTAATAAAAAATTAAATAAAAATATTTATATATTTATGTTTTATGAATACCTTTTAATAATATACCTAGTGAACTATGACTAAAAAAGTCCCTGTTAACAACTAGCAACTAATAAAAATTAATGTAAATTGTACTATGACGTAACATCAAACCTCTTTTTAAAATTAAATAATTTAATATAAAAAAACATACGAACGTAAAACCTCAATAATCATATATAGGAACTAGGTTTTATTTGGGAATTATAATATATTATATGTACCTAAGGAATGTATATAAATAAAAAAATCGTAAATAACTATTTAGTTATTATTATATTACATAAATGTCTTATGTGATATTAAATACTCTGCTAGGCTTAGGCACACAAACGTCTGATGGTTTGGTAGCAACAAATCGCAGGACCTCATTTCTGGTGGCGACGACGGGCATTACGCTCCGAACTTCGGACGATACGCATCGCTTTTGTATGTACATTATTATATATCCTTCGAAACCTGATCAGTTGTGGCTTTTTAAAAAAAAAAGAACCGCACGTAACGTGCTTAACAATCAAATTATTTATTTACGACATTCACAATACACATATAGGAAATAAATGAATCTAACACAGAAAAACAAAACCGCACTAAAAACGGGCAGAGTGATGACGTATTTTCTAAACGATACGTTGCCGATTCGAAACGCGGAGCAAAAGTGTCCGTTCCAATGTTCTGCACCGACTTATATTGTGTTCCCCCTCCACTGGTCTAGATGTTTCCAACAATAAATTTAACTGGCTGTACTCACGTTCATTTATTGAAAATTTTCCGACTTGTTTAAAATACTAATGTAACCCTGATGGGTTTCTTAGTTATGATCTCAGAGCGTGGCAAAACCGTTATTTCAATTTGTGTGACTACGTGAAGTAACTTCTAACATAATTTTACAATTATTTTTTTTTGGAATTGATTTTGTGCAAGAGGTTTTTTATAGGTAAGAAAATAATTTCAGTATTTATTAATATGATGTTTCTTTGAGTATTTAGAACGTATTTTTGTATTTTTTATACTACCATTTAATACGTTTATAGTACATAAATTAGCTTTTTAATTTTTGAATTTTGATAAATTATCCTACACGGTGCTAACATAGATTTGATTATAAATTTGTTTGCTATATTTATCTATGATCATTATCTGACACTGTTATCTGAGCAATATGAAATTTTAGCTTTAGGTAAAAGATTTAATAAGGTCCATCTGTAAAAAAATAACGCTCTAGGCCAGTCATAATACCATAATATTTTATAGATTTCAATCATCTAATAGCAATTACAATTTTATAATTAGCTTTTTTTAATATTGGAAGTAGTTACATTCCAGGTATCCGCATTCGTATTCACAGATAATCGAGAGGAAGAAAGAATTGTATCTCTATCCGTATTCATTAATTTCCGTACAGATCTATTATGGATCTTGCGTCTTATTAACTTTCTATTGATCAGATGAAATGATATTTATAGACATATAAGGTTGAATTAAAAAACTAGTATATTAATTCCATTCTGAGCATTCTTTATTTCTTAAAATCACATATATGGCTTCTCTATCTTGCAAACATTTATCGTAATAAAAGTTCATTATGAAATCTTTTCGAAATATAATCGTCCGTAATATATCTGATGTGATAGAAACTTTTTCAACAACACGTCTGATCCGTAGCCCGTTAATTAAGAAAACTATCCTATGATTACCCGTCACCAATTGACAAATACATACATCACAACCGTTTGCAAAGATGTTCCCGGCCGTAATACTTCATCGGTACTCTTCATAGCAAGTTCCTTTTTCAAGAATAAATTATGGTTTATTCTTCAGGATGATTTCTCTGCAGATAATTTTTTAAAGATTTTGTGTCTTTACCCTTACGGAAATACTTTCCCTCAAAAATTGTAGACTTAGTTCTTAAGTAAGAAAATAAAACCTTATCCGCGGATCTTCATATCAAATATTCAGATCCATATCCGCGAATATAAGATGACAAACGAGGGCACAAATCACAGATGATACGTAATCACCGCCGCCTATGAATTCATGCAACACCCGAGGATTTGCAAGAGCGCTGCCGTCCTTGAAGGGGATACATGCCTTTTTTGAAGGCAGCCATGTCGCATCGACGCAAAAATAAAGCCAAAGAGATGTTGTTCCACATTTTAGTGGTATGTGAAAGAAAGGTTCTTGTAAAGCGCACAGTATAAGATCACCACGCATCTCGGTTGTACGGATGGTATTGGGGGCGATGACGTGCTGTGCGGTATTAAATTCGACGGCAGGTATCAGATCAAATAACTCTTCAGAATACTCCCCGTTGTAAATGCGATAGAAAATGCACGAAGAAGCCACATTTCTAAGCAGTTGCAAAGTACCCACCTGTTCGCAGAGCAACAGGTCTCCGACAATCAGACGATCCGAACCAGATATAAGAGCAGTACTCCATATGTGGTCGAACGTTATTCTTATATGAAAAGACCATAAATACTGCCTCTTTCTATTGTTATCACTCCCAAGTTTTTCAAGCCCTACATAGCATGGCTCTCCAGATGACCACGAGACTTGCAATTGTTCGAAATGTTGAAGCCCAGTATACTGATACTTGACGAGGTTTTAAAAGAAGTGTTCTCGAAGAGCGAAGATATGACAAGTGGGTTTTTTTTTGTAGTAAAAGTGCAAACTTGGGTCTTTTGAACGGATTAAACTGGACATGTTTTAATTTAGCTAATTCTGAAACCATTTCTAGGAAGATATTTATAAAAGATACAACTTTCTTTCGGCACTTGTCGAGGTTTTCGCGAGAAAGTCCTGCGCGGCCGGAATATTCCGCATTTCCATTTTTTTTTTTTTTTTTTTTTATGTTATAGGAGGGCAAACGAGCGTGCGGGTCACCGTTAATATGTGATCACCGCCGCCCATGAACTCTTGCAACATCCGAGGATACACAAGAGCGTTGCCGACCTTGGAGAAAGGAATATAAGCCTTTTTTGAAGGTACCCATGTCGTATCGATCTGGAAATACCGCCGAAGGCAGTTCGTTCCACATTTGAGTGGTACGTGGGAAGAAAGTCCTTGAAAACCGCACAGTTGAAGATCGCCACGCATCCAGGTGGTATGGATTTTAAATGGGGCGGTGGCGAGCTGTGCGGTGGTGAAATTCGGCGGTAGGCATCAGATCGAATAGTTCTTCGGAACACTCTCCGTTGTAAATGCGGTAGAAGACGCACAAAGAAGCCACGTCTCTACGCAATGCCAAAGAGTCCAGCCGTTCGCAGAGCACCGGGTCCCCGACAATCCGAACGGCTCTCCGTTGTACGCGGTCAAATGGTAGAAGCTGATATTGGGGTGATCCGGACCAGAGATGAGAACAGTACTCCATGTGTGGCCGGACCTGCGCCTTGTAGAGCGCAAGTCTTTGGCCAGGTTTGAAATACTGCCTCGCTCTATTGATCACTCCCAATTTCGTCGAGGCCAACTTGGCCTTGCTCTCCAGATGACCACGAAACTGACAGTCGCTCGAAATGTCGAGACCCAGTATTCTGATACTTGGCGAGGCAATAAGAGGAGTGCTCTCGAAGAGCGGTGATACGACAAATGGGGTTTTTTTAGTGGTAAACGCGCAAACCTGTGTCTTGTCGGGATTGAACTGAACGTGGTTCAGTTCACCCCACTCAGAGATCATCCCCAGGGAAGTCTCTATTGAAGACACAAGTTTCTTTCGGCACTCATCGACGTTTTCCCAAGAGAGACCTGCACGACCGGAATATACCGCATCCCCAGTGCTGTCATCCGCATAACAATGTATGTTGGAAATATCCAACATATCATTGATGTGCAGGAGGGACAGAGTTGGGGATAGCACGCAGCCTTGGGGTACACCAGCGTTCACGGGCTTAGGGTCCGAGCAAAAACCGTCGAGAACGACCTGTATGCTCCGCCCAGTGAGGAAGCTGGTTATCCACTTGCATAAACTCTCGGGAAGCCCATAGGAAGGTAGCTTCGTAAGAAGCCCCTTGTGCCATACACGATCGAAGGCTTTTGCCATATCCAGACTAACTGCCAGACCCTCTCCCTTGCTTTCAATAACCGTTGCCCAACGGTGTGTGAGGTATAACAGAAGATCACCAGCTGATCGACCATGGCGAAAGCCATACTGCCGGTCATTGATCAACTGGTGATCCTCGAGGTACGTTAGGACCTGTCGGTTTATAATAATCTCCATTATTTTGGAGAGAAGGGAGGTAATGGCGATAGGTCTGTAGTTAGCTGGGTCCGAGCTATCACCTTTTTTAGGGATCGGATGGACAAGGGCACACTTCCATGAGACCGGGACTACGCCTTTAAGGTAGGAGTGCCGAAATAGACGCGTTAGCACTGGAGTCAACTCAGGGGCACACGTTCGTAGCACCAGTGGAGAAATGCCATCCGGCCCACTCGACTTATGAACGTCCAAGGAAAATAGAGTCTGCCTGATAGTTTTTTGCCGAAAAACTATTTCCGGCATTGAGCTCTGACACCGCGGGATGGTAGGCGGTGTCTTCCCTTGGTCGTCCAAAGTCGAGTTGGAGGCGAAAAGAGTGCCCAAGAGATCGGCTTTCTCTTTTGCCGTGTGGGCCAGAGAGTCATTCCCCATGTGCAACGGCGGTTGGGACGGCTGGCTAAAGTTGCCCAGCGTGGCTTTAGACAGCGCCCAGAACTTGCGGGTGCCAGGCGGGTACTTTGCCAGCTGATCCCCAATTTTGACGACATGCTTGAACTTTGCTCTAGCGATTTGCCGTTTGAAGAATCTGGAGGCACGGTTGTATTTCCTCTTCAGAGTTCGGATTCTTAGTGACTAACGCATTGGCCCAAGCTTGATAAGCCTGCCATTTGCCAGCTGATGCAGCCCTGACAGACGCATCAAACCAAGGCCGCGATCTGCCGCCAAGTGGTACCACAGAGCTTGGTACAAATAGTTCCATGCCCTGAAGTATCACATCAGCTACAGCCGCAGCGCAGTCACTAGGATCGTTGGAAGGGAAACAAATCGGCCCCCATGGGTAGGATGCAAAAAAAGACCGCATTCCATCCCAATCCGCTGACTTGTAGTGCCAAACGCGTCGAGTCGCAGGTCTTGTGCGAGCTGGGCGTTGAATGGGCACTACACTCCGTACCAGACAGTGATCAGAGGACCCTAAAGGAGCCTCGACAACGACCTGGTACTTTTCTGGATGTGTAGTCAGCAGAAGATCCAGCAAAGAGGGCGTGTGGCTGTCCACATCCGGTAGACGTGTGTGCGTCTTTACCAGCTGGGACAGACCATTTGCCAGAGCAAAGTTAAACACAGATCTCCCCGCGTAGTCGGTTGCACGTGACCCTAACCATTCGGTATTGTGCGCGTTAAAGTCCCCAAGGACTACGACTTCGGCGGAGGGAGTCTGAGAAGCAGGTCGTCAATCTTCGCTTGAACGTGGCCCAACAGTTGATCTGTTTGTGCATTACCACTATGGGACCTGTAGAGGCACGCGTAGAATCTGACGTGATCGTCCATGTCCACGCGCAGCCAGAGCACGGACAGGTCCCGACCTTCAAAAATCTGCCATTCCATTGCTGTCATCCGCATAACAATGTATGTTAATAATATTCAATATATCATACACAACATCAATGGATGTGGAGAGGGAAGAGAGGTGGGGATATCACTCAGTCTTGGGGTACACCAACACTCACGGACTTGGGTCCGAACTAAAACCAGGTCGTTCTTGACGAACGTCTTGTGTGCTCCGACTAATAAATAAGATGGTGATCTACTTGTATAAATTCTCAGCATGCCCATTGGAAGGAAGCTTCTAAAGAATCCCCTTATGTCATACAAAATTAAAGGCTTTTGCCATATCAAGATTAACTGCCTTGCTTTCAATAACCACTTCCCAAAGGTGCGTAAAATATAAAAGAAGATCATCACCAGTTCGACTGTGGCGAAAGCCGTATTGCTGGTCATTTAAAAAACTTCGTTATAAGAGGTATAAGGAATAATAAATTTTATCAAAATAATATAATAGTTACAAGTAATGATCATTCTCCTTTAAACTAAAACATTTCAAACTTAACCACTATGCTGAACGTAATCCTTGGTCTTATTGCCTTTTACCTGAATTAAAGAGTCCAAACGAAGGTTTGCGCAAATAATTCTATAATTCTACAATATATACTTCCATACGCTCCTGTAAATCCTCGGATGTTGCAAGAGTTCATGGGCGGCGGTGATCACAAATCATCTGTGACCCGCCAGCTCGTTTTCCCTGCTATTCCATAAAAAAAAAAAAAAAAAAATATTTATTTTATAAAAAAGAGCCTATTTCATTAGCTTCATCTGGAATAGAAACATAGTTTTATTTAAACGACCATTACATTCAATTTAAAAAATAATGATATTGTCAAAGCAAATAATCCATCATCACATTGAGATTGGTTTGAGATAAGCTACAGAAAAAATATCCTTATTACTTACATGTGCTGTCAGTACCTCTCATAGTTCTACAGAATAATAGAATAAAAAAAAATATATATTTACTAAATATATTAAAATATAAAATACATAATATACATATTAAACACAGACTATTTAGTATATTTATATAGCATACATCCCTGAAGCATACATAATTAGGATTATATAGTACAAAATCCTATATTCCAATGCTAGTCTAAGAACTTAGACATGTAAAGCTATAAAGAGAAGAGTTTGTATGTGGTTTACTGTGCGTTTGTTTTTGTATTACATAAGATCAGAGAACATTAGGTTTAGTTCAGGTAACTTTTTTATTGCTGAATAGCAGATAATATAATAACGAGATAAATTTAATAAATATGATACGGATATTAACATATTTTTACAAATCTTAATAGTAGGACGACAAATCTATTATATAAAAATGAATCGCAAAATGTGTTGGTAAGCGCGCAACTCAACAATGCATGGACCAATCTTAACAATTCTTTTTTTTAAATATTCCGTGAAGCCCAAGGATGGTTCTTACGGCGAGAAAAATTCGAATAATTTCCAGGAAAACCCTAAAAGAGCCTTTTTCTTTTTCCTATACAAATATTTTCTAACTAAATTTAGAGTCAATTTGAATTGTATTGCTATACAATAAAGTTCATATTAAATTACAAGCACTCATTTTTGTCTAAACAATGTGGGTGTGTTGCTAACGTCGAAGAGTCAATTCGCACTTTATTGTCTCTGCACAAAGTTTAAATTCAATCAAATATATGTGTGCAGATTCACGCAAATGTGATAATATCGTGAACCCGACCAAATTGAAAAGTCAAAAAATTTAAGAACTATAGATTTGATTGGCCTTGGAATATTCTTTCTTTTGTTTTAATTTTGGAATGCGACATAAATTGTCATCAGTTTTCACGTCATTGCATCTGTCAAATAAACCGCGTTAAAAAGCGTTTATAATATTTAATAATTAATTTTGATTGTTTTATATCGTGTTTTGTGCAAAGTGTTTTAATACCTGTGATTAATAATTATTGCATGTGACATAATTTAGGTGAGTATATTCGATATGCCTCCTATAAGACGAAGTAATTTAGGTAGAAGAACCCGAAATGCTACAAACCAAACTAATTACCGATCTTATCATACTGCACAAGAACGTGACGACCGAAAAGAATGTGAAAGAATTCGTATATCACGAACGCGGGAAGCGAGAGCGAGAGATTCAACCAATAATCCCGAAAGTTTGAATCGAGCTGCTTTCAATTATGATTTGTCAATTGACTACAGTAACCACCAATGTGTTACTATTGGATCTATGAACTTGGTTTGCTCTCATTGTAAGGCAAATGAAGCCAAAGGATTGTGTTGCGCAAATGAGAAAGTGAAATTGATACCATTGGATCTACTACCAGAGCCATTGTACTCATTAGTTTCAGGAATAGAACCAGATTCCATACACTTTTTGTTAAATATCCAACAATATAACAATTGCTTTCAAATGACGTCATTTGGGGCAACAAACGTAGTTCGGGAAAATAAATTGATATGAGTTGTTCAAATAACAATTCAGTAAAGTGGTATATTGTAGAACAATTACAAACTTTATTTCATGAGTACAATCAATTGATTATGTTGTTTAAAACTGCACTGGATCTGATGCCATCTGATAATCACAAAATTGTAATCAGAGCTGATAAAACACCTGTTGGCCAATATGCAAGACGTTTTAATGCACCAACTATTGATGAAGTTGCCATCGTTGTAGTTGGAGAAAACTTGGAATCCCTTGATATTGTTTTACATCGTCGGAATGATCAATTACAACGTATAAAGGAAACACACCGCTCATATGACGCATTGCAATATCCCATTATATTTTGGCAAGGTGAAGATGGCTATGATTTCTCAAACAAGAAGATAAATCCCATTACAGGTAATAAAAAATATTAATTTACCAAGGAGATATATTATCAGTCACTATATTATTTTTTTTTTATTTTCAATGTTATGAAAATCTATTTTCAGGTTCTAAAACCAACAAAAAAGTCAGTTCAATGAACTATTATTCCTACCGCCTAATGATGACAATCACATACTCAAACGTCGGCGATTATATCACAAGTATGTTGTAGACATGTATGTTAAAATTGAAACGGAGAGATTAACATTCATCAGGTTGAATCAGACAAAACTCAGATCTCAAGAGTATATTCACCTTCGAGATGCGATTAATACTGATGGTAATGTACAGAATCTTAGTCGAATAACTATTCTTCCAGCAACATACATCGTAAGCACTCGACATATGCATGAATATGCTCAAAATGCCATGTCATATGTTTGTCATTATGGTACAGCAGATTTGTTCATCACATTTACATGCAATCCACACTGGATAGAAATAGACACAGCCAGAGTCTTTATACAAAAGTTGAAATCTTTAATGGATTTCATTGTGAAACATTATGTGTTTGGAGAGACACGCCGCTGGATGCATTCTGTGGAGTGGCAGAAACGGGGATTGCCACATGCACATATTTTGATTTGGTTAGTTGACAAGATAAAGTCAAATGAAGTTGATGCAGTAATATCAGCTGAAATCCCTAATATAGAAGTAGATCCTGGATTGCATGAGGTAGTTATCAAAAACATGGTACATGGTCCCTGTGGAACTCTTAATCAAAATTTACCATGTATGGTGGATGGTAAATATTCAAAACGATATTCACGGACATCAATATCTGAAACAGTCACTTAACAAACTTATTCAAAAAGTGTTTCCAGATGTTGCTCAAAATTACAGAAACCATGATTGGTTGAGCGAAAGGGCTATATTGGCTGCAAAAAAAATAGATGTAAATGAATTAAATTTCAAAATTCAAGAACAAATTACAGGCGAATTGAGGATATATCAGTTGATTCGGCTACTAACCAAGATGATGTCGTCAACTATCCGCCTGAATTTTTAAATTCGCTGGATTTACCAGGATTGCCACCTCACAATCTTCAATTAAACCTTTAATTATCGTTAGTTATAATGTTGAGAAATATCAACCAATCACGTCTTGGCAACGGCACACGGTTAGCGATTAAAAAATTATTGAACAACGTGATAGAAGCAACTATACTGAAAGGAAAGTATAAAGGAGAAGACGTGTTGATATCACGCATCGCAATGATTCCGACTGACAGTTTCCAGTGCGGCTTGCTTTTGCTATGACCATAAATAAGTCCCAGGGGTCAATTGTATGTTGCCTGTTTCCATGTTGGAAAACCATCAGATTTGTTTGTATTCACCAGGTAATCAAACAAAAAACATTGTGTATCATAAAGCACTACAATAAAAATAAAACAGATTTTTGTTATTATTACGATTACTGAAAATACTTATATATACGTTTTATTTCATTATTCTTTATTTCATCTTATTAAAATGATAAAGTAACATATTAAAAAAAGGATAATTTTACGATTTATTTATCATATTATTTAAAATATTAAATGATAAAAAAGATCCACCAGAAATCTTAATATGTATAAATCACGTGTCACGTTGTTTGTCCGCGATGGACTTCTAAACTACTTAACCGATTTTAATAAATTTACACACCACGTACAGTTTGACCTAACTTAAAAGATATATAATAATTTTCAACTCAATTCATAGTCGCAATATTATTTTATTTGTTTATTATTTTGCAGTTAGCTCCTAATTCTAAAAGATTCTAAAAGATGGCGGTGTCTGTTGACTGTATTGAATAATTACGAATAATGTATCTACCCTACCTACCTCATTCGTAAGTTTAGTGTTCCAAGTTATTTACTAAAAACTTTGTAATTTACAAATAGTGTTATAAATTTGGATTAAATTTAAAAAATAATTTTGTTTCTATTTTTGCTTAATATCTACTGTAAGAAAAAATTATGATTTTCATGACAGAAGTACTCTGAACGTTACCCCTTAAATAGTTTACTACAATGTAATATATCAAAAACAATAGTCACAGCAACGCGTGACCGGGTCTGCTAGTTATATGATAATTATTCAAATAATAATAAAAATTACATTTTCTAATAAAATACTTATTAAAGTGAGTTCTTATTATTGGTGAATAAATAGAATACAATTACAAAAATGTTATAAAAATTACTATAGCAACGGCTACAATGGCAACGGTCACCATACCAATGTTTACCATAACCACAATTACCATAACAACGGGTACCTTGACAATGGATACTAGGACAACGGTTACCTTAGCACCAGTTACCATGGCAACCAGAGTTTAGATGAGGTTGGTGGGGGGTGTAAAAAGTTGAAATTAGAAAATTAAAATTGTCATAAATTATATATCAAGGACTTCAAAATTTTATTGATTACGAAATTGAATTTGATATATTTGAAAAATAAATAAATATTATAAAAATATAATATTTTTTCGTGGTGATCTGCCTACTGGAAATCCCGCCACATTACATAGCGGGTACGCATCCCAATACACAGTACCTTATAGGCGATATGGAAATCTATGTATTCACTGACTGGCATTAAATTTCTCTACTGAAAATTTTAAAAATGTACACTTAATATAACATAGAAATTAAACATTTTGTCAATATAAGAGCTCTAAGCTCATCCAAATCAAAAAAGTGGCCAGCAAAGCGGGCGGGAAACAGCTAGTAAAATAATGTATTCATATAATATTTAAATTTTTACTTGACAGTTTTGACAATTTCAAAATAAATTTGACAATATACTACTCGAATATAAGTAATACCTGGAGTACGGTGCCTTTAAGCGATAAAATCGGGCGACATACATGAGACATATATAATGTCGAAATATATGATACAAAAAAGGAAGAAAAGTTTATTTACTTTATATTTTTTATAATAAAGATTTATTGGAGAAGGAATTGCTAAACTCATAAAGCTGTTTGTGTATATCAGGTGCGAATTTTCTTAGGTGTAATAACTTTTAAATTAGCTTCGAGGCTTAATTTTTTCCATTTATTCATAAAAGTTTATTTCAATAGAAAAGTTGAAGGGTTTTCGCATAGTTTGGATACATCATTATGAACAAATATCCATAGTATAAAAAATTTACAAATTTTAAAACAATTTCTAAACATGTCAAAACATAATGTAAGATAGAATAAATGTAATAATATTCCTTATATCTTCAATGTGAGAAAGTTTTATGATATGTATATATGGAAATACTATTGTGACCGCACAAAACATTTTAGTACAATAAAAATCATATAAAATATTAATTAAAAAACAGACGTTCTTGACACATGTAAACCTTAGACGGGGAACCCACTCAAACACTCACAAAACCAATCGGTAATAATTTCAATGATAAACACTCGCAATTATATGAAAATAAAATAAGTGAAAATATAAACATTTATATACAATAATTTTTAAAAATCTAACAAGTCCTAAGGCTTTAGGACCCTAGTCTGTAAAATTATCGGGGTTCGTCAATCACTTGTAACGTCAACCCTTAACTCGGGTTGAGGGAGCAAATTCTTTGCAGAATAAGATTTTTCTCCTACGTGATCGCCAAAAGCGTACCATGTTAACAGAACACGTTCCAAATCTTTATTTTGTATAGAAACCCCATTCACATATCGAAGTCTAAAACTATGAGAAAACTTTGTGCAGTAATTTAAGATATCATGTTTACAATTATTGGTATTTCTTCTTAGCTAAATTGTATATTTCCTATATATACTTCATTATTTATTTCATAGTATATTACGTTCTTATAACATTTCTGGTGATACCATATTACCATAGAAACAAACCGTATACAATAGAATCCCTAATTTATAGAAATTATTTTAAAAATATATGATTTTTTAAAATACTTTATTATAAAAAATAAAGCTTTTAAAACAAAACATATAACTTGATAAAAACTACATTGTCCAATGTTTTTAACGAGAAAACATATCAACAAAGTTTTAATAGAGTTTTGGATACGTTTTCGTGACTTTTATCTTTTATTAAATGAATGCTGGGTAAATGTAGTCCATCTAAATTTATTACCAACTAATTAAGAATGGTTTCAACTTCATTGATTATTAATAAAGTTAATTGATTATGAATTTATTGATTAACAAGATATTGATACTTAATACAGTAACATAATCATGAATGACAAATAAAGTAACTTATTTGTTTTAAGTAGAAATAATTGTTTATATTATTAATATCATAAAACGATTACAATTTTAAATATCAAAAGCAATGCACTAGAGATATAAGTTCATGTACAAATTAATGTAAACTAATTTATTATCCTTAAAGTATTTAAGCAAGAAATGTTTTGAAGTTATTAATTACAAGCAAGAAGATTTTGATTATCGAGTATATATCTTGTTTCTTGTGTTTCCATTTCCTAAAAGTATCCAAATAGAGCAATAGTTTATTATATCTCTATTTCTGCTGAACGGAAGTTTAATGTGATTGATCTATTCTTTTTGGAATGATACAACTGCAATCTGAGGAGTTATAAGGGAAAC
This sequence comes from Melinaea marsaeus rileyi, assembly GCA_918358865.1. Classification (NCBI taxonomy): domain Eukaryota; kingdom Metazoa; phylum Arthropoda; class Insecta; order Lepidoptera; family Nymphalidae; genus Melinaea; species Melinaea marsaeus. Next base: position 23,955,934 of record OU911085.1, read on the forward strand.
GGATAACTTTCTATAAATTTCTCAAATAAATTTTGTAATGAAAGTACTTTTTCGTAAGCTGTATTTTATGATTGTTGAAATTAAAATACAGAGTCTTAATATATTTAGCAAACTCATTAATTATGTTAAAATTTATTTAATTTGTCTATTAATTGATTTATTTAATGATACTATTTCAAATTGAATATATTTTCAAGCAATATGAATGAATTAAATATATATCTGTAATTATAATGTTACTTTACCACTGTGTTATTTGTGTATCCGATGAGTCGCTCAAAAAATAATCTAGTTTTAATTTTATAAACAAATTTATTAATAAAATATTGAATAACTACTTAAGGAACATGTCCCAACATGACTCAGCAGCTAGCGGTGGGAACTTGAGGTAAACAACAATTTTTTTTTATTTTTTATTTTATTTAGTTTCACGCCATATGCTTTGCGGGGTAGCCAGAGACAACGGAACGCTAAACGCTACGGTCCTTGTATACCTCTTTCCCATCAATTCATTAATCTTCTGTTTCATTCCTTCTCTTACATTCCACGTATTTACTCTTACATTCTATTCCCACTGTTCGCCGTTTTTTTAATTAAGATCCTTTAAATCCTGTTCACCACTGACAATGAACAAGCAAAGACATATACACAGCCCCCTTGTTTGTCCGTACAAGAAAACTGCAGTCAAACACTTATCCCTCAAATATTAATATGCATTGTTGAACAAATTACTAAAGTTGTACATCACCGGATAACTTTACAATATTGTAACGGGGATTAGAAATATAACAGCAGGCTGCACATTAAAAGAAACAATTACAAAATGACAAACACAAATTACTACAAAATACAGACATGAAAGTTCTACATATTATTGATTGTTATCAATAATTATAAAATAGCCTAACATATTTTCCCTGAAACTTTACCTAATGTTTTGATTATTGTGGTGATGGTGGTATTCTTTTCAAATCATAGTTCTGCTAAACGCTAATAAATAACTGATATATAAAACCGCCGCAACCGCCGCGCGTTGCGGACGTCTAGACGGTTGACCATCATAGAAAAAATATAAAAATAATAATAAATAAGTGTAGTAAAGAAAGGAATCGCTTAATGTGTTTATAAGTTTACGATTGGGAATGTTTGTTTCTGTGCTATTGGTCGGCAGTGCATGATAAGAAGGTCGCGCAAGAAACAGTGGGTCAGTTTATGGACCGCGGTACTCCTGGTAAATAAGAAGAAGTGCTTCTCAGACAAAGAACGCAACTTCAAGCCTTCACACAGTGTGACTAGCAGTGGATTTGTAAAGATATGAAACTTTGATAACGTTTTGAAGATCACAGAATCAGAATTGGAAAAGCATTAAATTTTTTCACCGCGAAAATGAAAGCTTACAGACTTACTACGAAGATGGAGATTACATGCGCTTAACAAATATTAAAAGAAGTACAATAATATCAAGAAAGTTTTAAGTAATTTAAGTAATAATTGCATCCTACCTGCGTTATTTTTTACACAATCGTAATTGAAGTTATCCGTAGTGTATGTCATAGACAAAAGGATTTACGTCGCCTGGTTTCATCGGCGCGGGTTCAAATCTCAGTATATCGGAGGAACTAATTATTAGATTTTTGTTGATTTATTTTATTAATTTAAATTTGTTATTTTTATTGATTTTTTTTGTTGTAATTATTATATTTTGACATGTCTATATTATATAACTTTAAGTGAATAATTTAATATTAATTATAATATAATCAGTTTTTCGACATATCTTTTTAAATGAATAATTATTATTAATAATAATAATAAATTTAAATAATGAGTGTAAATTTGACATATTGTATTGTTTTGTATTGTATTTACTTGTATGTTATAATATGAACGAATGCGGCATTGTGGACCGCCAACCAACACGCCATGTTCCGAACGGCGGGAGGTGGAGGACGAAGCTACAAATAGCTACGTGGAATGTAAGAAGAGGAATGGAACAGAAGATGAATGAATTATTAGATGTGATGGATGACAAAGATCTGGATGTTATTTGTGTGTCTGAAACCAACGATACGACCGATTTGTCTGACAACCGGGTCGCTATCTGGGCTGGGGTTTCAGAGGGTGAGCGAGGTTGCCAAGGTGTAGACGTGTTGTTGTCCTCTCGAATGGTTAATGCAATGGTAGAATATAAGGCCATCAACCCGAGGCTTCTTTGGGTTCGCTATAAGCTGGGGATAACAAGAGAGTATTCTTGTTAGGCATTTATGCGCCAGTAACCTCAACTCCAGTGAGCGAGCTCGAGGAGTTTTGGGAGAGTGTCAGGGATGTTCTAAGTAGTGTCAGAGGTAATGAAAAGTTGATAGTATGTGGAGATATTAATGGATGGGTTGGAACCGCGCGAAGTTTCCCCAAGGAAAACTAGCAACAATTTAGACTCTGTAAGACCAAAGGGTATAACAACATTCTTTATAAAATGTTAATAAGCATTTCAAACAATTCCTAACTTTGAGATTAGGTCATGAATTATCGTGGTCTCGTCGGTGTCATTTATGAATTTTGAACTAAACTTGTAACCTGGGTATAAATTCTTTGTGAAGTAAGTTTGCCTCATGTGATTTATTTATGTTATTTAACATGAAGCTATTAAATGGATGAATTTGACAACAACAACTTAAAAATTTCTAACTTTATGATTTCAATACCATTTTATATAAATATACTTAGTGAACATTTTTCATAAAACAACAAATATTGTAATGAATTTCAAAACTCTTAAAAGCATATGCTTCTAAGAGTTTTAAAATTCATGTAAACTACATAGTTTACATAAAAATAACATACATTGACTTCGATTCTTTGTAAGTCATTTTTTTAGTTATGTTTCAGGCGTATAACAAGTAACTCGGCACAAAACCACGTTAATTCATGTGTATCAGATAACTTTTAATAAGGTTCCGTACACATCCGTGACCTGCATGTTTTTATATAATCATAATATACAGTAGAAATTTAAGCCAGAACATATTTTTTGAATTTAAATATTCAACGCACGTTAATACGATACTTACTGGGACTAACAATCTGCTACTAGGTAAGTTATGTGCTGCCTCAGGTTTCGAGACCAGAAGAGTGATGACACATTTTTTATTTCAAATAGACAAACACTGAACTTATGAAGTTGCAAGTTTCAAACAATAGGTCCCTGCTGAACCGGCAAGAGACTCCCTAGATACTCTTTTATCATACTATTAATATACTTTATTTTTATAATATTACCTATTAAATCACAGTCTTAATTGATATGTGAGAGCAAATAAAAATAAAAGCAAATACTCAAAAAAATGCTAGAATAACTGAGTACGCTAATATTTTTTCTATTTTGTTCTTACATTCACAACATGTTAAATGCTACTCCTAGAATATTTATTATTAAATTCAATTCAATTTTCAAACCTTTGTTATTCGAAAACAGTCCATAAAGGTAACGAAATTTTGGTTATAAATACAAACACATATTTAAGTAAAAACATTTCCAAAATTACTGGTATTAAGTGTAAGCCAATCTCTTTTGGTCATATGTTGTTTGTTCTGTTCATCAAACACAACAAACAACACGTTTTTACAAGAACTCCAAAATTATCGTTTAAGAAAAACGAAGGATAGATCAAAACATATCCCAAAGAACACTAATATGATTTTTTTATTCAGGAATTTAAAAATATTATAAAATTACATTTACTTTACGATACATCAAAGCATTGTGCAGATTGTTGTACTAATTTGGTTTGAGTTTAACATGTTCTTTAGTAGTATCTCTGATTAAAAATAGCAATTGTTTACTCATATTATTTTTTTTGTATTAAATAATTGATGCAGTTATTTACCAAGCCATAAATTTCTGCACATTTAACAACGTGAAATCTTGTGCAATTGTAATGGAAAACTAATTTTATAAAAGAATACGTGGAATTTAAATAAAAGTTGAAATAAGTCAGTAGCTTTTAACCACCGATTTCATCAACTCTTTTCCCCCTTAATAATGTCTAACAATAGTTTTTTTTATTATTAAAAGACTAACCTATTTGCTTTTACCACTAAAACAGAAAAACTGGAATCTGGAATTTTAATAAAGTTTCAAGTATCGATAATAAAGAAAAGCTTGATAGGAATAAGATTTGTTCGTATCCCTGAATATTCAAAATTTTATAGAATTTCATTAAAGTAATAAGATATATAAATGTATATTCTAAAATTTTATTTTATAAGTCTAAATTATAATTAATTAACTTACGTGAACTTCAAAACATTATTTTTAAACAGGACTTTTTCTTTACATCTAACAAGGTGGAAGGAATTGATACATTCATGTATCGTCGTATAGCAATCTATTACCGACAAAAAAAAATTATATAATTTTATCACAATCTACCCAAAATCATATTTCTATCAGTGTCCCTTAATTAATACTTTAATTTGTACTGACTCCCGATATTAGTATTATCCAATAACAACACAAATACCAAGTTAATAAAGCTTGATTAAGAGAGAATTCCCTAAGACAAAAAAACTGCATAATATGTTATACTTTATTTACAAAACACCTCTCAGATTTCTTTTGATTTCGAAGTTAAATGCTAAGTAAGATACATTAAAGAAACGTGATAAAAATATAATCTTAATGATATTGAAATAATAAAATAGATTGGTAAGGACTCATAAATGTATGTTCGGAAACGAATATCTGAAAAGATATTCTAGTTTTTCTTTCGAATAGTTTAGCGATAGTAAGGAAATAACTAAGATCTAGCATTACGGCAAAATACCACCACTGAAGCAGACAATCAGCAATATGATAGAGGGTTATCAATAGGAACTTGAACGCCGAAGATATTTTATCAACGTCGGCTAAGCAGAGAACCAAAAAGGCAAGAAAGAAGAGGAACATTAATAAGCTTAAAGTTTTTTTTATAAGACCAATCAATTGTTTACTTAATACGTATTAATAACTGATCACTAAGATTAAAATAATAGACAGAAATTTATATAAAAATGTTGTATAGTTAAGATGTATATGAAACTATCTCTAACAGCTTTAACGTTTACCCGTTGATAATCTACCCTTTATAAAGGAGTTAAGTAAAATCAAAACAAAGGTACCACGGTGATTGGATAAGACTCGTACAGTGGTGTAATAGTTGCCTGCAACAGATGCTTTGAACTCATGTTCATAATTAAGAACACGTTATGCAAGCTTTGACTTTGCTATAATTATAAAACATGAATCGGTTTTTGTAAAGTAGAATATTACGTAATATTTCAGAGGCACTGATATTTTTTAAGACAAAAAAATTTAAAGAATTTATATATTCTTCATAAAAAAATATAGCAATATATAAATAAATAAATAAAATGTTTTAATTAACCTGAATAAGAGATATGATGATTATCAGAAACATATGCTTTAAAGCGTTTGTAATAAATACAGAATCAGAGATATTGTAACATTGTATTTATTAAACTTTTTATTTTAAAAACGAAATTTGGGTGATCTAAATTATTATATATATGTATATATATATATATATATATATATATATATTTAGATCACCCAAATTATATAAGAATATTTTGATTCGGGGTTGTTCTGAGTACTTAATTTTCGTTACGATAGTTTTACCAAAAAAAAAATATTCGTGTTTTTCATAGGAAAGAAGTAAATAAGGTGTTCACCAAAATACAATACACAATATAATTAGAAAGAACAAAGAAACAATATTTATATTCTTTTATAATCTCAATGTATGTAATAAATTATAAAAACTATACAGATTAAAATTTGTGATCCTTGTGTTGAGCAATTGAAATAAATGTAATATTTTTAAATCAGATAAAATATTATGAACCAGTTATTATTTGGTAGTTAAAAGCAATATAATTATTATATTAACAACAACAACAGAGATATTTAACATATAAATTGTTTATTTAAATGTTTAACTTTCGCATTTAATTACATACTAGAATTAAAATCATCGTATGTATTTTGTAGATTATATTTTACGAGTGCTGGTCTGTTATTATGAATATTAAACTAATAACCACAAACGTTACCATTAAAACTATTATTACTTTTCATTGTTAATATTACTTAATTGGAAATGTTTCTGAATGTTTTTAATATCTGTATGTATTTGTTATTAAGTAAAAAATATCTATTTTGAATTTACGCCCTCGGGATTTAAATATAAACATATCTAGATACAGCGCCTCTATGAATTAATATAGTGTTTATTTTTCACTGTTGTTCTAATTAAAGTGAAGTGTTTGAATAGAGCTGCATTGTGTCTCGTAACATTGAGATGAGATAATGTTTCAGAAGGTTTTTAATTCAAAATGAGTTGATGTCATCGTAGTACAAGTTCAACAAACAATAATAATCCTGACTTGTATACTATCAAAGACTTTCCGGTTTTTAATTTATGGATTTTTTTCTTAAGGTTCACTTCTTTTACTGTCAACTTTTAACAAAGTTAAGTTAAAGTCGGGGTAATAATTTTTTTTTCTGGTATTTGGAATATTTCCAAATATTACCTCCATTTAATGAATGACACGTTCCTGACCACTTAATTTTAAAAATATCTCATTTGATAAAATAAAATTCAAATACTTATACCATAGACCACGTTGATTTTGTGTGTGTCGCCTTGAATTATTAGTTGAGCCTCATCCATACTCACTGGCCATCGCCAACGAATTCAGATCGATTAGACTATCTCGTTCCGCTATCCAGTCTCAGCCGTGTATCTCGGGATATCGAACTATCTCCTATACTGTTTTCTACTAATAACTTATTTTTGTAGTAAAAATAAACACATTTTATTTAACATCAAATCAAGCTAAAAAAAAATTAAAATCAATACAGATAACAAATATAAAATGAATTATTTTCTCTTTGTTACGTAAATGAAAACAATATTATACTTAAATATATTAATAACTCAATACTATTTATGTTATCTTCTGTATTTCACTTTATCGAGTCTTAACTCAAGTAGAAATGTACGTTACTTTGCTAAAAAGTAAATCGTCATTCCATAAAAGTACTTATTTCTTGTACTTCCAACGTGATCTTGTTTTATATGTACAATAAATTACAACAATAACTAATAATAACGGCAACATTTAAACCAATTTAGTTGATAAATGTAACAAACTTTACAAAGTTATTATTCTTGTGCCAAAGTTTATGTGAAGTGTCTAGACGCAATCAGTTGCTCAAGAACAATAATAAATTATACATCTAGTACATACGTAAGAATTAATGAAAATATTTTTATTACTTCACAATATATTTAAAAAATAAAATCCATTTTTATCATACATTATAATAAAAAAACATGCCATGAGAAACATTACTAAAAATAACTTTTGACGTGGCAAATACTAAATAATAAAAACGAAAAATATACATTAAGCCAGAATATATAACTCGGGTCTCCACATATGATCCCGGTTTTTTAATATAAAGTGTTAATTCTATTTAATTGAGATTTATTCAATGATTTTGGTTCCATTTAACGTTGCCACCCCATCCACTGAGTTCTTGACTATGAAATTACTATTGCAAAATATATATTTTTTCAACATGTAATGTTATTTAAACAGCTAAGAATATAGACGGTAGTAAGGAAATGAAAGTTTACATTTATAGTGTTTTAAGTCAATTACCTAATTTGGAGTGTTTCTAAAAAAATATGACATAATAAATGACGCTTAATAATGATTTACATATTATACAATATAGTATATAATATATATTTAAATAGCAAAAAGTTTCATGAATACATCTTCATTTCAAACCAATTTTCATTTTATTTTTCTCAGTTTCAAATAGATGTTGGTTAAAGAAGAACCTAAAGACTTCAAGTTAAAAAATAGACGATAAGTGTGATTCAATATTTAACCAATTTTTAATTGACGAACCCTTCTTTGTTAACGAAAGTATTTCTTAAAGCGGACAGATTATTAGTATCAGAATGTTTCCAATGTTTTTATTACACCTTTTAGTAAAAAATTTAAATGTAAGTTTTCAAACAATGAAATAAAAAACATGTTTAACATGTCGTTTTCTTTTTACTCTTTTAGATTTATAACTCACTATTCTCCAAACCAAACCAAAGCTTATTAATTAAAGAAGATATATAATAAAAATGGACCGAAATTCTTATTTTTACTAGTTATTGAGTATGAAATATTTTTAATTTGAACATGAATCTTCTCCGTTCCCGAAGACAGATATAAATCTTAAAAGATGTCGGTATTTCGATAAAAACACCCAAAAGCAATTTAGATTTTGTAAATAATAAAAGGAATGGCATATTCTAAAAAAATGTTCAAGTAAGGTTTTAAATTAATTTAGTGGTCCTTGAAATTTATAAATTAAGAAATATTGATTGTGAAAAATTCGTGACACGTTTGAGATAAATGAGATTTTCCTAAAAGTATTCCGCTGTTACCAAAAGTTTATTGCTTAAACTAAAAATTAAAATCATAAATATTTTTTTTATATTATATATTTTAAACCTTTGTCACACTCTTATAATAATAATAATAGTGAAGATTACTAGATTTACCAAGTAACTATATTTTGAGTGAGTAATTGTTAATCATAATAATTTTGTTTTATATTTGTTATAAGTTTTACGAAGCTCACGAATAAAATATAGTTGTCACTTTGAAATTTAAGTTTACCAATGCTTTGTGTTAAACTCATACTATATTTTTTAAACATAAACCTATTAAGAAATTGATATAAAATGTCCTTTGAATTTAAAGCTAATATAATTTTCGTAAATTACTAAAAAATTAAGGCTGTCTAACTAACAATGATCCATGAGGATTGCGAGAATGATTAATATTTCAAAAAGTAAACTGGAAGCGAATTTATTTTAAATAAAAAATAGTCCGTCGCATGTTTATCATTCAAATAATTCAGTATTTCATTCCGCAGACGTTATTGAACTATTCGAAGCTTTTTAACATAACATTATATGATTATTTTCAATTAAATTAAATGGTGAATTTATTTTAATGAACAGTTTTTACGGAAACCACGATGAACCATGGTTAATGCAATTTCATCTGATATACACAGTACAGTGCGTAATTGACTCAATCCAATTATGTGAAATTCTGCAAAAGTTTAATCAAATGGAAATTGCAATTATTGTCCTAACAAATATTTTTATTACTCAATGTGGTTACAAAACAGAAGGTAGAGTTTTTTAAAAGACTATCACTTTCATTTATTCATCCTTTATGTTTGTTAATAATGATCTAGTACATATTTTTTTATTTTCTTCACTGATTTCAAAACAAACAAATCGATTGTTACTACAAATTTAAATGTATGTATAATTTGTAGAATATAAAGGAAATTATTACTTTAAATACATCGATAATAATAAACATACCAAAATTAACTTTGAGCAAAATGTAGTCAGTCTTTAATATAAGTTTTCAAATCTGTTCAGCTCCATGCCAGTATGTGATTTATTATCGTTCTCGAGCAAACGCTACGATGTAGACAACTCACTTCACCAAATCTTAGACCACAAGGATATCGTAAAATATGTTTGTTAAATCAAATATCTTGGCTTGGTTTCAAAGTATATTATGGATGACAGTTTTATTGATTTGTAAAATATTTTTTGGGTAACTCTTTTTCTATATAAATAATGTAACTAATGCAAGCTTCTTAAAAATTAAAACGTTTAAAATCATAAAAGAAACCGTAATTCGTAGTTTTCCCGTTTTACCGTTTTATTCTTTTGTAGTTTTTACCTTAAAAAGTAAAAAAATTATATAATGAACCTTATGTATGTATAAGTATTATGAAGAGAAAACTTTTGTTTTTGTGTAATATGTAATAAAACATAAGTATACAAGAAAAATCACACTAAATAAGAGATACTATGTAGCTAAAAAAACATTTTACGACAAGTATAAGGGTTTTATGTCCACTAGAAGGTAGTCCTGCATGGTTTATCTAGTATACAATATTAAATTTTATCAAAAACCGTCAAGTAGCAATTTGTTTGTGATGAGCAAAGAAACAAAAAAAAATGCTGATGTTTAATCATGATATTAAACCAGTGAAAAGTCAAAAATAAATAAATATTATTTAAAAAAATGATATTTAAGTTTAGAAAAATAGAAAAAGAACTTTGTAGAAAAATGCTGCATAGAATAAATAAATGAGATAAATTGAATGACATATATCATACCATATAATTTGATTTTGTAAGTCCTTTACAAATGCCTGACTTGAAGACTTAACATCCACTTCCATCGCTTAATTCTGTTATTCGTAACCCGTATCCGCGAGACGATGTCTCGTATATCGTAGGACACATCGTCTCACGGCACATACAATTACAAATTTAGGTTTAGGATTAGATTATAAACGTTTGGCATTTTTCACTGTTATAATATTACATTTCTTTCTAGTTTTATACATATAATTAAGTGGTCTAATTCAAATATAATTTAATGAAATATTCAGAATGATGCCGCCCTGTAAGCCCTTACCCAAGAAAAAAGGTTTTCTCCCGGAAAATGTTACAGATGTTTAAAATATGTTTAACAATTTCGTTTTCTGAGGTTCACTTATATATATTTCACAAATAATTCAATATTAATAAAAAAAATGTATAAACTTAAATGTATAAGCCTTAATATTTACTTCTTTTTAAGTCGTTTTATCATGTTTAAAAATATATATATAGGTTCAAACTTTTGAGAACATGTACCTGTGTTTGTTAACTCAGGATATTGATATTTTTCTCAGTATAAATAATTTCGTATAATAATTTTAAAAAAACACCACTTTTCGTTACGGTAAAGTCACTTAAGACATTTTCAAAATGAGTAGTGTTGAAAAATTACACACAAATTAGTTTTGTCCGACGTGTTTTATTGAAGTGATGTCTTGAAAGGACAATAATTATATAATAATATACACTGTAAGTCATGTGCCTGCCCCAAAGATCACACCGATATAAGTATTTTTTATTTTAAAATTCATAAAATATAAAAGTAATTAGTACATTTTGAGACATAAGTGAGTATAAGTAAATTAGATTTAAATACATTAGTTCAATTTATTTTCTTCATAAAGAGGAGTGATTATTTCTCAGAAATCGTGTTTCGTTTCATTTTTTTTTAATAACTGGTTTATAACAATATAATTACGCAAGTCCATCATATCAATCGATAGAGTGAGGCAATATTTCAAGCCTGACCAACGACTTGCGTTCTATAAAGTGTAAAACCGACCACACGTAGAGTACTATTTTCATTTCTGGGCCGAATCACCCCCATATCAGCTTCTACCTGTTGACCGCGTAATAGTGATCCGCAAGCTTGTTTGCCCTCCGCTAATATAAAAAAAATAACAAAATACTTGAAAACACGTAATCATGATTTACTTGATTTTTTTTGTATAACGTAGCGTTTATAGGGTAAAAATGAGCTCATAAAACTATTTGTACAGATCAGAGGCGAAAGCTACTCAAGTGTAATAACATTTTAATTAGATTTCTGGATATTTTTTTTCCACTTATTTTTAGAAGTTTCTTTTAATAGATAACTGTGATTATGAAGGGCATTTTAATATTTTACATACATCTTTAAATACATCTATAGTAAAAAGTATAAAAAAGAGTAGTATAAATTCTAAGGCAATTCCGAAACGTGCAAAAATTTATATAAACGTGAATTTAATTTATAAATCTTAGACGGAGAATCACTCTAATAATCACAATAACTATCAAAGTCTATTATTATGAGAAGTTCATTAAGGAACACGTACAGAATAATAAATGTGAAGTAATGTATGTGAAATAAAAAAAAATAAGTAAATAGAATAGAGAACTCGAGTTGGGGAAGCGAATTCTTAGAAAAAGGCTTTGGTCCTTGGTAGTCGCCCAAAGCGTACCATGTTAACATAACTCGTTCCAAATGTTTAGTTTGGGTAGAAACCTTGTCCACATACCGCGGTCTAACTACGGGGAAAGCTTTGTGAAGTAGTGTAGGGATCCATGTTTAACATTATCGATACCTCTTGTTAACTAAATTGTTTCTTACGTATGTCTAATTCATTATTAGACTTTGTATTTTTCACCCATTATATACTTATATTTTTTCTGCTCCATGAAACAAACATAATAGCATAAAAACCATCTATCATTTGGGGGTGGTAACATAAAAATATATCTTTTTTAAATATGTACTTCCTTGTAAAAAACATAACTTAAGACAAAACATGTAACGTTACACAAAACTACACTGTCCAACTTCTTTTAAAGTGTGAACACATTAACTGAGTTTTAATTGAGTTTTCGCAACTATTTCGTAACTATTATGTTATTTTTTGGTATGTATACTACATAAATATTGTCGGTTTATTACGAACTAATTAAGATTAATATCAACTTCATCGCATTCTATAATTAGATAATGAATATAATAACATAATTATGAATGATAAATAAAGTTAATTATTTGTTTACAATAAAATTTATTGTATTTTGGTGTTCGTGTATTGCAATGCGTATAATTTAAATATTATAGTAAAACACTAGAGGTGTTAGATCATTTATAAATAAATAGAAACTAATTCAATTATTCTATAAGTATTTAACATAGAAATATTTTTTGAAGTTATAAATTGCACCACAGAATCTTTGGATTTATATATCTTTTCCCGTGCTGCCATTTCCTAAAACTAGCCAAATAAATGAACAGTTTTGCTAAACGAAAATTTAATATGATTGATATATTCTCTTTGTAATTATAAAACTGCAATCTTAGGGTTCACAAAAGAAACGTTAAACTTTCAACTGTATATATATTTTTTAATTCTTGAAAATAATATATTGTCTATATTTAGCGAATTTATTTGTTATGTTAACATTTGTTTAATTTCTTCACTGCCAATCGTATAACGTAATATGTGTTTAATTTTTATTATTACATGTATTTATGATAAGACCTAGTATTCCAAATCTAGTTCTAGTTCTCTAGAGCTGTTATATATTTTGCGTCCACATTTAACTCAAAGCCTCTACTAATAAATATCTTACGATTTTTATAGAAACAAATGTAGGCTCAATTGAATTTTATATACAAAAAATATTTTATTTTTGCTTCCCCAAAAAAAAACTAAGAAAAATTCAGACCCTGTAAGGACAAAGGGTATAATAGCACTATTTATATGTTAATAAGCATTTCAAACAATTCCTATCTTCGAGATTAGGTAATGAATTATCGTGATCTCGTTGGTGTTATTTATGAACGTTAACCTTTATTGGTTACCTGGAAATAAATTCTTTGTGAAATGAGATTGCTAGAGTTGACCTAATTATTCAATATGGTAACATTACATTAAGCATTTAGAAGTATAACTATGGCAAAAACAAAATTAATAATCCTTACTTTGTGAATATTATTAATAGTTTTTGAATACCGTTTTTCATAAATGTACTTGGTAAATATTCTTCATAGTTAAATGTAATTTCCTACTATCAGTTTTTCCAATCCGGCTTTTAAATAAAAATAATGGTTATTGGCAACAACTGTTTGAAAATGATATATTTTATTAAAGTTACGATTCAGGCGTATAACAAGTAACGCAGCACAAAACCACGTAGACGAAAAACGATCTCGTGTGTATTAGATAACTTTTAATTAAGTTTTGGTACATGTCCACCGTGACCTGTATGTTTTTACGTTATCAAAGTTGGTTAATTTTGTCTGAGTTTTTCTAATATGCAGTTATAGTTGATAAGTGTGCAAATAAGAATTAAAGTCAAGAGTACTCAAGGCTAGATTTAGGATTAACAAGATATTTATTGGTACTACTAAAATGTATATATACTAGCGAAGTATTCCAAACCATTTATATAAGAATTTTATAAATGTTTATTTAACAGGATATAAGAAAACATAATTTTCATTCTGGATGTAATATGTTTTCAATACAAAGCATAAAGGTAACGAAAAATTAATGATAAATAAAGTCACCAATCGTTTAGCTAAAAAATATTTTAAAAACATCCTAGACATAAGTAACATTAAGAATAAGTAAATCTCTTTTAGTGACCGTGTGCTTTTTTTTGTGGTTTATAAACACAGTTAACTAACAAAACTTTTTAAAGGAGCTCTGAAATTATTATTTAGGAGAAACGAAGGGTAGATCAAAATATATCACAATTTAAAACAAAATATAAAACAATTAGTTCTGCTTTATGAAAAAAATAATTTTATTTTATTATTATTAAATTATATTTTATTCTTTATGATTATTTAATTATACTCTACTATTATTGTTATTATTATCAATATTTTTAAATAAGTTAGTTTTCGTTAGTTACTAACGTCTATTGTGTGCACCTACTACACCCTGTCTCCAACACCACGGGTCGACTGGTAAAGAATTCCAATAGGCATTAAGTCCGCCCTTTGTATTCCTTAGTTTTAGGTAAATACAATAAAGTTTAAATAAACAAAATAAATATAGAATTTGAATAACTTGAACAAAGAAGAAATAAATATTGAACTAATAACTTGAACAAAGGTTCAAGTATTAAAGATGAACATGCATCCGTATACATATTGTATCCTTAAATTCTATTTTAGATGTTTATATTATGAATTAACGTAGAATAAATAAAATAAAAAAATAATTATATAACTAAATAAAATATGATTATTGATTATACAAATCTATCTCAGCTATAAAAAGTACTTTATTCTCCTCTAGTGCGTTAACTTAAAATATTTTATATTAACTGATTCATCAATGTATCTATTATCGTCACCCTCGGTCCATGTTCCTGGTGGTCCATGGTTCTTTCATAACTCATTCATTCATTTCATAATTTAATTTAAATACACTTTAACGAAAAGCTGTAATATTAATATTGATATAGAGATTTAAAAAATTGCTAACCAATTTACATCCTGAATCTATATATATGTTAGCGGTTAATTGCCTTGCAGTAGTCTCTACATCGATTGGTCCCGGTACCTATATTGCCAGAAAGAAGCAGTGGTAAATATTGTTATTACTGATAGGTTGAGGGGTTTGTTTGAAAGTATTTAATTGTATATTATATCTATAAAATAAAATACCATAAACTGTATATAATATTTATAACTTTATATAACATTCTGGATTTGCTTAGAAACCATTTCGATCACTATACGAGTATATCATTATCCTGTTCCTATCTTTATCTTGTTACTTATTCTTATTGCTGTCCTTTTTATATCATTATACCTATCCTTATTTTTACTTCTATCTCCTATTACTATTACTTTTCTATTTCTTATTCTTATCCATTTTTGTAAACAGGATATATATTTGAAGATTTCCACTTAGAGGTAAGTGCAGGAAAACGCCTTGATTGTAAAAATATGACAATCGAAATCAATTAAAAATTTTATTACATTTTATTAACATAATTTACTTAAAATTACACGTCTGTCCCTTAGTTAATTATTTTGGTTTTGTAGTGACTGATGTAACAGTAACGAGAAATATTACCCCCGAGGGGGGTGGCCTGCTGCCTAATGGAGTAGTAGTGGAGTAGTATTCACAGAATAGAGACTTGGACACTTTAAAATATTTTGCCAAAGCCTACCCGGTACGGAACAGAAAAAGACAAAAAAGAAGAAGAACACTAACAAAATTAAATTTCTTAAATCCTACAATAAGACTAATAAATTACTTAATTCGTATCAATAACACAGGCACACAAAAAAAAAAAAGTCATGAACCAGAGGGGAGACCCCATTATTCTTAGGTTTTTGGGGTCGCTGAAACCGAATATGACAATAAAAACTAATTTTAAATGCCAGTTTTCCCGCTAGCACCCCCTTACTACCTCTTAAGGGGTGAAAACTGAAATTTTTGTATAAAATCAAGATAGATATGTATTTCTACGTTTTTTGGGATGCTGAAACCGAAAATGATAATTAGAAATAAATTTATGACCACTATCACCCCCTACCACCCCTTACGGGGGGTGAAAATTTAAATTTTTCTATAAAGTCAAGATAGATGTGTATTTCTACGTTTTTTGGGATGCTGAAACCGAAAATGATAACTAAAAATAAATTCATGACCACTATTACCCCCTTACCACCCCTTACAGGGGGTGAAAATTTAAATTTTTCTATAAAATCAAGATAGATGTGTATTTCTACGTTTTTTAGGATGCTGGAACCGAAAATGATTACTAAAAATAAAATTTAAGACCTCTATCACCCATTAACACCCCTCACCAAACCATAAGACTGAATCATGATTTTTGTCCTATTCTTCACAAGTTTTTTCACTTTTTGTTTTTTTTTTTTTTGCTTTCTATTTAATACTACTTATACTGTTATCCATCCGGCAGTGTTGTAAAACGCTTAAAATATGCTGAACCTAATTCTATGCCTCCGAAATAGAATTGTTACTATTTTCCTGAAAATTTAGGAGACTAAAAGATGCTGAACCTAATTCTATGCCTCCAAAGTAGAAGGGACTATTTTCCTGACAATTTAGGAGACTACAGTGAGGAGCAAGATGCAAGGTTCCATCAGGATTAGAGTAGAATTAAATCATGAATATATATCAGACACTTCTGATCGACAAAGCATTTGAATTTCTAATATAAGAGCGAGAGAGAGAGTATCCTCAAACTAGTTTGATAAACATGTCACTTACTGTAAATCGTTAAAATTTCTTCATACACCTTGATTTTATACAAAATTGAAACCCCCATTAGGGATGGTTAGGGGGTGGTATTGAGTAAAAGAGGTATCAAATTCACTTTTGGTTGTCATTTTCGGTTCCAGCATCCTAAAAAACGTAGAAATACACATCTATCTTGATTTTATAGAAAAATTTAAATTTTCACTTCCTGTAAGGGGTGATAAGGGGGTAATAGTGGTCATGAATTTATTTTTAGTTATCATTTTCGGTTTCAGCATCCCAAAAAACGTAGAAATACACATCTATCTTGACTTTATAGAAAAATTCAAATTTTCACCCCCCGTAAGGGGTGGTAGGGGGTGATAGTGGTCATGAATTTATTTTTAATTATCATTTTCGGTTTCAGCATCCCAAAAAACGAAGAAATAGACATCTATCTTGATTTTATACAAAAATTTCAATTTTCACCCCTTAAGAGGTAGTAAGGGGGTGCTAGCGGGAAAACTGGCATTTAAAATTAGTTTTTATTGTCATATTCGGTTTCAGCGATCCCAAAAACCTAAGAATAATGGGGTCTCCCCTCTGGTTCATGACTTTTTTTTTTTTGTGTGCCTGTGTAATTGTTCATTCAGATTGTAATACTCGTAATAGACAGTTTAGAGTAATAGAGGTTTAGATTAAAATTTTGTGTAATTTATATATATATGAAATGGCTTTGAGCTTAATAAAATACACAATATTAATATTGATAAGATTTGAATATTCCTTCCTATAAATAAGGAAGTTAAGCCAAAACAAAGGCACCACGGTTATTGGATAAAAGCCTTACAGTGGTGTAATAGTTGCCTAAAACAGGCGCTTTGAAGTGGTGGCCATAATTAAGAACACGTTATGCAAGCTATGTTATTAAAATAATTATTAAATATATATTTAAAATACTATTTAAAAAAAAATCACAGAAGCATTGATCTATTTATAATACCTTTTCAAGCGGAAAGGGGAAAACAAGATTTATTAAAACATTATGTCAGTCAAGGTCTTTTATCCCGTTCCGTTTTAAAACCTTGATTCCACATAATGCAATAAAATCAAAAAATAAGTTTACCTTGTTATAAAGCCTTACGCCCAACTATACTTCGTCATACACGTTTGTTCACTAATCCATTCTCATTTAACAATAAACCAAGCAAGTTATTTTAAACATCGTATATCGAAAACCAATATTCAATCGCTGCCTAGTAAACAATCAATCTGCTCAATCGACTACAGAGTGATTACTATTCATGAAACTAGTAATTTCATGGTATAATCCGAAACTAAATAATGCAATATCCCATATTAATAAAGATTACGGAATCAATACGTAACGTTTGGGATATCTTCCATATAACAGCATTAAACGGTGTTCATACTTTACATTGTACACGATTTTATATAAAACGTTTTGTTATTGAAAATAATATTTTATATACACATTTCCAACTGTAGCTAATAATCATATTAATTTATATCCTATTATTTTATTAGTGGTTAAACATAGGGCATGTATATTTTTTTTAGAAGAAGAAGAAGTTATTAGAAGTTTAATAATATATTAATTTGTTTATATATATTTTTTGCAAACTAGTATGATTATTGATAAAATCTTTTTGTATAAAAATAAACAGAGCACTTAAAAGTTTAAGGAAATATAAAGAAAGTATACCTTCATAAATTAATGATTTTAAGCATGGTAGTGAAATTATGACGATAACAAACAATTGTATAGTATTATATTGGTTAATACGTTAAAATTAAATTAAAATATTCAAATATAATTCAAAATTCAAAATACTTTCATTACTTTATAATAAAATAAAAATTGAAGTTTCATCGTTCATTGGTGCGATACACCCAAAATTAATAAACTGAGGATACTTTATCAGAATAATGAGCTTACCCATACAAAACAGTCATTAAGAAAACTTTCTAAGAAGTTTTCTAAGTCAATATTTGGCTTCACAATTACTAGGTATTATTATCCTGCACAGTATTTCCTTTTCATATATATTTATATTAGTTTAGTGAAAAATAATTATTTTGTAGTGCAATTTTAGAACATTATTTTTTATAGACAAACAATAGAAATTGTTTATACAACTTCAAATATTACAGTTAGAAGAAATAATTAGATTAAATTAAATTAATTTTCTTCTTGTGGCAAGAAATAAAAATAATAATTCTCACTTCACAATCTCTAATTTTAGTTGTTAAGCTTAATAATTTTATTCAAGTCATTGTAGATATATTAGAAGCTACTCCTAACACGGGATTTCTTAACTGCACATATTAATCTAAATACAAATACTTGTCTTTAAACGCTAACGACAAGTGCTATACATATTGCTCCACCACACATTTCCGTTAATGTCCAGTATAAATTAGTACCTAGATTTACAACTACAGAAGTTGAGTTAAGTTAGCTGACTAACGTTGCAACCTGATACTATTTGGGGCTACCGTTCAGTTTTTTATTTTAGTTACTTATTTATAAGTTTAAAAATATATTGTTATATCATTTATTATTTACATTGTTTTTATACGGTGAAATAGATCTTGTTACTTGAAACAAATAAGAAAATCTTATGTTTGTTAACTTTCGCATTTAATTAGTACTAGACACTAGATACTTAACATTTAAATGGTCATATGTATTTTGTAGATAATAATTTATGAGTGTTGGTCAATTATTATAACATATACTAATAACTACACATAAACTTTTAAAATAATAAAACTTATAATTTTTAATATTACTTAATATGTACATATATTATGACTATCGTCGGTCGGTCGGTCGGTCGTTCTAGGTCGGTGAAAAGTATCCAATAAATTTTGGTTCCCTGGATACTATCGAAACATGCGTTTTTTGTGGATTTAACGAACGCATCTTTATTCATCGTTAATTTTATTTATTTATTTATTTATTTATTATTGCATCTGAAACGGCAATGTTTAGGTACGATGCTTTTTGGAGTGGAGAAGTTTCTTAAAATTACTCGTATTACGTGTTACAGGTTAAACATTATTAAAGATCGTCAATAAAAGATATTTTTTATGTATTATTTAAAATAAATTTTTTATAGAGAATTAAATGGTTATTAAATCGCCAAATAAAGTATTTTTATTAAGTTTTTGTTTCATTATTGGTATTTAATAGATTGTTTGTCAATCACAAGATAAAAATTAAATAGACACTTTTAGATGTTTATCTTCTGAGCTATGAGAATAAAAAAGTGTAGGCCCTTCAATAGTCCCCACTATTGAAGGGCCTACACTTTTTTTCCGTAATTACTCGTGAATAAATAGATTTTTAAAATTATTGTAGATTTGTATAATCGTTAAAATATACAATTCAAATATACATTATTTAGATCTAAATCTGACAATTTACACTTTAAAACTTAATATTTCAAAAACAAAATCCTTAATAGAAAAATAGTAACCGCAAAACCATAATATTTTTAAAGACCTATCTAACAAGACTCTATACCATGGGGACCTTGAGAAGAAAATACAATCCCACTATATGTATGTAGTATTTTCAACATATATGCTAATGCGGTATTTATAACTTTCCAGTACTAAGACCCTTTGAACCAGGCTGCAGACAGACCGACAGATATGACGAAACTAAGGGCTTCTACTCGACTAATGAACCCCAAAACGTTGTTGTAGGATCATAGTGTTGACACCATTTTTGTTGTCTATACTGTTAACCCGACTGGCCATGACAGCGTCGCCTTTTGATGCATAAATGTTTACACAATATTTTATAAACTTTTAATATTAACAAAACAATTTTGATATATTAAAGGAACAAAAACAACAAACGAAAACCTCATGTAACTTGTATATTCAATATTTTACAATTAAGTATTTTGTTAATCAATTAATACAAACATTAATTTTTGGAACGGAACATATCTTATTACTATTAAGAGAAAAAAATCTAAATTAATTTTACGACCTACTTTATTAATTCAAACTGCTGATGCTATTTAGAAAATGTCTTAAGTTATAAGATGTTAATATTAGTAACTTTCTAGTTAAGAAAATATTTGTAGTTCTCAGAAATTTAATAATATTACCTTGTAAAGCGGTCTTCAAGGTAATTACATATGGTAAGGTAATTACATATAATATATTAAATATAGACAATATTGATAAATAAACATTAAAGTTTAGTAAGTCGTATTAATATATTTTAAAGAAGCGATGAGGATGTAAAAGGTTTATACAAATGACCTTGCCCAACTAAATAGGCCCTGTGACCCCATCCATGTTAACAAAAGTGATAATTTGAAATGACCGCTTCTTTGTGTAATAGGTTTTTTATTTTGACCGGATTATATACAGCCTGTAGCGACATACACCGCCTTCATTTCCTTAGGTCCCGATCCCGTTGTTTATATTACTCAGTGACATTGTGTCTATGCGTTCTTATGGTGAAAGAATCTTTGAAATCAGTCAGAAAAAATATATATTTTTTTATTTTTATAATATTAGTAGTAGTAGTAGTAGTATTTTCTTTAATTTAAACTTTATTCAATAAAGATGTCTGTCTGCTTTTAAAAATGCTTTTAGGGATAAAGATGACTTATTTATTTAGAATTTAATCATCTTCTTAGTCTTACTTTAGTGTTTCTACTACTTGAATAACAATATTAAAGATACAATTTATTTCTTATGACACTGTATATAGAAATCATATAATACGTACAATATATATATATATATATATATATATATATATATATATGTATATATTGTATATAACATAAAACTGCATTTTAATATAAATTTAGGTTTTACATGTTTTCTTAATCAAGAATTTAATAAAGGGGTGAACGCTAAAACAAAGGAGCCAAATCATTGGATTATATCCATTAAGCCATAGTTGGCAGAAACAGGTTTCAAAGGATCTTAAAGAAAATAATGAATACAGAAGTGAAGTATGGATATATAATATGGATATAAATTATATTAACTAAAGTGTAAGCTTCATGTATTATAATCCAATACTATATACAATTAAGTAAATAATGTCACCTGTATTTGTGTTCAATAACCTCTGGATTATTCACGTTGTGCCAAGCAGTTTGGCTTTAGCTGCAAACTCGACATCGATAAATTTCATATATCGCCATCATAATTTCTCACATAAAGTATATAAATGTTTGAGATATATGCCTTACGTGAATAGAATTTAAATTTGATTTGTTATAAAAGTTTATTTGATTGAGGTCATATGTTTTAGATATCAGATTAGTTATTCAAGTACACTACATAACAATAAGTACTATATGTATATAAAAAGGAATTAAAATAAGTAAGAGAAGCACCTTCATAATGAGATATTTTTTCTAATAATAAAAAAAGTAATATAAAATACTTTTTATGTGTATTGGACTTTAACGACAAGATTTAAGCTAATGACTCCAAAAATACTATAATAATAATATTAAAAGCAAAATTGTGTTTCGAAATTAATGACTTCAATAAAATGGATATAAATTATTCCGTTCATTGTTTGATAAAGATAAATAAATTTTTGAGAAGAGCCGCATTGATTATTTATGTCATATTGTATATTTTAATTATTTTGTGAAGGCCAACAAAGTGTACGTCTAAAAACAGTTTCATAAATATTCTATTCCTATAACTATTCCTTAGGAAGTCGATAATTCATAAAGACCACCATGACACAGTGACACAATGACATGACGACCAACAAATATTATATGATAGAACAAATAAATTCAATGTAACAGTTCTATAAATAACACAGGCACACAAAAAAAAAAAAAAGTCATGAACCAGAGGGAAGACCCCATTATTCTTAGGTTTTTGGGATCGCTGAAACCGAATATGACAATAAAAACTAATTTTAAATGCCAGTTTTCCCGCTAGCACCCCCTTACTACCTCTTAAGGGGTGAAAATTGAAATTTTTGTATAAAATCAAGATAGATGTGTATTTCTACGTTTTTTGGGATGCTGAAACCGAAAATGATAACTAAAAATAAATTCATGACCACTATCACCCCCTACCATCCCTTACAGGGGGTGAAAATTTCAATTTTTCTATAAAATCAAGATAGATATGTATTTCTACGTTTTTTGGGATGCTGGAACCGAAAATGATAACTGAAAATAAATTCATGACCACTATTACCCCCTTACCACCCCTTACAGGGGGTGAAAATTTCAATTTTTCTATAAAATCAAGACAGATGTATATTTCTACGTTTTTTGGGATGCTGGAACCGAAAATGATAACTAAAAATAAATTCATGACCACTATTACCTCCTTACCACCCCTTACAGGGGGTGAAAATTTAAATTTTTCTATAAAATCAAGATAGATGTGTATTTCTACGTTTTTTAGGATGCTGGAACCCAAGACTTTGTCTGCTGCCGCCTCCCCCCTCCCAACCCAATCAACTAAAGTGATATGCTATCTTCAGTTAAAATTCTTATAAAATCGTGGATTTTTACAGTATAGCCTTAATATTTTTTTCTCGTTTTAAATGAAAGTTTTTGACTTTTTAAATGAAAGTAATACGTATTCTATCTCTTAACCGCAGTACTAAGCTAAAAGAACAAAATTTCATCAAAACTCGTCTAAATCTTATGCGTGATGCCTTTACCGACAAATATGTATGTATGAACATGTTTTACAAGGTTGATTAACTTCAGAAGCATTATAAATTTATTTGTTATTCATGGTGATTCATACTAAATATATCAATAAAAAACGTATTCAGTATCTGAACATCTAAAAGGAATGACAAGAATATTTAACAGTATGCTATAATTATTTATAATTAATAAATTTACTATAACACTAAATATAAATATATATAAGAATTGAATGATAGCTATCAGATGTAAATTAAGCATAATAAGTGTAGATTTTAGTTTTATATAATAGATTAGAAGATGTCAGCAGTGTCAGTAATTATTAATGGATATAATCACATTTAAAATTAAAATAATTAATTATATAATAAATTGTTCAAAGAATCAAGGCGAACCGGCAACAGAGTATGAGTAGTGTGGCACCAGATACGCCAGAGCGAAGACTGCCTGTCCAACGGCAATGCAGTTTTTCTAGTCGTTGACAAATGAGTAAAACGGAGCAAATGTTTGTAGCTAGGTATTGCTGATAAGCAAACCTTACGACGACGCCTTAGCAATCAACATTAAAAAAACCCATGAAACAGTATTTACCCTTATTTAATTTGGTACATAAATATTTTATTTATTATAATTTAAAACTGATAACATTGCAAAGTTACATTTTATAACTACACACTTCAGTCTACTTCAAATCATTGTTACGTTTTTGTTCCTTTATGGTCTTGAATATTAAACTAATAAGGCAACAATTTACAATTTTATAGAACTCGTATCTTTTTATAATATAATTGAATTATAATGTAAATATTTTTATTATTTTGTATTACAAATATAAATTACATAAAGTATGTAGTTATAGTGGTGGTAAAGACGTGTTGTCATATTTTATAATTCATTGTTCATTAACTATTATGCAATTAAATTATACAATGGAATTCATATTTGGATGATAAATGAAATATTGAATTATTGCATAAAATAGAGCACGCTGAGTTTTATTTTGAATGCATTGTAATTAAGCTTATAAAGTATGATATTTTTGGAATATAGTAAAATTCAAATCTTTTAAACTAAATACCATAAACAGTAATGATATTCAACTTGCTAATTAACGTTGAGAATCTTCTTTAAGGATGTACCACTTATTTAAAAATATATATTAAACTCTAAGTTGAATTTTGGAAGAGTATACATGGAGAATAACGAGAGACATTCAAATCTTTCTATCTGTGATGAAACGTTATTTACTCTTTTTCTTAAAGGGAGTATAGTGGGTTATTACCCAGACTTATTTCGATATTTAGAAATCGATTTATTATTTTTGTATTCAGAGGTGTACTGTTTTTATTTTAGTTTCGTCAGCCTAACAGTTTATGTTAACATTATTTTGAATGATAAACTATTAGAGAGACTACATTACTATTTCCCTCTAGAGAATGCACCAAGTTTAAAAACTTTATAGTAACTCTAGTTTATTCTTTATAACGACACCCTTGACATTCACAAACATGCGGACCGTAAAATTGTAAGAAGTACGATAAATCTACTCAAATACCTATTTACTATTAACCTTAATTTTATTGGGTACCTAGAAAATGGCATTTTTATAAATAAAAATTCATATTATATTAACATCAATGCGTTTATTACATTTTTAAATCGATCTATACTAATCAATGCCTATTATAATGCCTGTTATAATCCTCGTATAGACTGGTATTATCGTCGTAATTGTATTTCGGAGTTTTTGTCTGTAATAAATGATGCAAATTTTCAATAAAATGCAAATTAGTTTGCGTGTGTTTTGGGCGATAAAAACATTTATTCTGGGATCCGGTAATTTTTTGATAGCCTATTGAGTGATCCGTGGACAAGCATTGTCGTGGAGAAAATAAGATGATAAATCTTGATTGTTGGGCTGATTCTTGGTCATTTGAAAATTTCTTCGCAATAATTATTATAACCGTTCTTAAGCAGTTTTAATTGTCTTATTCCGGCTCAGCTCATATATGCCCTCGTAAGCAGATTCCTTCCAATCATTTTACTTTTGGAATGAGGAGATGGTTCATTTACTCTCAAGTAATGTTGTCGGCACACAGACACAAGAAGAGAGAAATAAAAAATTCTCTAGACATCCGATTCTCTGTGTCACTACTTCACAAAATTTTTGCTATTACAGTTAGTCTATTCTGATCCAGTAGCTGATACAAAAAATATATGGTATATTGGTGTCTTATAAATATTATAAAAATATAATACATTTTCAAACACAGAAATCAAATAATAATTTATTTCCTAATTTTATGTTTTTATGTTAAAATTATTACAAATATATATATTTATCACTCTCAGCAAATAACCCAAACTAAGACATATATTATTAAAAAGTTTATAAAGTTCGGAATTTAGCGTGGGCCATATTTTTCATTTCAGGGCCTGCTATGTACTAATGTATTTATTATCTATTATCGCAGATTTTTTCATTTTAGTAATAATATGACAAGTTTCTACACATAACTTAAATATAATCTTTGTATTTTTAGTTAATTAATAAATTAATTAATATTTCTGCTTCAACTTGAAGTCCTTTTTGGGAAACACTATGGCTGGTCAAATAGGGCTACCAATATCACGTCACTGTCCAGTACTAAATGCATTATATAATCAGCATTACGATAAAACTCATGTGGTAAAACTTTTTTTAAGTTGTGTAAAATCCAATATGGCTGTCAACCAATCCAATATGGCTGTCAACCAATCCAATATGGCTGTCAACCATATTGGATTTTACTCAACCACCTCAGAAATGGTGACTTTTTAAATCAATCGATTTCCATCAAACCTGGTATTTGATTTTATAGGTTACAGATCACGAATTCAGAGTTCAGAGAGTCACGGATTTGTACAATGCAAGATGGCGGAAAAAAATACGGACGTAATCAAAAAAAATTACCACCAATATTGGGTTCAAGATTTTGTAATGAAAAACCAAATTTGTATTTCTAATTATCGAGTATTGCTACTCATTTAGTGGTTGTTTTGCTACATTATATTTACTATGTTTGAAATAAAAACAAGAGAAAGAAAATAAATTTAGGAAAAAGAAAAAAAAAAATTGTACTTTTGGAAGTATATATGTGTGGTCCTCCGAAAGAGCGCATTTGTGATATGTGTTCTTGTACCACCGTCCCAGGTCCAATAACTAAAGGTAATGTTATTACTCAGCAACCCAAAAAAATTCTATCTGTGAAGGAAGAATCCAAAATATAACTGACGAGGTTACAGACATCAACTAGTAGACATATTAAAGAATATTATACAGTTAAGAAATATATAGACTATTATTGCTCGAAGTAGGGTAGGTAGGGTAGGCCTAAAAGTTTGCAATATATATATATTGCAAACTGGGGTAATTTGTATAGTTTCCAATAAATTAATTGGTACATAAAAAAATAAACCATAATTATTCTTATGACTTATGCTACAATTGCTAAAGTATAAAAAATATTTGGTAAAGTTTTTTTTTATTGAAACTATTGCGTTTGTATTAATTCCATAAGATATAAACACAATATAAACAAACATACTTATGTTCAATGTATTACACGTGTGCTGAGGTATTTTACACTTTGAGGATTGTTTTGGGTAGACCTCGAAGAATTCGGTCTGCCCATTCATTTGTCCCCTACTTTCGAATTTTGGAAAAATTTCTTCACAGGAGGTCTTCTTATGACCGCCTGAGTCCGAAATGACCATAGGTCAAAAAGTTTATATATATATATATATATATATATGCGTGCGTGCGTCCAGATTCGACTTTTGTCAGCACGATAGCGGCCGCAGTTTCGCTCGGATCGCTTTCAAACTTTGCACAAAAATCAACCATCCAAAAATGAAGGTCAAGTTCGTTAACCAGAGAAATCCGGTCACAGGGGGCGCTAGGGCCTCACTTTTTCTGATTTCAGTTTTTCGACCATAACTTTGTCCCTATACAAAGGAGATCAATCGCATTCATATTATATGATGTCTTTGATAAATACCTATAACTAATGTAGTTAAACCGAAAACCTAACTTCAATAACTTAGGGGTAAAAAAACCGAAAATTTTTGGAAAAAAAACCATAACTTTTTTCTGGTAAACATTCTTGCATCACAAGTATTTTTAATAAAAAGGTTATTTTTTACTCTAAATTTAGGTATCAAAAGTTTTTCCGTAAAAGATACCGTTTCCGAGAAAAAAAATTAAAACCACTTTTAGCTTGTAAATTTTAGGTAGGTAAAACCACGGCAACTTTTTTCTGGTAAACATTCCCTCCTCGCAAATATTTTTAATAGAAAGCTTATTTTTTACTCTAAATTTAAGTACCAAAAGTATTTCCAAAAAAGATACCTTTTCCGAGAAAAAAAATTAAAACCGCTTTTTGCATGAAAAATTTTGATGTAAACAACGGCATCATGTATTATTCTTAGGTAGTGAGTTATATTTTAAATGAGTTACACACGAGGTCTACCCACGCGTGTCCCCCTGCGGGCACGGATTTTTATTATCTCTTTAAAAAACTATGTTTATAAGCCCTTAGTTTTACATTTATCTATTGAAAATTCTTGGACATTTCAGTGACGGCCTAATAGAATACTAATTAGGCTACAGCATTTGATTAATTTTGTCTAATTAAATTAGTTAATTACGGCTAAAATTCAACTTTTTTTTAATTTTGCAGGTGTACTGAGGACGTAATTAGCAACTAGATTTTTCTTTTCTTTGAGTATTGTTTTAAACATATTTTATAACATGAACGTTTATCTTTTATTATTATATAACATACCGAAATATATTAATTGAAAGATAAATATTGCATTTCTAAGAATTATAAATTATTTAGGAATAATATTTTGTATATGTAATAATAACAGAATTATATTATCTAAGTTTTATATTCTCATTCGAAGCTAGCTTAAAGGTTTCAAAGGCCGTATATCCGGATAAAACGAAAGATAATGTATACTTGTATTATGGGATTCCGTAGAGTAATACAACATCTACAAACAGTTTCGCGAACAATTAAATGAAAGTATATAGTTTTTTAGTCATAATATTTATTTGAAATTTTTTATCGCGGTGAAACTTTTTAATTAGGTTGGACAGCATTGAATTGTTCTTTACCACATACAGTTAACAAAGTTAGCGTTGGTTAAAATTTTAAACATTATGTATTTCAATTGGCATCTGACAACCATTTCATTAACAATAATTTGTTACTGTCCAAAAGAAGCTTTCTAAGTGACGTTAAAAGATTGACAACAAATAATAATTACTTACTGATATAGTGAAATGGCAAACTTTGAAGATAACTTTACTGCAATGGTGCAGCACAAAGATGTATAAACTATTAACTAACTTATATTAAACTCAGAAATCATAAAAGAATTTCCACGTTGTATTTATAGTAAAACATTTTTATTTGTAACAAATAAAAGAAGCTATTAAGTTAGAGGAAATAAAAGTTAAAGCCGAGTCCGTTTACTTAAGGATTGGAGGCTTTAGATATCTTCATAAAGTTCTTAACGCTGTCTGATAAAATAACTATTTAGTTTAAATCCTAAAAATTCTACTTAGTTTGTCTTTATTATGAAAATAAAATACAATAAAAAAAACTTCAAATTAACAAAATTTTAAAATATAATTAGAAAATGGTTAAAAATATTTAAAAAAGATAAATTTAGAATATATCTCATAATAAAATGAAAATATTCTATTGAATACCATAATTCATTGCCGAAAATACTTTAATTATGTTTTACTATTTAGTAGTAAAAAAATATTAAAAAAGTTAAATAAACAAGTAATCACACAGACACACAGCAGACCTTATTAGTAAGAATAATTAATAAGGAATTATCTACCTCACTAATTATGTTCTTGCTTAGAACTCTTTAGCGTTTGGAAGACCTTTTTTTGTGTTTAGTTGTCTCCAGAATGCGACGAGATAATTAGCTAAAAATCTTCTCATGTATGTTTGATCTGAACGCGGATGTTATAGCGAAAACAGATTGAAAAAATGTTTAGCCATTCAAAAGTTATCAAGAAATCAAGAAAGGAGAGGGGCTCAGCTCAACAACCGCCGCGCACGGTTGGCAGATCCTAGTATAATACCATCGAGAAAAATTAAATTTAAATTAAAATTATTATACATATGTTTAATAATTTTATGTATATACATAACAGACAACAAAATAAAGGATTCCAATCACTTGAATTATAAGAAATATACTTTGTTAGGTATTATACGACTTTTCTGTCATTTAAATTAGTGAATTCTTGGGAAGAATTTCGTTTAAATAATTATGAAAATCACAAGATTAAAAAAGCCTTCCCAGTTATAAAAAATAACTTATCTTACTAAGTCCTTCCATATCATTCCAGTCCAATACGATACACATATATAATGTAATGTACAATAATTTATTTCAATCCGAAATAGTTATATTCGGATATGAATATAAGTATTTCAGATTGAAATAAAATTTGAAATGTTGTAAATGAAAAGTAGACTGGTAAATGCAAATTAAATAAAAAGAATACATATAGAAACATTTTAACATTATAAATGCAATTACTTTATTTCAGACACTTTCATCTTATGCATATACGAATGTTTTCAACCATATTTTGTTAATACCTCGCTTCTTGAGAAAAAAAAATCGACGTGTAAAGATAAAAAAAATACGTATACAAACGCAACTTAAAAAAAATATTTTCTAAATTGTATTCAACAACTTTGTAGGGGTGGCTGATATGTACGTTAATGCCTAATTATGGCTTTCTAGTACTGTCAAGAGTCTCTGTAAGACTACTCTGTAAGACTACTCTGTCTCTGTAAGGTCTCTGAGTTAAACTGCGGACAATTAGATGGACATGGCGAGACTGGAAGAATTCATAGTGGCCTACGGGACTTAACAATTTTTACAGAAATTGGGACAATCTATTATTAGGTTATAGTTAAAAATTAAAAATACATAAATACAAATAAGATATACTGTTTTAAGTACTTTTTATGCGTTTCATTTAATTTAATATAATAATAATCTTATTTTTATATAACAGATCATTAATTTTAATTAAGTGGTAGCGATTAAACTTTGATAAAGTTAACAGTATCATTATTTATTTTTATGGTAGACCTTAACAGAAGATAGAAATTTTAATAAGAGATTAAGTTTTCAATTATTCCATCTTTCCTAACTTCATCTTCTTGTTACCGGATGGCGTCCTTTATTCGATAAAATGAAATAATACTTATAGTAGAAAAAAAAAGTAGAGAAACTCAATGAAGTTTAAATATTTATATTCAGAATTCAAAAAATATTTTTAAATAATATTTGCCAATAATTATTATCTAACAACAAAAGATAATTTTTTATAATAACATTGCACATTTATTAGAATATCCAGGATGTATCTTGTCGGATGTTCTTTATGTAATTTCCTTTATCCCCACAAAAATCTATCTAATATATTGCAATGAAATAATCATAAAAAACATATTTTAGTGTAGGTTAAAGTCTGTTTTAAAGATTATGTGTATATATAAAATTTGTTATTTATTTTCAAGTACTTAAAAGTAAAAAAATACCAACAGTAACAATGTAGCAACAGTAGCGCATCATGTAAATAATAACAATTATTATCTTATTTGCCACGACGTAAAATTACCATATTATAAATACTTTAAAGGCTGTAAAGGTATGATAGCAAGGATTTATTAAATATCAGTCTTGTTCAAAAATATTGATATTGACAATAAGTAATCCAAATATATTTTGTCAAACTATAAAGCTGCTTCGATTAGATATTTTATTTTTATTGAACTCAATGCTACTAGTTTTAAAAGTGACTTTACTTTTTACTTTATGTTTCAAATACTCAAAACATTTCACAATATATAAGAATCGTTCGCCAATAATATTAAATACAAATGAATATCCAACGTAAAATATGTAGTAATTAGTAAACTATTAGTACTCCTTCACTAATATACTTACAAGAAGTGATATCTATGATTAAACATTGTAGTAGTTTTCTTATGATCATCACAAATTTTAGTTTTAAATAAAAACAGTAACTGCTATTTACTCTGCATGCGAAGCACATATTCCTTTTGCTGTCGGTATTTTATATTTAGTTTCTTAAATATTATATGAGGTGCCAGAACAAACAACGAATCCGATTTCACGTCTCTTTATAACGCTTTCTGCAGTATGACTGGAGGTACATACATCTTACAATATCGAGCACGACTATCTTGTTACAAAAATATAGTTACCAAATTTGGATACAAATTAAATAACTATGTGTACACGGCACACACACCCCACAAGATTTATGCAATATGCTACTAATTATGCTATTGTGTTTTAACAAAAAGTTATTGCTCGATAAAGAATAATTGCCTCCGAAACAACCATCATTTATATGCATTTTACACTTATTTTACAGGCGCTGTTCCAGAATTATAATTAAAAACTTCCATTGTTTTTTCTTTACTTCTTAACAGATTAAAATATTTGTTCGAGATAAAGTCCACTTTTAATATGATAACGGTCATACCTTTTACAAACGGGAATGATAAAAAACAAAAGAACAAGATTCAGTATTAAATAACTTTGCGTACATTTTGAGTAATTCACGTATTTTAATATAATATTTCATTACTTTTTTATAAGTACGTCATCACTATATATGTAGTTATACATATTTTTTGATGAAAATAAAAACCGTATGACATTTTGCATTCTGTAAAGTCAAATTTTGTTTCACCGTTTCACTGTAAGAAACGCTTTACTATAAAAAAATACTTCTGCGATACATCAAAAGCAAGGTGAAAGAACACGAAACTTCATCTCAAAAAGATGAAGATACATAAGTTATTAAAGAATATGTGATAAAGAAACATATTTTGTATGCAAAACCAAGTGTGTAAAACACTTATATTGATACAATAAATAACGTAATTAATTAATCACTTGCAGATTTGTCATATATCGTTTATCAAACTTTAGAAGACCACAGTTTGTCAGAGGTGAAAAAAGAGTTTTAATACATTGTATCTGTAAACAATTTAACATTTTACATAAAAAGATATCTTCGTACCATTTTTTTATTTTAATAAGTTACAAAACTAGTCAAGTACGTTGAATCTACTAACAAGTCTACACTAAAGCGAGAATTCGAGTTTGTGTGCAGACCCTGAACGTGAACCCTGTGAACCTTAATATCTTGTTAAATTAGACAGCGACTTGATGCTACTAGGTTATAAAAACTGAACAGTTCATAAAGTGTGGTTTTTATATTTCGATGTTGTAATAGTAAAATACAAGCACCGTTACCTTGATTAAATATAAACGCTTTATTGTATCTATTTGTATTAAATCGCATGTAGTTTTTTTTAAATTTTAATTGAACTTATGTCAATTTAAGTTAATTTATTTAAAAATAGGTAAATAATAAAAAAAAATATTTTGTATAAGCGTGATTTTCAGTATCTTCAAACAATTCTTTAAAACCTGTCTCTATTTCGCTCTATTGCAGTACGAGATTGTGAGATATTAAAACAATTAAACTGGGCTCTGACTATACTAAAATGGGGTTATATTTACTATTGACTCAGGGTCAAGCCTTTATTAATTGAAACGGAATTTCAAAATTATGTCTTAAAGCGACCCTAAAAGAGAGAACTGAATTACTTAATTACTAAACATATATACAAATAAAATTAATATTCTTTTGCAGGAAATCTGCTAGTAACTTTTCAATTTGTATCATAAATATGAATTAAAATAAGAAATAATAAAAGCTTTACCAAAAATTATCAGTTGCTCTGAACAAAACGCCGCGTCCGTATTTTGTGCATTTCACTGTGATATCTAAAGTGATAAAAATGATTACCAATTAAAATCTTTTGTAGAGAAATTTGTTTTTAATAAAAATTATTACGTATTTAATTTAATAAGGCTCACTTTGCTGTTCCAAGAAAGTCATAAATATTTCAATAATATTATTAGAAGGATATATTTAATTATGAACTATTTTGTAAATATCGAAATAAAATCGATGATTTCCTCTAATTATATCTACAAAATTTAATTGCTTGCTTGATTATTACTATATAGTTAATATTTCATTTATGAGTTTAATGACAAACAAACAAACTTAGTACTTACTAGACGTCTTAGTAGACGTACATAAAGACATTATCAAAATAAATGAACAATAATGAATCAAACATAATTGAATTTAATATTTTAACAATAAATAGCAATTAATAGAATGTTCTTATTACAATAAAACTAAGTAAGAAATATATTCTTTATATAGATTGGGAATATATAGTAATATCAGAAAATATTAATAGTTTGTTTTTTTTTTATACTAAGAATGGTAACTACATACTGTTAGAAATTAAATATTTGCTAGCTAATATTATAATAAAATTAAAACAATTATATAACTTTATCGTAATATAAAACCTACGTAAATATTTAATAAAAAAATAAAATAAGATAAACTATTTTTTTATTACAGAGGAAGGATTTATTGAGGAAACGTCTGAAAGCAGACAGCTTTCTGTGTGGATTATCCTACAAACGAGAAGCGAGAAATCCCGAAGTGTAATTATGTTTATATAAGCTTCTTAATGAAATTAAATTATTCAATATTTATACAATAAATGAATACATATATAAATGTTGTTTTTTAACCATTTTTTGGAGTTTTTCAATGATTGTGAGTAAAGAAGTAATAAAAAAATTACACAGCTATGTCAGGCAGATATTTAATATATTAATATAAAAATAATGAATAAAAATTGTTATAACCATATAAATTAGAGCGCAGATTTCTCTTAATTATAGTTTAAAAAATAAAATCTTTAATATAAAGGCAAACAAAAATCCTAATAGAGTATTAATTTTTTTTTGAAATAACACTAATGTAGGGATATACTTTTTACATGAAATAATATTGAAAACAAAACACCATTTTTTTAAGGATAACAAAACAAAACCAAAATATTAAAAAAATTGATGACGTTACATTTTGGGTCTCGCTTTCGAATTTGATTAACATTAATAATAATAATAATAAAACATTAATTTTATACGAACGCAAGTTTGTTAAGACCACATAGTTTCCGTAATGTGTGTGTGTGTGTGTGTGCGTGTTTGATAACTAATACGTGCTCTTGCAAGTAAAATAATATATGTACACTTTTTTAAATGTTTTTTTAATACTTTTAATTTTACTCCATGGATTGTTCTAATCCAGGACGTACATATTGGTTGGTTGGTCACACTTTGTTTATTTCAGACAAACAAACAATTATCTGTTCTCATTTTTTACAATTTAACCAATAAGTATTGAGAGAGTACTGTTAAGAAAAACATATTTTTGTTTTTGAAACTTAAAAGATCTATTTTTTAAGACTTTTGGTTAATATGAATATGGTGATAAGTTGCTTTTACCTATTATAATAATTATATGTTTTTGTTGTTTTCAATTTGAAATTCCAGCATAAATTACGCTCGAAGTACAAATCTATTTATTGACAAATAATATTCAGTTGCTTAACATCAACAGACTATAAAAACAAAAACAAAAGTCACTTTTGACAAAAGATAAACGATAGAATTTCACCACTAGCAAAGCTTTCAGAAAATAACGAACACAGTGTCATATCGTAACTTACCCTGTGCCCTGACGACTTACAGAATAAGTAACAATGTAACAAACAATGCATGGCGCATATATATTATTTATTCTTACTCCACATTGCCCTCAGATAATTTATTAAGTGTGACTATTAGAACTATCCATAAATCAAATACAAAGTATTCATATTGGTATGATCTTACTATGTTAACATATGGTACACAGCATATTTCAAAAGTTATATATTTGGCTTTAAACGGTAGAGATGTATAAACAGAAAGAAGATATGTAATAGCGTATAAATGGTAACGATAACATTATATTTGAGTCATATTTACGACTAATATAATAAAATCATTATTGATTGTGCGCGTAAAGTATTTGCTTTATTCCGGTATTAACATCAAAATTAAGCGTTTCATGCATTGGTTGCATGTATGATATTTGACCTGATGTTTAATCAAGTTATTCACGGACCAATAAGTATGCGTTTTCCAATTCAATCGTCTAAACATGTTCATAATTAGGTACATTAATACATACATAAATCACAGTTTAGTGTTTAATAATACTGTTTGCATTTAATGCTTTATACGAGTATTAGCCTTTACCACCGGTTTCATTTACGTGAAATTCTCGGGCAACTCTTAAAGAAATCTAATAACTAAATTATCAAATAATGATAGGCCCTAAGTCCTCGGATGATAAATGGTAGCTGCGAATTTGTCCCCTTGCAAATACTCGTAAGTTAGACTGAAAAATAATAAATGTTCTTTATTTAGCTCATCAACTCTATTTGTGTACATTTTTCATTCAAATCTATTACTATCACGATTGATAGACAAACATCTAAACATTCCAATTATCACATTATAATGTCTATAGGATAATAATTATATTCATGTATTTCTTCTACCCGAGATTTTTTTATAAAAACCTAAACATTAAAATTCTTATTTGAGTGAATTACATTCAATTGCAATTAATTCTGAGGTAATCGAGAAATATTATTTCGTGACATATTAATGTATTTTTTTTTCTAAACAATTGTTTTTACTATTTTAGTGGCAAGCTGTATAATTAAAAATTATATTGTAATTTAAAAGTTTATTGACCAATGACAATGAAGATATATTTTATACAAATGTAAAGACTCTCCGAATACAAAAAAAAAGCTTACAGTATTTTCTATTAAATTGTCTTTCTAATTGGGTAAACAAGGTATCAATTGTAAATATTATGAGATAATGATTTCCTGTCTTCCCTTTTTTATGCCAGTATAAAGATTATACGAGTTTTCAAAGAGATTGATCTAGGTATGCTTTTTACCAAAGTCTAATCATCAAAATATAAAATATAGATATCGATAAATATAGTTTAATAAGTTTAATCAAGCATCATGTGATATTATTATTATTACACTATTACATATATAATGTTTGTTTGTTCACTTGATATTGCTTGACGTAACTTGGAGGAGTATGGGTCAGTCCTAGTCCGGTAACATCTGTTGTTGCTACGATCAATCAGTCTGCAATCAAGCGAAACGTGAGGCCATAATGGTGTTACGCGAATGCGTTTCAGAGTGCCTATTACATGCGTGATAAACTCTAAGCGAATGATGCCCTAATTTGTTTAAAGTTACTATGCCTATCAAAAACAAAATGCATGAAGAAACGATAAATAATATAACAAGGTATAATTTGTAAGGTTACAAACATAAAGTGATGAATAAAATTCATTTTGTTTTTCACTTAATATTGGTAACTAAAATAAAATAAACTGTGATATTATAATTAACCTAGTTAGGTTAGTTATTCAAATTCCTATTCTTAGATTGACATTTCATACACTAAATGCTTTCACTTTCGTACTTAATCGAACGTGTTTATGATCCGAGCAACAGAAGAGACATTTATCTGATACTTAATGTCTATATACGTTATCTGTAATTGTCCTCTCGATTACCAAAAACGAACAAACGCATCACCTTTCGTCAGCGAATAGTCAAAGAAAACAACAAATAACATGTGACATGAATAATAAACATTATCCGGTAACAAACTCAAACTTCATATCAAAATATAATCAACCTGCTACTCCTTAAACTAAATTAAATAATAGCTACATCAAATTAGATTTTTATTAATAGCATAATCAAAATGTATTGCTAATTTTGGTGTTTGTCACGTAAAAACATTTTTAATTATAATTAAATTATTATTGGAATTAGCATGGGCACCAAATTTTTTTGAACGATAAGTGAATAAATATACTTAAAAAACATAAAATCATACTAATTAAAAAATAGACCTAGAGACCGTAGTACACAAACTATTAAACTTATCAACTATAAGTACTTATTTGGAAAAAAATATAATTTAGATGGCGATTTCTAATTTACTTTTTATGTACTGTAATAGTAATCAACTTAACCAATGCCCAATGCAATACACATACAAAGACTATGTGAAAAAGACTTTCATGTTATAAACACTTTGGTCGCTGTTTTTATAATGTTTCAAACAGTTACAAATTTTTAAAAGAACTTTAAACAGTTTACAATGCAGTTAAGGAACCCTTGGCTCTCAGTACGTAACAGAACTAACAGAGCAAATGAGTCATAAAATCTGATGGCACCAAATTTGTTAGCCTTTATATTTTTACTAAGGACCGTCAAATAACTTTTTATAGAAATTTACAAGCTGTATTCATACGAGCTTAGAATCATTTAAAATCATTTCAATTACGTGAGACGACTGCATTCAAAAACATCCAGCTTGCAACTGAATTGGGATCACTTCAAGTATTAATTGCTTTTCGAAGTCCATTTTAATTTTAGTTTGGTGAGATTTAAATTACTCTAAACTATCCAACCGTTCCACTTTTCGAACTTGGTTTTAAAACAGAATAATAAAGTTATAGAAAGTTACAGAAAGGAAATACAATTGAAATAATTTTATAGTATTAAAACAGAAATCATGTCATATCCTCAATGCAATAAATCAAATATGTAAATAACGGATACGATAACCAACTTACAGTAAATAATGAGTCTGGTATAACAATTTTAAAACTTCCCTTGAATGAACAAATCCTGTATTCAATCTTATGCTGAACCATATTTATATAGTAAATGTTTATGCTTATGCAAGTCTAGTCGGGATAAAAACCACATTAGGACATAAACAGATAGATATTTTTTTACAGAAACTAAAACATTAAAACATTAATTATATTAAAAAGTTGAAAAGGTTAAATTACATAAACCACATATTTAAATAAAATTATTATACGGATTTAACTCGCGTATATTAGTTAAATTTAGTTTTAACCCCACGTTTCAAATGGATTTTAGCAATCGTGATCACAATTAGACGAGATGTAAGTAAGTCAATTAATTTATCATCTACCTCCAATGTCTTTTTAGTTTATAGTCATAGATTCCGGATGCACAGGTGTTCCTCTCTCGTGCCTCCTCTCTGCTCTCTCTTTATGTGCCAAGTGACAACGGTTAGGAAAGGAAAAGGCGGGCCTTGTTTTCTGTCTGTTTTATACCTAACCTTATCGACAGAACGGGTTAGCTAAGACAAGGCTCTCTCAATGACATGGCTTCCTGCCTGCTTAGCTCTTTGACTGACTTGCAGAATATGCTATTATGACTCAACACACCAAGTTGTCACGCTTGTAAACTTTAACAACGGTACCTTATTCATAGCTGTAGAATATAAATATAAATAAAAAAAAATTACTAAATTACTAACTGTATATATTATCAAATCCACAAAATGCAATTAAAGAGGGTTTTTGCTTTTAGTAACATTTATCTTAAATTTTTATTCATTACTTTGAAACGAAGCCGAGTACGTTCATTGATTTATTGAACTCAGTTTTTAATTGTTAGCAGCACACATGTGTACACATAAATTGGAATCACAAGGATACTTAAACATTTTATGTATCTCACATAAAACTTAAATTACGGGAAAATGTGTCATTGTTTAATAAATTGTTACGATGAAAAAACACACAAAAGTAATTTTATATTCAAAGAAGCATAATATAGGACAAATATTTAATTCTGTGATTTCATTTACTTAAAAAAAAAAACTTCTATTCAACTTAACGTGCATGTGATCATGTGATCGTTTTTAATTAAACTTACTTATTTGTTTGAATAGTTTAATTAAAGTGCAAAAACCAATTTCACTTCAACGTTTTTATTTTCTGAGAACGAAAAAAAACATTTTTTTTTATTAATATTCTTTCTTTCTATTTGTCTTATTTAGTGTACTGTTTATATGATCTGATTCTTGTGGCACATCATCTTATGATGGTGACATCATGGTGCTGTGGCAAAGATGCCGTTCCATATTTTCATCGTCAATCATTATTCAGATGTTATATTTATTTACAAGATTGAAGCAGAAGCTTTGCAGTACGTGTTTGTCAGATTTAAGAGAAATAAAATTGTATATAATATCTATATATCAGAAACGTTTTATTATAAAAATCTTATTATTAATCTTGCAAATTACCGGTTTTGTCTCTATCTGCACATGGTGGAAAGCATAAGAACGTTTTAATTTTTTACTCATCAGATCAGATCAGAAAAGGAAAATCAAAGTCTAAGAAAGGCTTTCAACTCTCTTTTTGACATATGTCGGACAAACGAAGGCCACGTGCTCGATGAAAGGAAATCATTTTCTTCAGATTGAGTTCTCCTTTCGGACTTGTATTTTTTGCACTGGTCAGAAATCCCTTGATTAGTAATCCCTTGATTAGAGATTGTGAGATATTAAAACAATTAAACTGGGCTCTGACTATACTAAAATGGCGTTATATTTACTATTGACTCAGGGTCAAGCCTTTATTAATTGAAACGGAATTTCAAAATTATGTCTTAAAGCGACCCTAAAAGAGAGAACTGAAATTACTAAACATATATACAAATAAAATTAATATTCTTTTGCAGGAAATCTGCTAGTAACTTTTCAATTTGTATCATAAATATGAATTAAAATAAGAAATAATAAAAGCTTTACCAAAAATTATCAGTTGCTCTGAACAAAACGCCGCGTCCGTATTTTGTGCATTTCACTGTGATATCTAAAGTGATAAAAATGATTACCAATTAAAATCTTTTGTAGAGAAATTTGTTTTTAATAAAAATTATTACGTATTTAATTTAATAAGGCTCACTTTGCTGTTCCAAGAAAGTCATAAATATTTCAATAATATTATTAGAAGGATATATTTAATTATGAACTATTTTGTAAATATCGAAATAAAATCGATGATTTCCTCTAATTATATCTACAAAATTTAATTGCTTGCTTGATTATTACTATATAGTTAATATTTCATTTATGAGTTTAATGACAAACAAACAAACTTAGTACTTACTAGACGTCTTAGTAGACGTACATAAAGACATTATCAAAATAAATGAACAATAATGAATCAAACATAATTGAATTTAATATTTTAACAATAAATAGCAATTAATAGAATGTTCTTATTACAATAAAACTAAGTAAGAAATATATTCTTTATATAGATTGGGAATATATAGTAATATCAGAAAATATTAATAGTTTGTTTTTTTTTTATACTAAGAATGGTAACTACATACTGTTAGAAATTAAATATTTGCTAGCTAATATTATAATAAAATTAAAACAATTATATAACTTTATCGTAATATAAAACCTACGTAAATATTTAATAAAAAAATAAAATAAGATAAACTATTTTTTTATTACAGAGGAAGGATTTATTGAGGAAACGTCTGAAAGCAGACAGCTTTCTGTGTGGATTATCCTACAAACGAGAAGCGAGAAATCCCGAAGTGTAATTATGTTTATATAAGCTTCTTAATGAAATTAAATTATTCAATATTTATACAATAAATGAATACATATATAAATGTTGTTTTTTAACCATTTTTTGGAGTTTTTCAATGATTGTGAGTAAAGAAGTAATAAAAAAATTACACAGCTATGTCAGGCAGATATTTAATATATTAATATAAAAATAATGAATAAAAATTGTTATAACCATATAAATTAGAGCGCAGATTTCTCTTAATTATAGTTTAAAAAATAAAATCTTTAATATAAAGGCAAACAAAAATCCTAATAGAGTATTAATTTTTTTTTGAAATAACACTAATGTAGGGATATACTTTTTACATGAAATAATATTGAAAACAAAACACCATTTTTTTAAGGATAACAAAACAAAACCAAAATATTAAAAAAATTGATGACGTTACATTTTGGGTCTCGCTTTCGAATTTGATTAACATTAATAATAATAATAATAAAACATTAATTTTATACGAACGCAAGTTTGTTAAGACCACATAGTTTCCGTAATGTGTGTGTGTGTGTGTGTGCGTGTTTGATAACTAATACGTGCTCTTGCAAGTAAAATAATATATGTACACTTTTTTAAATGTTTTTTTAATACTTTTAATTTTACTCCATGGATTGTTCTAATCCAGGACGTACATATTGGTTGGTTGGTCACACTTTGTTTATTTCAGACAAACAAACAATTATCTGTTCTCATTTTTTACAATTTAACCAATAAGTATTGAGAGAGTACTGTTAAGAAAAACATATTTTTGTTTTTGAAACTTAAAAGATCTATTTTTTAAGACTTTTGGTTAATATGAATATGGTGATAAGTTGCTTTTACCTATTATAATAATTATATGTTTTTGTTGTTTTCAATTTGAAATTCCAGCATAAATTACGCTCGAAGTACAAATCTATTTATTGACAAATAATATTCAGTTGCTTAACATCAACAGACTATAAAAACAAAAACAAAAGTCACTTTTGACAAAAGATAAACGATAGAATTTCACCACTAGCAAAGCTTTCAGAAAATAACGAACACAGTGTCATATCGTAACTTACCCTGTGCCCTGACGACTTACAGAATAAGTAACAATGTAACAAACAATGCATGGCGCATATATATTATTTATTCTTACTCCACATTGCCCTCAGATAATTTATTAAGTGTGACTATTAGAACTATCCATAAATCAAATACAAAGTATTCATATTGGTATGATCTTACTATGTTAACATATGGTACACAGCATATTTCAAAAGTTATATATTTGGCTTTAAACGGTAGAGATGTATAAACAGAAAGAAGATATGTAATAGCGTATAAATGGTAACGATAACATTATATTTGAGTCATATTTACGACTAATATAATAAAATCATTATTGATTGTACGCGTAAAGTATTTGCTTTATTCCGGTATTAACATCAAAATTAAGCGTTTCATGCATTGGTTGCATGTATGATATTTGACCTGATGTTTAATCAAGTTATTCACGGACCAATAAGTATGCGTTTTCCAATTCAATCGTCTAAACATGTTCATAATTAGGTACATTAATACATACATAAATCACAGTTTAGTGTTTAATAATACTGTTTGCATTTAATGCTTTATACGAGTATTAGCCTTTACCACCGGTTTCATTTACGTGAAATTCTCGGGCAACTCTTAAAGAAATCTAATAACTAAATTATCAAATAATGATAGGCCCTAAGTCCTCGGATGATAAATGGTAGCTGCGAATTTGTCCCCTTGCAAATACTCGTAAGTTAGACTGAAAAATAATAAATGTTCTTTATTTAGCTCATCAACTCTATTTGTGTACATTTTTCATTCAAATCTATTACTATCACGATTGATAGACAAACATCTAAACATTCCAATTATCACATTATAATGTCTATAGGATAATAATTATATTCATGTATTTCTTCTACCCGAGATTTTTTTATAAAAACCTAAACATTAAAATTCTTATTTGAGTGAATTACATTCAATTGCAATTAATTCTGAGGTAATCGAGAAATATTATTTCGTGACATATTAATGTATTTTTTTTTCTAAACAATTGTTTTTACTATTTTAGTGGCAAGCTGTATAATTAAAAATTATATTGTAATTTAAAAGTTTATTGACCAATGACAATGAAGATATATTTTATACAAATGTAAAGACTCTCCGAATACAAAAAAAAAGCTTACAGTATTTTCTATTAAATTGTCTTTCTAATTGGGTAAACAAGGTATCAATTGTAAATATTATGAGATAATGATTTCCTGTCTTCCCTTTTTTATGCCAGTATAAAGATTATACGAGTTTTCAAAGAGATTGATCTAGGTATGCTTTTTACCAAAGTCTAATCATCAAAATATAAAATATAGATATCGATAAATATAGTTTAATAAGTTTAATCAAGCATCATGTGATATTATTATTATTACACTATTACATATATAATGTTTGTTTGTTCACTTGATATTGCTTGACGTAACTTGGAGGAGTATGGGTCAGTCCTAGTCCGGTAACATCTGTTGTTGCTACGATCAATCAGTCTGCAATCAAGCGAAACGTGAGGCCATAATGGTGTTACGCGAATGCGTTTCAGAGTGCCTATTACATGCGTGATAAACTCTAAGCGAATGATGCCCTAATTTGTTTAAAGTTACTATGCCTATCAAAAACAAAATGCATGAAGAAACGATAAATAATATAACAAGGTATAATTTGTAAGGTTACAAACATAAAGTGATGAATAAAATTCATTTTGTTTTTCACTTAATATTGGTAACTAAAATAAAATAAACTGTGATATTATAATTAACCTAGTTAGGTTAGTTATTCAAATTCCTATTCTTAGATTGACATTTCATACACTAAATGCTTTCACTTTCGTACTTAATCGAACGTGTTTATGATCCGAGCAACAGAAGAGACATTTATCTGATACTTAATGTCTATATACGTTATCTGTAATTGTCCTCTCGATTACCAAAAACGAACAAACGCATCACCTTTCGTCAGCGAATAGTCAAAGAAAACAACAAATAACATGTGACATGAATAATAAACATTATCCGGTAACAAACTCAAACTTCATATCAAAA
Organism: Melinaea marsaeus rileyi; assembly: GCA_918358865.1. Lineage (NCBI taxonomy): Eukaryota > Metazoa > Arthropoda > Insecta > Lepidoptera > Nymphalidae > Melinaea > Melinaea marsaeus. The sequence continues at coordinate 24,000,064 of OU911085.1, forward strand.
TATAATCAACCTGCTACTCCTTAAACTAAATTAAATAATAGCTACATCAAATTAGATTTTTATTAATAGCATAATCAAAATGTATTGCTAATTTTGGTGTTTGTCACGTAAAAACATTTTTAATTATAATTAAATTATTATTGGAATTAGCATGGGCACCAAATTTTTTTGAACGATACGTGAATAAATATACTTAAAAAACATAAAATCATACTAATTAAAAAATAGACCTAGAGACCGTAGTACACAAACTATTAAACTTATCAACTATAAGTACTTATTTGGAAAAAAATATAATTTAGATGGCGATTTCTAATTTACTTTTTATGTACTGTAATAGTAATCAACTTAACCAATGCCCAATGCAATACACATACAAAGACTATGTGAAAAAGACTTTCATGTTATAAACACTTTGGTCGCTGTTTTTATAATGTTTCAAACAGTTACAAATTTTTAAAAGAACTTTAAACAGTTTACAATGCAGTTAAGGAACCCTTGGCTCTCAGTACGTAACAGAACTAACAGAGCAAATGAGTCATAAAATCTGATGGCACCAAATTTGTTAGCCTTTATATTTTTACTAAGGACCGTCAAATAACTTTTTATAGAAATTTACAAGCTGTATTCATACGAGCTTAGAATCATTTAAAATCATTTCAATTACGTGAGACGACTGCATTCAAAAACATCCAGCTTGCAACTGAATTGGGATCACTTCAAGTATTAATTGCTTTTCGAAGTCCATTTTAATTTTAGTTTGGTGAGATTTAAATTACTCTAAACTATCCAACCGTTCCACTTTTCGAACTTGGTTTTAAAACAGAATAATAAAGTTATAGAAAGTTACAGAAAGGAAATACAATTGAAATAATTTTATAGTATTAAAACAGAAATCATGTCATATCCTCAATGCAATAAATCAAATATGTAAATAACGGATACGATAACCAACTTACAGTAAATAATGAGTCTGGTATAACAATTTTAAAACTTCCCTTGAATGAACAAATCCTGTATTCAATCTTATGCTGAACCATATTTATATAGTAAATGTTTATGCTTATGCAAGTCTAGTCGGGATAAAAACCACATTAGGACATAAACAGATAGATATTTTTTTACAGAAACTAAAACATTAAAACATTAATTATATTAAAAAGTTGAAAAGGTTAAATTACATAAACCACATATTTAAATAAAATTATTATACGGATTTAACTCGCGTATATTAGTTAAATTTAGTTTTAACCCCACGTTTCAAATGGATTTTAGCAATCGTGATCACAATTAGACGAGATGTAAGTAAGTCAATTAATTTATCATCTACCTCCAATGTCTTTTTAGTTTATAGTCATAGATTCCGGATGCACAGGTGTTCCTCTCTCGTGCCTCCTCTCTGCTCTCTCTTTATGTGCCAAGTGACAACGGTTAGGAAAGGAAAAGGCGGGCCTTGTTTTCTGTCTGTTTTATACCTAACCTTATCGACAGAACGGGTTAGCTAAGACAAGGCTCTCTCAATGACATGGCTTCCTGCCTGCTTAGCTCTTTGACTGACTTGCAGAATATGCTATTATGACTCAACACACCAAGTTGTCACGCTTGTAAACTTTAACAACGGTACCTTATTCATAGCTGTAGAATATAAATATAAATAAAAAAAAATTACTAAATTACTAACTGTATATATTATCAAATGCACAAAATGCAATTAAAGAGGGTTTTTGCTTTTAGTAACATTTATCTTAAATTTTTATTCATTACTTTGAAACGAAGCCGAGTACGTTCATTGATTTATTGAACTCAGTTTTTAATTGTTAGCAGCACACATGTGTACACATAAATTGGAATCACAAGGATACTTAAACATTTTATGTATCTCACATAAAACTTAAATTACGGGAAAATGTGTCATTGTTTAATAAATTGTTACGATGAAAAAACACACAAAAGTAATTTTATATTCAAAGAAGCATAATATAGGACAAATATTTAATTCTGTGATTTCATTTACTTAAAAAAAAAAACTTCTATTCAACTTAACGTGCATGTGATCATGTGATCGTTTTTAATTAAACTTACTTATTTGTTTGAATAGTTTAATTAAAGTGCAAAAACCAATTTCACTTCAACGTTTTTATTTTCTGAGAACGAAAAAAAACATTTTTTTTTATTAATATTCTTTCTTTCTATTTGTCTTATTTAGTGTACTGTTTATATGATCTGATTCTTGTGGCACATCATCTTATGATGGTGACATCATGGTGCTGTGGCAAAGATGCCGTTCCATATTTTCATCGTCAATCATTATTCAGATGTTATATTTATTTACAAGATTGAAGCAGAAGCTTTGCAGTACGTGTTTGTCAGATTTAAGAGAAATAAAATTGTATATAATATCTATATATCAGAAACGTTTTATTATAAAAATCTTATTATTAATCTTGCAAATTACCGGTTTTGTCTCTATCTGCACATGGTGGAAAGCATAAGAACGTTTTAATTTTTTACTCATCAGATCAGATCAGAAAAGGAAAATCAAAGTCTAAGAAAGGCTTTCAACTCTCTTTTTGACATATGTCGGACAAACGAAGGCCACGTGCTCGATGAAAGGAAATCATTTTCTTCAGATTGAGTTCTCCTTTCGGACTTGTATTTTTTGCACTGGTCAGAAATCCCTTGATTAGTGTTACACCAAAGACTCCAAAATATCATCATCATAGATTTCCGCCTGAACAACCTATTTGTATGATAAATACTTCTCATAGATTTTAAAATAGAGTTATCGTTAAAATATTTATGTCAGTATCTAAAAGCGATATATTATGCAATAATCTAAATTATAAAAGATCTTTTTCAAATATAAATATTTAATTTTTTGTGAATGAAAAAATAAAGAAAATATTTCTTAAAACGTGATTTAAAACAAAAATAAGCTAAGTAGCTAAGGGCCATGATTAGTTTAGTTTTGTTATTATTTTGTCAAGTCATCTGCACAAACAAGTAAATTTGAAAAATTATTGTTAAACATCAAAGCTTTAAAAGATCTTTAAAATTTTATATTTATAGTTTTCTTTTGTCCGTTGAATTGTGACTACTAAGCGAAGTATTGTAAAAACAAACGAAAGTATTGACAGACAAACGAAAATCGCTTTTCGTGATGTACCAATAAAACTTCTTTTCCGTAAATAACAACATGTATGACAAAGTATGTATTAAGTAATTGGAACTAGTTTTGACAGAAGAAAATATAACAAAAAGAAAATCCGACTGAAATGGAAAGAGAAGACAGTCTTTTCATTAAATTTTATTTCTGTTCTTGTTAACAAGGTACCATTTGTAGATTAGATCTTGAGATAATGGCGTCCTGTCCTCGCTCATTCTATACCGTTTTAAGAGATTATATTCCTACTTCATCCTTAAAAGTTAGTAAATTATTAAATGAGTTTAATTAAAATTGTTATATCTGCATCATGGTATTATCATTCAACTATTATCTACATAACGTTAGTGTATTTGATGTCACTTGACGTGATTTAGTCGAGTGTGGGTCACCTAACTAGTCCGGTAACATCTGCTGTTGCTTCGATCATACAGCCTGCAATCAAAGGAGAATAGTAGATCATAATGGTTTTGGGTTTTAAGTATTTGAGAGTGCCTATTAGAAGCGAGAGTAATCCTATACAAATGAAGGTAAAATCAAACGTTCGTATAGATTCGTCAATTACAACAATCAAAGACGAAATAAATATAAAAAAGATTCACAATATAATAATGCATAATTTGTAAAGTTATATATTTTAAAACATTTATGTACGTTATATGTTGATAAACATATTCCACCAACAGCCACAACAGCTTAGGAATAAAATAAGCTCTGATATTATAATTATTCTATCCACTCAAAATTTTACTGTTTGGTTGCCTTTGAACACACTATTGAATTTAGTTGTCATATTATCTCGGCCCTTGTTAGGATCCGAGCAACAAAAGAGACAATTGTTTAATGCGTAATCATGTGTGTAATTAAAGTATACATCATTTGTGTAATCGTGATCTTGATAACGAAAATCGTACAATTAATTGTTCTTCATTGAATAATCAATAAATTGCAGGCTACACAAATATACAATATCCCGTCATAACACAAACCAACAATTATTTTAAATCTATTATCAACATGATGTTCCTCAGGTGAATTTAGATTAAATTATTCCTACATTAAATATTTATTAATTTATTATATATTATTATAAGTCTCTAAAGAATATTAGAATTTTAAAATATTGTACTGTACCAGAACTTTTGTGAAGAATTTTGTTTCATTGATATTTGTGTCAGTTAAATAATTAATATGGACTTTTTGATTAGACTTTTAAAATCCAAAATAATTTAGAAAATTTTTACCGAAACCTTAGTGGTTTTAATTGTTGTAATGCTAAAAAAAGATCACAAAATTTCTAAATAAAAAACATGCTATTAAAGCAAAGGAAATAAACATTTGAGTCAAGTTCTTATCTACGAGTAAGCTCGGATTCTTTTTTGAAAAAACTTCTGACCGATAAAACTTTTTTTACATGTACTCATTGATGTTGATTTGTCTTCAACTTGATAAGGAATTTGGGTTTGAAAAGTTCTAACGTAACATTTTTTGTTTACTTACATATCTCTATATTTTGCAACTGATATATTTTTAAAAATAGTTTGTTTTAATAGTTTTTCAGAAGATAGAAGTATTGTTCTTCTACCGTCTGTTATCACACCTAATAAGTTTGAAAGTCCAAAAGTCGTCTAAGAGACGAGGCTTGAGAATATTTGAGTAGTAAAAATATGGCTTTAAAATAATTACTTATTATCGCAAAAAAATACAATAAAAAACTATATAAGTATATCAATGGTAGCTCAGAAAAAAATATTCTTAGGCTTCATAGTTTGATAGTTCTAATTCTGTAGCTTTAAAATCTTTAAATTAAAAAGAAAAATGAAATTGTCTACAAAGGATTTCAATATAACATTTTAATTTTTATAGCAAAACATTTTTCTTTTAAAGTCAATAAGTATAATTTATTTGAAAATATATTAGAAGCAATAGCTTTTGTGAGGAGTGCCTAACTCGGGATTTCGTAACTGCACACATTAATTTACAATCTTAATACAAATGCTTGTCTTCAAGCGCTAATGACAAGTACTATACATATTACTCCACCACGTAGTTCCATTAATGTCTGGAATATATCAGTTTCTACATTTTCACTTCAGAAGTTGAATTAAGTTAGCAGACTAATATTGAAACATAATGCTTCTTGAGTTCTTATTTCACTTATAAATAATATCACATAAATTCAATTATATCTATTATTAAAATTATTTTTACTATAGAGTAGGTGTGGTTAATTGAATTAACGTTAAATAAAGCCAGTAAAAACTTAGTATAATGTTTATTATAATTTTTAGAAGACTATACAATTGGACTGTAAAATGATATTGTAGGTTTTTCTTTTACAAGTACTTTATGTACGTAATACTTATTTTTCCTATAATTAAAAACCAAATTAACTTCAGTTGTTGATAATTAAAGTTCATTATCACAAAAGTAAAATTTGAGTAACAAAATTTTTATATAACAAAAATATTATTGCTTAAACTGTTTATGTTGTCAGAAACAGTTATGTTTCAAATGTTAATTTGAAATGTTTTCAATAAATACAGAAATCGATTTTATTTAGATTTTTAATTTGTAAGTATAAGTAAATATATATATATTTTGACATCAGAGCTCATTAAAATGATGTCAATATTATGTACTTACTTTAAAGATCAAGTTGATTCATGTCTTAACATGTTTTACAAGTATACGTGAAGTCATCACTTGTTGTCGCAGTTTGGTTCAGCAACAATAATTAATCACTGTGTGTATGGCATCTGTAGACATTTGACAATTTATACTGAGACATGTTTATAACGTGTACCAAATATCATTAATTACAATAATCTCCAAGTAATAGTTTATCTAATAATAAGATTATTATGATAACATATTACCACTACGCGACTCCCCTCTCTTTCAAACATTCTTCGGTCTTTATTTAAGAATTAATTTCTTCCATTACATTCGTTACTATTAAATCTATAAGACAATAATTAATAATTATACAATTTGGTAAAATTTACATCTTGTTGGAAAAATAAATTTCTTGCTATTATTTATTTGTGAATTGTTTAACACCGTTTAAATTAATATAACTATTTTTACATTTTTGTGATACAAATTTTCACTACATAAAATGTGTAAATATATTCTTGATATAGACATGGTGTCATATTTTATAATGCTCATAAAAAAATAAAATTAAATTTCATATTGGATGGTAAATGAGATATTTAATCATTTGTACAAAATACGGTGGTTTTTATTTCTAATGTACGAGTATTATGATTTAGCTTTTAAAGTTGAATTTGAAAAACTACACAAGATCTGCATGGATATTAATTTAGAACTTAAGACTTGATGTAAACATTAATAGTTTTCACAAAAATCGTAATTAGTTAAGTATTCGTCTCTTGTTTCATAAAGTTACTGTTTTTATTCACGGTTAAGAGAGTTGTTATATAAGGTTTTATAAAAGTAGGTAGATTGATTAATGTAGTTGACATTAAAATATTCAATTGTACAATTATACAATTCAGTATGAGGTAAATAACAAATTTACTAAAGGACGTCAAATCTGTAGGTAACAATTCAAATGTAAAACTAAAAAATTAAAGATAAGAAAAAAGTATATAAATATTTAAATATTAAAATTTTCAGCAATATTTATTTAAAGAAAAGAATTTGTTTCAATCATAAAATACAATTGCTAAAAAATATTTAAATTTAAAATATAATATAAAAAATGGTATATATTGTCTTCACCATTGATTTGAGATATATCAGAATAAAGATATCATATGAATAGCAACCATATAGGGACTCTTACATTTTTCACATTTAACCTGTTAACTAGCATGCAGATATGGGATTTGTGAATTTGATTTAGGGATGTATCTTTTTAACAATAAAAATAAAATTCTAAGGTTCATTTTAACGGACAAACGTAAAATAACAAGGGTTATTCAATTCCCCTACCTCATCCTTCTTAATTTGAACAAATATTATTTGCTATGAAAAACAATTTTATTTTTAAAGGGAGTATAATGGATAATGGAGTAACGTTACTTCAATCTTTTCAAATCGGTTCATTATTTTGTATTTTGGGGTGGATTGTTTTTGTATAGCTTTTTTATAGTAGAGTCGGTCGCTTTGAAGTCAATTTAAAATATCAGATAGACTGTATTTTATACTATGATTTTTCCCTAAAGTAGACATCAAGTTTTAAAACTTTGAAGTAAGTCTACGTTATGTCTCTTAATGTTTCCTCAATGTTCACGAACTTGTTGACTGAAAAATTGTAAAAAAATATATTTTTAAACATACTCAATCTCACCTCGAACTTACTTAACCTTATTTATATTGATAGTTGTGAATTTACAAGGGAAGATCATAAATAGATGTCAAAAATCATATAAAATTGCTTTTGCACATTTTTATAAACATCTCATAGACGGGTATTGATTGGTTAACACTTAAAAGATATTTTTTCACAACTCCAACAACACTAATCGGTTGAATCTTTTCTTTTGTTCATAATTATTTTTAATATTATTTTTAACGCTTTCAACATTATTGAATCATAATGTTTAAATCAATTTAATACTAGTTTTGTAATCAGCTCAAACAAAATGTTAATTTAAAACTTTCAGCAAAACAAACCAATTTAAGTAACTAACTAAGACATATAATATTGGAAAAGGAAAAAGTTTATTAATTTCGAAATTTATCGTGGACAGTATTTTGCATTATAGGGTCTTTACAATCTACTATGTACATGTACACTTTACAATAGATATATATTACCGCGGACTGAATATTCTATAAATATCTTAAGGAACTACCTCATGTTTGTAAAAACAAAAAGTGTTATTAAAGCTTAAATGAAATTTTAATAATTAATAAATTTTCACCTATTTAATTTATTTTCAATATATATAAAATTACTTTTGGATAAGTTTAATAAAAGATTAAAATTTTGTTGGCAGTTGGCTTAACTAAAAAAAAATTATATCATATAAAACTTTTCTGAAGGAAATTTTTATAACCAACTTTCTTCAACTGAAAAAGCGGACCTTACAAACCTAGGGTACGGAAAAGGGGAAAACTCGCGCATCCTCACATTCAACGAAGCTCAGGGTAAACCCTGAGCTTATGTTAAAACATACGAGACGGTAATCATCATCCAAACCAAAATTGTACTTGACAAGGGTCTCGCACGCAGTGCTGGCTCTATCTAGACACACAAGAAAGATCCTCGTACTACACGGATATCGATAAAGACGCCATTGTGAGATTCATCGGGCCGGCCGGCGATACCTCCGATAGAAACTTTATAGAATACAACCTCAAGATGGCAGTTTCTCACCATGACTCCAAGGCTATGAAAAAGCTAGTGAGCTTATTAACCTGGCTTAAAATTATGACTTATACTGACTTATTGATTAAGACAATACTTATTATTGATTAAGAATTACTAAAATAGCTTTCGAAAACTTGTGCAGGTGTACAATTTCCTTCGAAGTTACCATCACAGTGAAAATCATGGCAAAACTGTTTTAAAATCACATTGAAAGGCATGGAAAAATGTCTATGGATATAAATTTATTACATACAAAAAAACTTTTTAACTTTTGTTGAATAGTTTTGTATTTTAATTCAGGCTATAAATGCTCAGACGTAAAAACTTGTACTGGCTGTCTAAAACTCTACAGAAGACTTGGGCAACCAGACAAAATAAACAACCAATAGTAACAGTAACATTCATTACTTTCAGACCGGGGTCTTTGAAATATTGTAATTATAAATGAACTACGTACAGTACACATTCTAAAGAAAAAAAATAAAATGCAAGAAGTCATTGGTATCAGCTAGTGACATGGTGAACAGTTTAATCATTGAGAGGTAAAACAATTTAGCAATAATTACCATATTATATTCAGTGCAATTAAAAATATTAAAAATTTACAAAGAAAACTATAAATATTATATAATAAGTTATATATTTACCATTTTAATTAATTTGTTTGACTTAGCTATTAGCTTTAAAAATATGCTTAAATGTAACTTTTTGACAACTATCTTATTATTATTAATAAACTAAAGATGAAATATATTTTAAAATCTTTATATTATGATACGTAGTGCATAAATATGACTTAATTAATTAAATTCTAAGATGTATTAAAACTCATAAAATTGCCGGAGGTATTGTAACAGTACATTAAATCTATATTATAGGATTTCCTAGTATATTACAGCGTTCAAAGAAGTGGGGTGTCCTAATTTAAATTTAAAATAAAACGTACTATAATTACATTTTTTTTTAATATTTTACTTTTAACCGAGGTATAAAAAGGATTTTGGATAATTTATTAATAAGAAACTTTTATATATATATATATATATCTTTTTAATTATGTAAGTAGAAAAGTATGAATTAAGCACATATTAAAGGATTTTATATCGATTTCATAATACTTTTAAATATGTAACGGTAGAAAATAAATCTGACTGAGTAAAGTATTTGAATCCCAAATTGCAACAAGCAAGATTTGAGAAGAAAAAACATACCGTAAAATTACGCTGTCGAAATTCTCTTCACGTGTGAAAGTATTATCAAAGTTCTAATTGAGTTTGCTATCTTTTCGTGGCCTTTATCTTTGTTTGCTTTAACTGTTAAATTAATGTATTTGTTTTGTCATCAATTAGATATATTAAAATGTAGAGAAATTTAATTATTATATATGACGGATTCAAACCTAAATTAGAATTTTTAAAAAGATCAGAGTCGATGACTCATCCAATTCATCAACTCTTGTCAGTATTACTCATTCTTATCATATGAAAAGTAAAATACACTCAATTATAAATTCTTAGGAATGAGAAAACAGCACACTGGAAAAATAACAATTTTAATTAAAACATCAACACTTATTATCAATAACAACTAATTCAAAGTTCTCTAATACACTCACTTTTTATATTCATTTACAATATTTACAATTTTTTTTTTTTATTTATTATAAATGCTTTTTAAATGCTTTTATTTAACTTGACATGTATCGGATCAAATCTTGTAACGCGAAATTTTAATACTCAGACTCAATGAATTTCGATGAAAATTAGAGCACATGTTCGGCTCCGGTGACAATACAAGTAAATGGGGTTACCCGAAGAAAACATCCCCTTTTGACCCCTGTTTGCCACCCCTACGTGTTTTTAATCGCGTTTTCGACCATATTTGCCGAATTTTATTGTCCGGGTTAAATATATTTCACGAAAATTAGTCTTTATGTTATATTTTAGTTAAAATACAAGTGGGTTTTATTTCTAAATGCTTTTTATTATATTAGATTTACTTTAATTTTAATATGTTTATTATACACAGTTTTATTTATTATTATATCATCGAAAAAAGATTATGGAAAATAAAAATGTTACTCCTGTCAAAATTTCGAAATTGTATGCAAATAAAAATTCAAATAAGTTGTTCTATTCGTGTTTCATTTGTTGTTGCTTAGTGACATTGTTTATAACCTAAAATTAGACATTTGTAGTAGAATTGATGTGCATAGTTATTCTCTGGGATAAGAAATAAAGCATCATAATCTAAAGATATTGGAGTAATTCAATATTATGTACGTGAATAACAGTTTTCCAAAATGCTTTCCAATGAAGTTTATAATAATTTGATTTAACTCTTTAAGCCATGTAGCATAACCTCTCTTATTAAACCTAACCTCACAATAAATAAAAAAAATACAAAAAAAAAATTTACAAAAAACAGAAGACTAAAAAGTAAAAAAAAATACAAAAAAAAATTTAAAAAAAACAAAAGACTAAAAAGTAAAAAATAAAAAATTACAAAAAATGTTTTAAAAAAATTTACAAAAAAAATTACAAAAAAAATTACAAAAAAATTTACGTGGCGTGGCGCGTTTTCATCAAAAAATTTTTGTTTTCATATCATACGTAAAAAAAATGTAAAGGTTTTCTGTCGCTTTGGGTTTGTCGATAAATTACGTAAGACTTTTTTGTATCTATGTCCTTTTTTATCTAATGCAATATCATACTTTCAACGTTGTTGCACATGCTTACGTAAGTTACGGACGACCCCTTTATACTATTTTCTGCTGTTGATGCGTTTTATTTTGTAAAATTTCTGTAATCCGAACATGCAAATTATAAAATATCAGAAACTTATCTCAAATTTTTCTTCTTTATTTGTATCAAATATGATATGATGATTTAACGCGCCACGCTTTTATTTAACGATTTATCTGAAAAATATTTTGTACAATTTTTTTGTAAATAATTTTTTGAATCATTTTTTTTGTAAATAATTTTTTGAATAAATTTTTTTGTAAATCATTTTTTGCATCAATTTTTTTGATATTTTTGAAAAAAATTATTAAATACTTAAACTAAAACTATACACTACTACACAAACATTATCATTTACAATAAACTTAGAACAATAAATAAATAAACAAAATTACAAAAAAAAAACCTTATAACTATTACATTTTTTTTAAATAGAGATCCCTTAGTTTTATTTTCAATACTTTTTAACTAATATGACTATTTAGGTTAATTTATTACGGGCAATGTTATTCAAAATTTTGGGTACCATACACCTTGATGTTCTTTTTCCATAATATTTTTTTGGAGTGGGCTCAATTAATTCTTTTTTCCTGACTCTTTTTGAATTGTACTTATTTTTGACTGTTTTCTTATATTTAGTTGATTGAACATTTTCGATACATATTAAGTAGTCCACTTTGATATCTACTGGCAAAATTTTACATATTAGGTTTTCATAGTCTCCACAACATTTTTTTTTGTTTATTTACTGACTAGAAATTTTATCAAGCGTGTTGGTAGTTATTTTATATCCTTTAAGTAAGTTATAAACGTTCGGCCATACACACTAAGACCATAACTAAGCAAGGAGTCAGCGAGGGCATAATATACGGTTCGTAACGTTTCTTTATTTAATACTCTACTCAATTGGTAAAACCTTCCCAGCACACATCTTAGCCTATTGCAAGTATCTATTACATGGTGTTTCCATTTAAAATGTTTATCTATCTTTAAATCTAAGTATTAATATGTATTAACATATTCTAATTTATTACAATTACATTTTTTTTATTACTATGTAGGCAATTATAAGTATGTCCTATTATTTCTAGATCTTTGTTACAAATAGTTTTTGATTTTTTGTTATATGGCGAGTGTATATGCATACATTTAGTTTTTGTAAAGTTAATAATTATCCCGTTATCATGTGCCCATTTAGTAATGTTTTCGAAATCCTCTTGAATGTGGTTTTGTACAACAGATATGTCTTTTGAGGCATAGGTCAAACACATGTCATCCGCATACATATACACCCGACATTTGTTTACGACGTTAAATACGCTATTTACGTCCATCAAGTACCCCACTGGTCCATAGACTGATCCGGTCGGCACACCTAGTTTTAATTCCATTTCTTCACCGGCTACACCAGCAATAACAGTTTGTATCTTTCTTAATATTAACTAAACTTAATATTTCATTAGGAATAATTCAAATGTTTAATTTAAACTAATCGAAGTTTTCTAATACACCCACGCTTTATAATCATCACAATAAATGAAAACTCATTTTAATTTGAATAACTCAAAGAATTAATCACTAAAAGTTTCTAAAAGAATAAATAAAAATTTATAATCACTCACAGTACAACACCAATATGTTCTTATCACTGTCCAACCCGAGCACCAGCAAAAAGTCGAAGCGAGTTGCCCGCTATTTATACATGTTCTCAAATGAGTTGATCATTTGACTCAATTTCGGAAAACTGACAATATCGCGCGATCACGTGACAGCTTTGACTTGACTTAAAACTTTAGTCAAATCAAAGTATTAGAAATTAATGAATCCTAACTTTCATTACATTAATTCTTAAATGTGATTTTTATTTATTTTTCTACCTAATTTATCTTATTTTTGCAACTTAATTAACAAATTCTAATTACGCAACAAATAATTATTTACCCACAATATTTATGAAAACATTATCAATGTATAAAAGTAAAAGGATAGCGGGATAATTTTAAAAGTACCTTATAATATTTTACAAATAGTTATCATAATTATGAGGCCTTTAGCAACATATATAAATAATGAAATATGGCGTGTGGTCTCGGCTTAGAATAGCCACACCCCAAGAAAACTGGATACTTTCGTACACCATAATTGTCAGCTTTTAGGATTACATATAACACTTTAAGATTTCAATAATCGTTCATATGAAAACTATTTGAAACGAGAGCCTCGTAAATCAAACACCAACTTGTGAAACAAGGCTAAAAAATAATTACATTCCTTATCTTCCTAATTAATTCAATTCTTATCCCTTAGGATATCAATTTAGCTTTATAAATTTATTCAGACTTTCACTTAATGCGTCTCTGGCTACCCCGCAAGGGATAGTGCGTGAAGCTAAATAAATAAATAAATAAACTTAATGCATTAAGTTTATATCCCACTTCGTACTTAATATATTACAAATATTCATATTATTTATTCATATTGTGCATAGTCATAATAAAACTTAAAATAAAACTTTATGGTTTTAGTTTTATCGTTATTCTTTACTGGTAAGTTTAGATTTAAAAATAATAAGAAATAGTCATAAAATAAAGTTATTTTCAAAAATTGTATAATTAACTAAGTACAAGAGTAATTAATATTGAATAATAAACAAATATGCTAGTATAGAATTGTTTAGGAAATGCTTTAGGTATAATTAGCAGTAATTATTTTTTTAATTTGTAGTCAGTGCAGCAAACCATGTTTGAAGTGTCAAGTGCAAGATGCCCATTTTATAATTTTTTCTCTGGCCCGTAAATTTAATTTAAGTAATTTTACGTTGGCTATTGATATTGAGGAATTAAAATAAAAAAAATATAAAATATTTAAATTTACTTAAAATACATGTTTCTATTCACCAAAACTAAATAAAATATGAGATCGTGTAAGTAATAATGTTTTAAATCTTTAAATACAATTAAGCGTCCCGTTATATATACCTATATGTCAGATTTAAAACGGAAGGTTGAAAGGCGAGAGATTTTAACTACAAAAATATTTACAATTATTTCATCTTTGCCAACTTTATTTTACTTTTACCGGATGACATTCGTTATGAAATAAAATAATTTTAGGAATAAAAAATATAATATTTAAAAGAGTAGAGAACATAATAAGAGTTAAATATTTACATTGATATTAAAATTATACTATATTATTATATACACTTACTTTCTGTTACAATTTAATATCTAGTACTGCGGGGAACACCCCGTCACTCTGTCCCTGTGGATAGAAGAGCAATGCAGGGCAACAATGAAATATAAGTTCATAGACATAAGTTTAATTGAGGATGGAAACAGCAGCAGAAGAAACGAGCGATTTTAAAAACCACTTCTCCGATACTTGTACTTATGGTTCTAATTTACTGTTATATAATCGAAATCATATTTAATAACAAAAATATAAAATTGAAAGGTTTTTTCCAAATTCCAAATCTTGGCGTATTTAAGTGAACAAACAAAAAAAACTTTCCATATCAAAATGTAAACGTTATTGGTTATAGTAAACGTAGTTTATACAAAATGTACATGTTTGTAAACTATAAAATGTACTTCTAAAGATAGAAGATGCTTTAACTCAAATGTTTTTTTATATGTGAATGTTCATAGAATTTAACTTTAATATCCATTACATTAAAGGATTACTAAAATCCCTTTAATAAATATACATGATGTGATATTTATGTGTGTACATGTATATTCTATTACGAGTATAAAAGTATAACTCTTCTAATATTTTAGTTCAAAATAAAACTTAAAATATGTACCCGCATGTAGTTCTACACGCGAACTAGACTTAACAAGATTTATGAAATATACAACTAATTATACTTTTGCGTTTTAATAAAAAACCAAAAGCTATCATCTATACATCTAATAAAACATAATGGACTTTGAAACAATCATCATTAATATTTTACACTCACTAAACAACAGATTTTTTAAACAAGAATGTTTCGCAGATTATTCTGCATAATTATAATTGAAATCCACTATATTATTTTGGTTTACATTTAAATAGATTAAAAATATCTCTTCGAGATAAAGCACACTTTTAAGATGAAAATGGTCATACAATTTATAAACAGGAATGGTAAAAATGAGGAAAGTCGGCAAGCCCTTTGTACAGTATTAATATTATACCTTTGAGGACCATTTGAGCAAATTCAAGCTCGTTACTTTAATAGTATATTATAATAATTAAAAAAATATATCGTAATAATGTACTAAATCATGATTCATGAAAATATGAAACACTTTTAGTCTAAAAATTATAAATCTTTGATACACGGTTATGAAATACTAATGCGATATTTAAAGAGCGGCAACACAAAACTTCATATTAAAGTCACGCCAGCTGGGCGTTGCTTTTAACGAAAATATTAAGGAATATGTATAAAATACTATGTATAGAATAATTTTTATATATCTGAATCTAACAGACGTTGATCTTACAAAATTAATTTGATTATATTATAAACTTTCTGATAGGCGAGGAGGCCAATGCCACAATTTTCCTAGGATTTGGATGTTTTAAAAATTTATGATACTTTTGAAACCTTAAAAGATTTTACAGGACAACATCGTACAAGGTTAGGTAGATTCCATAGATGAATCTACCTATTGCAATCGATGCGATGACGGGACCCAGACCCCAGAGTAGGGGCGCTACGCCGTTTATGAACTGGAGATTGAGAATCCGTCGAAAAAAAAATATTTATATATCCTATATATATATGTATATATGATCCATCAGTCCAAATTCATCGTAGTCAAAATCTAACTTCACAGGTCGATAGGATAAATTAGTAGGACAAACGTAGCATCTCGTTTTTTGGAAAAAAACAAAGGAGGGGCTGGGAGAGGGGGTGAAAGTGCAAACCTTTGGGTCACGCTACAGGTCGCAAATGTTGACGGAGGATTTTCAAACTTGGTATACACATTCTTAAGGACAAAATGAAGGTTAAGTTCTTGAACGGGGGAAATCGGTTGGGGGGTTGGAGGGCTGGGGGGGTTTAAAGTTAAAAACCGAAAAAAGTCACAGAAGAAGGCAAAATTTTGGTGTCGGAAAAATCTTAAAAAATTAACAAATTAAAAGAGGAAACTTTTTTGTCCGAAAAGTTTTTTGATGCGACTCCCCGTTTAGGAAATAGGGGTGGGGGGTGGTTCCCCGCTCACCCAATATATGCAGAGTGAACCGTCATAAGACTCGTAATGAACAGTGAAATACTGCTGGCTAGTTTTTCTTTGTCGATCCGACCGACGGGAATCTACCTAACACGATCGACCCTGTCGAACGAGGTTATATTTTCATTATTATGCTAATGAAATTGATTAAATATAAAAATACAAGTTTAGAACATCGATTTATAATTAAAACGTTAATACACGTTTAAATAGCGTCTAGCTCTTGTTGAGCATGTCTTTATAATAATCCAAAAATCCATAATATGATATGTTAGCATTAACTTTTGTCGACGTGAAAACCGAATTATAACAAGTCAAATTTCTAAAGCTGCGTTTTTTTGTTTTAATCACAACGAAGTTACTTAATAAAAATTATGTCGATATCCCTAAAATAGGTAAATAGAATCTAGTTCTTATTATATTATTACCATTTATCTAAGATTTCTTTTATCAAAAGCAATCAGGCAACAAAAATAGTCAGTACATACTTTTAGAAATTAACTCATTTTGGTATTTTTAAAACAATCATATGACTATGTCGTAATATACCATACTACTCAATAAATGTATAAATTACTAAACAAAGTTGTTAGGTAATGATCATTTTCTTCCTGTATAAAAGTTTTTAATTTGAATTGTAATAGTATTTCTTCCTTGAAAACGTTAAAATGACTCACAGCAATCTTTTGAGAATTTACATGAACGGTTTTTGGGAAAATAACTCTCAGCATAATTAAATTTCGCGCGAAAGAAATCGCATGCATCTATTTTAAGAGAAGAATCGGCTTTCTTTTTTCTAATATTATTCTACAACAGTATTGATACCAATATTTTTGAACTTTAGTGAGGCTCATTCATATGCCGATCTTAAAAATTAAACATAAAATGACGATACAGTACCAGTTACATAATATAGAATTTACTAAATATTTTAATTAAAAATTTAACTCAAAATAAAGAAAGTTTTTTTAAGACAACGGCTTCATCTAAGAAACGTCTTAAAGAAGACAGCTCTTAGTGTAAATCATCCTACAAAGGAAAAGCGAGAAATCCTCAAATTACATTTAAACAAGCTTTCTGTTAAATTAAGTTATTCCATATTTATACAAAAAAATGTGAATGCAATTTTAAATTAATGATTTTGTATTAATAAATAGTTGCAATATAAATAACAGCTAATGTATAGTTCCGTGTTTGATGTAATATATCGTTATCTCATTATTTCATTTTTATACATTATACATAGTATGTTTTGTAAATAACTAAATTAAATAACACTAAATTTAAATGTTATATGGAGTTGTATTTACTTATTACAATGTTCAATTATAACCAAAATTAGTCTCGATATGCATATATAAGTATTTCATACAATCAACATTATCTAACTAAACAGCAACAAATTGTACAAAAATTTATATTATGATCTTATAGACGACAACAGGTAAATTATATAATTTTACAGCTTAAAAACTTGCTTAAAATTGTGAAGTGTCACATTATAACCCCTGCAGACTCACAATAAAGAACAATGTAACATAAACAAGGCGCCCAACAACAATGTAACGTGAACAGATTGAGCCTCCCTTAATAGAATTCTGAGGCGACGTCACCTTAGCAGTTAAAATACTTTATGTTGTACCGCTTGGGGTAAGCTTACCTTAAAGCTTTTAGTAAATTCGAATATGTTGATTATATCAATTAATTAATTAAATTAATACATATTTTTTTAAATATTTATAGTAACAATTTATTTTGATAAGAAGTTATTAAACTTACATTTAAAACTAATTTGAATACTAACGAACATGAATCCTTTGTTTGTAACGGCATCAATCTTTTTCTGACTTCCTGATCAGATAATTCAGGTTTGGTGATTCGATTTCCGTCTGGATAAATCATATTATATTATTATAATTGTATGATAATAAGTTACCACAGGATGTATTAGGAATAAAAAATATTTTGAGTTTTATAATGTTTGAGATTCACTTCAGAAAATTATTCCAAAGAAATAACCATTAAGTTGTCTATTAATAAACTCATTTTTATTTTCTTTATTTATGTTCAATTTAATTATAGCGGCTATTAAAATCCTTCAACTATGTCATTTAGATCGTTAGATGAAACTATATTTATTGGTAAGTCCTTTGTGTTAAACTATTGCAAATAAAATAACAGTGTCAAATAGAATACTATTTTTGGTTGATATCTGTTCTACCACAAACATTATTGATAACGTAGAGAGTAACGTATTGGCTCATTCCGGTAATAATAATCGTAAAATTAGGCGTTTCATGCATTGATTTCATGAACGACATTTGATCGGTCGTACGTGTATTAATTGTCCTAAAAAGTGCAGGTGAAACCTCTGCTTCTATTTCTTATTTTTCGTGTTTAAATTTTGATGTCTTTATTCGTTAACGCATCACTTAAAATCTACTGTACAGACTTTGATGAAAAATGGTTTTATTATAAAACATTGTCCCGGTCAATAAATAAAGGTTATTTTTTAGTCCAGATTTTTTTTCAGGGATAACATTAAGTTAATTTAAATTTTTTGATTTTAATAAAATTTTTTGGTTCATCAACATATACGAGTATGATTCTTCTCTTTAAATAAATATGTAATTATAATAAAACAAAAACATAGTATATTATTGATAACTTAGTAATGAAAGCATATCAGGCTTAAAATTTAATTCACTTTCAGATTTTGGTAGACAACAAACCTATTTCTTTCTTATGGAAAAAGACTTAAATCTTTTAAACTGGAATTAAAAATGTAGAAGGACGGGATACCATTAACGAAAAACTTGACAAAAAATATCCTTTATTTATTGACAGGGACAATAGTTTATGAATAAATAATTTTTCATCAAAATCTACTGCACAGATTTTAATAATATATATATATATATATATATATATATATATTTAAAACTTGTATATTCCATAAAATGTGATGACAACAAAATTTGTTACTCTTTATATTTTTAGTAAAATAAAGCCTTACTGAAAGTTATAACCTATATTGGAAAAACGTAAGCCTACAAAGGAATGAAGCTGATAGGGATTATAGTTACCTCTGGTTAATGAATGAGTACGTACGAAAATGTAAATTGAAAGCGAAATAAAAATAAGTTTATTATTTGAGAATCAGTCTTTCTAAATATTTTTTTTTTCATTAAATGTAGTTCATGTGTCGTAGTGACATTAAAGTGCATATTTTGAATGTACCCAATTACTATAGAAATATACTAATTAATTTTATATTATTTCATAATATTATATCATGATACTATGATACGCATACTGCGTATATCATAGTATCATGATATAATATACGCAGTTGTCACATGTATATGTCAATCAAAAATTGATTTTTTTTTTACTTATTTACTAGGAAGACAAACAATGTATAAAACATTTCTATATCTATAATAAATATATATCTATATATATATATATATATATAGTTACATTTCAAACAAATTAAAATTAGAACATGCAAGATAATAATAGCAACATTAATGCATGAATAATAATAATAATAACAATAAAAATAATAGACTGAAAAATAAAAATGATTACTCACAGCACAATAAATATTTCGATCTTTAATTTACTATATTTAATATTAAAAATGTCAATATGTTGAAATAATTAATGGCGGACACATCAAGCACAATGTGCAAAAGCATTGCGTGCTTAATTCATTGTAGTTTTTGGTATAGAGAACAATAATTGATTACGAGTTTGTAATCTAGGACACGTTAAATTAATATTGCTGATAATAAAAGGGGATTCAATATGTAATAATTTAAAAATATATATCATCCCTTGCTACTCGACACTCCCTTAAGGACTTAAGGGAAGAAATGGAGTAACGGCTCCAAACACAAGGGTTTATAAAACTTATTTTGGACACTAACAACTTAATGAATATACTTGCTATAACTTGGATTCCATACAGTAGAGGGATATCCAAGAAGAGATGGAACAAAAGTAAAATAATAACAGATATTCTTCGAAAATCTATCCAAGCATCCGAAAGGCTCTATTGATAATGTAATCAGTACGACAGTTAAATAAAAGCTTGTCAAGGTTTATTCCCAGATCTCTCACCACCGTGACCTTATTCAATATTAAATTGGAAACACAAGAATAAATAAATTATATTAAGGCACTTTTACGTTCATTAAATTCAAGACTATGATATTTTGTTACAATCAATTCCAGCACACATCTTTTATCACATCCGTAACGAATGCTATATTTTTATTTTTATTAGATTTGCATACTTTTTTAAAACCATTGAAAAATCATTTCCCTAACATGAAACGACTACATCCAAAAACATCCAGTTGGCAACTGAAATGGGATCACTTCAAGTATTAATTGCTTTTCGAAGTCCATTGTATTTTGGTTGGTGAGATTCAAATTACTCAAACTATCCAACTGTTCCACTTTTTGAACTAGATTTTGAAACTAAATAATAGAGTTACGTATCCTTAAATAAATTCACATTCAGTTTAGTTATTTCATT
The DNA here is from genome assembly GCA_918358865.1 of Melinaea marsaeus rileyi. Classification (NCBI taxonomy): domain Eukaryota; kingdom Metazoa; phylum Arthropoda; class Insecta; order Lepidoptera; family Nymphalidae; genus Melinaea; species Melinaea marsaeus. The sequence continues at coordinate 24,021,095 of OU911085.1, forward strand.
TTAAATTGTATACGATTAAAAGACATTAATAATTACTATCTTTAATTGGAACCTGCCAAATAATCATAATGAATATATGTCAAATTACAATCATAATCTGTGATATTGATAAGTTCGTTTAAGATAAGATTCAATTAAAGTTACTTATTAAAAATTCAATTACAATTACCAAAACCTTGGTTATTAACCGCGATTCGTACGTTTGTAAGACATACATTCTTTCGACAGTATTTTCGTTGAATTTCTTTGTATTTTTTTTTTTTTTTTTTTTTATGTTAGAGGAGGGCAAACGAGCTTGCGGGTCACCGTTGGTATGTGATCACCGCCGCCCATGAACTCTTGCAACATCCGAGGATACACAAGAGCGTTGCCGGCCTTGGAGAAAGGAATATATGCCTTTTTTGAAGGTACCCATGTCGTATCGATCTGGAAATACCGCCGAAGGCAGTTCGTTCCACATTTGAGTGGTACGTGGGAAAAAAGTCCTTGAAAACCGCACAGTTGAAGATCGCCACGCGTCCAGGTGGTATGGATGATAAAGGAGGCGATGGCGAGCTGTGCGGTAGTGAAATTCGGCGGTAGGCATCAGATCGAATAGTTCTTCGGAACACTCCCCGTTGTAAATGCGGTAGAAGACGCACAAAGAAGCCACGTCTCTACGCAATGCCAAAGAGTCCAGCCGTTCACAGAGCACTGGGTTCCCGACAATCCGAACGGCTCTCCGTTGTACGCGGTCAAATGGTAGAAGCTGATATTGGGGTGATCCGGACCAGAGATGAGAACAGTACTCCATGTGAGGCCGGACCTGCGCCTTATAGAGCGCAAGTCTTTGGCCAGGTTTGAAATACTGCCTCGCTCTATTGATCACTCCCAATTTCATCGAGGCCAACTTGGCCTTGCTCTCCAGATGATCACGAAACTGACAATCGCTCGAAATGTCGAGACCCAGTATTCTGATACTTGGCGAGGCAATAAGAGGAGTGCTCTCGAAGAGCGGTGATACGACAAATGGGGTTTTCTTAGTGGTAAACGCGCAAACCTGTGTCTTTAGGGGATTGAACTGAACGTGGTTCAGTTCACCCCACTCAGAGACTATCCCCAGGGAGGTCTCTATTGAAGACACAAGTTTCTTTCGGCACTCGTCGACGTTTTCCCGAGACAGACCTGTACGACCGGAATATACCGCATCCCCAGTGCTGTCATCCGCATAACAATGTATGTTGGAAATATCCAACATATCATTGATATGCAGGAGGAACAGAGTTGGGGATAGCACGCAGCCTTGGGGTACACCAGCATTCACGGGCTTGGGGTCCGAGCAAAAACCGTCGAGAACGACCTGTATGCTCCGCCCAGTGAGAAAACTGGTGATCCACTTGCATAAACCCTCGGGAAGCCCATAGGAAGGTAGCTTCGAAAGAAGCCCCTTGTGCCATACACGATCAAAGGCTTTTGCCATATCCAGACTAACTGCCAGACCCTCTCCCTTGCTTTCAATAACCGCTGCCCAACGGTGCGTAAGGTATAACAGAAGATCACCAGCTGATCGACCATGGCGAAAGCCATACTGCCGGTCATTGATCAACTGGTGATCCTCTAGGTACGTTAGGAGCTGTCGGTTTATGGTAATCTCCATTATTTTGGAGAGAAGGGAGGTAATGGCGATAGGTCTGTAGTTAGCTGGGTCCGAGCTATCACCTTTTTTAGGGATCGGATGGACAAGGGCACGCTTCCATGAGACCGGGACTACGCCTCTAAGGTAGGAGTACCGAAAAAGACGCGTTAGCACTGGAGTCAACTCAGGGGCACACGTTCGTAGCACTAATGGAGAAATGCCATCCGGCCCACTCGACTTATGAACGTCCAAGGAAAATAGAGACTGCCTGATAGTTTTTTGGCGAAAAACTATTTCCGGCATTGAACTCTGACACCGCGGGATGGTAGGCGGTGTCTTCCCTTGGTCGTCCAAAGTCGAGTTGGAGGCGAAAAGAGTGCCCAAGAGATCGGCTTTCTCTTTTGCCGTGTGGGCCAGAGAGTCATTCCCCATGTGCAACGGCGGTAGGGAAGGCTGGCTAAAGTTGCCCAGAGTGGCCTTGGAAAGCGCCCAGAATTTGCGCGTGCCAGGCGGGTACTTTGCCAGCTGATCCCCAATTTTGACTACATGCTTAAACTTTGCTCTAGCGATTTGCCGTTTGAAGAATCTGGAGGCGCGGTTGTATTTCCTCTTCAGAACTCTAGAGTTCGGATCCTTAGTGACTAACGCATTAGCCCAAGCTTGATAAGCCTGCCGTTTGCCAGCTGCTGCAGCCCTGACAGACGCATCAAACCAAGGCCGCGATCTGCCGCCAAGCGGTACCACAGAGCTTGGTACAAATAGTTCCATGCCCTGAAGTATCACATCAGCTACAGCCGCAGCGCAGTCACTAGGATCATTGGAAGGGAAACAAATCGGCCCCCATGGGTAGGATGCAAAAAAGGACCGCATTCCATCCCAATCCGCTGACTTGTAGTGCCAAACGCGTCGAGTCGCAGGTCTTGTGCGATCAGGACGTCGAATGGGCACTACACTCCGTACCAGACAGTGATCAGAGGAACCTAAGGGAGCCTCGACAGTGATCTGGTACTTTTCTGGACGTGTAGTCAGCAGAAGATCCAACAAAGAGGGCGTGTGGCTGTCCACGTCCGGTAGACGAGTGTGCGTCTTTACCAGCTGGGACAGACCATTTGCCAGAGCAAAGTCAAACACAGATCTCCCCGCGTAGTCGGTGGCACGGGACCCTAGCCAATCGGCATGATGCGCATTAAAGTCCCCGAGGACTACGACTTCGGCGGAGGGAGTCTGTGAAAGCAGATCGTCAATCTTCGCCTGAACATGGCCCAAGAGTTGATCCGTTTCTGCATTACCACTATGGGACCTGTAGAGGCGCGTGCCTGGACATGGACGACCATGTCAGAGTCTACGCGTGTAGACTCTGACATGGTCGTCCATGTCCACGCGTAGCCAGAGTACAGACAGGTCCCGACCTTCAAAAACCTGAAGGCGACGGTAGCAGATATCCTCCCTTACGAACACAGATACCCCGGCGTGTGGTATAAAATGATGTTCTAGTTTATACCCGGGGTATGACAGGTACGCTGTGTCACTAGGTTGAGATATCTGTGTCTCCGTCAAAAACAACAAGGCCGGCTGCGCCGTCTCAAGGTGGTAGTGGACGGCGTTTAGGTTCGAGTGAAACCCCGGATGTTGCAAAAGTCCACATCTAGAGTGGAGCGGGGTGCCGCTGTTTGCCGTCGTTTGCCCTCAGAAAACACAAAAGGCGATACTTTGCCCGCCCCAGATACGACGGGCAGCCCGAGCAAAATCCGAGGATCATTCCCCCGATTTTGCTCGGGGAGGGGGTCCCCGGCTTCACCAAAGCCGGTACCCTCCTGGGGTATACTTTTTGAAGGCATCGCTATCATGTTTGGCAGGGGGGGGGGAGTTGGGCTTCCGGATTCTCTCACTCACCGACGGAACATAACCAAATGAATTTGGTTACTACACGTCGGTCTTCTGTGAGAGGGTGGTCCTTCCCCGGTCGAGCCAGCCCAATACGAGCTGCAGTCGTAAAACTACAGCTAGGCTCTACCATATATTGCTCTGAGTACTGTATTATAATAAATCAATATCGTTCGTGTACTTTTTATTATATCTATATAGATTAGTATCTGCATCGAGTTAAGTAACTGCAAAGCTTTACGATATCCGAAATTAATAATTATGATAATATATTTGCCGTCAATCAAAACCAGATGGTACGTGACACAATTCTTAACACCGAACAGTGCTCCATCACCCGAGCACTAATGAAGTGAAGTAGTTAAATAACTGCGTCGTTTAGTTTAATAATGAACCATATGTTATTTTTAAGAAATATGTGATTTACTATGTTTTATTATAATAATGAAAATTAATCATACACATAGAAGTAAAATTACGGAACTTTCTTAGAATGAACAACAAATCTTATATTCTCAATACTCAATAAAGATAAAATACTCATATTGAAGGAGCAGTCTGACATAGAAAACTCAAAGGAGAAAGAAAAAAGTTTCCCTTGAATCTACGAGTTTTGGGTTCAATCCTCAGCTAATATATATTTATATAATTAACGTATTTGCTTACACAGTTCTCGTCGAGAGAGAAAACTTCATTTTAAAAAACGGCAACTCATTATTTTTTTTAATATTTGTACTTTAATAAATGCTAACAGATTTTTTTTTTAAGTATGGTATCCTATGTTGAAACCTATTATTATTATACTAATTGTTATGGGATTGTAACATAACGAATGATTATTTTCTAAGCGATGCGAAGCACGTTCATTGATTCATTAAACACAGTTTTAATTAGTAAGATCTCACGCGTTCCTGTGAAGTGGTTCCGGCTCTGTTAGTTATTTTAATACACAAGCACATACACACACACACACACACATAAGCCGGATAATCTGAACGTAAATATTTAATATAGGTTATATATTATGCAATAATAGTATTTAGAAAAGCATTATAACTGATTTTAATTTAAAAGTAATTGGCTCAATGCTTAATCACATTTTGATTCCAAACTTTTACATGTTTATTTAAGATATTAACTCATATTTCAGAATATTACTAAAAACTTCTCAACTTGAGCATGTGCACCATACGTGACTAAGTGATAAAATACGATTTCAATCCTCCATAAACGAAACCAAAGTGTTTCATGCAACTGATTCTGTAATTCTTGCATTGTTTCATTAAAATAAATATTCTGAGCAGTCGAATTTATATTAGTCGAGAAACTCTAAAGAAATATTGCCCACTCTGGAAAATGTAACTGAAATCTAAAAGAAATCGAGACTATTTATCTCGTTTTGTTAAAAAAGGAGTATGTGTGAAATAATTCACAAAAAAAAAATTATAAATATTTTGTATCACAATTTAAAGGATTGTTTTAAAGAAACGTCTTATGTATGTATATATATATATATGTATATGTATAGAATTTCTATCATATTTATACAGCTTGTAAAATATTTGACTTACGACTATTGTACAAAACAGAAAACACGCATTTGATTGCGAATTGTAGGGACTTTTGTCACTTCATGGATGCAATTATTAATAGAAACTATTCTACGACTTATTGTTAACTATAAACAAATAAATATTCAACTTGGTTACACTGTTTAAAAGGAGCTTAGTGACAAACATGCGCACAAAACAATTATACCTATGTATAAACATAGCAAAACAAAATTATTATTTATTTCTATATTTATTTATTTATCTTCACGCCATATCGCTTGCAGGATAGCCAGAGACGACGGAGCGCCAAACGCTACGGTCCCTGCATACCTCTTTCGCCTAGGCCACAGACAATAACCTCTTCATACATGCCCTCCGGGGGGTCCTCATGCTTTTTACGTGACCCTCCTCCAGTATCACAACTATTGTTTTCGAAGGTCACTCGAGGCTTTCCCCTGTCTCTCTTACCGCTCACTTTTCCTTTATAATTTTTTTTTTGCTATTCTTTCATCACTCATTCGTTTGACGTGCCACCACCTAAGCACGTTATTCCTCATTCTCACCGTGACATCTTAGTTAGTACCTGCCATTCTGTGGATCTCTTCATTGCGGATTCGGTCAGCTAAACTGCCTTCGCATATTCGGCAAAATTATGTTGTTATGGAAGTTTCTTTTCGTTTTTAATTAATTTATCTATTAAATGGGGGTTTCGGTTTAAGTTTAGGTTCTCGCGATACTGACACGTGATCCAAAACAATGTCAGCTACTTTTAAATGTTGCGGAGGATTTCTGTGTTTGGACGGACGGATTAAGGACAAAACCAAATAAATGCTGCGGTCTTTGTCTAGGTAGGCAGAATACCAGATATACTTCTTACGATCCGGTTCTTATAATAGGCGGTAAGTGCGTTACTACGATTACCGACGCAGCTCCGTTCAAATTCTTAGGTAAAAAAATCGATTACCAAGGACGCACTCCATCGTTGGATGTAATAGTCGATAGCTTTTTGAATGATCTAAAAAAAGTAGAAAATCAACTAATAATTAACATCAAAAAGATATATGATAATTATTTAACATCACGTCTAAGTTGGCCTTTCCTCGTTTACGATATCATACGATATCATCATAACACCCTTTTGTTGAAGTTAGATGCATGCGTCATAAGGACATTGAAGTCATGGCTCGTGTTAGCGCATCCAGCAGACTTTTCTACCTTATTTAGAGACCGACACAATTTTAGGTTGAAATCAAAGAAACCATCAGAACTGTATAAACACCTAAGAGTCACCAAAAGACACCTCAAAATCAAATGATGATACTATAACATCTCTCCCAAATGATAAAGTTGCCGCAGAGCTGGAGTCACGACTCACACGACGACAATTCCATAAACAATTTATGATAGGAGCTCAAACAAATAAAGCAGGGCTAGGATCAAGTAGGATAGAATAAGACATAGAAAAATAAAATCCTTTATTCGGCAAGATGAAAATGATAATTACCGGTTGTACGCCATTAGCCTAGAATTGCAAAATGAATGGGTGACCATAGGAGATTTTTGTATTCCACTAGCTTTAAAATGGCGCACCCTGCTTCATGATTGGTCCCCAGCATTATTAAAATTTTATCTTAATGCATTCCAAACGACTCTCCCAGATCAAAGTAACTTGGTAAAAAAAAGTTCTTGCAACATCTGTGGAGAGGAACAGGAACTGTGCAACATCAGTAGGAAACGCGAAACACTTGCTAGTAGGGTGTAGGGTATTTCTAAATAGAGGTAAATTCTCGCGTCGGCACGATAAAGTATTAGAAATCGTACGAGAAGCGGTTAGTCTCTCTGTAACAAGAGCGCAGAAGGGTATAACAACCACTAAAATATCAGTAGTGTTTGTAAAGGCAGGTTCGTCCAAAAAACGTAAACCTTATTCCATCTTGGACGCGTCTCCTGATTAGACTGTCATGATGGACATGTATAAAAGGCAATTCAAAATCCCCGGGGATGTTTGTGTTTCGTCATCCAGACCGGACTTATTCCTGTACTCAAAACAACTTAGGCGCGTTATACTTGTGGAGCTTACTGTACCCTGGGAAACAAACATACCCAAAGATCACACATTTAAGCTTAACAAGTATTACGAACTATGTAACGAACTGATCAGGAATAAATTTATAGTTAATTTGTACGCTGTAGAAGTAGGAGCGAGAGGTATAACAGCAAAATCTCTCTACAACTTATTTAAGGAGCAGCTTTAGTAGGTTCTTACGATATTTGGTTAGGTAGGAAGAGGTGCGTGAACAGTAAAGGTGTATGCGCATAAGCGGTAAGCGCGGTAAGCGTGTATGCGCATATTAAAGGGGCCCCTTAAACGTACACCTGGGTCGCAAGTCCCAGGCATGTTTGCGCTCCTCTTTTTGCAACGCGATGGGCCCGGCAGTATAATAAATTCAATTTTAAGTATTAATTAAAATATTATTATTAAGACTATTAATAATACAGATTGTGGCTTTATACTACACTAATTATGAATAAAATTATTATACGTATTGGTAACTTTCAGTTACGATTAGCAGTTTTAATATTGGTTAATATCAATTTATATAAAACACTAAATTACTATAGAAAAAACTCTACTTGTAATAAAATTAAAAATTTGTGACATAAATTACATCATTTTCAGTATTCTCTCAAAATACCTTCCAGATATAAGATATAAGCGCATCGTTACAAAAAATTCAATACCTCTATCTCCAAATGTACTGGCACTGCGGGATATATCACGTGGAAGCAATTTGAGCACTTTTCCTCCGCACTAAATGTTATTTATGATAAGCTCCGCACTCCGGATTACTCGTATGGGTTTCACTTACAGGAAAGTTTTTCGTTTCAATAATGCTATTATGACAATTATATCATCAATCTTACATCTTATTATGAAATACTAATAAAATACTAAAGAATTACGAATTACTAATAATCATTTTCTTGAGTCATCCACAGATACAGGAATGTATGACACATTCCAGTTAAGTTCTAAGACAAATTAAAAACATCTTCGTAACATGCCAATGTTATATTTTTAGTATTAAATAACTTTATTTACCTCACTTCCATGCCGTATTACCGGCAAAATATCGTCATTAAACAAATAAAGAATTTTACTTTAAAAGTATATTGACAAATGACAATGAAAATAGATATTGTACTAATAAAAATAATATTGATATAAAAAGAAAAGGCAGGACTTTCCTTTCATTGAAACGTATTTCTATTTGTGTAAACAAGGCACAACTTTAAAAATTATATCCTGATTTCGACATTTTCTTCTACGAGTAAGAAATAGGTCCAACTTCTACCGAAATCTACACAATACATAAAAAAGGTTTTATAGCCTGATATGTCTCCATTATGAAGTAATCATAAAACCATTACATTCATAATGTTTCTTTCTACGTCACTAAACAAATGAAGGATATGAAACAAACATGCATTATTAATGATTTATACAGATACACATATAAAAATGAATATATATTAGTCTTTTTGCACATTTTGCATAATTTGTTATTTATAAACAAAGTAATAATAAACCTACTTTAATAGACTAATTTATTCTAAAAAATAGCAACTACAAGAATGGAATAAAAATAAATATTTTAACCATTCGAATTTCGTTTAATAGATTGACGTTGAACAGAATACATGGTTTTGTTTTCGTACTATCTAGGCCATTATTCGGATTCTAGCAACAGAAGATACATTTAATCGTATCAAAAGGGTAAGGTAATTATTAGTTATTTGGGTAATCGTGATCTCAATAATGAAAAACTAACGAACACATCACCGGTCGTCAGTAAAAGATTAAAAACAAATCTGTATTGAAAAAACGTACTCCTACAATAGTGGGATATTTTTCAAGTACAAGTCAGCAGGTAGCCGCATTTCAAGAAAAAAAACACGTGGCTGGAATGACTTAAAATATTTGATGGCTTTTCGAAGTAAATTTTTAATTTGGTTTACTAAGATTTAAAGATTGAAAATACTTCAAACTACCCAGTCGTTCTATTTCGAATTGCGTTTTAAATCTTTTTATCCATATATATATATGGATAAAAAGATTTAAAACGCAATTATATATATATATATATATATACTCGTATATATGTGGTATCCGGTCAAAAAGGCCCAAAACGACTATTTGACTTCCGGCGCGCCTTGAAGGAGTAGTGCGTGCCCGAACAAGCTGATTTGTGTTCAGACGATTGACAGGGCAACACACGAATCTGCCTCCCTGCTTCGTATATATATTCATATTCAAAGCTTACACTCAATTTTTTTACAGTGAAATCACACAGTCATATTTAACTGTCACCTTAAGTTAAACACATTCATGGTAACAAATATTTATGTATGTTAAAATCCTTAAACTTTCAGAATTCCAACCAAAAACTCGCCCAAAACTAATTGTTACTATTTTTAACAAAAACATTATTTTACTGTTCATAAACGAAACCAAAGTACTTCGTGTAACTGCCTCTTGCATTGTTTTATTAAAATATGCATTCTGAGCAGCTGTAATATTGTTGAGCATCTCTAGAAAAGAAATAGCTAGCTCGGAAAAATGTAACTGAAATCCAGATTTTGTTACTAGTAAAAGGAGAGACTGTTCCTCGTTTCAAATTTAAAATATAACCTGACATCTCAGGAACGAATCGTACAAAAAGATTATTTCATTCTGAAGAATATTTATAATCTGAAATATAATTAGCTCACTACGTTACATAACTCTAAAGAATAGGAAGAAATTTGGGAATTATTAAATGTAAGACGGGAGTTATGTATTGGCAGACAACAAAATTATTAAAAAAATATTTATTTACAAAAAATACAAGTTTACTGGATTAAATCTACTACAAGATTGAAATAACATTTTATAATTAAACGTAATGATAAATGCCGACTTAAAAGATTGATGCTTTCCACGTAAGCGAGAATCACAGCTTATGCTATGATAACTAGTGCCTTAAAAATATTTTTACTGCGTGGTATATATTTATAAATCAAAATAGTTATTTGATTACATTATTCTTTTCTGAATAACAAAAGTTCTGGCATCTGATTCTATTTATTTGATAACACACAAAAGATGAATAATTTCGGCGCGACAGTTTAGAAGGTGTTTAGTGAAAATACGCGCACATAATAATTATATATACTTAAGTATAAAAGTAAATAGAAAAACCCCGTTCAGCTTTATACTGTAAGATTTAAAAGAAAGCATGTATGGCAATCTCGAAAAGTAAACGAGGTTTTAAAGCTTTAAGGAATAGGAAAGAATGAAACAGAACCATTTCTAAGAAAGGAAGGCACCGTGTAAGGCTTCATAACTACGCTAATAGAATTTAATGACCGCTCTTAACTTTTGAAGAATAACTCTGTGATATTTTCAGGTACATGTCACCTTTAGAAATCTTTGTGATATTATCTAAAAGTTTTAATAGCCTATATCCGTTATAATTGTGATATAGAACGCAAAGCATATATTTATATTTTGAAATTATATTTTAAATGCAAACTGATTCACACTTCGTTATAAAATCTTCAGAAAAAGTACATAGACGAAGCTTCTTAGCATGCTATGGATTCAATGTGCGGGTGTCGGGCCCGTCGCGTTGCAAGAAGAGGAGTGCAAACAAAGCCTGGGACTTACGATGCCGGTGTAGGTTTAAGGAGCCCCTTTACTATGCGTATTCATGCTCACCTTCACTGTCTACGCTCCTCTCCCTACCTAACCTCATTTCATAAGAACCTACCAAACCCTGCTTAATAAAACAATAATTATGAAAATAAACTAGAAATATTATTTGATCATAAATTGTAAAAATAAAAATAAAAATATTTACATGAAATAGCAACTTACAACTTTAATCTTAATACGACGTTTCGAATGTTTTGTAGCAATCGTATTTACGAGAGGTACTGGCATTCGTCAATGATATAGTAAACTAGACATGTCTCTTACGATACACGGTAACGTTACCCGAATTTAGAAGACTCACTGACAATCACATCTAATTAAAGTTGTTTTAATTTGTAAATCATGTTGTTGCATGTTAAATCCGATCAAATGTTTTATTTTAATATTTAATTATTTAAAATATCTATTATTTCAATAAAGATGTTAATTGTACGTATTAATTATAATTTTATTTATTTTTAATTAATTGAGAACAAACATATTTCGAATGTATTGTGTTAATTATAATTAATATTATTTATTTTTCATTAATTGTGAAAATACATATTTCAATGATAAATTCAAATTGTAGGCAAACGGAAACTTTCGGAAACAATTATCAAATATTGACTTTTGGATAGAAACAATGTATTTAAAAAACGTCATTCCTACAGAGAAGAATATTTTTGTACTAAATATATAAATTTCTGACTTTATATTCAATTATTTTTACTTTTCTTTCAAATCCTGTGCCAGATGTAATAAGCGCACATTTACGAAAAATCCAATATGGCTAAATGTACTGCCACTGCGGGATTAATCACGTGGAAGCAATTTGAGCACCTCTCCTCCGCACTAAACGTTATTTATGGTAAGCTCCGCACTCTGGATTGCTCGTATGGGTTTCACTCATAAGAAAGTTTATAGTTTTTATAATGGCAAAATATGATTTATTTTAATCTTTGTCGTTATTTTTTAATACCATTAACAGGTATGTAAAGAATTACAATTAAAGTTATCATAGATTGTCTAATAATATCAATAACACTGCATTATATAACACTCGTCTGATCTTTGTTGTATAAATTTAACTGACATTAATTAATCGTTTTAATCTATTTGAGGACATTCAATCACTTAAAAGTCTATTCAAGTGTCAATATCAAAAGACAACTCATTTTGGAACTAAAGATCGAGAATGGAATCACTTCAATTACTATTTGCTTTTCGCAGTCCATTGTTATTTGAATTCAGTGACATGCAAATAAATCTGAATAAAATAAGAAAGAAGCATATTCCACATGAAATTATTCTTGTGGAAATAATATAATCAAAGGCTTCTTAAAAACTGGTTTTATTACTAATATAAAAATAAATATTGAGATCTTTACTTTAACTATTTATATAAATTATTTAACCTATAAGTATAAATCATCTTGATTTAAACTAGATCAGAATTAATACTACACCCAATTTGATGCTTTGAGCATTGAATTTTAGATCAACATCCATATTAGCTCTTGTTCAGCTCCATATTAAACTGAACTGTTATCTTCACTATTATATAATGTTTCAGCATACATCTAAATCCAATAAAGCAGCATATAAATATTATGCAATACGCTTGTTTATTGTATATGAGAGTTGTGTATTTGTTTAGTAGCTATATAATAATATTATATATTATATATTATATATTATATATTATATATTATATATTATTTTAATTTTATATCCGGAATAAATTATTATGGTTATTTTTTTCATTTTAATCTGAAATTTTAATATCGGCACTATTTTGAATGAATCATAAACTTCTTACTTGTGTATTACATTGTGTATAACATCTATCTCATCGGGATTGTACACTTCAACAACGTTAGGTAATCAAATGCGAAGAAAATATATTTTGTTTTTTAATATAACGAATACAGATAACAATTTGTTGGTTGATAAGTCCTATTATAATTCAGAAATGATATGTACGATAAGGAAATTACTATAAAACCACAATATATATATATAAGACACAATCCCTGGTGTCTAAATAAATCAAGCAGACTAAAAAAAGGTATATATTCGTATATGTAGAACTTATGTTATGTTACGACGAAAAAATACACAAAGTGATTTTATATTCAAGGAGTCATAACATAATACTATTATAATATTCAATTCTGTATATTTTTTTCCCTTCAAAAAGAATATATAAGATAATTCTCATTCACCTTAACGCACATGTAATAATATTTTAGTAGGTGTTTGATATCAAATCTGATCGTTTTCATTTACTATGCTTATTTCTTAGAATTGTTTTATTAGAGTAGAAACTCTACTTTAACTCTTTTATTTTTTGACAGTAGTATAAAAAAATTAAATAATCTACAACACGCTTTCTTCCTATTTATGTTTTTGTTAGTATTGGCAAAAGAATAAATGTGGTACTTTGATTATCTGATTCCTCTATTCCAAAATCTTACAGAAGCCCCATTATAAAATTCTTTCGAAGGTGCCTTATTTATATCATTAATAATAATGAACTTTTGTTTATAATTTACAACATTGACGCGGATGCTTTGAAGCACATATATTTCTTATTAAATATTGTATAAAGTGTAATCTTCAATAATTTCAGAGGATTAAAAAAATAGCTTTAACAAATAAATAGGCAAAGGTTTAATGAAACAAAAACAATCGTAATAACAGAACACCAACAACGACGACAAAGGGAACGAGAAATTCGGAACTAATTATAATTAGAAACATTGTTAATTTATATACACTTTGTACATTCGACTGTGAAAGGTGTCGACACAGGCAACTCCACATTAGAATTATTTGTTAAACAACTTTTTTTTTTATTTAACGTAAATTGGTGTCTATTTTTTACATGTATGTATGGCAACGCAATTTCGGATCGTAAGCATTATTAGTTATTTACTTAATAATTTTTATACTTGTTATAATAATGCATACCATTATCTCAGTTATGTATACCTGTATGGAAATTTCATCACTTTTATAATATTATATAATTCATAGACAATTTAATTTAAAATAAGAAAGAGGAGTAGCTCAGATGATAGAAAGCTCGCTTAGCATGTGAGAGATATCGGGATCTTTACCCGGCGCCTCCAAATTTATCACATTTTATTAATTATTTTTAATTACAGAAATAAGTATTGAAAACTTTATTAATATAATCATATAGTTTCTAAAAATATACCTTCATAAATAACGACCAGATATTTTTAAAAATTTTAGGATTTTATCAAATATATATAAGTACTTTTTTCAGCCACTTTTGCCGTTTATGGACATAACATTAACATAAATACAATTATAATAAAACAATTTATTGTAATAAGGATTAGGATTAGGATAACCATCGCGTGAGTCAAAATCACGTACAATCCGCTGTGTGATTTTTAAGATTTTCACTTAGAAAGATTTCACTAGGTATTTTTGTTGTTTTAGTTACTATAGATAATAGTGCGTGAAAAACGATAATAAGTATAAGATATTTAAATGAAAAACTGTATCACAATCGCTCTTTTAGAGAATGATGACGAGTCTGACTGCAAGATTGTTGATGACGAATTAAAAGGCCACGACGCCAGATGAAGACTTGATGCCAAGGTTGAAAAAAAATTTGGGTGGGCAAAATGTTCTAGAACAATCAGCTTCTTCGTCGGATTGTAATATAATACTAGGCTTACAATAGAGGACTATAAAAATAGGCATTGTTAGTTGACTTCGAAGTCAACACGACATAACCGAGTCTCACCCTCCGACATCTATAAAAGGGATATAATGCAACCAAAAATATTGGAATTGTATTAGGATAACTTTTGTAAAAAGTTTTCTCGTCTAATCAATTTACATATCTAAATTACATAAAAGCATGAACTTTCTCAGAAGCAAACATTATTACCTTAATACTGTTAAGGTTGTTATGAAGCAACAAATAGGAAAAAAGAATTCTTCTCTGTGATCTGCTTCATTTTTAATAACAAAAATCCTTAAATAATTGGTTAGGAGAAACAGGTGGGTACAATACATAATTCTCAAACGCAATTTTGCTGTTTTCTACGACTTTTTTAACAAATAAGCTTAATAACCTGTCTTTCTTCTAGATTTCAGATACATTATTCCGGGTAGTCGATATTTTTCAACAGATTCTCAACAATAATGCAGCTGCTCAGAATATTTATTTTAATGAAACAATGCAAGAATTACAGAATCAGTTATGCGAAACACTTTGGTTTTGTTTATGGGAAAGTAAAGTTAAGTTTCTTCAAGACTACAAAATTAGTTCTAAATTTGAAATCTTATTTTATCACATAATCTCATATGCTGAAATTCTCTCTCTCTAAGTAATGTAATATGAATCTATATCTTAAATAAATATAATAATAGTTTGGAATGTAAATAAAACTTGAGCCAATTATTTCGAAATCGAAATAGATTATTATAATTTTCCAAAAACTAGTGTTGCATAATGTATAACGAAATATTTACGTTTTCATTATCCGGCTTATGCTCACAGTGGCTGACAGAGCCGAAATCAATTTGCAGCGACGCGTAACATTTACTAATTAAAAGTGTTACTAATTAAAACATTTACTAATTAAAACTGTGTTCAATGAATCAATCAATCAACGCGCTTCGCTTGACTAGCAGAAATATTAAATAATGTTTGTATCCTAAACCATTGAATATTATAATAATATAAACAGAAACAGATCTAAAAACTAATCAGATATGGATATTAGAAAAACGACATGAACGATGTTGATTTTTTGTAATATAGTACTTAAAACAATGTAAATAGAGTATACGGTTGATCGAGTCTTACAAAATCGGACGAAATCGCGGGTTGTTCGTTACCCGTATTATTATAATGGAAAGTTTATTAAATAATTTTAATTTTATCTTACTGAACTAAAACTTATACGAACTATTACAAATAAAGCATATAATTTAACATTCTAGTTATTATTATTATATAGTTATTATTATTATTATTATTATATTAAATTAATAAATGACTAATCATTCATTAATTTGAATTTTAAATTTATTAATTTTAATTTAATAATTTTAATTTGTAATAATTGAGTTTAATGTAAATGGAAATAACGAATTCACTACATTCATTATTTCGTTTTAAAATCCAGTTCCAAAAATAGAACAGTTGGGTAGTTTAGAGTACTTTTAATCTCATAAAACGAAATACAATGGACTTCGAAAAGCAATTAATACTTGAAGTGATCCCATTTCAGTTACAAACTGGATGTTTTGGGTAGACCTCGAAGAATTCGGTCTGCCCATTCATTTGTCCCCTACTTTCGAATTTTGGAAAAATTTCTTCACAGGAGGTCTTCTTATGACCGCCTGAGTCCGAAATGACCATTGGTCAAAAAGTTTATATATATATATATATATATATATGCGTGCGTGCGTCCAGATTCGACTTTTGTCAGCACGATAGCGGCCGCAGTTTCGCTCGGATCGCTTTCAAACTTTGCACAAAAATCAAACATCCAAAAATGAAGGTCAAGTTCGTTAACCAGAGAAATCCGGTCACAGGGGGCGCTAGGGCCTCACTTTTTCTGATTTCAGTTTTTCGCCCATAACTTTGTCCCTATACAAAGGAGATCAATCGCGTTCATATTATATGATGTCTTTGATAAATACCTATAACTAATGTAAATAAACCGAAAACCTAACTTCAATAACTTAGGGATGGGGGTAAAAAAACCGAAAATTTTTGGAAAAAAAATCATAACTTTTTTCTGGTAAACATTCTTGCATCACAAGTATTTTTAATAGAAAGGTTTTTTTTTACTCTAAATTTAAGTACCAAAAGTTTTTCCGTAAACGGTACCGTTCCCGAGAAAAAAAATTAAAACCACTTTTAGCTTGTAAATTTTAGGTAGGTAAAACCACGGCAACTTTTTTCTGGTAAATATTCCCTCCTCGCAAATATTTTTAATAGAAAGGTTATTTTTTACTCTAAATTTAAGTACCAAAAGTATTTCCAAAAAAGATACCTTTTCCGAGAAAAAAAATAAAAACCGCTTTTTGCTTGAAAATTTTTGATGTAAACAACGGCATCATGTATTATTCTTAGGTAGTGAGTTATATTTTAAATGAGTTACACACGAGGTCTACCCACGCGTGTCCCCCTGCGGGCACGGATTTTTTTATTGCAGTCGTCTGACGTTTATGAATCGCTTTTTGAATTATTCCAAGCTTTTATACTAATGTAATCCAAATAAAATAAAAACCGTGCCCGCAGGGGGACATGCGTGGGTAGACCTCGTGTGTAACTCGTTTAAAATATAACTCACTACCTAAGAATAATACATGATGCCGTTGTTTACATCAAACATTTTCAAGCAAAAAGGGGTTTTAATTTTTTTTCTCGGAAAATGTATCTTTTTGGGTAGACCTCGAAGAATTCGGTCTGCCCATTCATTTGTCCCCTACTTTCGAATTTTGGAAAAATTTCTTCACAGGAGGTCTTCTTATGACCGCCTGAGTCCGAAATGACCATTGGTCAAAAAGTTTATATATATATATATATATATATATATATATATATATACATATATGCGTGCGTGCGTCCAGATTCGACTTTTGTCAGCACGATAGCGGCCGCAGTTTCGCTCGGATCGCTTTCAAACTTTGCACAAAAATCAACCATCCAAAATTGAAGGTCAAGTTCGTTAACCAGAGAAATCCGGTCACAGGGGGCACTAGGGCCTCACTTTTTCTGATTTCAGTTTTTCGACCATAACTTTGTCCCTATACAAAGGAGATCAATCGCGTTCATATTATATGATGTCTTTGGTAAATACTCATAACTAATGTAGATAAACCGAAACCTAACTTCAATAACTTAGGGGTGGGGGTAAAAAAACCGAAAATTTTTGGCAAAAAAATCTTAACTTGTTTCTGGTAAACATTCTTGCATCACAAGTATTTTTAATAGAAAGGTTATTTTTTACTCTAAATTTAGGTATCAAAAGTTTTTCCGTAAAAGGTTTCCGAGAAAAAAAATAAAAACCACTTTTAGCTTGAAAATTTTAGGTAGGTAAAACCACGGCAACTTTTTTTCTGGTAAACATTCCCTCCTCGCAAATATTTTTAATAGAAAGGTTTTTTTTTACTCTAAATTTAAGTACCAAAAGTATTTCCAAAAAGATACCTTTTCCGAGAAAAAAAATTAAAACCGCTTTTTGCTTGAAAATTTTTGATGTAAACAACGGCATCATGTATTATTCTTAGGTAGTGAGTTATATTTTAAATGAGTTACACACGAGGTCTACCCACGCGTGTCCCCCTGCGGGCACGGATTTTTGGAACACATTCGGGGACAAATGAATGGGCAGACCGAATTCTTCGAGGTCTACCCAATACCATTACGGGTTTGGTAAAAGATCGGATGCGTTGAAATTTATTGACAAGAGATGTGTAAATAATTTTAAAATTTAAAAAGCAATTAATGATTGACAATACTGCGTATACATATGTTTTCGTCCACTTTTTAATTAATTACCATATTTCTAAGGTTCATAAAATCACTAAATCTTTTTTATTAAGAGTTTCAGTTTCATTCATTTGTATGTTGTAACTTTATGTATCTTTAACAATTCAAGTTGTAACTTTGGTAAAATGTTATTTGCTTAAAATAGGAAGGGTGGCCAATTTGGTGCTAGCACATTTTATAAAGCATTTGCTGTTGTACAAACAAAGGATGACTAATAAGATCCATCCGAGGAATATACTTCAGTAACCTAGGGTAGGTTAAGGTTAACCGCATAGTAAATTCTTTAAAGTTTGTTTACAGCCATAAGTATTATAAGTTCAGACCAAACCTCTGCTTCGTTTTTTTTTTTGTAGGTTTGTATTTTTATCTGTTTTTTCATTCACCTTTTACACAAAATGTATTGCAGCGATTTTTATGGAAAATGGTTTTAGTGTACAGTAGGTATTGTCCCGGACAGTAAATATACTTTTAGTACTACTTTTACTAGGATACTTTTCCTAAAATGACAATAAAACAAAAAAAAATATTTATTTTTATATTTTAAATTAGGACAGATGGTTTTTTATTTGCAAGTAATTATTTCATAGCTAATAAATAAAAAAATATATCGGTATAATTTTATTTATTTTAAGGCAAGCAAGTAGATTAATAATTTAATTTATGTCAAGGTTGACTTTCTCATAGGACACTGTTTATTATTCATGCAGCATGCATTTCATCGACCTTTCGCTGACGAACCGTATTGCGTTTGTTCGTTTTTCTTAATCGAGAGCACAATTACACAAATAACGGAAACATACATTAAGCATTAGACAAATATGTCTTTTTTGTTGCTTGGATTCTGACAACGGTTGAGATAATTCGAGAACGAAACCATAAAATGTTTGCAATACCAATCAATCAATCGAAATTAGAATGATTAGAATAAATATAATATCAGAAAGTATAAATATAGTATAACTTTACAAATTATACTTTATTATAATATTTAAGTCTTCTACATATATTTATATTACACACACTTACACTCATATAATAGGCATATAGGCACTCAAACTCATAATGATCTCTGTTCTCGCTTGATAACAGACTGATTGACCGACGAAACAACAGATGTGACCGGACTAGTAAGATGACCCACACTCGACTGAGTTACGTCCTGTGACGTCAAGTGATCAAATATTATGTCTTCTTCTTTGTCGTATCACTCTTTTCAGAGCAGTCGTAGTTATCATTAGGCCAAGATGTTTTGGGCAGATGTAGTTTGCCTGACGAGTTTTCGCCACTTCTCCCTATTCGAGATTAGTCTGGTACACTCATACAAGGAACCGCCCACTGCCGACTTGATTTGGTCAGTCCGTCGCATAGGTACTCTTTCACGTGGTTTTGTGCTTTCAACCTTCCCCTGAACAATAAGACGTTTGATGGAGGTATTTTCGCTCCGAGAGACGTGCCCAAAAGAACTTCAAAATACGACTGTGTACGGTTGTCGAGAGAGGCTGTCTAATGCCGAGCTCCTGGAGTATAGAGACGTTAGTTCGAAATTCGGTCCACGAGACTCCAAGGACACGTCTCCAGCACCACATCTCAAGAGCGTCGATCTTCTTTTTCTCGACTTGTCGCAAGGTCCACGTCTCCGCTGCGTATAAAAATATGGGGAACACAAGTGTTTGTACGAGCTTGATCTTTGTGGCTTTAGTTATGTTTCGGTTCCTCCAGATTTTTTTCAATTTATTCATTGTGGTTCTTATGATTGCCATACGTCACTTCACTTCTTCTACGCAGCCTCCAGTATTCGAGATTAAAGTCCAAAGATATATGTATGATTAAACGACTTCGCAGTTTGCAATTTTAGTGACGTCGGGCAAATTATTGTTGTCTCAATCTACAATCATCACTTTGGTCTTGCTGCGATTGAGTTTTAATCGGAACTCTTCACTTACGCGCTCCATTCTGAGAAGTAGCTCTTCCATATGACATGCAGATTCGACATTTTGTAGCTACCATCAGCAACACCATCAGTCCAGTCTTCTAGTATAATACGCATTATTAATTCTGTGTACGAATTGAACAAAAGCGGTGATATTATGCATCTTTGGCGAACTCCTGCACTGGGATTGAAATTTTCAGATAATGAATTACCCGTCCACACAGACTTAGTTCTATCTTTGAGGAGGTGTCTGAGAAGATGGACCAGATGATTTGGCGTACCCATGTCTAATAGAACGTGCCACAATTTTGGCCATCTCACAGAGTCAAATGCCTTTAAAAAGTCAAGAAAGCATAAATAAGTTGGCTTGTTAAACTCTCGGGCCTTTTCTATGATCTGGCGAACGATCAGGATCTGTTCACGGGTACCCCGTCCTTTAAAAGAACCGGCTTGCTCTGGTGCTATTTCTCTAGACAAGAAAGCTCTTTGAGAATATGTAGCAATACTTTGCTAGCATGCAAAATGAGAGCTATGAGAAGGTAGTTGGTACCTTTCTTTGTTGAATTCTTCTTGTGTAATGGAATAAAAACCGTATGAGTCCATTCTGTCGGCCATGTGTTTGAATGCCTAACCCCGTCAGTCTGTTATCAAGCGAGAACAGAGATCATTATGAGTTTGAGTGCCTATATGCCTATTATATGAGTGTAAGTGTGTGTAATATAAATATATGTAGAAGACTTAAATATTATAACAAATCTTATTACAAATGGTGTTAAAGATGTGAACACCTATGTCACCTAGCGCCCGTAGAGTTTCGATCGGGATTACATCCTGTCCCGTGGCTTTCCCGTTCTTCAGGTGTTTAATGGCGGCTTCTACTTCAGATCTAAGATTTTCTGGCTCTTGGTTCATATTTCTAGGATCAGTCTCAGGAAAATTTTTCGACTGCTTGTCAAGGAACAGGGACTGGTAGTATCTTTTCCAAACGGCAGTTATTTGGCTTTATAGCTCAGAAACCACTGTGCCATCAGCGTCTTCAATAGCCCGGGTCTTAGTAGAAAGTGTCTTTGTGATGGTCTTAATTTTGCGGTATAGATCCTTGGATTCATGTCTTGTCCATGAGCTTCGACTTCTTCACATCCTTATAGAGATAAGCGTTGTGGTCCCACCTGCATCCTGCCTGGATTTGAGCTGTTAGTTTGTTTAGGTCAGAGATAACTGCTCCTGTTGCCTTCAACGCACGTCTCCGTTCCACTAATTCTAGCGTATCATCTGTCATCCAGTGTTGTCGTTTGTGAGCCACTGTTGGTAAACCGGAGACCAATGAGATATATTATGTATATAATGATTTAATAATAACTTCATAATGCAGACGTATGAGGCTTAATTAAAGTCGTTAATTGAATTATTTAGATCTTGTTCATGGAATGAGATTTTAATCTTTTAAACAGGTATAAATTATCTACTTTCAAAATGTTATGTAGAAACGAAGCCTTGTTACCACAAACAGCGGGACAATTCAATGAATAGACTATCCAGTATTCCATTTTATTCAGAGATTCTTTTTCTTAAAGTAAAATGTATCTTCATTTCAATTTATCTCTTCTATTTTTAGGAGACCATTAATAACTATTTTAATTTAATAGTAATATCTTGTGAAAAAAAGTAAAAACGAAATTATACAATAAAAATGTCACATTTAGAGGAAACATGAAAATAAAAAGTATTATAGTATTTTAATATTACACATTTACATTATAATAGGAGTTTGTGCATTTCAATGTTAAGAAGTTTTTCTGTCTTACATGCAAGTAGTAAATATCTGAAATTTTATACACAAATGTATTATAATTCGGGGAAGCACATATGTCACATATTTCAGTCTAGCAAAGTATTCTTAGAGTAAGAATAACTGTTTGTCACCAGGGAACGCCAAATAGGTATCTGTAAAGTTCGAGTCTAAGAAAAAAGTATTAAGTAAAGTATACTTAATACTTTTTTATTAGACTTGAACCCTATCTAATCGCTCTTTTACGAGACTATAACTCAGGGAAAAAAAACTATTATTATATGATGTTTAAAATCAGATGCAGCCTTATGGAAGACTTTAAATCGGAACAATCCGAAACGTATAGTTTTTACAACATGACTAATGTGACAAAACTTGTGAGGCTGACTTTTTTTTTAAATATAATAGTAGGGCAAACGAGCTAGCGGGTCACAAACGGTACGTGATCACCGCCGCCCATGAACTCCTGCAATAACCGAGGATTCACAGGAGTGTTGCCGGCCTTGAAGATAGAAGTAAACGTCTTTTTTGAAGGTACCCATGTCGTACCCATCTGAAAATACCGCCGAAGGGAGTTCGTTCCACAAGCGAGTGGAACGTGAAAGAAAGGTCCTTGAGAACCGCATAGTGGAGGATCGCCATGCATCCAGGTGGTAGGGATCCCCGACAATCCGAACGGCTCTCCGTTGTACGCGGTCAAATGGTAGAAGCTGATATTGGGGTGATCCGGACCAGAGATGAGAACAGTACTCCATGTGTGGCCGGACCTGCGCTTTGTAGAGCGCAAGTCTTTGGCCAGGATAGAAGTCCTGCCTCGCTCTATTGATCACGCCCAATTTTATCGAGGCCAACTTGGCCTTACTCTCCAGATGACCACGAAACTGACTATCGCTCGAAATGTCGAGACCCAGTATTCTAATACTTGGCAAGGCAATGAGGGGAGTGCTCTCGAAGAGCGGGAATACGACAAATGGGGTTTTCTTAGTAGTAAACGCGCAAACTTGTGTCTTCTCGGGATTGAATTAAACGTGGTTCAGTTCACCCCACTCAGAGACCATCCGAAAGGAAGTCTCTATAGAAGACACAAATTTCTTTCGGCACTCGTCGACGTTTTCCCGAGAGAGACCTGTACGGCCGGAATATACCGAATCCCCAGTGCTGTCATCCGCATAATAATGTATGTTGGAGATATCCAAATATCATTGATGTGCAGGAGGAACAGAGTTGGGGATAGCACGCAGCCTTGGGGTACACCAGCGTTCATGGGCTTGGGGTCCGAGCAAAAATCGTCGAGAACGACTTGTATGCTCCGCCCACTGAGGAAGTTTGTGATCCACTTGCATAAACTCTCGGGAAGCCCATAGGAAGGTACCCCTTGTGCCATACACGATCGAAGGCTTTCTCCATATCCAGACTAACTGCCAGACCCTCTCCCTTGCTTTCAATAACAGCTGCCCAACGGTGCGTAAGATATAACAGAAGATCATCAGCCGATCGACCATGGCAAAAACCATATTGCCGGTCATAGACCAACTGGTGATCCTCGAGGTAGGTTAGGAGCTGTTTATTTATAATGCTCTCCATTTACTTTAGAGAGAAGAGAGGTAATGGCGATAGGTCTGTAGTTAGCTGGATCCGAGCTATCACCTTTTTTAGGGATCGGATGGACAAGGGCACGCTTCCATGAAACCGGGACTACGCCTTTAAAGTAGGAGTACCGAAATAGACGCGTTAGCACTGGTGTCAACTCAGGGGCACATGTTGTAGCACAACTGGAGAGATAACATATGCCCCCCTCGACTTATGAACTTCCAAGGAAAGGAGGGCTTTTCGGATGAATTTTTGCCGAAAAACTATTTCCGGCATTAAGCTTGGACACCGCGGGATGATAGGCGGTACCTTCCCCTGGTCGTCCAAAGTCGAGTTTGAGGCAAAAAGAGTGCCCAAAAGATCGGCTTTCTCTTTTGCCATGTGGGCCAAAGAGTCGTTCCTAGTGTGCAATGGCGGTAGGGATGGCTGACAAAAGTTTCCCAGACTGGCTTTGGAAAGCGCCCAGAACTTGTGCGTGCCAGGTGGGTACTTTGCCAGCTGATCCCCAATTTTGACGACATGCTTGAACTTTGCTCTAGCAATTTTCTGTTTGAAGAATATTTCACGATTATATTTCCTCTTCAGAACTCTAGAGTTCGGATCCTTAGTGACTAACGCTTTAGCCCAAGCTTGATAAGCCTGCCGTTTGCCAGCTGCTGCAGCCCTGACAGATGCATCAAACCAAGGCCGCGATCTGCCACCAAGTGGAAATAGTTCCATGCCCTGTATTCTCACGTCAGCTACAGTCACAGCGCAGTTACTAGGATCATTGGAAGGGAAACAAATCCATGTGTAGGATGCAAGAAAGGACCGCATTCCATCAAAATTCGCTGACTTGTAGTGCCAAACGCGTCGAGTCGCAGGTCTTGTGCGAGCTGGGCGTTCAATGGGCACTACACTCCGCACCAAGCAGTGATGAGAGGACCCTAAGGGAGCCTCGTCAGTGACCTGGTACTTTCCGGGATGGGTAGTCAGCAGAAGATCCAACGAAGAGGGCATATGGCTGTCCACGTCCGGTAGACGAGTGTGCGTCTTGACGAATTGGGACAGACCAAATGCCAGAGCAAAGTCAAACACAGATCACAGAACATGAATTTTAAAATTAATAAACAACACAAAAATTATTTTAATAACGGACTATTCAATTGTTCTTTATTTTGAATAAATTTCTAACCAAAAATTAAGTTTAATTTCAAGTTTCTTAAAAGTAATAACATTCACAATACTTTTAAATCCTAGTGAATTCTATAGCAACTTTTTTTAACATACAGACATACATATTTTGACCAGATGAAAATCGAACCACGAGACATAATTTCGAAGAGCAGGAAGTCAGTTTTAATATATTGCTATAACTTCTTGTCCAAAATGATTATAAAAACCTTAACAGTCAAATATAAATTTAACTTTTTTAAAAGATATTCGACATATTAAAATTTTATAAATATGTTAAGGTAAGCTAATAGCAAGCGGTATCATATAAAGTATCTTGACCGCTAAGGTGATGTCGCCTCAGACTTCTATTAAAGGGAGGCTTAAGCTGTTTACGTCACATTGCTGGTGGGCGCATTGTTCCTTACAATATGAGACTGTGTTTACAATTTTCTCCAAGCTTTGTTAGTCGTCAACTTATTTATTTTTGTTTATCATAATATATATTGTATATAATATAATCTGTTGCTTTTATTTTGATAATGTTATATCCTGTGAGGAATGTTTATATATCGGTATTAATATTAGTTATAATATATTTTTAAATATACTCCATACATAATTTTAATTTAGAGTTATTTGGTTTAGTTATACAAAATATACTAATATATAAAAACGTCAATAAGTTTTCCTTAACACATACAGACCTTTTTAACAAAGTATTATGTAGGTCTATGTATGTTAAGCAAACCAAATTAATAGATATGTGTTTGTCTGTTTCCGATTTATGTTTCTGAGTCTGCCATGAGCAATGTAATATACATTCACTTATATATGGTATATTATATTGTATAGAAAATGAGTGGATGAGATATTAAGACAAACATGGAGCTGTATATTTTATTGTAATTATTTATTAATACCGAACCATTGGTATAAAATTGCAGTCACATATGCACAAATTTATTATATAAATGTAGAGCATTGAATAACATTTAAATTAACGGAATGACTTATTTAAATGTAATTATACCTTAGGATTTACCTGTATTGGATTGCTTTTCCTCTGTAGGATGATCTGTATAAAGAGTCTTCTTTTAGCCGTTTCATGATGCAAACTGTCATCTTAAAAAAAACTTAATTTATTTTTTATTAAATTATACTCTGAATCTCACCTCTGTTACAGGGGACAAATATTCAGTGTCATCCTATTGTATTAATCAAAAATACTACAGACTCAACGTAGGCGTAAAAAATACTAAGAAATATAAGATATTTTTTGCAAGTCAATGTTGTTATTTACATGTACGAGTAAATGGGAAATTTTGCTATTTATTAATAATATTTATATATATTTTCAAACTAAATACAAACTATAAGAAGTTCAAATGAATATTAACATATAATAGATAGTCGTGTTGTAAAAAGTATATTATTACATTATATCATTTCATGGCATGTCATATCATGGCATGTCATGTGTCGTCAGCATGAATTCGGAAGGTGGCGGTACCGGGATGTGAACTGCTTACAGCAGCTCTCTAAGCATGTCATGAGGAAGATAGGGGAAGGAAGAATGTAAACTTCGGAAACTTCATACGAATCTTTGTCACTCGTCTTTGTCACAGGTTTTATACATACTGAACTAATAAATTCATTTAATTATTTCTATTGAAATAATATTCTTTATCTAGTTATTCAAGATATATTTTTCAGTTTGTAAATACATACTTTATAGTAATTTTGTGCCTACATATAAATGAGCGTTTACTTAAGTAAAAAATAATTGTACAAATTATTGTAGAATAATATTTGTTAGATCGAATAATTATAAATAAGTCAATATTGGTTTTATTTTAAATTAACTGCTAGTTTTAATCGACGAGTTCGTTAATAATATTAAAATGAACTATAAATTTTACAGTTGTGTAAAGAAACGATAAAGCAGATGCAAGCGACTTCTTTCGCCAACTTGAAGAAATTGAATTATACGGAAAGTTGGATTCCCCAAGCCGGTCATGAAAATTCTCATAAGATCGCCTTCAGTCATTTTAACGTGGTTGAGGAAGAAATCCCATTACTATTTAAATTTTAAATTTTCATACGATACTGGAGCTAAATGATCAGTGTCTAAAGTTATTAGACAGTGGTCATTTAATTTACTAAATGTAAGAAGAACGATATATTATGTCAAATATATATCATTGTCTCATATGGTATTTATTATTATTCTGGCAACGAGATATAGGCGCGCGAAATTCAAACAATAAAAATAATAGAAAAGGTAACTAGGTATTTAGATATGAAGTTGGCAATGTAGAGAAAACAGTCAACTTTATACCTAAATTAGTTCCAAAATATATAAGACATATTTATCCTCAATTTTGATTTACTCTTTAGCTAGTTGAACCCTTTCTTTCCTCTCCGTTGCATACTGTTGGATGCAAAGATTGGAACACTGAAGTCAACGTATAAACACGAGGTAGAGGATAAAAGCAGTAGATCTATACAAGTAACTTAATAAGTAAAAATTTCTTGACTTGGTATTTTAAAATTTCTAATTGGTTCAGATGTATATAATGTGTGAACACCAAAGTGAAAACCACACTTTGGTTAAAAATTTATTAATTGTTGTCAAATCGGTGTAAAAAAATCAAGCAATAACTATACACATTAAGATATCTCAAGTTTTAGGCTAGAATTAAATAATTATTTTTAAATTCTTTTCCGATATATAATTTGTTATTTCGATATATAATTTGTCTACGTTATTTATCTTACTAATTTATTAAATTTAACATAAATGTTACGTTAAGAGATTATCACATTGTCAGTTTAACTCAAACGTCAGATCTTATATAATACAAAAACAAACGCACAGTAAACCATATATAGACTTGTATAGTCATAGTTTTACATATCTAACTAGTTAAAATAGGTTTGAGATATAGGATACGGTACAATATATACTAACAAAGTATTCCATCTATACCTTCTCGTCTCTTATAATCAACCCCATTCGTACTTATGACTTTTCTCATTACATGGTTTTAATTCTTCTGTAATAAATAAAATTTAGCAACGTCACTTTTTTATTGTATTTAAGTACATTAAAACCTATACAGTCGAGTTTAATTTTATAACAATTGAATTTGAATCTATTAAGTAATATTAGGTTAAAGTCTACCCAAAATAAACTCCACCCATAATACTTAAAACTTAAAACAAGTTACTGAAACTACGACAATTAAGTTAAAATTTTATAAACTTTTTAATCTTGGTTATGCTAAAAGTTTTGTATTTCGGGTTTTACATTTTACGCACACTATCTTTTAAGGATTAATGACTTCATTTGTAATATATTAATATTTATGAAAAATAATATTACAATTTCTATGCTATTGATCATATTTTTTCTAAATTAAGACTAAAAAGTAAATTGAAAGGCTAAACTCATTGAGGAACATGTTCTATTAATTCCGTATTAACTTCTTAATGAAGGGGGTGAGAGTAAACTAAGAATAAGTCGAAATTCTAAATTATATCAAATTCGAATACTCAGAAAAGGAAACAGTTTTGTAGGTTTGCAAGCATCGGAAAATATAATAATTAATTTATTATATTTTAACATTATAAGATATATCGTGTTAAGATTGTGAACCTGTCAGCAATAAATGTTTGCCACAATACTATAATTGATTTACACTCGTATATTTTCCTATTTGATTATTCACAAATATTTTAAAGAAAAATGTAAAGTAAAGTTTGTATATGGGAGTTTTGAATCTTAAGCTTTCTGATATAATTCCCTCAAAGGCAATTTAGGCTTAAGAAGATCACATAGTAATTATAATTTTATTGAATACTTAATAGTCCGCTATATTTTTTTTAGTATGACTTGGTAAGTCAAAATCCTATCACTAAAAACCTGAATGTCCTTCCTCCGTAAACTTCTGAACAAGATATTAAGTCATTCTACTTAAAGGTTCACGACTACCTTCGAGGACCAATATAAATATATTTTAATACCAATATAAATAAAATATATTTTAATTTATTCGCTCATTAATTCGTTTAATTATATTAACATAGATGTTAATCTGCTTAGTTTGTATATATTGTATTGATTTTCGTTTTGTATATATAAAAACAAAATATATATGTTTTTGTATATCAGTATATACAGGAAACCTGTGGCAAATTTTGCAACCACCCAACCTACCTTTATATGACTGATGTCCCCAACGTAAACAGTTGCTGCATAACTTTAAAAGGGTAAGGGTTTATGTTGTTGTTAACAAAAGGGTCACTGTTTACTGTATGACTAAGTAAGATACATCTTTATATTTAGAAGATTGTACCACTTTTCATTATTATTGTTTAACATTTTACCGCCACCAATATTTTCTAATATCATACCTCTTTAGGGAAAGAATGGATAAAAAAGCTGTAAGGTCTTTGTTTCCCAGAAATTTTTCAAATAATCACATAGCCTAGATAGCCCAGAAATTCTTCAAATAATCAGATAGGCCATACACTGGGAAATTTTATATGGTTTACATATTGGAATTCAGATTTGAAAGATAAATTTCAAAAACTTAATTATAATACAATGACAGTTTAGTTTTTGAAGTTACCTTAAAAATTATACGAATACTGAAAAATTTAGTATTTTATCACTTAAAAGACTTCTTGTAAGTTTTAACATTATCCACAAAACTTATGACTAAATTTTGAAAAATAAATGACGTGACATGACAAATTATTTCTGAAGACACCTAATTCGTGTTGTTGACAAATCTCAATGAGATCTTTATAATTGACCTTATTCGCATAAGCTTAATCGCAAATCGTTTTTTGGGTAGACCTCGAAGAATTCGGTCTGCCCATTCATTTGTCCCCTACTTTCGAATTTTGGAAAAATTTCTTCACAGGAGGTCTTCTTATGACCCCCTGAGTCCGAAATGACCATTGGTTAAAAAGTATATGCGTGCGTGCGTCCAGATTCGACTTTTGTCAGCACGATAGCGGCCGCAGTTTCGCTCGGATCGCTTTCAAACTTTGCACAAAAATCAACCATCCAAAAATGAAGGTCAAGTTCGTTAACCAGAGAAATCCGGCCACAGGGGGCGCTAGGGCCTCACTTTTTCTGATTTCAGTTTTTCGACCATAACTTTTTCCCTATACAAAGAAGATCAATCGCGTTTATATTATATGATGGCTTTGATGAATACCTATAACTAATGTAAATAAACCGAAAACCTAACTTCAATAACTTAGGGGTGGGGGTAAAAAACTGAAAATTTTTGGAAAAAAATTCATAACTTTTTTCTGGTAAATATTCTTACATCACAAGTATTTTTAATAGAAAGGTTATTTTGTACTTTAAATTTAAGTATTAGAAGTTTTGCCCGTAAAAGGTACCGTTTCTGAGAAAAAAAATAAAAACCACTTTTAGCTTGAAAATTTAAGGTAGGTAAAACCACGTCAACTTTTTTCTGGTAACATTCCCTTCTCGCAAATATTTTTAATGGAAAGGTTATTTTTTACTCTAAATTTAAGTACCAAAAGTATTTCCAAAAAAGATACATTTTCCGGGAAAAAAAATTAAAACCGCTTTTTGCTTGAAAATGTTTGATGTAAACAACGGCATCATGTATTATTCTTAGGTAGTGAGTTATATTTTAAACGAGTTACACACGAGGTCTACCCACGCGTGTCCCCCTGCGGGCACGGATTTTTTTACTCTAAATTTAAGTACCAAAAGTATTTCCAAAAAAGATAAATTTCCGAGAAAAAAAATTAAAACCGCTTTTTGCTTGAAAATGTTTGATGTAAACAACGGCATCATGTATTATTGAGCGAAGCGAAAGAAGTGAGCGGAGCGTTTTACTGGAGACTTTTTGCATTCTTTGTCACGTATTGGCTCAAAAACTACTTGACGGAAAATTATGAAACTTTGCAATCAAAAAGACACACGTTAGGTGATGGTTCTTATAAAATAAAATTGAAAAATGTACTAAAAAAAAAAATTTTTTAATAACATGTAAAAAAAATTATATCCCATTGAAATCAATGGGAAACGATGAGTCAATACTCTGGGCTCGCTTCGCTCAATATGCAAACGGCACCCAAGATTTCACGAGCGCAGCGAGTCGAAATTGAGGGTTTTGTTGGCGCCCCTAGTTCTTAGGTAGTGAGTTATATTTTAAACGAGTTACACACGAGGTCTACCCACGCGTGTCCCCCTGCGGGCACGGATTTTTTTTATTAATTGTGGTCAGGAAAACACGCGTAAAAAATATATATATATATATATATATATAGGACAAGGTCACAGGAGTTAACTAGTGTCATAGTGAAGGGTATGGCCAATCTAGTAGCAACATTGAACCAATAACTATTACATTATATCTAATGGGTCATCAAATCTTTTACAAATATATTAAACTTACTACGAAAGAATATACACAATAAATATTGTAAATAAAAATGTATGTGATGATTTATGTAAACTAACGTAAACATACATTATAATTACATTTTTATTATATAAATTACTTTAAATTATTAATTACCTGCTTTTATTACTTGAAATAATTACTCGAAGATGAAATTTTAATGTTTTTAATACACTTAATATAAAATATATTGAAAGATAAATATTATATTTTCTATATGATATGTTTGTATATATTTATATATAACCTAATAATTGTCACTGATATAGTGATAATTTCATTGCACAAAGAAATATAAACTACTTAATAAATTAATAACTAAAGCAACAATTATTATTAATAATAAATACGGGAAATCTAGCTCACTGAGGGTGTTTGCGTAAACCAATTAACAGTAATATTGTAGGAATAAAATCCATTCGAAAATTATTAATTATGTTGGAAAAGCATGATTTGTGATTATGGAGTTTGGTCTCAATGAGGGGTAAAATTCTGGACGAAAGTACGTAATTATAAATCTTATTCAAAGTTCTGTGTAGAATTCTTTAAAAATATAAGCAAACAATAATACTATTATTACCCTCCTGTATTCTCCACTTTTATCTAAAGTACTCCCTTCTGCCTTGACTCCCCTCCAAGCACTAGGCTCTTGTGCTGGTTAGGATTTTAAAATCCAAGGCAATATGAGAAGTTATTAAAATAGTATTACATTAAAATAATAAATAACAAACTCATTATAAGTTTTAAAATACTAAAAATAATAATGAATATCAACATAAAAAAATAAGATGTTGAAGAATACTTTCTTAATTTTTCGCTTTTTCTTAAACAACAATCATTTTTCATATATAAGTCGGAGTACAGTACTCCGCAGCTACAGCTGTACAGCCGTAGAATAAACTCGATTAAAGAATTCGCAAGAGTCTACAATATTGCTATTGGACTGACTCACAGGGATTTGGTTTGGGACCCTGCTGCAGTCAACACACCTAGAAAGGGCCTCGGGAGATTATATTCGTATGTGAATATTTCTGTGATAATTAAAGGTATAGGTATTATTAATTTGTAGACTTTAATAAAAAAATTATTCAGGTACACTAATTTTAATTATTTTTATCAAGATTTTTCAGTAGAACGCCCACAGTACTTATAATCAATAATGACATATGTATTTAAATAGTGTAACCAAATCTACTGTTTTGTCTCAACTTATATTAGTTGAATTTAAAAAATAAAGAATACTTGCCATGATATGATAATTAATATATTTTGTTAATTGTAACAAATATGTTTTGTTTTCATTTATTTGTGAACATTAAGACTATTTGACCAAAAATATACATATTATGATGTGTCTGTGTTTAAAAAATATTAATAATAAACATTAAACAATGATTGTTGTTTCCTTTTTTATTTGGAGACAACTATGAATTAAGGAATCTTTATCGAAGCGTTGTACGTAGTACTAAATATTATTAAAACATCAAAAAAAAAATTCAATGATAGTTTATAAATCCTAAATTGCAACAAGCAAGAATGAAGAAGAAAAACATATCGTAAAACTACGCTGTCGAAATTCTCT
Source organism: Melinaea marsaeus rileyi (assembly GCA_918358865.1). Taxonomy (NCBI): domain Eukaryota; kingdom Metazoa; phylum Arthropoda; class Insecta; order Lepidoptera; family Nymphalidae; genus Melinaea; species Melinaea marsaeus. Next base: position 24,053,946 of record OU911085.1, read on the forward strand.
TCACGTGTGAACATAGTATCCAAGTTTTAATTGAGTTTTGCGATCTTTTCGTTGACTTAATCTTTTAATGCAATAAATGTTGGTTCAATTTATTGTTCTGATACCTACAAACACCATTTATTCGCAATTCCATCAACCTGCATTCCAAAAACATATTGATGCCACGAGGGCGGCCGTTCCTAAAAAGTTTTGCCAAAGTTCTTACAATATATTAGAAATGTTACACCAACCCCAAATAATTGGGATAGGGTCAAAATAATCAATATCGAATTTGTGAAACAGAGTAACAAACGAGATTGAGTCATGACAAAACTTTCTTTTTTATAGCTTCATTTCTTGTTATTTTTATACTACATTTAAGATGTTGTAGTGGGATTTTGATTATTTTTTCATATTATTGGTTTTAGATTTTTTTATTGATTTCCTTTGTAGGTTTTAAGTGTACACATAAGGTGTGCTTAAGGTTTTCATATAATTTTATTAATGTCTTGTATACATTAACTCCTTAATCTACATCTTAGTCGTAGAGTTAAGCTAAAAGACTAATGTTTAATGAAGACACTCTTTTGTTTTTGACTCACTTTTAGATTACTTGACAAGTTTTGTTGCTTACATATTTATTTACATCCTTAATTAGAATTGACTTGACTTGAAAACAGTAAATCTGAAGCTACGTCTACTTATTCTACACGCGATGTACACTCAACAAAATTTATGCACTATGCAACTAATTATGATTTTGCGTTTTAATAAAAAATAAAATCTTGTCCGATAAAATATAATTCACTTTGAAATAACTATAATTTATATGCTTTTTACACTAAGTAAAAGATTTTCTATTTGTTTTAAACAAGGCCGGACTATAGAATATGCTGCATAATTAAAAACCACTTTAATTTTTTTTGTTTACCACAAAATAGATTAAAAACATTATTTCGAGATAAAACACTCTTTTCATATGAAAACCGTCACAAAATATACAAATAGAAATGATAAAAGTGAGGAAAGTCGGCAAGTTCTTTCTTCTGTGCTAATATAATATCTTTGCCTTCAAGTATGCCACTCTATTATATTAAAATATTTTTAAAATATATCACCATTATGTGTACGACTGTCTGCTTATCAATATATTAAACACTTAACCATCTTGGCCAGATAAATTAAAAATCTTTGATACACCATTTCATTCTAAGAGATACCTTACTTAAAAACACTAATGCGATACTTAAAAAGCGAGCTGAAGCAACACGTAACTTGATGTTAAAGTCTAAATTAACTAAGGAATTTGTTATTGATAAATGTAGTTGATATGTAAGTATATAGAACTTTTAGGTTTAAATTTTTTGTAATAAAATACTTTATTGAGCGAAGCGAGCGTAGCGAGCGGAACTTTCTTCTGGAGTCTTTTTCACGTTCTTTGTCACGAATAGGCTCGAAACTACTTGACGGAAAATTATGAAATTTTGCAATCGAAAAGATACAAATTAGGTGATAATATTCAAAAAAATTTTTGAAAAATGTCATGTCGTTGAGAAATAATCGTCAAAAAACTGATATCCCATTAAAGTTAATGGGAAACGATGAGTCATTACACTGGGCTCGCTTCGCTCAATATGCAAACGGCACCCAAGATTTCGCGAGCGCAGCGAGTCGAAATTGAGGGTCTGTTGGTGCTCTTAGTTTATAATTATAGATGGAATTTCTAAACTCAAACCAAAAAATAAGAATTTGTAATGAAACCTCCGTTAATCACTTACTTCAAAAATTATACAGTGAATAAAAATATTACAGAGATAAAGTATAATTCATTTTCTGTGAGATATATAAACATAATAAATCAGGTAACTTATTATTGTGTTTTGTTGGCAATATCAAGTATTACTTATTACTAAACTTTTAAATATTATTTTTTTAGTCCCCCTTAAATGGCTTTTGTATTATCTTTATTAAAGTTGTTTTGCCAACTATTGCTTAACGGAATTTACCCATTTACCCGGATTCTTCTTTAATTTTTATCACTTCACTTCTAAGTCTTTGATTATGAAAGGCTTTCTAGTATTATCGATGTAACTGTTAAGATAGTAATATTTAACGTTGATACCACTATTTATTTTATCAATTAAAAGTAATAATTCTGGTAATAATGAAATGAGAATATGAATTTCTTTCAAAAGTAGTACCTACAACATTGTAAATGATGTTTGTCAATTTTTTATGATAATAAATAAAGACAGATACTATGTTATAAGAAGTAATATATAATAGAAATATATTCTTAAACAATTAATAGTTTCAAGAATAAATTTTCATTTAATATTTAATAATTTCATGTTGTTAGGTTTGTAGAACAAGAATATAAAGAACTGAACCAAAAACATAACTGGAAGGAGAGATTCAGTACTTAAATAAATTCTAATTAGTCTTTATTAAAAAGATAGTATTTCTTGAGGCGGACAGTCATTTGGTAAGTGTCAAAATATTTCAAATGTTGCTTTATGGCACCTTTTCACAATACATAGTAAAAATGTTTAGTGTTTGGGTTTTACTATTTTGAATTTATAAATGACTATTGTCGAGATTAAAATAATGCTTCAATGTTTTTAGCCCTTATACCAATTAATATTAAATATAGACCGCAATTCATATTATTATTAAAATTTTTAATTTAAACAAGAATCTCCTTTTTTTCCAGTATTTCAATATAAACACCCAAAAGCAATTTAGATTTTTCAACTAATAAGAAAACGGAATATTCTGAAAACATGTTCAAGTAACGTTTTAAATTAATTTACCGCTCCTTGAAATTTATAAATTAAAAAATATTGAGTCTAACTAGTACATTTACATAAATAAGATTTTCCTAAAAGTATATCACTGCTACCTATAGTTCCTGTTAATTACTTTACTGCTTACTTTACTTTAAATAACAAAATTTTAGTTGGTTAATAAATTATTTTTTAATTTAGTCATTATCTAGCTTCACGATTGCACCCTGCTTCATGATTGGTCCCCAGCATTATTAAAATTTTATCCAATTTTTTTTTTTTTTTAATCCAAATTACTCTCCCAGTTCAAAGTAACTTAGTGAGATGAGGCAAAGCCACCGAAAAATTTTGCAACGTCTGTGGGGAGGCAGTAGGAACCGCGAAACACTTACTAGTAGGGTGTAGGGAACTTCTAATTAGAGGTAAATACTCGCGTCGCCACGATAAAGTCTTAGAAATACGAGAAGCGGTTAGTCTCTCTGTAGCAAGAGCGCAGAAGGGTATAACAACCACCAAAATATCAGTAGAGTTTCTAAAGGTAGGTTCGTCCAAAAAACCTAAACTAAAACCTTATTCCATCTTGGACGCGACTCTCATGATGGACACGTACGAAAGGCAATACAAAATCCCCGGAGATGTTTGTGTTTCGTCATCTAGGCCGGACTTATTCCTGTACTCAAAACAACTAAGGCGCGTTATACTTGTGGAGCTTACTATACCCTGGGAAACAAAAATACCCAAAGATAATACATTTAACCTTAAGAAGTATTACAAACTATGTAACGAGCTGATCAGGAATAAATTTATAGTTAATTTGTACGCTCTAGAAGTAGGAGCGAGAGGTATAACAGCAAAATCTCTCTATAACTTACTTATTGATCTGGGCTTTTCTAGAACGATCATCAGATCATTTCTGGAAAGTATTTCAAAGGCGGCTTTAGTAGGTTCTTACGATATTTGGTTAGGTAGAGAGAGGAGCGCGAACAGTGAAGGTGAGCGTGTATGCGTATATTAAAGGAGCCCCTTAAACCTACACCTGGGTCGCAAGTCCCAGGCATTGTATGTGCTCCTCTTCTTACAACGCGATGGTCCTGGCAGCCACACGGTGAATCCATGGAATGCTAAGAAGCTTCGTCTCTTACAAGTTTTGCAGTTTAAAGTTTAATCACATAGAAATTGCAACTATTAGTTACCTAAAGTTTTTAGTATGATGATTTAAAATAGATGATTCGAGTTTATATATATTTTCAAATGACTCATTGCTGAAAATCAGTTTTATATGAATAAAAAGAATCATTTACTATTTTTTCCTTTTCTCTTTTTCTATCAACTTAATTGTATTATTTTTTGAAAAAAAAAACAAGAAAATCTATTGCTTTAAATATATCTATAAAAATATATAGGAGTATAACTTACTTTGAACAAAATGTTGTCAAACTTTAATAAAAGTTTTCAAATCTGTTTAGCTCCATGCCAGTGTGTGATTTATTATTGTTCTCGAGTAAACGCTACGAGGTAGACAACTGACTTCACATAAACATAGAGCACAAAGATATCGTAAAATATGTTTGTTACATCGTACATCTTTGCTTGATTTCAAGTTACATTGTAGATGATAGTTTTATTGATTTACTATATAGATTTGAGTGACCCTTTACACAAGACCAATAAACTAATTATTGCAAGCTACCTAAATAAAGAAACGTATATCATTATATAAAAATAAAAAATACAAAAAAAAAATTGTTTTATCGTTTTCCTGTATTTTATTATTGTAACTTTCACCATTAAAATAATAAAAAAAGCTATGTTTACTGTTATATCTATACGAATAATATAAAGATATGTTTTTTATATATGTATATTTTGTGTAACAAATAAGCTCTATATTTATCGGAACGATTTAAAAAGTTCTATCAATTGTCCAAATCTTAATTTTAGCGACTAATTTAGACATATTACTTTTTTGACCCAATATTACTGGGTTGAGATATTCTCTAATGAAATCAAATGTAGAGTGAATTAACATGGATTAATATCATTTATATATCGTATTTAAGTTAGTGTAGATTAGACATCATGAAAAGTTGCCAAATTGGAATTCAATTTAAAGAAATATTCTGAATGTGTCCGAATGTCATAACCACATAAGCCCCGACCGAAGAAAAAATATTATCTATCTATCTCCTAGAAAATGTTGTATATGTACGTGTGCATGTGCGTGTGCGTGTGTGTGTGTGTATGCTTAAAATAGTTTTACAAAAAATAATACAAAAAAATTTAGTTTTCTTAACGTTTAATTTTTTTATTTTTAAAGGGCATAAAGATCAGAGGTGAAAGCTACTTAAATCTAAAAACATTAAAAATTTATTTTTGGCATATTATTAATTTAGTTTAGACATATCAATACGTACATCTATAGTAAGATGAATTATAAAAATGTTTATACAATATACAAATACAAGAGTGTTCTACCGCTGGAATATACCGCACCCCCAGAACTGTCAGACGCATAACAATGTAAGTTGGAAATATCCAGCATATCATTGATGTACAGAAGAAATAGAGTTGGTGATAGCACACACACTTGGGGTATAACAGCGTTCACGTGCCTCGAGTCTGAGCAAAAAACCGTCAAGAACGACCTGTATTCTCCGTTCAGTGAGAAAACTGGTGATCCACTTGCATAAAATCCAAGGCAATCCATAGTAAGGAAAATTTTAAAGCAGCCCCTTTTGCCATTCATGATCGAAGGCTTTTGCTATATTCAGACTCTCTGCTAGAAAGAAATAAGGGAGAGTAACTTTTAATAACTGCTGCTCAACGGTGAGTCATATATAACAGAATATCACCAATCAATCGAAGTAGAGTGGCAACGGCGATAGGTGTGTACTTATGAACACGTCCATCGTATAATAAACACTTTTGTATAGTTTTTGCAGAAAAAATATTTCTGGTATTAAGCTATGACCTCGCAGAATGTTATTCGGTATTTTCCAGAGAATGATTTCCCTTGCGCAATGGTAGTACGGACGGTTGGCAAAAGTTTCCCACAGAGGCTTTAGAGAACGAAACCTTGCTAGTTGATCCCCAATTTTGACGACATACTTGAATTTTGTTGAACAATCTGGAGGCACAGTTATATTTACTTTCCCTAACTTAATAGATTTGGTTGCACGTCGATCTTTTACGGGAAAGGACCACCGTCCTTTCCCGATCGAGTCCACCCAATATGATCTGCATTCACATGACTACAGTTAGACTTTACCCTTTATTAACCATATAAAAAGTCAGATTTTTTTAATAAAGCTTAGTAATAGCTACCAACGGAGAAAACAAATGCGATAAATTTGATGAATAAAAAATACACTACAAGCTCAACAACAACAGGTTTCTTTTTATTTATTTATTTATTTATTTAAAAACTTTATTGTCCAACAAAATTATATAAATGGCGGACTTAATGCTACAGCATTCTCTACCAGTCAACCGAAATATAAAATACAGAAAAACAAACAGGGGTACAATAGAAAACAAACAAACGAATACACACAACTTATGTAGATAACAATCAATATATATATATAGATACATATATATATATACTTGTACTACATATAAATATATTACATGAATACGTATAAACATATTAAATATATAAAAAAAAAGAAAAGATACATACATATACATACATACATACATGCATAGGGCGATAGTAAGACGATAATGTATATATAAAAATAAAAACAATGTTATGCCAATATTGGTATAAATATCACTACGCAATAATAATTATAAAAAAGTTACAAGAATGGTTATGTCATTTTCTGGTGTAGGTATCTACGGATACGCTTTTTAAATACAGATTTATTCGGGGCACGTCGAAGCTTATCAGGGAGGCCGTTCCAGAGTTTAATAGCGTGTACTGTGAAAGAGTTAGAAAGAAAGCCAGTATGGTGCGAAGGTACAAATAAGCTAAGATTAGAATCTGACCGAAGATGTAAATCGTGAGTTGACCTCAGTAGCTGAAATTTACATTTCAAGTATCGAGGAGAAGCTGGATCATTCAGGATAGAGAATAGCTGACATAAAGTTCTGGATCGTCTTCTTTCGCGGATGGGGAGCCATTTAAGCTTAGAGCGGTACTGAGAGATGTGGTCAAATTTTTGGAGATGAAATATGAAACGAATGCAACTGTTAAGAAGACGGTCCAATTTATCTAAATTAGATTCTGATATATTAGAGCAGCATACATCAGCGTAGTCAATGAGCGGAAGGATTAGGGTCTGCACTAACAGAGTTTTGGTCCGAATGGGTAAAAAGTGTTTATGCCGATAAAGAGATCGTAGTGAATATGTTACTTTTCGGCATAATTCGACTATGTGGACGTTCCAACTAAGCGTGTTGTAAATATACAGACCCAGGTTTTTTACTGAAGGCGTGAAAGGTATTATAATATTGTTATACATAACTGGTGGCGTATTAAAACTATCAAACTTAGAGAGCCCATATTTGCTACCAATGACAATTGCCTGACATTTATTAGGATTTACTTGAATGCCAAATTTTGAACACCAATCGAGAATGTGCTGCAGGTCATTGTTAATGGCAGTGATAGCTGAATCAGTGCATTCCAGCTTTGCATGAGAATATATTTGCAGATCGTCAGCATACAGATGGTAAGAGGAAGAAAGATTAATAGTGATGAATTTAATGAATAACGAAAACAGAAGTGGGGAGAGAATACCACCTTGCGGGACCCCAGCTGCCAAGATGCACCAGTCAGACAAAGTATTGTCAATGCAAATAGCCTGCTGGCGGTCCCGAAGGTATGAAGAGAACCAATTTAGCTCTTTGGACGAAATGTTTAAGTGAGTTAAGAGTGCGATGAGTATATCATGGTCAACAGTGTTAAAGGCGTTCGAAAAATCAATTAACACTAACACACTACAAGCTCAACAACAACACGCTTCTTTTATCCTTTTAAAAAAAGTTTAAAAACCACTTATAGCGTTGTCTAAAAAGTCCATATGTAAATATTAAAAGGGTACCCACTCTTTTACAAAATGAAAACAAAATTAATCAAAGATATAAGGTGTTCATTGACATTTGTTTAGAATAATGTATCTGAAAATATGTAAAGTAAAAAATGTTAATAAGTAAAAAGATGACTTAAAAATACAGTTCAGCCTTAGGACTGTAGTCTGTAAAATTATCGGGGTTCATTGGACACTTGTAATTTCAATCCTTTACACGGGTTGCTAAAGCAAATTCTTCGCAAAACAAGTTTGTTCTGGGAGGTCACCAAAAGGTTATCATGTTAAAATATTCCGCTTAGATAGAAACCTCGTCCACATACCATGGTCTAACTAACTATGAGAAAGCTTTATCAAGTAATTTAAAGATTCATGTTTAACATTATCGGTACCCCTTTTTAGCTAAATTTTATCTTTCCTATATATTTCATTATTAATTTAGACCTTGTGAAAAAAACATATACCGTGAAACAAAACTACAGTCTCTCTTAACGTGTGTACATATTAACCAAGTTTTAGTTAAGTTTTTGCTACTCTTTCGTAACTATTGTATATTTTTTCGAATCAATGCTAGAGAAATATTTTCCATCTAGGTGTCATCTATTAACTAACTGAGATTGCTTTCAACTTAATCGCGTTTATTATTTGGATAATCAATATAGGAACTTAATTATAAATGACAAATGAAATAAATTATATATTTTGGTAGTTGAATATCTCACAAAAATCATAATTTAAAAACATCATAATCAAAATATTAGGATGTTACACTATTTACAAATTAATATAAACTAATTCATTATTCTATAAGTATTTAACATCGAAATACTTTTAGAATTTGTAAATGCCAATAAGAATCTTTTGATTTATGTATATTGTTTCTGTATTTCCATTTCCTAAGACTATTCAAATATACCAACAGTTTATTATATCTCCATTTCCTCTGAACGGAAATTTAATGTGATTGATCTATTTATTAGGAATTGTATAAGTACAATCGTAGAATTGCCAAGTTAAACCGACAATCGTCTATAAATTTTCCAAACAAGTAGTGTAATGAAAATACATTTTTGTAATATGTATCTATTATGATTGTTGAAAATAAAATATCGAATCTTAATAAATTAAGCGAACGTATTTATTAGGTTGACATTTGTTTAATTTGTCTAGAAATTGATTTTATCAGTTTTGCTTTTCCTAATTATAAATATTATTAAAAAATATGAATGGTAAAAAATTTATATCTATTCTAATAGTAATAAAGTATCCTTACATATTTTACATGAAATTTTACCGAATTATTTCAAATTATATCTCTTAAGAACTGTTAAATATTCTTCTTCTTTAATAACTTTTGTAATAAGTAGCATACGATTTTTTTAGAATCAGATATAAGCTTATTTTTTAATAATAAATATAAAAATTTTGTTTCTCCGAGCATACTAAGATGACTGGACTATTAATATCTACCATTTGGAATACATACCAATATTTAAGCACAAATATTTAATTATTAAAAATCTCTACAGCAATGGGTCGGAGATAACGGAGGAAATCCTATTTGACATATTTTATAGTTTTTAGCATCACATAAAATACGTGAAGGTATTGAAAGGCTATGGAATTGGTTGCTCTTGAAACTGGTGAAAAAATTAAAAATTGATACAATACAGAATATATATGACCCTTAATAATGACAAATGTTAAAGATCTGTACGAGACATCTGAAGACCCAAAAGCTGCCACTCTGGCGCGACTCTCTGAGCTGTCCAGTCCAATTCAACATTTTTATTTCAAATTGACATACATTGTTCGTATGAAATGTCAGATTTTTGTTGCACAGTTCCAAACAAAAGGTCTCTACTGAAGAAACGATAAGAGACTTCCTAGGTTTTTCTATTATTAATGTACTTTTATAATACTGAGTATTAAATTACAATTATAATTGAAATGTGAAAGATACTACAAATTAAAGGAAGGAATAGTATTCAAAGGAGGCTAGAATAACTAACTTCGCTACTATTAGTTCCATGATGTTCTTACATTTACATGATGTTAAATTCTACTCCTAAACTATAAATATACAAACGAATCATTTGTAAGTTGAAGAATGTTATAAATGTTTATCAAACAGTATGTAAGGAAACCCAGTTTGATTTTGGTTTTTAAATGTATTCAAAACTAACCATAAAAGTACGGAAATGTTGATTGTAATATAGATACCAATCATCTAATGAAAAAATATTCTTGAAACATTCCCGAAATATTTAGCATTAGGGGTAAATAAATATCTTTTGTGACCGTGTGCTGTTTGTTCTGGTCTTTAAACATAGTTTACAAATACAGCGTTTGTAAAAGAGCTCTGAAATTATCAAAATATATCAGAAAAAATATTAGTTGGATTTTCCTATTCACGATTTTTTTTTAAATATTATCAATTTAGTTCTGCTTTACGATTCACCGATACGAAATGTATTATCATGTTTTTTTTAAAGTATCTCTGATTTAAAGTAGCAATTATTTTAATTAAAATATTTTTTTACTTAACAATTGATGCAATTATTTACAAACAAATAATTAGCAGTCTTAATTGTGCAATTGTAATGAAAAACAACTTTTATAAAGGGATACATGGAATTTGATTCAAAGCAATTTCATTTACATACTCTCTCCACCCCTTCCAACCCAAATTTTTAGATATGTATTTTTATTATAATCATAGCCTTAACTAAATAAGTAAACCCACATTACTTATGATAATTTGTTTACTTTTCGCAATATTTTCCACCAATTATATGGTGTGAGGTTTAATTTTGTCATGAAATATTCACAATTTTATACAATTTTGTTTAAGCCTTAAAAATGAACATCCGTATACATATCGTATCCTAAAGTTCAATTTTTATGTCTCAAAATTATGAACTTTCGTAGACTTATTCAAATATATATATTAATGATACAATATTATACCTAAGTAAAGTGAAAATTTAATTAATGATTATACAAATCTATCTTACAATATCACCTACTTCATCACTCTAATACATTAGCTTCAAAACATTAAATCAGAAGTTTTTTCTTACTTTCAAGATGAGTGGGGTGGACTGATTCATCAATGTGAGTATTAACATCAACTTCAGATCATGTTCCCCGGTTCTTAGGGGGCCCATTCTTATATTTACTTATTTAATTTAAATACGTTTTAATGAAAAGCTCTAATTTATTAATGGTAATACAGGTTTTTAAAAAGTGTTGACTAGTCTACATCGTCAATCTATAATATGCATATTAGTGGTTGATTACCTTTCTGGTAGTTTGTATCAATTGGCCCAGGGAACTATATTACCAGAACATCAGTGATAAATATGGATTTGATGAATTTGTTATTTGTTTGAAAGTATTTTATTGTTTGTTACATCAACAAAACACAATACCATATACTGATTAAATGTGTATTACTTTATATCAATATACTTATTTTTATGCTTTTCATATACATATACCTATTACCTATTACCTATATACATATACCTATGGGGATATTAATCAGGAATATATACATATATATATTCCCTATTAATATCCCCATATCAATCCTTATCGTTTTACTTTTGTACATTTATCCTTATTTGAAGATTTTTACTTAGTAGTGAGTGTTGCAAAACGCCTTAATTGGAAAAATATAACATTCGAAAAAAATAATATAAACATAATTGACCCAAATAACGTGTCTGTAATAAGTATCGCTAATTAATACTTTGTCTTTGTACTGACTGCTGATATTTGCATTGTCTAATATCACCAAAGTCACCAAACAGACCGCAGAGTTAATGCTAGTCAATTAAAATTAAGATCACCAACTAAGGTATTACGCGATACTAACATTACAAGTAAAACGAAATAATTTCTCTACAAAACCTCAGGTCAGACCTCTTTTGCTGTTTGGACTGTACTGTAACTTGATGTTAATGATAAAACAGGAGGTTAATAAAATAAATAGGCAATGGCAAATAAATTCACTTTTAGAGAGGAATATGTCGACAGATCTTTAACAATATTTCAGAGACCCCAGTAACGAGATAACTAAGATCTAATATTAAGACTACATATCGACCCCGAGGCAGATCGTCATTTATCTGAGCACTATCAATAGGGACCCAGAACGAAAAGGAGAAGGAGAAGAACATTAATAATTTTTTTAATTTCCTTATAAGACCAATAAATGACTTAATCCATATCAATAACAAATCACTAAGATTATAATACTCGTAATAGACATAGGATTATATTAATACTTTGTATGAATAATATATGTATCAAAGAAATAGAAGCTTTGAACTTAAAAAAAAACAAAATACATTACCTGATGTAAGATTTTAATATTTAACGTTATAATATATTTATATAATTTTTTTGACCTCAATTCTTTTTTTTAATAAACAGCTAAATCATTATATTTAAAAACAATGTAGTTTATAATCATATTATACTTAGACCTAACCTAATATATTAGTAATTATTAAACAAATTGGTCAAAAGTAAATAAAAAAAACCATTGCTTCATAAAAATATACCATTAAAGTAAAATGTAAAAGTATAAGTCAAGTACTTATCTAGCAGATTGTAAGGTCATAATAGTCTTTGAAAAAAACTTCTAAACAGAGACCGATAAAACTTTTTTGTTCACAAGTTCTCGTAATTCAAGATTATTAAGTATTAGATTATTATTCGTAAATTTATTTTTGATTTGTCTTTAACTAGATAAGGAATTTAGATTTTGTAAGGTAACATAACGATTTGTTAGTTTCGTTTACATGTACATGTTTATAAAACTAACAGTGTATTATACTTAAAAAATATTTATTATATTTCTTAACTAAATAATATTCTTATACATACAAGAAAATGTAAAAAAGTATACCTTTTTCGTTACGTTTAATAAATGAATGAATATCGTGAGTGAAATCATAACACTGGTAGTGAAAGTCTAAAAGCAATATATGGTACAGTATTAAATTGGTAAATAATTGGAATGTATAAAAAAATCAAAACTTAATTTAATTTAATAGACGGATTCATTATGCCTCCAATTATATATTATCTTAGTAATAAAATAAATGATATAATTTTTGTAATGTTAAAAAACATTGTTAAATACTAAGTTGTATCGACCAACCTATATATATGTGGACCGCATCCCTCCATCTTAAATTAAATGCATTCTTAGCATTCTAAGTATATTGTGGGATGATATTACATCGTTCCCACAGTAATATGTTTTTAAGTCTTTTGTATTATTAAATCACTTAGAATAAAGCCTCCAAATTGGCATCATGTAGTTTAATTTTTAATATATATATTTTAAAATGTCTTTAGGCCTTTAGGTCTTTTTTAATATATATATTTTAAAATTAAAGTAAACTGATAAACTGAGCAAAATTTATCAGAGTAATGAGAAAAGTTACATAAGCTTACCGATAACGTTCATTTAGAAAAGTTTCTAAGAAGATTTTATAGATAAACATATTTATGAGAAACATTGTTTAAAAAATAACAAATATTTTAAAGTTTTTACGGAAGAAGAAAAACATAATTTGTATTAAAGACAATGTATTGCTAAAGTAATATTATTATTATACCTAGAAATAAAAAAAGACAATCCAATGTTGCGGGAAACATCACTGAGAATCCTTAATAAATTGGAAAACGTAATAGTTGTATATTAGAAGCTACTTTTCACATGCGATTTTAACACACATGCACACATTAATTTACAATCTAAATACAAATATCTGTCTTCAAGCGCTAGCGGTAAGTACTATATATATTGCCCTACCACGTTATTTCGTTAATGTCTAGAATATATAAATTCCTAGGTTTATAGCTTCAGAGGTTGAGTTAAGTTAGCTGACTAACATTGAAAAATGATGATAATGTTTTAGTTCGCTTTTCTCTTTTACTTTATAGTTGAAAGTCTAATACACTGTTAGTTAATACATTTATTACGAAAATGTTTTATTTCTTACAGTAAAACAAATGTATTATTATTAGATTAGCTCTAACTAATGAGAATATAGTCAGTAAAATCTTGTGTATAATTGTAAGAAAACCTTGCGTTGGATTTAGGATGTACACATTATTATTTTAAGTAAATACTTTATGTACGTAGTAGTAATAATAGTAGTGTATTTTGTAAAATTACCTGAGCCTTATCAAAGACTATAGATACCTCGGCGGACACTTTCGACTGATTCCTAGGATTACTCATGGAAAAAAAATTAAGTGGTAAGACAAGTAAATAATCAGAAAAATGAAAACAGAGCTTGGAAGTTACTTTTAATAGAAAATATAAATAGCAATATCAATACCTCGTTCGACAGGGTCGATCGTGTTAGGTAGATTCCCTTCGGTCGGATCGACAAAGAAAAACTAGCCAGCAGTATTCTACTGGTCATTACGAGTCTTATGACGGGTCACTCTGCATATATTGGGTGAGCGGGGAACCACCCACCACTCCTATCTCCTAAACGGGGGGTCGCATCAAAAAACTTTTCGAACAAAAAAGTTTCCTCTTTTAATTTGTTAATTTTCTAGGATTTTTCCGACAGCAAAATTTTGCCTTCTTCTGTGACTTTTTTCGGTTTTTAACTTTCAACCCCCCCAGCTCCTCAACCCCTAGACCGATTTCCCCCGTTCAAGAACTTAACCTTTATTTTGTCCTTAAGAATGTGTATGCCGAGTTTGAAAATCCTGCGTCAATATTTGCGACCTGTAGGGTGTCCCAAAGGTTTGCACTTTCACCCCCCTTCCCAGCCCTCCCTTTCACTTTTTCCAAAAAAACGAGATGGTTCGTTTGTCCTACTAATTTATCCTATCGACCTGTGAAGTCAGATTTCGCCTACGATGAATTTGGACTGATGGATCATATATACATATATATATAGAGGGATATATAAAATTTTTTTTTTCGACGGATTCTCAATCTCCAGTTCATAAATGGCGTAGCGCCCCTACTCTGGGGTCTGGCTCCCGTCATCGCATCGATTGCAATAGGTAGATTCATCTATTGAATCTACCTAAAATGAATAATCAAAAAACTAATTAGATTAGTTCAAGATATAAACATTTGTATTCTCAAAAACAGAATTAAGGGCCACTTAAATATTAGCAGAAATAAATATCGATAGCTACATGTATATTTTAAATCGGAACTGTTCTGAGCAATTAATTTCATTTAGTATACTTATTATGAGAAAAGGATTTCAAACAAGTGATTTTCGTAGCTACGGATATTGATCAATATTCAATTCTACCCAAAATGCAACAGAATTACATAGGACAAAGAAACCGATTAATAAAATACTAGTCGTCCCACGTAGCTTTGACTGCGTTAACTTTGTGCAAAACCTAACAGTATAGATGGCGCCATCTATTTCCCAAATATTGACTTACGAGTATAAGGTTTTCCTGGAGATTAGGTATTTTCCTGCTGTAAAAAGTAGCCTATGTGTTATTCTAGGCCATATTCTATTTACATGCTCATTCAAAGTTGGGATCTTTCTCTTTGAAGCATATATAAAAAAATATTAAGTAAGTAATATGGTAGCTTACTCACAGACTGACTACGTTGATCTATTTTCTTGTAATAATTGAAGATTCAAAAGTGCGTGAACTTCTTTGTAGATATTTTTAGTCCTATAATTAATTTCTACATAATTTCATCTTATCTTTTATTATTTAAGCAGCCCACGAGAAGAAAGGGAATTTTTAAGAAGATTTTTTACACCTTGGTAAAAGTTAACATTTTTTTTTTGTACATAACTATGTTTTTTAAATTTATTGTATAATATTAGTATAGATTATTATAAAAATATTATGTACTAATAATACTACATTTGGAAAATTTTAAAACAATCAAAACTGATTATATTATATGTGATTGAACATAATAAATTATAAAAACTATTACACGAGAAAATTAAATGTATTTTTTACAACAACAATCGAACAAAAATAAAATCCGTGCCCGCAGGGGGACACGCGTGGGTAACTCGTTTAAAATATAACTCACTACCTAAGAATAATACATGATGCCGTTGTTTACATTAAACATTTTCAAGCAAAAAGCGGTTTTAATTTTTTTTCTCAGAAAAGGTATCTTTTTTGGAAATACTTTTGGTACATAAATTTAGAGTAAAAAATAACCTTTCTACTAAAAATATTTGAGACGACGGAATGTTACCAGAAAAAAGTTGACGTGTTTTTACCTACCTTAAATTTTCAAGCTAAAAGTGGTTTTTATTTTTTTTCTCAAAAACGGTACCTTTTACGGGCAAAACTTCTAATACTTAAATTTAGAGTAAAAAAAAACCTTTCTATTAAAAATACTTGTGATGCAAGAATGTTTACCAGAAAAAAGTTATGATTTTTTTTCCAAAAATTTTCGGTTTTTTTACCCCCACCCCTAACTTATTGAAGTTAGGTTTTCGGTTTATCTACATTAGTTATAGGTATTTATCAAAGACATCATATAATATGAACGCGATTGATCTCCTTTGTATAGGGACAAAGTTATGGTCGAAAAACTGAAAACAGAAAAAGTGAGGCCCTAGCGCCCCCTGTGACTGGATTTCTCTGGTTAACGAACTTGACCTTCATTTTTGGATGGTTGATTTTTGTGCAAAGTTTGAAAGCGATCCGAGCGAAACTGCGGCCGCTATCGTGCTGACAAAAGTCGAATCTGGACGCACGCACGCATATATATATATATATATATATATATATATATATAAACTTTTTGACCAATGGTCATTTCGGACTCAGGCGGTCATAAGAAGACCTCCTGTGAAGAAATTTTTCCAAAATTCGAAAGTAAGGGACAAATGGATGGGCAGACCGAATTCTTCGAGGTCTACCAAAAATCCGTGCCCGCAGGGGGACACGCGTGGGTAGACCTCGTGTGTAACTCATTTAAAATATAACTCACTACCTAAGAATAATACATGATGCCGTTGTTTACATCAAAAATTTTCAAGCAAAAAGCGGTTTTAATTTTTTTTCTCGGAAAAGGTATTTTTTTTTTAATATTTTTGGTACTTAAATTTAGAGTAAAAAATAACCTTTCTACTAAAAATATTTGCAAGGAGGGGCTGTTCACCAGAAAAAAGTCGCCGTGGTTTTACCTACCTTAAATTTTCAAGCTAAAAGTGGTTTTTATTTTTTTTCCCGGAAACGGTACCTTCTACGGAAAAACTTTTGGTACTTAAATTTAGAGTAAAAAATAACCTTTCTATTAAAAATACTTGTGATGTAAGAATGTTTACCAGAAAAAAGTTATGAATTTTTTTCCAAAAATTTTCCCCCCACTACTAAGTTATTAAAGTTAGGTTTTCGGTTTATTTACATTAGTTATAGGTATTCATCAAAGACATCATATGATATGAACGCGATTGATCTTCTTTGTATAGGGAAAAAGTTATGGTCGAAAACCTGAAATCAGAAAAAGTGAGGCCTTAGCGCCCCCTGTGTCCGGATTTCTCTGGTTAACGAACTTGACCTTCATTTTTGGATGGTTGATTTTTGTGCAAAGTTTGAAAGCGATCTGAGCGAAACTGCGGCCGCTATCGTGCTGACAAAAGTCGAATCTGGACGCACGCACGCATATATATATATATATATATATATATATATATATATATATATCATCATCTATATATCTCTATCTATATATATATATATCATCATCTTTTCGATTTATATATATTATATAAATCGAAAAGTGCGATGAGGACTACCTTAATATTAATATTTAGGGCTCATATTTTCACAGGCCTATTTTGGCATCTAAACGAAACTTTTGAGCCTGGTTCCGAGTAAAAAAAAAAAATTATTTTTTTTTGAAACGCCCTAATATATAAACATTTTGACCAATGGTCATTTCGGACTCAGAGGGTCATAAAAAGACCTACTGTGAAGAAATTTTTCCAAAATTCGAAAGTCGGGTACAAATGAATGGGCAGACCGAATTCTTCGAGGTCTACCCAATACTACTAGCAAACTGTGAACGATTGGAATAAATATATTTTGAAATAAGAATAACATTATAATTTTAATGCTACTTCAAACAATTCAAAATTAAATTTTCATTATATTTACAGCTGCAAGAGAAATATTGAATGTATAAAATGGTTATGAAAAGGTTTAAATTTCATATTTCATTACGTACGACATATTTAACATTAAAGTGATCATGTATATTGTAGATTACATTTTATGGGTACTAGTCAGTTATTATGAGATTTAAAATAAAACAAGCACATATGTGAACATTAAAGCATAAATAACTTTTATTTATGAATATCATTTTATACTTTACTTTTACTTTACTTTAGCTTCACACCACATCCTTTGCGGGATAGCCAGAGACAACGGAGCGCCAAACGCTACGGTCCCTGCTTACCTCTTTCGCCTCGGCCACAGACATCAACCTCTTCATACATGCCCATGCATGCATGCATGTATGTATAATTTTATAAGTATAAAAAAATATATTATTATTATTATTATTTTCATGTAAGAGAAAGCCAAAAAAGCGCGTGAGTCACCGATGACAAGTGTTCAGCGCCGCCCACGAACTCTTGCAACATTCGGGAAATGGCCTGAGCGCTGCGGACCTTGGAGGTGGTAGTAAATGCCTTTCTTGGAGGCACCCATGTCATATCGATTCGGTAATACCGCCAAAGGAAATCCGTTCCATATTTTAGTAGTAAAAGGAAGAAAGCATGCATGTATAATGCAAAGTATAACGCATTAGACTGAGCTTGATACTCCTGCCGTTTAACAGCTGTTGAAGCCCTGACAGACGCATCAAACCAAGGCCGCAAACTGCCACCAAGTGATAACTCTGGGTTTCACACTAGTATCACATCAGCTGCAGCCGCAGTTTAGTCACTTGAATCATTTGAAGGGAAATAAACTAGTCCCCATGGGTTGGATACAAAAAAGGAGCGCATTTCGTTCCTATTCGCTGACTTTGCAGAGACAAACGTGTTGAGTCGCAGGTCTTGTGCGAGCCGGACGTTGAATAGGCACTACACTCCCTATCAAACAATGATCATAGGATCTTAGGGGAGCCTGTGAGACAGTATTTTCCGGGATGTGTAATCAGCAGAAGATCCAACAAAGAAGGCATGGCTGTCCACGTCAAGTAAACGAGTGTGCGTCATGATCAACTGGGCCAGGCTATTTGCCAGATCAAAGTTAAACACAGATCAATCGGTATTGTGCGCGTAGAAGTCCCAGAGGACTACGACTTGGGCGAAGGGAGTCTGTGAAAGCAAAGAAAGCAGTTATCAATCTTCGGTTTGACACGGCCCAAGAGATCCAACCTTGTTCGTTAATATTACTTGAATTAGCAGTGTTAAAAAGTGCCTTTAATTAAAACCGACATTCATTTTTCTTGGTTTAGTGTACAAATTGTCATATTGTTTCCTTCATGAGTTTTTGACGGTAGTTCTTAGCCCGCGTTCGGAATATGTACCGCATTTATCTAGTTTACGCGAACGGAGTAGTGGAGAATAGTTACGATATGTTATGCAATGGTATGAAAACTTACTTAATAAACGCCATAATTATTTTATCATCCAAAAAAAAAATGTCTTTATTTTTAAACCTGAATTAATTAAATTAAATTATATTATATTATAAATAATTAAATGTATTGAAAATACTTTTATAATAAATATTTCTCAGCTAAAAGTAAATCCAAGTGATGACTGCCGTAGTAACAATTCCATAACAGTCATACATTAAGAACTTTCTTAGTAGCACAAAGTGTTTACGGCTGACAATTTTTGAAAAATTCATATTATTTAGTATACGCTTTAAGACGAGCCACTTCTTGTACTGTCGCACTAAAAACTTTTATATACAGAAATTTGGGTCATTCCAGTTTACGTAACCTCCGTTCTAATCGATTTGGTATTACAAGTACCACATTTGGCAAGCTGCAATAAAATTTCCTTCACGTAGACCACATTGATTTAATTGTATATAGTTATTTTTTATATATGTAACTGTTGATATTTTATTTAGATATAGTTACATCAAACATTTATATATGATACTTCACTTGAATTATTAGCTTCAATTGAAATTTTGACCACTCGATAACTCTACATTTTTTATGATTTCATAACAAATGTATAGTTTTAAGATACTTATACTATAAAACGGTGTAAGTTATCAAATTTCATAGTTCTGGTCAACGAGAAGTACCCTATCATTTTATAAAATATGTGATTTTTTTGCCATAAGTGGCCATATTAATTTAGAAGTTTTATTTATTTATTACTGCACCTGAAGCGTTAATACTTAGATATGTTCCTCATTTAAAAAATATAAAGGGTTTATTATAATTAAAAGACTAAGTTCTCCTTAACGAACCCAATTAACATTATGTCTTAGCTGGTTGAAAAGAATTTAAAAGAGTGGAGAAATCTCTTATAATAATTACGTAAATTAATATAATAAATACAGATTCACCATTGCCACCTGTCGCTTTAAATAAAAGATATATTTTGTAATTTATTTTAATAACTACGGTTATATATATAAAGTTGTATTTTATTGTAAAATGTTTCTTATGAAATTGCCATATTGTGTAGTTTTTTTAAGTAAATGTCTAGGTAATATTATTCATTGATCAACTATCAAATAAAATTAAAAAATATATGAAAAAAAAAACAAACAGCAATAAATGAAGGACTCATGTAAGTTACACAATAAATATTTTATTATTAATCCATGTTTTAATTAATAAATAGAAACATTAGTTCTTGACCATTTACCGGAACATATTTATTATTAATAATTAATACCCAAGTTACTTTTGAGACCTACCGATTTATACATTTAAAACTGACAATTTTAATTATAAAATAAATTGAATTTTGAGATATAAAAATTAGAAGTATTTGGTAATGTGAAAATATTTGTAGTTCTTAGAAATTTCCCAAAATTACGTTGTAAAGGTGCCATTCAATACATATTATATATAATATATAGACAATATTGATATATAAACTGTAGCTGCTGTGTTATTTGTTCCGAAAAGAAGAAATTATTTAAGAATAAGAAGTTTTATAATATGTTAATCTGAAAAGAACAGTTTGAGCCTCAGAATAACGTTCTCAAAAAAAACATGTTATATAATTCTTGTCTTTGAAACACGCAAGCCGTTACGATGTTACAGCCCAAAACACCTCTAACAGCGTGATAGCGGCAGAATGAAACTCGAGCTCTCGAGATTACCACCTATATTTATAACTTTTTCAGACAATGACCTAATAGAGACGCCATAGATCATACGAGGAGAACCGTCATTCACCACAATAGCAATAATATTTGTTACAACATACATTTTATACATAAATGTATAGATTAGAAATAAAATTTTCCAATAAGAAATAGTTTTTCAATTCACTAGGAGACTAGTATCTATATCCTAAATAAATAAAGTCGTACAATAATGTTTAAAGAAGTGATAACGACGCAAAAGAAAAATTCAAGGCGTAAAGATGACAAAAGACATTATCAAACTAGGACGACGACGCCGACGGAGTCACAGGGCATACCCTGTGACTCCGTCGGCGTTAACAAAAGTAAGAATTCATAAAGACCGCTTATTTTATTTAAAAGGTTTTTTACTTGGACAGAATAATTTGTGAAGAACTTTTTGAAATCGGACCAGAACTTTTTGAGTTTACTCATTACAAAAGCACAAAAATACACATTATGCTTTTTATAATATTAGTATAGGTGATGAATTTTTAGCAGCTTCTTTATATCATTAAAACATTATTCAGTAAATGTCTCTTTTTCTTTCTTTTAGGATTAAAGATAACCTCTTTAATTAGAATTTAATCCTCTACTTAATCTCACTCACAATAAAACCTTAGTGGGGTTTTATTAATTTCTTACAATTCACTTGATTAACGATAAGACAGATAAAACTTCTACAAATATAAAAAGACTCATAAATTTGCTTATGTAAATTTCCTTTCATGGCGATTTTTAAAACTGTTTTGACTAAATTTAAAAAACAATTTAGGCAGTAAATTTAAATACACGTTTTTTTTTCAATCAAGAACCTAATAAAGAGGTGAACGCTAAAACAAAGGACCCTAAATTATTGCATTAAACCTATTAAGCTATTTTTGCCAGAAGACGCTTATTTTAAAGGTCTTAAAAAGAAAGAGTAAAACGTGGTTCCTTAAGACTTGTCAGAAGAAAAGTATATTTCTATACAAATATGTTCCGTATATAATATGGATATTATATGATTAGGTATTCGTTTTTGCATAATTGTAATAACAGAAGATAAGCTTCATATATTATAAATCAATACTGAAAATTTAGCTGAGTAATTTATCTCACCGGTATTTTCGTCCAATAATCTGTAAATTTATCACGACGTACCAACCAGTGTGCGCTTTAGCTACAAACTCGACGTCCATAAGTTTAATTAATCTCCTTAATTAATTCCCACACAAAGTATATCATTTATATATTTGATGATGTGGTGAATTCTTCTTTTGATTTTGACTTCATCTACTAAAATAATATCGTTCTTTAAACTTTTTTGGTTGTCATAGTTAGTTTAGTTGTGTTATTTGTTTTTTTATTGTCTCATTATTTATTTAAGAACAATAGATATACTATAGTTACTATATTTTTATATAAAGGATTTGAAACAAATTAGAAAAGCATTATTTTATTCTGAGTTTTTTTTTTCTCGATAGTAATATAAAATACTTTTTATACGTATTGGACCTTAACGACGAAATTCAATCTAATGACTCCAGTAATAACAATAATATTAAAAGCAATAGTTGTTTCGAAATGAATGACTTGAGTATAATGAATATAAATTATTCTGTTTATTGTTTGATAAATGGGCATAAATTTTTACCTTTAAAAAAATATATAATTATATAATATAACAAATCCGGTAGGTCCCTCTTTAATCTACTCTACAGACACGTATTATATAATAGAGAATCACATAACCAAGTGAACAGTCTTATAAATATTTGGATATTTTATTTTTAAATAAGTTTGTAAACAGTGTTACGGATTTAATTAGTTTGAAATTTAGGCATTTAAAATGATAAAGCAACATATTAATTTATGGCAATAAAAATTCGCTTAGGGCAGTTAGCAGATAGCATATAGGCATGTATTGTTCACATAAAAATTATAATAATAAGTAGGTTTGTTACGTTTATTTACTGATAACTGTTACCAACGACTTGGTCTACTAACCTCCCCCCACCCCTTACGACTAGAGTAATATGCCATCTTCATTTAAAATTTACAGTATAGCCTGAATATTATTCCTAGTTTTATAAAAAGCTATTGTTATCTTTTTAAATCTACACTAAATTACAGCAAAATCAGTATTTGTATTTTTATAAATCAGTATTTGTATTTCTTTACAGACTAATATGAAAATATGAACATGTTTTACAAGTGAATGAGAACTGATCAATTGTTGTCGCAATTATGGTTGAAAAACAATAATAAGTCATTGATTCGTGGGATATCTGCTAACACTTGAAATTTTAATAATATTAATAATAATAATAATTATTATTATATATATATTATGAAGTTGAATTGAAATTTGAGAAACTGTTCTAGATCTGCATAAATTCTATAGTTATTTTCTTAATTTTATTTACAAAACTGTGATTGGTTAAGCTTGGATGTTTTTCTTTAAAAGAAAATGAGATTCTATAATCTCAATATAATCAAAATGTGAAACATTTAGTCTTTACCATTCATTTATTGTAAGATATAGTAGAATTAAGATGATTACATACCTATTTATTATTCCCTTAATTTTATTGGATACCTATAAAATTGCCGTTTTATAAACGACAAAATATAAATAAATGTGAAATCATATGGCCCTTAACGTAAACTTGCCTTTGCATATTTTAATACATGATTATTAATCAATGTCTCTCTATAACTATTCCAAAGACTCCTACTACGTTGGAGTCATCTCATTTTGCAAAATGTTATTGAAACAACAAAATCGCCATATTTTGTCCGATATTTTGTATTAAAAAACTAAGGTTGTATATGTACTTAGCATGTGTTTCTACTTATTTTGTGTTTGTATTTTAAATTGCATTTATTAACTTAGAAATCAAATCAAAGCTCGCAAAGAAATTAAACAAAAAGATAAAATAGTTAATTCAACTTTTTGGATGTACGTGTGTGTACATCCAAAAGTACATCCATCCATCCAATACAATCCAATCTAATACATCCAAAATCGCCCGTGTGATGTGTATTCTTGTACCATCGGCTTAGACCCAACAAATACAAATCGGATATTCAGCGACCCAAACAAAACTCTGCATGTGTCTCTCTGTCTGTGTAGGAAGAAGAAAAATATCACTGACAAAGTTACAGGCATCAACTAATAGACGTATTGAAAGGCTGAATAAATCTGGGGTAAATATAACCACATCTACGGTCCTATAATATTTTACAACATATATAACATGAGCACTACTTACGATGTCTGTCAACCATACCATTATATACCAACATACCATTTTTGTCGACCGTCTTATTATTTTTAAAATGCAATATTTGTATTTCAATTAATATACTTCATTTATTGAAATATAAAAATTGCATTTCTACAGATTATAACTTATATATACTATTCTATTCCTAAGAGAAACAGAATCTCATTATCTAAGTTCTACGTTCTCATTCAAAACTAGCTTAAAGTTCTTAAAGGCCTTATATCCAGAGCCTTGTAACAAGAATATTAATTTATATTATAAGGAGTCCTCAGTATAATATAACATTTACAAATGACACTATTTAATTAAATGAAACAATACACTACACTTTAATGACATAATATTTATTTCATAATATGTATTAGATTTTTATCGCTGTCAAACTTTCTAACTGAGATTGGCAATATTGGATTGCTCTTTACCATATGTTTTTTATTAGGGATTTGATTAACATAACAATAACAATTTGTTAATCTGTCGAAAGGAATTCTTTAAAATTATTGATTTAAAGATTCACTGCAAATAATTAACAGCATCAGTTAATTAAAAATAAACCACGTGTCAACAAGAACGGTATTTAATTAATCTTATATAGTGAAGCGGAAAACTTTGTCAATAAATTTACTGTAGTGGTGCAGCACAGAGAAATTTAAACTAGCGAACTATTAACAAAATTAGAATTTCCGCATTGTTATTTTTATTTCTAGCAAAGAAAAGGGGTTATTAAGTCGAAGGACGTAAAAGCTACAGTCGAAGTTTATTAAAGGATTGAATAGCTTCTATATCTTCGAAAAGTTCTGAATGCAGTTGGATAAAATAGTAATCCTGAAGATTCTACTCGATTAGTCTTTTGTTATGAAAACAAAAATAGAATATATAAATTCAAAATATTTCTCATCATTAACATAAAAGTATGCGATTGATTACCAAAACTAAAAGAAAAAAATACTTTAATTATCTTTCTAGAACGATCATCAGTTTATTTCTGGAACGTATTTCAAAGGCGGCTTTGATACAACTGGGTCGCAAGTCTAAGGCATTGTTAGCGCTCTTCTTCTTGCAAGGCGATGGGCCCGGCACCCGCACGGTGAATCCATGGAATGCTAAGAAGCTTCGTCTCATTAAGGAAAAATTAAAAACTTAAAAAATCGAGTAATAACCTAAGCACTAATTATTATAAAGACTAAATACGAAACCACTTACCTCGCTAATTGTGTTTTTGCTTAAAACAATTAAAGCAATATAACGCAAGAAATAAATATTAAGATATAGATTATAATAAAATTATAATAAAATGTACCCGTACGTACCGGTCCTCCTATACCTCTTAAGTAGTTATTTTGATTTTGCCACCCTATTCTTTTTTAAGTTCTAGGTGCTACCTCTATCTCCCGAGATAAAATCTTTTGCTTTCGGACCGGATTTTTTCAAATTCTTTTGCTTACTACTTTAATCGCCTTTTTTATACGAAAACTATGTGTATGGCCAAATTTTTTCTGTCACAAACAGAGAAGGTTTCATTGTACCTGTAAAATAGGACTTTACACAAACATGTTACTAACACCAAGCCTATGAAGGATTTTAAGAATTGTGTTTGGCTCCTTACCTACTTTATGTAACGCCATTACAGCAATTCGGTTATATTATCACGCAATTATTTTTTAATATCACAAAATTGTGAAAATAAGAAAACACAATCGTCTAAAAATGACAGATTCCAAATTCAATTCATTCCAAGTTATGTTTTTTTTATTTTCAATTGTAACAGTATTTATTACCAAACTAATGAGAACTCCTAACGGATTACGGGACTCTAAAAATTATACAGTATTTGAGACAATCTTTAGGTACAAATTAAGGATAAAAAAGCTTATTTATTTAAATTTTCACATTATTGTCATTGTTGTCGGCCTTTGATATACAGACAAAAATTCAAATGAATCAGTCATCTTGAAGTAGGTCCAAGTTTCTGTTACATACGATAGAAGTTAATAAATACTTGTTAAAAATACACAAAATACATATAAGATATTCTACGTTAGTGTAGTTTTTTATGCGTTTCATTTAATATTAATAGAAATAGGATAACAAATATTTAATTTAAAAAAAATGACTTTTCGAAGATTAATGATTAAAGTCTTGTAATAAGGTTAACATTATAGTTATATTTTTATAGTAGAGATAAGCGGAAGGTTTAAATATTTTGCTAAATGGCATTCTTTATAAGATAAAATAAAGGAGTACTTACAGTAGCAAAAAAATTAAGTAGAGTACTTCAATCAAATTTAAATGTTTATATTGAGTGCTCCAAAAAAAATTCATTACATTGTTTAAATTGATTGATTAAATTAAATTGATTCATTGTTAATTTCTTTGTTATCAATTATTACTATCTATAAAGATTGTAATAATTGATAACAAATTAAAAATTAAATGTTTCTCTATCAGAGTAAAATTAAAAGTTCGTCTATAATATAAAGAGATATAATAAAACAAATAATAAAATTGACCTCTCCCTAAAATAATTATCCTACTATCGTATCAGTTCCCTCATATAACAATTATTAAATCGTATATTGTTTTCGCGACTTTGTCTCGTAACATTTATAACATATATTAATTATGTTGCCGTTGCCATTATTATAATCATCACTTTGCCGTATGACAACAATGATTATAATTTTCAAATAATAATATTATTTTTTTGTTACTGTTAATTATAGTTAATGCTTCTTGTTTTATCTGTCACTGCACGTCGCTGTGCAACAAGTTGTCAAAATCAATTTTGGTTGGAGTGGTAAACCTTTGGGACACAACAATACGATTAGTTTGTAATATACATTAGAGATATTATTGTTACTTCTAATTACATTAGAAATATTGTTGTTATTAGGTCTTTCGTCAGACATCACGTCGACGAAATGTTGGGTTATCGAGCAAATGAAATGATGTGTAAAACGAAATGTAATGTTTAATATCTGCACAAGTCATCTATAATCGAAACTTTTGACAGTTCCTCTCGGCGTAGTAACGATCTTGAGCGGAGCTCGAATTCGTGTCCGTTCTTTAGCATCACTCTACAAAGTAGGCTTCGTTGTAGCACGAAATATTCATTTGATGGTGTAATCACGATGGTACTGTTACCACTTGGCGAACGTCTCCGACATATATTGGATGTAAACTTAAGACTTCTTATTGACAAAATGTTTATTTTTTTTTAAATAAAGATATTTTAAATACATACTTACATTTCAAAATCATTATAAAAAAAACCGATAATAACATCATCGATAATATAGGATTGTAAATTTAATTGTGCACATGTTGCTCCCATATAACTATACTTGAACAGTTTTGATATTAACATTGTACATTTAATAGAATATCCTTGGAGTTTCTTGTCAGAGGTACTTTATCCATACTAAAATCTGATGTTTCCTAACTGCAAATAGAAAAAGTACGCCTATTTAAAGCAAAATATAGATTCATTTACCTAATAAAATAAAATTAACTTTAACCTTATTTAAACAGAGAGTGAGGTAAAATATAAGAAATGTTAAATATAAGAAACAGAGTAAAAAAGTACGTCATATTATATACGAAATTTGATTTACTCTGTACAATTTCTTTTCTTTCTATTTTAGTATTATATTTACAACTTTCTTTTAGAATTTTGATCATGTTATTTATTGTAGATTTATTTTATACATTTCCCTTTTTAAGTATTTTAATTGTATATTTCGCGTAAACTCAACATATGATTCTGTTAATGTCTTGCATACATCCCTTCTCAGAATTACAGCTAAGTAAATAGACTAATGTTTAATGAAGACACACTTTGGTTCCTCAGCACTTCATTTGCTTACTCTAAGAAGTGAATTTTAATGTAGTTTACATTTTTATTAGTATTCTTAATTGCAATTTACTTTGACGTGATCAAATCTTAATTCAAGTTTAATATAAGATAGTCTGTCTGTATTATAAACTATTTCCTGTTATATTCTAAATTTATATTGTCTTAACAATACTTAAATTTAAAATATGTTAAAATGTACGAGTATATAATGCAGTAAATATTGTAATTAAATAATTAATCATAAAAACATACATTATTGTGTAGGTTACAAAATGTTTTAAAGAAGTAATATATGTGACTACATTGTTAAATATATGTTTATATTACAATATTGTCAGATTAAATTATTTATTTTAAATTCCGAAATAGTATAAAGTAAAAAAAAATGTCCATAGTAACAATACGAAAAGACTAGTATTGCCTTACATTCAAACAATATCAATTATCACCAAATTTACCATAACGTAACACAACCACATTATTAATATATTGAGGCTGTGAACGTATGATATCAAGGATTTATTATAATTTCAGTTTTGATTAAAAGTAATATTATAATATGTTAATTCAAATACATTTTGATGAACTGTAAAGCTTCAGTTAAATATTTTATTTTAATTCATTTGTTGAATTATGAACTAGATTGTAACTAGTTTTAAAAGTGATTTTACTTGTTACTTTATATAATAAAAAAAAAAAAATCTCACAATATATACAATTGTTAGACAAAATCTTTTAATATTGTATTGAATATCCTATTAAAGTATATAAACACACTTAAATAATTCAATTTATTTTAGAAGATAAAAGTTCATTGAAATATATATTTTAAAAGAAAGTTAATATAAATTTATTTTTATATTTATTATATTCAAAAGAAAACAAAGAGTTGGACATTTCAAGGGCTAAGAGAGAAATACTTACACTAAATTTTTAACTACTGATTAGCATTCCCTCACTAAATATACTTACATTATGTTATATTCCTGATTAGACATTTAGTTTTGAATAAAAATAGTAAATATGTACCCTCTGCCAGTTACATTGCATGCGACGCACACTTCAGAAAATTTATGGACTATGCAACTAATTATACTTTTGCGTTTTAATAAAGAAGGCTTGACGAAGCATAATTGACTCTGAAAAAACCACCAATGTTATGCATTTTGCACTTAACCAAATTGTGTAAAGTTTTACACTTGTTTTTTTATAACAAGACTATCTACAGATATTGCTACACAATATTAGCATTAAAAACTTTTTTAACTTCAAAATAGATTTAAATATTTCAAAGAGATAAAGCACACTTAATGATGAGATAAAAACGGTCATACCATTTGAGTAATTCACGTATGTTAATCTAATATTGCATAACTTTTTGATAAGTATTTATATACCTACAAATATTGTTTCATGAAAAATTTATAAAACTATCACATAGATATTATAAACGTAATTAATCACTTGGAGACTTATCAAACATAATTTATCAAACTTTAGAAGACAAAAGGGTCAGAGGTGTTAAAAGGGCTTTAACATATTATTATTTCTGTAAACCAAAATATATTGTTTTTTATTCGTAAACAATCCATCTTTCATAAAAAAGTATTTTTATATAATATCTTTTAATAGTAAGTTACAAATCCAGTAAGATATGTTAAGTATAATACATCTAGTCTAGGCTAGGTTTCGAGTTTGTATGAAGACCGTAAACCTTGTGAACCTTAAAGATACAAATTTGTTATTAATTTAGATGACCCCAAATTGGATTTCTACTGTATTTTTATATTATAACCGTTAAATATATTATCATTTTATTGTACTTGTCCAAATCATATTCAGTTATTGCATGTTGTGTGTGAACTTTTAGATTTTCAACATCAACGTTGCTCCCGTACAAGTCAATAAAACATTTTATTTATAATAAGAATTATAAATGCTTTAACAGATATTATGAGTTACTAAGATCTAAAATGATGATAATTTTTTGGTACAATATCTTCGTAAAGACTTGTTTGTAATAAAAATAAAATATTTTCTACCGTTAATATAACTAGAATTACTATCCCTTTAATGAAGCAACACAGGAATTAATTTTTTCATAATTTTAAACATACATAATTTTACTTATGTAAATACTTTTTTGTAAATAAAGGGATAAAATGCCAGATTTTTCAAAAAATGTGACTATAAAATGTGACTATAATTTCCTAAAATGTGACTATAAATAAATTTAATTAATTTATATGATTTTGATAAAAAGAAAACAAAGTTACGAATATTTGTAGTAAGATAAGAAGAAGAGATATAGTTATATTAGTAAATATAAATAAGTTTCACAGCCTAATAAGAATAGTAAGTACATATTTGCTTGCTATTATTATAATATATTAAGGAAAATCAATATCAATCATATAACTATATCTAAATCTATTGTAATACTAAGATTAGTAATGAAAGTCGTAAAACAAAGGCATTGATCATTTAGTACCTGTAAGATAAGTAATTTTTAAGTTAAATTCAAAACAACCGTATGAGAAGTTGTATTAATGGCCTTATAAATCCAACTTGCCGCAAAACTTAATTTCATTCAAGTAACAAAAGTAGCGTGCAACTGATGTTATAAACAATCCTGCAATATCTTTAACAGTACTTTGTATTCTTTTTAATGAACTCACACTGTTGGAATATAATTTCATTCACAACATGTAAAAAAGCGGAGATCAAACTTTTCATTATCGTAGTTATTAGTTGGAGTATTCTTCAATACTTTATACCAAAATACTTAACATCTCATAACAGGACCGAAACAAACTATTTCATATTTAATATTTTGATTAAAGGTTTTCGGTATAAGATGATGATAAAATATGTATTTGCCAACTGTAGTGGTATAACTAAGAGCTGGTCCTCTTATACATTAGCAACTTGTTGTAATGTCTAATAAAAATAACATAGCTTAGAAAATATATCAAATACTCTTACGACACGACTTTCATTACTAATAAAGAAATATTTATTGTTATATTTTTTTTACCTTTTATTTTAATCTGTAGTTCTTGTGATTGTGACAAGATGACACCAGTTGTTTGTCCTCTAAAATAGAGCTTGCGAGGTTTAGAGAAGCTCGTAATGTAAGAGAGATTTCATTGTACGTGAAGTTGAGTAACGTCTAGTGCTCGTTTATTTGTTGATACTCTCTCAGTACTTAAGTGAAGAGGACACGTGTTTATAACTGATTTTAAGTTTCATAAAACGTAAAAGAAAAATAAAACTATCAGTTTAAATTATTATGGTTTACGTTATACTGTAAATATTTAATAAAAAATAAAGGAACGTAAACTATTTTTTGATTAAATACGACGGATTTATTGAAGAAGCTTCTGAAAGCAAACAGCTCTCTGTGTAGATTATCCTACAAACAAGAATCCTGAAATTCTGAAATGTAGTTAAAATTAAATAAGTTTCTTATCTAAATCGATATTTACACAATAAAATTATACCAAGTCAATGTTATTATTTTATTGAGTTCTCTATGAATATAAGTAAAAGAGTAATAATAAAAAATAGAAAACATATAATAAACATACGTAATAAAGCATACTTCAATCAATTGTAGTTTAATTAATAATCACAAAATGAAATAATATATAGAATATAAATATCCTTCAAAATAAATATTATTGAAACCAAAATAATAAGTAAAAAACATTAAATATAGCTAATATTAGTACTCGTGTTGGTATTTGAGTAAAACGATTAATTAATATTATTAATAATGAAGAAACATTACTTGTAACACGAGATTATAAAACCACAGTTTTCTAAATATGACGTTTAGTGATTATATAATTATAAACAACTAGTGTGTGCTGTGACAAGTGACATAGTACATAGTTAATTAATTATATACACACAAATATATATATATATATATATACATAATATATAAACGTGTAGTTAATTCGGAATTGCACATTGCAGTGTCATTGCTGATGACAGCCACTTTGTACGTTTATTCTACCGGCGCAATAATATTTTCTTTGCAGCCAAAGGGTTTATATGTCTTAATTACTAGAAAATTAAAAAAGAACAGTTTTCTACTCAATAAAAATTTGGAAAAGAGTATTAAACAATAACAACTATCATCTGGAATCATAATATATGTGTATATATCATTCGTCTGTGATTTAAGAACTCAATCCAAACATTCCTTTCAAACCAACACAAAAGTTTAAGTAAAATTATTTTCTATTTTCTTGCGCATCCAAGCAGAGTATATTTTTTCAAACCTTTGTAATGAATAACTACTTCAATCCAATATTTATAAAGAACCGAATATATATACTCATCTTTTTTAGAAAGTATATATTGGTTGGTTGGTCTTTGTTTATTTATTTCAGACCATCAAAGACAAATCTTTTCTCATCATACTATACAAGATAATGAATTGGTACGGAGAATATAGTTTTAAGCATTTTGTTACTGTTTCTGAAAACCAGAAGACAAATATTTTTCATTTTAATACTATAAAAAGCAAGAACTTTCATAAAATTATTATGAAAGTTCTAAGTTTAATTTCTAAAAAGTTAATATTAACATTATGTAAGGTAATAATTTCACAGATTTTTTTACCTAATGTAACATAATATACGAGAATGAATTAAATTATAAAAAAAAATTAATAAATTAACAACGAGATATAAGAAAGAAATAACTTAATATTTTTATTGTTATACGTAAACATATATAACAACAACATTAAGTTATTTAAAATCAACAGATTATAAAAACAAATACAAACGTCGCCTTTAATAACGTCTTCAGGTAAAATACAAAATTTCACAACTAATAAAGCTTGCAGAAAATTGTGAACACAATGCCATATCTTACTCAGTTATCCAGAGACTCACACAATAAGGAACAATATAACGCAAACAACGCGCTCGCCAACAATGTAACGTAAACAGTTTGAGCCTTCCTTAATAGAATTCTGAGGCGACATCACCTTAGCAGTTTAGATACTTTATGCCATACAGCTTAGTGTTAGCTTACCTTAATATTTTTTTTTAATTATGAAAATATAACATGTTTTAATATAGTAAAAAAAAAGTATAATAAAAAAAAATGTGGTAAAAATTTTGTGTCATTTTCGAGGAACAGAAAATTTTAAGTCACTTTTGACTAGAAAAAAAAACACCAACATAAATATTAAATTTTTATTAACGTTAAATAAAAATCTGTAATCGTCTTCTCGATAACGAAAAACGAACCAATGCATTGCCGTTCTTCCGAGAACAGTTGATAAAGTGCACGCTACAGGATTAATAAACAGTATCCCGTTACAAAATCAACCCCTTTATAAAATACATTTTAAAAAAAAATCCTACAACAAATTTTATTTTTATTTATTATCTTTCATAAAATTGTCACTAATAAATAACATAATTTAAAAAAAATCCGTGCCCGCAGGGGGACACGCGTGGGTAGACCTCGTGTGTAACTCATTTAAAATATAACTCACTACCTAAGAATAATACATGATGCCGTTGTTTACATCAAAAATTTTCAAGCAAAAAGCGGTTTTAATTTTTTTCCTCGGAAAAGGTATCTTTTTTGGAAATACTTTTGGTACTTAAATTTAGAGTAAAAAATAACCTTTCTATTAAAAATATTTGCGAGGAGGGAATGTTTATCAGAAAAAAGTTGCCGTGGTTTTACCTACCTAAAATTTACAAGCTAAAAGTGGTTTTAATTTTTTTTCTCGGAAACGGTACCTTTTACGGAAAAACTTTTGATACCTAAATTTAGAGTAAAAAATAACCTTTCTATTAAAAATACTTGTGATGCAAGAATGTTTACCAGAAAAAAGTTATGATTTTTTTTCCAAAAATTTTCGGTTTTTTTACCCCCACCCCTAACTTATTGAAGTTAGGTTTTCGGTTTATCTACATTAGTTATAGGTATTTATCAAAGACATCATATAATATGAACGCGATTGATCTCCTTTGTATAGGGACAAAGTTATGGTCGAAAAACTGAAAACAGAAAAAGTGAGGCCCTAGCGCCCCCTGTGACTGGATTTCTCTGGTTAACGAACTTGACCTTCATTTTTGGATGGTTGATTTTTGTGCAAAGTTTGAAAGCGATCCGAGCGAAACTGCGGCCGCTATCGTGCTGACAAAAGTCGAATCTGGACGCACGCACGCATATATATATATATATATATATATATATATATATATATATATAAACTTTTTGACCAATGGTCATTTCGGACTCAGGCGGTCATAAGAAGACCTCCTGTGAAGAAATTTTTCCAAAATTCGAAAGTAAGGGACAAATGAATGGGCAGACCGAATTCTTCGAGGTCTACCCAAAATCCGTGCCCGCAGGGGGACACGCGTGGGTAGACCTCGTGTGTAACTCATTTAAAATATAACTCACTACCTAAGAATAATACATGATGCCGTTGTTTACATCAAAAATTTTCAAGCAAAAAGCGGTTTTAATTTTTTTTCGCGGAAAAGGTATTTTTTTTTTAATATTTTTGGTACTTAAATTTAGAGTAAAAAATAACCTTTCTACTAAAAATATTTGCAAGGAGGGACTGTTCACCAGAAAAAAGTTGCCGTGGTTTTACCTACCTTAAATTTTCAAGCTAAAAGTGGTTTTTATTTTTTTTTCCCGGAAACGGTACCTTCTACGGAAAAACTTTTGGTACTTAAATTTAGAGTAAAAAATAACCTTTCTATTAAAAATACTTGTGATGTAAGAATGTTTACCAGAAAAAAGTTATGAATTTTTTCCAAAAATTTTCCCCCCACTACTAAGTTATTGAAGTTAGGTTTTCGGTTTATTTACATTAGTTATAGGTATTCATCAAAGACATCATATGATATGAACGCGATTGATCTTCTTTGTCTAGGGAAAAAGTTATGGTCGAAAAACTGAAATCAGAAAAAGTGAGGCCCTAGCACCCCCTGTGGCCGGATTTCTCTGGTTAACGAACTTGACCTTCATTTTTGGATGGTTGATTTTTGTGCAAAGTTTGAAAGCGATCCGAGCGAAACTGCGGCCGCCATCGTGCTGACAAAAGTCGAATCTAGACGCACGCACGCATATATATATATATATATATATATATATATATATATATATATATATAAACTTTTTGACCAATGGTCATTTCGGACTCAGGGGGTCATAAGAAGACCTCCTGTGAAGAAATTTTTCCAAAATTCGAAAGTCGGGTACAAATGAATGGGCAGACCGAATTCTTCGAGGTCTACCCAAAAAATGCTAAACTTGAACCCAATTTCTAGTTTTCTCCTTATGTACCCTAATAGTAATCATCTTGACCAATGAATGATGAAATAATTAAATACACATTCGAAGACAATGTGTAAAAAACTTTTGATATGATATATTTTATGGTCGCTATTTAAGTAATGTTTCAAACATTTATAACTTTTTAAATGAACTGTAAACAATTTACTGAGCAGTTAAGGTACCCTTGGCTCTCGAGTATGTACCGTTTCTTGTAACAACGCAAACGGTTTATAAAATGTGGTGTTACAAAATTTGTTAGCCTTCATATTTGTACCATCAAATAATGTTAAAGAGAAATTTAGAACCTTTATTAATTCATACAAGCTTAGAATGATTTTAAAAATATTTCCTTTGAATGGAGTCCTCGGTCCAAAAATATCCAGTTTGCAACAAAATTGCAATCATTTCAAGTATTAGTAGCTTTTCAAAGTAAAATTTAATTTTGGTGTGATTAGACTTAAATTACCTACTCTATACTATCCGACCGTTTCACTTTTCGAACTGGGTTTTAAAATAAAATAATTAAGTAGCGTACTTTAAATTCTTTAATTCAATTAATTGAAATAATTGTAAAGTAAATAAAAACAATAAATCAAATAGGTAAATAAAAGTATAAACAACATCTAAACCATATTTATATAATCAATTTATACTTATCCACATCTAGTTTGGAAAATAAAACCTAAGAATAATATATTCTTAGCGTCATGTGACCACGATTTTTGTAAATTACTCAAGACATCGCTCGTTGATAATCTTCTCAAGAATAATGTAAAATTATTTTAGTTAATAACCATTTCGTCAAACAAATAATAAATACTTGTTTTTATTTTGACATGGCAAGCAGATACATTAAAGATAAAAATAATATATACATATGTATCGCCTACGTCTTTATTTCTGTACACTGAAATTAACAAACGAATAACTTTCAACTTTGAAGTCGCTCATAATCATATACGAAAATATGATACTTTACGGATTGAAACTCTGAACTAGTCCTCATTATTCTCAACAAGACTTTAAGATAACTAAAGTGCTTTGTCTAACTGACTCTTGCATTGTTTTCTTAAAATACGTATTCCGAGCAGCTATAATATTGTAAAGCATCTTCTAGAAAAGTAATCGCTAGGCAAAATTTAACTGTAATCCATATTTTATTATTAGTAGACAAAAACTAAAAAAAAACTATTTGTCGTTTTATATTTAAAATAATCAACCCTGTATCACAGGAATAATACTTGGGAGAAAGGTCAAATGAAAACTACAAATATTATTTTCGATTTTTTTTATTTTTATATTAAAATAAGTAAAAAAGAAAATATTAATTTAAAAAATTATGAAAAAATATGTTTTTCTCAAAAATATAGGGGTGTACTCAATTGAGTACACTGACCGCCTAAGTATGAAAATTATCAAACCACACTTTTTCAACACAAAGTGTTTTCAGACATTTCTTACATTGCCAAAGCACTCTAGAACTGCAAACTACACACCGCAGCTGTTTATTAATTTTGCGGGGATAATGTCCAACTCAATCTTGACGTAGGTCTTCGACAATTTATGCAATTTATGCAGCTTGCCTTGATTTTCTTTGTTCACCCTGTCGTAAATAAAATCGTGAAATGTGACGTCGGAACATGAGCTGATCCATAGGATTATTATTGCACATTACATGTAAGCGCCAGGCATAAGAAACAGCAATATCTATCATATATGTAAATATAACCCACCACCACCTTTTGTTCCTTGAACACCAAATCTATATAATGAGACAGACTAGTCAAGTTCATCAACATCTCCCATATTTTTATTATAAGTTTAGAACAAACGTAGTATTTCTTCATCTAACGAACAGTACATTGGTACTCGAGGTAGCTTATGGTAGCCAGAAATTATAAAATCCCAAAAGAAAATTGTCATGTCAGTTGAATCTAGCTGAAACTCGTGTCTATTGTTTTGGTTAGCGTATAGTTTTCTATTAGATATTATCATATCCGTTATGTTTTCAAGTATTTGTACAGGGTTGAGGCCCTTTAGTTGTTCATCAATACCACTTTTATTATCAGAGACTTCAGTTGAACTCTGAAAAGTCAAAGAATATGAAGGGGTATATTTACACCAGTTTGGATTCGGATTCAAAGAAGATTGGCGGGTAGCATGAGCATCAAGTCGTCTAATTTACTTCGACGCATGTGGTTCATCATCACTGACACCGTGTGTAGATTCCTCGCTACCATTATCCTCTCGATGCCTAATTATCTCAATAGTACCAGGTACTTCTTGCGGTATGGGACACGCCACCATATCCTCGTCGGCACCCTCCTCTTCATCAGTCAATCTACTTGAATCAAGTGGTATGATGGCCAGGTCAGGTTCGTTATCTTCAATATCCTGTAATACAGCTTCGATAGCTTCCTGAAGCCTATGGTAACTATTTTGAGCTGTAAATCACTGTTTCTTCATTGCAAAATATCTGAAAGAAAAAACTGTTATTTTAGTTACGTATGTTGTCAATGTACTCATCTGAGTAGAGTTACATTTACAAGATTCTAGTTTTATTTAAGTAATATGTAATTAATTTAAAAGTTTCTAATATCTTTCCTTTACATCTAATCTAGCGAAATAAATCGAAATAAAACACTTAGAAGCACTAATTACTTTAAAAAATCTAAAATAATGTACTTACCTCGATGACGTTTCCGTAACACAACTTTAACCGACACTTTTAAAATAAAAATGTCGCACTATTCACTTATTATTTATGAATACACTTAAATGACCTTACAATTAAGTAAAATAATGAAGTACCCCAAGCTCACTTAAGAGTTCTGGAATATATGCCTAAAAATATAGCTGTACTCAAATGAGTACGGTGACTTCTAATGGGTTAAGTATTTGGTAACGTTGTTAAATGTAGCTTATTATGTTACTCATGACATTATATAGAGGCGAAGCTTCATAGCACACCATGGATTCACCGTGCGGGTGCCGGGGCAATTGCGTTGCAAGAAGAGGAAACAAACAGATTTAGGTTTAAGGGGCCCTGTACTATTCGCATATACGCTCACCTTCACTGTTCACGCTCTTCTCCCTACCTAACCAAATATCGTAAGAACTTACTAAAGCCGCCTTTGAAATACGTTCTAGAAATGAACCGACGATAGTTCTAGAAAGACCGAGATCCCTAAATAAGCTGTAGAGAGATTTTGCTGTTATATCTCTTGCTCCAACTTCTACAGCGTACAAATTAACTATTAATTTATTCCTGATTAGTTCGTTATATAGTCCGTAATGCTTGTTAAACTGAAATGTATGATCTTTGAATATGTTTGTTTCCCAGGGTACAGTAAGCTCCACAAGTAGAACTCGCCTTAGTTATTTTGAGTACAGAAATAAGTCCGGTCTAGATGACGAAACACAAACATCCCCGTTGATTTTGTATTGCTTTTTATACATGTCCGTTTTGTGAGTCCAATCATAAGATGCGCCCAAGATGGAATAAGGTTTTAGTTTAGAATTTTTGAATGAACCATTTTTTACGAACTCTACTGATATTTTGGTTGTTGTTATACCCTTCTGCGCTTTTGCTACAGAAAAATTAACCGCTTCTCGTATGATTTCTAAGACACTATTGTGGCGTCGCGAGTATTTACCTCTATTTAGAAGTAACCTACACTCTACTAGTAAGTGTTTCGCGGTTCCTACTGCCTCGGTGGCTTTGCCCCATCTTCCTAAATTACTTTGATCTGGGAGAGATAAAAATAACAAAATTGTGCTTAGCAATACGAGTAAAATACTGAACGAGATAAACTTATATTTATTCTATAAATATACCTTACGATACCTTAGAACTAATTATCACTTATCCTATTAGTGCATTTTTTTTCTATTCACGTGGTAAATTTAAAAGGGAAGTCCACCATTTTGATCTCAACCACCATTTACGGGAATGCATTTAAAGCAATAACAAGTAGTTTATATATGAAAATAAAAATAAATAATCAGACTTTTAGAAATATTTATTAATTTTATTAACCTACATCTATATAAGAATTTTGAAACAAAAATGATAACTAAACCTTTATTTGTATTTATACCAGACTAGAATTAATATTACACCCAATTATATGCTTCGAGCATTGAATTTTAGATCACTACCGATATTTAGCATTTGCTCAGCTCCATATTGAGCTAAAATGTTGGTTCCACTAATATACGATGTTTCAGCATACGCGTTCATTCTATAATGCAGCAGATACATCAATATTTG
The DNA here is from genome assembly GCA_918358865.1 of Melinaea marsaeus rileyi. NCBI lineage: Eukaryota > Metazoa > Arthropoda > Insecta > Lepidoptera > Nymphalidae > Melinaea > Melinaea marsaeus. The sequence continues at coordinate 24,093,815 of OU911085.1, forward strand.
TGTTTTATGTAAATACCTAACGATAATAGGCGTATTATAGAGCTTAAAATACATTTATTTATTATTTACTTATAAATTGTAGTTCTTATTGGATCTAAGAGAGTATATGTTTTATATTATATTATATATTATTTGTTAAAACTTGAAAACACAATATATTAATTATAATAACATAACATATCAAGTATTAAATGTATAAACGCTTAGTTATATATTTATTGTTATAACTCTAATCTCCTATAATGCTTAATCATCTAACTCTAAGATGCCGAAAATAATAGTCTTCATATTATAATATCTCCTATTTTACTCTTAATGTGTTTCGTTTTTGATAGCTCAGTATTATATGTACAGTAAATAAATTAAATAAATATATATGCAAGAGTAATAAGTAACAACGGTATCGTTAAAATGAAGTTATTTGATGTACGTAACATATTTTACAAAATTCTTCTGCCAAAAGTAAATGAAAAGTAACTAGACGGTATTGTAGCATTTACAACGTATATTATACAATACTTACTTATTTTAACTTATGTTAGAAACTGTATTTTATAATATCATTATGATAACATTTGACTTGGCAATTACAACATAATTATAAAGCGAGAAAAAACTAACATAAAAATGTTGAAAGACACGATGTTCTTTTAAAAAAGTATAAAGTCTTTATAATAATGAATACAGAATTTTTTCTTAATGAACCCAATTAAAAAACAGTTTTTAATTTTTAACAAGACACAGGTCTTGGCTGGTTAAAGATCTAAAAGAGTTGAGAAGTCTTTTGAAGGTTTTTATTTTTTTATTGTCATCACCACGTTGTATTTGCTTGTAAAATAGATAGTAATTGTAACATTATATGAAAATATTTACTTTATTTATTGAATCGTAATTATTATTTATAACTCGATTTTTAACCGCATTAGATTCATTTAGTCATTATAATGTTCAGATATATTTCTACAAAATATCAATATGATATTAAAAAACAGGTCCAGTTGTTAATAAAGATTCGTTTGGATAACAAAATTAAAAATTTATTGAAGACATTACGGTAGTTTATCTAAAATGTGAGATGACTTATTGAAATAAGCAATTTTGCTGCAGTAATAAACTCTTGCGAATACCTCATGTAGTCTGTAAATACAATGTTTCTGAATTTATCAATTAAACATGAATTCTTGAATAATACTTAGACCATACCGTACTTTTATTAATATTAAAATAATGTAAACTACATACGTAAGTTAGAAAATGCTTTGAATATGTAATGTAAATGTTATAAATTTTTTAGGTAATGAGAAATTATGTGTAATTCTTACAAATTTTGTAAATCCTAGTTGCTTCCCATCAAACAATATGTATATTTATATTGTATTGACAATATTCATAATTAACATTTAGAAGCTTTAAGGATGTAAAAGAGAATATGAAAGATCTACAAAAATTTCTTTATCCAATGATTAATTATTTAGCAGCTTCTTGCTTTCATTTTCACACTAATATCTAAAGATGTCCGACTGCTTTGAGAAATTATTTTAGGACTGAAGATGACTTCTTTAATTAGAATTTAAATATCCACTTAGTATCTCTCATTTTAGTATATTTTATAAGAAAATTATATTCCACTCTAACTTCCTTAATAATATTATTAATTAACTATACAACTATTTTTGAACTATCAATAATGCACATATAATTGAGATTCCCTCAAATATTTTTCAAATTGTTTTTATATCCATATTTGAATGGATGTAAACGTTGACATCGTTGAATATTTGTTGAAAATTTCTTTAAAAGACTACTTTTTTTTTAATGTTGTATTTAATAAATAAGAAATTATTTATCACAATAATCGTGAAATATTCTTTATCAAAATAACTTTTGTTATTAAATGCATGGAAGCATATTTTTTGCGCATATTTACCAGGAATTCCAACAGAGTTTATGGTATTAATATTTAAATGTACTTTTTGAACAATTTAACTAAGATTTTCTGTATTTTTTATATAAGTTTCACGTAATTCAGTATAGGAAAAGTGTAACAAATAATTTCAGTTATAAAGCATTTGGCCAGTAATATTGTAGGTAATAAAAAAATAATTAAGCTCATTTGATACATGTTATAAAATCCATTTAATAAGATGCATATTAGTTCTATAGGTTGCAATTTTTTTTCTGAATAAAGTTGCAAGATACCACACAATATGAAATAATGTTGTTGTTTTGAACTGAACGGGAATTAATTTAAAATTATTCAATAAAAAGTGGTTTTATTAAGTAAATAAAATTAAATAATCTGACTTTCAAAAATATTTAATTTTTATTATTAATTTTATTAACCTACATCTATATAAGAACTTTTTGAAACAACAATGATAACTAAACCTTTATTTGAATTTATACCAGACTAGAAATAATCCAACATCCAATTATAAACTTCGAGCATTGTATTTTAGATCACACCGCTCTAGTTTAGTTCCATGTTAAGTTGAATTGTTATTTCATAAATATACGATGTTTCAACATGCAGCTAAATCCTGTAAAGTGGAACATACGAGTAACTAAAGGTTTTACTAAAGTACCTAACAATAATAAGCGGATGTATCGCTTACAATACACATATTTACTGTTTAAGCATAAATTATACATTTTTATTTATTATATATGATACATTTTCTTTAAAAAATATAATATATTTTATATATATGCATATGATTTCATTCCAAAAATAACACAGTAAGTATCAAAACTTTTTATACTGGTGGGTTATTTTTATCAATAGAACAGGTATTTAACTTTCTATTTATCAATAATATATTTTTTTATCTGTCTTTTGCGTTATCTATATAGGTATGACTTTAAATTGTAATGACAGTCACGGACATGTAATAATATTTTTGTAGACGTCTAATTTTTAAAGTAATCGTTATTAATTTACTACGCTTATTTATTTTCTTTGGATAGTTTTAACTTTATACCAAGAATAATAATAGTCTGGCATTAACTTACAAGATTGCTACAGACGCTTTACAGTACATTTGTGTCAGATTTATTTTGGTTTATTCTCGCATGTTTTAACCTTCAACTAGTACTATTTATTCACGGTTGTGGAAACATTATTTCGTATAAACTGATGGCACCGGAACACCTACATTTTTTTCTAAATTGCCACATGCTATCATGGTAGTAATTCTTACACAAACAAACTAACATTTTAAATTTTCTGATTCTCTCTTTCTTCAGCACGACATTAAACACTTATCCGCCAGCTGACGGAAATCCTACCGAAACGCATTCTCAAGGACGGTTGACAACGGGATAAGGACAGGTGGATAATATTTGTCTTTATTCCGAAATCAACTTTTCATCATCCTATAAAAAAACGCCCAAAAATATCCAGTTTCTTTTAAAAATCAAGCTATAATTCAGAAACTGTTTGAGGTGACCTGACTTCTTCCCATTAAAAAGTAGCAATCGATTCAAAATGTCGATTAAATACTTATGAATTTTAGTTTTTATAAAGTAATTTTATAAAAAAAAGTGTTTCATTGAAATACGTACACTAAAACATTTCTGCAAAACTCGTCTTATTCAAGTTTAATATGTGATTGTGAGATTTAAAAAAAAAACAGAACTTTTCTCTCATTACAACACATTTTAATGAATTGTTACAGGATATTTTTACCATCATTATCACAGTACAGTCCAAGTCCTTGTTTTCATTATTGTAAACAGAAATTCAAAGTCATGTCCTAAACGGAGTCTAAAATAGACAACTGAAATCACGGTAAAATTAAAATCATATTGATATAAGGTTATGGATGTTTGGCAAAAAATCTGCAAACTTTAAAATTAATATCATAAATTTGGTTGAGGCACAACTCAATAATTTTTTTTTTATTAGATTCAATAAAAATTAAATAAAACATGTAATAGATCTTGTCAATTTGTCTAAACAAAACACCCCAGTGCTATCTACGAGTATGTCAAGTTTATAATAAGTTCCAAAATGATATGAATAGTAATATTTTTTAATGCTTACAAACTCTTCGTAAAAATCTTTGTTTCTAACCAAATATAAATCCTATAATATTTTTTGCTGAAGCAACAAAGGAATTCATATTTTAATAATATTGTTATAATATATTCCTTCCTTCCTTCCTTCGTCCTATTTATTTATATACTATTGTATTTTGTAAAAACATGGATAAAATGCTTTACTTTCCATAAACTGATGCTTAAAATCTTGTTATTAATACGATTAAACCTTAAGTTACTTATTTAAACCACAAACCGAAATATAATGATAAGTGATTATCTTATATATAAATACATATTTGCGATATGTGTAAACCTTTGATACCAATTAACATAATATATCCTTATAACATTAACAAAACATAAGATTTCTGAAAAGAGTATTTGACAATAAAAAATATAATCTGGAATCATAATATATATTCTTATCTGTGATTTAAGAATTCAATCCAAAACGAATCAATCCAATCTTCCAAGTATTTAGACACAATTTTAAATTATTATTTTTTCCAATTGCTATCGATTCTTATTCATTTATTTATTTTCTTCGTTCAATTCGATATGGTCCCTTAATATAGGATTTGAGTAGAAAATTAAACATTATGTTTGTTATAACTCTTGATATTACTTAAAATATGTAACTTTCATGATACAGAATTAACATACTCGTATTATCGGAATGTCATAATTTTTGAGAAATATAAATATATTTTTTAATTTTGATTATAATTTAATTTCACTAACAACAATAAAATTTTCATTACTTTAAATGTTAAGAGGTTTATTATTTAAAACTTTTATTTCTTTTAACCTCCATATTGCTGTGATATTTTTTTAAATAAAAACATTTAGAACTATCGATGAAAATGAGCAATGTGTACCTACTGACGGCTATGTATATTATAGTATAATTAGTTCAAATGTCACTAAAAAATCAATGTAAAATGTTATACATATGGTATTCGTGTTTTCCACATATAAGAAAACGATATATATAATATAATATCGAAAGATTTATTAATTCACATAATTTGTGATTTATAAACAAAGTACTTTATTAAATAAACAGACTTTGACAAATTAACTGTAACAAAGGACTAAAAAATATCTTATATTATATCTATTTTAACAGATGGAAATTTCATTGACAGATTGACGTTGACAAACAAAACCATGTAGTCTATCTACATGGTATTGTTTTGCTATTATCTTGCCCGTTTTCAGGATCTGAGCAACAGAAGAGGCATCTATGTAATGAGTATGGTGAGTATAAGTCTTTTGTGTAATCGTGCACGCGGTAAGGAAAAACTAACAAACACATCACCGTTCGTCATCGAGCCAACGATGACCTGCTACATGAACTATAAACAGTGTGCCATGACAGATAAACCCTTATATTAATTAAATTTATTATTATATCTATATATTAATACGTGATGCCAAAACTTTGGACCCCTTTTTACGAAAATTGCGCGGACGCAGGAGCATAAAATTTGGCACACTTATAGTTTATGTACAGGAGAAGTGCAGAACGCTAATATTTTTCTATAATAATGCTTATAAAGTACATTAAATTAATAAATAAAACATGACCCACACTACCATGCATTTCACACACACATGTTTCTTTTGTTTTTCATTTTGTCTATAGACATAGAAACATTACACACACTACCATGCAAATGCACACACACATACTTACTACAGACTTAGAGTACTGACATTGACATTGACAAATATATATATTTGAGTATACATACTCTGTGGTCAAATGGTTTCTTTTGTTTTTCATTTTGTGCATAGACAGAGTACTCAAAAAAAAAGTTTAATTTGTCTCATTTAATTAAATATAAAAAAAGATTTTAATAATAATGCATAAAAAATACATTAAATCAGTTAATAAAACATTATACTAACCAGCACGCATTTGACACACGCATACATACTCTGTGGTCAAATTGTTTCGTTTGTCTATTATAGACGTAGTTGAAAAGTTTGTTTCCTGTGGTTTTATTGAATGTTTAAAGTTAATTAAAGTTTTATTTGACGAATACTACGTGAAATACTGAGCGTTTATACAAATTTATGTGAGTTGTGTAGCAGTAAGATACATTTAAACGTATCGTCGTCTTTCAAGGACTATCATTATATGCATAAAGAAAGTACTGTAGCAGCAATCTGCAATAACAACATTCAGGTACAATTTTTTTGCTATTGCTGGTTCAAAGCAATTATTGTAGTTTACGATTTCAGTGATTGCATATACTTTAGGATAAATAAGTGATGTTGTGTACGAATTAAGAATTCATCATAAAGGTAAAAACTTTTTCTCTTCTTGATTTCAGTAATCTATGAAAGAACTTTAATTATGCCTTGACATAGAACATTAACGAGTCGGAGTGAGAGACAAAGAAGAAGGAATATTTCTCTAAGAGGAAGGAATATTTGCTCATCAGTAGTATTAGATAGTAATATGATTTTGAGAGATGCATTTAAGTGTGCTCTAAATGCCATTCCAAATGTGTTTTTAAGTTATGATTGTGGATTAATGAATTTAGAGTGCAGGTTTTGCAATGCGAAACATTTTGAATCTGAAGTGACTTTAGGCGACCAAACTGCATTCACTTCATGTTGTCACAATGGTAAAGCAATATTACCACCCTTAAGTCAAAATGAATATTTGATTTAAAATATTATATGATGGACTTACTTCAAATGAACCTTCAATAAAAAGTAAATCAAAAAATTATTTTGAAAATATTAGGAAATATAATTCATGTTTTGCTATGGTTAGCTCAGAAGCCAAAGTTGCTGAGGCAGTTACAAGTGGAGTGTATCATTTCAAGATACATGATGTTTTTTATCACAGATCAGGCCCAATGACTGCCGCATATGGTCGCTCACCATGTTATGCACATTTATATTTTTATGGTGTTGACACTGCCATTAATTATAGATTACAAGAACATGTTAATCAAACATGTAACAACAACATAATGCATGAAATTTCACTGGAATTGGAACGCAGTAATCCTTTTGTGCGGTCATTCATTGCAATGAAAGATCATTGTCAGAGAGTCGAAAATCAAAACAGAAATTTGTATGCTCATTAAAGTAAATCATCATTGAGATCTACGCCTATTTAATGATGCAGTTCAAACTGATGTAGCAGTAATATTTAATACAGTTGATGGTGAGCCACCTTTTGAACGAAATATGATTTGTTTTTCAAAAGTTAATGGTATAATTAAGAATATCTCAGTTTTGGACTCATCATTAGACCCTTTAGCGTACCCACTGCTTTTTCCCAACGGTGATACTGGGTGGCATGTCAATATTGCTCATAATACACCAACTACATCTAATTCAAGAGCACCCAGAAATAAATTAACCATGCACCATGTATACAGCCTATCGACTAGCAATTAGAGATGATTTCAGCATGTTACACCATTCACAAAAACTATTTCTGCAGTGGATTGTTGATATGTATGTGAGAATAGAGGGTTCACGATTACATTTCATTCGACAAAATCAAACAAGTCTTAGGTCTGAAGTATACAACAATTTAACAGACTACTTAGAATTGAACATGAATTGAACATTTCTTTTAATTTCATATAATTTGTTCAAAAAGGAAATTGGCAAATAACAGTCTTGGTAAAATCTGTGGTTATAGTAGTTAGTTTTCGACAGTAGAGCCTTAATAATGTTTGAATATTATTTTAATAATGTATATTAAGTCACTTACAATTTAAATTTATTATATGGTCGAATTTCGACCACTGGGCGACCACTAGTTTATATTAACATACGAGTATTAGTTATCATCAAATATTTACTCATAAATACAACAATTTAAAATTATGTTAATACAAAACCAGATTTTGAGTAATAAGAATTTAAACTGTATAGACTTAGAAAATAATTGTAAAAAATATTTTACCCTATGTATCATACAAACGTAATTTTTTACTTTAGTGTGTACTGATATCAAATCAGAAAAAGTTGCTTTGCCAAACTAGTGAATTTATTTTCGATAGGAATGACAAAAATGTTGCCATAAAACATAACGCTATTTTTTTTGAGTTGTTATTTTTGTTATAACTTAAACTTAAGACTAGTTTTCTAAAAGTTAACACATTAACATACAAAGTAAAAAATCGCAAAAATGAAAATAATAGTAGTAAGTATAGGTATATATTTTGCAAAATTTCCGTCTAAAATTAAAAAATACTGTAATGATATCTTCTAACTCAAATTATAAATCATCTTTATATAGTTTAAATGTATAAAAAATCATACATTTTAATTATAATAGCAAAATTAACGTCGGTGCTTATTTGTGGGTAAGTTTTTGAAGTGAAAACCTGTATTGGAAAAACATATTCCTACACAGGAATGAACTAGGTTGCAGCTGCGTTATCGATCACTCCGCTTAAATGTTCAAGTAAATAGGAAAAGTTAAAAGTTAGGATAACTGAAACACGTGGCCGGAATAACCTTAAGTATTAATTGCTTTTCGAAATATAGTTTTATTTTTGTTTAGATACACCCAAATTACTCTAAACAATTCTCAAGTCTTTAATTATAATGAATCAATATTGATCAGTTTTGTATAATAATGATATTTTGCATCTGCGTCTTTCATTAAGTAACTATAAGTTCTGCACTATAAAGAAGCTATATGACATTATGATTGTTATATTTGCTGTTACAACCTAATTTTACTTGACTGTTTTTAAAACTGAACGCTTCGTTTTTCAAATATTAATTAATTGAACTACTTTAGATACTTGAATTATTATTCCGTTGAATTAAATACTGCCTCATTTATAATTTTTTAATATTTATACAAAAAAAACTTAAAACTTTAATTTTTAATTTGAAGCAGATGTTACATTGGCAAACACCGATATCTCGTCTTCGAGATATAATAGTGTCTATGAGTGAAACAGTAAATTAGTCATCTGCCTAAACGGTTTCTTACTTTCCATTGATATAGTTCAAGATTCCCGGAAAATGCTTTACCAGTATGTGCTGTCACAAACATATCTAATTAAAATCTTCAACATCGTTAAAACATTTAAATTATTAAGTTTTAAAATTATATTTTATTATTTCAATAAAGATGTTAGTTTTATTAATTATTAACAATGTTATTTGTTATTAATTGTGAAAATACATACAGCAATAAGAAATTTAAATTGTAGGTATACGTAATTTTCGACAACAATTACTATATTTTCACTTTTGCTTAATATACAGAAACGAATATTTATCTACTAAATATATACATTTCTGACATATATTCAAAAATCTTTATTGTTCTCTCAAATCTCGTGCCACAACATTTAATAAGCGCATCTTCTCTTCTTTGCATTAAACGTCATTTATAGCAAGTTCCATACCCCGGATTGCTCGAATGGGTTTCACTTGTAAGGGAAATTATAGTTCTAATATTGACATAATAGAAATTATAATAATTTTCATCCTTATTTGTAATTATTTTTCGACAACCCAAATATCAGCGGCCTCGACAGCCGAAGTAACAGCAGACGCGTCTACAGCCGCAATCGCAACAGCAGTAACTTCGATAGCTACAGCTGCAATAACAACAGCGGCACCGGCAGCCGTGCCGCATTTACAAATTTATTTTGAATAATAACTAAGGTTTAACAAATTGGCCTACATGATCAAAAATATGTATGGTATACTGATAGTAATTAAAAGTAAAATACTCCAAAAATAATTAACTTATATACGGTTCGAAGTTCAACTTAATTATCACCAGATTGAAATTTAATATTATATATTTTTAACCAACTCTACTCACGTAAATTTTATCGGAATCTGCGTAACAAGTCTCGAATTCATTCGGGGTCCTTAGTTATGAACTCGGCGAGTGGCGGCACCGTTTCGTGAACAGCGGGAACTGATAAACCGAAAATAATATTAATACACTATATATCAAGAATACAAAACACTTCCCCAAATATATAACTTTTTTTTAAATGTTTTCATGATTGTACTGAACATTTAACTTTATCCCTCTTCAATCATTTAGTTTGTATAAAAAATAAAAGTTCACAAAATATATGGATATAACAATAAATATATATATTTATAACATTAAAAAGAATGCTATACGCTAAGCTACGCACAAAAATTTATAATAAAATTAAGTTTTACCATTCAGGTATAAAAAAATTAATAATTGTAAATATGATGTTATATGTAAGGCAATACGCTTTAGTTTATCGTAATTTAAGTTAAAAATAAATATATATATATATATATACTCTACATGGGATGCATTATACTAACTTTAATTTTGCTTGTGTGTGTTAAGTGTTAAGAAATATTCTAAAAAGGATCGCCCGATAAAGCATAAATGAACTTGAATCAACATAAAAGTACATTAAATGCATATGATATAAAGATATATGGCCATTTTATGTACTCACGTTACTAAGAGCATAATTACACCCACTTAGCCAAAATTTATTTAAAATTTAGAGCTTACACTCTATTTTCAAACCCTGATACAAAAAACAACACACGCTTATTAACAATTATGGTTAAAACTTTTATATTCCTTTTTGTTTAAATCTATATACATGAAAATATATTTCTATGAGATAAAGCACGATTTTAAGACGAAAACGGTTCTACCTTCTTTTATCAGGGATGATAAAAATAAGGAAAGTCGGTAAGAAGATCTTATAGTGTTAATATATTATCTTTGTCGAATATTTGAGTAAATTCGCTTATTTCGCTATAAAATTTACAATACTTTTGTGTTAAAAATAAACATTATTAAATATTTACACTTAAGAAATTTTTATATGTAAAAAAATGGTGATACGGTATACTGTAAGAAACACTTTACATTTAAGAGTTAATAACAGAACCAATGATATTTTTTGTTTCGAAGGCATTTCGATACTAATCCCAATAATCATGTAGACTCAATTTATAGGTGTCTGACCTATTTGAGTTAAGGCAATCCGACTACTAGATTCGCGACCTTTTGTCAATCTAACTAAACAAAAATATTTTAGGCAGTAATATAACGATTTTGTTGTTTTACAAATACTACTTGAAAAGACATTTTTAAATCTGATCGTTATGCTTTCTTATAGAAATTATTAACTTATGATAACTATTTCACATATGACATATACAGATGCATGAATGTATGGATGGATGTCTGTGGACAGGAAAATTTTCTAAGTCCTGAAAATTTGTAGGGATTTTTTTTTTATAATCGTAAAACATCTATTGGGTCTTGCTGGGTTTAATAAAAAACATATTTTTTAATTTTTTGTAAAAATTTCTTTTTTGAATTAGTGTGTATAAAAATTAATGTATTTTTTTTTAGAATTTGTTTTTGTGTGTAGTCTATGTTATCTTTAATGATTACTTTTAAACATTTATTTACATAATCATTTTACTTAAAAATCAATTGTTTTGTGTTATTAACATTTATAATTTCGTCAAACTTCGTTCCGGAAATACTCTGGTTTACATTTAAAAATTCAATAACAACAAAAACAAGTCCAGAACACGGCTTTTATCAGATAAAGCACGACTCAGCGCTTGTCGATAGAGTGATCATTGATTGGATTTTGGCCCGATATTGGTGTCACCAGATAGGTGATCGTGTTAAAGATCAATATTTAAAAAAGCTTTGTATTACTCTATTAAATTTATTTGTTATAAGTGTTAAAATATAAATAAAAGTACATACACACTTAGAAAAAATTTTTTTTACAAAGAATACTTAATTTACAAGTTTTGGTCTTCATATTCTTAAAAATATATTCTTCAATTAATTAAAACCCAGTATAGACAATTTTCAAGATAAATTCTGAAAACTGTTACTCATAACATGATTCATTATAGTTTCTGAACTAATTACGCGAACGCAAGCCAGAAGACTTCAACTTCAGGTAAAATAATACCTTACTAACTAATTTATTAAAAGGAGACAGCGACATACTGTTTAGCGTACGTAGAAGAAGCTATTATATTTTTGTACTTAAAACTTATTAGGTTACGTTACTTACATTAATTCTTAGATACATTGTTTTTAGAAAATGTTATTAAGGCAGAGATGTGTCTTATAAATGTGTGGTGTTTGAAAAAAGTTATATACTATAACTTATTCGATTTCCAGTATAAAAAACGAGAAACAATGCGAAAGTACCTTTAGCGGCTTTTTTTTTTAATATTAACTAGGGGCGCCAACAGACCCTCTTTTTTATTTTTTTTTATGTTATAGGAGGGCAAACGAGCTTGCGGGTCACCGTTAATATGTGATCACCGCTGCTCATGAACTCTTGCAACATCCGAGGATTCACAAGAGCGTTGCCGGCCTTGGAGAAAGGAATATATGCCTTTTTTGAAGTCTATCTAAGTAAGCCTTTTTTGAAGTCTAAGTTTGTCGTATCGATCTGGAAATACCGCCGAAGGAAGTTCGTTCCACATTTGAGTGGTACGTGGGAAGAAAGTCCTTGAAAACCGCATAGTTGAAGATCGCCACGCATCCAGGTGGTATGGATGGTAAAGGAGGCGATGGCGAGCTGTGCGGTGGTGAAATTCGGCGGTAGGCATCAGATCGAATAGTTCTTCGGAACACTCCCCGTTGTAAATGCGGTAAAAGACGCACAAAGAAGCCACGTCTCTACGCAATGCCAAAGAGTCCAGCCGTTCACAGAGCACCGGGTCCCCGACAATCCGAACGGCTCTCCGTTGTACGCGGTCAAATGGTAGAAGCTGATATTGGGGTGATCCGGACCAGAGATGAGAACAGTACTCCATGTGTGGCCGGACCTGCGCCTTATAGAGCGCAAGTCTTTGGCCAGGTTTGAAATACTGCTTCGCTCTATTGATCACTCCCAATTTCATAGAGGCCATTTGGCCTTGCTCTCCAGATGACCACAAAACTGACAATCGCTCGAAATATCGAGACCCAGTATTCTGATACTTGGCGAGGCGAAAAGAGGAGTGCTCTCGAAGAGCGGTGATACGACAAATGGGGTTTTCTTAGTGGTAAACGCGCAAACCTGTATCTTTAGGGAATTGAACTGAACGTGGTTCAGTTCACCCCACTCAGAGACCATCCTCAGGGAGGTCTTTATTGAAGACACAAGTTTATTTCGGCACTCATCGACGTTTTCCAGAGAGAGACCTGCACTACCGGAATATACCGCATCCCCAAACATCCCCATTGGAAATATCCAACATATCATTGATGTGCAGGAGGAACAGAGTTGGGGATAGCACGCAACCTTGGTGTACACCAGCGTTCACGGGCTTGGGGTCCGAGCAAATACCGTGGAGAACGACCTGTATGCTTTGCCCAGTGAGAAAACTGGTGATCCACTTGCTTAAACACTCGGAAAGCCCATAGGAAGGTAGCCTCGAAAGAAGCCCCTTGTGCCATACACGATCAAAGGCTTTTGCCATATCCAGACTAACTGCCAGACCCTCTCCCTTGCTTTCAATAACCGTTGCCCAACGGTGAGTGAGGTATAACAGAAGATCACCAGCTGATCGAAAATGGCGAAAGCCATACTGCCGGTCATTGATCAACTGGTGATCCTCGATCTCCATTATTTTGGAGAGAAGGGCGATAGGTTTGTAGTTAGCTGGATCCGAGCTATCACCTTTTTTAGGGATCGTATGGACAAGGGCACACTTCCATGAGACCGGGACTACGCCTTTAAGGTAGGAGTGCGGTAAAGACGCGTGAGCACTGGAGTCAACTCAGAAGGCACACGTTCGTAGCACCAGTGGAGAAATGCCATCGGGCCCACTCGACTTATGAACGTCCAAGGAAAATAGAGTCTGCCTGATAGTTTTTTGCCGAAAAACTATTTCCGGCATTGAGCTCTGACACCGCGGGATGATAGGCGGTGACTTCCCTTGGTCGTCCAAAGTCGAGTTGGAGGCGAAAAGAGTGCCCAAGAGATCGGCTTTCTCTTTTGCCGTGTGGGCCAGAGAGTCATTCCCCATGTGCAACAGCGGTAGGGACGGCTGGCTAAAGTTGCCCAGACTGGTTTTTGAAAGCGCTCAGAATTTGCGCGTGCCAGGCGGGTACTTTGCCAACTGATCCCCAATTTTGACGACATGCTTGAACTTTGCTCTAGCGATTTGCCGTTTGAAGAATCTGGAGGCACGGTTGTATTTCCTCTTCAGAACTCTAGAGTTCGGATCCTTAGTGACTAACGCATTGGCCCAAGCTTGATAAGCCTGCCGTTTGCCAGCTGCTGCAGCCCTGACAGACACATCAAACCAAGGCCGCGATCTGCCACCAAGTGGTACCACAGAGCTTGGTACAAAAAGTTCCATGCCCTGAAGTATCACATCAGCTACAGCCGCAGCGCAGTCACTAGGATCGTTGGAAGGGAAACAAATCGGCCCCCATGGGTAGGATGCAAAAAAAGACCGCATTCCATCCCAATCCGCTGACTTGTAGTGCCAAACGCGTCGAGTCGCAGGTCTTGTGCGAGCCGTACGTTGAATGGGCACTACACTCCGTACCAGACAATGATCAGAGGACCCTAAGGGAGCCTCGACAGCGACCTGGTACTTTTCTGGATGTGTAGTCAGCAGAAGATCCAACAAAGAGGGCGTGTGGCTGTCCACATCCGGTAGACGAGTGTGCGTCTTTACCAGCTGGGGCAGACCATTTGCCAGAGCAAAGTTAAACACAGATCTCCCCGCGTAGTCGGTTGCACGTGATCCTAACCATTCGGTATTGTGCGCGTTGAAGTCCCCGAGGACTACGACTTCGGTGGAGGGAGTCTGAGAGAGCAGGTCGTCAATCTTCGCTTGAACGTGGCCCAACAGTTGATCTGTTTGTGCATTACCACTATGGGACCTGTAGAGGCACGCGTAGAATCTGACGTGATCGTCCATGTCCATGCGCAGCCAGAGCACGGACAGGTCCCGACCTTCAAAAATCTGAAGGCGACGGTAGCAGATATCCTCCCTTACGAACACAGATACCCCGGCGTGTGGTATAAAATGATGTTCTAGTTTATACCCGGGGTGTGATAGGTACGCTGTGTCGCTAGGTTGAGATATCTGCGTCTCCGTCAAAAACAACAAGGCCGGCTGCGCCGTCTCAAGGTGGTAGTGGACGGAGTTTAGGTTCGAATGAAACCCCCGGATGTTACAAAAGTCCACATCTAGAGTGGAGCGGGGTGCCGCTGCTTGCTGTCGTTTGCCCTCAAAAAACACAAAGTGCGATACTTTGCCCGCCCCAGATACGACGGGTAGCCCGAGCAAAATCCGAGGATCATTCCCCCGACTTTGCTCGGGGAGGGGGTCCCCGGCTTCATCAAAGACGGTACCCTCCTGGGGTATTTTTCTTCTGGCATCGCTTTCATGTTTGGCGCGGAGGGGGGGTGGTTTGCCGGATTCTCTCACTCACCGACGGAATATAACCAAATGAATTTGGTTACTACACGTCGGTCTTCTGTAAGAGGGTGGTCCTTCCCCGGTCGTTTCATCAGTTTTATTATTCCTCAACGATATGACATTTTTCAAAAATGTTATTTTAAAAACCAGCACCTTATTTGTGTCTTTTTGATTGCAAAATTTCATAATTTTCCGTCGTCTAGTTTTCGAGCTTATTCGTGACAAAGAATGTGAAAAAGTTTCCAGTAGAACGCTCCACTCGCTACACTCGCTTCGCTCAATAATATAAAAGCTATCTATCTACTTGTATAAGAAGCTCCGACAAAAAAGTGTTATGCGATAAAAGTGTTTGATTTTGATAGCTAGACCATCGTTTTTTATAAGATTTGAAATTTCGGATACGAAAATACGGATGCCCGCTGGTCAAAAAGGTACCGCTAAAATTAACAATTGCTAATGCACACACACACACAGCAAGAAACCTTTGAAAGGTAGGTACGAGTAGGTATAATTGTTTGGCGTTATCAATTCTGCGATTCTTCCCACGATTCTCCAGAAGAAGGCAATGAGGATCCTAGTTAGTTGACAGCCTTAAACATTACATTTCGTCAGCAATCAAAATCAAGTGCAATAACTTTTTTTAATAGCTATGAAAATTGAATATTGCTCTTTAATTAGCAAGTGACTAAGATATGTTTTAATATTTTGGCATATGATTTTATGTAAACTATTTTTTTGTTGATTGCATCTTACCTAGGATTTTTTTGCCAATACTGAATATAAAATATGAATATTTTGTAACCATTATTTAAAACAAATATATATTAGTATTTTAATAGGACTGATCTTAAGGAGGTAAACTGCATTTTTCGAGTTTTTATAATATACCGTCATTTATAAAATTATATTTATTACAGTTACGATTAAATACTATTTCATTTTCAACACATTGAATAAACTACTTCAAAGAAATGGTACTCACTACTTAAATTAATCATATATTTTGAATATAATCTAAGCAATAAATTTTATAATCTGAATAATTATTATAAAGTAACCCGTTATTAATATGAAACGTTCTTCAAACAATCCTTTCAATATTTATACCCTGGAATTATTTTTTATAAGCATAAAAAAGGCACGCACGCTTTTAGATTTCAGTAACATTTACCAAGCGAGTGATATTTTTTCTAGAGATGTTGAATTGTTAATACGGCTATCAGAATATTTACTTTAATGAAACAATACAAGAATACAGAATCTGTTGTGTTCCGCACTATGGTTTCGATTATTGATAGTAAAATTATTTTTCTTCAAGAATAAAAGACTACTTCGTAAAATTTTAATTTATTACATTATCATATATGATGCACATGATTAAACAAAAACAATCTAGTAACCAGATATGAAATTATATCTTAAATAAATATAAAATGTAATCAAAAACCATCTCAAGTTGAAAATCGATTGTTATATTTACCAAAAACTATTGTTACATAATATACCACCCATATGCACTATCATTATCCGGCTTATACACAAAATGGCTGACAGCACCGGGATCAATTTACATTTTACTAATTAATACTGTGTTCAACGAATCAATGAACGTGCTTCGCATCGCTAGCAGAAATATTATATCCTGTTTATATCCCATGACAATCAGTGTTATAATAAGATATATAATATACTATTCTACATATATATTAAAGATTTATTTTTATTGTAAAAATAATTTAAATATTATAATTTACAATGTAAGAAAAATAAGAAATAAGTAGTTGCACATTTACAAAATGACGTTTTCTTTCCCGCTGCGACCTAGGTAAGAAAAATATTAATCAAATAAATATGGTTTGGCATGGGACTGATCCCGAGACCACTCAAATCAAAGAAAAGCTTTGAGAATTCTATGCCAGAGGCAGAAGCCTTCCCTGGATTTGTTTTTCATTCTAAAAAATCCCTTTACATGATTCAAAATCAAATTATGTAATATATTTCAAAAAAATGAAAAATGAAGGATTATCGAATTTAACCACAATGTTATTTAAGTACTTCACTTCGTTTATTAGTACCTGGGTGATGGGCCGTTGTTCGATGGTAAGAGTTATTTCAAGTACCTTCTAGTTCTGAGTGACAGCAAATATATAATTATTATTAAATTAAGATGTCGTATAGCGTGTTTTCATTTAAGTACAGTACAATAAATTATGTACGCAATGACTTATATAGTTATTCAATGAAAGATGCAAATGCAAAAAAGAATTAATATAGATATAACAAAAACTATGCATAATGCCTATAATAATGTTTTAATTATTCTTCTCTTTAAATTTATTACATTTAATATGAATTTAAGTAATTTAAAATACAAAGTCTTATTATTCAGTTTTAAAATTCAATTCGAAAAGTGGACCAGTTGCATAGTTTAGAATAATTTGAATCTCACCTACTAGTAGACCAGAAAAAACAAAATACAAAGGACTCCCAAAAGCAATTAGTACTTGAAGTGATCCCAGGTCAGTTCCAAAATGAATGTTTTTGTATGTAGTCGTTTTAGGTTAATGAAACGCTTTTTGAATGATTTTGAACTTGTTTGCAAATCTTATCAAAATAAAATGATGCCCTTCGTTACGGATTTGGTAAAAGTGCACCTAGCACTGGACTTAATTGTAACAAGAGATTTAAAAACCATTAAAAAAACAAATTATTATTGATAATACTGCGTGCATCATACGATGATTCTGAACCATTTTTAATTAATTACTTTATTTCGAATGTTATTGTGCTCTTACAAAATATTCCATTCAATATCACTTAACTCATTTAATGAAAAATAAAGTTTCAGAAGTATTGTTTTTAAAAAAAAACACACATATTTCTGTCAGGCTTTCAATTTACATTTTCATATGTACTCATTCATTTTACCAGAGTTTTCGATAATCCCTACCAGCTTCATTCCTTTGTAGGATTACGTTTTTCCAATAAGGTTATACCTTTCTGTAAAATGTTATTTACCAGTCGTTACTAAAATGAAAGGTAACAAATTTAGTGCCATCACATTTCATGAATTATTTTGCTTTCGTATAATCAAAGGATGAAGAACTCGAGAGCCAAGGTTACCTTAACCGCATTATAAATTGTTTAAAGTCATAAGTGTAATCATTTTCCCACCAAGTTCAAATCAAACCTCTGCAGTTATTTTTTTAAATTTTTGTTTGAATGTTTCTCTGTTTATTAGTTCACGCATGATACAAAATCTACTGTACCGATTGTGTTAAAAAATTGTTTTAAGTATATTTCCGGTACTTTTGGTCCAATTTTGGGTTCCCGGAAAACCACAAAAACTTATCTGTTCTAATATTCCAATACAATAAAAAATATTTACATATTTTAATTATAGTTAGTGTACATCAATCAATAACATGGTTTTTACTTTGAATAATTTGGCAGAATATTTTTAACTTATAGCAAAATTCATAACATAATAAATAAAACTTAAAAAATATGTAGGTATACTTTTATTTATTTTGAGAAATGTAGGTTGATTATAAATTTAAATTATGTGAAAGTCAACTTTGTAATGGAACACTGTTTATTATTCATGTAGCGTGCTCATTATCGACTGTTCACTGACGAACAGTGATGTATTTACTCGTTTTTCGTTTTCGAGACCACGATTACATAAGTTACGGATATGAATTTTAACAATAGTCATAGTTACCTTCATTTGATTAGAGTTACTCTCACATAATAATCATGCTAAACGTATTTCATTAACACCCAAAACCATTATGATCTCCTCTTTCTCTTGATTGCAGACTGATTGATCGAAGTAAAAACAGATGTCATTACACTAGTTAGCTGACCCATACTCGCCTGAGTCACGTCACGCGATATCAAGTGAACAAATATTATGTATGTAATAGTTTAATAATATCATAATGTAGGTATGTCAGGCTTGATAAAACTAGTTAATTGAGTTGATTAGACAAAAAACCTAATTCTTTCGCAACGAATAAGATTTTATGTTTTTGATTGGTATAAAATGAGGGAGGATAAGACCCCGTTATCTCATCTCAAGATCTAATCTACAAATAGTGCCTTGTTTGCATAAACAGCAGAATAATTCAATCTGTGCTCTCTTTTTATTCGGAAATTCTTTTCTTTAGATAAAATGTATCTTCCATACCATTTGACAATACATTTTTAAGTCACAAATTATTTTTTATTGAATAGCAATATCTTAAACTAAAGTAAAATATTACAGTTTTAAAGTTTGTTTTTATTTATAGATTGCTATAAATACAAATTTAGACTTTTGTTAATTCATTGGAATTAACAAATTAAGGCCGCTTATTAAGGAAACTTGCAATTTAACATATTTGTGTAAAACTCTAATGGTACGAAGTAATTTTTTTGTATTATGTTTTTAAAAATACTACAACTTTTTTTAAGAGAATGTTACTTTCTGGCAGCTGGATTGTTATATAATATATCGCTTATAGACTCCGGTGCAATGTAAGATATATATTTATTGGTTGATATTATTTTCAATATACAAATATTGGTAGATTTAAGCTTATGAAAGCATGTCGATTATATGTTAAAGGTTTTAATATTTGACTTGTTATTAATTGAAGACAACACTGTAGAATAAAATGTCAAATTTAGAATTAGAATATGAATTTCATTCTTATCGTGCTCATATATAACACGAGTTTATACATCTGAATGTTAAATATTTTTTTAGTTTTGACACAAGTAATAAAGCAATTTTGTACACAGTTATATCATGCTTAGGAAAATCAGATATGTTACATTTTAGTTAAGATCCTAAAGGGAAAATTGCGTAGTCACCATTTGTCATTAGGGGACACAGGTTAAGTGCCTGTTACTTTACTTATTAGTTTCGTTAAGAGTTGAAACGTTCCCAATCAGCCTTGCATGAGAGCATGATTAATTATTGTTACATTGAGTACATGCGTTGAAATAAATGCAGCCATATGAAATACTACATTATAATTTACGTCTATCGGAACAATTTGAATGACGTAAACGAAAAAGTTTGTTTTTGGCTCGTAACTAATTTGACGTAAGAAAAGATTCCTGCTTTTATTTTATTTTTTAATAAATCTATATTATATATTCATAAGTTTTAACGTTTCAAGGTAAGCTAACACCGAGAGGTATGATATAAGTTGTCTTAACAGCTAAAGTGAGGTCGCCTCAGAATTCTATTAAGGGAGGCTCAATCTGTGTACGTTACATTGTTGTTGGGCGAATTGTTTATGTTACATTGTTCCCTATTGTGTGAGCCTTCAGGGCTAACCAGTTACGATATGACACTATTCGTAGAAATATATGTTAAATAATGTTTTTATCTGTGTCGTTTATCGGACCGTAATTAATATCTGTTGCTTTTTATTTAAACAAAATGATGCCCTGTAACACGGGTACATATCTCAAGAATAATATTAATAAATAAATACAATTACATGCATAAAAACAAAATTAGGTAAAGGCATAAATATAATTTATATGTATGTTTATTTTTATATACGAGTACATGTGTATTTGCTTATTGTCTCACTTAATGGTGGCTCCTTAAGAGGGTAATAAAACGACAGAAATACCATAACACCAGTGCGTAGGTACTGAAAAAAAAATATTTAGAAATTTGTTAACCTGTTTGTTGCTCTTAAAAATTGGGAATGTCAGTATAACTTTTTCATTATAGTTGATGTCATTCAAAACTTAAATTTAAAAGTTTTTCGTCATTGTATAAAACTTAAATTTTATACGACATACTTCTTTGAGTATTAAGAGTATCAACATACAACCGAGCTAATAAAATATAAGATATATTACAATGATATCTGAACATCACAAGCTCTGTTACAGAGGACAAATAACCTGTGTCATCTTGTTGTAGTACCTAAACACAAAGGCTAGTAGTTAAGAGGCAAAACATGTAATAATATTTGCTCCAATATTAGAAATAATAAAATAGATATTTCTTTTTTTTTAACCCAAAATATTTACTATTTCATTGTGTTTTATATAATGATCGAAATATAAAAAGGTCTAACTAAATAAATCAATATTGGTATAAACTATAACTCTAATAAATATAAATAGTACAAAATAGATCTCGGGTAATTTTATTTTATTTTAAAATATATACTATTGTAAGGGTACGACTTCGTTAAGTACATTACAAATTACTATAAATATTACAGTTTAAATTTTGATTACAATTACGTTATTGTTAATTGTTTTATGATAGGTGCTCAAACAAATAAAGCAGGGCTAGGATCAAGTAGGAAAGAAAAAGACATAGAAATAATAAAATCCTTTATTCGGCACGACGAAAATGATAATTACCGGTGGCACGCGATGAGCCTAGAATTGCAAAACGAATGGGTGACCATAGGAGATTTTTTTATTTCATTAGCTTTACCATGGCGCACCCTGCTTCATAATTGGTCCCCAGCATTATTAAAATTTTATCTTAATGCATTCCAAATGACTCTCCCAGTTTAAAGTAACTTAGTGAGATGGGGCAAAGCCACCGAAAAATCTTGCAACATCTGTGGGGAGGCAGTAGGAACTGCGAAACACTTGCTAGTCGGGTGTAGGGTACTTTTAAAAAGAGGAAAATACTCGCGTCGCCGCGATAAAGTATTAGAAATCGTACGAGAAGCGGTTAGTCTCTCTGTAGCAAGAGCGCAGAAGGGTATAACAACCACCAAAATATCAGTAGAGTTTGTAAAGGCAGGTTCGTCCAAAAAACGTAAACTAAAACCTTATTCCATCTTGGACGCGTCTCCTGATTGGACTCTCATGATGGACACGTATGAAAGGCAATACAAAATCCGCGGGGATGTTTGTGTTTCGTCATCTAGGCCGGACTTATTCCGGTACTCAAAACAACTAAGGCGCGTTATACTTGTGGAGCTTACTGTACCCTGGGAAATAAACATACCCAAAGATCATACATTTGAGCTTAACAAGTATTACGAACTATGTAACGAACTGATCAGGAATAAATTTATAGTTAATTTGTACGCTGTAGAAGTAGGAGCGAGAGGTATAAAAGCAAAATCTCTCTACAACATATTTAAAGATCTCGGCCTTTCTAGACCGATCATCAGTTCATTTCTGAAACGTATTTCAAAGGCGGCTTTAGTAGGTTCTTACGATATTTGGTTAGGTAGGGAGAGGAGCGTAAACAGTGAAGGTGAGCGTATATGCGCATAGTAAAGGGGCACCTTAACCCCTACATCTGGGTCACAAGTCCCAGGCATTGTTTGCGCTCCTCTTCTTGCAACGCGATGGGCCCGGCACGCACGGTGAATCCATGGAATGCTAAGAAGCTTCGTCTCTGCGCTTAAGTAGGTCTTACTTCGACAACCTTCATTGCTTTTAATTAAAGAAGTATAAAATAAATTGTAATAACTTTATTTTAACGTTTTTTTTTGGTACATCGGCATAATTTTTATTAATTAAGTTATCACAAGTGATCGAAATTGTAAAATAAAATTTGCGGCTGGAGAAAGAACTGCACCATTTCACTTTATAATTCTGCTTTCATGTGGACCAAAGTTAATGTCGTGTCATATTATAGATATTTTTGTTAATATAACAAACGACACGCTATTTAAATGCTACATGCCATTGAGGCACGTGTAATAATGCCCAATTTAATTAAATTTATGTTCGAAACACTTGTGGTAATATTTTAACAATTACATCGAGTAATTATGTAAGCGTAACAGTGAAACAAAATAATATTAATAATTATTTAGGGGAGGTTCATTTTGTAAACTTTAGGTTGTTAATGTGGTCACGGGGTAATTCAATCATTCGTGGGCGCGGTGATTACTAGACATCAGTTCTCGCACGCTCGTTTGTCGTCCTCTTACAGAAAAAAATAATTATAACGAAATGTTTTTTAAGTATTTTAATACAATAATAAAATGGAATACTTTCCATTATTCAACTGCCCCGCAAAGACATTATATTAATACTGTACAAAGAACTTGGCCACTTTCCTTATTTTTACCATTCCTGTTTATAAATTATACGACCGTTTTCATCTTAAAAGTGTGCTTTATCTCGAAAAAATATATTTTTAATCTATTTCATCCTCAAAAATATAGAATTTTTTAATGATACAATAGACTCCATGTAATCCTACAAACGTTTTGCAACGCAGTATCGTACCTACTATCAAATTTGTCGAATTAAATACAGCACTGACTCTGGTTTTTTTTTACAAAATACTTCCTTGTAATCCGACAAATAACCGATGTAATGATAATATTCTATATGTTATACTCTTATGTACTAAATGTAGTATACATTATGTAGGCATGTCGAATTAGTACATAATAACACAGTAGTCATACAACTTACAAAAAATAGTTACATTATATTAGGAAATAAAGTAAAAATTTTAAATAAAAATCATAATATGTAACAAATATATAAGCATGAAAATATTGCTTTAACTAAATACCTAACTTTTTTTGATTAACAAAATAGTTCATCAAAACTTAATTGTTTAAAACGATATATATAAAATATTTAATATATATTGTTTTAAACAATTAAGTTTTTATGAACTATTAAATATATATATATATATATATATATATATATATATATATATATATATATATATATATATATATATATATATATATATATGTATATTAAATTTACAAATAAACAGTCTATTACTTAGTGAGTGTACAATGTATATGAATTATGGTTGTTACGAATTCAATTATGTTTTATCGGATGGGCTTTTAGTCTTTTATTAAAATGTTAAAGTATAATTAGTTGCATACTGGATAAATCTTATTAACTGTGCTACGCTTGTTCAGTAATGAGTAGCGGCTACATATTTATTGTTTTTATTTTCAATGAAAATATTTTATATTGCGAGAGTGCTTTCCATATACAGAATATAAAAATAATGTCACTCCTAAATATGGTGATAAATCTTTTGTTATGAATTTAAAATTGAATATTGCGGAAACAACTTAAATTTTGGACAAAATATAACTTAATATCAATTTATAGTAACTGAAATTTTAAAAAATACCTTTACTGTTTTTATAATATGATAGAATAGTGATACGGCGTGAAAATTAAAATTATTTGTTTGTAAAGCATTACTGTCGTTTCGAATTGTTATAGTAGGTTTTTTAAATATCGTAGATATTGAATAAAAATAGTTTTATAAAATACGCAGGTATTTATATGATTTGTATTTTATTTTTTGGAAAGTACGTGATTTGATTTTATCTTATTACTGTACTAAATAAGGTAAGACATTTAGTAAAAAGGATGACGTTTTCTTTCCCGACGCGACTGGTGACGCGAATTGGACTGATCCCGAGACCTCTCAAAAGAAAGAAAAGCTTTGAGAATTCTATGCCAGGAGCCTTCCCTAGATAGGAGATTTAATATTCATTCTAAAAAATCCCTTTAATCCCTTTCTATTAATATCCCTTTCTATTAATATGATATTTTTTATTATAATTATCTAATATATTTCATAAAATTTAAAAATTAAGGATTATCGAATTTAACCACACTGTTATTTAACTACTTCACTTCGTTTATTACCTGGGTGATGGACCGTTGTTCGATGTTAAGAGTTATGTCAAGCTTCTAGTTCTGAGTGACAGCAAATATATCATTATTATTAAATTAAGATGTCGTATAGTATGTTTACATTTAAGTACAGTACAATAAATTATGTAAGCAATGACTTATACAGTTATTCAATGAAAGATGCACATGCAAAAAATAATTAATACAGATATAACAAAAACTATGCATGTTACGAAGAATGCATATAATATTATTTTAATTATTCTTGTCTTTAAATTTATTAGATTTAATATGAATTTAAATAATTTAAAATACTTAGTCTTATTATTCAGTTTTAAAATTCAGTTCGAAAAGTGGAGTAGTTGCATAGTTTAGAATAATTTTAATCTCACCTAACAATAGACCAGAAAAAAACAAATACAATAGACTTCCAAAAGCAATTAATACTTGAAGTGATCCCATGTCAGTTCCAAAATGAATGTTTTTGTAAATCTAATTAAAATAAAATTCTCTTCGTTACGGATTTGGTAAAAGTGCACCTAGCAATGGACTTAATTGTAACAAGAGATTTAATAACCATTAAAAAAATCAAATTATTATTGATAATACTGCGTACATCGTACGATGATCCTGAACCATTTTTAATTAATTACTTCATTTCATATATTATTGAGCACTTAAAAATATACCATTCAATATCACTTAACCCATTAAATGAAAAATAAAGTTTCAGAAGTATTATTTCTCAAAAAACACACGTATTTCTGTTAAGCTTGCAATTAAATTTTGCAATCCCTACCAGCTTCATTCCTTTGTAGGATTACGTTTTTCCCATACAGGTTGTACCGTTCTGTAAAATATTATTTGCCGATCGTTACTAAAAATATGAAGGGTAACAAATTTGGTGCCATCACAGTTCATGAATTATTTACTTTGGTATTAGCAAAGGATATAGGATGAAGAACTCGAGAGCCAAGATTACCTTAACCGCATAGTAAATTGTTTAAAGCCATAAATGTAATAATTTTCATAATAAGTTCAGACCAAACCTCTGCTTTTATTTTTTTTATTTGTATGTTTGTATGTTTATCTGTTTATTCGTTCACGCATGACACAAAATCTACTGCACTGACGTTGATGAAAAATGGTTTTAAGTATTTTCCCGGTCAATAAATATGCGATACCTCTTTGGTCCGATTTTGTGTTCAAAGAAAAACACAAAAACTGATCGGATTTTATAATATTTAGGGTACATCAACATACAACATGGTTTTCACTTTGATAAAATAGGCAATCACAATAAGACAAAAATTAATTTAATTGTATATTTCAAGTTATGATAGACGGCTTACAAATTTCAAAACATTTTTAACTTATATCAAAATTCATAACATTACTATTTTCACTGTACTGTAATGTCACTGTTCACTGACGAACGTTGATGCATTTACTCGCTTTTCGTTATCGAGACCACGATTACATAAATAACGTACATGAATATCAACAATAGTCATAGTTACCTTCATTTGATTAGAGTTACTCTCACATAATAATCATGCTAAACGTATGTGATTAACAGCCAAAACCATTATGATCTCCGCTTTCTCTTGATTGCAGACTGATTGATCGAAATAAAAACAGATGTTACTAGACTAGTTAGCTGACCCATACTCGCCTGAGTCTCGTCAAGCGAACAAATATTACGTATGTAATAGTTTAATAAAATCATAATACTCGTTAATTGAGTTGATTAGACTTTGGTAGATAACAAACCTATTTTCTAAGCAACAAATAAGAATTTAATCTTTTATACTGGTATAAAATGAGAGGTGACAAGACACCATTATCTCATCTCAAGATCTAATCTACAGTGCCTTGTTTACATGAACAGCAGAATAATTCAATGTATTATTCTTTTTATTCGGAAATTGTTTTTTTTTAGATAAAATGTATCTGTAATGCCATTTGCCAATAAATTTTTGAATTACAAATTATTTTTTATTGAATAGCAATAGTTTAAACTAAAGTAATAATCGTTATTGATTACAAAAAACGTTAAAGTTTATAAGTTTGTATTAATAGCAATAAATTAACAACGTAAGGCCGCATATTAAGGGAACTTGCAATGTAACATATTTACCTTTGGACCCATGTTCTACGATTTTTTTAAATTTGGTTTTTAAAAATACTACAACTTTTTTTTACGAGAATATTTCTTTCTATCAGCTGGATTATTATATAATATATCGCTTACAGACTCCGGTGCTATGTAAGATGGAATATATATTGGTTGATATTATTTTCAATATACACATATTGGTTGATTTAAGCTTATGAAAACATATCGATTATCTGTTAAAGGTTTTAATATTTGAGTTCTTATTAATTGAAAACAAAACTGTAGGATAAATGACAAATTAAGAAGAAAAATATGAAGTATTTCTTCTCGCACTCATATATAATAAGTTTATGCATTTGAATGTTAAGTACTTTTTCTGGTTTTGACACCAGTAATAAAGCATTTTTTGTACAAAATTTTGTACATAGATGTGTCATGCTTTGGAAAGCAGATATGTTACATTTTAGTCAAATTCTAAGAGTAAAATTACGTAGCCACCATTTGTCAACAGGGGACACAGGTTAAGTACCTGATAGTTTACTTATTAGTTTCGTTAAGAGTCGAATCGTTCCCAATCAGCCTTGCATGAGAGCGGAATCAAGGCAAAATATAGTAAATTATATTAAAATTAAATATTGTTACATTGAGTATATGCGTTGAAAAAGATGCAGCCATATGAAATACTACATTGTTAATGTGCGTCTATCGGAACAATTTGAATTATGTAAACGAAAAAGTTTGCTTTGGGCTCGTAACTAATTTGACTAAGCATGCGAGGCTGATCAAATATCATTTATGAAACCAATGTATGAAACGCGTAATTTTCCGGTTAATGCCGGAATAAAGCCAATGTGTGCATGCTCTATATAATCAAGGATCATTAAAATCGATATTGGTTTATAATAATTTTTTGCTTGTTAACTAGGTAAGGAATTTCTAAGTTGCTCGGAGCACCCTTACACGGGGGCTTACCGCCGGGGCGTCACCCTCCGGCCATCACCTTCCTGCAGGGCTATTGCGTATCTTTTTTGACAACTCAAGTGTTAATCACTATGGGAAAGTGCTTAACGAATACTTGTCAAACGTCTAATTTCATATTGTGTAACAACAGTGACAAACTGAGATGACGTCATAAGCACCGACATCGATTGATGCCCACCGTAAATCCTTTTGACAGATAAATTTGTGTCGAAATTGTAAAATTGGTATTTTGTAACTCTAGTGGCTATCAAATAGATAAGCACCTAACTTGTCAAATAATTTTTGAAATACACTGATAAAGAGCAGTGTTTTTTGTGATTAACACTATGACCCGTCTAAAACGAATAGTATCCAAACAAAGTACCAAGGTTCAGTGAAGTGTGTTTATACATTTTAGAAGGTTAATAGTTACCAAATTAGTTAAAATTTTGTAGTATTCTGTGGTTCTAATATTGCAAAGCTAGCTAGCAAAAGGTGTATTTATTAGTTATTACTTGAAACTTCAAACGATGGCTTCTTCGATATTATTAACTCTTGCTGAAGAAGCAAGAAAGCATAATATTTTACGCATCGAGAGACGCCGTCTTCGTGATGCTAGTGATCCCTTGCAGGTCCCAGAGAGAGAATTTTTTACCAATTTTCGATTGAGCAAGAACGGATACCGGCAGGTTCTTGAAATACTTAGTCCACATCTCCCAGTTTCTAGGAGAAAAACTGCAGTGCGCAATGAATTGAAAGTAAGTATAACACTCATTTAATCATAATCCGTAACGTCATTGCACAGCTACTTATTTCGTATAAAAATTTGAATTTATTTATCCTTTCTATTCTTTCTACTGTAGATCTTGGCAGTTCTAAACTTCTATGCTTGTGGGTCATATCAGCGTAGTGTAGGGGCATCAGTTTTAAACAGTGTGTCTCAACCTACATTTAGCAAATGTTTAACTGAGGTCACAAATGCTTTCAATAAACTGGACATCCTTTTAAAATTTATTAAGTTCCCTGGATCCTAAAGAGAAAGAGAAATTATTATGAAAGAGTAAGTTTAAAGTTTTATATTATCAAATATAATTATTATATAAAAAAATTACAATCATAAATTATGTTTTATAATTATATCATTTCACTAGGTTTATGGAGAAGTTTAATCACGCTGCAGACCGAAGCTGCGGAAAAGGGCGTCTCTTACGCCCAAGTTCTCGAGCGAGCCTCTGAGAAAATCAATCTCGGAGAGCTCGGACTCGAGAACGGGCTGAAGATCCGGAGGTCAGCCACCGGAGCCAGGCTTCTGGAGCTGCCCAAAGCGGCTCCAGAAAAAGCTGAGCAACTGGCTGCTAAACTCCGGATCGTTCTAGACGGTTTGGCAGATGTCGTCCGGCCCATGAAAAGGGTCATGATTAAAATAAAGGGCCTAGACGACTCTGCGACCAAGGAAAAGGTCGCAGCAGCTATCTGCCGCGTCGCTAAATGCTCTGGCGAGTCTCTCCAGGTCGGGGAGATTCGTCGGGGCTATGGGGCGATGGGTTTTGTATTTGCCCGTTGCCCGGTCGACGCGGCGAGGATGCTGCGAGACGTGGGTAGACTCCTGGTGGGTTGGAGCTCAGTTAAGGTCGAGCTCCTTGAGGAACGTCAAATGCGGTGCTTCCGGTGTCAGGAGCCGGGGCACACGCGGGCGCTCTGCCCATCAGAAGTTGATCGGAGCGACGTCTGTTTCCGATGCGGCTTGTCTGGACACTCCAGGGACAGCTGCACCGGAGTCCTCAGATGTGCCGTCTGTGCAGACCTCGGACTCCAGGCGGGACATGAGTTGGGAAGCCGTGTTTGTAAGGCTCCCCGTAGAAGAGGAAAGGCAGCTGGTTCCTCCCCAGCTGCCGCAAGAGGTGAGCTCCTACAGCCACCTGTTGAAGCCATGTCGTCATGAATAGACGGCGACATGGCTTCCTACAGGCGAACTTGAACCACTCCGCCAGGGCCCAGGATCTTTTCATCCAGGCCATGGTGGAGTGGGACATCAGTGTAGCGGTGGCCTGCGAGCCCTACTATGTCCCCCCTATTTCCAACTGGGCGGGGGACACTAGCGGTTCCGTGGCTGTGGTTGCGGGTTCTGGTCCCGGTCCTCCTTTCTCCACCCTGGAGACTGGCCCGGGTTTGGTCGTGGCGAGATGGGGCGAATACGTCGTCATCGGCGCGTACTTTTCCCCCAATCGCCGACTGACGGAGTTCGAGACTTTCCTCGACTCCATCAGTGCGGCGATTGGAAGACAGGCGTCGGGGAAGCTCATATTCCTCGGCGACCTGAACGCCAAATCCGCGGCCTGGGGAAACCGCGCCACGGACGCTAGAGGTAGGGCCGTCCAGGTCTCCTCTCCGGTCTGTCTCTCCTCAATAGAGGGACCGATGCGACCTGCGTGCGACAGCAAGGGAGTTCCGTGGTGGACGTTTCGTTCGCCACCCCAGCTGTCGCTCGCACGGTCGTCGACTGGAGAGTCGAGACGGCGGTGGAGACTCTATCGGACCATCTTTACGTCCGATTTGACCTCTCCACTTCCCGACCGATCCTGGCCAGGTCACCGCGGGAGGAGAGTCGCTTTCCTCGTTGGGCAATCAAACGTTTGGATCGGGAAATGGCAAAGGAGGCTGCCATCGTACAAGGATGGGCCTTTCCCGATCAGCCCAATGAGGAGACCGACGTGGAGGAAAGAGCTGGCTGCATGCGCGAAGCACTTTCACGGGTTTGCGATGCAGCCATGCCGAGGGTGAGGTCTAGGCCCCGGCGCAGAGCGGTGTACTGGTGGTCACCCGAAATTGCCGAACTTCGGGCGGCCTGTTGCAGGGCTCGCAGGGCTTTCGTCCGGTGTCGCCGTCGTCACGGCTTCGACCCGGTTCTGGAGGCCCAGCTGCGGAGTCGATACCACGAGGCGAAATCGACTCTGCGGCTTGCAATTCGGAAGGCAAAGGACCTGGCTCGGGAGGAGATCCTGGCAGGTCTCGATAGGGACCCATGGGGACGTCCGTACCGCGTCGCGCGGAATAAACTCCGCGCCGCATGCGCCCCGGTCATGGAGTCCCTTCAGCCGGATTTCCTCGAGCGGTTGGTGGGGGACTTATTCCCAGAGTCCACTGGCCACTCACCTCCCGTGATGGCCTCCCCTTCTCCTAATGGGGGGGTGGGTCCTATCCCAGACATCACGGAGGCCGAGCTGGAGGTCGCGCTGAATCGCCTTCGAGCCCGCAACACTGCGCCGGGGCCAGATGGTATTCCGGGGCGAGTTCTATTCCTCGCCCTAGAATACTTGGGAGGCAGGCTTCGGGAACTGTTCAACTTGTGCTTGCGCACTGGACAGTTCCCGAAAGCCTGGAAGGAGGGCAGGTTGTGCCTGTTGAGGAAGGACGGTCGTTCTGCCGATTCCCCTTCCGCATACAGGCCAATCGTGCTGCTGGACGAGACGGGTAAACTCTTCGAGAGAATCCTCTCTGCACGTCTTGTCCGGCACCTCGAAGAGGTGGGTCCTGATCTCTCAGAGGCTCAGTTCGGCTTCAGGGCGGGTCGTTCAACGATCGACGCCCTGGGAGCTCTGAGAGACCTGACCCAGGAGGCTGTTCGCGGGGGGGACGTCGTCCTAGCGGTTTCGCTTGACGTCGCCAACGCCTTCAACAGTCTACCATTCGAGACATTGGTTGAGGCGCTCCGGTTCCATGGAGTGCCTCCCTATCTCCGTAGACTGTTGGGGGCTTACCTGCAGGACAGGGAGGTCCTGTGGGAAGGCGGCGACCGGCGGGTCTACCGACGTAGCGTATGCCGTGGAGTTCCACAGGGGTCCGTGTTGGGACCGGTGTTGTGGAACCTCGGCTACGACTGGCTGCTCCGCTGTCCTCTCCTGCCCCGGATGAGGGTGTTGTGTTACGCGGATGATACCCTCGTCACCTGCAGGGGAAGGAACTTTGCGGAGGCAGCCCGTCTGGCTACCGTCGGCGCTACGTTGGTAGCGGACCGAATAGGGCTGTTGGGATTGGAGGTCTCCGTCACAAAGACGGAGGCCATCCTGTTCCACGGCCCACGCCGGGGTCCCCCTCGTCGGGCGTCCATCTCCGTCCAGGGTTCGGAGGTGGTGGTGAAGACCCAGATGAAGTATCTGGGCCTCACCCTGGACGGAAGATGGAACTTCGGGGCTCATTTCTCCCTTCTGGCCCCGAAGTTGGTATCCACCGCAGCTGCCTGTTGGCATCGTGAGGAGCATGGCCTTGTACGGTTCCCCAATTTGGTCGGGAGTTCTTACCGCCGACTCCAAGACCCTCTTGCGGAGAACGCAGAGGATTCTCGCGGTAAGGGTGATTCGGGGGTATCGTACGGTGTCGTACACTGCGGCCACGCTTTTGGCGAGTGATCCGCCTTGGGAGCTACAGGCGGAAGTGCTCGCCGAGGTGTATTGGCACCGGGCAGAAGCCAGGGCCAGGGGGGTAAGGCCCGAGGTGGCTCGGGTCAGGGTTCTAGCTCGCCGAGCCCTGATTCGACGGTGGGAGAGGGACCTAGGGTCCCCTGCCGCCGGACTGACGACTGTAGGGGCGATCCGTCCCCACCTCGATCGTTGGATCAACCGGCGGCATGGAACGCTTACGTTCCGTCTTGTGCAGGTGCTCACTGGGCATGGGTGCTTCGGGGAGTATCTGCACAAGATCGCACGAAGGGAGGCGACCCCATCCTGCCACCACTGTGACGAGGCCGTAGACACGGCTCGTCACACCTTGGCAGAGTGCGCAGCCTGGGACCATCAGCGTATTGAGCTGGTGGCCGTGGTGGGCGGGGACCTCTCGCTGCCGCGCCTTATAGGCACAATGATCGGCAGCGAGAGGTGTTGGGTCGCAATGGCCTCCTTCTGCGAGCAGGTCATCGCCGCGAAGGAGGCCGCGGAGCGGGTCAGGGAGCAGGCCTCCACCGCTGACCCACTCCCACTCCGTAGAGGAAGGCTGGGAAGAAGGAGGCGGGAGTACGCCCGCCGCTTCCTTCCCCAGCTGTAGTGCCTTGGTGGGAGGGGAGGGTGACCTCTCTCACCTATTACAGGCCTACGTCGTGAGGGTACTCTTAGTTGCTCGGAGCACCCTTACACGGGGGGTTACCGCCGGAGCGTCACGGTGAGTGCGCAAGCGATCCCGTGGCGTCCCATTAAGGCGTTGAGGGCAACCGTTGGTTTTTTAGTGGGTAACCTTAAAAATGGCAGCGTCCTCTATGCTGCCGGGTAGTCCCACATAACCCTCCGGCCATCACCTTCTTGGTCGGCGGGTATCCTTAACGGATTTTTCCAACGATTAAAAAAAAAAAAAAAAAAGGTTTATGGAGAAGTTTAGATTCCCTGGTATAATAGGGTGTATTGATGGTACACATGTGGCTTTAATTCGACCCACTGACCACGAGGAAGTATTCATTAATAGAAAAAATTATCATTCCCTCAATGTACTACTGGTAAGTAATTATGCATAAATCAAAAACTAATAAATTATATTTAAATTAAACAACAAAGGTATCAAACATTTAAAATCTATTTAAATAATTTAATGTGAAATTAAAAAATATTTGAAAAGACTTCATGTGAATGGAGAACATTGCTGGCTACTAGGTATGTGTTAGTAATATTGTTGATAAGAATAACATATATTTTAGCTAAATGTGTTATTTTACTTATTTATAATTTATTTTTTATATGAGATTCTGGATATGCACAGCGTCCTTGGATGATGACTCCTATTTTAGGTGCATCTTCTAACACTCCGGAGGAACATTATACTTCTCAACATTGTCGTGTCAGAAACACTGTGGAACGCTGCATTGGGATTTTGAAGGCAAGGTGGCGTTGTCTGTTGGCACACAGAGTACTTCACTACAATCCAATTAAGAGTGGAAAAATAGTGAATGCATGTGTTGTTTTACACAACATAGCCAATGCTCAAAAAGCCCCAATACCTCAACTAGATCACGGCGATCTGCAGCTCCAGGTTGTTTCTGAAACTAGACAAATGGCAGAGTTATCAGACCGCAGTAGAGATGTCCTCGTACAGCGATTATGGACAGTAAGATCCAATGTCTAAAATTTTATTTGTTCTTTGTTTGCTTTGTTCTTATAATATTTTATAATTGAGAGTAACTTTGTAGTTAAAAACTTTTTTTATTATAATTTGCAATTTATTATTTTAGTACATTTTTTTTAAACTAGTACTTTCTTAATATATTTTTCAAATAAACATTCATGTGTTTGAATAGGCTTTTGTTTTTATCTTCTAAACTTAATTAATGAATAATTTAATTTAAGTGTTCATTTGAATTTATTTCTAGTAAAAGAAAGAATAAAGCGCATGTTTTTAAATTAATTGAAAGATAAGTACAATTTGTAAATAAATATTGTATATTTGTATGTAAGATGTAATTTTGTAAAATCCAATATCATTTTTTTTTTTTTTTTGTATTTTTATGAACATGTGTTAGTTAGTCAATAATTTTTAAATAGTATGCTGTACTTGAATTCTAATTTATTGTCATATATTAATTTTATACAAAAATGTAAATTAATGTAAAAATTAAAATAAATAAATAATTGCATACAATAAAAGAAATACATTAAATAAAAGAGATGTATATTTTTTAATAAAATGTTTATTGATTGTTATTATTTTTTATTACTTCTATTAATTCCTGTATAGTTTCTCTTAATAATTGAATTTCTTTGGAAGTATTTTCTAAAATCATATTTTGGCGATCTTCAATATCCATTCGCCTCATCTCCAAGTCATAAGCCCAACGTGGCACGTTAGGGTCACATCTAACTGAAAATTAGAAAATAATCAATACATTTAAATTAGGCCTTCAGGATATGTACAACTTACGATGTTAATATTAAACACATACTAGGCCTCGAAATTCTTGACCTTCGTTGGCTTGTGGAGGGGAATGAAATATTTGAAGATTTTCTAAGGAGTCCTAAAAATAAAAATAAAATAGTTTATGGCTCAACTTATTGTTGATTCTAAAAAAAAATAACCTTACTCTCTTCTCTCTGTGCTATTATATCAGAAGGTGGTGGCAATGAGGGTAGTGGAGGTGAAATGTCTTCCTGGGACTCTACCTCCATTTGTAAACCTAAATTTAATGTATCGGTTGCTAAAGCAGCTTCCTCTATTATATTTGCAACAGGTGCAGCTGTCTCCTCTGTTATATTTGCAGCAGGTACAACTGTCTCCTCTATAGATATCTATAAAATATTTTATCAAGTATTTACAAAAAAACAGCACAAATATAGTGAGTAAATTTTGCAAATATTATAATTTATATATTGAGAAAAACTTATGTTTCGTAAGAGTATTTTATAATGTATATAATATATAACTATATATTATGTTAAAGTTTAATACTAATTAAAAAAACTTGAAAGACTAACATTCACAGGTATTCGTAATTCTGGTGATCCCTCCACTGCCACTTTACCGATAAGTGCCAGGACTCTCTCCTCCATTGCAGTAAGGGGAACAAATTTACTAGGTCCCCCACCAGTTGAAGAGGCATTCCTCCTTAAATCTGCAGCCTTTGTTTTGGTCCATGCTTTAAACTCTATCCAGTACTAGGCATTCAATACAATTAGTTATAATTTCAAATTTATATCATTATAGGTAACTTTACCAACTGTTACTTCATTCCAGATAATAATATTTTTTTTAAATTAATATTAAGGAAAAATAATGTAGCAAATATTAATTTATAAGATGACGAAAAGACTAAAATTATTAATAAAACAACTTACTCTGCGCCATTGGTCTGGTGCTTTACTGGTTCCCTCTGCCAGAGAATTGAGCTGCATTGCCAATGACTGCCAAGCCTGTCGTGCAGCCTGATTGGCTTGTGGCCCTTGGAAACGTCCTAGAGCAATGGGAGTATGAGTTTCTGCAAACTCTACGAGTAACTCCACTTGCCCGGGGGAAACTTTTCTTGGTGCTGGCATCTAATGAGGTATAATAAATATGAACTATTTTTTTTTATGGGGAAATATTATATTTTAAGAATTATAATACAATATTTCATAATTAAATTTACTTTGTGGTCAGTAAACTAATTATAAATGCAAAAAGAAATAGAAATAAAAAAATATTTACCTTTTGCTATCTTTTAACAACAAATTGTACACTAGTCTTGTTTACTTCACGAAAAAACTTGTCCCATTGAGGGCTCCCAAAAATTATTACCACTATATATAATTCTTTTTGACTCCTCTGAGTAGTTTGTTACATTACTAAGCACCATAGAATCGCTGATTGACATCGGTATATTTTTTACAATGATTGTTAAATAGGAGTCGTGTTATACTCCTAAGCACCATGATGAAAGGAACCGTAAATGGATACGCACTCATTGTAATAGGCAATAGCAATTTAATGACACTCTCAGTGGCCATCGATGTTCGGTTCGCAACTAAAGATCGATGGGCACTAAAACTGTCAAAGTTAGCCAATAGCCCTGCTGGTCGGCGGGTATCCGTAAAGGATTTTTCCAACGAAAAAAAAAAAAAAAGGTAAGAATTTCAGATAATTATATGTAGTAATATATTTTTCACGAACAAACTTTGTTCATACTGTATTGTTTTCACTTTTCTCGGACGGATGGATGTATGGATGTCTGTGGACAGGAAAAATTTCATTACTGTCGAGAGATAGCGCTGTTTATAATTTACTGATTTAGTTTATTTTTATATTTAATTATATTACTGATTTGTAATATTATTAATCACACTTTTTCGTAATTTTTAGTAATTATAAATAAAAATATACTTAACATTTCCTTTTCAATAAATAATAATCATTTTACTTAAAAATCTATCGTTTTTTTATTAACATTTATGATTTTGTCAAAGTTCGTTCGGGAAATACCCTGGGTATTTGCATATTGACTGGTTAAATTTTATTTTAATACTTATTATAAAATGATTACTAATTAAGAAAAAATTCCCGCTTTTATTTTATTTTTTAATAAGATAAATTATTTATTCATAAGTTTTAACCTTTTAAGGTAAGCTAACACAGAGAGGTATGACATAAGTTATCTTAACAGCTAAAGTGAGGTCGCTTTAGAATTCTGTTAAGGGAAGCTCAATCTGTTCACGTTACACTGTTGTTGGGTTTCTTTGTTTATGATACATTTCGTTCGTCCCCTATTGTGTGAGCCTTCAGGGCTAACCAGTTACGATATGACACTATTCGTAGAAATATATGTTAGGTACATATGAAGTTGTCATTTTATGAAGGATAAAGCAACTAAATATCAAAGCTCATAATTCATAAAATATTCAAATGTGTTTTTGCAAATCTCCATAGATTCTTATTAATCAATGCCTAGCTTTAAACATCTCATAGACGGGAATCGGACGGGAATCGGGAGTTGAAATTCAGAGTCTGTTGGTGCATATATTTAACTAGGGTGGTGTATATATTAAATTAGGATTAAATATATATTCTCTATTTAATGCTTTTAACGTTATTGCAAATGTTAAATTCAATTTGAATACTAGTTTTGCAACCAGTTCAACCAAAACGTTAATTTAAAACTTTCAGCAAACAACCCAAATTAAATATCTAACTAAGACAGATAAAATATTGGGAAATGAAAAAGTTTACAAACTTCGAAACTTTCCGTGAATGTTTTGCATTTTAAGGCCTGTACTATGTACTAATGTAAATCTAGTAGAGCAGACTTGACATTCTATAAATAATAATAAGAACTACTTCACGTTACAACAAGCAACAAGTTTTCTTAGAAATTCAATACTAAACAAAGGAAATTAAAAATAACTAGTTTATTTATTAAAAGATGAGATTTCAAATTATTGTGAAACTTTGATCTAATTAATTAACAGAAAGTTCTTAAATTATCTCAATATTTTAAGTAAGAATAAGATGCGATAAAAATATCTTAACTTTTATATAGAAGATACGTCTTTAGAATCTTAAAGATAAAAAAAGCTTTAGAGTATATATACGTGGGTAGAGTAGAGTGGACTAAGTTAACCAAAAACAATTAAGCGATTGCGTTCCTTAAGATTATTGCCTTCTGATGTCAACGTCCGTGTCAAATGGCGAGCAGCAGAAGTATTAAATGTTTCAAATCATAAATTAATACTGTTAAAAGTCTGTAAAACTCAAATAATGTGTCTATACTAACTTAATAAATGAAACTTTCATAGTTTTGGACAAAAAAGTATTATTTATACTTTTTTGTCAAAGCTGCAAATAATATAACTATTATATGCAACTTTAAAAAGATTATATTTTCAAAATAAAATTAAATGTTTCATGTATCACATACATGTCGTGGAAAATCATTAAGCATGTCATGAATATGAAACCTTATATAATTCTTTTGCTTGTTTTTGATCATTTTGGTGTCATTATTTGTGTTAGTTTGAGAATATCAAAGGCTTAGATTTATAATTGCACCTGATAATAGAGGCGGCAATCAGGTTCTAGATTTTTTATAATGTATAAAAATTCTGGTATATTGATTTACATCCAGTCCAAAAGAGTGACAAGATTTAGGAAATTCCAACGTTAAGTATTTGTAGAAAAATATACTTTTTAAAGTAAATAATATTAAAGAGAAAAGTTTTAGTATTTCATAAATAGGAAATTATTTATCAAAATAATCGTGAAATATTCTTTATCAGAATAACTTTTGTTATTAAATGCATCGAAGCAATTTTTTTGCGCATACTTACCTTGAATTCTAGTAGAGTTTATGGTATTAATATTTAGATGTACGTTTTGAAATATTTAACTAATATTTTCTGTTTCTTTTACATAGGGAAGTGTAACAAATAATTATAATGATTTCAATTATAAAACATTTGTCCAGTCATATAATGTAGGTAATTATGATTAAACTCATTTGATACAGTTAACCGTATCTTTATATTTTTACGACAGTTTGAAACGCGAAAGATTTCAATAAGAAATCAAGTTTTTCAATTATTCTTTCTTTGCCACTTCATTTTACTTTGACCGGATGCCATCCTTTATAAGATAAAACATTAGAATATTCGTAATAGATAATAAATTATATAGACTAATTGTTAAATACCGAACACCATGTGGATATCCGGTACTGGATTTAGGTCTTGTCACTTGTGTATACTAGTAGGGTTGGGAACAAATGAAACCACAACTGTATACTGATCTATGGCTCAGAAGCTCTAAACAAAACAAGACGAGCTTTTATTTGGATTTGAAGACTCTTAACTAAATTCATTTTTGTACATGATACCGTGATCTAGAATAAAACTAACGACATCTATTATGACGAACATACATCTCTTGTACTTACATATAATTTTCTATTTGATTGATTTAGATCGTTAACATGCCGCCCACCAAGGGCAATACTGAGGGAATGTCCTTTTCTTTTTTTTTGAACTTAACGAACTAAAACATTTTGAACTATTGCAGTATGTTTGCTACACATATTCTATAAAATTATAATACTGAAGAACTCTTTTAAATATCAACAACTGTATAGTGTTAATATAATATGCCTTAAAATATCTAAAAAACAATTTGATTTATATTTATAACAATATTTGATCTTATACTATACATGTAATAGTCTAAACTATGTAAACTATTGGTTTATATAAAAAACTTAACTTAAGTGAATTTAAAAAATATAACATAAAAAAATAAAATAAAAATATCATTGGTCTAATACAGGTAAAATACATAATTTTGAGGTCGGTCTTTTTACCGTCGAGGACTTAGTGCGCAATGTGACTACATGAGTGATATATCATTACCAGGATATTTGGTTTATTAACTTAATGAAAATTTCTCAATTCTGCAACGAACTTTGATTATGTCCTTATCATCCAGGTACGGATAGAGTGCATTTAACGTACTTGATATGAATGCTAAATAACCTTTATTTCTTAATTGTAAGTAATCATCTAATATATATTTTCTGATCAGCATTCTGAAGCTGCATCTAGTTCTATTTTTTGTAAATAAGGATGAGTAAGTTTGTTACGCTTTAAAAATCGTCTGCAAAAAGCAACGATTCTGACTAATTTTTGTAATGCAGAATATCGCTCGAATATGGAATGATCTGGGATTACAGCATCGTGTGATTTTGGTGATTCCTCCAAGTCGATATTCAAGTTATTTGGCCTCTCATAAACTATAATTTTATTTCTTAGAAAATAAGCGGAAAATAAATAAGGCCATGTAAACCATAAAGTATTATTTATTAATGCTCTGGGTAAAACTCCTTGTGAGCCGCAGTCTGATGGATTGTCTTTTGTGTTTACATGAAACCATTGTGAGGCTTTCATGTTGGTTAATATACGAATATGTGAGGTGCGATTGGCCACAAACGTCTTCCATCTGCTTTGATGGCTATTACGCCAAGACATGGCCGTGGAATCGTTCCTAGCTTTGATTTTATCCTCAGAAATTTTAAGTAAATCTGAAGTTTCTGTCAGAAGATTGGATAATAAAACTGCTGTGGAGCAGCAGCAACTAATAAACTAAGCGCGGTATACTAATTTGTTTAACTGGAGCTACTCTGGTTTTTGGAAGTAACAACGACATATGGACTTTACTTTTGTTATCCACAAAGCGCAAGTAAATCACAGCTGAATAAGCTGTTTTGGAGTCATCACTGAAACCATGCTGCTCAACATTGTCATTTGCTATTGTGCCAAGCCAACAAGGTATGCGAACTTTACTAAGTAGTGACAAGTCCTTGCGGTAAGTACTCCACTCTTTTAATAATTCACTGCTTAGATTTTCATCCCAAGTAACACCTGCAAGCCATAATTTTTGGATGAATGTTTTTGCTAAAACCACACTAGGCGCTAACCATCCTAGTGGATCAAACAATTGTGCTATGTCCGAAATAATTATTCTTTTAGTTACAGGTGCTGTGGACATCAATGAAATATTAACTGCATATTGGAAGATATCTTCATCGCGGTTCCAGGTAAGACCCAGGATTTTCATTGTATTATCTAATTTAATTTCTGAACCCTTATCTTCTTCGTTTGTTATTGTATATCTTTCATTATTTTGTATATTAAAATCTCTTCTTTTTATTTCTTTGTCTTTATTAATTTGATTTGTTCGAACTATTATTTCATTGTTATTCAATGCATATATTCCTTTTAACTTTTTGTTCTTTGATTTTTTTTTTTCTAGTGATTGAAATCTTGTTTTAGCTATACTACTATATTTACTATATAAATCTTCATACTTGCAAGCAGGATCTTCATTTCGAAAAGGTAACCGAACAATGTATCTGCCATCATTACCTCTTTTTGTTGTTTCAGTATAAAACTGATCGCACTTCTTTTCTTCTGGTGTTAATATCTTTCTTGAACTATTTTGCTCTTCGATTTCCCAAAATTTTCTTAACAATTCATTCTCTCTTACTTGTGCATGCATTACATTTATATTATTTAATTTACTAATCAAACTTTCACTTTTTACAGGATCAACTGTTCCCGACTGGACCCATCCTAATGTCGTGCTCTGTGCAATCAAAGTACCTGATGGACTTTTTAGTATGCCTTCTTTGATGATACAGCTGTAAACATCAGCGCCTAATAGAATATCTATTTTGTTGGGTATATTGAACATTGGATCTGCAAGACATAGACTATTAGTAACTAACCCGTCAATATTGCTTAAACTTAAACCTCGCCCAGGTAAATACGAAGTGATCTTGTTTAAAACGTAAGCATTTATCATCTTAAAATCAGGATCAATACAAGATTGGATATTAATTTCTACCATGTAATTTGTAGTGGTAGATTTATTATCTCCCAAACCTGAAATAAGACCTTGAATAGGTATCTTTTTCAAGCTGAGGTACTGAACTGTGGCCTCTGTGATGAAACATGCCTGCGAACCCTGATCTAATAAAGCACGCACCGTTTGGTATTCACCTGTCTGTGACTCGGCTTTTATTAATGCTGTGGCTAACAAAACCGGTCTGCGTTTACACACCTTGCCTGTAGACAAGCATGAAACTAGCTGGTCAGTACTAGCTAAGGTACTAGTATAATCAGCAGTTGTCTTTGCTGCAGTATCTTGATGTGAATGCTCCAAATCTCCATTCAAATGCAACAAAGAGTGATGACGCTTTTGACAAACTCTACAGTTGGTATTACTTCTGCAAGTTATAACGGTGTGATACCTAAACAATTAAAACATAATTTATTTTTTGCTACAAACTCACGTCTAATTTCAATAGTTTGTTTAGCAAACTTCTTACAAAAACATAATTTATGATTTTCAGAACAGAATTCACATTTCATGTATGATGTACTAGTGGCGATCATAGCTTTGTGTATGTAACTATTGTTTATCTGGTGAACTGGACCCTTTTTTGACTCTAAACATTCTAAAGCGCGGAAACGGTTCTCGATAAAAACTTTAAATTGTTCATAGGTAGGTAATTCATTATCATTACTGCTGCTACTGAACTCCCACTGTTTACGCGTTTCTGGATCTAATTTAAATGACGCTATATGTATGATAATAACATCCCATGTACTCACATTTATGCCTAAGTTTGATAATGCATACAAACAGTCACTAGTGGTATCTAAAAGATCCTTCATTAATGTAGCCGATTCTATTTGCATACGTTTTTGAGCAAATAACCTCTTTAAAATACAATTAATAAGAT
The DNA here is from genome assembly GCA_918358865.1 of Melinaea marsaeus rileyi. Taxonomy (NCBI): domain Eukaryota; kingdom Metazoa; phylum Arthropoda; class Insecta; order Lepidoptera; family Nymphalidae; genus Melinaea; species Melinaea marsaeus. The sequence continues at coordinate 24,136,729 of OU911085.1, forward strand.
ACTTTTTATTACTGTAACGCTTTTCTAATTGATCCCAGCATTGCATGTAGTTGGCCTCAGTTATTGGAGTATGCCGTATCAATTGCTCTGCTTCACCAGTAAGATGACTTTTTAAGTAATGAAGTTTTTGGACATTATCTAGCGAATCATTTTTATGAACTAGTGATACGAAAAGATCCCGAAAAGTAGTCCATTCTGAATAATTACCAGAAAATAAAGGTATGACAATCTTTGGCAATTTTACTAATAAATTTGAAGCCTTAAATGAACTACTAGAAAAACGATCACTATGTGGTTCGGATTGCTTCATAACTTTAATTTTATTAAGCGTTGTTTTCAAAAAACTTTTATAACTTATGTAAGTATCTTCGGTTGTATCGTTAATTTCTATTACCTTTGGATCTATAGCATCTATTTTAAAGTTTTCATAAATTCGTGTATTTGTGTCTTTAAATGAAGCCCAATCTTTTTCTAACAATTCATGTTTTGTCTCAATGTATTCTACCGTTAACCTATCTTTTGGACTCTTTTTGAAATTTGCTAATCCCTTAATAATCACGTTTTGATATTTTTTTAATACATTAATTAAACCTTCCATATTTAAAATATATTAAATTGCAACACTGTTAAAATTCAAACTTTTTAAGAATCTAAAAAGAGATACATATGTGGTTCAAAATATTCTATTAATAAAACTAAACTACAAACTAGTATATAAAGGCAACTGTAAAATTACAACCATACAAAAAAATTACAAAAAATATTTTAAGTCCTAATCAGCTGTTTAAAATTTTACAAGTGTCTAAACACAACTTTACCTCTGACGGAAATCGGGCATAGATTCCCCGTTCCACCGTTTTTTTACCAACTATTCTAAGTCTAAACTACTCTAAAATAACATGCACTATAATTAATTAACACCGTATAATATGTAAAAGTAAAATTTTCTAAGTCTAAAAAACTGCTTAAAATTCTACAAGTCCAAAGTATTTTTAAAATCTTCTAAGTTAACATCTCCATATAAATAAAGTTCAAAATTGTATGCTATAATTGTCTTTAATTTTAGAAATTAAGATGTACTCACAGTTGCACTTCACTCACTAAGTTTTTTTTTAACCTTGCAAATGTGGCGCCCCCTGGTGGCTTCACGTTGAACTGTTTGAGTTTTCGGAAATGATGTCCTGGCTTGCCACTGACGTCACATTCACCTTGATCACCTTCCGTTTTGAACTGGATGTGTAGGTGGCGCCCCCTGGTGGCTTCTTGTTGAACTGTGTGAGTCTTCTGAACTGATGTACTGGCTTGCCACTGACGTCACTTTGACCTTGATCACCTTCAGTTTTGAACTGGATGTGTAAGTGGCGCCCCCTGACGGCACTTCACTTGAACTACGATGTTTTCGCACACTGAATGCAGATAGCGTTGTCGAGGCGATTAACGTGAAACTCTTGCTGCAGCGATCCACTGCGAGTAACACGGATGAACTGGATAATTCTATCCAGGCTCGATGGACCAATGTTAAATACCGATAACCGAACACCATGTGGATATCCGGTACTGGATTTAGGTCTTGTCACTTGTGTATACTAGTAGGGTTGGGAACAAATGAAACCACAACTGTATACTGATCTATGGCTCAGAGGCTCTAAACAAAACAAGACGATCTTTTATTTGGATTTGATGACTCTTAACTAAATTCATTTTTGTACATGATACCGTGATCTAGAATAAAACTAACGACATCTATTATGACGAACATACATCTCTTGTACTTACATATAATTTTCTATTTGATTGATTTAGATCATTAACAATAATGAAATTGAAATATAACATCGATAACGTAACAACATACATTATGCTACTCGTGACTCCGCCCTCGTGGACTATAAAACGTCTTACGCGGTAATATTAAATATAAGTTTACAACTGTACATGGATCTCGGAAAGGAAACCTCAATAACCGCAACGATTTTCCAATACTTCGCAGTGTTTAAAAAGTCACTATTCTAATACTTGTTGCTATGATTGTATTATATTATCATGTAGGTAGCTTATAAGCAATCATATCTATTATATGGAAAGATGTTTTCCTAAATCTTTCTGGTGCGTAAACATAAACAACTGAAAGAGTTTTCAGGTCTATAATATGTTAATAATAGGATTTGTATTTTTAATATTAAAATATTTGTTATGAATATTGAATAAATTAAATATAGACAAGTAATGACCAGTATTATGTTTTAATATTATTTTATATACACCATAAACATATATATATATGTCGGTGGGTAGCCGTACTTTGAATATCAACATCATGCTATTGGATTTGGAGTATTATTATGATTGTTTATTTTGTCGAAAAATAACTACATTTATAAAATAAAAATACGTGTTCAGAATTAAAATTGATTTACACTCACTAGTTACTTTGTAATTAATTAAAAGTTTTGAATTTTAGATTAAGAACATTTCTTTGATATAAACGAGTACTGAACAAAGAACTGGGCGACTTTCCTTATTTCTACCTTTCCGGTTTATTAAAGCACCCACCCTTCCAAAAAAAACTATTGTTTACATCAAAGAAATGTTCTTAATCTAAAATTCAAACCTTTTAATTAATTACAAAGTAACTAGTGAGTGTAAATCAATTTTAATTCTGAACACGTATTTTTATTTTATAAATGTAGTTATTTTTCGACAAAATAAACAATCATAATAATACTCCAAATCCAATAGCATGATGTTGATATTCAAAGTACGGCTACCCACCGACATATATATATATGTTTATGGTGTATATAAAATAATATTAAAACATAATACTGGTCATTACTTGTCTATATTTAATTTATTCAATATTCATAACAAATATTTTAATATTAAAAATACAAATCCTATTATTAACATATTATAGACCTGAAAACTCTTTCAGTTGTTTATGTTTACGCACCAGAAAGATTTAGGAAAACATCTTTCCATATAATAGATATGATTGCTTATAAGCTACCTACATGATAATATAATACAATCATAGCAACAAGTATTAGAATAGTGACTTTTTAAACACTGCGAAGTATTGGAAAATCGTTGCGGTTATTGAGGTTTCCTTTCCGAGATCCATGTACAGTTGTAAACTTATATTTAATATTACCGCGTAAGACGTTTTATAGTCCACGAGGGCGGAGTCACGAGTAGCATAATGTATGTTGTTACGTTATCGATGTTATATTTCAATTTCATTATTGTTAATGATCTAAATCAATCAAATAGAAAATTATATGTAAGTACAAGAGATGTATGTTCGTCATAATAGATGTCGTTAGTTTTATTCTAGATCACGGTATCATGTACAAAAATGAATTTAGTTAAGAGTCATCAAATCCAAATAAAAGATCGTCTTGTTTTGTTTAGAGCCTCTGAGCCATAGATCAGTATACAGTTGTGGTTTCATTTGTTCCCAACCCTACTAGTATACACAAGTGACAAGACCTAAATCCAGTACCGGATATCCACATGGTGTTCGGTTATCGGTATTTAACATTGGTCCATCGAGCCTGGATAGAATTATCCAGTTCATCCGTGTTACTCGCAGTGGATCGCTGCAGCAAGAGTTTCACGTTAATCGCCTCGACAACGCTATCTGCATTCAGTGTGCGAAAACATCGTAGTTCAAGTGAAGTGCCGTCAGGGGGCGCCACTTACACATCCAGTTCAAAACTGAAGGTGATCAAGGTCAAAGTGACGTCAGTGGCAAGCCAGTACATCAGTTCAGAAGACTCACACAGTTCAACAAGAAGCCACCAGGGGGCGCCACCTACACATCCAGTTCAAAACGGAAGGTGATCAAGGTGAATGTGACGTCAGTGGCAAGCCAGGACATCATTTCCGAAAACTCAAACAGTTCAACGTGAAGCCACCAGGGGGCGCCACATTTGCAAGGTTAAAAAAAAACTTAGTGAGTGAAGTGCAACTGTGAGTACATCTTAATTTCTAAAATTAAAGACAATTATAGCATACAATTTTGAACTTTATTTATATGGAGATGTTAACTTAGAAGATTTTAAAAATACTTTGGACTTGTAGAATTTTAAGCAGTTTTTTAGACTTAGAAAATTTTACTTTTACATATTATACGGTGTTAATTAATTATAGTGCATGTTATTTTAGAGTAGTTTAGACTTAGAATAGTTGGTAAAAAAACGGTGGAACGGGGAATCTATGCCCGATTTCCGTCAGAGGTAAAGTTGTGTTTAGACACTTGTAAAATTTTAAACAGCTGATTAGGACTTAAAATATTTTTTGTAATTTTTTTGTATGGTTGTAATTTTACAGTTGCCTTTATATACTAGTTTGTAGTTTAGTTTTATTAATAGAATATTTTGAACCACATATGTATCTCTTTTTAGATTCTTAAAAAGTTTGAATTTTAACAGTGTTGCAATTTAATATATTTTAAATATGGAAGGTTTAATTAATGTATTAAAAAAATATCAAAACGTGATTATTAAGGGATTAGCAAATTTCAAAAAGAGTCCAAAAGATAGGTTAACGGTAGAATACATTGAGACAAAACATGAATTGTTAGAAAAAGATTGGGCTTCATTTAAAGACACAAATACACGAATTTATGAAAACTTTAAAATAGATGCTATAGATCCAAAGGTAATAGAAATTAACGATACAACCGAAGATACTTACATAAGTTATAAAAGTTTTTTGAAAACAACGCTTAATAAAATTAAAGTTATGAAGCAATCCGAACCACATAGTGATCGTTTTTCTAGTAGTTCATTTAAGGCTTCAAATTTATTAGTAAAATTGCCAAAGATTGTCATACCTTTATTTTCTGGTAATTATTCAGAATGGACTACTTTTCGGGATCTTTTCGTATCACTAGTTCATAAAAATGATTCGCTAGATAATGTCCAAAAACTTCATTACTTAAAAAGTCATCTTACTGGTGAAGCAGAGCAATTGATACGGCATACTCCAATAACTGAGGCCAACTACATGCAATGCTGGGATCAATTAGAAAAGCGTTACAGTAATAAAAAGTATCTTATTAATTGTATTTTAAAGAGGTTATTTGCTCAAAAACGTATGCAAATAGAATCGGCTACATTAATGAAGGATCTTTTAGATACCACTAGTGACTGTTTGTATGCATTATCAAACTTAGGCATAAATGTGAGTACATGGGATGTTATTATCATACATATAGCGTCATTTAAATTAGATCCAGAAACGCGTAAACAGTGGGAGTTCAGTAGCAGCAGTAATGATAATGAATTACCTACCTATGAACAATTTAAAGTTTTTATCGAGAACCGTTTCCGCGCTTTAGAATGTTTAGAGTCAAAAAAGGGTCCAGTTCACCAGATAAACAATAGTTACATACACAAAGCTATGATCGCCACTAGTACATCATACATGAAATGTGAATTCTGTTCTGAAAATCATAAATTATGTTTTTGTAAGAAGTTTGCTAAACAAACTATTGAAATTAGACGTGAGTTTGTAGCAAAAAATAAATTATGTTTTAATTGTTTAGGTATCACACCGTTATAACTTGCAGAAGTAATACCAACTGTAGAGTTTGTCAAAAGCGTCATCACTCTTTGTTGCATTTGAATGGAGATTTGGAGCATTCACATCAAGATACTGCAGCAAAGACAACTGCTGATTATACTAGTACCTTAGCTAGTACTGACCAGCTAGTTTCATGCTTGTCTACAGGCAAGGTGTGTAAACGCAGACCGGTTTTGTTAGCCACAGCATTAATAAAAGCCGAGTCACAGACAGGTGAATACCAAACGGTGCGTGCTTTATTAGATCAGGGTTCGCAGGCATGTTTCATCACAGAGGCCACAGTTCAGTACCTCAGCTTGAAAAAGATACCTATTCAAGGTCTTATTTCAGGTTTGGGAGATAATAAATCTACCACTACAAATTACATGGTAGAAATTAATATCCAATCTTGTATTGATCCTGATTTTAAGATGATAAATGCTTACGTTTTAAACAAGATCACTTCGTATTTACCTGAGCGAGGTTTAAGTTTAAGCAATATTGACGGGTTAGTTACTAATAGTCTATGTCTTGCAGATCCAATGTTCAATATACCCAACAAAATAGATATTCTATTAGGCGCTGATGTTTACAGCTGTATCATCAAAGAAGGCATACTAAAAAGTCCATCAGGTACTTTGATTGCACAGAGCACGACATTAGGATGGGTCCAGTCGGGAACAGTTGATCCTGTAAAAAGTGAAAGTTTGATTAGTAAATTAAATAATATAAATGTAATGCATGCACAAGTAAGAGAGAATGAATTGTTAAGAAAATTTTGGGAAATCGAAGAGCAAAATAGTTCAAGAAAGATATTAACACCAGAAGAAAAGAAGTGCGATCAGTTTTATACTGAAACAACAAAAAGAGGTAATGATGGCAGATACATTGTTCGGTTACCTTTTCGAAATGAAGATCCTGCTTGCAAGTATGAAGATTTATATAGTAAATATAGTAGTATAGCTAAAACAAGATTTCAATCACTAGAAAAAAAAAATCAAAGAACAAAAAGTTAAAAGGAATATATGCATTGAATAACAATGAAATAATAGTTCGAACAAATCAAATTAATAAAGACAAAGAAATAAAAAGAAGAGATTTTAATATACAAAATAATGAAAGATATACAATAACAAACGAAGAAGATAAGGGTTCAGAAATTAAATTAGATAATACAATGAAAATCCTGGGTCTTACCTGGAACCGCGATGAAGATATCTTCCAATATGCAGTTAATATTTCATTGATGTCCATAGCACCTGTAACTAAAAGAATAATTATTTCGGACATAGCACAATTGTTTGATCCACTAGGATGGTTAGCGCCTAGTGTGGTTTTAGCAAAAACATTCATCCAAAAATTATGGCTTGCAGGTGTTACTTGGGATGAAAATCTAAGCAGTGAATTATTAAAAGAGTGGAGTACTTACCGCAAGGACTTGTCACTACTTAGTAAAGTTCGCATACCTTGTTGGCTTGGCACAATAGCAAATGACAATGTTGAGCAGCATGGTTTCAGTGATGACTCCAAAACAGCTTATTCAGCTGTGATTTACTTGCGCTTTGTGGATAACAAAAGTAAAGTCCATATGTCGTTGTTACTTCCAAAAACCAGAGTAGCTCCAGTTAAACAAATTAGTATACCGCGCTTAGTTTATTAGTTGCTGCTGCTCCACAGCAGTTTTATTATCCAATCTTCTGACAGAAACTTCAGATTTACTTAAAATTTCTGAGGATAAAATCAAAGCTAGGAACGATTCCACGGCCATGTCTTGGCGTAATAGCCATCAAAGCAGATGGAAGACGTTTGTGGCCAATCGCACCTCACATATTCGTATATTAACCAACATGAAAGCCTCACAATGGTTTCATGTAAACACAAAAGACAATCCATCAGACTGCGGCTCACAAGGAGTTTTACCCAGAGCATTAATAAATAATACTTTATGGTTTACATGGCCTTATTTATTTTCTGCCTCTTTTCTAAGAAATAAAATTATAGTTTATGAGAGGCCAAATGATCTGAATATCGACTTGGAGGAATCACCAAAATCACACGATGCTGTAATCCCAGATCATTCCATATTCGAGCGATATTCTGCATTACAAAAATTAGTCAGAATCGTTGCTTTTTGCAGACGATTTTTAAAGCGTAACAAACTTACTCATCCTTATTTACAAAAAATAGAACTAGATGCAGCTTCAGAATGCTGATCAGAAAATATATATTAGATGATTACTTACAATTAAGAAATAAAGGTTATTTAGCATTCATATCAAGTACGTTAAATGCACTCTATCCGTACCTGGATGATAAGGACATAATCAAAGTTCGTTGCAGAATTGAGAAATTTTCATTAAGTTAATAAACCAAATATCCTGGTAATGATATATCACTCATGTAGTCACATTGCGCACTAAGTCCTCGACGGTAAAAAGACCGACCTCAAAATTATGTATTTTACCTGTATTAGACCAATGATATTTTTATTTTATTTTTTTATGTTATATTTTTTTAATTCACTTAAGTTAAGTTTTTTATATAAACCAATAGTTTACATAGTTTAGACTATTACATGTATAGTATAAGATCAAATATTGTTATAAATATAAATCAAATTGTTTTTTAGATATTTTAAGGCATATTATATTAACACTATACAGTTGTTGATATTTAAAAGAGTTCTTCAGTATTATAATTTTATAGAATATGTGTAGCAAACATACTGCAATAGTTCAAAATGTTTTAGTTCGTTAAGTTCAAAAAAAAAGAAAAGGACATTCCCTCAGTATTGCCCTTGGTGGGCGGCATGTTAACGATCTAAATCAATCAAATAGAAAATTATATGTAAGTACAAGAGATGTATGTTCGTCATAATAGATGTCGTTAGTTTTATTCTAGATCACGGTATCATGTACAAAAATGAATTTAGTTAAGAGTCTTCAAATCCAAATAAAAGCTCGTCTTGTTTTGTTTAGAGCTTCTGAGCCATAGATCAGTATACAGTTGTGGTTTCATTTGTTCCCAACCCTACTAGTATACACAAGTGACAAGACCTAAATCCAGTACCGGATATCCACATGGTGTTCGGTATTTAACAATTAGTCTATATAATTTATTATCTATTACGAATATTCTAATGTTTTATCTTATAAAGGATGGCATCCGGTCAAAGTAAAATGAAGTGGCAAAGAAAGAATAATTGAAAAACTTGATTTCTTATTGAAATCTTTCGCGTTTCAAACTGTCGTAAAAATATAAAGATACGGTTAACTGTATCAAATGAGTTTAATCATAATTACCTACATTATATGACTGGACAAATGTTTTATAATTGAAATCATTATAATTATTTGTTACACTTCCCTATGTAAAAGAAACAGAAAATATTAGTTAAATATTTCAAAACGTACATCTAAATATTAATACCATAAACTCTACTAGAATTCAAGGTAAGTATGCGCAAAAAAATTGCTTCGATGCATTTAATAACAAAAGTTATTCTGATAAAGAATATTTCACGATTATTTTGATAAATAATTTCCTATTTATGAAATACTAAAACTTTTCTCTTTAATATTATTTACTTTAAAAAGTATATTTTTCTACAAATACTTAACGTTGGAATTTCCTAAATCTTGTCACTCTTTTGGACTGGATGTAAATCAATATACCAGAATTTTTATACATTATAAAAAATCTAGAACCTGATTGCCGCCTCTATTATCAGGTGCAATTATAAATCTAAGCCTTTGATATTCTCAAACTAACACAAATAATGACACCAAAATGATCAAAAACAAGCAAAAGAATTATATAAGGTTTCATATTCATGACATGCTTAATGATTTTCCACGACATGTATGTGATACATGAAACATTTAATTTTATTTTGAAAATATAATCTTTTTAAAGTTGCATATAATAGTTATATTATTTGCAGCTTTGACAAAAAAGTATAAATAATACTTTTTTGTCCAAAACTATGAAAGTTTCATTTATTAAGTTAGTATAGACACATTATTTGAGTTTTACAGACTTTTAACAGTATTAATTTATGATTTGAAACATTTAATACTTCTGCTGCTCGCCATTTGACACGGACGTTGACATCAGAAGGCAATAATCTTAAGGAACGCAATCGCTTAATTGTTTTTGGTTAACTTAGTCCACTCTACTCTACCCACGTATATATACTCTAAAGCTTTTTTTATCTTTAAGATTCTAAAGACGTATCTTCTATATAAAAGTTAAGATATTTTTATCGCATCTTATTCTTACTTAAAATATTGAGATAATTTAAGAACTTTCTGTTAATTAATTAGATCAAAGTTTCACAATAATTTGAAATCTCATCTTTTAATAAATAAACTAGTTATTTTTAATTTCCTTTGTTTAGTATTGAATTTCTAAGAAAACTTGTTGCTTGTTGTAACGTGAAGTAGTTCTTATTATTATTTATAGAATGTCAAGTCTGCTCTACTAGATTTACATTAGTACATAGTACAGGCCTTAAAATGCAAAACATTCACGGAAAGTTTCGAAGTTTGTAAACTTTTTCATTTCCCAATATTTTATCTGTCTTAGTTAGATATTTAATTTGGGTTGTTTGCTGAAAGTTTTAAATTAACGTTTTGGTTGAACTGGTTGCAAAACTAGTATTCAAATTGAATTTAACATTTGCAATAACGTTAAAAGCATTAAATAGAGAATATATATTTAATCCTAATTTAATATATACACCACCCTAGTTAAATATATGCACCAACAGACTCTGAATTTCAACTCGCTGCGCTCGCGAAATCTCAGGTGCCATTTGCATATTGAGCGAAGCGAGCCCAGTGACTTCAATGTGATATCAGATTTTTGACGATTTTTAAAGAATAATTGTCGTTGAGGAACGACATGACATTTTTCAACAATTTTTTAAAAAACCATCACATAATGTGTTTTTTTTTTTATTACAAAATTTCATAATTTTCTGTCAAGTCGTTTTCGAGCCTAATCGTGACAAAGAATGTGAAAAAGACTCCAGTAGAGCGCTCTGCTCGCTTCGCTTAACAAAAGAAACAGATGATAAGAATAGAAGAAATGATCTATTAAAAATTTACCGATTCCCGTCTATGAGATGTTTAAAGCTAGGCATTGATTAATAAGAATCTATGGAGATTTGCAAAAACACATTTGAATATTTTATGAATTATGAGCTTTGATATTTAGTTGCTTTATCCTTCATAAAATGACAACTTCATATGTACCTAATGAGTTGAAGGTAAGACAAGATAAGTGAAAAGATTTATCAGACTATTTACTATTTTACGGTCAGCGACTTTGCGAATATCGAGAAGACATTATAAGAAATACCATAGATATACTTCAAAGGTTTCTATCTTAACTTCGGAGTTAAGAACAATGATTTTTCAAACATTTTACATTTTCTGACTAATATTTTAGTGATATTAGCAATCTAGGTATTTTTATAAAACCCTATAAATCAACTATCTTAAAAGTGTATAGAAATACTTTACCAATCATTAAATGGGATGATATCAAAGCGGGCGTTAGCTAGCTCCGAGTGACGAAAGCACCCATAGTGCTGAAAGTGTAACTCTGTATATATACGCGCAATATCGATTTTCTTATACAGGAGACCTTCTGGTATGAGTATGGTATTTTTAGAAAGCCCTTGGCCCATAGACCCAGAAAATGCATTTACACTTAGCAATATACCTACCGCCTCACCTCTACGGCCGTTTGAAAAATGAGACTAAAATTTAGTTTTTGGCTCCGCACCAGTATAAAATAACTTATTTTCACCTTTCCTAAAGGTCCTCGTCGAGACCTTTTCAACAAGCCCAAAAACGCCAAAATCCGACCACCGGTTGATGAGATATGACATTTTGAAAATTTTGACTGGCGCCTCCATCGATGATTACTTTGTCTGTTTGTGGGTATGTTCGTAGTTTCGACTGATTTTGTTCAAACTTTCAGGGATTAAAGTACATCAAAAACTAAGACTTTTTTGTTCTACGACATTTCGATTTGGCCGCCATGTTGGCCGTGGCCAGCCCTCGAAAGGCCAAAAATGGCCATTTTTCGTACAGGGACTGTGGCCAAACCAGTTGACGTACATTGACAAATTGGGCATCATTGGAAAGGTCTCAAGCTCATCTTTTGAATAATGTCCATTTTAATGGCAAAAACATTTGTTGGCGTGACATTTTTGGTCAAAAGGCAAAGAATGGCCAACTGGCCGGGGACAGATCGACCATTTTCTCGATAACGGCGCCAACGATTTTTTCGAAAATTTCCTCATTCGTAGCCCCAAATTAGAGCTAAAATTTGGTATATAGCATATATCTGGGAAAACTCGTTATTTCGAGATATGGCCGTGAGAAGTTCAAAAAATCATGAAAAATGACCAAAAATTGCCAAAAAATGACTTTTAAAGCCAGAATCGTACTCACAACACGGTTAAAATTCAATGCTAGTTGCACAGTGAATAAACTCACTAAAGCATTGCCGTCTGTAACAATAAAACAAAATTTACAGAAAAAAATCCGAATGCTGAAGAAAATCTGTTTTGAAGCAATGAGTTAAAAAAAATAAATGGAAAAAAAATCGGGCACCTTTGGGAACCGAACTCGAGGTCTCGTCTTGGTCATTACAACGCTCATCCTCTGAGCCAAAACACTCTCATTTTGTCAGAGGCAACTATTCCAAATAAATGAGTATATATTTCCATGAAAAATAATCGCACAGCATTTTGTTTCCAATCCTTTTACAAAACTATTGATATCAAAACAAAAACTTCTCAACGAAGTAAATACCGAGTGACGAAAGCGAATCCACTGACAAAACTCCTGATATGAATTTTGCGACGAAAAAAACCACGAACATTTTTATTCACAAACGTAAACAAACACAAAAAATGTGAATGTGTTCGGAATGTTGCCAAACAAACAAAAAAACAAACAAAAAAAAAATACAAACAAAAAATGTCAATGTGCTCGAAACGTTGCACAAATTGCATTTTTGTTTTTATTTTATTAGATTGATCAAAGAAAATTGGCAACCGGCTAATTTAATACAAGATGGATACGTATTTAACCAGCTTTTAACCAACATGGATTACCTCTGCGTTGCTGTTTTATCCTTAAAATATAGTATTTTTTGAAAGAGACGTTTTGATATAAAAAGTTTGAGCTAAAAATAACGAAATTTCATTGATGTCTTAAAAATTCTGAAAGCGTAGTATTACATTAGTAATATGTAATATTATTCTTTATTTAGATAATGCTGCAAGAAACTTCTTTTTAGTTTTAGTCTATTTGATTGGTGACCGCGACCCTACCCTCCTTGGGTGTAATATCGTATATAACTAGTTGTTATCCGCGTCTTCGCTACATGTCATATAGTTTTGTTTTATTGGAGTTATAGCTTTAGCCCATTTTTGTGTTTCCCAGTTAAAATTAAGGATATGCAGACATGTCCTAGTTACTATTTGATTGCTAGCACCTTTCTTTGTCCCCCTCTCCAAACCCAAATAATGTTGTATCTATTTTTATTTCATATTAAAATTTAAACGAAGTTTTAAGTTTTTTCTTGATAGTGAGAAAATTGTTCGTACTGAAATACATTCTGCATGATAAACTATTATAACATCACACCGTATTTTCTAAAAATTCGTTCAGTATTTTTGTTGTATTGTAAACCCTAAAATAAATTTTGAACCATGTTTTGATACCGCCTCATCCTCTACTTAGGTATTAATACGTTTGTAAAGATAATATATATTTCCCAATAAGCTAATATTCAGCTTGCCGATTTTTCCTTTAAAAAAGTTTCAGCTTTCATCTGAGGTAAAATGGAGAATAATTTGATAGTTGATAGTTTTTATTTTAAATTCTCTTTTAGACATAATTACTCATATTATTAATTTTTCTATATCCTGATACTTGGCGTAAGGTATTTATAATTCCACTTTCTAAAACATCAAATCCACACCTGCCATCTCATTTCCGCCCTATTTCTATACTTCCATGCCTTTCTAAGGTTGCCGAAACTATTGTTTATCACCAGACCTCCTCTCATTTCACTAAACACGATATTTTTAATACATACCAGGGTTTAGAGCTCGTCATAGTACGACAACTGCCCTACTTAAAGTTACCGAAGACATCCGCGAAGCCATGTCATATCATGCGATAATAAACATGTGACTGTATTAGTTCTCATTGATTTTAGTAATGCCTTCAATACTGTTGATCATGATCTTCTCCTCGCTCTTCTCTCCCGAATAAATATCTCAGACTCTGCCATACAATGGTTTTCTTCCTATCTTCGAGGGCGCAAGCAGTCTGTACGCTTTGGACAGAAACAATCTGACTGGTGTGAGATCACTACTGGCGTTCCTCAAGGCGGAATATTATCTCCCTTACTGTTTTCGACATTTATCAATTCTTACTACTTTCTTTATTCATTCACACTACCACCTTAATGCCGACGACTTGCAGCTATATCAACACACTACTGTCGCTAATTTTGATCAAACTATTTTCTCCATTAATTCTGACCTTAAGCGCATATCTTCGTGGGCCGATCAATTTGGCACATCTATAAACGCTTCTGAATAGGCGATTATAATTGGTAGCCGACAGCAACTAGCCAAAGTTAATGACCGTTCTTCTAATTTAAAACTTAACAATATTTTTATACCGTTTGGTAACCATGTAAAAAATCTTGGCCTAATGATGGATCGTTGTCTTGGCTGGAGCTGTCAAATAAAAGAAGTGTCTCGGAAATTTTATGCTAGTTTACATTCACTAATGCGCCTCAAACATATTGTTCCCGTTAAAACTAAAATACAGCTTGCCAACAGTTAACTGTTGCCGATAATTGATTACGGTAATGTTTGCTACGTGAATTTAAATGAAGATTTGGTCAACAAGCTTGATCGCGTGTTAAATACTAATATAATTAATAAGATTTATTTTCAACCTTCGTAAGTTTGACCACGTTTCGCGTTATCGCTTGCAATTAAACTGGCTATCGATTCGTGAACGTAGGTACATGAGAATTCTTTGCACCTTATACTCTATCCTTTACAATCCCTCTTATCCCAAATATCTTCTTAATAAATTCCACTTGTATGTATGTTAGTATTTATGTACGTTTATTTATGTATACAGTTTATATATGACATCTATTTATCGATTTTGCACTTAGCCTTCGTACGTATTTTCTTGCACGTTTTGGGTTGGCTGCTAGAAAATGCTTTAGCTTTAAGTCCACCCTTTAAGAATTTAAATAAATAAATAAATAAGTAAACATAGAAAAATTAATGTTTTAAAATTAGGTAGCACGTTTCAAAATTCTATTGACTCGATGACGCTTCTAGGAAAATCTGAGTCCCGAATTTACTGTTATATGTTTATACGGTTCAAAAAAATATACAGTAATAATGGTGTGGTGTGGATCTGGTGTTCTGCCTCGAGCAACGGCCTGCAAATTCTCTTCATCAGAATATAGTGATTGTGGACGGTCCACTCTGTATGCAGAGGATGTGGTAGCCACATGCCAGAGACACGAAGGCTAGGAATATAATTATCGACTTCATTGCTTTCAAAAAACAAATCATATACATATATATATATATATATATATCGTTCTGTATATTTCATTTGTTAATGAACTACTTTAGAAATATTAATTATGAATTAAACATGCTGATATCATAGGTTATTTAGATTTAACATATCGAATCTTTATGCAGGCGTCATATTCTTCCTTCTTGTTGAAAGTTGCTTGAAAGTTTGTGGTTCTAAAATATAGTTTCAAAAGTAGTTTATTTAAACACGTAATGGTTTTGTACCGTAGAAATAAAAATTTTAATTATTACACTACACTTTGATTACAAGCATTAAAATTATTGAAATTGATGTAATTTTGTAATTATGGTTTAATATTGCTCTGAATTTGTAATTCATAACTTATAACAAACAAACAAACCAAAACATGTCTATAAATCTGCAAAATTTATTACACTAAAACAATATCACATCACTACCATCCAAGAGTTCAGACGTTTAATGTAAATAATTCTAAATCGGCTGGTTGCCACCTAAAGATGAGTGTTTCATAAGGAGACCCTTGTGGAACACCCATAGAAGTGGAAGAATAGACATTCTTGATTCCTTTTAATTTTTACTTTATATTAATGACTTGTCCTTTTTCATCAAACGTCTATGTGACGTTGTACTTTTTACTAACTTAAGTAAACAGTACTTTGTCACGTGTCCTTCATTGATTTGAAGTTAATAATTTAGTCTTAAACACTAAGAAAACTAAATACATACAGTTAACACTTCCTAATGTAATAAGTAAAAATTTCAGCTCGCTCCAGTGGAACCCCTTTCTCTCAATATTCGCAGTTGAACTTGCGTTGGAATTAGAAAAGTTAGACAATTAATGAACTATAATAAGTCTCGACCTGTTTTTTATAGTTATGTTCATAGTTTTTTTATTATATGATGTAAAGTTAAAGGGCAGTGCTGTCGAAATTCTATATTTATTTTATAAAAAAGAGCTGTACGGGCTATTTATAACTTATGAGCTCTGAGGGATGTTTTTAAAGAAATAGGTATTGTAACAGTCGCTTTTTAATGCAATTTTAATAACAACAACATTAAAACAGTGACAGACATGCGATAAATATGAGAAATAAAAATAAACTCGTAACGTGAAAATTCCGTCCTCAGAAAGTTTATAAATCCTTCATGGGTTTGAGTGTACGCGTATATAATAAAGTTCCACAAGATATCTTAGACCTTCCTTTTCTTAGTTTTAAATCTAAAATCAAATGTGTATTATTAAATAAATCTTATTATAACATACAAGAGTTTTTAGTTGTTCCAAATTTGTGGAACTTAAGTTGTTGGCTCATTTGCAGAATTACAATGTACATCATCTAAGATTATTAAACTTCTTTTAAAATGAGCAAACGGTTGAGTTTCTGGGCGGCTCGTCTCAGCAGAGCAGTATTCCGAGCCGGTAATAGCTTACTCACGGACTGACTGCACTGAACTTTTTTATTGTAATAATTGACGCTTCAAAAGAGCGTGTAAATAAAATTTTGCAAACGATTAATTATAACAATGAATATTTTGAATAATTTGATTTTGTATATATTATTATTATTATTAAATATTAAAAGAAACTCAAGGTTTCTTTGAGTAAACTTATTAGGCCTTTTAAAAGATTTTATCATTTCGTATAATATACCAAAAGTAAAAAAAAATATAGCAAAATATAGACAATTACACAGGCACACAATAAAAAATCATGAACCAGAGGGAAGATCCCATCATGCTTAGGTTTTTGGGATCGCTGAAACCGAATATGACAATAAAAACTAATTTTAAATGCCCGTTTTCCCGCTAGCACCCCTTTACTACCTCTTAAGGTATGAAAATTGAAAATTTTGTATAAAATCAAGATAGATGTGTATTTCTACGTTTTTTAAATGATTACTAAAAATAAATTTAAGACCTCTATCATCCTTTAACACCCCTCACCAACCCTTACGGGGGCTGAAAATTTCAATTTTTATATAAAATCAAGATGGATGTGAATTTCTATGTTTTTCAAGATGCTGAGAGAAAAAATGATTATAAAGTATATGGTAACCTTATTGTATGCATATATTTGTTATTATGATGCTAAGACTGAATCATGTTTCTTGTCCTATTCTTAACAAGTTTTTTCATTTTTTGTTTTCTATTTAATTCTACTTATACTGTTATTTAAACGCTTAAAAGATGCTGAACCTAATTTTATGCCTCCGAAATAGAATTGTTACTATTTTCCTGACAATTAAGGAGACTAAAAGATGCTGAACCTAATTCAGTGCCTCCGACATAGAAGGGACTATTTTCCTGACAATTTATGAGACTACAGTAAGGAGCAAGGTGAAAGGTTTCATCAGGATCTTAAGACAATGGAACAGCGCTATCAGGGTAAATGGGATGTCAATATGTTAGCAGACTACCTTTGGAATTTAAAAAGAGATTTGCCAGAACAGAAAAGAACCAATAAAAGGAAACCACTTAGAAGAACTTTTGACAACAAGAGAGTTCGTTATCGTAGAAACAGGTAGACGCTGAATAGTGAAAGGCAAGGGGACTCACTTTAATTCAGCACGCCGGATAGTGAGAGGCAATGGGACTCACTTTAATCCAGCACCCCAAAAAGGAATAGAAATCTACTACGTCCACGCCGTTGTTCCTGGATTATGCTAAGAGTAGAATTAAATCATGAATATATATCAGATACTTCTGATCGATAAAGAATTTGAATTTCTAATATAAGAGCTTAGAGTAACCTCAAACTAGTTTGATAAACATGTCATTTCCTGTAAATCGTTAAAATTTCTTCATATATCTTGATTTTATACAAAATTGAAACTACCCCCCCCCCCCCCCCCCATATGCCCCAATATGCATACCTATTCTATAATACATTTGAACTTTCGTATTTCAGTTACTATAAACGTGCCAAGTTTCTATCCAAGCTGTTCTGCAACCGACCGGTGAAGCCAGGAAAACTTATCCAGCATTACATTGAACTAGCAATTGAGACCAATTAAGATACGTGTTGCTACATATAGCAACACGTATCTTAATTGGCTCGATCATGGTAGGATTGCACTCTGACAAAAGGTCGGCTTATCTATAATAGCTACGTTTCGTTCAGTGAACAAGAAACTGGATGCTAAAATTAATCACTTGTCTATATGTTGAAATTTACTAAAGATACACTTATGCACCATTAAGTTTTAATAAAAACATTAATAGGCATTTAAAACTCCAAATTTGATTCCTTTACCTGTCATTGCCCAGAATTTTCTTTAAGGCTTTTCGGAGTTCTGTTCCGATGTGGTCGTTCAATTCGACCACGAGCGCCCTGCCTTCCCTTTCGCTGCGATTCGCGTTTCCGCGTTGGTCTGCGTACACCGGAATTGCTATGATGGGAATCCCATGGCAGAGCGACTCCAGGGACGATAGGAGGCCGCCATGTGTTATAAATACTTTTATATTTGGATGTGCTACAAAAAAATGCTTCTGTAATTTCAGTATCATATACACAAATTTCATAATGCAATAAATACTAATTAATATGTTGTTGGTAACAATTCATGTTATATGTGTATTTTTTTAGCTAAACTAACTTTAGATTAAAAGTAATCACAGAAACTCACCTAATATGCTGGACTGTGGCATCCATGGTCGAACATGTACATTTTTGGGAAGACCATCAATTTACTCTTCAAATTTCCATAAAACCGTATAGGGCAATTGACTAAACGCCGTGATCAAGCCTTTCCTAGTCGTTTCTGGTAAATCTGCTGATTTTATCACAGATCCCATACTGAAGTACACCACGCCATTGGAAGAAGAATCAAGAAGATCTTGCAGATCTTATGTGAAAGTTTTCATGAGGGCAGAACAATGAGAGAAAATAATCAGATTGGAAACTTTAAAAAAATTGGTACATTCAGGGTTGTTGTATTAGATACTAAATAACCTTACTTATCCATCGTTGAAGTATGTGTTAAAAATTAAATATGATTAGAATATTGATTTAATTTCAATAATAATGTGGGTTTATTGAAACAGTCACATAACAAACAACCTAATAAACTGGCCAATATATACAGTGCGTAACGAAGTAATGCCTGATATTAAATTTAAAAATATCAAATACTGTTTTGCGGATAAGAATATCTAAATTTGAAAAAGATTTTCATATCTCACCATAAAACTGTCTTAATTCTAAAAAAAATTATTGACACAAAGACTGGGAAGAGAATTCTTTGAATGGATTATTGATCATCAAAATCCTTCTAAAAAACGAAGCTCGGTGTCATTATTTGTGTCTTTTTTGAACTGGAATTTTAATGGAAGCATATTTTTGTTTTGCTTTTATTATAAGTTATAAATCAAAATCACAAACCTTCGTTAAAGCTGGTATATTCTCATCAATATGATAGCCAGCTATATCCATGACATTAGGAGGCAGACTCATAGCTGGTGCGAATGAGGGATGCGAATTAACCAACAGTATCGAAATGTTGTGTAGTGCGTTTGTGTAAGGAGGTAGAACAACTCCACGGGCAGATGCTATAGAGGTGAAATGTGATTGGTACATCGCTTTGTTTGTAGTGTGGTCTAGTCTGAAAGTGTTTATTATTTAAAGATATCTTTATTTTTCTTGTATTATCCCTTTTTTATATCTTTCTTTCTTTACGTCTCTGGTTACTTCTTTTGAGCTCGCCTTCCCCATCTTAGCTCAATTTTATAGTAAATAATTTATACTCACAATGAAGCACCAGCCATCAACAAATACAACCCTGTATTAAGTAATCTCTGCCAAAAGTTCATGGGTATTGGGAAGTCGTTCATGAAAATTGGATGAGTGGGCACGGATCTAACTGCGTCAATTATATTCTCTAAATGGGTGTGCATCACCATTCCGCTGAGAAAGATCCAGGGAACTTGCTGGACGGCTGCGTACGAGGGCCAAACTGAAAGTTTTTAGAACTGGCCACTTAAAAGCATTATATTAAAAAAAATAGTTTAAATTTTGAAAATAGAACTCTTTACCAATATTATTGAGTGTACATTTCATTCATTTGTCATTTGTTTTACGATTTGGCGGCAAATTGAAAATTGTCTGTGCACGTCAGAATGAATTTAAGCCGAGAAAATTTTCGTGCAATGATTTTTTATGACTTTCGATGTCATTTAAGTCAACAAGAAAGTTATGATAGACTTCGATTGGCTTTTCACGATGAAGCCCCATCTCGTGCCACAGTTTACAACTGGTTTAATGAATTCAAACGTGTTCGAACTAATCTCACCGATGATTTGCGTGAGGGACGGCCTTCTACAGCGACGACTGAAGATAACATCAGTGTTGTGCGGCGTATGATAGAGACTGACAAAAGAGTGACCTATCCACAGATTCGGACAAGTCTAGGCATAGGTATGAGTCAAGTGCACAAAATCCTCCATGAACATTTAGCGGTCAGGAAGCTTTGTGCCCGCTGGATACCGCATAATTTGACCGAGGCTCAAAAACTCCGCCGTGTTGATTGGTGCCGAGAAATGATCCAAAAATTTAACGGAGGTGACTCAAATGCTGTGTTCGACATACTAACGGGTGACGAAAGCTGGATTTACTGTTATAATCCGAAAACCAAAAGACAGTCTGCTCAGTGGGTGTTTCTTTCCGAAGAGTTGCCAACTAAAGTGAAGAGAGGTCGAAGTGTTGGAAAAAAGATGGTGGCCTCGTTCTTCGGAAAGACAGGTCATTACGCGACAGTAGTCTAAGAGGATCAGAAAACGGTTAATGCAGAGTGGTATACTAACATACTAACAATTGTATGCCACTTGTCTTGGAAAAAGTTCGAGAGAAACGACCTCGCAGCAGGATCCTCCTTCATCACGACAATGCCTCGTCGCACACCGCCAGGCAAACGATCGACTATTTGGTGACCTCAGACGTGGAATTACTGGGTCACCCGCCGTATAGCCCCGACCTCGCACCCTGCGATTTTTATTTATTTCCGAAAATAAAAGAAAAACTTCGAGGAAAACGTTTTATAGACGCCGAAGAAGCAGTGGCTGCGTTTCAAAACGCCGTCGAAGAGACCCCTAAAGCCGAGTGGGCCAGGTGCTTTTCTCAATGGTTCCATCGAACGCAGCGATGTATTGATGTAAATGGACGCTATTTTGAAAAGTTACAATAAAACTAATAACTTGCTAGAATGCTTAGTTTTTGATTTTCTAAGAACTTTCAGTTTGACCCTCGTAGCTGAAATTTTGATTTTTATTTAATAAAAAATATGTCTCAGATAAGATGTGTTTGTTATTGTGCACGTACTTACCCAGCATCAGAGTCGGAGAAGAACCATTCTGACACGACAGCGTCAAAGTTTTGTTTTATTATTGCTTCTCTCACCGCCGGCGTCTCTATCGTAATACGGGATACGTTGCGAGCAAATGCTTTGAATAAGCTCAAACTTTGACTCGACTGATCAGCCATGTTCAATTCTGTAACGTACCGTGTAAAGGTACCAGACGAGAGTCCTGATGAAATGTAAATCCATACCGTATGTTGGCATATCGTTGCTGCCAATATTTGGGCTATATTTTCTGCGATTACGTTGACTATTTTTAAGATAAAGAACATATTAACTGGAACGATCTTGCAAGACTTTATGATATACGAGCTTTACAAGTCCTATAGTAACTATCATTGACGGTTACTCTCATCGTCTCGTGGCCGAAGGCCATGACATTCGTCATTGTAGTTATACCATGTTAACTATAAGATTTACATGTTAATGTTAAAGTTTTCCATCACTACACTACAGATCTACGGCGTATCCAGTGAAAGTTTAAATTTATTTTATATTAAAATCATTTATAAGCATATGCTTCTTGAATTTATTTAGTCCCATACGATTATATAAATTGTTGAGTAAAATATTATTAAGAATTTGTACATATGTATTACTGCCTGTACTTCGTAATTTTTTTACTTACTCGCTATTGATTTGAATATGTGGCTCACGTCGATATATTTAAGATTCTTCATTGGCTTCTCATCTGGGAATGTTGTAATCATTGTCACCTGGAAATCATTTATCGAGCAAATAATTAGCTGTTACGTGTGACTGCAGCATGGTGGACTATAAAAGTGTATTACATGAGAGCGAAGTAGCACTTGACACACATTATATGTATTTACCATATTTTTAAAGTTATTTTCCAATACAAGCTGTGAATGTTACGTTTTTTCCCTAAAAACGTATTAAGAAATTGTATATCTGATAGTAAAATGTGGAAACCAATTGAATTTATATATGCCTATGAGATAAGAAATGTTATATTATTGATATTACCTGGTGTCCGGCCTCCAGCAGCGGCCTGACAATTCCCTTCATCAGATGATTGTGACTCTTGGATGGTACATTCTGTATACACAGGATGTGATATCCACGAGTGCCAAAGACACCAAGGATAGGAATATAATAATAGACTTCATTGATCCTAATACAATATCCATATACAATAAAAGCATCACACATATATATGTACAAAGGTCAACCGACAATCCTTACATCGAATTGTGGTAATGTTGTTTCATAATTTATTTTAAACATTTAATTAATTGAATATGTATTTTGTTCAAATAATTATAGGATTGTATGACAACTATAAATTACGAAAACTTAATGTTTCAAGTTTACAAAATACTCACTATTAGTTAAATTTTAAATAAAAAAAACTTCATGTTTTAATTCGATGTTTTTTTTTAGTTTTAATGAGAATTTTATTTTAATTATGATAACGATATTTTAATTACGATGATTAAGACGATTGAGATTGAAGAAAATTTGTGTTTGTGTTAATTTTAAAATGACATCAATCTTTTATGTATTTTAGTTATAATAAAATATTTTAATTTGTTACTTAAACCTTATACAAACAAAACAAAACATGTCTACCAACCTGCAAAATTATTTACACTAAAACAACGTTACATCACTATCACAACCCGTTCGACAAACAAACAAACAAATATTGCTTTTCAAGACGTTCAATACGGGGGGTATTATAAATACGTATAGAATATCATCTGAAAAGCAGTCCAACTGGAGCTTAATACTAAAATCAATAAAAGAAATCTATACGAACTAATATAATCTCTAAAGACAACACTATAAATACCTATTTAGTATGAAATAATTGTTAAGATCACAATCTTGTGATTACTCATAATTTTTTGATTATAATATAGAAAGTTTAATTTGTAATCTAAATTCCTTGGTCATAAGAGCTATTTGTCTTTGTAACTTCAGGTCAGTGCTATCTGAACCGCGCTCAAACTCGATGTGAAATATGATTAAAGACTTTGTATCATTTCAAAATATTTCTCAATTCTTAATCACTTGTAACATGCTCTAAAATAGAATTTTAATTGTAATTAATAATTACACAGGCACACAAAAAAAAAAAAAAGTCATGAACCAGAGGGGAGACCCCATTATTCTTAGGTTTTTGGGATCGCTGAAACTGAATATGACAATAAAAACTAATTTTAAATGCCAGTTTTCCCGCTAGCACCCCCTTACTACCTCTTAAGGGGTGAAAATTGAAATTTTTGTATAAAATCAAGATAGATGTCTATTTCTACGTTTTTTGGGATGCTGAAACCGAAAATGATAATTAAAAATAAATTCATGACCACTATCACCCCCTACCACCCCTTACGGGGGGTGAAAATTTAAATTTTTCTATAAAGTCAAGATAGATGTGTATTTCTACGTTTTTTGGGATGCTGAAACCGAAAATGATAACTAAAAATAAATTCATGACCACTATCTCCCCCTACCATCCCTTAAAGGGGGTGAAAATTTCAATTTTTCTATAAAATCAAGACAGATGTATATTTCTACGTTTTTTGGGATGCTGAAACCGAAAATGATAACTAAAAATAAATTCATGACCACTATTACCCCCTTACCACCCCTTACAGGGGGTGAAAATTCAAATTTTTCTATAAAATCAAGATAGATGTGTATTTCTACATTTTTTAGGATGCTGGAACCGAAAATGATAACTAAAAATAAATTCATGACCACTATCTCCCCCTACCATCCCTTACAGGGGGTGAAAATTTAAATTTTTCTATAAAATCAAGATAGATGTGTATTTCTACATTTTTTAGGATGCTGGAACCGAAAATGATTACTAAAAATAAAATTTAAGACCTCTATCACCCATTAACACCCCTCACCAACCCTTAAGACTGAATCATGATTTTTGTCCTATTCTTCACAAGTTTTTTCACTTTTTGTTTTTTTTTTGCTTTCTATTTAATACTACTTATACTGTTATCCATCCGGCAGTGTTGTAAAACGCTTAAAATATGCTGAACCTAATTCTATGCCTCCGAAATAGAATTGTTACTATTTTCCTGAAAATTTAGGAGACTAAAATATGCTGAACCTAATTCTATGCCTCCAAAATAAAAGGGACTATTTTCCTGACAATTTAGGAGACTACAGTGAGGAACAAGATGCAAGGTTCCATCAGGATTAGAGTAGAATTAAATCATGAATATATATCAGATACTTCTGATCGATAAAGCATTTGAATTTCTAAATCGTAAATCGTTAAAATTTCTTCATACATCTTGATTTTATACAAAATTGAAACCCCCATTAGGGATGGTTAGGGGTGGTATTGAGTAAAAGAGGTATCAAATTCACTTTTGTTTGTCATTTTCGGTTCCAGCATCCTAAAAAACGTAGAAATACACATCTATCTTGATTTTATAGAAAAATTGAAATTTTCACCCCCTGTAAGGGATGGTAGGGGGAGATAGTGGTCATGAATTTATTTTTAGTTATCATTTTCGGTTTTAGCATCCCAAAAAACGTAGAAATACACATCTATCTTGACTTTATAGAAAAATTCAAATTTTCACCCCCCGTAAGGGGTGGTAGGGGGTGATAGTGGTCATGAATTTATTTTTAATTATCATTTTCGGTTTCAGCATCCCAAAAAACGTAGAAATAGACATCTATCTTGATTTTATACAAAAATTTCAATTTTCACCCCTTAAGAGGTAGTAAGGGGGTGCTAGCGGGAAAACTGGCATTTAAAATTAGTTTTTGTTGTCATATTCGGTTTCAGCGATCCCAAAAACCTAAGAACAATGGGGTCTCCCCTCTGGTTCATGACTTTTTTTTTGTGTGCCTGTGTTATTAATTAATTAATTTATGATTAATTTGTTTTTCAATTTTAATTCTCTATTTGTATACTTCATACTACAGCCATGGTCTTCCAATAGACTAAATTGAAATAAGGCACAGTGTAATTTTCTTCGAGATCATTTGTGTCTTCTTTACTCCAAGATCTTTGAAAGACTCCTTTTTCGCGAAAATATTACCGTCCATTGTATAGAGTGAGTTCTTCTTTGCTGTTGTTATTGAGAACAGCAATGTCTAACACAAATAAGATGCACTTTTATCGAGCAACGAAAAATATTTTTATTGTTATTACAATGAATCAATACAGATTAGTAATATTAATATAATAATTATAAATTATATTTTTTTCCAGTAAATGATAATTAATTTATGTAGATGATAATGATCATTAAAATTAAAATTAAACGAGTAGAGAACAAATATTTTTTGTTCATTGAGAGATCTTGTATTTGGATAATATAATAAAAACAAAATCAAAAATGTTGTTTTAATTCATTTGTTATGAAAAACCAATGAAATAACAGAATATGGGCAACAGGCTAATTTAATAAAAGATGGCTATACAGCTTAAAACCAACATGAATAACCTCTCCGTTGCTGTTTTATCTTTAAAATATAATATTTTTTTAAAGAGATGTTTTGATATAAAAAGTATTACTTTTGAGCTAAAAATAACGGAACTTCATTGATGCCTTAAAAAATTCTGAAAGCGTAGTATTTATTACATTAGTAATATTATTCTTTATTTAGATAATGTTGCAAGAAACTGCTCTTTAGTTTTAGGCTATTAGTATATTCTAAAGATAATATATATTTCCGAATAAGTAAACAGTTAAATAAATGTTTTAAAAATAGGTAGCAAGTTTCAAAATTCTACTGACTCGATGACGCTTCGAGGAAGGTCTGAGTCCCAAATTTACTATTATCTTATTTTAAGGCCATAAAGCCACACGTGACACATGTAGTGATTTCACTTATAAATACTATAATACTGTAGATACTTTATGTTTTTGTCTGAATAGTGGAAAAAAATGGGACAAATCATTCTGTTATAGTTAGTTTAAATATAGTAGTCATATTACTTAGGTAAATAAGCAATTATCAACAAGGTAAATGAATCAGTCATTTTAGTGAAATTTATCTTTCAAGATTCCTTCATTTTATTCATTTATTAATTTTCAGTAGGCTTCTACGTTATCGTATGCATGCGTTAGTGTGTGCGTGTGTGTGTGTGTGTGTGTGTGTGTGTTTATGTGTGTGTGTGTGTGTTTATGTGTGTGTGTGTGTGTGTGTGTGTTTGTAAGAGAGGGAGAGTGCTTTACTATATTATATATTTTTTACATGTAACAGCTCAAGGGGAAGTCATTTTACTTTATATGTTTATACGATTCTAAAAAATATATAATAATATTACCTGGTGTTCTGCCACGAGCAATGGCCTGAAAATTCTCTTAAGTATAGTGATCGTGGACGGTCCACTCTGTATGCTCGGGATGTGGTACATTCCAGAGACACCATATAGAAGATAAGAATATAATTCATTCCTTTCAAAAAAACAAATCATATACATATATAACGTTCTGTATATTTCATTTCTTCATGAACTACTTTAGAAATATTAATTATGAATTTAAAATGCTGATACCATAGGTCAATTAGATTTAAAATATAAACGAATCTTTATGCAGGCGTTATATTCTTTCATTCTTCTTTCTTGTTGAAAGTTGCTTGAAAGTTTGTGGGTCTAAAATATAGTTTCGAAAGTAGTTTATTTAAACAAGTAATGGTTTTGTATCGTAGAAAATAAAAAAAATAATAATTCCACACTACACTTTGATTTAAAGCATTAAAATTATTGAAATTGATGTAATTTTGTAATTATGGTTTAATATTGCCCTGAATTTGTAACTTATAACAAACTAACAAACCAAAACATGTCTATCAACCTGCAAAATTACTAACATTAAAACAATATCATATAACTATCATCAAAGAGTTCAGACGGTTAATGTAAATCGGCTGGTTGTCACCTAAAGATGGGTGTTTCACAAGGATGCGTTCTTGGCCCCTTTTAATTTTCATTTTATATTGATGACCTGCCCTTTTTCGTTGACGTTGTACTTTTTACTAATTTAAGTAAATAATACTCCGTCACGCAGCCTTCATTGGTTCAAAGTTAATAATTTAGTCTTAAATACGATGTTAAGTTATGGGGCAGTGCTGCCAAAATTAATTCGATATTTGTTTTACAAAAAAGAGCTGTGCGGCCTATTTAAAACTTATGAGGTCTGAGAGATGTTTTTAAAGAAATAGCTATTGTTACAGTCGCTTTTTAATGCATTTTTAATAACAACAACATTAAAACAGTGACAGACCCGCGATAAATGAAATAAATGAGAAATAAAAATAAACTCGTAACGCGTAAATTTCGTCTTCAGAGAGTTTATAAATTCTTCATGGGCTTGTGTGTATATATAATAAATAATAATAATAACGCATATATAATAAAGTTTCACAAGATATCTTAGACCTTCCTTTTCTTAGTTTTAAATCTAAAATCAAGTGTTTTATTAAATAAATCTTATTATAACATACAAGAGTTTTTAGTTCTTCAAAATTTGTGGAACTTAAGTTGTTGACTCATTTGCAGAATTGAAATTACAATGTACATCATCTAAGATTATTAAATTTCTTTTAAAATGAGCAAACGGTTCAGTTTTTGGGCGACTCTTCTCAGCAGAGCAGTATTCCGAGCCGGTTGTAGCTTACGATTCAAAAGAGCGTGTAAATAAAATTTTGCAAACTATTAATTAACAATGAATATTTTGAATAATTAGATTTTGGGTATATTATTATATAATTATTAAATGTTAAAAGAAACTCAAGGTTTCGCTGAGTAAACTTATTAGGCCTCTTAAAGGATTTTTTCATTTCGTATAATATAACAAAAGTAAAAAAATCATAGAAAAATATAGATAATCATTAAAGCAAACGCTTATTGATGTAGTTAGTATCCATAACTGATACCGCGTGCATGCATGCGTGCATGAGTCTCTAAAAAAGAAAACATAAACATATAAGCATATATAACTATATATCGCGACTTAATACTAAGCCCACCGACAATCCGAGATTGGGATTAACCTTAAAAGGCATCTTATAAAATAATTTCTTAGATCATTTTTATCACTGATAACTCAAAATACAAAGTAAGTATAACACAGCTATATATTATTTCATTTTTTTTTAAACTGCAGGCATAAACAGGGTTATTTTTATAAATAAATTTATCAGAAAATTTATGGTTCATTGGGTATTTAATTAAACTAGAGTTATGATTAAAGAAGTTCTATTATCCAATAATATTTACTTTTTCATTGATTTTTATAATTTATTTCTCCTTTCTATCTTTTTTTAATTATCACAAACTTGTAGAGTTATTAGAAATAATGTAGTTTTGAAAATTTCATTCGCCAATTAATGCTTCTTCTCTTTCTTTCCCTTCTTCTTCTTCTCTGTTTGTGTAAACAAACTGACTGCCTTTTTGATAAGACTAATAATAATATAAATAATTACTACAACAAAGGCTATCTGGTCCAGCATCCATAACTCGTACCACGCGTACTCATGAGTTTTCGAGCGGAGGTGGTATGCTCCTAAAAAGAAAAAATATTAAAATAGATTACATTTTTAAAACAAGCCCTCATCCACAAAAATATCCTTAATAATTCAAGTCAAACAAAATAATCAAATCGAAATTAGTTCTTCAAAAAGGGTCATACAGATGGATTCGTTAAACTTATAACAACAAAAGACCTAAATTAATAATCGATCTATAATCCGAGATTGAAACCAAGCGATCTATGATTAAATTCACAGTTAACACAATTCACAATCCACAATTGCACTGGGAAAGGTCTTTAATTCCCGATAATGTTTTGTTATTGTGACATTAATGATCTGTTTGATGTCAAATAAAAGTTTTGTAGTCAATGGATTTTAATTAGCTGCATTAAGAGTTAACTTACCTTTGCTCTCAATTGCTAGTTCAATGTAATGCTGGATAAGTTTTTCTGGCTTCACCGGTCGGTTGCGGAACAGCTTGGATAGAAACTTGGCACGTTTATAGTAACTGAAATACGAAAGTTCAAATGTATTATAAAATATGTATGTAGCAACACGTATCTTAATTGGCTCAATTCCACCGGTGACGCTGTTATGGCCAGTAGGGCTAACAGCAGACAAACAAAAAAAAAAAAAATTAAAAAAAAAATTAATTGGCTCGACTATGGTAGGATTGCACTCTGACAAAAGGTCGGCTTATCTATTATAGATACGTTTCGTTCAGTGAGCAAGAACCTGGATGCTAAATTTAATCACTTGTCTATATGTTGAAATTTACTGAACATACACTTAGGCACCATTAAGTTTTAATAAAAACATTAATAGGCATTTAAAACTCCAAATTTGATTCCTTTACCTGTCATTGCCCAGAATTTTCGTTAAGGCCTTTCGGAGTTCTGTTCCGATATGGTCGTTCAATTCGACCACGAGCGCTCTGCCTTCCCTTTCACTGCGCTTCGCGTTTCCGCGTTGGTCTCCGTACACCGGAATTGCTATGATGGGAATCCCATGATAGAGCGACTCCAGGGTCAATAGGAGGCCGCCGTGCGTTATAAATACTTTTATATTTGGATGTGCTACAAAAAAATGCTTCTGTAATTTCAGTATCATATACACAAATTTCATAATGCAATAAATACTAATTAATATGTTGTTGGTAACAATTCATGTTAAATGTGTATTTTTTAAGCTAAACTAACTTTAGATTAAAAGTAATCACATAAACTCACCTAATATGCTGGACTGTGGCATCCATGGTCGAACATGTACATTTTTGGGAAGACCATCAATTTTCTCTTCAAATTTCCATAAAACCGTATAGGGCAATTGACTAAACGCCGTGATCAAGCCTTTCCTAGTCGTTTCTGGTAAATCTGCTGATTTTATCACAGATACCATGCTGACGTACACCACGCCATTGGAAGAAAAATCAAGAAGATCTTGCAGTGGTGGTAGAACCTAGCTGTAGTTATTTGACTGCAGCTTGTATTGGGCTGGCTCGACCGGGGAAGAACCACCCCGTCTCACAGAAGACCGACGAGTAATAACCAAATTCATTTGGTTATGTTCCGTCGGTGAGTGAGAGAATCCGGAAGCCCAAACCCCCCCCCCCCCTCACGCCATGAAACATGAAAGCGATGCCGAAAAGAAAAATACCCCAGGAGGGTACCGGCTTTGATGAAGCTGGGGACCCCCTCCCCGAGCAAAATCAGGGAAATGATTCTCGGATTTTGCTCGGGCTGCCCCGCTTTATCTGGGGCGGGCAAAGTATCGCCTTTTGTGTTTTTCGAGGGCGAACGACGAGTCAACGCAGCGGCACCCCGACCCACTCTTAATGTGGACTTTTGCAACATCCGGGGATTTCATTCCAACTTGAACGCCGTCCACTATCATCTAGAGACGGCGCAGCCGGCCTTGTTGTTTCTGACGGAGACGCAGATATCTCAACCTAGCGATACAGC
The DNA here is from genome assembly GCA_918358865.1 of Melinaea marsaeus rileyi. Taxonomy (NCBI): domain Eukaryota; kingdom Metazoa; phylum Arthropoda; class Insecta; order Lepidoptera; family Nymphalidae; genus Melinaea; species Melinaea marsaeus. The sequence continues at coordinate 24,167,731 of OU911085.1, forward strand.
GTACCTGTCATACCCCGGGTATAAACTAGAACACCATTTTATACCACACGCCGTTGTATCTGTGTTCGTAAGGGAGGATATCTGCTACCGTCGCCTGCAGGTTTTTGAAGGTCGGGACCTGTCTGTACTCTGGCTGCGCGTGGACATGGACGACCATGTCAGAGTCTACACGTGCCTCTACAGGTCTCATAGTGGTAATGCAGAAACGGATCAACTCTTGGGCCATGTTCAGGCGAAGATTGACGATCTGCTTTCACAGACTCCCTCCGCCGAAGTCGTAGTCCTCGGTGACTTCAACTCGCACCATGCCGATTGGTTAGGGTCACGTGCCACCGACTACCCGGGGAGATCTGTGTTTGACTTTGCTCTGGCAAATGGTCTGTCCCAATTGGTCAAGACGCACACTCGTCTACCGGATGTGGAAAGCCATATGCCCTCTTTGTTGGATCTTCTGCTGACTACACATCCCGGAAAGTACCAGGTCACTGTCGAGGCTCCGTTAGGGTCCTCTGATCATTGTCTGGTACGGAGTGTAGTGCCCATTCAACGTTCGGGTCGCACAACACCTGCGACTCGACGCGTTTGGCACTACAAGTCAGCGGATTGGGATGGAATGCGGTCCTTCTTTGCATCCTACCCATGGGGGCCGATTTGTTTCCCTTCCGATGATCCTAGTGACTGCGCTGCGGCTGTAGCTGATGTGATACTACAGGGCATGGAACTATTTGTACCAAGCTCTGTGGTACCACTTGGTGGCAGATCGCGGCCTTGGTTTGAAGCGTCTGTCAGGGCTGCAGCAGCTGGCAAACGGCAGGCTTATCAAGCTTGGGCCAATGCGTTAGTCACTAAGGATCCGAACACTAACGTTCTGAAGAGGAAATATAAGCGTGCCTCCAGATTCTTCAAACGGCAAATCGCTAGAGCAAAGTTCAAGCATGTCGTCAAAATTGGGGATCAGCTGGCAAACTACCCGCCGGGCACGCGCAAATTTTGGGCGCTTTCAAAGGCCACTCTGCACAACTTTAGACAGTCGTCCCTACCGCCGTTGCACATAGGGAATGACTCTCTGGCCCACACGGCAAAAGAGAAAGCCGATCTCTTGGGCACTCTTTTCGCCTCCAACTCGACTTTGGACGACCAGGGAAAGACACCGCCTATCATCCCGCGGTGTCAGAGCTCAATGCCGGAAATAGTTTTTCGGCAGAAAACTATTAGGCAGTCTCTACTTTCCTTGGACGTTCATAAGTCGAGTGGGCCGGATGGCATTTCTCCATTGGTGCTACGAACGTGTGCCCCTGAGTTGACTCCAGTGCTAACGCGTCTATTTCGTTACTCCTACCTTAAAGGCGTAGTCCCGGTCTCATGGAAGCGTGCCCTTGTCCATCCGATCCCTAAAAAAGGTGATAGCTCGGACCCAGCTAACTACAGACCTATCGCCATTACCTCTCTGCTCTCCAAAGTAATGGAAGGCATTATCAATAAACAGCTCCTAACCTACCTCGAGGATCACCAGTTGGTCAATGACCGGCAATATGGCTTTCGCCATGGTCGATCGGCTGGTGATCTCCTGTTATATCTTACGCACCGTTGGGCAGCTGTTATTGAAAGCAAGGGAGAGGGTCTGGCAGTTAGTCTGGATATGGCGAAAGCCTTCGATCGTGTATGGCACAAGGGCCTTCTCTCGAAGCTACCTTCCAATGGGCTTCCCGAGAGTTTATGCAAGTGGATCACCAGCTTCCTCACTGGGCGGAGCATACAGGTCGTTCTCAACGGTTTTTGCTCGGACTCCAAGCCCGTGAACGCTGGTGTACCCCAAGGCTGCGTGCTATCCCCAACTCTGTTCCTCCTCCACATCAATGATATGTTGGATATCTCCAACATACATTGTTATGCGGATGACAGCACTGGGGATGCGGTATATTCCGGCCGTGCTGGTCTCTCTCGGGAAAACGTCGACGAGTGCCGAAAGAAACTTGTGTCTTCTATAGAGACTTCCTTGGGGATGGTCTCTGAGTGGGGTGAACTGAACCACGTTCAATTCAATCCCGAGAAGACGCAGGTTTGCGCGTTTACCACTAAGAAAACCCCATTTGTCGTATCACCGGTCTTCGAGAGCACTCCCCTCATTGCCTCGCCAAGTATCAGAATACTGGGTCTCGACATTTTGAGCGACTGTCGGTTTCGTGGTCATCTGGAGAGCAAGGCCAAATTGGCCTCGAAGAAATTGGGAGTGATCAATAGAGCGAGGCAGTACTTCAAACCTGGCCAAAGACTTGCGCTCTATAAGGCGCAGGTCCGGCCACACATGGAGTTTTCTCATCGCTGGTCCGGATCACCCCAATAACAGCTTCTACCATTTGACCGCGTACAACGGAGAGCCGTTCGGATTGTCGGGGACCCGGAGCTCTGCGAACGGCTGGACTCTTTGGCATTGCGTAGAGACGTGGCTTCATTGTGCGTCTTCTACCGCATTTACAACGGGGAGTGTTCCGAAGAACTATTCGATCTGATGCCTGCCGCCGAATTTCATCACCGCACAGCGCGCCATCGCCTCCAATACCATCCTTACCACCTGGATGCGTGGCGATCCTCCACTGTGCGGTTCTCAAGGACATTTTTTCCACGTTCCACTCGCTTGTGGAACGAACTCCCTTCGGCGGTATTTCCAGATCGGTACGACATGGGTATCTTCAAAAAAGGCGTTCATTCCTACCTATAAGGCCGGCAACACTCTTGTAAATCCTAGGATGTTGCAGGAGTTCATGGGCGGCGGTAATCACTTAACAACGGTGACCCGCCAGCTCGTTTGCCCTCCTCTTACATAAAAAAAAAAAAAAAAAAAAAAAGATCCTATGTGAAAGTTTTCATGAGGGCAGAACAATACGAGAAAATAATCAGATCGGAAACTTTTAAAAAAAAGGTAAATTCAGGGTTGTTGTATTAGAGCAATAAACTAAATAACCTTACTTATTGAACTATGTGTTAAAAATAAAATATGATTAGAATATTGATTTAATTTCAATAATAATGTGGGTTTATTGAAACAGTCACATAAGAAACAACATAATAAACTGGCCAATATATACAGTGTGTAACGAAGTAACGCCTGATATTAAATTTAGAAATATCAAATACAGTTTTGCAGACAAGAATATCTAAATTTGAAAAAGATTTTCATATCTCACCATAAAACTGTCTTCATTCTAAAAAAAATTATTGACACAAAGACTGGGAAAAGAATTCTTTGAATGGATTATTGATCATCGAAAACAATTTTTCTGAAAACAAACACTGAGCTTCGTTTTCTGTCTATTTTGAACTGGAATTTTAATGGAAGCATATTTTTGTTTCGCTTTTATTATAAGTTATAAATCAAAATCACATACCTTAGGTAAAGTTATATAGTATATTCTCATCAATATGATAGTCACCTATATCCACGACATTGGGCGGCAGGCTCATAGCTGGTGCGAATGATGGATGTGAATTAACCAACAGTATCGAAATGTTGTGTAATACGTTTGTGAAAGGAGGTAGAACAACTCCACGGGCAGATGCTATAGAGTATATAATGTGGTCTAGTCTGAAAGTGTTTATTATATAATGTTATTTTTATTTTCGTTGTATTTCCCTTCTTTATTTCTTTCTAAAGAAACCAGAGACGTAAACGTCTCTGATTTCTTCTTTTGTGCTCGCCTATCTATCTCTATCTTAGCTCAATTTTGTAGTAAATAATTTATACTCACAATGAAGCACCAGCCACCAACAAATACAACCCTCTATTAAGTAATCTCTGCCAAAAGTTCATGGGTATTGGGAAGTCGTTCATGAAAATTGGATGAGTAGGCACGGATCTAACTGCGTCAATTATATTCTCTAAATGATTGTGCATTACCATTCCGCTGAGAAAGATCCAGGGAACTTGCTGAACGGCTGCGTAGCTGAAATTTTGATTTTTATTTAATAAGAAATATGACTCAGATTGTATTGTATTGTATTGTGTTTGTGATTGTGCACGTACTTACCCAGCGTCAGAGTCAGAGAAGAACCATTCTGACACGACAGCGTCAAAGTTTTGTTTTATTATTGCTTCTCTCACCGCCGGCATCTCTATCGTAATACGGGATATGTTGCGAGCAAATGCTTGAATTAAGCTTTAACTCTGACTCGACTGATCAGCCATGTTCAATTCTGTAACAGGTACGAGACGAGATGAAATGTAAATCATTACCGTATGTTGGCATATCGTTGCTGCCAAGGGGCTATATTTTTTTGCGATTACGTTCTATTTTTAAGGTAAAGAACATATAACTGGAACGATCATGCAAAACTATGTGATATGCGTGCATCTACAAGTCCTATAGTAACTATCATTGACGGTTACTCTCGTGGTCGAAGGCCGTGACATTCGTTATATCATATTAGTTATAACATGTAAGAAAGCTTTCCATCACTACACTACAGATCCACAGCATGTCCAGTGAAAGTTGAATTTATTTTATATCAAAATCATTTATAAGTATATTTATACGTGTTATACATAATTATAAATTCAATATATCTTGTATTTATTTCGTGCCTTACGATTATATGAATAAAGTAATGTTAACAATTTATGCATATAAACTACTACGTGTATTTTGTAACTTCTAACTTACTCGGTTTTAATTTGAAAATGTAACTCACGTCGATATATTTAAGATTCTTCATTGGCTTCTCATCTGGGAATGTTGTAACCATTGTCACCTGGAAGTCATTTATCGTATAATTAATTATCTGTTACCTGCGACTGCAGTATGGTGGACTATAAAAGAGTGAAGTAGCACTTGACACGCATTATATGTATTTACCATATTTTTAAAGTTATTTCCAATACAAGCTATGAATGTTACGTTTTTTCGCTAGAAACGTATTAAAAATTGTATATCTGTAAATGTTATATTATTAATATTAACTGGTGTCCGGCCTCCAGCAGCGGTCTGACAATGCCCATTGCCATTCTGTATGCACAGGATGTGATATCCACATGCCACAGACACCAAGGATAGGAATATAATAATAGACTTCATTGATTCTAAAACAATATCCATATACAATTAAAGCGTCACAAATATTTATGTACAAAAGACAGCCGAAAGTCCATCGAATTGTGGTAATGTTGTCTCATAACTTATTTTAAACATTTAATTAGTTTAATATATATTTTGTGCAATTATGATAGGATTTTATGACAAGTATAAATTACGAAACCTCATATTTCAAGTTAACTAAATGCTCACACTAAAAGTTACATTTTAAATTAAAAAGCCTTCATGTTTTAATTCTATTTTCTTAGAAAAAATATCAAGAATTTTTAATTTTACAAGATTTATTTCGATAGAATATAGAAATTAGAATTTTATTTTAATTATCATAACGATATTTTTGTTACGGTGATTAAGACGACTGAGGTTGACGAAAATTTTTGTTTTATTTTAAATTTAAAATATCATCAATCTTATATGTATTTTAGTTATAATACAATATTTGTAACTTAAACCTCACACAAACAAAACAAAACATGTCCAACCAACCTGCAAAATTATTTACACTAAAACAACGTCACATCACTATCACAACCCGCTCGACAAACAAACAAACAAATATTGCTTTTCAAGACGTTCAATACGGTGTGTATTAGTATATACGTATAGAATATCAACTGAAAAGTAGTTCAACTCAAGCTTAATACTAAAATTCATAAAAGAAATCTATACAAAGTAATATAATCCCTAAACACAATACTATAAATACCTATTTAGTATAATATAATTGTTAATATCACAACCTTGTGATTGCACATAATTTTTTTATTATAATATAGAAAGTTTAATTTGTAATCTAAATTCCTTGGTGATGAGAGCTATTTGTCTTTGTAACTTCAGCTCAGTGCTATCTGAACCGCGCTCAAACTCGAAGTGAAATATGATTAAAGACTTTGTATCATTTCAAAATATTTCTCAATTCTTAATCACTTGTAACAAGCTCTAAAATAGAATTTTAAATGTAATGATTAATTAATTAATTAATTTTAAATTTATGATTAATATGTTTCTCAATTTTAATTCTCTATTTGTATACTTCATACTACAGCTATGGTCTTCCAATAGACTAAATTGAATTAAGGCACAGTGTAATTTTCTTCGAGAACATTTGTGTCTTCTTTACTCTAAAAGCTTTGAATTTCCGAATAATTAAAATAAATAATGTAGAACTATATAGCAAGTTTCAAAATTTTTATGACTAGATGACGCATCTAGGAAGATCTGAGTCCGATATTAACTATTATCTTATTTTAAAGCAATAAAGCCACAGGTGACCATGTACTGAAATGTAGATATTTCACGCTTTTGTCTGAATAGTGGAAAAAAATCAGACATAGTAGACATATTACTTAGGTGAATAAGCAATTATCACTATAATATGTATTATTGCGATGTATCAACTAGGTAAATGAATCAAAGTCATTTTTATTAAATTTATCTTTCAAGATTCTTTCGTTTCATTAATTCATTCATTTTCAGTAGGTTTCTACGATATCGTATGCGTGCGCTGGTTGTGTGTGGGAGAGAGTGCCTTACTGTATTATATACTTTTTTAAACGTCGCAGCTCAAGAAGAAGTTATTGTAATTTATATGTGTGAAGACTTTTGGACGGTCCATTTTGTTTGCAGAAAATATGGAAGCCACATGCCAAAGACATCAAGGATAGGAATATAATTATCGACTTCATCGCTGAAAAAATCAATTCATATACATATATAACGTTCTATATATTTCAATTGTACATGAACGACTTTAAAAATATTAATTATGAATTAAAAATTTTGATAGCATAGCCAGTTAGATTTAAAATATAAACAAATCTTTATGTAGGTGTCGTTTTATTTTTTAGTCTGTTTAGAAAAACACGTTATGTGGTTCTAAAGTAGTTTATTTTAACAAATAAAGTTAATTTTAATAATTATATATGGTCTACACTTTGATTACAAGCATAAAAATTATTAAGATTGATGTAATTTTTTTATTATGGTTTAATATTAATCTTAGCTGAATTTGTAACTCGTAACTTATGGTAAAACAAACAAACAAGCCAAAACTTGTCTATCAACCTGTAAAATTATTTACACTAAAACAATATCACATCACTATCATCAAAGAGTTCAGACGGTTAATGTAAATAATTCTAAATCGGCTGGTTGTCACCTAAAGATGGGTGTTCCACAAGGGTCTATTCTTCATCCCTTTTAATTTTTACTTTATATTAATGACTTGCCCTTTTTCGTTGACGTTGTACTTTTTACTAACTTAAATAGTACTCTGTCACGTAGCCTCCATTGATTCGAAGTTAATAATTTAGTCTTAAATACGATGTTAAGTTATGGGGCAGTACTGCCAAAATTAGTTCTATATTTGTTTTACAAAAAAGAGCTGTGCGGGCTATTTATAACCTATAAACTCTGAGAGATATGTTCTTAAAGAAATAGGTATTGTTACAGTCGCTTTTTAATACATTTTTAATAACATATTATTTAATATATGAATATGATAAATATGAGAAATAAAAATAAATTCCTTACCCGAAAATTTCGTCTTCAAAAACTTAATAAATCCTTGGCTTGATTGGACGCATATATAATAAAGTTTCAAAAGATATCTTAGACCTTCCTTATCTTAGTTTTAAATCTAAAATCGACAGTGTATTATTAAATAAATCTTATTATACGAGTAACATAGAGTTTCGAGAGGTTCGAAATTTATGAAACTTAAGTTGTTGATTCATTTGCAGGATTGATATTATAATGTACATCATCTAAGATTGTTAAATTTCTTTTAAAAAGAGCAACTATTGCGATTCTGGCCGGCTCTTCTCAGCAGAGCAGCATTCCGAGCGCGTGGTAGCTTAGTCACGGACTAAATACACTGAAATTGTTTATTATAATAATAGACGATTCAAAAGTGGTAGTAAATGCCTACTTGAATAAAGATATTTTGAATTTTGAATTTGAGTTTGAGAATGTCCACAGTAATTTTATCCCTGAGGATCACAGGTCGTACCTATGCAATAAAATATATGGTATGTTGAGATTTTAACCTTGAGATAAATTATCTTCTTATTTAAATTCTTGTCTAACTTATGATCTTAATTCGTAACTCATAAAAACTATTTTAATCTGATTAATATTTTTTTTATTAATTAATATACAGTATTTTTTTTACTTCCAATATATAAATCTACTTTTTATTTACCCCACGCAAAAAAATTGGTGTAAACGATTAATTAATAATGAATATTTTATTTTGTAAACTTTTTAGACCTCTTAAGAAATTTGATCATTTCGTATAATATAACAAAAGTTTAAAAAACCCTAGAAAAACATAGATAATAAAAGCAAACGCTTATTGGTGTAGCATCCATAAGTGATACCGCGTGCAGTTATGAATCGTTTAAAAGAAAACATAAACATATACAGGGTGTTTTGTAGACGGTCCGACAAACCAAGTGAGCGTGTTCAGGTACCTATTTAGAGAATACAAGTTGGCCAAAAAATATCCCTGACCTCCTATTTTTTTTTAAAGATTTTTTTGTAAATTTTTCGATTTTCACCGAAATTGTACCTAATCACTTAAATAACATTTTTAAAATCCATTTTAGACCGGATGTTTTCATATAATTTTAGTCTCAAATGCATGCTTAAGCCACGAAAAGCTAAATTAGATACAATCTGAACTATATAACTAATGTAGAACTTATAAAGTGAAAAAATAAGTTTAAGCTTGACATCTAAGTTTCGTAGTGTTGTAAAAAATGTAATACATTTTTAGGATATGAAATTTCAAAAAAAACAGGCAACTTTATTGTAAAAAAACATTTAGCATTATTGTTCTGTGTATAACACAGCTTTATATTATTATTTTTTTTAACTGCAGTCATAAAAAGGGCTAAATATTTTTATTTTTTATTAAATTTTATAAAATTTATTTAATTAAACTAGAGTTATTATTAAGGTTTTATTTTCTAAAAATATTTAAATTTGCATTGATTTCTATATTTTCTGTCTAATTTCTATTTTCTTTTAATTATTACAAAACTTGTAAAGTTATTAGAAAAAAATTGGTTTTGAAAGATACACGCGCCAATTAATGCTTCTTCTCTTTTTTTCCCTCCTTCTTCTTCTCTGTTTGTGTAAACAAACTGACTGCCTTTTTGATAAGACTAATAATAATATAAACAATTACTAAAACAAAGGCTATTTGGTCCAGCATCCATAACTCATACCACGCGTAGTCATGAGTCTTCGAGCGGAGGTGGTATGCTCCTAAAAAGAAAAAAAAAATTACCTATTTAAAACGAAGTCCTCCTCTACTTAGATAGAATTATCTTAAATAATTTAAGTAAAACATAAGAATTAGTTCTTCAAACACATTCATACAGATAGATTAAACTTTTATTAGCAAAAGACCAAAATTAATAATCGATCTATAATCGGAGATTGAAACAAAGCGATCTATGATTCAATCCAGAGTTCACTTACTGGGAACGATTGTTAATTCCCCATTATGTTTTGTTATTATGACATAAATGATCTGTTTTATGTCAAATAAAAGTATTGTAGTCAATGGCTTTTAATTAGTTGCATTAAGAGTTAACTTACCTTTGCTCTCAATTGCTAGTTCAATGTAATGTTGGATAAGTTTTCCTAGCTTCACCGGTCGGTTGCGAAATAGCTTAGATAGAAACTTGGCACGCTTATAGTAACTGAAATAAAAAAAATACAGGAATACGTAGGTTAAAAGCAACTTGTGTTTTATATGGCTCGACTGTGGTAGTATCACACTATGACAGAAAGTTGGATTATCTATTATAGATACGTTTCGTTCGCTGAGTAACAAAGTTGGATGCTAAGTTCAATCATTTGTCTATGTGTAGAAGTTTAGTGACGATACACTTAAGCACCATAAAGTTTTAATATAAAAACTTTAATAGGCATTTAAAGCTCAAAATTCGATTCCTATACCTGTCATTGCCCAGTATTTTCATTAAGGCTTTTCGGAGTTCTGCTCCGATGTGGTCGTTCAATTCGACCACGAGCGCCCTGCCTTCCCTTTCACTGCGCTTCGCGTTTCCGTGCTGGTCTCCGAACACCGGAATCGCTATGATAGGAACTCCATGGTAAAGGGACTCCAGGGTCGATAAGAGGCCGCCGTGCGTTATAAATACTTTTGTATTGGGATGGGCTAAAAATAAATACTTCTAATAGTACAGTATCGTAAATACAAATATCATAATGCAATAAATACTAATTAATATATTGATAGTAACAATTCATGTTATATATGTGTTAGTATTTTTTAGCTAATTACAGAAACTCACCTAATATGCTGGACTGTGGCATCCATGGTCGAACATGTACATTTTTGGGAAGACCTTCAATTTTCTCTTCAAATTTCCATAAAACCGTATAGGGAAATTGACTAAACGCTTTAATCAAGCCTTTCCTAGTCGTTTCTGGTAAATCCGCTGATTTTAGCACAGATCCCATGCTGAAGTACACCACGCCATTGGAAGAAGAATCAAGAAGATCTTGCAGATCCTATGTGAAAGTTTTCATGAGAGCAGAACAATGATAGAAATTAATCAAATTGGAAGCTTTAAAAAAAATTGGTACATTCAGGGTTGTTGTACTGGAGCAATAAACTAAATAACTTTACTTATCCACTGTTGAACTATGTGTTAAAAATAAAATATGATTAGAATATTGATTTAACTTCATCAACTGTAAAGAGTAATTGAATAATGTGGGTTTACTAAAACAGTCACACACATAAAAATAAAAACAATGCGTAACGAAATAGTGCATGACGTTAAATTCAGAAATACCAAACACAATTTTCAGATAAGTTTTTGTAAAATTGAAAAAGGTTTTCATATCTTACTACAAAACTGTGTCTTCATTCTAAAAAAAAAAATAATTGACACAAAGACTGGGAAGAGAATTCTTTGAATGGATTATTGATCATCGAAAACAATTTTTTTCCATCGAAATCCTTCTGAAAACGAATCTCAGTGTCATTGCTTTGTGACTAGTTTGAAATGGAATTTTAATGGAAGCATATTTTAGTTTTATCATAATGTTTTACTTTTATTATAAGTTATAAATCAAAATCACAAACCTTGGGTAAAGCTGGTATATCCTCATGAATATGATAGCCACCTATATCTACGACATTCGGAGGCAGACTCATAGCTGGTGCGAATGATGGGTGCGAATTAACCAATAGTATCGAAATGTTGTGTAACGCGTTTGTGAAAGGAGGTAGAACAACTCCACGGGCAGATGCAATAGAGGTGAAATGTAATTCGTACATCGCTTTGTTTGTAATGTGGTCTAGTCTGAAAGTGTTTATTATTTAAAGTTATCTTTATTTTTCTTGTATTATCCCTTCTTTATTTCTTTCTTTCTTTACGTCTCTGGTTTCTTCCTTTGAGCTCTACTTCTAATATACTCACAGTATAATTTATACTCACAGTGAAGCACCAGTCATCAACAGATATGACCCTGTATTAAATAATCTCTGCCAAAAGTTCATGGGCACTGGGAAGTCGATCATGAAAATTGGATGAGTGGGCACGGATCTAACTGCGTCAATTATATTCTCTAAATGACTGTTCATCACCATCCCGCTGAGAAAGATCCAGGGAACTTGCTGGACGGCTGCGTAGCTGATATTTAGATTTTAATTTAATATAAATATCTCAGATAAAATGTGTTCGTTATTGTGCACATACTTACCCAGCGTCAGAGTCAGAGTAGAACCATTCTGATACGACAGCGTCAAAGTTTTGTTTTATTATTGCTTCTCTCACCGCCGGCGTCTCTATCGTAATACGGGATACGTTGCGAGCAAATGATTTGATTAAGGTCATAGTCTCACTCGACTGATCAGCCATGTTCAATTCTGTAAAAGGTACGAGACGAGATTTTTGATGAAATGTAAATCATTACCGTATGTTGGCATATCGTTGCTGGCAAGGGGCTATATTTTTTGCGATTACGTTGACAATTTTTAAGATAAAGAAGATATTAACTGGAACGATCAAGACTATGTGATATGCGTGCTTCTACAAGTCCTATAGTAACTATCATTGACGGTTACTCTCATCGTCTCTTGGCCGAAGGCCGTGATATTCGTCATGGTAGTTATACCATGTTAACTAAAACATGTAAGTAAGTTTTCCATCACTAAACTACAGATCTACGGCGTGTCCAGTGAAAGTTTAAATTTATTTTATATTAAAATCATTTATAAGCACGTGCTTCTTGAATTTATTTAGTCCCATACGATTATATAAATCGTTGAGTAAAATATTATTAAGAATTTGTGCATATGTATTACTGCCTTCGTAATTTTTTACTTACTCCCCACTATTGATTTGAATATGTGGCTCACGTCGATATATTTAAGATTCTTCATTGGCTTCTCATCTGGGAATGTTGTAATCATTGTCACCTGGAAATCATTTATCGAGCAAATAATTAGCTGTTACGTGTGACTGCAGCATGGTGGACTATAAAAGTGTATTACATGAGAGCGAAGTAGCACTTGACACGCATTATATGTATTTACCATATTTTTAAAGTTATTTTCCAATACGAGCTGTGAATGTTACGTTTTTTCCCTAAAAACGTATTAAGAAATTGTAAATCTGATAGTAACATGTGGAAGCCAATTGAATTTATATGTGCCTATGAGATAAGAAATGTTATATTATTGATATTACCTGGTGTCCGGCCTCCAGCAGCGGCCTGACAATGCCCATCATCAGATGATAGTGACTCTTGGTTGGTACATTCTGTATACACAGGATGTGATATCCACATGCCAGAGACACCAAGGATAGGAATGTAATAATAGACTTCATTGATTCTAAAACAATATCCATATACAATAAAAGCATCACACATATTTATGTACAAAAGTCAACCGAAAGTCCTCACATCGAATTGTGGTAAAGTTGTTCAATACGTTCAACACACACCTGTATAAAATATCAACTGAAAAGTAGTCCAACCGGAGCTTAATACTAAAATCAATAAAATAAATCTATACAAAGTAATATAATCTCTAAAGTTAATACTATAAATACCTATTTAGTATAAAAAAATGTTAAGATCAGAATCTTGTGATTGCACGTATTTTTTTTATTATAATATAGAAGGTGTAACTTGTAATCTAAATTCCTTGGTGATAAGAGCTATTTGTCTTTGTAACTTCAGTTCAGTGCTATCTGAACCGCGCTCAAACTCGATGTGAAATATGATTAAAGACTATCATATCATATATCATTTCAAAATATTTCTCAATTCTGAATCATTTGTAACAAGCTCTAAAATAGAATTATAATTGTATTAATTAATAATTAATTTTAAGTAAATAATTAAATTATTTCTCAATTTTAATTCCCTATTTGTATATACTTTATACAGCCATGGTCTTCCAATAGACAAAATTGAACGCACAGTGTAATTTTCTTCAAGGTCTTTTGTGTCTTCTTTACTCTAAGATCTTTGAAAAAGTCCTTTTTCGCAAAAATGTTACCGTCCATGGTAAAGAGTGAGTTCTTCTTTGCTGTTGCTATTAGGAATAGCAATGTCTAACACAAAGAGGATGCACTTTTATCGAGCAATGATAAAAAAAAATCGCTTCACTGATAAAAGAAGTAAATTATCGATGACTAATATTGATATCTGGCGATAATTATTAATTATTCTCATCTATTTATAATACATTTAGCTTATTTTAATCGTATTGGTACATTTATTTGTATTGTTATCACAATGATTCAAAACAGATTAATATAATAATTGGAAATTAATGGTTTTCTAGTATATAGTAAGTAATTTGTGTAATCATTAAAAATAGATAAGTAATATTAATCGACATAGAAAATATGATTATAATGCAATATTTATTAAGGAGTTGTTTAGGATACAAAAAGTATTACTATTGAGCTTAAAACAACGGAATTTCATTAGTATCTCAGTGAACCTGAAAGCGTAGTGTTACACTAGTAATATGTAATATTACAATTATCTTTTCATCACTTGATATCTTATTTCTTTATTTCAATCATGTTGCAAGAAACTGCTATTTAGTTTTATCCCACTCTGCTCCGCTCCGGTTTTCAGATAAAGGCTGTAATAGTTTTTGTGTGATCTTATAACTTTCCTCAATAAATGAATATTTTTTTTCTAATTAACTGGTAGTTACATAATTTAGTATATCCCAGTAAGAAAAAAATACTAAATTTAGTTTTTGTCTTCCTTGAATATTAGTGAACTATCCTCTGTAATATCTTCAGCATGTGCCCGACATTATAACAGATTTCCTGAAAATGTCATAGTTATGCTTTATACACAAAATAACAAATTGGTAAAAAATACGAAAGAATATTTTGCGTAGAGTTCTTACTTAACTAAACTGCAATAATTTGTAAGTTCTGAAAAAAAAATATAATTAAAATATTTACCATATTTTTTTTTATTTATCTTTTGAATCAATAAATACAATATTATTTTTAATCACAAATAAACTATATCTTATATGACGTAATAAATATCTGACTGTATGGTTTTATCAAACCACGCTTATTAGGTATGATTTGCAATTTTTTTGCAAATACACCGTACACTATCACCAACTGAAGTTTTATTGATTTTGACCGAAATGCCATCTAAATTGCTAACTCTTTCACGTGATTTCTTTCATATAAATGTTGTTCCGATAATAATAAACATAACAAACAAAAGTCTACTAAGCGGTTTGTACCGTTTTCTAAAAATATACACATAGCGAAAGCATAGAAAATGCATTAGATGAAATAATATTATGAAGGTTAAGTAGTAATTAATCAAAAATCTTTTTAAACCACCGCGTATGAGAAATTGTAATTCTTTTTCTGTTAATATGGACAAAACCGACAGATATAAAATTTTTGGAAAGGCTTTGATAAAAAAACAAGAAATTAAATTACAAGATAAAAAAATTATTTTGGAAATAAACACAAACTAACTTAATCGTAATATTTGTTAGCAATTTTTTTAATGCACTGATTTTCCTTCTTGTATACCCTCATAAATAACAAGAACTATGAAGGTTTCGTGGTAGTGTTGGTTTTATCACTAATCCCACGATGTTGTCCCATAATGCCTCAACTGACACCATTTCGTTCCGTAATATTTGGAAATAATTACAAATATTACTGTTATTATACATACAAATAAGTATATCTCACACAAATTTGCACCGAAATTAATGCTTCTTCACTTTCTTTTCCTTCTCTTGCTTCTCTTTCTGTGTAAACAAACTGACTGTTTTTTTTAATAAGGCTAATAATAATATAAATAATCACTAAAACAAAGACTATCTGATCCAGCATCCACAACTCATACCACGCGTATTGATGAGTTTTCGAGCGGAGGTGGTGTGCTCCTGAAAAGAAATAAAAAGATAAAGAAGGAAAAGAATGGTTTTCATTCTAGTGAATTCTGGTTTTCATTGACATTAAAATCATGAAAGTATAACATTGTGTAAATAGCCAATAACCACATTAATTTAATAAGAAAAACGTGAGATAAAACGATTTTCAACCAAAATCATTAGGATCTACAACTTAATCCAAAAGTTTGTTACAGTTACTGATAAGTCATAAAACGAATTGTTATTTCATTTCTATCTATTAATAATGAATGTGATGTTACTAGATTTACATTAGGAAGGGCTTACTTTCAGTAAATAACTATGTCACTGTCATGTTTGTGACCTATGGCAAATTAAAGCACTTGTTCTCTGGATTGTCTATGCTTAGATAGAATCAGAGTTAACTTACCGTTGCTCTCAATAGCTAATTCAATGTAATGTTGTATAAGCTTGCCAGGTTTCACTGGTCGATTGCGGAAAAGTTTAGAAAGAAACTTTGGCACGTTCATTATAACTGTGTAAAGAAAATTTTATGGAGTTAATACATGATTAGACTTTAATGCTTAAAATGTAAAATTTTCTTCACCTGTCATTGCTAAGTATTTTTTTCAAGGCCTTCCCGAGTTGATCTCCGATATTTTCATTTAATTCGACCATGAGCGCCCTACCTTCCCTCACACAGCGCCTGACGTTACCGGGCTGGTCTCCGAACACCGGTACTGCTATGACGGGAACGCCATGGTAGAGAGACTCCAGGGTTGAGAGAAGGCCGCCGTGTGTTATAAATACTTTTATATTTGGATGAGCTACAAATAAGATAAATATAAGATTTCCTAGATTCTGAAAGTAAGGTTAAAAAAAACATATCTTTGAAAACAACAATATCAATTGTTTTGTATAATCATTTCCATTTTTTTATACTTCAATGTTACGTGCAGCTGTTATCACCTCTATATAATATTTGCGTTAATGTAAAAGTTTCCTTCTCCTCAAATCAACCGAAACAGTATACAAATAAAATATTAGTTTTATTCAGAACATCTAACTCGTATCGTGCAATTGAATATGTAATTTAGTAATAATATATTTTAGTCACCTAAAATGCTGGACTGTGGCATCCAAGGTCGCACATGTACATTTTTGGGCAGACCTTCGATTTTCTCCTCAAATTTCCATAAAACAGTGTAAGGTAAGTCACTAAATGCTTTAATTAGACTTTTCCTGGTCGTTTCTGGTAATTGCGCTGACTTCAGCACAGACCCCATACTAAAGTACACCACGCCATTGGAAGAAGAATCAAGAAGTTCTTGGAGACCCTAAATAAATTAATATCATTATTAGCATTATGTCAATGCCAATACTGTTTGAAAAATCGAAAAAAACTGACAAAAATCGACATACCAAACAAGCAAACATGAGTTTTATTTTGATAGAATATATATCATATTAAATCACATTCACACCTTGGGTAAAGCTGGTATATTCTCATCAATATGATAGCCAGCTATATCTACGACATTGGGCGGCAGGCTCATAGCTGGTGCGAATGAGGGATGCGAGTTAACCAACAGTATCGAAACATTGTGTACTGCTTCTGAAAACGGTGGTAAAACAACTCCACGAGCAGACGCTATGGACGTGAAATATGATTCGTAATTCGCTTTCCTAGTGTTTTGTTCTAGTCTGAAAGGGATTATTATGTAAGTTTATCATTTCTCCCTCTCTATTAATAGTACATCCTTCATATCTCTGTCTGTTTTATTTATAGACATAAATTTGATACTCACAATTTAGAACTAGCCATTAATAAAAACGACGCTGTGTTATAGATCCTCTGCTAAAAACTCATGGGTATTGGGTAGTCGTTTATTAATATTGGGTGAGTTGGCACGGATCTAACCGAGTCTATTATATGTTCTATATAGTTGTGCATCACAACCCCACTGAGCAAGATCCAAGGGGCTTGCTGGACTGCTGCGTAGCTGGAATAAATTTTTATGGTTTTGAAATGATTAGTTCTTTGTTTCTGAGAATGAGATTTTTTTTTCGATATGTGTATGCAGTTAGCCAGAGTGGCTGTCACTGCGTCACCAGGTGGATGGGCGGGCGCTATGCGACACACCGCCGTTGAAATACCGGGCTTAATTGGCCCGGGGGAACGCCCGTCCTAAGGGTGCCTCTAATAGGCCGGCCCTCAGCTTAGGACGTCGTAGGGAGGGAGGGACACAAATAAATGTAATATCACTAACATCCCCCGACGACACAACACCGGGTCAACGTGTTGATGCGATGACCTCACCTACGCCGGCGCAGGCGGTTTTTGTTAGTAGTGTTAGTGAGATTATTATCGGCATTGTCAGTAGTGACTTTGTCGTCAGGGTATAAGAGTCAAAGCCTTTAGGACGTCTCTTTTTACGAGTAAACAGGGACGTAACAGGACGTACTTAGTAAATTCGGTTACTAAGGGAAAGGATGAAACGGTAATGCTACATGTGTATGTATACTTACCCAGCATTAAAATCAGTGAAGAACCACTCTGAGACAACAGCGTCAAAATTTTGTTTGATTAACGCATCTCTCACCGCAGGCGTCTCCAGAGTTAACAACGATATGTTGTGTGCGAACTCCATGGTGAAGGCCAAGCTCTGACTCAAGTGCTCTATGTCCATTGCTGTAACAGACAAAATCATTTTGTACAAATAATTTTGAAGGTATTCTTTTACCTTTAAGTTACCTTTATCAATTATTACTACCATAACTTATTTTTTATACTCTAATATTTAGTTGATTAATAGTTATTTATGATTTTATTTTATTTTATGATTTGATTTTATGATTTTTAAATAATTGAAATATTTTTTGATTAATTCTATTAGTTTTGGGTATTGCTAGTTAAATACTTCTACTAGTTACTAGTTACACGTTAAATTCAATTCTTTTTCAATAGTCAATGTAAAATTTGTTAGCAATACGAGTATAAAATGCGAAAAACTAAAGACTAAATAAAACTAAAGATCACTTGAGTTGTACAATAATGTACTATCCAAATTACCGACTTTACCCGAATTTTCTATAAATATTCTTGCATACAGACAATGTTCTGAAAATTTGGAACCCAACAAATATATATATATATGCGGAGTCAGTCTAGCTGATCGAATCCGCAATGAAGAGATCCACAGAATGGCAGGTACTAGCGAAGACGTCACGGTGAGAATGAAGAAGAACGTGCTCAGGTGGTTTGGGCACGTCGAACGAATGAGTGATGAAAGAATGGTAAAAAAGATTTATATAGGAAAAGTGAGCGGTGAGAAAGAAAAGAGGAGGCCCCGAGTGACCTTCGAAAATCACAGTATCTATGATACTGGAGGAAGGTCACGTAAAAAGCATGAGGACCACCCGGAGGGCATGTATGAAGAGGTTGATGTCTGTGGCCGAAGCGAAAGAGGTATGCAGAGACCGTAGCGTTTGGCGCTCCGTCGTCTCTGGCTACCCCGCAAGGGATATGGCGTGAAGCTAAATAAATAAATAAATATAGTGAAATTTTAAGAACCGTTTTCGAATCATGCAGTAATTAATTTTTTATTTGGAATTAGACAAGGATTGGCTTCTGCTATTTTCCTACTTACTCGGCACTAATTTTGTTAAATGACTCACGTCAATTAACTTAACATTTTCCATTGGCTTCTCCTCTGGGTACGTTGTGATCATTGTTATCTGGAAATATTTTTTTTATTTTTTAGATTCCAATGAGCATTTTATGTAATAAAAGTGACATATTTTTTTTTTGCGAACCGTTATTACTAGGTGCATATGTCTGTTACAAAGAAATATTAATAATTACCTCGTGACCAGCCTCAACCAAAGGTTTGACGATTCCCTTCATCAGAAAATAATGACTTTTGGACGGTAAGTTCTGTATGCAGAGGATGTGGTAGCCACACGCCAGAGACACCAAGGATAGGAATATAATAACAGACTTCATTGCTTTAATATATTTTAGGGTCTTACGTTAAAAAATATTTTTATGTATATTACCAGAAAAATATCACACCACTGTCACTACACAGAGTATCTAATATTAGTTGTTAAACGCGTTCTAAGGTCAACGGTTTCCACCACCAACTGGGCATGGACGTTACACAAGACGAGCTTAATACACCGGAGAATTAATTCCGATAAATCAGTATTTTCAAAGGAATATAGTCCTTATATCATTGTTATAAGTACCCATATACTAAGTTGAGATTACACCATTGAGATTGGATACAGATTTTTTTTTCCATCTTATTTACAATCTTAATATCTAAACAATAAGATATTTTTTCTTTGAAAACCTTGTTTTATCTAAATTTAGGCACGTTTTTACATTGTGACATCTAATATAATCATTAAAGATTGATTTTTTTTTTAAATTTTCTAACCCAAATGAATGCTTTATTATCAAATCAAACAAATCATTAAATTAATAATAATTTATTTTAATTAATAGAAAGTTTCAACGAAAATATCTATCAGACTTTTTGTCTCTGTGTGTGCATCACGAGAAATCAAAGAGTTGAAATTTCCTTTTTACTGATTAGGAACTTAAAATCTAGTGTTCATCAGTTCTCAAGACATAGAGTATAATGATCAATTATAGAATAACTATTTTCATAACATTGTAAGAACGCATACTGCATCTATGGAATTCAAATTACTGAGTAAACAAACTTTCTACCTGTATATTGTGCATACACCATTCCATGTTGAGGAGAAGGTTAACAAATAGTTATATAATATAATACTAAAAAACAAAACTTTGCCAACAATAGGTGATAAAAGTTGTGGTTATGAGAAATACCTATGCGAAGTTCAAGGTTGAATTATATATTCTTTCTAGAGAATAAATTTTTTAAGTGTGTTATGATGTTTTCTTGGTATCTATTGTTTGTTTGGTGATACGAGTATGAATACGATAAGTGGACATGTTTTGCATGGTCTACACATATTACACAATATACAAACATATTTACTAATTATTTTAAATTATTATTAATTTATTTATCTTTAGAATACATGTTACTAAAGTTATTTTTTTTATTGATCTGATAACAGAACCAGTTATTCTATGACTGTTGTCAGACAGATCTCTTTTAAAATTTATTTTTACGTAAGGTGTCACTTAATTTTTTTTATATTATTTGAAATAATATTTTTGTTATAAATAAGTTATTGATGATAACTGGTATTTTAATTTTATGTTGAGTTATTTCTAGCGGAACACCCTATAGCTAAAGTAAAGAACGAAAAACAATATAAAGATTTCCCAGATTTAATAAAATTTTCGAAATCTTGAGAAGAACTGTCTTTAAATTTAACACAAAATATACTTTTTAAAAACGAATACATTTGTCAAAAATCTTTTAATAACGAATTATTAATGATTGCAAAATATTAATAGAAAGTGTTAATTACCTCCAATTAATGTTATCAACTTAGAACCTTAACATAACATATATTATTATTAATTAGCTTTAGACTTATTTTGAAGTAATAACGAATGTGTAAGATTTTCTTAGAGTTTGAAAATATTAATCACAGGATAATACCATACGATAGGGGTGTAGTAAAATATAAGTTGGTATTCTATCGTGTAAAATTTTATCATTTCTCAGTTCCATTTGTGCGAGCGAAGCCGGGGGCGTAATTTATTGTGATTAAAAAAAGAAAATACTCAACAAATTATAAACTGTATCACACCAACTCTTAATCACATTTTATCGTCTTTAGTGACTATATTAGTGAAATTTTTCTGTCTGAGTCGATAACTTGTACGGAAGCTAAAGGAGACGCACGTTGTCTAAGTGGTGTCAGAACAGTTTTGTTTACGTCATCAGATGGATAAATCGTCCTACGACTGAGCCTAAATGCGGAGAGGTGCCAAATAACGGTCTTTTGTTTTGCAGCCACACGGAAGACTAGTACTACGCCACTAGGAACTATCATACGTTACGTTTATTGAATGACAGTGCAAATATTGTTCAATTATACAACGATTCGCCCACGTGATGTTTGACGAAAGACCTGATAACGATGACAATCACATTTATATTTATTTGACTTTTTTTATCATTGCTTTTATCTCTAGTTCCATCGATTTTAGCTAGTATGCCAGCCAAAAAGTATTACAGTTTTATTAAAAACTAGCTGTTGCCGCCGACTTTGTCTGTCTTTTCCAATTCAAACATCATAAGCTTTCTGTTTGTTTGTTTAAAACTACTGGTAACATTAAATAATGATTCATTCAGAAAACTAATTCTGGAAAATATAACTATATTTAGGGAATAACACTAAAAATTGCAAATATAAGATGGCTAGTTCAAAATAAAAAAAAATAAAAATACTTTCATTCGCGTGTATGATATATAACAGAGGAGAATTGTTGTTGTCTATAAACGTCAGCTGACTAATATTTTATAACGCCGGGAGTGCAGGCAGAGACCAATAGCTTCCAGTTGCTCCTTTTACTCTCAATAATGCGTTCTTGTACGCTTGTCAGTCCCGTCCCTATTTCAAAACATCTGCAATCTGAGGAATTTTCATATTTTCATAGAGGTCTTCCTCGTCGTCCCTTGCCTTTCCATTTATACATCCCTTATTTATCCGACTTGTAAATCTTAACAATACAGTACCAAACCATCTAAGCAATCCTTTCTCAATCTTAGTTAATACATCTCCTGTCACATCACAACGCTCTCCTATTTAACTATTCTTTATCTTATCACTCACTTTCACACCTATTATGGTTCATAGGGATCTCATTTCAATAGCATTTATCTTCCTGACATCCTTCTTTAGCAATACCCAAGATTCACTTCCTTACATCATTGTTGGAACCAACACCCGCCTATGTACAGCCATACGAGACATCTTTGAGATATATTGATTATATATGAAAAAATGCAGTGATCCATATCATATTACCTGCATTCATTCTCCTTTAAATATTCTTCTCAAACATTCCT
The DNA here is from genome assembly GCA_918358865.1 of Melinaea marsaeus rileyi. Taxonomy (NCBI): domain Eukaryota; kingdom Metazoa; phylum Arthropoda; class Insecta; order Lepidoptera; family Nymphalidae; genus Melinaea; species Melinaea marsaeus. The sequence continues at coordinate 24,190,260 of OU911085.1, forward strand.
TCTTTTGAAAACATAGAACCCAGATGTATTCTTTCGCTTGTTAGTCGAACAACAAGAAAATACTGCATTCGAGCAAATTTTCATCTCTTTCAAATAATTACGTTTATTCCTTTCCAAAGCAGCATGTATAATATCTACCATCTCCTGTAACTGATCAGCTGATGAAGCTAATATTATTTGGTCATCCGCGTAGAGAAAACACTTGCATAGAAAATCGTTCATTCTCATTCCAAAAACCCTTTCTTTCAAATTTGTCAAATAATTATCCAGAAATAGGTTAAATAGCCACGGCAACGCAATAGATCCCCGTCTAATACATTTTTCGATGTTAAATCATTCAGTGTACGCACTATTAATCCTAAGACAGACACTATAATTCTTATAAAGTAATTTCAGTGCAATCTATTTGCGGATAAAGTCAACCTTAATAACAAGTCATTCTTATTCAAAAAGTCATTCTTAATCACTCGATCATAATAATTAATACTTAATACTCGACCTTTTTCAAATCTATAAATCTGCAATAGAGACGTTGACTTTGAGTCAAGAACTTTTCTGCTTTGCAACGCAAGGAAAAGACTGATTCGTACATCCATCCATCCATTTCTAAATCTCACTTCTGCATTCCACAACTTTTTATGTCGTTTTCACAACACTTTCAATCAATATCTTCGTACACCTATACAGTTCGCTGACAACACTAAGAAGGCTGAATCCGCGATAGTTTTTGCAGTCCTGCTGTGACTCTTTTCCTACAACGGTACATTCACGACCTTGCACCAGTCTTCTGGTCCTCTAACACAAGTTGAACGAATTTGACATATATTTATGACTCCAAGAAAGAGAAAAAATTGTTATTATATTATTTTTACAATCAGTATTATTAAGTACCTTTTACAATAATATAGCAAATATGCGATATATGATATTGCATTTCACTTTTGTTATAGGGGTATCGAATATAGTTAATATATATTTAGTTAAGCTTTTTTTATGTTAGAGGAGGGTAAAGAAGCTTGCGGCTCACTGATACATGATCACAACCCCCCCCACGGTGAACTCTTACAACATTTGAGGATTCACAAGGGCGTTGCCGGCCTTGAAAGCTTAAGATGAACAATTAGATATCATTTTCGAATGGTAGTTTTGAACTAAAGTTTCGAGTGTGTATGGGGCAAGTATTAGTTTGAATTGTATGAGTGTATGTAAGTGGTTAGAGCATGTAGGTCACTAGGTGTAGAAAAGCAAACTTTGAAGCAAAAAAACATATATCTGTTATAAATAAAATCTTGGAAAATGGCATTACTTTGCATCTTTACCTAGATTTAAAAACAGAACCAAATATTCTTGATATGACATTCTAAACATAGAAAGAGATAAATAGTGTCTTAATTTTGCTTAACGCTTATTGCTTAAGGACACTTATTAGGAAGCCTCAAAATTACCTTTAAATATTTTCTGATATAAGAAATTAGTTTAGTGTGTGTCAAAAACTAATGGTTAGTAAGTTCTGAAGAAAAATCATGTAATTCAATTATTTTACATTAAAAGTATTGTATTTGAATGATTAATTTTATCTTCAATTACAAAGATAAAATATATTGAATGTTATTTACAGATAAATATTAGTATTGTGTTATCAGAGACGCGTGTTGGTAAGATGAATTAATATTTGTTACTTTTGCTATTATACAGTTATATTTAAATATATATATGTAAAACTAATTAAAAATTAAGATATTTCTGCTTTAAACTACTTTTATAATAGTATCGTTATCAAAAAATAGCCATAAGCTAGTTGTTAAATTGTAATTATCTAATTTTAATTATCGTTTACGTGAATTTACTTAAAATATGTCCTCCAATAGCCATGAAGTTCATGCTAGGGCTGTTTCTGGCCAGCGTGTTGTCGGTCTCCTCCTACGACATCTTGTGTTTTTATTACATCCCGTCCATGAGTCACCATCATCTAGCCAAGGGAATTATACTACCGCTATTGAAGGTCGGACATCATGTAAGTTATACAAATCATATTGAATTACAATTTTCTAAATAATTTCTGAAGTAGTAAAGTAGTAGTGTAGTGAAGTAGTAGTATTAGGAACATAAGAAGTACACCTGACCATTAAATTTTAGTTTATTATGTTGCCGTATCTATGGTTAAGTGCAGTAACTATGACATTAGGAATGACAGTTTTATGACTTAAACTTAAAATCTGTAATAAATAAATAAAAATATATCACACATGTCCAATTCAAATCATGTTTACGTTTAAAAATCTAAATATTATACTAAACAATGTTTTCACTGGACTTTTTACTTTCTTTAGTAATAGCAGAGTTTCCATGTATTTAGTTCTTTCATTTCTTATTTACTTCACTATAAATCGTTTATCTTAATAGATGTCATCATATTGTACATGTTTGTAGGTAACGTGGGTAACTCCATACACAAGACTCCGACAAGACACCAGACAACAGCAATTTAACAATCATTGATGTGAGCTCTGTAAAAAAGTTCACGACTTGTAAGTATTCAATATTACAATTACATAATTATTAATGAATTTATTCAGAACGTAATCTCATAGCAATGCATGTGTTCCAGCAATAAATTCCAAGCTATCCAGCTTCTCGGAGATAAAAGAGCTAACCCGCAACATATCTCTGGCAACTTTCCATCATCCGGAGCTCAGATCAGCACTCGTGAAAAATCAGTATGATGCTGTGATATCCGAGTGGTTTTTATCAGACATGGAAGCTGGGTGAGTAAAATCATTTACTTTATGTTATATTGGAACTGGTTCCACATTTTATTCTTAATTTCTTAACCTCTATTCACTCCATTTGATTCCATTCGACTCCATTCCTTGGGAATGCCCAAGGAATTGAGTCGAACCTTGCTCCATGTTGCAGATTACTGAAGTAATAACAGTATAACGAATTTACACGGTGTAAGATGGAATTTAATTAAAAGAACATAATATCTTCTCAGTGCAAAGTTCTCGCACCTGTAGTAGATATGAGAATTAATACAATTAAGTATTGAAGTTATCTGGACTCACTATTGAAGTTCACTGGATTTTAAAGAAGAATGGTGTTTATTACATGTATAAGTGTGCATTTATTTTAAATTAAACTGTCTTTCCATCAGGTACGCAGCTATTCAGCAGGTCCCTTGGATCCTGTTCAGCAGCATCGTCTACCACACTCACTTGGAGTTCCTCATAGACACCACACGCTCGATACCAGTGTATCCCATGATGATGTTAGGCAGTCCCACCCCTATGAACTTTTTCCAAAGGATTAAAAATACATTGTTGTATTTATTCCTGAAATTTGATGCATGGTACGATTTGATGAAGTCTAGATTTCTTTGATCAAAACCTTCTATAACGAAATGTGCCTTAATACTAATACGCTTTCAGGCGCGAATCTTTCAGAACGGAATCGCTATATAATACCCTGTTCGCCTCCCTCGCAAAAGCCCGGGGGGTGAACTTGACCTCATTTTCAGAGGCTCTTCACAACATATCAATACTATTGATTAATTCCCACCCCTCTTACTCATTCCCTCACGTGCTACTTCCTAATGCAATAGAAATTGGAGGATTTCATGTCGAAGATGCTCAAGAATTGCCAGAGGTATAATCGTTCCCTTCACAGCATCAGATTTGGAAATAACTTTAATGTTTATTACATATTACAGGACCTCCAAAAACTCCTTGACGGATTCCAACAAGGATTCATCTACTTCAGCATGGGATCCGTGTTTAGAACCTCCGCCCTTCCCTTACAAACACGGAAGGATTTAATCAGCACATTGGGACAATTGCCGCTACCTGTGCTATGGAAGTATGAGGAGGATATTGACAATTTGCCCACAAATCTTCATATTAGGAAGTGGTTCCCTCAGTCTGGGGTTTTAGGTGAGATATCGCCGTCCCACGGCTTATACGAGATATACATTTTTTTTTAAGTTATGAAAGTCCATATATAAATCAGGAATAAAAGATCTCTTAATGTTTTTAAGAACGAAATAATAATCGATCGATAGCAATATCTGATTTGAGACCCTTCAAGTAGGAACGGACCCTTCAGAAACCCTTCAGGAACAGCTCATTACAATTGATAGTTTCTACATCTACCATGTAATAGAAAATTATTTTTATAAAGATATATTTTTTAATCAAGCCCACCCAAACAGCAAATTATTCATCTCTCACTGTGGTCTTCTGAGCTCCTTGGAAGCTCTCCATCATGGTGTACCGATGCTGGATGTGCCCGTGTTTGGAGACCAGCCTAGCAATGCTAACAGCGCTGTGCGAGAGGGCAGAGCGGTCAAGGTGACCTTTGATGATAATTTAGCTACTCATATTGCAGAGGGTCTTCAAGATATGCTTAATAATGATAAGTGAGTATGGAATACATTTCTAGAAAGCAATTATTATTAATATTTTAAATCAAAATATTATTACATAACGTTTCTGAAAATGTATGTGTTATTATTAAAATTATGAACCTTCTGATATATTATATCGATGATATCAAAGTCATTGTGAAAAAATATTAAAAGCTATTAAATAAATAGCCTACTTACTATTCGAAAAAAATGCATTTGTATGCAGACATTGCTGTGAGCGATGCTAGTGTAATACCAATATTAAGAAATCATCTATCTATCTATAATAAATCATATAAGTTTAATATCATAAGAACGATGTAATTTACGAATATATTCAAAATTGTGTATTATTTCCAGGTATTACAAACGCGCCAAATACTTGTCCACATTGTTCCGCAGTCGGCCGATAGCGGCGGACGCGCTCACCGTGCACTACATAGAGCTAGCTGTTAAAACTGGAGGTAAAATAATTAATATTGCGTCTTCACAAATAATTGTACAAAAAAATAAAATAAAAAAGCAATAACTAAAAATCGTTATCGCTGGTATTTTTTTTTTACCATTGAAAGAAAGAAAGAAAAGAGAAGAATGAAAGATTTGATTTCATTTAAAATATAAAATATAATTCAAGATTCTAATATATTGAATATAATTCAAGATTTGAAGATTAAAAAAATAACTTTGCAACGTAAAAAAATTGGTTGTACAGATTGTTTGGTAAACAGTTATTTTGCTATTTTTTCTCCAATCGTCATACTCTATAATTTATTAAAAATATCTTCTCTTTTAATACATTTGTTCCTTTATAAAATATTTACTTTATATAAAGTTAACTTTTTCTCCAAAAGTGTATTTTGTTTCCAGGAGCGCGTCATTTTCGGTCTAAAGCACAACTGTACGAGTGGTATCAACTATGGATGTTGGATCAGCTTGCACTCTTCATTGTACTCATATATTTATTATATAAGATATTTAGACTTATATGTACATTTGTAAACAAAATGCTAAAGAAAAAGCAAAAATCTTCCTAGTCATTATGTTAATAGGTAATTTTTTATATATTATCTAAATAAAACAATTTTTCTGTCTTATTTTAACTGATTTTAATTGAGCGAAGCGAGCGGAGCGTTCTACTAGAGACTTTTTCACATTCTTTGTCGCAAATAGGCTCGAAAACTACTCGACGGAAAATTATGAAATTTTGCAATCAAAAAGACACACATTAGGTAATGGTTTTTAAAAAAAAATCAAACATGTCACCAAAAAAAAAATTTAGATTTTTTTTTTTCTAAAAACTGATATCCCATTGAAGTCAATGGGCAACGATGAGTCATTATACGGGGCTCACTTCGCTCAATATGTAAACGGCACCCGAGATTTCGCAAGCGCAGTGAGTAGAAACTGAGGGTCTGTTGGCGCCCCTAGTAATAAATAATGACGTAAAAAAAAATATTATTCATAAAATTGCTTAAAATTTTTTTTTTATTTTTAAATACTCCAGTTTCTTTTTCAATTTAACTTAATCTTTTCATACATTTTTGCTTTAAAAATTATCGGCATTTCAATCTGAATGCCGATAATTTGTGTGAACAATTGTGAAATTTTGATTATTAGAGCTTATTTGTATAAGATTATATCAAAAACTATATTATATTTATACAAAATGTTTTTTCAAATCCACAAAAAATTAAAAAGAAAACAAAAGTATAAAACCTTTTCTCGGTGGTAGACCATAATAACATCGGGTCGCCGGCAACCATCGCAACCCATCGGACAAAGTCGTGCCACAAAGCGACCTAGTCGTGTTTCGGCACGTTATTCGACGAAGCCGTATATATATATATGGGAAATGGGTCTGAACAGTTGTGTTGCGTTGGCGAAACGGTTTGACGTTGGGTTGGTACCGGTATGGTGTCGGGTGCCTAGTCGAGGAGGATAGCGGGATTCGAAGCAACGGCCTTCCGCTGGCCGCCCGCAGAAACTTGGGGGCCCAAATATTGGGTCAGCCACCCACGAAAGGCTGCCCCGCCAGCTGCGTAAAATCCCAGGGTGGCTCCATCGTGCTGGTTGGCGACCAGATAAGGAGACCCGATGGCGATCCCTGGGGTGGCTCGGGCGTCCCCGCAGTCTCCTGACTAGCCTCCCAGTGGCATGACATCACCAATTCGCCGATGACATTTCAATTATTTTTAAGACAAAAAATGGATTAAACTTGACGACTCAACTTTTATCAATTTTTAAAATTATTACAAATTGGTTATCCAACCACAATCTGATTATAAATTTTACAAAAACTAAATTAATACAATTTTATCAAAATCAAAAACCAGCAATGAATTTTACGTTTAATTTTAATAATAATGACATTTCACTTGTTGACAATTTTAATTTGTTAGGTATAGGTTTAGATAGAAATATGACATGGAATTCACACATTGACATAATTAAAAATAAATTAAATATTTTCATTTACGGTTTAAGAGAAATTAAAAAGGGGACAAATATAAATGTCGCTCTTTCGGCGTATTACGCTTATGCCTAGATTGGAGTACGCCTGGATTAAATACGGTATTGTTTTATGGAGAAATGCTACAAATGCACATGAAATTTTTATCTGTAAAAAAAAATTTACACTTGCAATAGCAGGTATAAAAATTACAGATAGCTGCTGGCCTTGGTTTGAAAAATATAAAATATTGACAATGCCTTCCATCTATATCTTAGAAATGTTAATGTTTACACGAAAACAACGACACTTGTTTCACTTAAATGAAACTACATATAACAGTCGTAGAAAACAACATTTAGATTACCCTCGTGACAAAATGATGGCTTTAGTAAAAAAGGTACTTATTGTATGGCTATAAAGACATACAATAAGTTACCAAATCAAATTAAAGAAATTAAAAAGGATAGTGTCTTTTTTTTATAATAAAATTAAACAACTGCTGACATCAAAGATTTATTAAAGTTATGACGAATATTTAAAGGGTAATTTGAATAATATTGACATACAAATAATTTGATGACACACGTATTTTAAATTTATTATTATGATTGTATTTTACTTTTTAAAATATTTTTTGACATTTTTGACATTTTAGTTTAATTATAATGATTTGAATATTTTAATTGATATTGTTATTAACGTGTTATCAGAGAATGTTAATTAATATAGTATTGTATAAATAATATTTTTGACGACTGATTTGGGACGCCCTAACCGGCAAATTTATATTTTTAGAAATAGTTTTAAGAACTTTGTAAACCAAAAATATTACCAAATAAAAATGAATATGAAATGAATATGAATATGAATTTCGGCGCCGGTTTTGATACGTACCGCCTCGTTCTACTGCCATTTCTCATCCTATTCGCTCTTTTATTTTTAATTTTTTTTATGAAAAAGTCCAATAAAAAGTACAAGTTTTCACAGCGGTTGCACTCCTCCTCATTTAAAGTGCACCTCACTAACATCGGGGGCTTGCAATCTAATCTCTTACATGTCCACCACCACTTGGAGACAGAACAACCGCACTTGCTTTTTTTGACAGAGACGCAGATACAATGTCCTTTGAGCGCTGCGTACCTGGATCATCGTGGTTACTCGTTAGAACACAACTTTCGCTCACGTACCGGGGTCTGTGTGCACGCACGGAACGACCTCTGTATCCTGCGTCTCCGTCCCCTTGAAGACCCCACGTTTTCTTTCTTATGGATTTTAGTAGACACAGAAAACGAAAAAATCCTGTATTCCTGTGTCTACCGTTCGCACAGCGGTGATCAGGAGACAACTAGATTATTTGAGTATCTGGGTGAGGCTGCTGATATGGCTCTGCTTCAGTACCCTTCAGTGCAGCTTCTCTTTCTGGGGGACTTTAATGCCTGTCATCAGGACTGGCTGTTCCCGTACCAAAAGACCGACCATGCTGGAAGGGACGCGCGGAACTTTCCGTTGTCCTTCAACCTCTTTCAGCTGGTGAGGCAAGCGACGAGGGTATCAGATGTAGTAGGCCATACAGCCAATTGCCTGGACCTTTTGCTGAAAACTGATCCGGACAGGTATCGTGTAGAGGTGACCTCCCCCTTGGGAACCTCCGATCACTGTTTAGTGAAATCTGTATTTACATATTCCCCACCACCTTCCGAACCACATGGTGTTAGGCGAGTAAGGAAATACAAGTCAGCAGATTGGGATGTGATGCTGCACTTTTTTGCGTCTTATCCTTGGAGGTAGGTCTGCTTCTCTTCTTTATATCGCTGTTCGCTGATCGCTGATAATTCACATCTAGACACTGGCAATGCTTCTCCAGCACATCTTCCTCACTGCGGTATTTCGATGCCTGAAATCCGCATCACTAACGAAGAGGTATGGAGAGCACTGTGTCGTCTTGATGTTCACATCAACTGGCTTTATTCATAAAGCCAGTGGTCCTGGTGGTATACCAGCCATTCTGCTCAAGACATGCGCAGCTGAGTTGTCTCTTGTATTGACACGTCTGTATCGTCTCTCTTTCAAGTTTGGAATAGTGCTGAAATCTTGGCAGCTTGCTAACGTGCAACCAGTGCCCAAAAAAGGTAGCCGTGATGATCCTGCTAATTATAAACCGATTTCAATCACCTCCATACTCTGCAAGATTATGGAGCGGGTTTCGCCGAAATAGGTCCACTGGGGACCTTATAGTGTACGCTACGCACATTTTAGACGAGGGCTTCGAGAAGAATGGAGAAGTGGTCGCCGTCTCTCTTGACGTCTCCAAGACATTTGACAGGGTCTGGCATGCGAGCCTTATAAGCAAGCTTTCAGCATACGGCATATCTCCTGGTCTGATCGGCTGGGTAACGGACTTTCTGAACCAAAGATCTGTCCGACTAGTTGTCGACGGGTGTTCCTCGGAACCCTTGACATGACGGAATAAATTCCGGAGTGCCTCAGGGGTCCGTTCTTTCTGCAACTCTCTTTCTGCTGTACATTAACGATCTGCTGAAGCCCGGTATGTATGGGTATGCAGACGACAGCACAGTTGTAGAAAGATACCTGCCGAGTAGTCGGGCTAGTACAGATCAAGTACAGTCTGAAAGAGAAGCCATGGTGCAAGGTTTGAATGACAAACTTCAGGCAGTCTCCGCTTGGGGCAATACCAATCTTGTCAAATTCAACGCCACCAAAACGCATACGTGTCTGTTCACCGCCAAAATGAGGCCTTTGGAATATTTGGAATACAGTGATCGGCTTCAGCTTTTAGGCTTAGAGATTTCCTCGAACCGCAACTTTGGTCGGTGTATTGAGTCCAGAGCAAGAGCTGCAGGAAAACTTGTCGTTCTTGCGATGGTCCATCAGTACTTTACACCGGGACAGCTACTTGTATTGTACGAAGCACAGATCCGGTCGTGTGTGGAGTACTGTGGGCATATATTCGCTGGCAAAGTCTCATCTTGCGGTTCTGGACTCAATTGAGAGGCGAGCAAAGAGGTTTATAGGTGACCCTGAATTGGTTGAAGCCAACCTCCACAGCCGTAGAACACAGGCGTAGAATTGCTAGCCCCTCAGTATTCTATAGGATTAATTTTGGTGAATGTGCGCAGGAATTACACGATTTAATTCCTCCGTCCCCCTTCCATCACAGGAAGTTCCGACGCACGTCGGATATCCATCCTTACGTTGTGGACATTCCTCCTGTCCGAACGAAGCGCTTTGCTTCGTCTTTTTTAATTCGTACAGCGAAGGACTGGAATAGCTTGCCTGCGTCGGTATTTTTGTCCCAATACAATGTGGGATTCTTCAAGAGAAGAATGAATAGGTTGCTAGGTTAATGGGCCTTACCACCTATGACTACATTTCATACTACATCAGGTGAAATGTAGTCAAGCACTAACCTAGACAGTATAAAAAAAAACCTAGTCTTCATTACATTAGTTTAGCGCCGAATCAGTAACACTCAAGGTACACTAATAAAATATACTCTGAATAAAGTGTTTTAACTCATCTGAGAATTTCAATTTTATTTCAAGTATTATAATACTTATTGTATAATTGCTTCTAGATGACCCAACTTTAAATATTCATAAGTTCTATAAGTATAACATATTTAATATATTTTGATAAATACTTTAGTTAATTTCTGTTATAATTCTGGAAAACTAGAAGTATAACATTATCAATTTAAAGGATAACGGAATGTACCAACCGACCAATAATGATCAGACGTATGTCGTTAGAAAGTTCTTTTTATGACTATCATTTGTTATTAAGGGGGTAAGTCTCAATTCGTTGTGCATGCATGCATGCTTCAAATTGACCATTTGTTCACGATAGCGAACGGTGTTGACAGTTTCACTTGATTTTAAGAGCTCATGGTACACATCCCCCTTCTGATCCCACCAGATGTACAATAATGTCTTTTTTCCGAAACGATTCGGTCTTGCGGTGGATGTTGACGGTTGACCCGGGTCTACCCATGATTTTCTACGTTTTGTGTTCTCAAAATATATCCATTTTTCGTCTCTAGTTACGATCTGATTCAAAAAACTTTTTCGTTCATGTCGACAAAGCAAAATGTCGCACACTGCTTTGCGCCTTTCCATCTGTCTGTCGTTCAGCAGATGAGGTACCCATTTCCCTGCCTTCTGAATCTTTTCTATGGCATGCAGATGGTCACATATCGTTCGGCGACCAACGCTTAACCTTTCCGCCATTTGTTGTTGAGTTTGTGTATGGTCTTCATCCAGCAATGCTTGTAATTCACCATCTTCGAATTTTTTCGGTTGACCTGGTCGTTCTTTATCGTTCAAGTCAAAATCACGACTTTTAAATCTTCTAAACCACCGCACTCAAGCGTCCTGCGTTAGGACATTGTCACCGTATGTTTGTACAAGAATTCGTCGACTGTCACTTGCACTTTTCTTTTGGTTAAACAAAAATAGCAATACGTGCCGCAAATGCACTTTATTTGGCATGTAAATCATTTTCACATATTTCCCTTTATTATGCGCATGCACGCTCACCTTCACTGTTCACGCTCCTCTCCCTACCTAATCAAATATCGTAAGAACCTACTAAAGCTGCCTTTGAAAAACGTTCCAGAAATGAACTGATGATCGTTCTAGAAAGGCCGAGAACCTTAAATAAATTGTAGAGATATTTTGCTGTTATACCTCTCGCTCCTACTTCTACAGCGTACAAATTAACTATAAATTTATTCCTGATCAGTTCGTTACACAGTTCGTAATACTTGTTAAGCTTAAATGTATGATCTTTGGGTATGTTTGCTACCCAGGGTACAGTAAGCTCCACAAGTATAACGCGCCTTAGTTGTTTTGAGTACAGGAATAAGTCCGGCCTAGATGACGAAACACAAACATCCCCTGGGGTTTTGTATTGCCTTTCATACGTGTCCATCATGAGAGTCCAATCAGGAGACGCGTCCAAGATGGAATAAGGTTTTAATTTAGATTTTTTGGACGAACCTGCCTTTACGAACTATACTGATTTTTTGGTGGTTGTTATACCCCTCTGCGCTCTTGCTACAGAAAGACTAACCGCTTCTCGTATGATTTCTAATACTTTATCGTGGCGACGCAAGTATTTACCTCTATTTAAAAGTACCCTACACCCTACTAGCAAGTGTTTCGCGGTTCCTACTGCCTCCCCACAGATGTTGCAAGATTTTTCGGTGGCTTTGCCCCATCTTACTAAGTTACTTTGATCTGGGAGAGTAATTTGGAATGCATTAAGATAAAATTTTAATAATGCTGGGGACCAATCATGAAGCAGGGTGCGCCATCTCAAAGCTAGCGGAAATACAATAATCTCCTATGGCCACCCATACATTTTGCAATTCTATTATCAATTTAAATTTGTATTAATTTCACTTATTATGATTAATCTATAAATATGTGTTATAAAGCAAATTAAATTTATTAATTAAAAATAAAATCAGGTAAAAAAACACTCTTTATTATTACAGTTAGGGTATCTCAAAATGTTATAACAAAAATGATTTGACACTTTTGCACCTCCTATCTCATTCACCAAACAGGTCTTACTAAAATGGGTAATATTATTTATAAGAGTGCTACATATTTCTGGAATAGTTTCATAGAGTTGTGTCCGTCATCAGTCACTTTGTAGACTTGGACTTCGCCATGGGTTAAGAGTTCCTGAAAACAAAATACATATATACTCGTATATATATATATATTCTATTATCCTTGAAATCATCATTTCATCTCTCACCATCGCTGTATCGCTCCCGACGCAGCACAGAGCGCGTTCCGCACAGAGGGCGCGCAGATCGCTCTTCGCGAGCGACGACACACACACGCGCGTCCCCACACACACTATGTTAAGAGTGTTTACACGAGATCAGTACAAAGATGTTATTGGTTGCTGGAAAATAACGATAATTTATATTTATAATAACTTATAATCTATAAATTGTATACAGTAATCCCCCCCACAACGCGGTAGATTAGTTCCGCGTTATGAAGAAACCCGTTGTAGGAATATTCTCTTATAACGTGTTATGTCCAAATGATTCACGTTTAACTTTTCTCGTTTAAAATATTAAGATTTTCTTTTATTTGATTTAAATTATTTTTCATTTAATTTAATTCCTTATAACGTAACACAATTGTGTCAATTGTGTTACGTTATAAGGATGCCTTCTTGTTTGGCGATTACTGTACATCTTTCATGAGGTAATAAAAGACAAATATGTGTCTATGGTTCGATTTTTTTCTTAACTAAGAACGCGGATACAATATAATTGGTTCGTTTTTAAACTGTGTAAGCATACTTATGTATCAAATTTACCATTTAACAATATTCTTTCTTGAACCTGGGTTATTATAATTATTTGGAATTTATTTGGATTTCAAAAATAAATAACAATTAGATAACACAAATTTCATTTTCGAATGGCAGTTTTAAACTAAAGTTTTGAGTGTGTATGGGGCAAGTGTTATTCTGAAGTACAGCTGAGTATGCCAAGTAAGTGGTTAGACCACTTATGCCACTAAGTGTAGACATGCAATTTTGATAGCAAAATAATATATATCATCTAATTATTTAAAGAAAATCTTGGAAAATGGTTAATTACTTTCCATCTTTACGTAGATTTAAAAGCAGAAGCAAAGATTCTTGATATGACATTCAAAACATAGAAAGAGACAAATAGTGTCGTAGTTTTGCTTAAAGGTTATTGCTTCAAGACACTTATAGAAAGAGACAAATAGTGTCGTACTTTTGCTTAAAGGTTATTGCTTCAAGACACTTATTAGGACGCCTCAAAATTACCTTTAATTATTTTCTGATATAAGGAAATAATTTAGTGTGTGTGTTAAATCTAATGGTTAGTAAGATTTGAAAAAGTCATGCAATTCAATTATTTTATATTAACAGTATTGTATTTGAAAGATTAAATATCATTTTATCTTCAATTACAAAGATAAAACGTATTGAGTGTTATTTACTAATCAAAACAAAAACTTCTCAACGAAGTAAATACCGAGTGACGAAAGCGAATCCACTGACAAAACTCCTGATATGAATTTTGCGACGAAAAAAACCACGAACATTTTTATTCACAAACGTAAACAAACACAAAAAATGTGAATGTGTTCGGAACGTTACCAAATTGCCTTGATCAATCTAATAAAATAAAAACAAAAATGCAATTTGTGCAACGTTTCGAGCACATTCACATTTTTTGTTTGTATTTTTTTTTGTTTGTTTTTTTGTTTGTTTGTTTGTTTGGCAACGTTCCAAACATATTAAAAAAAATAATGCAAGAAAGTAACTCTTAAACAAAGACCAAAGTGATTTAAAAGAGAGTGCAGTAGTATAGTGCTAATAACATGTTATTATTAACCAAACTGTAAATATAAAGTTTATTGTATTTTAACTGATTTATAAACATAAGTAAGTATTTGGTACAAATGCCACACGAGTGTGTGATGTATATTATTCTTGTTCGGAATAGTTATTAATTAAATTGTACAGTTGCTAATAGCAATCGTCAGGCGCTAAATATATTTTAATTATTAACAAAACGAGGGTAGATGTTACGTTTCTGTTGGTGTGACAAACGCACGCGTAACCGTCGAGACAGTTCTCGAACACAGTTTTCGAATATATTTCTCGGTGAGCAGTTCTCGGTGAACCTTGGTGCTTAACGATTTTGCGGAGTAATCATGTCGGTTCTAGAAGTTTCCAAACGAGTAAATTACATTAGTGTCGAGTGTTTGAATTGTTGGCTGCAGCGCTGAATTGGTGGCTGCCTTCTCACTCGAAGTGTGCGTGGAATCGAAGGTCACGCGACGGAACACTTAAGTATCAAATTCTTTGTCCCATAGTTATTTCCCTTTTACTAAATATTATACAATTTATCCTATACTCTGGGGAACCCCAAATCCTTTACTAGTACAGACTGACTATGTGACTTCCTTCTTTGAAGCATAACAGAAGCAGACAGGTAAGTCGTTAGTTTTAATAAGCAAATTAGGGAGTAATCGTATACGTAGCTGTTGATGACGTTGCCCGTTTAGAGGTTGTGTCGTGGGGTCAGCCGAGCCCCTTTGTACGATACAATTGCTGGTAGCAGAGCGTGGTTGTTAACCGAGTAGGTTTAAAACGTTTATATTCGGTGTTACGGGTTGCTTAATCAATTGATATACGTTTGTTATACGCGGCTATTACTAATTAATTATTTTGTTATTTTATTATTAAGGATTATTTGTTATTAACGGTTAATTAATATTTAGTTGTATAATTTCTATTATTTTAGTAAAAATAAATAGCTACGATTACTTTCTTTGTGACGTTTATAAAATCGTTATACGCTTACTCGCCACGTAACATACTTTTAAACCGGTTTGTTAATTAGTGTAACTTAATTTATTTTCAATTTAGTTTTTTCAGTAAGTAACTATTATATTATTCAATATAATATATAATCGTTGGATATTGGCTCACATATTATTATTTTCGGGAATTCTTTATTTTGGATTTAAATTTACTTTTTTTATTTTATTTGATTTTTATTTTTATTTTCGCGATGAGTGCTAAACATACCGCACGAATTGCCGGCGTATTGCGTTGGCTCGGCTTCGCTGTTCTAAATATTGAACGTAAGGATCGTGCTCAGGCTTTATTATCGCGTTATAAATTATTAGATAGTCAGTTGGCTGATTTGTATGATGCGTACCGGTCTCTTTTGGAAATGGACTTGGATTGTGACGTTCTGAGTAAAATCAATTGCGACGTTAATCAAGCGGACGATCTGGCGGATCAATTACGTCAGGCAGTAGGCAATATCAATGCTTCTAAGATAAATGATCCTCGCATAATTCCGGATACGGATAGTTCGCCGGCATTAATTAGTAGGTTGCCAGTCCTCGACTTACCGCACTTCAGCGATTTAGCGCACTGGGTTGCGTTTAGTAACTTGTACGATAGCTTGGTACATTGTCGTAAGGATTTGACCCCTGCTCAAAAGTTAGCTTATTTGATGGCTTCATTGACTGGTGAAGCCAAAGGGTTAGTGCAACACTTGGAGCTCGTCGATGCAAATTATGACATTGCTCGGGACTTACTCAAGCGTAGGTACCAGAATGTTCGACGGCTAGCAGATAATCATGTTTCTGCCATTTTAGGTCTACCAAGGATCGTTAGAGCTCACGCCTTATGAACGAAGCTTCTTAACCCATTGTTAATTGCACTTAACGGTTTAAAGGGATTAGAATTGCCAGTGACGAGTTGGACATTTTTTTTATTACACATCGTGTTAAGTAAATTATCACATGACTTAAGAAATCGGTTCGAATTGGAATACGGTGGGGACTCCGCCACTCATCTTCCCCAGTTTGATGAATTAATTATTTTTCTGGAGGAGGAGTGTCGTCGTATGGAGAACGTTCCTTTACCAGGACCCTCAGTCGCTTATTCTCGTATACGGCCCGCAGCTGAAAATCGACAGATGGTTCGGCCGCGTGAGATACCTCGTATGTACACTGCGGCTGCAGCACAGAAGGATGATCGTCGGTGCTCATATTGCCGAGATTCCGGACACGGTGTTACGAGCTGCCATAAATTTAAGAATCTTCGTTGGCAAGCGCGGCGCGGTATTGCACGTCAGCGTAACTGGTGTTACAACTGTTTAGGCAGCCATCTCGCATTTCAATGTCAGTCGGCTTGCCCCTGTGCGCAGTGTAGAGGTAATCATCATCTCCTACTTTGTGGCAATCGCAATGGATCTCCTCAACCAGTTGCTACGGGTCGAGTATCACCATCAAATTCTCCAGGGTGTGATGTAAGGAACTCGCCTCAGCCTTGGACCGGAGGCGTCAAGTATGTTTCACCTCGAAATGGTAATTCGTTTTGTAATCAAGGTGACAATGGTGGTCGTCGTTCACCACCTCGTACGGGCGGGGGTCCTCACGGTTCTCGGAACAAGGCTGGTGCAGATATGGATCAGAGCTGCTGGATTGAGCCACAAGCGCAGCTTCCTTATATAGATCATCCTCGCTTGGGGCAACGCAATCAACATTCTCATCGACGTTTGAAGGAAGGGTCTGGTAATGTTCTCTCACCGGACAACTCTAATCGTGATCAGGATTGTTGACTCCTTCCTCGTTCTCCATGCGTGTCTCCATCTTCTCCTATAACCGTGTTGTTACCTACTGCGTATGTTCGTGTTGGTTCTCTTCGGAGCGAACAGGTTACCGCACGCGCGATTTTGGATTCAGGATCTCAAGGGTGTCTTGTGTCAACACGGTTGATGAAGAAATTATCTTTACATGTTGCTCCTGGCGCGAACTTTATTCATGGGGTTGGTGGAGTCAAGGTGTCTGGGTTGGTGGGGAAAGTCTCACTATCCTTTTCTCCACTTCATTCCCCTTCTCCTCGGATCAGGACGACAGCGATCGTCTTAGATAATATTTTGGGACAGCATCCAGTAGTTTCATTACCTCCAGGCGTTGTAGGTTTAACGTCTAAACTCTCTCTTACTGACCCAGGTTTCCACATTCCGGGACCAGTTGATGTTCTACTCGGAGCAGATGTTTTTGGATTGTTACGGTTGGAAAGCAGTGAGCTTCTTCAAGCAGGTGGTCTTTCTGCAATAAATACTGATCTTGGTGAAGTCATTATGGGTCCAGCGTTTCCAGTATTTTCCTCTCCGAACGACGCCAGCCTTCAAGTAGGTCTATCGCTCGCTGATGCAGTTCAGCGATTTTGGGAAATAGAGGAACCTCCTACTGTGCCTCGTGTCAACCCGCAGCACCAGGAATGCGAATTATTCTTCCAGAATAATACCCGTCGGCTCCATTCAGGTCGGTTTGTGACATGGTTGCCCTTCTTGCCCTCTCGTTCTCTCCTTGGTCAGTCCAGGATGATGGCGGAGAAAAGACTAATCTCCATGGAACGTCGTATGAAGCGTGATGTGGCTTTCAAACAAGACTATTATGTTGGGCCACATGTCGGTTTCCAAATATGATTGGCGTTCTAAAGAGCATTATTTTATCCCTCATCATGCTGTGTTTAAGGCAGGAAAGATAAGAGTAGTTTTTGATGGTTCAGCACCCACCTCTAACGGTATTACCTTAAACCAATGTTTGCATGCCGGTCCAAAACTGCATCGTGATATTTCAGACCTCTTAACCAGCTTCCGCCGACATCAAGTCGTTTTTGTTGCGGATATAAGGATGATGTTTCGTCACACTCTTATTCATCCAGATGATCTGTGTACTGTGGCGAGAGGATCCATCTCATCCAATGACTGTATATGAGTTAAATACGAACACTTATGGACTCAAGTCTAGTCCGTTCATTGCTATAAGGTCTTTACTGGAACTTGCGGATCGCGAGTGTATTTACTTTCCCAGGGCAGCCGCTATTTTATCAAGCGATGTCTATGTCGATGACATATGTACAGGTGCTGCAAGTGAAGAAGAGGCGAAGGTTTTAAGAGATGAGCTGATCGGTATCTTGAGGTCTGGTGGGTATGAATTAAGAAAGTGGATATCCAACTCGCAGGTTCTTCTCGAAGATTTACCGGAAGAGCACCAGTAAGCCCCACATCTCTTTCAAAATATAGAGAATCCTAACGCAGTCACTCTTCTCGGAGTGCAGTTCCAACCGGTCCCAGATGTTTTCACATTTCGTGTACAGGATATAACTATCTGTAAGGTTTGGACAAAGCGTATGGTACTGTCAACCGTAGCTCGGATTTTTGATCCCAATGGTTGGTTGGCGCCGGTTGTGTTTTGGGCCAAGTGTTTCCTTCAGTAACTTTGGTTGCAGGAATTGACGTGGGATGCCCCTCTCATTGGTGAGTTGCTCCAGGCTTGGTCTCGGTTTGTAACATCTCTGCCAGGTTAAGTTGAAAGGTGCTGTAGCTCGATTGAATCTGTTCCTCGATGACAAGGGTTTAGTTCGAGTAGGAGGTAGATTGCGTAACGCAGATTTACCTTATGAGGCACGGCATCCTCTCCTACTGCCAAAGGATGGTTCACTTGTGAACCTTTTAATTGTAGACCGACACGTAAGAAATGCACACGCGGGGCTAAATACGCTGCTAGCTATCCTACAGCGGGAATTTTGAATTTTGTCAGCTAGACGAGCAATTCGAAAAGTTATTTACCGATGTATGCCGTGTTATAGATTAAAGGCTACCCTTACTCAACCTCAAATGGGAGACTTACCTCCAGATAGAGTAAAGATTTCTAGACCTTTCTCTGGAGTTGATCCGAATTTTGCGGGTCCGTTTATGGTCAAAGCTTTTACTGGTCGAAGTGCTCGAATCTATAAGGCGTACTTGTGCGTGTTTGTTTGCCTATCTACTAAGGCCGTACATTTGGAGGTGGTCTTAGTACTGAGGCTTTTATAGCTTGTCTGTCTCGATTCGTCAGTCGGCGCGGTTTACCTGCTTTGATTCGGTCCGACTGTGGTACGAATTTTAAGGGAGGAGATAGGTATCTCTCAGAGGTACACAAATTTTTATATGAAAGTCAGGATTGTATAGGTCAAAAAATGTCTCAGCAGGGTATCCGGTGGAAATTTTGATCCTCCAGCATATCCTTCTTGGGGTGGCATATTTGAGGCGGTCGTAAAGGTCGCGAAGACACATCTTCGCCGGGTTATTGGAGATACGGTATTCACCTTTGAAGAATTGCAGACGGTGTTTTGCAAAATTGAAGCGGTCCTTAATTCGCGACCTCTTTGTTCAGTCCCTTCGGACCCAAATGATTTGGATGTATTGACTCCAGGTCACTTTTTGGTCGGTGGTCCACTCACAGCTCTGCCAGAATATCCTTTAGAAAATACCCCACTTTATAGGCTCACACGTTTTGAACTGTTACAACAGCTATCTCAAAGTTTTTGGCGTAGGTTTAATTTAGAGTACTTACATTTGTTGCAACAGCATGTACGATGGTCTGATAAAACTGACCCACCTAAGGTCGGTGATCTTGTCTTAGTTAAAGAAATGAATATGCCTCCACTCTCCTGGAGACGGGGTCGTATTCTAAGGTTATTAACAGGCGCAGATGATTTTCCAAGAGTCGCAGAAGTACATGTGGGCAATTCTGTGTTAAAGCGGGCAGCAGCTACTCTCTCTCGGATACCAGTAGCTTAGACACTTTTCAGGTGCCTGCCTATTACGTTTAGACTCAGTCAGGTTTCGCCTGGCTGGGGCGGGGGATTGTTCGGAATAGTTATTAATTAAATTGTACAGTTGCTAATAGCAATCGTCAGGCGCTAAATATATTTTAATTATTAACAAAACGAGGGTAGATGTTACGTTTCTGGTGGTGTGACAAACGCACGCGTAACCGTCGAGACAGTTCTCGAACACAGTTCTCGAATATAGTTCTCGGTGAGCAATTTTCGGTGAACCTTGGTGCTTAACGATTTTGCGGAGTAATCATATCAGTTCTAGAAGTTTCCAAACGAGTAAATTACATTAGTGTCGAGTGTTTGAATTGTTGGCTGCAGCGCTGAATTGGTGGCTGCCTTCTCACTCGAAGTGTGCGTGGAATCGAAGGTCACGCGACGCAACACTTAAGTATCAAATTCTTTGTCCCATAGTTATTTCCCTTTTACTAAATATTATACAATTTATTCTATACTCTGGGGAACCCCAAATCCTTTACTAGTACAGACTGACTATGTGACTTCCTTCTTTGAAGCATAACAGAAGCAGACAGGTAAGTCGTTAGTTTTAATAAGCAAATTAGGGAGTAATCGTATACGTAGCTGTTGATGACGTTGCCCGTTTAGAGGTTGTGTCGTGGGGTCAGCCGAGCCCCTTTGTACGATACAGTTCTTGTTGTAAAACATATTCATAAATCAATGTGATATTAAAAATAAATACATAATATTAAACAAATATAAATATATGTTTAGAAAAAAAAAATTACGTTTTCTTACACTTTTCCATCTTTTGTCAGTTTGTCTCTGCAGACATCACGCAAAACTACTATAGGGATTTTGATGAAATTTAGTAGCCGCATAGCTTATTAATCCGGTCAATGTAAAATAAACAAAATAGTCCGTTCTCTAAAGAATAGTTATTTTTGCTGCTGTTTTTATACAAATACAGTTCATGTACGCCATGAGAAAAATATATATATATTTTCCTCATATATATATATATATATATATATATATATATATATATATATATTAGGTGGTAGAGCCTAGCTCTAGTTATCTGACTGCAGCTCATATTGGGCTGGCTCGACCGGGGAAGGACCACCCTCTCACAGAGGAAAATATATATATATATATAATTTCCTTATATATATATATATATATATATATATATATATATTAGGTGGTAGAGCCTAGCTGTAGTTATCTGACTGCAGCTCTTATTGGGCTGGCTCGACCGTTGAAGGACCACCCTCTCACAGAAGACCGACGTGTAGTAACCAAATTCATTTGGTTATGTTCCGTCGGTGAGTGAGAGAATCCGGAAGACCACCCCCCCCCCGCGCCAAACATGAAAGCGATGCCTAGAAAAAAAATACCCCAGGAGGGTAACGGCTTTGATGAAGCCGAGGACCCCCTCCCCGAGCAAAATCGGGGAAATGATTCTCGGATTTTGCTCGGGCTGCCCGTCGTATCTGGGGCGGGCAAAGTATCGCCTTTTGTGTTTTTGAGGGCAAACGACGAGTCTACGCAGCGACACCCCGACCCACTCTAAATGTGAACTTTTGCAACATCCGGGGACTTCATTCCAACTTGAACGCCGTCCATTATCATCTAGAGACGGCGCAGCCGGCCTTGTTGTTTCTGACGGAGACGCAGATATCTCAACCTAGCGACACAGCGTTCCTATCATACCCCGGGTATAAATTTGAACACCATTTTATACCACACGCCGGGGTATCTGTGTTCGTAAGGGATAGTAGTAATGCAGAAACGGATCAACTCTTAGGCCATGTTCAGGCGAAGATTGACGATCTGCTTTCACAGACTCCCTCCGCCGAAGTCGTAGTCCTCGGGGACTTCAATGCGCACCATGCCGATTGGCTAGGGTCACGTGCCACCGACTACGTGGGGAGATCTGTGTTTGACTTTGTTCTGGCAAATGGTCTCTCTCAATTAGTCAAGACGCACACTCTCGTCTACCGGACGTGGACAGCCATATGCCCTCTTTGTTGGATCTTCTGCTGACTACACATCCCGGAAAGTACCAAGTCACTGGTCCTCTGGTCATTGCTTGGTACGGAGTGTAGTGCCCATTAAACGCCCAGGTCGCGCAAGACCTGCGACTCTACGCGTTTGGTACTACAAGTCATCAGATTGGGATGGAATGCGATCCTTTTTTGCATCCTACACATGTGGACCGACTTGTTTCCCTTCCAATGATCCTAGTGACTGCGCTGCGGCTGTAGCTGATGTGATACTTCAGGGCATGAAACTATTTGTACCAAGCTCTGCGGTACCACTTGGTGGCAAATCGCGGCCTTGGTTTGATGCGTCTGTCAGGGCTGCACAAGCTGGCAAACGGCAGGCTTATCAAGTTTGGACTAATGCGTTAGTCACTAAGGATCCGAACTCTAGAGTTCTGAAGAGGAAATATAATCGTGCCTCCAGATTCTTCAAACGGAAAATTGATAGAGCAAAGTTCAAGCATGTCGTTAAAATTGGGGATCAGCTGGCAAAGTACCCATCTGGCACGCGCAAGTTCTGGGCGCTTTCCAAAGCCAGTCTGGGAAACTTTTGTCAGCCATCCCTACCGCCATTGCACACTAGGAACGACTCTTTGGCCCCCACGGCAAAAGAGAAAGTCGATTGGGCACTCTTTTTGCCTCAAACTTGACTTTGGACGACCAGGGGAATTCACCGCCTATCATCCCGCGGTTTCCGAGCTTAATGCCGGAAATAGTTTTTCGGCAAAAACTCATCCGAAAAGCCCTCCTTTCCTTGGAAGTTCATAAGTCGAGTGGGCCAGATGGTATCTCTCCAGTTGTGCTAAGAACATGTGCCCCTGAGTTGACACCAGTGCTAACGCGTCTATTTCGGTACTCCTACCTGAAAGGCGTAGTCCCGGTCTCATGGAAGCGTGCCCTTGTCCATCCGATCCCTAAAAAAGGTGATAGCTCGGACCCAGCTAACTACAGACCTATCGCCATTACCTCTCTTCTTTCCAAAGTAATGGAGATCATCATCAATAAGCAGCTCCTAACCTACCTCGAGGATCACCAGTTGGTCAATGACCGGCAATATGGCTTTCGCCATGGTCGATCGGCTGGTGATCTTCTGTTATATCTTACACACCGTTGAGTTGTTATTGAAAGCAAGGGAGAGGGTCTGGCAGTTAGTCTGGATATGGCGAAAGCCTTCGATCGTATATGGCATAAGGGGCTTCTTTCGAAACTACCTTCCTATGGGCTTCCCGAGAGTTTATGCAAGTGCATCACCAGCTTCCTCACTATTCTTCCTCAGTATTTCAAACCTGGCCAAAGACTTGCGCTCTATAAGGCGCAGGTCCGGCCACACATGGAGTTTTCTCATCGCTGGTCCGGATCACCCCAATAACAGCTTCTACCATTTGACCGCGTACAACGGAGAGCCGTTCGGATTGTCGGGGACCCGGAGCTCTGCGAACGGCTGGACTCTTTTGCATTGCGTAGAGACGTGGCTTCATTGTGCGTCTTCTACCGCATTTACAACGGGGAGTGTTCCGAAGAACTATTCGATCTGATGCCTGCCGCCGAATTTCATCACCGCACAGCGCGCCATCGACTTCTTTACCATCCCTACAACCTGGATGCGTGGCGATCCTCCACTGATCCTCCACTCAAGGACCTTTTTTCCACGTTCCACTCGCT
Source organism: Melinaea marsaeus rileyi (assembly GCA_918358865.1). Classification (NCBI taxonomy): domain Eukaryota; kingdom Metazoa; phylum Arthropoda; class Insecta; order Lepidoptera; family Nymphalidae; genus Melinaea; species Melinaea marsaeus. The sequence goes on from OU911085.1 coordinate 24,214,006, forward strand.
TGTGGAACGAACTCCCTTCGGCGGTATTTCCAGATCGGTAAGACATGAGTACCTTCAAAAAAGGCGTCTACTCCTACCTACAAGGCCGGCAACACTCTTGTAAATCCTCAGATGTTGCAAGAGTTCATGGGCGCCGGTGATCACAAGTCATCTGTGACCCGCCAGCTCGTTTGCCTTCATCTTCCATTAAAAAAAAAACATATAAGTAAATAATCCCACAGTTCTTCTTATCAATAGAAATCTATACTGGAGAATTAGAGAAGAACTGTGGAGACTTAACGTTTCTTTGTTTGATATTTTATTTACATCTTATCCCTTTAGCAATAACAGTTTATTTTATGACTATGTAATAAGTTTGTGAAAAAATTAAGAGAATTATTTGTCTTTTATACTAACGTCATATTAATTAATTACAAAAATTTACTTTCATAAATAATGTTGTAGTTCTATTTTGATTATTTTCATCATACACGCATAACAAGTATATTATATTACTTTGGTTTTATGAAAAAATATTTAATTTTGGAATGTTTACTTTTACAACTTGTTCCAGTTCCTCTGTTTAAAAATACTAATTATTACTTTGGACATTTCTGTAATCACTAGTCTAGCATTAAAAAAAAACTACCAGCCTATCAACTCTACAGTTATAAGAATTCTTGTTGAGGTAAATTCACAAGAAGAATTCATCACACCATCAAAATATTTATACACTTAATTAATTAATGGGATTAGTGACACTTATCGACGTCGAGTTTGGAGCTACAGCGCATACTGGTTGGTACGTTGTAATAAATTTACAGATTATTGGACGAAAATACAGGTGAGATAAGTTACTCAATTTATCAAGGATAGAGTAATTATTTATAATATGAGTCTCGTTAATAAATATTGTAATACGAATAAATAAGATCAGGCTAGTCCACATCAGAATTCTCCATATTCTGAGAATGTGGGTAGTCCAGTAATAAGTCTTAAAACAATTGAAAATTATTCAATTCAAATTTACAAAATAACAACTGAATTAACGTTCGAAAAGCACTAATAAACAGGCAAACATAAATTAGATCAATAGTTAAAGATTGTGTCGGTAGCGAGCATTTATGGCGGTTGCCGCTTCTATAGTGAAGGATAGCCGCCTCGCTGCCACCTGTCTGAAATTCCGTTAGAATGACAACTGTCATATCTTCTTCCAGGATATTCTGATAGAGGGTGAGTACTACATGAGGTTTTCATAATATTTTATTACTACAGCAAAATTGCTTAGTTTAATAAGTTATCTCATATTTATATTATCTTTATTAACCACTGGACCGGTTTTTTAACATCATATTGGTATTTTGTAGAAATCTGTTTAAACATTGTAATGACTTAATGAATCTAATGCGGTTGAAAAATTTATTCATAAATAATAATAACGAAACATAAAGTATGATTTTATAAATAACGTAACTAAACTTTCATATAATGTTACAATAATTAAGTATTTTACAAGAAATTAAACGTGGTAATGACAATAAAAATATAATGTTAATTAACAATCTGCAATACCAACCCTGTGTCAGACAATTATTACAAAAGACTTCTCAACTCTTTTAGATCTTCAACGAGCCAAGACAGTCTTTAATTGGGTTCATTAAGAAAAAATTCTGTATTCATTATAAAGACTTTATACTTTTTTAAAAGAACATCGTGTCTGGAGATCAGCTTTATTTCAGATGCAAATAATTCTGGACTTTATATTTTTATGTTAGTTTTTTCTCGCTTTTTAATTATGTTGTAATTGCCAAGTCAAATGTTATCTTAATGATATTATAAAATACAGTTTCTAACATAAGTTAAAATAAGTAAGTATATCAGACATGTAACATTTATTATATTTCTACTTCACTTCACTTTTCATTTATTTTTGTCAGAAGAATTTTAGAAATATGTACATCAAATAACTTGATTATAACGATACCAATGTTACTCGTTACTCTCTTATTTATATATTTAAATTATTTACCGTACATATAATACTGAGCTTTCAAAACAGAAAAACATTGAAAGAAAACAGGAGGTATTGTAATAGAAAGACTATTCTTTTCGAAATCTTAGAATTAGATGATTAAGGATCATAGGAGATTAAAGTTATAACAAAAAGTATAAAACTAAGTGTTTATATATTTAATACTTCATCATCATCATCATTTTCAGCTGTCGTGCGTCCACTGCTGGACGTAAGCCTTCCCCATTGACTTCCACCGTGATCGGTCCAAAGCGGCCCGCATCCATTGGTTTCCTGCTGCTCTTTTTATGTCGTCTGTCCACCTAGTTGGTGGTCGTCCTCTACTTCGCTTGCCAGTAAGTGGCCTCCACTCAAGGACCCTTTTTCCCCATCGGCCGTCACTTGAGCGGGCTATATGCCCAGCCCATTGCCACTTCAGCTTACAAATCCGTTGGGCTATGTCGCTTACTTTTGTTCGTCTGCGAATCTCTTCGTTTCTGACTCTATCTCGCAGCGAAATGCCCAGCATAGCCCTCTCCATCGCACGCTGAGTGACTTTAAGCCTCTCTAAGAGTCCCTTTGTTAGAGGCCACGTCTCGGTTCCATAAGTCATCGCTGGTAACACACACTGGTCGAAGACTTTCGACTTAAGGCACTGCGGTATTCCGGACGAAAATACGCTCCTTAAGTTCCCGAACGCTGCCCATCCTAGTTGGATTCGTCGATTGACCTCTCCCTCGAAGTTGGACCTGCCCAATCGGACTTTTTGTCCCAGGTAGACATATTCGTCGACAACTTCGAGAATGGAGCTCCCAACGGATACCGGGATAGGCGCGACATGGACATTCGACATAATTTTCGTCTTGTCCATATTCATTTTAAGGCCCACCTGTTGAGAGACTCCATTAAGATCGCCGAGCATAGTGCTGAGGTCTTCCAGGGATTCTGCCATTACTACTATATCGTCGGCAAATCGAAGGTGAGTTAGGTACTCGCCGTTTATATTGATGCCGAGTCCATGCCATTCCAGGAGCTTGAAAGCGTCTTCCAGTGCAGTGGTAAATAGTCTCGGAGAGATAACGTCTCCCTGTCTCACGCCTCGCTGTAAAGGAATAGCGTTTGTGCAATGCTCCTGGACTCGAACCGACATGGTGGCATTTGTGTACAAATACTTCAACACTTCGATGTACCGATAGTCAATATGGCACCTCTGAAGAGACGACAGTACCGCCCACGTTTCGATCGAATCAAAGGCTTTCTCATAGTCCACAAACGCTAAGCATAATGGCCGATTATACTCCTCGGTCTTCTGTATAATCTGCCGCAGCGTATGAATGTGGTCTATGGTACTAAAACCTTTTCGGAAACCAGCTTGTTCGGAAGGCTGGAAGTCATCAAACTTGCTCGTGAGACGAGTCGTGATAACCCTCGAAAACAGCTTATAAACATGGTTCAGAAGCGAGATGGGCCTGTAATTCTTCAGCAAAGTAGTATCGCCTTTTTTGAAGAATAGGGCCACCACGCTTCTGTTCCATGCTTCCGGCGTTACACCCTCAAGCAGGACGGCATTAAAGAGCTTCTGAAGGACCCTAAGTACTGGTAATCCGCCCGCTTTCAGAAGCTCTGATGTGATACCGTCTTCACCTGGTGCCTTGTTGTTTTTAAGCTGTTTTAGGGCCATACTGATCTCGTGCAAGCTGATGTCCGGGATTTCATCGGAATAGTGCCGGGTAAGCTCCGCTCTTGGGTCTTCTGCTAAGCTATCAACAGATTTAGCGACTGAGGTATATAAGTGTCCATAGAACCTCTCGACCTCCCTCAAAATGTCAGCCCTACAGGACACTGTGCTTCCATCCCCCAATTTCAACTTCGATAACCGGCTTTGCCCAATTGACGAATCTCGCGCAAACACTTTGGAGCCTTGGTTCCGCTCTATTGTATCTTTAATATGGTTAGTATTGAAAATACGGATGTCGTGTCGCAGATATTTCCGTATGCGTCTGTTGAGCTGCCTATAAGTCTCGGTATCATTGAGGGACTGAAGTGCCAACGAGCGTCGTTCCGCCATAAGTTTGAGAGTTTCGTTGGCTAGTTTTCGGGGTCTATTCTTACGGCCGGGTCTGCAGAATTTTCCTCCGACCGTATGGACAGTTTCTACCAACCTGTTGTTAATTTGGTCCACGGATGCACAATCATCTAGGCAAGCGAAGCTGTTCGATAATTCGAGTTGAAAGTTTTCGAGGTCTTGAATATGAGCTTTAGATGGACGGAGCGTAGACTTCACCAACCGGGATCGTTCCAGCCTGACATTGAGATTCAGCGTGCCTCTTACCATTCGGTGATCGCTCCCTGTTTTTGCGTTGTTGATCACAGATACATCGTTAAATGTCTGGCGTCTAGTGGTCAAGATGAAGTCAATCTCATTTCTAGTGGAACCATCGGGACTTAACCAGGTCCACTTCCTTTGAGGCGGCTTCTGGAAGAAGGAATTCATCATAAAAAGTCCCTCTTTCTCCAGAAAATCGGCCAGCCTCTGTCCCCTAGGGTTCCGCTGCCCATATCCAAATTGCCCAACTCTCAACTCATCGTCGTTTCTCTTGCCCAGCTTTGCATTGAAGTCCCCCATAACAACATTAAAGTGAGTTTTGGTAGTATGTATGGCCCGACTAATATCCTCATACATAGCCTCTACTTCATCATCTGGGTGTGCGGAGGTCGGTGCGTAGACCTGTATGACCTTCAACGAGTATTTTTTAGAAACTCTGAATATAAGGTACGCGACCCTACTCGACACACTTTCAACAACCGCGATGTTGTTTATGAGGGACTTATGGACCATAAACCCGACACCTCCTTGGGACTTTTGGTCGCCCTCCCGGTAGTATAGTAGGTTTCCGGATTTGAGGGTTATCGTGTCCTCCCCCTCTCTACGGACTTCAGATAACCCTAATATATCCCAGCGTAACCTACTCATCTCTTCTTCCAGCTCAGCAATCCTATCGTCAGTCCGCAAAGTGCGGACATTGTGTGTTACCAGGGCCAGGTGTCGTTTGGGGTGGTAGCTCGATCCCGTCCGGAGATTCTTAGCACCCCCTGCCCCACCATAACTACGGCCGCTACCGAAGCCGGGAACAGTCTGCCGGGTACTGGGGGCCTGGTCCTGTTTGCGTCTGTCATATTTAAAGGGGAGAATTTGCCATACTCGCCACGCTTGGCAGACGGGTTGGCGAGCGCAGTGCGCAGCTCCTCACACCGGTGGCGCTGCTGCCCGACACCAGTCTATATTATTTTTAGCTGCACTGATTGTGATGGATATACCGCCATCGGTCGGTTGGAGGAGAATAGGATGGGGGTAGGTATATTCAAGGGAAAAGAAAGGAAAGGGGATATTGCTTACACGGACAGACAAGGGATTGTAAGCAAAAAGCTCGAGCAAGTCAGGGTCGCGTACCTGTAACTCGGACTGGCTGATGCCGGGAAGTCAGAGTCCTCTAACTTAATTAACTTAATTTAATTAACTTAATTTAATACTTGATATCTTATATTATAAATATTAAACAACAAATTGATGAATTGGTATAGTTTGTAAATATTATGTTTAATTTTAATATATATTTTATAAATCAAAGGTATTTTGATATGAGCAAATCGGCAAATAATCCTAGTAACGTACACTTCTTATCCAGATATTAAGATGTTATTTAATTTAATTTTGTGCCTTACATGGTGATATATTTAAGTATTTTAATTCATGTGATAAAAAGAAAAGTCCTAATGTAAATGAAAGAAGTATTTTTGTTGACAATAGTTATTAATTAGTATTTAAGGAAAGCCAAAGTTTCTGAAATGGTCTGAACAGTTCACTTAAATAAAATCATAATAATTTGAGCTATTATTATAGTTACCGGAGGTAATGAAAATTGTCTATAGTAATGGAGATGGGATACGCCGCTAAGTCATGACATCTGGACGAGAAAGTTTAATGAATCGGAATGCTTTGGGAAATGTTAGGAAGGTAATTATGAAACTGGTCTTGTAATCATGTAAAAAAACGCAATAACATGAGGTAAAAGATAAAATATTAAGTAAGAAAATAATTAGTGAAGAGCTAAAATGCATTAAGAAGATCTAGTAATATTAAATTTTATTTATATATAAAAATATTATTATTTTTTTTTTGTAAAAATAAAATAATAAAAAAACCAATGATGTTTGTACGTGGAACTCTTGAATATTTAACGGTCCAAAATAGTCCCGTCAAAATTAATTTATTATTAAAAACATCAAACTTTAAATTAATTGAATACTTAATAGAACAGTCCGCCTTTTAGCCTGACCTGAAAAACACAATCTGTAGGTTTAAAATACACCAGTGTTTCTTACAGATATTTTTCGCCATGCTAGAACAGGTGGCGCAGAAGTTGAAATTAAAAAACGCATATTTCAGTTGGAAATATTTGAAATTGAAATACGAAGGTTATGGTATTTAATAATCGCCGCCCACCAATAACCAATACGATAAATTCTGACAAAATACGGCATTTCTGAGGAAAAGGTGAAAATCTAAAGTGAGTGAATCACTGAAACCCGCACCTTTCTGAAAAAAGACGAAGTTTCCAGCCTTAATCCTATACCAGTCGCCACGTGTCCGAAATTCGATCCTAACCTAAAAGCTAGAATGTTTATCGTTTGCAAAAAAGTAAATCTCTGTATTGCAGTCTATACGTCCGTATCTAAGCGCGTAACATAAAAGTTGGTAAAATTATTGAAATCTGGTTATATAACAATCGAGTTTAATTTGAACATGTGAAATTTGTAAAGCTAAATTCGTTAGAATAGGAAATTTACAAATAAAAAATTATTCCTATGTATAAAAAAGTTTTTAAGCAGACAATGCTTCCTTTAAAAGCTGCTATTAAATACGACTGTATATGAACTAGAAGGAATTTCTTTAAAATATAAGAACACGATTAATCTTTAATGTCATGCAAGTCAGGGATTTATTATGGTTGTTGGAATAGTTCTACTACAAAAGGGTTCTCACTTGGTTTTTATTTTTTGGATATTTAATTAAAACAACATGTTATAAACAGAGTACAAGAAACAACAATTATATAGTATATATATATATATATATATATATATATATATATATATATATATGTGTGTGTGTCTTATGATAAAAAAGTGGTTACGTACGAATAGCGGCTAAGAATAAATATATTTTAAGTACCATTAAAACATCGCTGTAGATTAATAAAATATATTGAAATATTATATGACTAATATTAATATAATGACTGTACTAGTGTGGTTTAGAAAATAATGTTTATACTTTGATCTATTTGTCTATTTCGATGAAAATGAAATTGTAAATTTTTTAACATACAATAACTATTATATAAAGGTAATTTAAACGAAAACCACTCCAAATACAATTTTAAGCTAAAAACTCTTAAGACAGTGAGACATTTTTATATAATAAATCACAACGCAATAATATTCAAATACTTCGTCTTAATTATAACAACCTTTAAATTGAACTCTGTCAATTTATAGTCTCTTTAACCGTCTACTATCTTACTTGATGTATACTCCGTACTTAGCCAAAGTTTCCTGTCTTTATTTATTTGTCTTTAGTCTTTGATAAGGTTAGACGAGGGCAGGTAAGATAACAGTAAAAAATGTAACAAAAACCAGCGAAAATGAATACCACCTACTAGTAACAGCCTTAAGTGTGAATCTTGAATCAAATGACATGGTTTTCTCATAATTATACTTACTCGTATGTATAATTGTATGTATAATTGATTACCCTGATTAACATTTTATTAGTTCTAACATAAGTTTAAGTAACAATATTTCTTCTATTGTGAAAAAGCTGTTTTAGCAATATTAAATGTAATAAAAAAAATAAGATATTAAGATGTATTACTTGTAAGAGTAAAGTAATAGCAAAAGCTAAAAACATAAAGCATCGTGTTTCACCATTAATAACACCTGCAAACTCTTCTTGTGATATTGTAAATATAGGAACTGATATATACTAGACATTAACGGAATTACGTCTGGCGTTACGGCTTGAAGACAAATATTTGTATTTAGATTGTAAATCAATGTATGCAGTTAATAAAATACGTATATGTTGTACCTACCGAAGTATCGTCTGTTAGTTTAATATAATTATTTTTCAAATAAAATTAAAAATTCTCAACAGTCTTTTTTTTCCCTTGAAGATACTCTAACAATACGACGCTGAAGATATTAAGATAATGTGTAAAAATATTATTGACGTATTTATAATGTAATGTCACTTGAGGCGAACCATATTTTAATATCTTCTACCGCCAACACTTGCGGTTTGGCGTTATATCGTAATATTGTTTATTATTCGTATAATTTATTGATTATTCGTTGATGAACAGTGATATGTTTGTGTGATTTTTGTTATCGAGAGAGTTACGGAACCCTAATCCCACGAACATGCTGACGGACCAAACTGATGGGAGCTTCCCAGGCGATCGCCTCCCAAGTTCCTCGTATTAATCTCTAATTGTTTTAATTTTACTTTATTAATTGTAATACTTTTTGATCAGTCTTTATTCCCACTTCGATTAAAGTAGTCCTTATTTTAAGATAATTATTGTAATTATAATTAATAAATAATGAATAATTATTCAGGTTTTTTCAATCTTCACTTTCTTCGATATTCACATTACACATTGTATAAATGTTTAGTTATTACTAGCAATATTTGTTATTTTTGGAATATATTTGTCGACATATAACGTAGAAAAATATTTTAAAAGTACAACTTTACAAATTATGCATTGTAGTATTATTTATCTTTTCTACGTATATTTTTCTTAATTGTTGTAGTTCATGCATCTGCATAAATGTATACTTTATAAATGTATATGTCTACTTTCATTTATTTAGGGGTACTCTCGTATATAACATCACTCTAAAACGCATTTGCGTAACATCCAAGGCCATTATAATATCCTGTTCTCGCTTGATTGCAGACTGATTGATCGAAGCAACAACAGATGTGACTAGACTAATTAGCTGACCCACACCAGACCGCGTCTCATCAAGTGGCGTCAAGTGAACTAACGTTATGTTTATAATGGTATAATGATAACCCCGTGATGCGGACATAACAAGCTCAATTAAACTCCTTTAAAATTAATTAAATGTTGTGATATCGTGAAGTAGGAATATAAAAATATAAAATACCATTATCCAACCATTATCTCATTGGAATATCTTATTTATAAATGGTGCCCTGTTTACACAAACGGAAGTAAAAAGTAGAATAAATGAAAAAAGTTTTTTTTTCCTTTTTTATTTATATATATTTTTCGTTAGAATAAAATTTATCCTTATTGTTATTTGACAATGTTTTTTAATATGTGCATGCATTTATATTTTATAATACAGCTTGTACGAAAGTAGTAAAAGTTATTATTTTACAAAAAAAAACAATCAGCGACGGTTCGTTTGTTTCAAAATATCTATAAAAGGATTAAAGCTTTTCTAAAACTATTCTTCAGTTATATTGTTACTGTTACTGACGATGACTTAACAAAATAGAAGTAATCTTCTGTTGTTTTAAGAACTGGTAACTTTCAATAAATATTTATTATAAATTGATGATTTTAAATGTTTTAAGGTAAACTATGGTGTTAGTTAGTGCCACTTTGTTAGTTAGTGATACTTTATGTAATATTACTACCACTTGGTAGTGGTAGTGGTATTACATAAAGTATATTAACTGCTAAGCTGACGTCGCCTCAGAATTCTATTAAGGGAGGCTCAATCTGTTTAAGTTAGATTGTTGGTGGGCGCATTGTTTATGTTACACTAGCTGTGCCCTGTCACGCTCCGCAGTGGCACATTCTGGTTGTATGGGTTAGACATAGTTGTCGCTAGTTAAAAAGGTGTCTGTTACAAAAACAGCATTAAAAAACAAAATAACATTCCATTTTAAACAGGTCGTCTGAATGAATGTTTTGTGTACGAAGAAAATGTGCATTGATTCGAATACAATTATAAAAAATATATACGTATATATAACAACTATACCTTCAACGGGTAGTAAATCTTATCTAAAGTTAGTTAAAGTAGAAGCGAACACAAACCAACATATACCAACATGTATATATATATATATATATATATATATATATATATATATATATATATATATATATATTTATATATATATCTATATACATATAAATAAATTGATGTCAGGGCTATATATATACGATATGGCACTCTGTTCACAATTTTCTCCAAGCTTCGTCAGCCGTGAAATAATGTATTTCACCCAGTGTCGTTTATAAAACATAATTGTTTTTTAATTAATTTAATTTGTTGATTTAAAATTAAATTAATATTATGTTTTATTAGTTTCAATATGACCTAACACGTTTATGAAACAGTGATTACAAAAAAAAACCCGGCTGGGTTTGTTGTATGCCGTAGCCTTAATTTAAGTTGGAGAGTGTCTTTACAGTAGGCCTTATTTCGATAGGCACGTTATCAAATTATGCTCTTTAGGCATTTCCATTTGACGTACCCAAGTGACCACTGTTATGGATTCAACGTGAAAAGATATTAATAAATAAAAATAAATAAATATTCTTTCCTGGCTGAGAACTATTACTATTTAACTATAATTACACTTCAGGATTTATCGATTCTCATTTGTAGAATAATCTACATTTCTTAAACGTCTGCTTTCAGACGTTTCTGGATCAAAACCGTCATCTTTAAGTAAAAAATTGTTTACTTTTCTTTCTTTTGCTCAACATATTTACAGTCAAACATTATATACTATTAATTTAAACTGATAATTTCAATATTTCTATTTAATGTCAATAATATACAAGTGTTACTTGTAAACACATGTCCTCTTCTCTAAAATACTAAGATAGTACCAACAAACAACCGAGCTTCAGAGCGTTACTCAACTTCACGTACAATGCAATCTCTCTTATATAATGACGCTCTCTGAACCTCGCCAGCTCCTTTACAGAGGACAAATAACCTGTGCTATCTTGTTCTATTAAACACAAATATTACAGGTTCAGGTATCAAAGGTAAAATGTACAGAGAAATGTATTCATGTTATTTAAGTTAAATAACTAATAATAAAATGAGTATTTATCTCTTTTATAAATTTCTTTAGAGTATTTATCTCTTTCAAAAATAAGAAAGAAGTTCTTAGAAATCAAATTAATACTGATAAAATGTCGTAAAAAGTTTAATTATTGAATTTCATATATTCATATATACTCGTATTATAAAAATAAAATAAAAAATTTCGGTCAAACGTTTGACCAAAATTTAAAATAAATTCAATAATTAATTGTCAAATAATATTTTTATCGTCTTATATACTTAGATACAATCTGCTATTTTTAACTATTACAGACATGTTAGTAGTATATAAAAATAAGGTGTAATATCACTTATTACTTTTATAAAAGCATAAATTTAAATTAATTATACGGTCATCCGTATTGCTGCTGATAATAAAAATGTTACTGTCATAGCCTTACTTGATTTTAGCAATGCATTTAATAACATTAACCATGATGTGCTATTGAATATTTTGATGCATATTAACATCTCTCCCAATGTTGTACAATGGCTAACGTCATATTTGTGTGATCGGCAGCAGTGCCTTAAGTTGAATGAAAAGTTTTCCCAATATTTGCCACTTACTACCGGCGTCCCTCAAGGTGGTGTGCTCTCTCCCCTTCTCTTTTCTATTTTTATTAACACCGTATCAGTTCTTATTTCTTCTTCTTACCATATTTATGCTGATGACTTACAAATATATGTCACAGGAAATACGGATAACATTAATAATGCAATAAATTCCTTAAATCAAGATCTTAATAAAGTCTTTGAATGGAGTAACGCTTACCATTAACACCAATAAATCGCAGGTTGCAGTCGTAGGATATCCTAAACAAACATATTTCTAAAATTAACTGTAACCTTTTAACCCCAGTTATCTGGGATGAAACCAGCCTAACTTCTAGCACTATAAAGAATCTTGGATTATTAGTTGACAGTAACCTCTCATGGGTACCACAGATTGAAAATATTAGCCGAAAAATCTATGCTACTATTGGTTCCCTACGACGCGACGTTGGAAACATCTGTTACCTATAAAAACTAAAATTGCCCTAGCTAATACCCTTCTTCTTCCGATCATCGACTACGCAGATACAGCTTATCCAGACCTTTCAGAGGTATTGTTCAACAAAACTCGAACCATTACAAAACATCTGCATTCGTTTCATCTCCAATTTAAAAAAATTCGACCATATATCGCAACACCGTGCTCAGCTGGGATGGCTACCCATAAGGGAACGACGAAACATGCATCTTTTATCCGTTTTATATACCATTCTCTTTCATCCTTTAACTCCTTCCTATCTTAAAGAGCGTTTTACATACTTTGGCTCTCAGTCCCGTTCTCTTATTGAATTGAAATTGAAACTACCGATATATAACACACACACTTATTCTAACTCTTTTTCCGTAAAATCTGTAAGACTCTAGAATGCTCTTCCCTTAGTTATTAGAAAATCTCCCACTTTTTTAAATCGTTTAAAGCAACATTATCTATATATTATGTAAAGTATATATATATTAGGGTGATTCAAAAATGCATGTGAAAATTTTTTATTTCTTTTTCTATGGGGGCACCCTGTCATTTTGTTCTATTGGTTAAAAAACTTCCACCAATTTTTTTTTAGATTTTAAAAAACAGGTTTTAGGGGTCGCTACCAGGGATGAAAAGTGTTGGGTTTTATGAACGGGTAAAAAATAAGTAATAACCTATTTTATTAAATAACTACAATAAAAATTTAAGGATAACTACTATTATAACTAAGACTAGTAACTTAAGATGTTAATGTAGATTTGTTACAATCGGGGAATTTTCGCCTCAAGTCTTTGACCGCCAACAATAGGCACTGTTTCTGGTCTTCGTCTGTCGTATGAAGGTTATTGTACCCTTCAATCAACGATACTCCGCTCTCAGCTGTATCGTTGATAACTTTTAGACCCTTTACAACAGTCACACATTTTTTAAACTCACAATCGTCCTTCCAGATCTACACGTCCTTTTTTAAAAAATCGCAGGAGATGGAGATACTTTTAAAAAACGTTAATGTGTGAGAAGATACGAAGTCCTCCAGATTTTTTGTTGCAATAAGGTTTTGATCCAGGATGGCTCGTTTTGGAGAATCTTCTGACCCTTCTATTTGAAGAGCAACAACCATCTTTCGCTTAGTTTCCAAAGAAACTTGGTCGTCAGAGAAGGCCAAAGCTACAAGTTTTTCTAATAGGTACCAAAGGTGCCCCAACGCTTGTTTCATCGCAAAATGATTTTGAAACTGATTCATTCACTTTATTGTAAGCTAATAAATCCTTTAAAAGTTGTAAGTCATTCCTTGGCGCAGACCATGCGCAAGGAGCTTGATACCAGTATTTCGCGTAAATTCGTACAGTAAAAATGCAAATTTCTTTGATTCCTTTAATTTCCCTCTTCGTCAGTTTTAGTTGTTCCCGAAAAAGATATATTTTAAAAGAATAGATGGCCTTTGCCATCCACCTTGCCCGGTAGAGACCAGCAGGTTGCTCGAAAAGATACACCTTTCTCAGGTGTTCCTCCCAAAAATATGATTATCAGGTTAAGTAGTTTCTTATAATCGTCTCGTGGTTCAACCACGAGACGATTATAAGAAGACTCGTTAAGATGGCTTTCAGCAAATAATGTCACCTTTTCGTTAACATCTGCTACTTGTTTTCGAGTTTCAGGGTCCGCAGTAGCTGCCCTAAAGTCCTCATTTAGTATTTTAGGCCAACGTTTTTGCAGTCTTTTGAAGATTTGTATATCTGGCTAACTAGAAGCATTAGTTGCTGAAACTACGATGGCTTCAAGCACAATCTCCAAAATGTGATGCCTGCATGGAAGCCATAATAATTTTTTCTCCAGCTTTTGCTCTAGTAAGGTACAAGCTCCATTGAATCGACCTGTGTTTGATGCTGTGGTATCAAAACACATCGATTTTACTTTCTGCAATTTTTTTTCGTCGCTGGATTTGCTGACGCCGAATAGAAGAAAAGCTAACGTTATACTTCTCAGCATCACAGCCAGTGCTCTTGAGAATCGATGTTAATACCACAGCAGCTTTTCGATCGCTTAACTTAGCAACATCAAGACTTACAGCCAAACAGTCATCGATTAATTCTTTCCTCCCTTATTATCGCTGTGGCTTCGAGGTAGACGGTCCTGACAATAGAGTAGCCGGCCGACTGTCTAAAGAGGTCGAAGACGACGACATTAAAAAAGGTTGGCTGTATTACTACTTACTTAAAAACTAGCTTACACTCTATTGCGAAATTACAACTTTAATCTTTAAACCCTTTCTGTAGCTTAATAACCTGAAGACTGAAGATTTTAAAAAACGTGGATAGAGGATATGTACCAGGTACGTAACGTACCTTGTTTACACTCAGGTACAAAAATACACAAAGGCACCGCCATTTTGGTTCCCAAGGGGTGCTACCCCATTACCGTATGTAAAGCATTTTTCAAAAACTTTAATGGATGGTAGCGACCCCTAAAGTTGACTTAAATTAAAAAAAATATATATGGGTATATTTTTTTTCATATTGGAACCATATAAGACGGTGCCCCTATAAAAATTTAAAACTAGGATTTTTTGAATCACCCTAATATATATATATATATATATATTTATACATATACAAATATAATTTAATATGTAGGTATATAAGTATATATTATTTCTAGTATAAGTATGTTTATCATCGATGAATATTAAAATGTATTATCATTTACACTATCCTGTCTGATCTCTTATTGTTACTAATCTTCAAAGGTTGTCTGTAAGAGACCGCTTTAAGCGATAAGACCGCCTTTGCATGGTTTATATTTTTGTTTTTGTTTTGTCTATTCTTGTTATTTTTTTTTATATTATACAATGCAATAAAGTGTGAAATAAATAAAATAAATAAATAAATAAAGTTCTTTAACTTTGTTATGAAGTCGGTAATCCAAACAGTCTATCTTGCCTATCTTACCCTGGTTCTGAATTTTTTTTGTTATATTTATTATTAAACCTTTGCTATTGATATTTTTGGGTCACGTTACCATTTATTAACATTAACTTACATTACAAGCCTTAATATTATCTTACGGTTTTGCTTTACGTATACTCGTATTTATATATATTCATCTAATAGTGTATCTGTCATAAAACTCTGCCTCTACGGCTTCGATGATTTAATGCTTTCTGTGCGTGTAGTTAAGTAGACCCCTACTAAGACTTCTTTCTTTTTTATATAATTACACTAGTTTTTCTTGCGGCTTCACACAAGTTTGAACACATTTTCATTTCAAATTCAAAATATCTTTATGCCCTTTTTTGCCCGCAGCTCTTTGTTTTACCTCCTAACGTCTTATTTTTAGATTTTAAACCTTACCTTTAAAATTGGAAAGTAATTAATACCTTATCAAGTATTTCACATAAGGAGATAACGACAATCTTTTCAGTATATATATAAAAAAATATTTTTGTACTTATTAGGTTGCATTACATTAATTCTTAGGTAAATTGTAGAAAATGTTATTAAAATAAAGCAAATGACTTATAAAACTATGGTGTTTGACAAACAGTTCTGCATTATAACTTTTTAGTTTCCCAATACGAAAAAAGTAAAAGATTCTAGAACCAAAGCTGAAGTTACCTTAGGTTTCTTAATTTTTTAATAAAAATAAAATCATGTAAATACTATAAAAATCAAAACAATCAAAAAACAAATAAACAACAAAACACAAAAGTGTTATATGATAAAGGTGTGCATCTATAATGACTAAGCCGTCGTAGCTCTTAAACGATTAAATTGACCACAGCTAATCTTTCTATAACAAAACACTTATAATTTGATGAGTAGGTAGCTAACATACAAAACAATAGTTTTTTTTGTCGTTAACAGTTCTCCCACGGCTCCCGGCTCCCATGATTCCACAGATTAATACAACGAGGCCTTCGAGATTTTCTAACACATATATATCATATCATTTTTACTGACATTTTTACTATAACATAAAAAATATTTGTTTAATCGATTAAATTAGAAGCGCCGGATATCGATCCCGGGACCTCTCGCATGCTAAGCGAGCGCTCTACCATCTGAGCTACGCCCCCTTTCGTACTGTAGATAAATCAGATAGATTAGAGCTTATTAGAGCTTAGTAGATACTAAGCTATATAATAATGTATGGAGTACTGAAGTTTTCATATTAGTATAAACAACGATAATGTACATAACTTAAAATTCAATTGAAAATAAATTAAATCCCACAAGCAGACGGACAGAGAAAAAACAATTAACTATAATAATTTTAATAGAATAAAAATAAATTTATATAAAATAAAAACAGTATTTATTTTTTTTTATTTCGTGTGTTATTTCTGAAAAACCATACGCCTCTTAACTAAGGTCGGTAAACGGTCTTCAGCAATCTGAACACAACACTGTAATATGACAACAACACTGACACAACATTGTAATATCGGTCATATTATAATATATATTATAATATCTACAGATATGTAGTATAGTTATAAAGATATTCTTATATAGTGTGAACATTTAGTATTCATACATCTATTAGAGTTACTAAATGTATAAGCTGATATACAATAAATAAGGTATATTTAGCACTTACTGTTAGGTACCCAACTAAAACATAAATCTTTATTTATGTGCGGTATTATAGGATTTAATTGTTCACTGACACATGATATATTTGTGAAAAAAACAGTTCTGCTAAATAGGGAGCTGAACAAGACTAACATATCGGAATTAATCTATAATTTGATAATCATAGCCTTCAATGGTCCAGAATGAATATTACACCAAAATGCTGTAACATTAGTATAGCATGTATGATAGGTGCTAGATTAGATGCTCAGAATATTGAAATCTATAAGATTAAATCATAATGGAATGCGAAAAGCTAATATTAATTACAGTGATCCCATTCTCAATCTCTAGTTCCAAAATAATTAGTTTTTAAATTTGAATACGTTAATAGAATCTAAACTTTTAAGTGATTGAGCACACACAAGTGGGATATAACGACGGTTAGTTCTTAGTGTAAGTTTAATTTTTAGAAATAAAACAAGTTTATTTCGAACAGAAATTTACTAGTGTTTCCAAGACAAACACAATCATTAATTCCGACATATTAGGAGTCTTTGAAGGATTGATATGAATTTTATAATAGTATTGAGACGAAAAAGATTCTTACGTCTGCATCGTAGAGCTTACCATAAATAACGTTTAGTGCGAAGGAGAGGTGCTCAAATTGCTTCCACGTGATATATCCCGCAGTGACAGAACATTTAGTCATATTGGATTTTTCGTAAAGATGCGCTAGTATCTTGATTTGGCACGGCATTGAAAAGAAAAATGAAAATCATTGAATATATGTCAGAAATTAAGATATTATTCGTTCTGTAGTAATTTACTTTTGTTATAATTTAAGTAATTTTTTTACAATTAGTTAAAAGTACAGTCAAAAGTTAACCTTTGATAACTGTTATGTTAAATCAATTAATTTTAGATCATTTCAATAAAAACGACTTGCTCATAATTGATCAGATCGGTTTCACAATAGGTTCCTCTACTATCAACACATATATTTGAGGCCCCTGTGCCGAAGCCGAGAATCTAAAAAAATCACAGAAATCCTTAAAGAATTCGCGCCATGTATTATATTTCTTACGTGTGATTACTAAATATTCGTCATCAATCGAATCAAAAATTAAATTATAGATATGTAAACTTTTTCAGTAGACATACACACGACAGTGTATGTCGGTTTTTCACTAAACTTCTCTGAAACAGTGGAATAGATATCAACTTCTTTTCAACCTGGATAGTTTTTTTTAACAATACGTTCCATGAAGTGATACACAGTTTTATAATCTGAATAAATGTTATGCAAAATGACCCAGTAATATGGACATTTCTTTAAAATAATCCTTTAAACTGTGTCACCAAGCTATGAATTATTTTTTTAAATGACAAACATGAATTGTTTAAACATAAAACGGGGTAAATAATAAAACGGGATAGTAATATTTATTTTAATGAAACAATGCAAGAATTCGGAATCAATTATGTTCTTCACTTTGGATTCGTTGGTGGACTGTAAAATAAAGTTACTCTTAAACTACAAGACTGCTTCTGGATTTGAAATCTTAATATATCACCCGATGCACATACTTAAGTTAAGTAGTATATCCATAGTAATCTGAAAGTAAAGAAATACGAGTTTATATTTTTAATAAATATTAAAAAAAAATTAGGAACGAAATATCATTAAAAATTGAGCCAATTATCTTGAAATTAAAAAACATATACTTTGCCAAAAACTAGTATTACATAATATACTACCCATATGAAATAATTTACGTTCTCATTATCTGATTTGTGCTCAAAATTGCTGACAAAGCCGAAATCAGTTTACAACGACGCGTAGCATTTTACTAATTAAAACTGTGTGCAATGAATCAATGAACGTGCTTCGCTTCACTAGCAGAAATATTCAATCGTTATGTTTGTATCCTTTAACAATGAGTATTATTATAATATAAATATTACATATACAATACAATTATGTATTATAAAAAAAAAATTAAACATAAGAATTCTAAAATGTAAACATTTCAAATAATAAATAAGTTGCACGTTTATAAAATTAGTTTTTCTTCCTTTGTCTCTTGAGACTTCTTTGCCAGAAACCTTTGTTGTAAGTTGTTTATTGTAAATTGTAAGTTATTTATTAGTATCTGTATTGAGGATATGAGATTTGATGTAACTTCTTACAAAGTTCCGTTACTTTGAATCTATCATTGTTTGGTGTTAAGAATTGTGTCAAGTGTCACCTATTTCTGAGGACAGCAAATGTATCATAATAATCAAATTATGTTTTCACATAGTATGTTAACAGCATAGCTTATAAAGTTACTATAACGACAACATTGAAAAGTAATTGCGTTTGACGAATAATATTGCGTTTGTTCGATATTCATTATCGAGAGCATTATTACAGAAATACATGATTACGGAGATATACATAAATCATTAGATAAATCCGTATCTTCTGTTGTTGAGATAATTCGAAAATAAAACCATATGATGCAATATCAATCAATCAATCGAATTAAGAATAGTTAGGATAAAAATAGGACAACTTTACAAATTATACCTTGTCATATTGTTTAACTCTTCTACATGTATTTAGATTATTTTTCATAGTTATATTTACCTTATTTATAATTACTCTCGTATTTTAAAACACAAAGGCACTCTGAAACCCTTTTGCCTAACACCCAAAATCATTATGAGCTCCTGTTCGCGCTTGATTACAGACGGATTGATCGAACCAACTACAGATGTGACCGGACCGGACCGGACTTTAGCTGTCCCACATCTAACCTAGTGATGTCAAGTGACGTCAAGTGAGCAACATTATGTATAAAATAATTTAATGATAACTTCATAATGCAGACATATCAGGCTTAATTACAGTCGTTAATTAATTGATAAGACTTTAGTGGAATAAGAGTTAAATCTTTTAAATAGGTATAAATTATCTCATCTAAAAATGTAATGTAGAAACGAAGCCTTGTTAACATAAATAACAGTCTTTCTTTTTGATTCAGAAATGCTTTTTCTTAGATAAAATGTATCTTCACTGCCATTTGGCTGGCTATTTATAGCAATAATTTTCTCTTTGTTTTATATTAATACATTCGTTTATTATTTAAAGTTAATATATTACTCCTTTGGTAATGAATTAAGTTTACCCGCAATTAGTAAGTTGTTAAGATACCAATTTTCATAATGTTATTATATTTTTGTATACTTCTTGTTACTATGAAATCAAAACTTAACAATGAGATCAACAATAGAATTATAACCATATAATAGTTTTAATTTTCACTAATAATATAACTATGTAAAATAAGAATTTATTTTATGAATATTTGTAATATACTAAGTATAAAGTGGGATATGCATTAATTGAAAGTCTAAACATTTATAAAGCTAAATTGACATTGTGATGAATTAGAATTAAATGATTTTGAAACATATTCAATATAATTAAAAAAATATATATATACATAAGCGATTACACAAAGTACATTAGGAAGAAGAACATTCTTTCACAACTACGAGTATGTCAGTTAGAGTTTGATAAATTGAGATACTCTCGTTCTAAATAGTTTTCTTTTGGACGATTATTGAAAACTTTAACCACTATGTGAATCTATAAATTTACAATTATATTTCTGTTTCCTTGTTATTTACTTACCATCTACTATTAATAGTTTCTTTGTTGTGAAGTGGAATTGTCATAGTTTTTTAAAAAAAGTTCCCATCCCTATTCCAATTATTTGGGGTTGTCGCAACATGTCTAACATATTGCTAAAGTTCTGGCAAAGTTTTTAGGACCTGCCGCGGATATGACGTCACTCCATCTTGGGAATGAATTTTGGTGGAATTGCCTTCACCTTGCGGATAAATGATGTACAAAGGTATAAATTTTAAATTTGTCCCACAAAAGGTACTTACGTCTTCTTCGTGAATATTTTGGGCGGTACCTACTATTCCAAGCCACCATACGGCAACTTTTACCCCTCATACATAAAAACTGTATTTGAAAACATGATAGTATTTCTAATTTGAACGTTGAAAAAAGTCGTTTATTTTATAGGTCAGATCCAACAAACTAAAGCAACGTTTATTGCAAAAAAGATAAAGGCCACGAAAAGGTCGCAAACTCAATTAAAACTTAGATAATACGTTCACACGTGAAGAGAATTTCAACAGCGATATGTTTTCTTCAAAACACTTGAGTGTTGCACTTTGGGATTTAAAAATTTAATTAATCAATTTTTATTATTATCGTTACGTTTTATTAGATACATATTTTATATTACATAAATTATATTAATATATGACATAAAATATGTATCTGATTCATGGTTTCCTAACGATATAAATAAAAAGGAAAACAGAAATCATAGTTAAAACTTTCTTATTAATACATTTTTTAATAAAAGAAGATATATAATAATGTCTATTTTTTTTCAATCCAGAATGTGTTTTCCGTTTTCCGTGATAATGCGAGGAACTCTCGCTAAGATAATGCATGACAAAATAACGTAAAATAATAATGTTTCGTGGAAGAAATTAATATTTTATGCTAATCAGAAATAAATAAATCAGAGCAGGTGAATGATACTGAATACAGTATCTATTTACTTATTATTGTAAATATACAATAATAAGTAAATAGAACTAGAAGCAAACAGTTTTAAACAAATTGTCCCAGTAAAATAAAATCGTAAAAAGTGTAAAATAGTATGTCAGGAAGTTAAATTCGGCCTTTACATAACAATTTAATGAGAATCAAAATCAACAATAAATTGAATAATTATTTAGATACCAAAATATTGTTCCCAAGTTATTCCAGTGAAATAAGGTGCAATAATTAATAACACAAAGTATAAATATACGATAAATTTAAGATCATAAACTTGAAACGAAACAAATCAATTGTCTTTATAATGCGAGACTTTTGTTAATTTAGAATCTCAAGGTAACTGTTTGTACTTAAGATTTTAGAGTATATAGAAATCAAATTTATTTTGGTAAAGGCTGGAGCAGAGTTAGGGTACTAGGATATAGCATAGTGGTATTTTTTTACATTTTCGACAAACTTACCCTTCATAAATTGTTAGTTTTCATAGTGACAGTTTCATTTAATTCTATATAGATAAATAAATAATCAAATATATTATATTAACAAGACAATATAATCGTAATATAACTTTATTGGTGAGAAATATGTGGCGTTTATATTTAAATCTCTTTAAACATCTTCGGATAATATCTATCTATTTATAGAGAGAACTAGGAGCTTTCTTTTCTTTGTTTATCATAACAAAAACAAATAAAATAAGGTGTCCTCAAGCGTCCAATCCTTTAATAAATGGGTTTAACTTTTACTTCGACCGAATTCATAGTATTTTTTAATGAAAATTTATTACTACAAATACAATGAGGGAATTCATTCATCATTTTTTATACAGGTAGGTAATCAGTAGCCTTTACTCTTTCCCACTGCAAGACTGCAGTTCAATTATTGCCAAAGTTTGCTATTTACTCCATTAATTTACTGAGGTTTTTATATACAGAAATCATTAAACTTCGAGACATTCTTTTCAATACTTCTAATATTGATAATGGTACGTTTGTAACCGTTTGAAATTTTAAACAAAATACCTAAATAACATGTAGAATAACAATTAACATAACATATTTTAAGAATTTTAAGAAATTATATATTTAATATTTATCTTATCGTTATTTTTCTAAAAATGATAATTGATCGACAAAAAAAGGTACACTTTAAAATAAAAAGACAAATAAAACGGTAAATGATGCGATCGATATTTATTGCATTGATTAATACAAATCTATTGAGATGTGCAAAAGAACTAAAGCATTTAACTAAATGTTTTGGTATTTATTATTTGAACCTCAAAAAGTGACACCTTCAGAGGTACCTATAAGTTGAAGGCAAGGAAGATTATCGCACTTTTTGTATATAGATTTATCACACTTCTTACAATTATACAATCAGTTAGTTCGTGAACATATATCGTATATTGACATCAAAGTTTTGAACTTTATGCCTATTTTAGAGGAAAATAATAGTAATAATAAGTATCCATTTAGGAAGAATATCTATGTTATTCAAAATGATATTTTAAATTCATTTTCAAGCGAATCAATCGACTAAAAGAATATACATATAAAATACTACACCCTAAATACAAAATAATGAACCGATTGGAAGAGATCGAAGTAACGTTAATCCATTAAAAATAAAGTTGTTTCAAATCAATTAATATTTGTTCAAATTAAGGAGGATGAAATAGGGAAGAATTAAATATCACTCTTTATCTTATGTATACCCTTTCCAAGTAAACTTATAACTTTATATATATTGTTAAATAAGGACACCCCTAAAGCTGACCCCGTGTATGGCTTGCTATTTTCGTGATGTCGTTCTGCTATATCTCTTTTTATAGGAATGATTAAGAATGTATATTGTATTTTTGTAAAATATTTCAAATTTAACTAAAATGTTAGTAATTGTATTGCATTATTGAAAAACTTCCATTATTTTAAAACATGTGGGATCTTTAATTTTGTTATTTCATGTATTTGCAAGATATACTCGTATATTATAGATAATTCAAAACTTCAAACATTTACTAACTTTTTACTTATCTGTCATTTTTTTATTACATATATAGGTAGTATTTGTTAATATCGATTTTAGGTCCCTTAGTAAATTAGTTATTTACTTTAGATTGTACTGACAAATATTTTAATGAAGTAGGCAATGTGTATACTTTGATAAAACCTTAAAGATCAAATCATTAAATTTTTAAAAATAAACTGTTTTTTATTAACACTTAAAACAAATTATTTTTTTAAATTTAAACATCATTTTTGTAGATAGTATTAAAACTTTCAAGAAGTCTTTTATGTAATATTTGTATAATTCATATAATTTTGTAAATTCAACCTCAAAAACTAAATTATAATGGATTCAAAACAATATCCAGGTTGCTCTATTTTATGCAAATAATTCAATGATTCATGTATTATCCAAATTCGAATTCCAACATTAAATTGAATTCAAAACAATTGTTATTACACAATAAATTATAAAATATGACAGAATGTCTATGTACCGATTATAACTACAACAATTATGTAATTAATATTTCTACTACAGAGTTCTATAAATAGTTACATTTTAATTTAATTACCTTATGTTTCAAAGATAAAACAATAGAGAGTTTTAGAAAATTATAAAATTATTAACAGTGGCGATATGGGTTTAATAGCCAAGAATATTATGGAAGAAAGGAACTCCTATAAAGACCGAAGAGTGATTTGATTTGATTTTTAGAGAGTGGAGTTATATAGTGATAATAACATATTATCATTCTGAAGTTATTATTAGTCACTGTAAGTTAAAGGTTATTAAATAAATTATAAAATATTTAAAACATAAGTAAGTATTTGGTACATATTATGAACATATGTCAGTATTAATTGTCAAGTGTCTCCAGATGCCATGCGACTCAGTGATTAATTATTGTTGTTTAATCAAACTGCGACAACAACTAACTTTACGTAAAG
Source organism: Melinaea marsaeus rileyi (assembly GCA_918358865.1). Taxonomy (NCBI): domain Eukaryota; kingdom Metazoa; phylum Arthropoda; class Insecta; order Lepidoptera; family Nymphalidae; genus Melinaea; species Melinaea marsaeus. The sequence goes on from OU911085.1 coordinate 24,238,361, forward strand.
TTATAAAACAAGTTCATATAACTTGATCTTAAAAGGAAACACATAATATTAAATTCATTTCAATGAGCTTTAGCAATGAGGACATACTTTCACTCCTAAAAATTCTCTTAAAGATAAATACAATAACTTGTTTCTTGTAAGTTTAATTAATTGTAATTATAATAATAAAACAAAAGTACTTCAATAATTGTAACAAACTTTTTTGAAGATTCATTACCTTATCGTTGGATTTAATATATGGAAGCAGAGAATCTGAGAAATTTTCACGTAAAAATATTGAAGACCTTTTGTTATTTAATCTTTTGAAGATATATGGATAGTAGTAAGCCGTAAGTGTATATTTATTTATTTATATATTTTCCACTTTAAATATGGATTCATGGTATGGATCAGTGATCACTTGTGTACGTCAAATGGAAGTGAGAGGAAGGAAATTTTGATATCGTATGTATCAAAATAAGCCCTTCTGTAAAGACACTCTCCAACCACAAATAAAGCTACGATGGTTCCAAACGCCCCTTGGTCTGAGAAGAACCACACAATAAAATCAACCGGTTTTTTTTATTGTGATCACTGTTTCACAAACGTCAATATATTTAGTGAGCAATGTACGAACAACTAGAAAAGCGATAATTGTATAGGCGGTAAGTATATAAGTGGTAAGTATTACTGATGTAACGAACATTCGTATGTTTTTTGTTTCACGAAGACGAATATCAGAAAAAAAAATCAAATGAATTATTACGATTTAAAAATAACAAAACCTACATGTACAATTATTGTTATTTTTGGAGTCAGTGACAGCCAGGAAAACAATACATTTATATAGGCCTTGTCAAATTTGTGTAAAGTACAGGTCATTTAATTTACAAGGGATGTTGTTGAAATAGCTGAACAGTTACCAGACACCACATTAAAGTGTTTTAATTTTGGTGAAATGTTTAGAGAACCTCTTATTTTCTAAAGAATTTGTTGTAGATATGTAAATACTGACATGAACATTATGTTGGTTAATTTCCAATAACCATCTGTACGGATCAGTTAACATTAAGTGACATGGTTATAGTTAACAAAGTACAGCTTATCACTCTCGAAAGAGCTGTAATATATCTTGTAAAAAAAATTTGCAAAAGGCCAAATATATGTTCCAGTTAGTGTCAAAAGTTTGAAAGACATAGCTTTATCAGATTTGGATGATTACAAATTACTAAATAGACCACATGACGATATATCGTTGATGAAAATAACGAGATTACAAAATCTGTCTTCGAACAATTAAGGTCCAACATATACACCTCAAGTGACGCAATTAGAACCATTTTGAGGTATATCTCCGAAATCAAAGGTCCAACAACAAAGACATTTACATGAGATGAGATAGAGACGGGAAGCACCAGTTTTAAATAAAAAATTATCATCAAAATCGGTTCCCCCAGTCCAAAGTTCTAAGGTAACAAACCTCCTCCTTTTTTAAAGTCGATTAAAAATCATAATCATTTCTAACCTCGTAATCATTGTTCACTCATCATCATCAGTCTTCACTCTGTCATTTGGTATTATTTATTTTGACCGAGACTGTCTCAAAGCCATAGAAAATGTGATAAATTTGCAAAAAAAAGTAGTAGGCCAAATTTTCAAAAACAAAGAAAGTTCGAAAGATAATATTAGTTAGACTTTTAAGGGCAGGATATAAGTGTAAAGTATATAAATGGTAAGTACGTTAGAAGAATCTAAAGGAGAGGTAAGTATATAAGCGGAAAGAGTATAAGCTTAATACTTACCGTATATAAGAAAACAAGAGATTTTTTTGAATAATTTAGATAATTTTCTTGTAAGATAACAAAAAAAAATTCGTTGCTAGTAATTTTTTTGGCAATCGTTTAGTATCATAAAACCCAGAAGTATTTGCACAAACGTGATTAAGTAAAATCTTTGTTATAAATATTGGGTTGGGACCTAAGTAATAGCGATTTTTTTTTTGAAAATCAAAGACAATTTATTCATGGAACTAAATAACATTATTTTGTAATGTATTGCCCATTTTGATCAATGACCTTTTGCCATCTTTTAGGCAGCATCATAATCGTTCATAAAACTTCTTGTTTTTATTAGCAAAAAACTGAATCAGCTTCAATTTGACATCATCGTCATTATTGAAACTTTTACCATTCAAGGAGTTTTGCAAATATCGAAACAAAAAGTAATCAGATTTTGCAACGTTAGGACTATATGGTGGATGTGGTTCAACATCCCAACCAAGCTCCAATAGTTTTTGCCGAGTGGCCAAAGATGTGTGTGGTCTTGCATTGTCATGATGGAATACAATACTTTTTCAATTTGTCAATTCAGACCGCTTTTCTTGAAGTGCATTGTTTAATTTCATTAGTTGTTCAATATAGACATCAGAATTGATCATTCAGTTGAATGGTAAAAGTTCAAAGAAGACAATTCCATTTAAATCCTACCAAATTGATAACAATATCTTCTATTGATGAATATCAGCTTTTGATGTTGTTTGAGTTATTTCCCTTGGCCTGCTTGACTATCTTATCTTCTTGATCCGATCCGCTCATTGTTGTAAATAATACGTTTCTCGTCGCCAGTTATCAGTCGTTTTAAAAATGGAACATTTTCATTACGTTTCTTTAGCAAATCGCAGCTGTTAATGCGTTGCGTTAAATGCGTTTCTTTCAAGTCGTGAGAAACCCATGTATCGTGTTTTGAACATAGCCAAGTTGTTTTAAGTGATTTTCAATGCATGTATGTGATATATGAAGCTTCTCTGCAATCTCACGTATTCTACTGTGACGATCTGAATTGATTATTACTTTGATTAGGACCTCATTAATTTTAACTGGACGATCAAAGCGTTTTTCGTCTTTGAGTGAAAAATCACCAGAAAGAAATTTAGCAAACCAATTTTGACACTGCCGTTCTTTAAAGGCTTTGTCACCATAAACAGCACGCGATGCTATTTTCCCTTTGCGAAAATTAAAAAGCTAAATATGACGAAAATATTGCTTTTAATTTTCCATTTTTCAAACGAATGCCAAACAAAATCTACGCAACCGATCAAAAAACTTTTTTTACTGATTGACAGCTGAATTGCCAGCTATCAAATAACAAAATGTTTTTATTTTACATTTGTACTACGTCTGCAAACCTAAAAATTCAACTGAAGCCATCATGAGTGAAATCTGCAATTACTTATTTGCCAACCTATTAGTTTTATGTGGTTCCTACAACATTATATTCATTGGTCTGGTAGTTACCTACAGTTCTCTAACAAATAGTTATTTTGGCAGCTGTTTGTACATATGTACGGCTCATGTATGCCAATGAAGAGAAATATATGTACTAATAAATATTCTCACAGTTCTTTTAATGAATATAATGTTAGTAATAGGTGATGATAGTACAATAATAGTACAATCCACAGTGGTTAGCTAATTACAAATCTATACTAGAAACCTAAAGTTCTCAATGAGACATAGAGATACCTGTTTGACATTTTAATTAAATATTATTTTTATTACTAACTACTAATCAATACTAACCCTAGCTCGATTTAGGTTTATGTATATTTATGAAACAATAAAGAGGAAAATTTTTATCTTCTGCACTAATATCATATTAAATCAGTATAAAAATGTTATTTTCATTATTTATGATATATTCTTATTTTGGGTTCATTACACTATATCGTTGTCGTTGCAAAAAATATATCATATTATTAAGGTTTTAGGAAAAAAAGAAGGTTTCACTTCCTTTAAAAAAAATTGTAACATTAATTTTGTAATTTTCTTGAGTAACTAGTATTTACGTAGTCAAAATCTACTGGGCAATCAATGCTAAAGATATAAGAATGTTTTTTTTTTAAGTGAAGTCACATTTATGAGAAAAAATCATCATTGAAATATTTGTATACTTTGTCTGAGAATTAATTAAAGAGATTAAGTACATTTATCGACTCCAGTTTGCAGCTACAGCGCATACTGGTTGGTACGTCGTGATAAATTCACAGATTACTGGATAAAAATACAGGTGAGACAAATTACTCAGCTAAACAAGCATTGAGTACTTATAATATATGAAACTTAACTTTAGTTACAAAAAATATATAATTATTGCATAATTTATATTATTATGTGAAATATATTAGGTATATTCCATATAACTTCTTTTAGTATGTAGTTAGAAAGGTTTTTTAACTTTTTATTCTCAACAAACGTCGTCATTATTCTCTAAATTAACCTATTTCTGGCAGCTTAATGAATCTAATCCAATAATTTTGTCTCCTTTTTATTACCATCTTTATGAGGTTCATGATTAAGAAAACCTGTAGATTACTTTTTAATTTACTGCCTTATACTTATACGTTATACAAATATTAATTTGAAATTAACGTTTTTTTGTATCCTTTCAAATAATAAAATATATATTAAAAATTAAAAAATGTTTTAGAGAATCTCAATGAGATACGAAATCATAAGAGCGTTATCTATAGTAAAGCAAAAGTAGTTACATTTTTAAAGAGGTTCAAGTGGAATATAAAAGTGTACTCAAATATGAATGTAGATATTTAAATTAAAGAAGTAATTTTCAGGTATTTTAAAATAATTTATTAAAGCAGTCGATCGTTTATAGAGAATAATGTTAAAATGAAAGCAAGGAGCTGCTTAAAATTTCACCATTACACAAAGTAATTTTAGTACACCTTTCATATTAATATAAAATCTCTTAACTCTTATAGCTTGTAAAGATGACTTATTAATATTGTCAATATAATATAAAAATGTATTTTATATTGCTTTATGAGAAGCAACTAATACTGATGTTTGTAGGAACTCCCCATATTTAATAATTACCTAAAAGTTTATGATTATTTTGCCTTACATTATTTAAGGTTTATTCTAAACATCATAATTTATGAATTAATATATCGGTATTTCAATATTAACTCCATAAACCAAATTAGCTACACTATTTTAATATTCATAAAAGTTGTTCTAAGTAATATTAAAAATTTCAAAATAATTTATGAAACTAACCGCTTAATAAACTAAATAAAATAAGAAATGTCGAGTTGATAAACAAAATGTTTATATCATAGTTTATTAGTATTATTTATTTTATAGAGTTGTCATATTTTAGATAAATTATTGTCATATACATTTTTGTTATCGATAGAAATATATATTAACAAAGGTTATTTAATATCATATTCTGATATTCTGTCAAAACATTATATTGACTACTTTAATTTAATCATGATTAAACAATCTCATCGTAAATAACATCACAAATGCAGAAACATTACGTCTGATTCTATGAATAAAGTATATAAATTTTCATACAATGGTGCTATATACACCCAATAATAATATTAAAAAAGTGGTCAATCCTTAATAATTAAATCCAACTGATACCTGTGTAATGAAAAATTGTTTTATTTAAATTAACAAGGTCCAATGCCAAACCCGTACAAAGGTAATTATTACAAGAGATATCTCAACTCTTTTAGATTCTCCTTAACTGGCCAAGACATAGTTTTTCATTGGGTTCATTAAGAAAAAAAGTTGCTTTAATTATTATAATGACTTTATACTTTTTTAAAGAGCATCGTGTCTAGAGGTCAGCGTTATTTCAGATGGAAATTCTGGCCTTTATATATTTTTTATGTTAGTTTTCTCTTCAGTTAGTTTTCAGATTACTTTGTAATTGCAAAGTCAAATGTTATCATAATGTAGGTTTGATATAAATACAGTTTCTAACAAAAGTTGACAAATATATCAGGTGTGTATGATTTATTGTTCTTGAACAAATGCTACGATCGCGCCTAGACACTTTACATTTAGATTTCTTTTAGTAGAAGAATATCAATTTTTTTAAATATGTTACGTACACACAAATAAGTAATTGATTTTAATATTACATTTACATTTAACAGTTATTATTTGTTATTCTTGCACAGATATTTATTCAATATCCTTACTTTATTTATAATAAAAAGCTTTTAAAACCGCAACACATTTTAGTATGAAAAAGCATGTAATGCAATAGATCGACGATATATCGGACAGACTTTAGAGTTAAATATCTAGTGAGAAGAAATTAAAGTTATAAAAATAAATATTAATATAATTGTTATACTTAATATGATTGAATACTTAGTATCGACTATTATATAATGATATATTATGTTAAACAACAAACTGATAAATTGTTTGTAAATATTATGAATATTATAATTTTCACATTTATTTCCATTCCAAAGTAATTTCAAAGCAATATCTACATACCGAATAGTTAGTTAGTCTTAGAATACATTTCTTATCCAGATATCAGAATGTTATTGGATTTTACATACAGAATATAAATATATCCAGCTTTGAATAGTGATATGTTTGAGTACAATATATTTATTTATTCATGTGAAAGAAATCTTAATGTATATTAACTGACTTTTTTTTGTTCATTATAGTTAGTTAATAGTATTTAAGAAAACCTGTTCTTTAGGGACTTAACAATGGGCGTTATGTATAATATTTTTGGTTTACTATTATTATTAATGGAGGTAATAAAGGCGATTATTGATTAAGATAGTACTTTTTACCCTGGGATACACTGCTAAGATGGCACCAGGACAAGAAGTTTAAAATAAAATTTAGTAAAATTAGAAAAGTATATTAATAAAGAACTATCAGAGTCAAAAGTGTAAAATGCATTTTCAACAGTGTCAATTTGTATTTACTTATATATATATATATATATATATATATATATATATATATATATATTGTACACAAATAAAATAATAAGAAAACAATAGTGTCTGTCCGTGAAACATTTGAATATTTATTAGTTTATGATAATCCCGTCAAAATCAATTTAGGATTAAAATATCAAATTGGAATTTGAAATTTATCAAATATTTAACAGAATCCAATCTGTAGATAAAATTAAACTACCATCACCAGATAAGATAAAAAATACATCTCTTCATTTATTAGCATGAATTCTTTGAACTTAAATATATTTAACATATATATTTATTTTTAATTATGAAATATAATATTATAACTGCATATGTTAAAACAAAAGTAAAAAGATCTTTGACTTTGGTTTACACATTATTCTGGTCCTTGAAGTCATTTGTGAACTTCAACCCGTAACTCCACAGTCCAAAGTGCTTGAGAGAGAGAATGCTTTGAACTAGCAGTCTCAAATATTTAATTTAAATAAAATGCTTGTCCAACTATTACATTTAAAATAAGCTTTGTGGGCAAAGATAATATAAAATAATGAACATTTAACTGTTTAATATTATTTTTTTGCTCCTAAGTTTACTTTGAAATTGAAATTGCGTTAATGATAAATATATCATTTATTGTCGATTTTTAAATCGATACTGTTCTCCAAACTGTTCGTCTGTATTTAAGAAGGTCACGTAAGTACTAGTGAGCTGATTAAATCTAGTATATACACATACTTATACTTTTTAATAACCTGGTGCATTCATAAGTGACATTGTATACCTACTGGGAGGTGACATACACACAACGATATTGATATAGTCTCCGCAAATATAATGTTTACCAAATGTGGTATTTGTGAAACTAAAGCGGATAGAATGGTACTTATCCTAATAGATGAATATTTCTATGCATAAGAGACTTTTTACGCAGACAGTAAGCAGCGCTCGGTTTAAAGCTAGTATTAGTGTGAATGTGAGCGTGAAGTGAGTTTCATCAAAATATTAAAAAATAAAATCTTTAGCTCCATGCAAATCAGTGATTTATAACAGTTGTTCAAATAGTGCTGCGACGGCGTCTTCTAACTTGGAGTTTATTTTTTGGCAGAATGACATGTATTTAAAAACAATATACTGCACATATTTTGCTTTTGTGGACACGAGATTATTTCAATTTACTGATTTTGACGCTGATACTAATTTGAGTGGTTTTGTTTGATACAATTACTAAGTTAATTAAAAAAAATATTGTTTACTTAACTTTTTACATCATGACCTAACTGTTCCCTGCAACTCAAACTCTAGACTTAAGAACTACCTAATAGGTTATGATTATTAGTTTAGAACTTCTGATTATGATCAGGGTTCGCAGGAAATAAAATATAAATTTGAACATGGAAATTCTTCATCCTTTGCTATATTTACCTTTCCGATAAATGCTGTTTGTCAAATAAAAAATATTTGTTCTAAATCGACTGGTAACAATGCACGAGTTAAAACAAAAACACAAAAAACATCATTTTTTAAATAATAATATTTTATCTCTTTTATATGGAAAGCCAAAATAAGACTAATAAGATTAAACTAAAAACTATACAATTATAGCATGCAATATATATTCGGTTTCTTTATCGGCTTCTAATTTCGGAGGTGTTTTTACTACACTGTTAAACTCTATGAAGCGTGAATACGACGACCACAATCAAAAATTGTTGGATCCTTACCCAAACGAAATCTACTAACATATTAAAATTCTTTTTTTTATTTATAAGTTTCAATTATAATCGGTCTGAGATTTAAGTCACTGAATATTTTATAAGTCGAACTTTTAACAAAGTGTGGTTATAATTCAAAATACACTTAAACCAAACGCGGTAAAATAATTTTATATACCTACAAATATTTAAGGACATGTGGTTTATAAAATTATGCCTAAATTTTAATACTTTTAATTATTTACTTCTGTAGATTCATCACATTTAATATCAATACTTCGATATTCCAATGAGAATCAAATCTTAAGCACCCAACTAACTATTAAGCATCAATAACTATTATGTAAAGCTATTCGGAACGAAAATTACTACAATTTAAAGTTAAACTAAGAACTCTTGAAACGATGTTGCATCTTTATATAAAAAAACATAATGCAACATTATTCACTTCGCCATAATTAAAACAACACTTATATTGAATAGTATTAATATACAGAGACGATGTTTATTATTAAAATAAGTTAATATATACAGGTAATAATATATGTATCAAAAATTAACAATTTCCATTGTGTTTATTATTGTATATTAATAATGTAAAATTATGTGGTTTTTAATATTATTATTAGTGGTTGTTAGTTTAAACCTCATAATTGCAAACTGACACTCAATTATTATTATAATATTATAAAATATAATCTCATATGATAATTCTAATGCAGTTAACATCTTATTAAAATATTCAAAATATATTTAATTCTCTTGTCGTTGTGAATACAATTATAATATTGAAGTATTATTTGAAGTAGTTTTCTTTATATGTTAAATTTGATTTAAATTAATTTTATAAAATTAAATTAATTAAAATTGGCATATTTTATTTAATCGCTGACACTACGATATCATAATTGAATTACTCTGATATTTTGTTGTAGAGTAAATGAGTACCTTAAATCTTATTATATAACAGGAATTATATTTTAAGATATAAAATAATGTGCTATAAAATGAATTAATTGTTTTAAAACGATAAAAAATATAATAAAATAAATCTATGTCATTGCCGTATATAATTTTAACGCCCATTAACAGTACATTTTCACATCTTTTTTGAAAACTAATTACTCAAATGAATTTCGAACTAAAATATTTATAATACTATATATACTTTATACATATTTATAATAATTATGTATGTGTTTAAAATGCGTTATTAAACTTACATTACACACACATACATATATATGTTACAATGGTTTCAAAGGGTCTGTTTCTGACAATCATTATATTATTCAACTCTTTTAATTCAACATCTTTCAGTTATTTATTTTGATATTTCCATTCATATTTATATGTAAAAAGAAATTAATTCTATAACTCTAACTTCTTTTATTCAAAACATTACGCTAACTCTTTATTAGCTCTAATAATACCTTTAAGAAATACATCTAATGAAATAAACATAAAATATTAAAATTGATTACTTATAAGTGTTAAGTAATAGCAAAAACTAAAATCCCAACAGCATGTTTCAACGTTAGTGTGGTAATTTAACTCTGCAGTTGTAAATCTAGGTACTGATATATTCTAGACATTAACGGAAATGTGTGGTGGAACAATATATATAGTAGTTGTTGTTAGCGCTTGAAGATATTTGTATTGAAACTATAAATTAATGTGTGGAGTATATTAAAATTTCATCAATATGTTTTTCAAACAAAAGTATTGATTCTCACTAGTCTTTGACGAATAAATACAATTTTAAAGTGTTTTTTCTTAGCTTAAAAATATAATTAATTGACTAACATAATTAGGATATAATTTTGAAATACAGACAATCTGATTTCTTCTTATAATTTTAATAGTTTAATATTACGTTATTATTAAACTCTCTCTTTTCTTAGAATGTTTGCTTAAATAAAATTGATGTTTATATCGTAATATAATATAATTATTAATCACTTATTATTGTCTTAGAGTGAAGATTCCCAATAATTATAAAGTCAAACATTTATTAATCCCTTTTAAAAAGGTTTCATAAATGAACGGTTGACATTGATAAGCTCATGTAACGTTTTCATAACTTTCGATAAACTGATAAATGGCACGACGTCCTATTTGTATTATATAGTCTGAATTGCTGAAAATTTATTAAAAATACTAAAAAAATATGTGAACAAAATACACACAAAGTTATATTAAAACATAAAAACACGTAATGTATTATCAAGTCCAAAATAAATCAAAAATAATCTATATTTATTTATTTTATTTTTATTTATTTATATATTTCCACATTGAATCCAAACCAGTGATGCCTATTATGATATCGTATGTATAAAAATAAGCCCATCTGTAAAGACACTCTACAACTTAAAATAAGACTACGAGAGTTCCAAACGCACCCTGGTCTGAGAAGAACCACATAACAAACTTTTTTTTTATTGTGATTCCTGTTTCACAAACGTCAATATATTTAGTGAGCAATGTATGAACAACTAGAACCATCGCAACCAAATTCGATAAGCCGTCCTAATGATATATGATTACATACTCGTATGAACCAGCATTTTTATTAATATGTCTTCTAGAAGCATGTTCAAAGCTAGATAAAAACTCGATTCTAATGTTACTTACACCTTTTTACCTTTATTTAAGTAGCATATTTTTCTATTTAGTAATTGTGTTTTTGTGTCGTAAGTTTGGTATAAAAAAAAATATTAGGTGTATTATAGTATAATATCCAAGAAGCTTCGTCCCATACCTCTTTCCTTCTCACTGAACGAATCCTAATGACACTGATAACGGAGATAGGCACACAAAAAAATTACCAGCGAGACCCCGTTGCTACGTCTCCTAGATGACAGTGGAGAAATAGTTTATGTATTCAGATTTCTATTAACAGTGATAGTTTGTCTTAAATATAGATCTTTTACGTTAAAGGGGTCTGTCTATATGGAAAAAAACTGATTCTTATTATACGAGCATCGGCATTTTATCGTCTTACCCCCTCTCACTATCTCAGTTTAAATTAGTTAAGTGTGTAAGATGTCTCACTTAAGGGTATTACAAAACGTTTATGGTTCTACGTTATAAAAATTAAGTCCTTTTCCCTATCCCTATCAATTCCTATCCTCAAGTGTCTATATGTTATAGTTCCATTTGTCCTATTATAAATAGGGAGCTAGACAAAAAGAGGAGACTAATAGGTCTAAAGGGTACCATTCTCCAATTGCGTTCAGAACCATACAAAATAATAAATTCCCACAATCCAAAAAGTGAGGATTTTTACACAGAGCATACACCTTTTGTGCCAAGGAAAGTTATTCGATGATTTGTTTCCAGATTATATGAGTATTTCGTAAAAAAACTGATAATAGAATTTCATAAATCTGTACAACAATTACGCAAAATGTACCGAACATTCAATATTAAAAAAGTAATGATGATAGCCACAACTTTAATACATGACACGTAATTCAAAACAATAGTAATTAAAATTATTTTCTGTTTGTTATTTTCATTACGCGAAAACGGAAATTAATAAAATTTTATATACTTATAAGTCATTCCGTGTTTTTTTATAATTTTCATGGATAATATCAAATGTCGGTTAGGGATATAATTACAAAATAATTTAATTTATTTTTTTACGTGAAAATAGATAGCTGGTAATTTGAGATGAGGGCCAAATAAAATCCTTAGCAACAGCTAATATAATATAAATATTTATTAAAGATATAGTTTATATTTCTGTATTTTATTTATTTAAAATAAATACATTTTTTACAATATATCCACTGGTTTAGGATGTTTCTCAGTCTTCTATTTAACTTCAAACGTTTTAATACCAAATGTTTAGCAGAGTAGAGTTTTGTAATTTGTTACAAAGACGAAACTAGACCAAAAAATCTCATTTCACGTAATGATATGATATTCATTACAAATTAAATTTATGACTTGGTTGACGTTATTATGGATAATTATTTGTTATTTGTAGTGTACAGTTTATTGAATATTCGTTGATTAACAGTGATGCGTCGTTATACTAACGGAAAGAAAATTCAATGTAAGGAAATTATTACAAAGGTCTAAGGGTACTTTGTATAGAGCCTACAAACTTTTAGGTGACTAAACAATAAAAATCATTATAAAATTAATATATTTAAGATATTTTATTATTTAGCAATTTGAAAATAAGAAACATTCACAAACATATATACACATAATTCTCAACGGAGAAATATAATAAGGTAGTTAGTAAAATATTTCATTTTGATGTGTATTTTAAATAAATTATATAAGATAATTGACTATAAAATTTATATGGTAATATTCTAATATATGTTATGTAAAATCATAATTGTTAATAATGGAACAAATATATATTCAAACGCTAAAGTTTAAAAAGAGTAATATGTTTATTTAAAATATTGACGATGTTATTTCAAACACAATACTGATATGTAGAAAACTTTAAATAGAATGTAGACAGCTGTCACGATAAGTTGTACACAATCTGTAACATACAAGTCGGTGATTTGTTATCGTAGTTTAACTAACACTGCGACGTCTGCTCACTGGACGAACATTTGGCAAAGTATTATATATTCGGTGACTAACTTTTGAGAATAATGGACTGCGAAAATATTTTGGATTTATAAAATAAATATTATAACTTAATGCTTGATTTAAGTGAGATATTATATGTTCCTAAGATATAAAATACAGACACAATGTATTAAAACAGTTCATTGTAAATATCCTTTTTGCAATATGAATAGCGTTGTCTAAAATAATACAATATATATAGAAATAACAATATTTACAAATATCCAGCGACTAAAGTGCTTTTTAAATGTTTTATCTCATTGAATTTGACGGTCAACGCATCAAAGACTTTAAATTAACAATGTATTTTATTGTTGTTTTTTAATAATATTAAAGTAAATCTTTGTGAGTATTATACATATATGTACTTACATTCATTATATTGGAATACCAGTATCAGTAAGTCAGTATAAAGGTATTAGAAAGAATGCAGGTGGCGTCAAAGCTTAAGACTAGCAAATGGAAAGGCTTACCTGCATAAGAAGCATTACCAGTTTACCTGTCATATGTCAAAGGGATAACTGCTAGGAAAGGATATGCTTAGTATGGCGTAATTATAACATTAAGACTATCCTTCATTCTCACTATAAGTTACGATTAATGTTACGGTCACCTAATGATAAGAGTACATCTCAGATATGCCAAGATTCCTTGTGATGGCAGTAAGTATTACATAAAGGAAACTCGCTGGAACGTCAATATAACAGTCATTGAACGTAGGTTTAAAAATCTGGCAAGCAATTGCTCGGCGTTAAGGAAAACACATATTGAAATCAGAAAGTATTCAATATATGTTATTTAAATGTATATCTACTATAAACAATATAATTTGATATAAACAATATAATATGATATAATTTGAAAATTTGTCAAAACACAAAATATAAAATAATGTTTGATATTGTTTAAAAATATTTTTGGCCATGTTAAATTTATTTATATTTTAATAAATATAAAATGACAAATCATTTACATATCGAACTCGATTCATTCTTGAGTTCGTTGGTTCTTGTTGTTTATATATATTTGAATAAGACATGTATACAAATTTATTATATTATAAAAAAATCATACAAACAAGTCACAGTTCCGCAAATAATTTGTAAGCGATCATCAGTAGTAAAATGCATTACTTTCAAAACTTTCCTGTTGCTACAAGCACAGTACAAAATGTTAATCCAAACCCTATGGGAAAAGTGTTTTAGCTTTGCTTTTGACACAGTTAATCAATTTCAACTCGGGTAGATTCCAGTTGGTAACTCTGTACTAATTAATGTTTTATACCTGAATATTAATAGATTAGATTTAGAACTTCTACCAAGTTTTGGAGTTACCGCTTAGCAGTTAGTATTACTTACTTGTAACGTATATATCTTGATTAAGATTAATTTGGCTAGAAATTAAAATAGCAACATCTTTGTCTCTAAAGTAATGTTCAAAGTGTGTAATATTATAATTTTTAGTTTAAACCCAATTTTACCCAATTTAGAACCTAACATTTATTCGAACAAAAGTTTAGAATTATTGTAGCTGGATATTAAAAAAAAAAAGATTATATTTTAAGTTTTTGTAGATGAGATAATTATGAAAAATTTTATAAAATTGTTGTTTAAAAATAGGGCTGTCTATATTAACAATTTGTAGTAAAAAAATAATTAAAAGTTTAAGTTGGAGAGTGTCTTTAAAGAAGTGCTTATCTCGATATGTATGGTATTAAAATTTGCTCTCGTGACCCTCCCATTAGAAGTATGCAAGTGTCACTGGTATGGGGATTCAAAGTGAAAAATATATAAATATATAAAATCAATATTAGTTATATATTGAAATATATTATACAAGTAAATGTTATTATTGTTTAAACTAGTAAATTCGCAATTATTTGAATAAAAGTGTAAATATTCAAATTAAAAAAAATATTCAAATCTTCGTGAATGGGACTTTAAATGCTTTCAGGTGATGGACTGTACTCGTATCTATGAGAGTAAGATTGAAATGCCGTGTAACCTTAGTTTGAGTAAATGATACTAGTTTTAACCTGTGGCATTCATTCGTTCATTCATTTTGAATATATGTATTGGACAAATATATTACTTGTTTGGATTGTTATTGTCGACTTTACAAAGGATGGCATCTGAATAAAGGAATAAGAAGAAATAAGAAAATGGTCCAAATAGATATTTGTCAAAACATACGGAATGTGTTTGTATTACATTATTAGGTCGACTTTGTTTTATATCAGTCTCGAGAATGCATGAATGAATGAATATTCCAGAAACTCCTTGTACTACGATTTAAATATTGGATTATCTCACAAAGAAAAGGTTTATATTATTATATTTAATAGAAATAACCCAGAGAATCTTTTAATATGTCTTATAAATAAACAAAATATTATAAAATGTACATACATATGAATCTATGAATGGAATTAAAAATAATATGTTCAAGTCTTTGGTAGAGTCAACATTAGAGATTAAGTAAACGTACTTGTACTGAACAAGAAAAGGAATTACTTAAAACGGTTTTGATACAGTGTTTAATTAAAGTCACCTCTTACGTTTCAATTAAAACTTGAAGAAAGGACATTATTTTTTTTTGGTTAAAGAATATATAAGAATATTTGGATTTTTTTTATAATATCTATCAATTTTGTCCCAAAAGCTTAAATATCAGCAAATCCTAGAATCGAATTACATTTTTTTAAGTCTGAAATCTACAGATTAATTAACTTATATTTTTTAATTAGTGTGATAAATGTATTCGAACAAGTGCTTATTCTTATATATGTTCAAAGTTAATCGGCTTTTTCAATCCACCTATTTCTATTAAGAAGATTAGCAAATCTACGGTATCGTATGTCTTTTTTAGTAAGTGCTATAAAACCTAGTCAGACACAAGAAATATTTTTTTCAAATTAATGTTATCTATTATATAAAAATGAATCGCAAAATGTGTTGGTAAGCGCACAACTCAACAACGCATGGACCAATCTTAACAATTCTTTTTTTTTAATATTCCTTAAAGCCCAATGATGGCTCTTACGGCGAGAAAAATTCGAATAATTTCCAGGAAAACCCTAAAAGAGCCCTTTTCTTTTTCCTATACAAATATTTTCTAACTAAATTTAGAGTCAATTTGAACTGTATTGCTATACAATAAAGTTCATATTAAATTACAAGCACTCATTTTTGTCTAAACAATGTAGGTGTGTTGCTAACGTCGAAGAGTCAATTCGCACTTTATTGTCTCAGCACAAAGTTCAAATTCAATCAAATATATGTGTGTGCAGGTTCACGCAAAAGAAATAATATCGTGAACCCGACCAAATTGAAAAGTCAAAAAATTTAAGAGCTATAGATTTGATTGGCCTTGGAATATTCTTTCTTTTGTTTTAGTTTTGGAATGCGACATAAATTGTCATCAGTTTTCACGTCATTGCATCTGTCAAACAAACCGCGTTAAAAAGCGTTTATAATATTTAATAATCAATTTTGATTGTATAAATACCTGTGATTAATAATTATTTCATGTGACATAATTTAGGTAAGTATATACGATATGCCTCCTATAAGACGAAGTAATTTAGGTAGAAGAACCCGAAATGCTACAAACCAAACTAATTACCGATCTTATCATACTGCACATGAACGTGACGACCGAAATGAACGCGAAAGAATTCGTATATCACGAACGCGGGAAGCGAGAGCGAGAGATTCAACCAATAATCCCGAAAGTTTGAATCGAGCTGCTTTCAATTATGATTTGTCAATTGACTACAGTAACCACCAATGTGTTGCTATTGGATCTATGAACTTGGTTTGCTCTTATTGTAAGGCAAATGAAGCCAATGGATTGTGTTGCGCAAATGGGAAAGTGAAATTGATACCATTGAATCTACCACCAGAGCCATTGTACTCATTGGTTTCAGGAATAGAACCAGATTCCATACACTTTTTGTTAAATATCCAACAATATAACAATTGCTTTCAAATGACGTCATTTGGGGCAACAAACGTAGTTCGGGAAAATTTCATGCCAAATTTTAAGGTAGGTATTATAGCAGTTAATCATTATTATTTTAGTGAACAAAATTTCCTGTTAATTAAGTAAAGGTGTGTCATTAACCTTCAGTTCCTTAATCCCCAAGAAATATATTACTTAGTCATAATATTATTTGGTGATTCAGTATTAGCAATACTTTTATTATTTTGAAACACAATATAATTATTTGATGATGGATATTAGTTACAACTTTATTATTACATATTGACATACCTAAGCATATCAATTATAAATTGGGGATTCAAATTAGGAGACAGATATACTTTTTACGAACAAATATTATTTATATTTGACAAAAATATTTTTTTTTAATTTACAGATACAAAGCCAACTATATCATAGCGCAGGTTCACTGTTACCAGTGTCGGATAATATTTTGGCAAGGTGAAGATGGCTATGATTTCTCAAACAAGATGATAAATCCCATTACAGGTAATAAAAAATATTAGTTTAGCTAGGAGATATATTATCAGTCACTATATATATTTTTTTTTTCAATGTTATGAAAACAAAAATCTATTTTCAGGTTCTAAAACCAACAAAAAAGTCAGTTCAATGAACTATTATTCCTACCGCCTAATGATGACAATCACATACTCAAACGTCGGCGATTATATCACAAGTATGTTGTAGAGATGTATGTTAAAATTGAAACGGAGAGATTAACATTCATCAGGTTGAATCAGACAAAACTCAGATCTGAAGAGTATATTCACCTTCGAGATGCGATTAATACTGATGGTAATGCACAGAATCTTAATCGAATAACTATTCTTACAGCAACATACATCGTAAGCCCTCGACATATGCATGAATATGCTCAAAATGCCATGTCATATGTTTGTCATTATGGTACAGCAGATTTGTTCATCACATTTACATGCAATCCACACTGGATAGAAATAGACACAGCGAGAGTCTTTATACAAAAGTTGAAATCTTTAATGGATTTCATTGTGAAACATTATGTGTTTGGAGAGACACGCCTCTGGATGCATTCTGTGGAGTGGCAGAAACGGGGATTGCCACATGCACATATTTTGATTTGGTTAGTTGACAAGATAAAGTCAAATGAAGTTGATGCAGTAATATCAGCTGAAATCCCTAATGTAGAAGTAGATCCTGGATTGCATGAGGTAGTTATCAAAAACATGGTACATGGTCCCTGTGGAACTCTTAATCAAAATTTACTTTAATAGACATTAATATCTGAAACAATCACTGGTATTGACGGTTATCCTTTTTATCGTCGCCGATCGACAGCAGAAAATGGAAAATCAACGATTGTCAAATTAAATCAACAAGATATTGAAATAGATAATCGCTGGATTGTTCCATATTCACCCATTTTATCAAAGACCTTCAAAGCGCACATCAACGTTGAATCTTGCCATTCAGTAAAATCTATTAAATACATTTGCAAATATGTAACCAAAGGGAGTGATATGGCTGTGATTGGTATTAATGCACAGAATTCCAATGATGAAGTTACCCAATACCAAATGGGTCGCTATGTTAGTAGTAATGAAGCAGTTTGGCGAATATTTTCTTTTCCTATTCATGAGAGACACCCTACTGTTGTTCATTTAGCTGTGCATTTAGAAAATGGACAAAGAGTATATTTTACAGCACAGAACGCAGTACAAAGAGCTGTACAGCCACCATCTATTATATTAACCAGTTTTTTTGACATGCCAAAACGATGCTTTTGCTCAAACATTGTTATATTCTGAAATGCCAAAATATTATACTTGGAATCAATCCTTAAGGAGATTTATACCACGGAATCAAGGAAAACCAGTTTCAGGATACCCAGATGTATATTCTACCGATGCGATTGGTCGAATTTATTCAGTACATCAAAGCAATGATGAAAGTTTTTATTCACGACTGCTATTAGTTTGATTTGTGTGGATCATACAAAAAAGCTTGCCAACTTTTGCGATTGCTAGAAAAATGCTCATTGGGATCAAACTCTCAATGATGCTGTAATATCATCACAAGCTCATCAAATACGAACATTGTTTTCTATAATCATATCTACATCAAACCCAAAGGATTTGTGGATCAAGTACAAAGATAATATGTGTGATGATATTTTGTATCAAATACGGATTAGAAGGGGAAATCCAAATATACAAATAAGCGAAGAAATTTACAATGAAGCATTGATTTCAATTGAGGACATATGCTTGATGATGTCAAACAAACTATTATTTCAATTAGGCCTGGCCGCGCCCAATCGTCCAATGCATGATGCTTTTAACCAAGAGTTGCACCGAGAAAAACTGTATGATTTCAATACTTTGAAAGAATTAATTCAAACAAATCTTCCACTATTGAATGAACAACAGAAGTATGTATTTGGTACACTTATGAAAGTAATAAATGATAAAAGAGGAGGGATTTACTTCTTAGATGCACCTGGTGGTACAGGAATTTTTTTTTTGATTTCATTGATATTAGCAACAATTCGCTCACAAAATAAAATTGCACTTGCACTCGCTTCGTGAGGAATCGCATCAACTTTGCTTGAAAGTGGTAGAATAGGTCATTCAGCACTAAAATTGCCATTACACATGCAAAGCAACGAAACCACAACCTGCAACATTTCGAAGAACTCTGCAATGGCAAAGGTTTTGCAGCAATGTGAATTGATTGTTTGGGATGAATGCACGATGGCACATAAAAAATCTTTTGAGGCTTTAGATGGAACCTTACAAGATCTACGGAGCAATCATAACCCATTTGGTGGTGCAATGATTTTATTAGCAGGAGATTTTCGTCAAATATTGCCAGTGATTCTACGATCAACGCCAGCTGATGAACTTAATGCATATTTAAAGTCCTCCAATTTGTGGAAGCATGTGAAGGTATTACATTTAAGCAAGAATATGCGTGTCAAGTTGCAAAATGACCAATCTGGAGACATATTCTCTAAACAACTCATTGACATTGGTAATGGCAAATTTCCTATAGACACCTTGACTGGTTGCATTAACTTTCCTCAAAGTTTTTGTCAGTTAACTAGATCAAAAGATGAACTTATTCAAAAGGTGTTTCCAGATGTTGCTCAAAATTACAGAAACCATGATTGGTTGAGCGAAAGGGCTATATTGGCTGCAAAAAACATAGATGTAAATGAATTAAATTTCAAAATTCAAGAACAAATTACAGGCGAATTGAAGATATATCAGTTGATTCGGCTACTAACCAAGATGATGTTGTCAACTATCCGCCTGAATTTTTAAATTCGCTGGATTTACCAGGATTGCCACCTCACAATCTTAAATTAAACCTTTAATTATCGTTAGTTATAATATTGAGAAATATCAACCAATCACGTTTTTGCAACGGCACACGGTTAGCGATAAAAAAATTATTGAACAACGTGATAGAAGCAACTATACTGAAAGGAAAGTATAAAGGAGAAGACGTGTTGATACCACGCATCGCAATGATTCCGACTGACAGTTTCCAGTGTGGCTTGCTTTTGCTATGACCATAAATAAGTCCCAGGGGTCAATTGTATGTTGCCTGTTCCCATGTTGGAAAACCATCAATTTGTTTGTATTCACCAGGTAATCAAACAAAAAACATTGTGTATCATAAAGCACTACAATAAAAATAAAACAGATTTTTGTTATTAATACGATTACTGATAATACTTATATACGTTTTATTTCATTATTCCTTATTTCATCTTATTAAAATGATAAAGTAACATATAAAAAAAAGGATAATTTTACGATTTATTTATCATATTATTTAAAATATTAAATGATAAAAAAGATCCACCAGAAATCTTAATATGTATAAATCACGTGTCACGTTGTTTGTCCGCGATGGACTCCTAAACTACTTAACCGATTTTAATAAATTTACACACCACGTACAGTTTGACCTAACTTAAAAGATATATAATAATTTTCAACTCAATTCATAGTCAGCAATATTATTTTATTTGTTTATTATTTTGCAGTTAGCTCCTAACAATTCTAAAAGATGGCGGTATCTGTTGACTGGATTGAATAATTACGAATGATGTATCTACCCTACCTACCTCATTCGTAAGTTTAGTGTTCCAAGTTATTTACTTAAAACTTTTTAATTTACAAATAGTGTTATAAATTTGGATTAAATTTAAAAAATAATTTTGTTTCTATTTTTGCTTAATATCGACTGTAAGAAAACATTATGATTTTCATGACAGAAGTACTCTGAACGTTACCCCTTAAATAGTTTACTACAATGTAATATATCAAAAACAATAGTCACAGCAACGCGTGACCGGGTCTGCTAGTATATATATATATATATTAGACTGGTTCAAAAAAGTGACTATTTTTTTTTTTTGAAACAATTTCATTTATACCTTCGAGGAGGTGTAGAAAGATGCCTGTTAAAAGGAGAGCTCTTAATATTAATATTTAGAGGTCGCTCATCGCAGATTTCTATTTCCCATTGAAATAACATTGGAAAAAAAAATTTTAAACTTTGGAATTTTATATTTCGGTCTAGAAGCAAAATGCCGAGATGAGCGATATGTATTTTTATAGAAAATTTGTTGCTCTACAAAAATGGTTTCTTATCATTTTTCGACAAATTCACTCCTTCAAAAGTTATTCAAGGTTAAAGTTTAATTTAAAGTAAATTCAAGTTTTTTTTCTTGATTTCTGACAAAATGTTAAAACTTATCACTTAAAATCATAAAATCATTCATGAAAATTTAATGAATGATTATCTAAAGAAAAGTAGAGCCAGTTTAAAATTCTAGATTTAGAAATCTCTAGTTAAAATCATAAATAACCCCAATTGAAGTTTAGTTCCATGTTAATTCATATTAATTGAAATCTTAAACAATAACATACGAGTCGGAATTTAAAAGAAAACTTCTCAGCAACTTAAAACGATAACGAACAAAGTAATAACATGCTTCATTTTTGGTCCACCGATAAGAAAGTGACCGATATTCTCCATAAACTACTGTTGGTAACTGTTTCAAAAAAATTTTACCATTGAAAGTGGAATTAATATGAATTAACATGGAACTAAACTTCAATTGGGGTTATTTATGATTTTAACTAGAGATTTCTAAATCTAGAATTTTAAACTGGCTCTACTTTTCTTTAGATAATCATTCATTAAATTTTCATGAATGATTTTATGATTTTAAGTGATAAGTTTTAACATTTTGTCAGAAATCAAGAAAAAAAACTTGAATTTACTTTAAATTAAACTTTAACCTTGAATAACTTTTGAAGGAGTGAATTTGTCGAAAAATGATAAGAAACCATTTTTGTAGAGCAACAAATTTTCTATAAAAATACATATCGCTCATCTCGGCATTTTGCTTCTAGACCGAAATATAAAATTCCAAAGTTTAAAAAATTTTTTTCCAATGTTATTTCAATGGGAAATAGAAATCTGCGATGAGCGACCTCTAAATATTAATATTAAGAGCTGTCCTTTTAACAGGCATCTTTCTACACCTCCTCGAAGGTATAAATGAAATTGTTTAAAAAAAAAAAAATAGTCACTTTTTTTGAACCAGTCTAAATTATATATATATATAAAAGGTAATGAGTGACACTTGAACTTTATAAGTTTAGTTTAATAACAGATCTCCTGTATATTCTGTACATCGCCAACAATAAAAAATCAATAAACAGAGTTTTTGGATAAAAGTCGGAATATATTTAACAAAAATTTTAATTTTTATGACTATTTTAATAGTAACAGAATAAAATTAAATAGGCATCAGTAACAGAAATATTATTGTGTCAAATGATTCCTTTATACGGGTAATTTTCTCAGTCCCAGAACTGTGTCGTTTGAGTATTACGATCTAGATTCCATTTAGTTTACTAATAAAAACTTTGTACTCAGTATTTACACTGAAATAACATGTATCTAAGACCTAACAATAGGAATAAGAAAACTAGTGACAAAATACTATTAGTTCAGAAATAAATATATTGATCCTAGTAAAGATATTTTAAATTTCGTTTGAAAGCATTACGCATTTATTTCAAATAAGTTAATAACCGTAAAACCATAAAGTATAACACAATTTATCAAAACTGTGAAAGAATATATATATTTCTACAAAATGTATATTTCTTAGTCAATTTTAAATTTATGGTACAAGTTATATATCTTCTGTAACGGAGTTTGTGAGTTTCTGAGAGCGTCGTAATGTAAGAGAGATTGTATTGAAGTTGTACGAACGTATCAAGAGTGTGCGTGAAGTGGAGTAACACCTCTAGAGCCCGGTTGTTTGTTGACACTTTCTTAGGACTTAGAGAAGAGGACACTTATTTACAACTGATATTTAAGTTTCATGAAACGACAACACAAAAATTAAATAGAATTATTAGCATTATTAATTTAAATTCATAATATATAACGATGGACCGTAAATATTACAGCAAAAAAAAGAAAAGTAAACAATTTCTGAATAAAAGAGGTTGGCTTCAATAATTCAAGAAACGTCTGAAAGCAGACATCCCTCTGTGCGGATTATCCTAGGAACGGGAAGCGAAAACGCCTGAAATGTAATTAAGCAGTTAAATAAGCTTCTCTACTAAGTTGAGATATTTATTATTTATATCATATTTTTATGCAAGTATTTAATCAATCCTTTAATAAGTAGGCGTAACGGAATAGTTGCAAAATATACAGAAACATTAACTATGATATGGGTGAATGTATGATATGTATTTTAAAATAAAATTGATTATTAAAATATGATGTTTAAATTTACGGTTAGGTTAGTGATTAGTTAATTACATGATATCTTAGTTAATTCTTAGCTAAATAGTCTTTTGTAAGGATATATTTATAAGTAAATGTCAACTTTATAAATGTAATAGAAACAATGCGCCCAACAATAATGTAACGAAAAAACTCGAGCCTCCCTTAATATAATTCTTAGGAGACGTCGTCTTAGCAGTAAAGATGCTTTAGTTATACTGCTAGAAGTTGATTTACCTTCACATATTTTAAAACATAGGTATACACACACAGACACACACACACACACACGTGTATAAAATATACTTATAAAAATAAATTAGAAATGCTTTTTTTTCTTGTTTTTTTTTATTTTTAAAGATTCTAATTCTAGAACGATTTTTTTAATTTAACGTTTCAATTATTTTTTATTCTTAACGTATTTGTTCTAGTTTTGTTTTGCCATTGTTTTTCATTTTATGTAACCATTGTTTTTCAATTTATGTAACGGGGTTCGATTTTCGACTGAATTACATATTTATTCACAATTACTTAATAATCAAAAAATTACAGATTAAATACCAAATAGCAAAGTATTATTGACTCATTGACCTGATCCAATAACCACATCAATGATTGTAAACACTGTGAAGCATTGGCTTTATTCCGGTATTAACCTCAAAATTACGCGTTCCATGCATTGGTATGCATCATAAGCACAAGTATTTAATGAATTTGATTGAATCAAGCGCTGTCAAATATTTTGTGAATGCTAGTTTTTAATTTTAATATTCGGTATATAAATCGGCCGTTAAAGTGTAACCCTAGCGGGCATCTCTAAAACATTGTACTGGTTTTCCCATATAATGTCAAACTAAATTTAATGGAATCAATGGTTATAAATATTAATAATGTACGTCGAGTTTTTTTTGCAATAGCTTATAACAAGTAATCCCACTGGTTATTAACTTTATTATTTAATATTTTATGGTTAAGTAATTCTACACTTACTAGGTAATATTGTCAAAACAAAAAAGGGAAAAAATAACACAGAAATAATTAAATATTTCCAATCCATTTTCCTTAACCTATTCGATTCATCAAAGAAACTCAAACTGAACTCAAACTCAAAATAATACCAAGAAAAAAAAACTGTAATGTAAATAATATCTCCATAGTTTTTTATTGATGGCACTCATGTTCGTCAAAATGTATCAAAGAAATCAGTTGAAATGCGTAGAAAAATAATAGATCATTTTATCGTTGATTGGTTGATTGACCAATTTAGATACATACCTATTATGGACAATTGATAGATTGAAAAAATTTTGAATCAAGCAAAAATGTGTTCACAGAGAACCCACATCTTTTATTATCTTCATAATACTCAAATTTCTATCCAAAGTGTAATCCCACGAGAAAACATAACGACATAAGTATTTTATGAAAGCCTTTAAGGGAAACACGTTCTCATATTAAAGAAATACATATTTTGATTATTTAGGACCCTTGTGAATAATACATGCCCGCTTTGGAAATATACGAAATAGAATTACCTCTCAGGAATGATTTACCAAAAGATACATTTCGTTTCGTTCTGTAATTTAGAAAAAAAAATCTAGATTCTAAAATTAAAATTACACGTGATGTAATTTTATGAAAATATATATTTTAAAATTTTTCAAAAAGGCGACGTATGTAATTTTATATGAATCTGAATATCAATAATACTTTTTCTACAAAAATTAAAAACCAAATTATTTTTTAAATATTATTAGCTGCAACAATACGTATGTGACCAAAACCAACAAAAGGTTATTTAAAAACCTCTAAAAACCCTTATCAAGTTGAAGACAAATCAACAATAATGTATAGGATTACATATAAAAAAAGTTTTATCGGTCAGAAGTTTTTTACAAAGAAAAATCCGAGCTTAGTCACAGATAAGAATTCGACTCAAACGTTTATTTCTTTTACTTGAATATCATGTTTTTTATATAACAATTGTGTTTTTTTTAGCTTTACAAGGAAACTATGAAATGGAAACTATTGAAATGATTTTTCCAAATTATTTTGTTTTTTATAAATTATTAACTAACACAATATCAATGAAACATGGTCCTACTAAATTATAATATTCATTAGTGACTTTTAATGACAAAATAAATTTATTATTTAATATAGGTATATTCTAATTTCGCCCGAGTAACATCATGTTGATTATGAATTTAATATATTTGGGGATTGTTATTATGAGGTGACATTGTATATTCGTGTAATAAGCAATTTAATGATTATTCGTTGACGAACTGATAAATGTTCTCTTCTGTTCTAAGGATCTTAACAAAAATCAAGATAATACAGAAACTAAACTCTATTATATGTTCTATCGCAATCTATAAATCAAAGTTTGAATGGATTTGGAGAGCTTATTTTGTTCCTACAATGAATATGCTTGTCTTTCACATAATTTAGATAAATGTTTTTAAAGAATAATTTTTAAAAATCACTAATTATGCTTAAATATATAATGATATACTTAATATTTTTCTTTCCATCCTTTGATTGTTATGGATCATGAATGTAGACAAATATATAATTTTACTTTCATCTTTTCAGGGTTATTCTCGCATATAATAGGCACTCTAAAACGCATTTGCGTAAAACCCAAAACTATTATGATCCACTGTTCTCCCTTCATTGCAGACTGATTGATCGAAGCAAGAACAGATGTTACCGGACTATTTATCTGGCCCATATTCGACCGACTAACATCGAATGACGTCAAGTGAACTAACACTATGTACGAGTATGTTTAATTATAATATCATAACAAACTATTTGATGACAGCTTGTAGTAGGATTGAGAGAACACGTGAACATAATTAGTACTATACTCATATTACTAATGGGAAGTCTGTCTCTCACGCTAGTAATAAATGAATTTGCATGAAATTTTGTACACAGATATACCAAGATCCGGCAACATAAGACTCTCCTGCGAAATATAAGACTCCACTCGTGCAGCTATTATTCATCACCAAGGGATTAAACTGCACTGTCACTGTCAAGGGATGAACTTTTAATTAAATGTAAAGGTACAATTCATATATCTCAAAAATAGCACTTCTGTAAAATTTTAATATTATAATAGACCCTCTGACATTTATGCATAATACAAATAAGTTGTCCACTCCTGAACAAACTCGTTAATAATAAAACTTTACTTAAACATTTAGTTGAATAACTTTTAATAAACACTTTTTATATATTCATAAGTTTGAAAGTATTTTAAAGTAAGCCAACACGAAGAGTATAAGATGAAGTATCTTAACTGCTAAGGTGACATCGTCTTAGAATTCTATTAAGGGAGGCTCAATCTGTTTACGTTACATTGTTGTTGAGAGCATTGTTTATGTTACATTGTTCCTGATATTGTATGAAAAATGTAAGCATTGTTTATAAATCTAAATTATAATATTTAAACACATTATTTCTTTCTTGATAAATTTGTTCATAGAAAACAACTATAATATACACTTTCTTGTTACTTCAGTCTAAACACCTTGCTCAAAGGTTTTATTGGCAAACTAAGTGGAATTTCGATAGTTTTACTCCTACGACACAGTTCTGGGACTGAGAAAATTACCCGTACACAGCAATCGTTTTGACAAAGTACTATTCAATTGTGCTGTCACTTTTAAACACATTTATTAAACACGTTCAGATTTTTTGTCTATTTAATCAGTTTAATTAATGTAAATGTACATCAAATATACAAGAGATCTGATACACAACTAATATTATGACAAATAATAATACATAAACACAATTCATATTTCACTGACTGTAAATTAGAAAATTGAATTCTTTATTATGATATTTCAATTAACAATAATAAATTACTTATTGTATATATTTTTCAAGTTTTTAGTATTTTGTATTTTTGAACTGTTGTATTTCAGTTTCTTCCGTCTCGTTCTTATATTTTCAATACAACATTCCTAAGTATTTAAAGTTATCTACGTTTTACAGTACTGAGATAATCTAATATATTCTAATATTAAATCAAAGTCCAAAGAGTTTCTTGAATATCAAATGTTGCTTTGCGTGCATTCTTGGGACTGACATGAAACAAAGTCATCCTCATAGCGGAATACAAATAAATTCCTCATACTATGACAAATAACTATTTGGGCATTTTCTTATCTCTTCTTATTCCTTTCTGCAGATTCCAATTTTTGTATAGTCAATGACAATCCAAACATGCAAAATATTTCTAAAGATTTTAAACAATGAAAGATAATGAAACGAAACCAATATCATGTAACTTGTATTATAATTATTATACCATCGATATCAATACAGATATACTAACAGTATTTGACCATATCACCCTTAGATATGCTGTTACTTCTTCAGTTAATTCTCAATCACCTGAAAGCCTTTAAAGTTCCATTCACGAACATTCACTCCGGAATTCAAGTTTAGTCAGATGTTGAATTATTCTAAACTTACTGTACTTTCGGATCGCATTGTATAGGTAGTTCAGTTCAAAATCACTTTAATATACTTATATATATTTTTAATTTGAATACTTATTTATTATAATAACAAATGCAAAATTTATTAATTGGATTTCAATAATAACATTTAATAAAACTAATTGTTGAAACGCCTGTCGGTTTTGAGAGAGCAATTACTCTTATTGTAAATATTGACTACCTATGCACTTGTTTTTTATTGTTGTTCACCGTCATCTTTTACTTTTTTACTTTGTTACAAGTTCTTCTAGAACATTCGTTATAAATGTCCATCATCCAAACCAGCAGCAAGTTATTTTTACTAATCTTCCTAATTAATCCTTCATGTGGTCCTATTCGAATCGGATATTGTTTAAAGAAGAATCAGCTGCTATATTTGAGAAATATTATTTCAAAAGGATTTAAAAGAAGAAATTTTCATGTGGAATTGGAATGTGGATTTATTCAATGGTGTTAAATATTGAACTTAATTTAAATTTACTAATCATAACCCAACACTCAGGTAACATAAATTAGCATTAGCTTATTTTATAAGGTGAGTTTGCCATTATATTATACTATATTGAAAGATTGTGTTACATTATTCACTGTACACCTGCAGCATTGTCAAGAAGTGTTAACAATAAAGTTAAAACGTACCATTTATTTATACATTTATTAGGTACAGTAAGAATTAGCGCTTACATTATTTTAACTATTATAATATTGTGTTTAAGTTAAAACACGTGCCTAGTTTTAAGGTACAGTAAGTTTAAATGCTTACATTATTTTAGCTTAGTTTGTCTTATGAAACAATATTAATTATTGTTAAATAACTTTGCACAGGTATTTATTTGTAACATAATAAAATAAATATAGTTCTCGTTGGGTATTTCTAGTAGGTTTAGCGGCGAGCGTAGTTAAAATTGTCATATTATTGCGAATTGAGTTTATTTAATCACCCTCAATATATTTTGCGTTGCGTTAAGTTATACAATTAATTAATTTCTACTGTTACAGTTATATGCCCTTATAACATAGATACTTGCTACTTATTTTTACAAAATTCTTAAAACAAGTACAAATAAAGCTAGTATTGTGGTTACTTTCATTATACACTGTAAATTTGTGAATGTTAGTACTTATTAAAGATTTATGTTGAATATAAATTTGTATTCAATTTACTTACGAAATTTGAGTTGCTTAGCTTGGATTGTATACCTATCTAATTATAATTTATACTAGCCATAGTTACTATAGATTTCTGTTAATCATCATCATTATTTAATTGTTTGTTAAACCTGACTATTGTATAAATTCCAGGTTGACTGCACTCGACTCCCAGAATGTCAGAGGAACGAGAATTAATGAAAAAGCGAGGGAGCTTTAAAGGCCGATTAACTACCTTTATTCATTATTTCGATGCCCTCAATGTTAAAACATTGAATGAGTCCGATGTAACTGAGATACAATTACGACTTGGTAAGATTGAATCCTTGTACGAACAATACGATGAGGTACAGACGCGTTTAGAATGCATCGTCGAAGATGTTCAGGTACAGTTCTCTGAGCGATCCGAGTTTGAGTCGAAGTATTATAAATATTTAGCACAGGCTCAGAGTCTGTTAACTAAGTTTAATAAAGACAATAATTCGACTATTAGTAATAAAGATACTCATGCTAGTAATCATAAACTTGTTAAGCTGCCTACTATACGATTGCCAAAATTTAGCGGGTCTTATGAAACTTGGTTGGAGTTTCACGACACCTTCACTAGTCTCATCCATTCTAACGATGAAATAGATGAAATTAATAAATTTCATTATTTACGCGCTTCTTTGGAGGGAACTGCTGCCGTGGTAATTCAATCAATCGAATTCTCAGCGAGTAACTATTCAGTGGCTTGGCAGTTATTGTGTGATAGGTTTGACAATAAACGGTTATTAATTCAAAATCACATCTCTGCCTTGTTTAATGTTGAACCGATTGTAAAGGAATCCTCGTTAACTTTAAAACGTCTCATTGATCAATTAAATAAAAACCTGCGAGCGTTAGCATCGCTCGGTGAACCTGTGAAGCACTGGGACACACTTTTAATTTACATTGTTGCACGCAAGTTAGATCAAAAAACATTTCGTGAGTGGGAGGAATTCAAGGGACGTAGAGATAAGGACAATCGTATAAAATTTGAGGATTTCATTAGTTTTATGCATAACCGTGCTGATTTAATTGAAACAATAGAACTGTCGCGAAACAATGTATCCAATCCACTTGTAAGGGGTTCTAAGTTGAAGTCGATGGTGGCTCAAAGTCCCATCATTTCCGACACAGATTTGGTTACGAGAATTTGCCCTAAATGTAGAGGTGACCATAATCTAAACACGTGCTCACAGTTTCTTTCGTTGAGTAACATTGATCGTTTTAAATTGTTGCCAGATTATAAGGTGTGTTATAACTGTTTTCATAAGGGTCATTTTGCTAACCGTTGTAAAAAACCGGGTTGTAAATTATGTAAGCGTAAGCATAATACGCTCATTCATATTTCGGAATCTAAAGGTATGTTCAATTTTCGCAACGAAAATACGTTTAATAACGTAACCGATAGACAGTCTTCATCATCACCATGTACTAAGAGCGACACAAATAATGTAGTCCTGGCAGCTCACGTCGCATCCTGCGGTGACCCTAAGCAGTGCGAAGTGCTATTATCAACCGCTTTAATAAATCTGCATGACCGTAATAATCGTGTGCATACTGTTCGCGCCGTTCTTGACAGTGGCAGTACTTCGAGTTTCATAACTGAGAGGTTGTGTAAAAGATTAAATTTAGCAACTAGTCAGATAAGTAGGTCAATCTTAGGCATAAATAACGTGAGCTCTCACGTAGGTAAAACATGTCGTGTTACCATGACGTCATTAGATAACAGTTTTTCTGCCGATGTTTATTGTTTTGTTTTACCATTAATTACTACTCAAGTGCCAAATTGTCAAATAAACTTATCTAATTTAAATATTCCCTCTGAGATTTGTTTAGCTGACCCTATGTTTTATAAGCCCTCTGATGTAGACATCCTAATAGGCGCTGACCTATTCTGGGACTTATTAGGGTCACACAAAATAAAGTTAGGTGATGGAAAACCTATGCTGTGTGAAACCAGATTAGGTTGGATAGTCTCTGGCACTATCAGTAACAAGCATGTTACATTATTTTCAAAAAATGTATGTTGCAATTTTAGCAATATTGATTCTTCATCTATTAGCGATATGGACGAAATTAGAGCCGATTTATCGCGCTTCTGGCAATTGGAAGAGATACTGATGGAGTCCTCAAATTATTCTCCAGAAGAAAGGAGGTGCGAGGAGCATTTTATTCAAAATACGTCACGCTTAGCGGACGGACGTTTTTGCGTTCGTATACCACTTAAACAAAGCACTTCTGTTCTTGGTCATTCACTTCAAGGAGCTACCAGGTGTTTACTGTCTCTTGAGCGCAGGTTGAAGGCTAATCCTGATCTTCAGAAAATTTACCGCCAATTCATGTCCGAATATGAGTTGTTAGGTCACATGACAGAATGTAAACGTGAGATAAACAACAGTGGTAATTTTATACCGCATCACGGCGTTTTACGCAGATGTAATGCTAATACTAAATTTCGTGCAGTGTTTAATGCAAGTTGCCCTACTTCGTCGGGTGTTACCTTTAATGACATACAGATGGTAGGACCTACCATTCAGGATGATCTGTTGTCTATTCTTCTTCGGTTCAGACAACATAAATACGTCTTAACGGCTGACGTCGAGAAGATGTATAGACAGGTGGTTGTCCATCCAGCTGACAGGTACTTGCAAAAAATACTTTGGCGTGATAATACATCTGAACCTTTTAAGATTTACGCTTTAAATACCGTCACATACGGTACGGCCAGTGCGCCTTTTCTTGCGACGCGATGCCTTAGGCAAATAGGCCTTGACTGTAAGGACAATATGATTGCCAAGATTATCAAACACGACTTCTATGTGGATGACATGCTTACCGGAGGTGACGAACTAAATCAAGTTCAGTTAATTCGTACGGAAGTCACAAAGGCACTCTTGTCAGCGTGTATGCCATTGAGAAAATGGATGTCAAATGAACCAAGCCTGGTGTCAGAATCTGAATCTCTGAAATCTGAAGGATCAGGTAACTTAAATATTGGATGTAATGAGCCCAATAAGTTACTAGGTCTAAGCTGGTATGCTACTTCTGATGAGTTTGGATTTTCCATAGACTCATCGATGACTTGTCATGGTAATACTAAACGGGATTTACTTTCAATCATCGCTCGTATTTTTGATCCTTTAGGGCTGTTATCCCCATGTGTCATTAGAATGAAAATGCTATTGCAACAAATGTGGTTAGACAAGTTATCATGGGATGACACATTGCCGCCTAAAATTAGCGTACATTGGCAAAGCATTGTCAAGGATTTGCATCTTTTAAACAATTTCCGCATTCCTCGCATTATAGTCTGTGATTCATACAAGGAATTAGAGCTTCACATTTTTACGGATGCATCTGAGCGCGCATATGGGGCGTGCGTTTATGTTCGTTCCTTAAATGGTAAGAACCATTGCATGGTTCGTTTGTTAGTGGCTAAAAGTCGGGTAGCACCAATCAGACCCACTACAATACCACGACTAGAATTGTGTGGAGCCTTGATAGGAGCCCGTTTGTATGATAAGGTCATAAGCTCGCTTCGGGCAAAAATAAGTCGTGTCTATTGCTGGACCGATTCGACGATAGTGCTGGGTTGGTTACAGATGTTACCTTGTAAACTTCAACCATTTGTACGCAACCGTGTTGCTGATATTTTAGAAAAGACAGACACTTGTATATGGAGACACGTTCCAACCTCTATGAACCCGGCAGACCTAATATCTCGTGGTGTCGATATCAGTACTTTACACAGACTTGACTTGTGGTGGTCTGGTCCTGAATTTTTAATGCACGACTTGTCTCGTTGGCCTTCTCAAGTCAAGCATTTTGAGCTCTTACCAGAAACTCGACCTGATGTTTCGTTAGGCGCTGTCATTGACAACGGTACATTGCGTGGTGGATTGGTTCAGTTTGAGCGTTTTTCTAACTATTTACGTCTCGTTCGTTCCGTAGCCTATGTATTGCGGTTTGTTACATTTTGCAAAAAACAATTACCAGCTCATAAGTTTTTATCAGAAGAGGAATTAAAGGATGCATTAAATTTAATTATTTTGAAATGTCAAAACGAATCTTTTTCAGAATATAATTTATTGATTAAAAAACAAGGTTTACCAAAAAGTAGTCCTCTCTTAAAGTTTAATGTTTATTTAGACGAAAATAATTTAATGCGTGTTGGAGGACGTCTTGACAATTCCAATTTTCCTTATAATAAAAAGCACCCATTATTGTTACAGTCCACTCATCATTTCACGAAAATATTATTTGATCACGAGCATAAAAAATTAATGCATGCTGGTCCACAGTTATTGTTATCTTCAATTAGAGAAAACTATTGGCCAATAGGTGGTCGCAATTTAGCGAAGGCTTGTTATCATAAATGTGTGCGGTGTCATCGAATGAGAGGTAGGGTTGTTACTCCTTTAATGGGTAACTTACCACGGGAGCGCGTCCTTCCAGGTGGTCATCCCTTTGAAACAACCGGAATAGATTACGCCGGCCCTATGATGTGCGCTAGTCGCCAAGGTCGCGGATGTAGGTTAGTTAAGGTGTATATAGCAATTTTTATTGGCTTCACCACCAAGGCTATTCATTTGGAGCTTGTGGGTGACTTAACATGTAAAACCTTTTTACTAGCATTATATAGATTTATTTCGCGAAGGGGAAGACCGACTGATATTTATTCTGACAACGGTACCTCATTCGTTGGTGCGTACAATGAGCTTTCGAAATTCTTAAAAACTAGTAGCGATTCTTTAAGTGAAAGTATGGCCAACGATGGAATAAAGTTCCATTTCATTCCCGCATATACTCCTCATTTTGGCGGTCTCTGGGAGGCGGGTGTTAAGTCAACAAAGTATCATCTTCAACGAGTGTTGGGAAATTGTAATTTGACGTACGAGCAATTTAACACCATTTTAATTCAAATTGAAGCAATTTTAAACTCTCGTCCACTAACACCGCTATCTTCAGATCCTGCTGACTACACGCCGTTGACTCCAGGTCATTTCCTCATCGGTCGTCCGCTTACTTCCATATCACAGCCAAATTATGAAGATAACTCCACCAATCAATTAACTCGTTTTCAAAGAATTGAGCAACTACGCCAACATTTCTGGTCGAGATGGAATAAGGAGTATGTTGCTGAATTGCAACAACGCATTAAGTGGCGTTCCTGTAGGGACATGATACAGCTTAATTCTTTGGTGGTGATAAAGGAAGAAAATCTACCACCTCTGAAATGGAAATTGGGACGTATTGTTGCAGTCCATCCGGGGACCGATGGAGTTGTTCGTGTTGCTGATATACAGACGTCAACGGGAGTACTAAGAAGAGCATTTAACAGAATCTGCCCGTTACCAGTAGTGAGTCCTAGTTGAAAGTTCCGCTTTCAACGCCCGGGGGCATGTTGAAACGCCTGTCGGTTTTGAGAGAGCAATTACTCTTATTGTAAATATTGACTACCTATGCACTTGTTTTTTATTGTTGTTCACCGTCATCTTTTACTTTTTTACTTTGTTACAAGTTCTTCTAGAACATTCGTTATAAATGTCCATCATCCAAACCAGCAGCAAGTTATTTTTACTAATCTTCCTAATTAATCCTTCACTAATGTTGATTTATAAACAAATTATAGGTATAAATAAAATTTGAAATTTATTTTTATATTATGTATTTTATAAAGTTATTGAGCGAAGCGTTTTACTGGAGACTGTTTACATTCTTTGTCACGAATTGGCTCGAAAACTACTTGACGGAAAATTATGAAACTTTGCAATCAAAAAGACACGCATTAGGTGATGGTTTTAAAAACAAACTTTTTTGAAAAATATCCTCAAAAAAAAAATATTTTTTTTAATATCATGTCAAAAAACTGATATCCCATTGAAGTCAATGGGAAACGATGAGTCAATACACTGGGCTCGCTTCGCTCAATATGCAAACGGCACCCGAGATTTCGCGAGCACAGCGAGTGGAAATTGAGGGTTTGTTGGCGCCCCTAGTAATAATTATACGAATTATTTTATTTTAGTCTGAAAAATATCAAATGTAGTCTTTTTATAATAAATTTATGCCGCTACAATAATTTCTAAGCTTTCTTTGAATAAACGTTAGGTTTTATGTTGAATTAGTCGTACTTAAATTAGATTATAATATAACCCAATTTGAACTTCGTTTTAGTGATTAATATGATAATAATCTTATTTTTACCACAACGGTTACCGTAAACAACAACTTTTTTACAATATTTATACAATTAGCACATTATTCCATAGGATTACTCTATTTTCTATATGTTAAATTTGATTTAAACTTAGCATATTTTATTTAATCGCTTAAACTACGACATAATTAAATTGCTCTGATCTTTTGTTGTAGGGTAAATGAGTACCCTGATTCTTATTATGTAACAGGAATTATATCGTAAGGTATACAATGATAGAGTATGATATGAATTAATTGTTGTAATACCATATAAATAATATTAAATAAATCTATTTCATAAAATGATATAGAATTCTTAAAAACTTACTGAAACGTAATATATATATAAAAAAAACGCGCAGATATATTCTTAAGAAGACTTAAACGCTTTATTTAACACAATTTAACCTAATAATGAATACATCTATCTATTTTCAATTATGTGGCACTAACCTAATTATATACAGCACTTGTACTGCACAACTATGAAACGAATTACGACCGCACGTCCGACTTGTCCAAAAATCGACCGAGAAAAGTGAGCTCCGTACTGCGCCTTTTTTTTTTAAAAACTTCAGCTCGGCCCAGGTTGAGAGTTGAGAGGGAAGTTTGTAAGACGGCCGTTCCTGATAGAAGTCCTCGACCGACTCGTCATCATCATCATCCAGTCTGTCTCGCTCATCCTGATTATCGCCTTGTAAGCTCTCTAAAACATAAAAGTATTAATTTAAGATGTGAATTTAAATGTTTTTTTTTTATTTAAATGAAGAAATATCATCGCTCTCGGCGCTAGCGTGCCTTAAGCGACGTTTTGTAAAGAAAAGGAATAAACCAATAATTCCTATGGCAGGCATGATTTGGCATAGGCCCCACGTTTGCTTACCCATGCACTATCATGTCAGTGTATACTGACCAGTATCAAAGAATGCGGCACATGTGTCTGGCGTCCACACACCGCGCCACTGAACCATGTGTTCAGAGGCGGCTTGTGTTTTCTTGCCGTAAGAACCAGCTAGTAGTTCTAACTCATGGCGGTTATGTGGCAGTACGCTTAGCACCTTGTAAGAGCCGTGCATGCCAGAGTCTAGTTTTCCAGTACTCTGCCTGGGCTTTATCACAACGACAAAGTCTCCTACTGCAAAGGTATGCGGCTGCCGGCGATTCTTGTTGACGTAGGCGTCTTGGCTACGTTGGTGAGCGCCAAGCAGTTCAGATGCCCGCTGTCTATCGAGGATGAGCTGAGCTTCTCAATTCGCAGGTTTTGAGGTCTCCAGTGCTACATCCCGTATCCTGATGACCGGAGTGGCGGCATCCACACCGACAAGTAGCTGTAGCGGCGAAGTCTGTGTGGTTGTTTGTTTGGTGATGTTAAGGGTTAATTGCACTTTCCATAACACTTAGGACCAGTCTGCACCTTTGGTTTCCACATCGACGCGAAGCATGTTTAAAACAGTACGACAATACCTTTCAACTTGTCCATTTTCGCGGTGCATACCCGGCGTGATGTAATGTATAGAAGAACCCAACTCACCTATGAAGTTCTGGAAAGCTGAACTTTCAAACATCCTGCCACGCTCGCAAACAATAGTGTTAGGAGTACCAAACAGAGATACTGCTTTTGCAAATACTCGTTTAAGCTCATTACTGTCCTGTCGGTAAATCGGGTATAATAAACAGTAGAAAAGCCATCAATAATAATTAAAATATACTTGAAGCCATTTGATTGAGGCAACGGTCCCAGGACATCGGTATGTACTACGGCAAATGGTACAGGTACAAATATATCAGGTTTAGTCCATGACTCAATAGGAAGCAAAGGAGCTCTTGGAACTTTTTTATGGGCCAAACATACAAGACAATGGGTAATGTACTTTCTAATAAATCGACGTAAGTTAGGGAACCAAAAGTCGTAATATTAGGTCAGTCGTACGGTCAACACCAATATAATTATGGTCATCATGAAAAATTCTTAGCAAACTAAGCCTATGTCCTTTCGGTATAAAATATAATAAACGTGGCTCTTGTCCGGTTGGCAAGTATTTATAAAATAATATTATTATTCTTAATAACATACCTAGAAGCATCTAGTTGTCCATCTTTTACTCTAGCCATCAAGTTCTACGTTTCCGCATCAGCTGTCTGAGCGACTTTTTCCCAGTTGTTTGCATTTCGGATGTGGGACACTTCTGCAGGA
This sequence comes from Melinaea marsaeus rileyi, assembly GCA_918358865.1. Taxonomy (NCBI): domain Eukaryota; kingdom Metazoa; phylum Arthropoda; class Insecta; order Lepidoptera; family Nymphalidae; genus Melinaea; species Melinaea marsaeus. The sequence goes on from OU911085.1 coordinate 24,276,353, forward strand.
GGATGTCGGCTCAAAAAATCGGCATGTTTCATTAAACAGCCTTTACTATATTCTAACGTGAATCTGAAATCTTGCAGATAATCAAACCAGCGCGCCACCCTGGGTAAAAGATTTTTCTTCCGTTTTGTAAGTTTTAGAGATTTGCAATCCGTCACTATTTTAAAGTCGATGCCTATTAAATAGTGGCGGAAATGCTGAAGTGCTCGTACAATAGCAAGAGTCTCAAGCTCATAGCTATGATAACGGGATTCTGCGCCTTGGGTAGATCTGCTGAAATAAGCCACAACTCTCTTTTTCTTACCTTCATGCTCCTGCAACAGTATTGCGTCCAATCCGATAGCACTGGCGTCTGTGTGGAGCTCTGTTGGTAATTATGGGTCAAAAATCGCTAAGACTGGCTCATTAGTCAGACAATTAATGATGTAGTCGCTGGCTGTGTCCTGTTCAGGGCCCCACAAGACATGTTCACCTTTCCTCAGCAATTTAGCAATACTAGCGGTTTTCGTAGAATATGACGCAATATAACGCCGAAAATAACCTGCTAGACCAAGGAATTGACGAACCTGCCTTACGTTGGTTGGTTTTGGTAATCGAATTAGAGCTTCAATTTTATTAGGACTCGGTCTTACCTGGCCCTGTCGAATGAATCGACCCAGATACTCTACCTCCGTGTCTAGAGAGGTGCACTTTTTAAGGTTAATTGAAAACCCGGAACTTTTGAGGATTGCTAAAACCTCCCGTAAGTACTGCAAACCTTCATCAATTGTGTTGGACAATATAAGCACGTCATCGATATAACTTAGGACCCTTTCAGAATCTATCAGGGGTCTAAGTGTTTTAGTTATAATCCTCTTATAGACTATTGGTGCATTAGCCAAACCGTAGGGCATTTTTAGATATTCAAAATGACCCTCCAGCATGATAAACGCAGTTTTACTAATGGAATCATCGTCCGCACGCATAGGAACCTGATGGAAACCGGTTGCCATATCTAAAATCACGAAATACTTGGAGTTACCGAGTTTGTCAATATGGTCGTCAATGGGAACTTCTCTTTAACGGTCATGGTATTAAGCGCACGATAGTCAACGCACGTCCTGTCACTCCCGACTTTCTTTTTGCCCAGAATGACAGGACTAGCGTACTGGGATTACGACTCGCGAATTATTCCCTTGCTGAGCAAATCATCGACAATATCACGTACCCTACGTTTTTCACCGACAGATAACTTATAAGGCCTATGACTTATTGGCGTAAGGGACGTTACCTTAGTCTCCATATTACCCGTATTAACCGTAGATATCGCAGTACCCGAAATAAATATGTCTGAAAACTCCTGGATAAGGTTTTCAAGACGTTTCCTATCATCACCTACTAAAAGAGTCCTAAGATTCTCGAATTCGATGGTATTTACATGACAAACAAACAATGGATTGTGATCCGTTATGGTATTAAGATTGTGTTCATCCGACCTGATAAGTCGCTGTTCGCTATCAGTTCGAATGTATTTTAACCCTTTGCGACTAAGTACCTCAGTACCAACAAAAATTGACGCATTAATACATTCGGGACAAACAATGTGCAAATCTACCTCTAATTTTAATTCTGGAAATTCAATAATAGTTGTGACATATGATGGGGATTCGACATCTTGACTTCCTATTCCTCGCAATAATAGATAAGAAAGCAATCGGTTTAAATTGAAATATTTAAGCACTGATTGTGAAACAAGAGAAATATCGGACCCACTATCAATTAAAACAACGTCTACCTTCACACCCTGAATTTTAGCTGAGATTAGGTTCTGTCATTGGGAGCTACTTCTCTGCAAAAATTTACTTCGCTGCTATTATAAGTTATAACTTGGTCCGGTAGTAAGCGAACGTTTATTAAAACACACGTCAGCCAAATGACCGTTACGTCGGCAAAAGGTACAAAATATCGCTGACCGCCTATCAGTAGAAGTCTGAGATATTTTTGGCTTCTTATTGATATGCGCGAGGTCGACAAGGTTTAGTTTACGCTTTTTAGGATATTGCCACTTCTTGTGACCCCCCAAACCACAAATACTGCATTTACTTACTACGTTCGTATTATTAAAGCGTCTATGCGACAATGAATGGCCAAACTGACGAACGGAACCATTCAAATTACGTAACTCAGTCTTAGGTTTAACATACGCAGTGAAATGCTCAAGTAAATAAGAAAGCGTTAATTTGGCATTAATTGTTGCCGCTCTAACTTGAGGATCAGTTATGCCACGCAAAACTATCAAGGTTTTTAATTCGTCAGATAGACCCCTAACAATATTTAATCATAAAAGCGATCTACGAGCATACTCGGCATAAGTTGGGTATTTATTGGAGTCAGTCCAAATGACGTCGAACAAGATAGTAGCTAAATCTATATGACGAGGGCATAGTGATTTAAATTTGATTTTAAAGTTAGTCCATGATCTATCCTCGGTCTCCCAATCACTTAACCAATGCGCTTCGCTCCGTAAGCAACCACCTACGCGACTAAGACATTCACGAACATCCCAATTATTTAAAATACGGGCACGATCTACCTCCGCACACCAAACATCAAAATCATGAATATTTGGATCGAACGGTAAAACATAAAAGCTGTGAGTATTTACACGCAATAATTCGGACAATGCCCCTACCAAACTGCCCGGCGCGTTTTGCTCTTTGCCTAAACTAATATCCAAAACGTTTTGGGACGTATCGTCGGTCGCTGTTTTCTCAAACGTCCCGGAACCCTGATCGTTGTTGACGACGGACGTCGGATCCGCTAAAGGTAACAACGATGGCTGTAATGGTCGGTTAACCATCGGACGGGATGGAGTGGCACTATCCGACGGTTCGAACGTTTGAATTCGACCTTCAATCGTATCTAACCGTGAGAGTATTCGGTCCAAAACATTTTCGTGCTCACGAGGGCGGTTCTGGCGGTGGCGAGAAACGTATCTACTCCTAGAACTATCACGTAACGGAGGTGTTTTACGACCACTCGATACGCCATAGCGTATATACATATATATATATCCTTTGCTTTGACATATCCTTTGCGAGATCTAGACCTAGTATATTCTCGAATATTATTACAATCCCTAACTCGAGACGATCGATGAGACATTATCACTTTAATTATTTAAAAATGTGGGTAGAAAATAAAAATATTAGTAGCTGAATTTTAAGAAGTAAAACCACAAAACTAAACCGAATGAAACCAATAATCACGTATTTATACGAATCCCACTTCCGATCTTAAAAAGTTATTGAAACGTTATATATAAAAAAAAACACGCAGATATAAAGTTAAGACAAATACAATGCTTTATTTGACACAATTTAACCTAATAATGGATACATCTATCTATTTTCAATTATGTACTACTAACCTAATTATATACAGCACTTTTAACAACTATGAAACAAATTACGACCGCACGTCCGACTTGTTCAAAAATCGACCGAGAAAAAGTGAGCTCCGTACTGCCCCTTGTCTTTTTATAAACTTCAGCTCGGCAAAGGTTGAGAAGAGAGGGTAGTTTGCAAGAGTATAATATCAATGTTAATTGTTTTAAAACGATAAATTAAATAAATTAATTAATCTATTTCATTGTCGTATATAATTTTAATGTCCATTAACTGTATGTTTTCACAACTTTTTCTGAAAACAATTACATTATCTAGTCTTAACTAACTACTCAAATGAATTAAGAACTAAAATATAATTATTTATAATACCACTATATTAATATACTTTATACATATTTATAATACTTATGTCGGATTTTTTTTTCTTGTGTATAAAATATTTTTTTTAATAAAATATTGTCGTTAAACTTACATCTGTATTTGTTAGAAATGCTTCAAAGCGTCTGTTTCTGACAATCATTATATTATTCAATCATTTTTATTCAAAATTTTTTAATTATTTATTTTGACATTGCCATTCATATTTATATGTAAAGAGAAATTAATTCTAGAGCTTTTATTCAAAACATTACGGTAACTCTTTATTAGATTTAATATTGATTTTAATAAAAATATTTATTCTACCTTGCAAAGTACATCTAATGAAATAAACATAAAATATTAAAATTGATTACTTGTGAGTATATACTAATAGCAAAAAGCTAAAAACCCCAATAGTATGTTTCAACGTTAGTCTGCTAATTTAACTAACATTCTGCAGTTGTAAATCTAGGTACTGATATATTCTAGACATTAACGGAATTACGTGGTGGAGCAATATATATAGTAGTTGTTGTTAGCGCGTGAAGACAAATATTTGTATTTAAATTATAAATTAATTTGTGCTGTTAAGGAATTAAGGAATCCGGTGAGAGGAGTAGCTTCTGGAGAGTATTTAACATTGTCAATATATACACATATATATTTTTCAAATAGAAGTATTGATTCTCAGTAGATTTTGCCGAATAAATATAATGGTAAAGTATTATCTTTTGTCGTAAAAATAAAAGTACTTGACTAATATAATTGAAATACAATTTCGATATTGACAAATTAATTTTTTTCACAAGTTTCGATAAAGTATTATTATTTTTTCAATATTCAGTATCAGTATATAGTAATATTTTGTTTTGTTCGTATTGATAAATGACATGACGTCGTGTTTGTGTTGTATAATCTGAATTGCTAAAAATTTACTAAGCGCAATATTCAAAAATGTTATAACTTGCTAAAAAATTTTATAGGAACAAAATTCACAAAATGTTATTTTAAAACGTAAAAAAAATAAGACCAATCAAGAATAATATATAAGATTACATGTGAACAAACGTTTTATCAGGCTGTGCTCAAAAGTTTGTTAAAAGCTAGATAACAACTCGCTTCTTTATTCCTTTATAACTTTACATCAGTAGCATATTTTTCTATTTAGTAATAGTGTGTGTTGTGTGGCGTAAGTTTAGGTTAGGTTAGGTTTAAAGGTTTCAAAAAAATATAGTGGGTGTATTATAGAATAATACCTAAGAAGCGCCGGCCCATACCACTTTCCATGTCGCTGGACGAATAGGCACAAAAAAAGTCCTTCTTTCTATGCTCTCCAAGATGACAGCGGTGAAATAGTTTATGTATTCAGATTTCTATTGATGGTGGTTTTGTCAAAACTTTAGACTATTTACGTTAAAGGGGTCTATTTGAAAAAAAAAATCTTATTATACGAGCATCGGCATTTTATCATCTTACGATTTCTCCAACTATCTAACTTTAAATTAGTTTAAGTGTGTAAAATGTTCCACTTAAGGGTATTGAAAAAGGTTTTTTTTACGTTGTAAAAATTTATTCTTTTCCCTATCCCTATTCCTATCAATTCCTATCCTGAAGTCTATACATTACAGTTCAATTGGTCCTAATATAATAGTGAGCTAAACAAAAAGAGGAGACTAATAGGTCTAAAGGTAACTTTTGATCAATTGAGTACAGTACGAAAAAAAAAATCCCACTATCCACAAAGTGAGAATTTTTATACAGAACCCAACCATTCGTGCTAAAGAACGCTATCGATGATTTCCACATTATATAATTATTTGATAAGACAGTAAATCTGAAATAATTTAGGTAAAAAACCTGGTTATAGAATTTCATCATTCTATAAAATATGGCACGTAACTCAAAACAATAAATAATTAATTTTCTATTTTGTTATTTTCATTACGCTAAAAAAGAAATTAATAAAATTTTTGTATAGTTATAAGTCACTCCGTTATCTTTTATTATTTTGGTTAGTTGATTAGGGATATAATCACATAATTATTTAATTTAATTTTTTTAACACGAAGATAAGCTGGTAATCTGAGATGAGAGGACAGATAAAAATCGTTAGCAATAAATAGCTAATATCTATAATATAAAAATGAATCGCAAAATGTGTTGGTAAGCGCACAACTCAACAACGCATGGACCAATCTTAACAATTCTTTTTTTAAAATGTTCCTTGAAGCCCAAGGATGGTTTTTACGGCCAGAAAAATTCGAATAACTTCCAGGAAAACCCTAAAAGAGCCCTTTTCTTTTTCTTATACAAATATTTTCTAACTAAATGTAGAGTTAATTTGAACTGTATTGCTATACAATAAAGTTCATATTAAATTACAAGCACTCATTGTTGTCTAAACAATGTAGGTGTGTTGCTAACGTCGAAGAGTCAATTCGCGCTTTATTGTCTTTGCAAAAAGTTCAAATTCAATCAAATATATGTGTGCGCGTTCACGCAAAAGTGATAATATCGTGAACCCGACCAAATTAAAAAGTCAAAAAATGTAAGAGCTATGGATTTGATTGGCCTTGGAATATTCTTTCTTTTGTTTTACTTTCGGAATGCGACATAAATTGTCATCAGTTTTCACGTCATTGCATCTGTCAAACAAACCGCGTTAAAAAGCGTTTATAATATTTAATAATTAATTTTGATTGTTTTATATCGTGTTTTGTACAAAGTGTTTTAATACCTGTGATTAATAATTATTGCATGTGAGATAATTTAGGTAAGTATATTCGATATGGCTCCTATAAGACGAAGTAATTTAGGTAGAAGAACCCGAAATGCTACAAACCAAACTAATTACCGATCTTATCATACTGCACAAGAACGTGACGACCGAAATGAACGTGAAAGAATTCGTATATCAGGAACGCGGGAAGCGAGAACGGGAGATTCAACTAATAATCGCGAAAGTTTGAATCGAGCTGCTTTCAATAACGATTTGTCAATTGACTACAGTAACCACCAATGTGTTACTATTGGATCTATGAACTTGGTTTGCTCTCATTGTAAGGCATTGAAATACAAAAATGAAGCCAATGAATTATGTTGCGCAAATGGGAAAGTGAAATTGATACCATTGGATCTACCAACAGTGCCATTGTACTCATTGGTTTCAGGAATAGAACCAGATTCCATACACTTTTTGTCAAATATCCAACAATATAACAATTGCTTTCAAATGACGTCATTTGGGGCAAAAAACGGAGTTCTGGAAAATTTTATGCCAACTTTTAAGGTATGTATGATAGCAGTTAATCATTATTATTTTAGTGAACAAAATTTCCTGTTAACTAAGTAAATATGTGTCATTAACCTTCAGTTCCCTAAACCCCAACACATATATTAATTAGTCATAATATTATTTGGTGATTCAGTATTAGCAACACTTTTATTATTTTGAAACACAATATAATTATTTGATGATGGATATTAGTTACAACTAATTATTACATATTGACATACCTAAGCATATCAATTATTATTTGGTGATTCAAATTAGGAGACAGATATACTTTTTAGGAACAAATATTATTTATATTTCGAAAAATCATTTTTTTTAATTTACAGATACAAGGCCAAATATATCATAGAGCAGGTTCACTGTTACCAGTGTCAGATCGCAATTACAAATTCCTGCAAATTTATTGCTGGGCAATTCACCACAAGAAATTGATATACGTTGTTCACATAACAATTCACTAAAGAAACTATTGTAGAACAATTACAAACTTTATTTCATGAGTACAAGCAATTGATTATGCAGCTTAAAACTGCACTGGAACTGATGCCATCTGATAATTACAAAATTGTAATTAGAGCTGATAAACCACCTGTTGGCCAACATGCAAGACGTTTTAATGCACCAACTATTGATGAAGTTGCCATCGTTGTAGTTGGAGTTGAACGTTGAACTTGAAATCCCGTGATATTGTTTTACATCGTCGGAATGATCAATTGCAACGTATAAAGGAAACACACCGTTCATATGACGCACTGCAATATCCCCTTATATTTTGGCAAGGTGAAGATGGCTATGATTTGTCAAACATGATCATAAATCCCATTACAGGTAATAAAAAATATTATTTTAGCTATGGAGATATATTATCAGTCACTATATTATTATTTTCAATGTTATGAAAGCAAAAATATATTTTCAGGTTCTGAAACCAAAAAAAAAGTCAGTTCCATGAACTATTATTCCTACCGCCTAATGATTCGTGTAAATGAAGACAATCACATACTCAAATGTCGGCGATTATATCACAAGTATGTTGTACACATGTATGTTAAAATTGAAATTGAGAGATTAACATTCATCAGGTTGAATCAGACCAAACTCAGATCTGAAGAGTATATTCACCTTCGAGATGCGATTAATACAGATGGAAATGCACAGAATGTTGATCGGATGACTATTCTTCCAGCAACATACATCGGAAGCCCTCGATATATGCATGACTATGCTCAAGATGCCATGTTTAGGTAAGTATAAATAAGTCCCAGGGGCAATCATTAGGTGTTTGTGGTATTAATCTAGAAAACCCATGTTTCTCACCTGGTCAGTTGTATGCTGCCTGTTCCCGTGTTGAAAAACGATTAGATTTGTTTGTTTATACACCAGGTAATCAAACAAAAAACATTGTGAATCATAAAGCACTACAATAAAAATAAAACAGATTTTTGTTAATAATTATGACTCACTTGATTTGCAATAAAGCGATTACTGAAAATACTTATATACGTTTTATTTCATTATTTTTTTACTTCTTCGGTTATTAACCCTATGTTAATAATAATAGTAATAAATAATTAATTATCTCCATGTTTTGTCATTTAAGAACCCACTTTATAAATATTTGTCACCTTTAGGTTCCCACTATCCCTTTAGATTATTTTTCAATCAGGTTTGAACCTTAAGTTTCCCTCTTAGTTTGAAGCCTTCTGGCAGACATCCCAATCGGGGTTTTAGTGGGTTTCAAAAGGGTGGCCAAAGTTCGTGGAAGCGAAGATACTTAGGTCACCCGAGCTGACCTTTTTCTTTAATTCTCCTAAACAGAACCGTCACCATGATGATAGGGCGATGTGTGAGGGTGAGCAGAGTAAAAACGTCTTAAGTTCGAAATATAAACTGCCACATTCCAAGTCAATCAATTTTTGACAGAACGAAGTCTGCCGAGTTGTTTTAAAATTGTTGTATTTATTATAAAAATGTATTTTTTTCATTTTTCATGATTTATCTTTTAAAATTTAAATGTTTTGAGTTTAACTTTTATTATATGCATTAGTAAAAGCACAAAATAATTTTAATTAAGATCATCTTATTAAAATGATAAAATAACATATTAAAAAAAGGACAATTTTACGATTTATTTATCATATTATTTAAAATATTAAATGATAAAAGAAATCCACCTGAAATCTTAATATTTATAAATCACGTGTCACGTTGTTTGTCCGCGATGGACTCCTAAACTACTTAACCGATTTTAATAAATTTACACACCACGTACAGTTTGACCTAACTTAAAAGATTTTCAACTTAATTCATAGTCACAATATTATTTTATTGCAAATTATTTGTTTATTATTTTGCAGTTAGCTCCTAACAATTCTAAAAGATGGCGGTATCTGTTGACTGGATTGAGTAATTACGAATGAGGTAGGTATCTACCCTACATACCTCATTCGTAAGTTTATTGTTCCAAGTTATTTACTAAAAACTTTGTAATATACAAGTAGTGTTATGAACTTGGATAAAATTTTAAAAATAATTATAATTACATATTTTGTTTTGATTTTTGCTTAATATCGACTGTAAGAAAACACTATGGTTTTCATGACAGATGTACTCTGAACGTTACCCCTTAAATAGTTTACTACAATGTAATATATCAAAAACAATAGTCACAGCAACGCGTGACCGGGTCTGCTAGTAATAAAAATATTTCTTAAAGATATAGTTTTTATTTCTGCGTGTTATTTATTTAAAATAAATACATTTTGTACAATATATCCATTGGTTTAGGATGTTTCTCAGTCTTCCATTTAACTTCAAACGTTTTAATACCAAACACTTAGCAGAGTAGAATTTTGTAATTTGATACAAAGACGAAACTAGACCAAAAAATTGCATTTCACATAATGATATTGATATTCATTACAAATTAAATTTATGACTTGGTTAACGTTATTATGTTGTTTATTATTTGTAGCGTACAATTTATTGAATATTCGTTGATTAACAGTGATGCGTTTGCGAGATTTCTGTCATCGAGAGCACGGCTACTCAAATACTGGGTATTCACATTACGGATGAGATCACTGTATTCTGTTATCCGGATCTTGATAGTAGAGGAGCCGAAGAGGGGATTCCGGGATTTACTTGAGCGCGGCAGAATAATATACAGGGGGATACCTAGTACTCTATTAAGTACTTACACCAAATATGAGACTTCTATATATGATCGCCCGTCAAGGATAAAGGATCAGATTAGTAAAAAAAAATTGATCATCAAAGATTTTCGAGCGCGTCAGATTAAGATAAGATGAGGTAGTTACGTGTTAAAACGTGTAGATTTTACTAATCTGACAATTTGAGTGAAACGTAAAGAAGGGGGAGGGCTACAAAATTGTAAAAAAAAAGTCACATGGACATTCTCGAGCGTGGCTAGATTTTTTTTTATTTTGAACAGAATAATTCAAGGATTACGAAAAATATATAATCTGACAATTTCCGCAAGCCGAAGCAACAAAAATTCATCGATAAAGTTTAATGCGTGCAGTTACATGATGCCTGTATAGCCCTCAACGCGCATCTATTCCTTTCTCACTCTTTTTCTATCTGTTATTTTCTCACTCCGGACCGACTCTAGTTTCAGTTGCCATGACACCATAGCAGCTGATCACACAGACTCGTTCGTGTCATGACATTATTTACAACGTATTTCTAATGTTTTTAAGTGTTTTATGATTTTGATATAAGTTTTGTAAATTAAAGCTTATAAATATTAACTATGAGTGATATTAATATAAAATGTATATTTTATGGTGAACATTCTTTGGAAAAAACAATTAAATTTACATTAGAAACATTACAAAAATGTATAAATATTTTAGAATATCGTCGGAGCAAACCGGTTCTCCGAAAGTCCCGAACTACATACTATAATCTTGAACTTTCGATAGAATCTTCTCTAAATAAAATATATCACGCACATTGCTATAAATTATTTACAGCAATAAAAATAAAGCGAGACTTTCCGTATTTACAACAGCAACAACAGTATTTACTTTCTCATTTGCATGCCATTTCCTGAGCTTTTCAATTAATTAAGTTCAATAGTTTAAAAAAATACAAAAAACAATTTTTTAATTATCAGATTAGCCAAATTCCTCTAGATAGTTGTCAGATTATGAGACAGCACGTCCAAGGCATCAAGATAATCCATATATATCTTAATCTGACGCGCTTGAGTATTTCAAAATGACCAATTTTTTTTGCATATTCTAACAACGGACATGACTTTGCGTCACATCTAAATCGTCAGATTAATATATAAGAGCATTTTTTTAGGTTCACTTAACATCCCCTTCGAAAATCTGATGCGCTCGATAAAGTTTTTTTTTTCTTTCATTTCTCACCCCTGCGTACGACTACCCCCATCACTGAAATAATCAGATTAACATACGTACATTTTTAAAAATACGTAGGACATGTATAATATCATTATCTGACACGCTCGAGTATGTCCATGGAACTGTTTTTTTTTACATATTTGAAAATCTATACCCGCTCCCCCCACTGATGAAATGGTATGTTTTATATGTCATTTTTCTTTTCATCATCTAAGCTTCACAACCCAATAGGTCTCTATGACGCTCGAATAAATCCCGATTTAGCATCGTGGCCTCTCGTACTATGACGGTCGAGATAATACGACAACTAAATTGTATAGTGTGTTCGATGACAATCTATCATTCAAATTTTGTACGAATAGCATAATATAATATTCGTAGCTGTATTTGTTATTTTTGGAATATGTTTGTTTACCTTTAATATTAAGAAGATAAATGTTTAAATAATATAATTACAAATTGTGCATTGTATTTTTAATAGTTTCTACATATATTTTATCTTTAACTGTTGAAGTTTATGAATATACACAAAGATGTGATTTTATCTGCATTTGTTTAAAGTTACTCTCGCGTAATAGTCACTCCAAAATGCATTTACATAACAACAAAGACCATACTCGTAATAATCAATCAGTCTGCAATCTAGAGGGAACAGGAGTTCTCTCTAGATTATAGACTGATCGATCGAAATAACAACAGATGTGACCAGGCTAGTTAGATTACCCACTCTCGACCAAGTCTCGACATTATTTTAATTGTAGCGTAAAATTTATTGAAGATTCGTTGATTAACAGTGATATGTTTGTAGGATTTCCGTTGTCGAGAGCGGCTTCCCATAATGGATATTGACATTACGCATTAAATGTATTCTGTTGTCCGGATCCTGACAACGGTCGTAATCAAATTTTGAATGGCATTAATATAGTATTCCTAGCTGTATTTGCTATTTTTGGAATATGTTTGTTTACATTTAATATTAAAAAGATAAATGTTTAAAAAATATAACTACAAATTGTGCATTGTATTTTTAATAGTTTCAACATATATTTTGTCTTTAAATGTTGAAGTTTATGAATATACACAAAGATGTGATTTTACCTGCATTTGTTTAAAGTTACTCTCGCGTAATAGTCACTCCAAAATGCATTTGCATAACAACAAAGACTCTACTCGTAATAATCAATCAGTCTGCAATAAGGAAGGAACAGGAGTTCTCTCTAGATTGCAGACTGATCGATCGAAGTAACAACAGTGCGACCAGACTAGTTAGATGACCCACTCTCGACCGAATCTCGACAAGTGACGTCAAGTGAACGAACATTATGTATTTAATTGTTTAATGATAATATCATGAATATATCAAGCGTTATTAAATTAATTTATTAATTAACTAGACTTTTTGTTGATACCGTGATGTTGGGGTATAATATTTTTATTGTTTAAAATGTACGAGGGCAAGACACCATTATTTCTATATCTAATCTACAAAATAATGTTTATACTAACAGAAAGAAAATTTAAAGTAAGGAAAATATTACAACGATCTAAGGGTATTTTGTATAGAGCCTAAAATTTTTTATTTGACTAAACAATAAAAATCATTATAAAATTATTACATATAAAATTTTTTATTATATACCAATTTGAAAATAAGAAACATTCACAAACATATATTTATATTATTCTGAGAAATACAATAGGGTAGTTAGTTACATATTTCATTTTGATGTGTATTTTAAATAAATTATATAAGGTGATTGACTATAAAATTTATATGGTAATATTCTAATATATGTTATGTAAAATCATAATTGTTAATAATGCAACAAATATATATTCAAACGCTAAAGTTTAAAAAGAGTGATATGTTTATTTAAAGTATTGACGATGTTATTTCAAACACAATACTGATATGTAGAAAACTTCAAATAGAATGTAGACAGCTGTCAAGATAAGTTGTACACAATCTGTAACATACAAGTCGTTGATTTATTATCGTAGTTGGACTAATACTGCGACGGCTGCTCACTGGACGAACATTTGGCAAAGCATTTATATATTCGGTGACAAACTTTTGAGAATAATGGACTGCGAAAATATTTTGGATTTATAAAATAAATATTATAATTTAATGCTTAATTTAGGTGTGATGTGATGATGATTATATGTTACAAACATATAAAATACAGACAGAGTGTTTAAAAACAGTTCATTGTTAAAATATCCTTTTTACAATATGAATAGTGTTGTCTAACATAATACATAACCTACATCAGAAGCATTACCAATTTACCTGCTATATGTCAATGGGATAACTGCTAGGAAAGGATACTTAGTATGGCGTAATTATAACATTAAGACTATAAGTTACGATTAATATTACGGTTACCTAGTGATAAAAGTACATCCTGGGTATGCACAAGATTCCTTGTGATTACGTAAGGGAAACTGACCTAACGTCAATACAAAGGTCACTAAACGTAGTATTAAAATCTGGCAAGCAATGGCTCTGAAAATATTAAATATATTTTATTTAAATATATATCTACTGTAAACAATATAATGTGATATACACCAAAACCAACAAAAATTAAGAAAAATATAATATAAAAAGAAAACAAATATTAAATTAAATTAAGAAAATAATTTCTCCTTCTCCAAAAATCAAACTAAAACTCGCGGCAACAGTGCCTTTGAAGAAATGTAAATGTTTCGCTAAAGTTATCAATGGCAGTATAATTTAAGTTGACTCGAGGGAAGCAGGTTGATTATAAATATAATTTATGTGGGGGTTGACGTTGCGACGGGGCACTGTTTATTATTCGTGGAGCGTGTAATTTATCGACTACTCGCTGACGGACGGTGATGTGTTTTGAGTTTATGACTATCGAGGGAACGTTTATTTTGAGAGATATCCACTTTGCGTAACTGTAAAAAGTTATCTGTAGTTATAGGTATGTAAAAAGTCGTTGAAAATTTGTCAAAAAACAAAATATAAAATAATGTTTGAAATTGTATAAAAACATTTTTGGCCATGTTAAGTAATTAAATACATTACTTTCTAAACTTTCCTGTTGCTACAAACACAGTACAGAATGTTAATCCAAACCCTATGGAAAAAGTGTTTCAGCTTTGCTTTTGACACAGTTAATCAATCTCAACTCGAGTAGATTCAAGATAGTATCTTTGTACTAATTAATGTTTTAGACCTGAATATTAATACATTAGATTTAGAATTTCTACCTCTAGTTTTTGAGTTACCGAGCTTTGGCGCACTTTGTATCATCTTTATCTCTAAGGCAATGTTCAAAGTGTTTAGTTTTGCCTAATTTAGAACCCAACGTTTATTCAAACAAAAGTCGAGTATTTTTTTGAGCTGGATATTATTTTTAAAAAAGATTATACTTTAAGTTCTTCAAGAGCAGATAATTATGAAAAATTTTATTAAATTGTTGTTGAAAGAAAGTTGTATCTATATTGACAATTTATTGTAAAAAATATATAAATGTTTAAGTAGGAGAGTGTCTTTAAATAAGGGCTTATTTTGATATGTATAGTATTAAATTAGGCTCTTCTGTCCCTCCCATTAGAAGTACGCAAGTGTCACTGGTGATAATTCAAAGTGGAAAAGATATAAAGAAATAAAATCAATATCAATTAAGTAGTGAAATACATTAGATTTACTTCTAAGTAAATGTTATTATTATTTTTAATCTTTTATAAAGAACTGAGTAGTATTGCAACTATGTCGCTCTGAAAATGTTATTATTGAAACCAAAATTAGTAAGTTCACAATTATTTCAATTCAAGTGTAAGTATTCAAATTGAAAAACATGATATGTATTCAACTGATTTTAAACCCACTCCCAGCGATTTGAAATTATAGCAAGTCTAGAATAATTTTCACCTAACTCAATTTGAATTTTACCACGAAAAGCAATTAATACTATAAATAACCCCATTTCAGTACCGAAGTTGGTGCTCTTTTGAATTTTGCCGATCTTCGTGAATGGGACTTTAAATGCTTTCAGGTGATTGACTGTATCTATAAGAGTAAGAATGAAACGTTTAATCTTAGTTCGAGTAAATGATACTAGTTTTAGCCTGCGATATCGTCTCAATAAACTAAAGAAGAAACTGAATATGATATGTGATAAGTATTGTTAAGATATCGAGGTCATAATAATTATAAAGCAAATTACACGATGTGGTTTAGTAACAGTCTATCATTTCGGATATTTGTATATATATTGCTTGTTTGGATTATTATTGTTGACTTTACAAAGTTTGGCATCTGAATAAAGAAATAGGAAGAGATAAGAAAAACGTCAAAATATTTGTCAAAATACACGGAATATGTTTGTATTACAATATTAGGATGACTTTGTTTTATGTCAGTCTCAAGAATTCACCCAAAGAAACATTTGACATTTAAGATATTAGATATTAGGTACTTCGATTTAAATATTGGATTATCTCACATAGAAAAGGTTTATATTATTATATTTAATGGAAAGAATCAAGAAAATCTTTTAATATGTCTTATAAGTAAACAAAATATTATGAAATGTACATATCTTAATATACTTAGAGATTTTGTTTGGAAAATATATGAAGAGAATGAAAAATTATATGTTCAAGTCTTTGGTGTCTATATTATTAGGGTCTATATTAGATTTAAGCAAACGTACTTGTACTGAATAAGAAAAGGAATTAGTTAAAACGGTTTTGATACAGGTTAGCAAATTCTGTAGTGTACAATTTATTTAACAAAAGAAATGTTACGTATTGTTAGTGTTTAATTAAAATCACCTCTTACGTTTCAAATAAAACTAGAAGAAATGATTTTTTTTTTTGGTAAAAAATTTTACATAATATCAATCAATTTTGCCCCAAAAACTTAAATATCAGCAAATCTTAGAATCGAGTTATATTTTTTTTATTCTGAAATCTACACTACATCATTAATTAACTTATTTTTTAATTGTGTGGTAAATGTATTCGAACAAGAGATTATTCTCTTGTATTGTATTCATGAGAATATTCTTCAGTAAATTGTCATATGATAATTTACTGAAGAATATATGTTCAAAGTTAATCGGCTTCTTCAATCCACCTATTTCTATTAAGAAGATTAGCAAATCAACGTTGTCGTATGTCTTTTTTAGTAAGTGCTATAAAACGTAGTCAGACACAAGAAATCATTTTTTCAAATTAATGTTACGTTTTCATACCTACATATATGTATATATATGTAGATATGAAAACAACGATCGGTTTTCTAAAAGGTAATTAGTGACACTTGAACTTTATAACTTTAATTGATAACAGATCTCCTGTATATTCTGTACATCGCCAACAATAAGAAAATTAATAAATAGAGTCTTTGGTTAAAAGTCGGAATATATTTAACAAAAAATTGAATTTTTATGACTTTTTTAATAGTAAAAAAATAGAATTAAATAGGCATCAGTAGCAGTAATATTTTTATGTAAAATGATTCCTTTATACGCGTAATTTTCTCCGTCCCAGAACTGTGTCGTTTGAGTGTAACTATCTATATTCAATAACAAGTTAATAACCGTAAAGCCAAAGATAATACACACACATCACTTTACATACAATTTATCAAAACTGTGAAAGAATATATATATTTCTACATAATGTATATTTCTTAGTCAATTTTAAATTTATGTTTTTTTTTTTTTTTTATGGAAGAGGAGGGCAAACGAGCTGGCGGGTCACAGATGACTTGTGATCACCGCCGCCCATGAACTCTTGCAACATCCGAGGATGAACAGAACAAGAGTGTTGCCGGCCTTGTAGATAGGAGTAGACGCCTTTTTTGAAGGTACCCATTACCGATCTGGAAATACCGCCGAAGGGAGTTCGTTCCACAAGCGAGTGGAACGTGGAAAAAATGTTCTTGAGAACCGCACTGTAGAGGATCGCCACGCATCCAGGTGGTAAGGATGGTATTGGAGGCGATGGCGCGCTGTGCGGTGATGAAATTCGGCGGCAGGCATCAGATCGAATAGTTCGTCGGAACACTCCCCGTTGTAAATACGACCGGACCAGAGATGAGAACAGTACTGCATGTGTGGCCGGACCTGCGCCTTATAGAGCGCAAGTCTTTGGCCAGCACTGAAGTACTGCCTCGCTCTATTAATCACTCCCAATTTCTTCGAGGCCAACTTGGCCTTGCTCTCCAGATGACCACGAAACTGACAATCGCTGGAAATGTCGAGACCCAATATTCTGATACTTGGCGAGGCAATGAGGGGAGTGCTCTCGAAGAGCGGTGATACGACAAATGGGGTTTTCTTAGTGGTAAACGCGCAAACTTGTGTCTTTAGGGGATTGAACTGAACGTGGTTCAGTTCACCCCACTCAGAGATCATTCCCAAGGAAGTCTCTATAGAAGACACAAGTTTCTTTCGGCACTCGTCGACGTTTTCCCGAGAGAGACCTGCACGGCCGGAATATACCGCATCCCCAGTGCTGTCATCCGCATAACAATGTATGTTGGAGATATCCAACATATCATTGATGTGCAGGAGGAACAGAGTTGGGGATAGCACGCAGCCTTGGGGTACGCCAGCATTCACGGGCTTGGGGTCCGAGCAAAAACCGTCGAGAACGACCTGTATGCTCCGCCCAGTGAGGAAGCTGGTGATCCACTTGCATAAACTCTCGGGAAGCCCATAGGAAGGTAGCTTTGAAAGAAGCCCCTTGTGCCATACACGATCGAAGGCTTTCGCCATATCCAGACTAACTGCCAGACCCTCTCCCTTGCTTTCAATAACAGCTGCCCAACGGTGTGTAAGATACAACAGAAGATCATCAGCCGATCGACCATGGCGAAAGCCATATTGCCGGTCATTGACCAACTGGTGATCCTCGAGGTAGGTTAGGAGCTGTTTATTGATAATGCTCTCCATTACTTTGGAGAGCAGAGAGGTAATGGCGATAGGCCTGTAGTTAGCTGGGTTCGAGCTATCACCTTTTTTAGGGATCGGATGGACAAGGGCACGCTTCCATGAGACCGGGACTACGCCTTTCAAGTAGGAGTACCGAAATAGACGCGTTAGCACTGGTGTCAACTCAGGGGCACATGTTCGTAGCACAACTGGAGAGATACCATCTGGACCACTCGACTTATGAACTTCCAAGGAAAGGAGGGCTTTTCGGATGAGTTTTTGCCGAAAAACTACTTCCGGCATTAAGCTCGGACACCGTGGGATGACAGGCGGTGCCTTCCCCTGGTCGTCCAAAGTCGAGTTTGAGGCAAAAAGAGTGCCCAAGAGATCGGCTTTCTCTTTTGCCGTGTGGGCCAAAGAGTCCTTCCCAGTGTGCAATGGCGGTAGGGATGGCTGACAGAAGTTTCCCAGACTGGCTTTGGAAAGCGCCCAGAACTTGCGCGTGCCAGGTGGGTACTTTGCCAGCTGATCCCCAATTTTGACGACATGCTTGAACTTTGCTCTAGCAATTTTTCGTTTGAAGAATCTGGAGGCACGATTATATTTCCTCTTCAGAACTCTAGAGTTCGGATCCTTAGTGACTAACGCATTAGCCCAAGCTTGATAAGCCTGCCGTTTGCCAGCTGCTGCAGCCCTGACAGACGCATCAAACCAAGGCCGCGATCTGCCACCAAGTGGTACCACAGAGCTTGGTACAAATAGTTCCATGCCCTGAAGTATCACATCAGCTACAGCCGCAGCGCAGTCACTAGGATCATTGAAAGGGAAACAAATCGGCCCCCATGGGTAGGATGCAAAAAAGGACCGCATTCCATCCCAATCCGCTGACTTGTAGTGCCAAACGCGTCGAGTCGCAGGTCTTGTGCGAGCTGGGCGTTCAATGGGCACTACACTCCGTACCAAGCAATGATCAGAGGACCCTAAGGGAGCCTCGACAGTGACTTGGTACTTTCCGGGATGTGTAGTCAGCATAAGATCCAACACAGAGGGCATAGGGCTGTCCACGTCCGGTAGACGAGTGTGCGTCTTTACCAATTGGGACAGACCATTTGCCAGAGCAAAGTCAAACACAGATCGCCCCGCGTAGTCGGTGGCACGTGACCCTAGCCAATCGGTATGGTGTGCGTTAAAGTCCCCGAGGACTACGACTTCGGCGGAGGGAATCTGTGGAAGCAGATCGTCAATCTTCGCCTGAACATGGCCTAAGAGTTGATCCGTTTCTGCATTACCACTATGGGACCTGTAGAGGCACGCGTAGACTCTGACATGGTCGTCCATGTCCACGCGCAGCCAGAGTACAGACAGGTCCCGACCTTCAAAAACCTGAAGGCGACGGTAACAGATATCCTCCCTTACGAACACAGATACCCCGGCGTGTGGTATAAAATGATGTTCTAGTTTATACCCGGGGTATGATAGGTACGCTGTGTCGCTAGGTTGAGATATCTGCGTCTCCGTCAGAAACAACAAGGCCGGCTGCGCCGTCTCAAGGTGGTAGTGGACGGCGTTTAGGTTCGAATGAAACCCCCGGATGTTACAAAAGTCCACATCTAGAATGGAGCGGGGTGCCGCTGTTTGCCGTCGTTTGCCCTCAGGAAACACAAAGTGCGATACTTTGCCCGCCCCAGATACGACGGGCAGCCCGAGCAAAATCCGAGAATCAATTCCCCGATTTTGCTCGGGGAGGGGGTCCCCGGCTTCATCAAAGCCGGTACCCTCCTGGGGTATTTTTCTTGTAGGCATCGCTTTCATGTTTGGCGTGGGGGTGGGGGGGGGTTGGGCTTCCGGATTCTCTCACTCACCGACGAAACATAACCAAATTAATTTGGTTACTACACGTCGGTCTTCTGTGAGAGGGTGGTCCTTCCCCGGTCGAGCCAGCCCAATACGAGCTGCAGTCAGATAACTACAGCTAGGCTCTACCACCTTAAAAGTTATATGTCTTCTGTAACAGAGTTTGTGAGTTACAGAGAGCGTCGTAATGTAAAAGAGATTGTATTGAAGTTGTACGAATGTACTAAGAGTGTACGTGAAGTGGAGTAACGTCTCTGGAGCACGGTTGTTTGTTGACACCTTCTTAGTACTTAGAGAAAAGGACACGTGATTACAACTGATATTTAAGTTTTATAAAACGACAACACAGACATGAAATAAAATTGATTATTGGCATTATTAATTTAAATTCATAATATATTATGATGGACCGTAAATATTTCAGCAAAAAGTAAGAAAAGTAAACAATTTTTGAATTAAAGACGTTGGCTTCAATCATTCAAGAAACGTCTGAAAGCAGACATCCCTCTGTGCGGATTATCCTACCAACGGGAAGCGAAAACGCCTGAAATTTAATTACATTTAAATAAGCTTCTCTACTAAGTTGAGATATTTATTGTTTATATCATATTTTTGTGAAACAGTGGCTTTATTCCGGTAGTAACCTCAAAATTGCGCGTTTCGTGCTTTGGTTGTGTTTGTCATATGTACATGTGTTTAATCAAGTTGATAATTGATAAAAAAACTGTTTATTTCCAAAATAAACATTCTAAAAATAATTTGGCACTTTCATACACATATAACTTAAAATATATTTCACCATGATGCCATCATAACAATATGATATGCGAGTACATACTTTTGACATGGAATGGTGTAATAGGTGGGGGTAAATCTTATAAAAACAAATAACTAAAGAGATAACCCTGGTGGATATCTCTAAAATAAATTATCAATGAAGATTGGAATGGTTTTTCCATTTAATAGAACCACTGCTTATGTAGGTCATTTTTTATTTGCAATAGGTTATAACAATTATACCAACTGGCTATTAACTGTATTATTTAATATTTTATAGTTAAGTAATTCTGCAATAACTAGGTAATACTGTCATGCAGAAAAAAACAGGGAAAAAAATAATACAAAAATAATTTATTTTTTTCAATTCCATTTTCCTTAACCTATTCGATTCAACAAAGAAACTCAAGCAGAACTCAAACTCAAAATAATACCAAAAAAAGAAAACTTTAAATGTAAAAAATAGCCCCATAGTATTTTATTGATGGCACTCGTACTCGTCAAAAATTCAATTCACTCTATTGAACAAATCAGTTGAAATGCGAATAAAAATAATAGAACATTTTATCATTAGATACATACCTATTATTGACAATTGATAGATTGAAAAAAATAACAATCAAACAAAAATATGTTCACAGAGAAACCACATCTTTTATTATCTTCATGATACTCAGATTTCTATCCAAAGTGTAATCCCACGAGAAAACATTACGACATAAGTACTCGTATTTTATGAAAGCGTTTAAGGGGAACACGTTTTTGTATTAAAGAAATATATATTTTGATTATTTAGGACCCTCGTGAATAATACATGTCCGCTTTAGAAATATACGAAATAGAATTATCTCTCAAGAATGATTTGCCAAAAAATATATCCTTCGTTCTGTAATTTAGGAAAAAAAATCTAGATTCTAAAATTAAAATAACACGTGATCTAATTTTAAAAACATATATTTTAACATTTTTAAAAAAGGTGACGTATATAATTTTATATGAATTTGATCTGAATGTCAATAACACTTTTTCAGCAAAACTTGAAAACCAAATTATTTTTGAAATATTATTAGCTGCTAATATACGTAGGTGACCAAAACCAACAAAAGGTTATTTAAAAACCTCTAAAAATCCTTATCAAGTTGAAGACAAATCAACAATAATGTGGATTACATATAAAAAAAGTTTTATCGGTTAGAAGTTTTTTACAAAGAAAAATCCGAGCTTAGTCTCAGATAAGAATTCGACTCAACGTTTATTTCTTTTACTTGAATATAATGTTTTTATATGACATCTGTGGTTTTTCTAGCTTTACAAGAAAACTATAAAATAGAAACTATTGAAATGATTTTTCCAAATTATTTTGTTTTTTATAAATTATTAACTAACACAATATCAATGAAACATGGTCCTACTAAATTATAATATTCATTAGTGACTTTTAATGACAAAATAAATTTATTATTTAATGTAGGTATATTCTAATTTCGCCCGAGTAACATCATGTTGATTATGAATATAATATATTTGTGGATTGTTATTATGAGGTGACATTGTATATTCGTGTAATAAGTAATTTAACGATTATTCGCTGATATAACTGATAAATGTTCTCTTCTGCTGTCTGGATCTTAACAGTCAAGATAATACAGAAACTAAACTCAATAATATGTTCTATCGCAATCTATGAATCAAATTTTGAATGGATCTGGAGAGCTTATTTTATTCCTATAATGAATATGCTTGTCTTTCACATAGTTTAAATACATGTTATTAAAGAATAACTTTCAAAAACTCACTAATTATGCTTAACTGTATATAGTTAATCTTTTTCTTTCCATCCTTTTCTATTTTATCTTTGATCGTTATGGATCATAAATATAGACAAATATATGATTTTACTTTCATCTGTTCAGGGTTATTCTCGCATATAATAGGCACTCTAAAACGCATTTGCGTAAAACCCAAAACTATTATGATCCACTGTTCTCCCTTCTTTACAGACTGATTGATCGAAGCAACAACAGATGTTACCGGACTATTTATCCAGCCCATACTCGACCGAGTAACATCGAATGACGTCAAGTGAACTAACACTATGTATGTTTAATTATAATATCATAACAAACTATTTGATGACAGCTTGTAGTAGGATTGAGAGAACACATGAATATAATTAGTACTATACTCACATTACAAATGGAAAGTCTGTCTCTCACGCTAGTAATAAATGAATTTGTATGAAATTTTGTACACAGATATACCAAGATCCGGCAATATAAGACTCTCCTGCGAAATATAAGACTCCACTCGTGCAGCTATTATTCATCACCAGGGGATTAAACTGCGCTGTCACTGTCAAGGGATGAACTTTTAATTAAACGTAATGATACAATTCATATTTGTCGAAAATAGCACTTCTGTACGATTTTAATATTATAATAAACCCTCTGACATTTATTCATAATACAAATCACTCCACTCTGAAACCCCCTCACCTGAACAAACTCGTTAATAATAAAACTTTACTTAAACATTTAGTTGAATAACTTCACTCGAAAACTGTTTCTTATTATAAAAATATTAATACTCAAGTCAAAAAAGTACTTTTAATAAACACTTTTTATATATTCATAAGTTTGAAAGTATTTTAAAGTAAGCCAACACGAAGAGTATAAGATGAAGTATCTTAGCTGCTAAGGTGACATCGTCTTAGAATTCTATTAAGGGAGGCTCGATCTGTTTACGTTACATTGTTGTTGAGAGCATTGTTTATGTTACATTGTTCCTGATATTGTATGAGGAATGTAAGCATTGTTTATAAATCTAAATTATAATATTTAAACACATTATTTCTTTCTAGATGAATTTGTTCATAGAAAACAACTATAATATACACTTTCTTGTTACTTCAGTGTTAACACCGTGCTCAAAGGCTTTATTGGCACACTATTTGGAATTTAGATAGTTTTAATCCAACGACACAGTTCTGGGACTGAGAAAATTACCCGTATACAACAATCATTTGACAAAGTACTATTCAATTGTACTGTCACTTTTAAACACATTTATTTAACACGTTCAGATTTTTTGTCTATTTAATCAAACTGATTAAATTCATGTAAATGTACACAGAAAATACAAGGGATCTGATACACAACTAATGTTATGACAAATAATTATACATAAAAACAATTCATATTTCGATCATTGTAAATTAGAAAATTAAATTCTTTATTATGATGTTTCAATTAACAATAATACAATACTTATTGTATATATTTATCAAGTTTTTATTATTTTGTATTTTTGAACTGTTGTATTTCAATTTCTTCGGTCTCTGTTCTTATATTTTCCAAACAACATTCCTAAGTATTTAAAGTTATCCACGTTTTACAGTACTGAGATAATCAAATATATTCTAATATTTAAATCAAAGTACAAAGAGTTTCTTGAATGCCAAATGTTGCTTTGCGTGCATTCTTGGGACTGACATGAAACAAAGTCGTCCTCATAGCGGAATACAAATAAATTTCTTATACTATGACAAATAACTATTTGGACATTTTCTTATTTCTTCTTATTCTTTTCTGCAGATTCCAATTTTTGTATAGTCAATGACAATCCAAAAGTGCTAAATATTTCCAAAGATTTTAAATAATAAAACGTAATGAAACGAAACCATATCATATAACTTGTATTATAATTACTATACCATCTATATCAATGCAGATACACTAACAGTATTTGACCATATCACCCTTAGATATGCTGTTACTTCTTCAGTTAATTCTCAATCACCTGAAAGCCTTTAAAGTCCCATTCACGAAGATCGTCAAAATTCAAAAGAGCACCCACTCCGGAATTCAAGTTTAGTGAGATGTTGAATCATTCGAAACTTACTGTACTTCCGAGTCGCATTGTAAAGGTAGTTCAAAATCACTTTAATATACATCGTATTTTTAATTTGAATACTTATTTATTATAACAACAAATGCAAAATTTATTAATTATATTTCAATAATAACATTTATAAAAGAAAGCTTATGTATTTAACGGCGTAACTAATATCGATTTATAAACAAATTATGAGTATAAATAAAATTTGAAATATATTTTTATATACTGTATTTTATAAAGTTATAATAATTATACAAATTATTTTATTTTACTCTGAAAAAATATCAAAAATAGTCTTTTATAATAAGTTTATGTCGCTACAATAATTTCTAAATTTTCTTTGAATAAACGTAAGGTTCTAAGTTGAATTAGTTGCACTTAGATTAGATTATTACACCGAAAATTATAATATAACCCACTTTGAACTTCGTTTTAGTGATTAATATGATAACAATCTTATTTTTACCACAACGTTTACGGTAAACAACAACTTACAATATTTCTACACACACTATTAGCACACTATTCCATGGGATAACTCTATTTTTTTATATGTTAAATTTGATTTAAACTTAGCATATTTTATTTAATCGCTTACACTACGATATCATAATAAAATTGCTCTGATCTTTTGTTGTAGGGTAAATGAGTACCCTGAATCTTATTATGTAACAGGAATTATATTGTAAGGTATACAATGATAGAGTATAATATGAATTAATTGTTGTAAAACCATATAAATAATATTAAATAAATCTATTTCATAAAATGACATAGTATTCTTAAAAACTTATTGAAACGTTATATATAAAAAAACGCCCAGATATAAACTTAAGACAAATACAACGCTTTATTTAACACAATTTAACTTATAATGAATACATCTATCTATTTTCAATTATGTGGCACTAAACTAATTATATGCAGCACTTTTAACAAATATGAAACGAATTACGACCGCAGGTCCGACTTGTCCAAAAATCGACCGAGAAAAAGTGAGCTCCGTACTGCGCCTTGTCTTTTTATAAACTTCAGTTCGGACCAAGTTGAGAAGAGAGGTTAGTTTGTAAGACGGCCGTTCCTGATAGAAGGTTGTCCTCGACCGACTCGTCATCATCATCATCCAGTCTGTCTCGTCCATCCTGATTATCGCCTTGTAAGCTCTCTAAAACACCTCTCTAATAAATAAAAGTATTAATTTAAATGAAGAAATATCATGGCTCTTGGCGCAAGCGTGCACTCAAGAGTCCTTAAGCGACGATTTGTAACGAAAAGGAATAAACCATTAATTTCAAGAGATAAAATGTAATTTTTAGTGGATGCATACGATTGCCAAGATTCCGGACTCTGACCACTCGAAACATCGTGATATGAAATAAAATTAAATGTAGGATAGCACCCGTCAATGTAGTGAGTAATATTTGCCTATTAGATAACGAATGTACTACATTGAGAAATGTCGTAGGTTCGTATGGCAGGCATGATTTGGCATAGGCCCCACGTTTACTTACCCATGCACTGCCATGTCAGTGTATACTGACCAGTTTGCAAATACCGGTTTAAGCTCATTACTGTCCTGTCGGTAAATCGGGTATAATAAACAGTACTTAGAAAAGCCATCAATAATAATTAAAATATACTTGAAGCCATTTGATTGAGGTAACGGTCCCAGGACATCGGTATGTATTACAGCAAATGGTATATCAGGCTTAGTCCATGACTCAATAGGAAGGAAAGGAGCTCTTGGAACTCTTTTATGGGCCAAACATACAAGACAATTGGTAATGTAATTTCTAATAAATCGACGTAAGTTAGGGAACCAAAAATGTCGTAATATTAGGTCAGCCGTACGATCAACACCAATATGATTATGGTCATCATGAAAAATTTTTAGCAAACTAAGCCTATGTCCTTTCGGTATAAATCATAATAAACGTGGCTCTTGTCCGGTTAGCAAGTATTTGTAAAATAATAAATTATTCTTAATAACATACCTAGAAGCATCTAGTTGTCCATCTTTTACTCTAGCCATCAAGTCTTGCGTTTCCGCATCAGCTGTCTGAGCGAATTTTGCCCAGTTGTTTGCATTTCAGATGTGGGACATTTCTGCAGGAGGATGTCGGCTCAAAAAATCGGCGTGTTGCATTAAACAGCCTTTCCTATATTCTAACGTGAATCTGAAATCTTGCAGATAAACCCACCAGCGCGCCACCCTGGGTAAAAGATCTTTCTTCCATTCTGTAAGTTTTAGAGAGTTGCAATCCGTCACTATTTCAAAGTCGATGCCTATTAAATAGTAGCGGAAATGCTGAAGTACTCGTACGATAGCGAGAGTCTCAAGCTCATAGCTATGATAACGGGATTCTGCGCCTTGGATCTGCTGAAATAAGCCACAACTCTCTTTTTCTTACCTTCATGCTCCTGCAACAGTATTGCTCCCAATCCGATAGCACTGGCGTCTGTGTGGTGGGAGCTCTGTTGGTAATTTTGGTCAAAAATCGCTAAGACTGGCTCATTAGTTAGACAATTAATTATGTAGTCGCGGGCTATGTACAGTTTAGGGCCCCACAAGAAAGGTTCACCTTTCCTCAATTTAGCAATACTAGCGGTTTTCGTAGAATATGACGCAATATAACGCCGAAAATAACCTGCTAAACCAAGGAATTGGCAAACCTGCCTTACGTTGGTTGGTTTTGGTGCTCGAATTAGAGCTTCAATTTTATTAGGACTCGGTCTTACCTGGCCTTGTCGAATTAATGGACCCAAATACTCTACCTCCGTGTCTAGAGAGGTGCACTTTTTGAGGTTAATTGAAAACCCGGAACTTTTGAGGATTGCTAAAACCTCCCGTAAGTACTGCAAACCCTCATCAATTGTGTTGGACAATATAAGCACGTCATCGATATAAATTAGGACCCTTCCAGAATCTATCAGGGGCTTAAGTGTTTTAGTTATAATCCTCGGATAGACTATTGGTGCATTAGCCAAACCGTAGGGCATTTTTAGATATTCAAAATGACCCTCCGGCGTGATAAACGCAGTTTTACTAATGGAATCATCGTCTGCACGCATAGGAACCTGATGGAAACCGGTTGCCATATCTAAACTCACGAACTACTTGGGGTCACCGAGTTTGTCAATATGGTCGTCAATGAGCGGCAATGGGAACTTCTCTTTAACGGTGATGGTATTAAGCGCACGATAGTTAACGCACATCCTGTTACTCCCGTCTTTTTTTTTTACCAGAATGACA
Organism: Melinaea marsaeus rileyi; assembly: GCA_918358865.1. Lineage (NCBI taxonomy): Eukaryota > Metazoa > Arthropoda > Insecta > Lepidoptera > Nymphalidae > Melinaea > Melinaea marsaeus. The sequence continues at coordinate 24,304,492 of OU911085.1, forward strand.
GGGCTAGCGTATTGGGATTGGCGTGAGGGACGTTAGCTTAATCTACATATTACCCGTATTAACCGTAGATATCGCAGTACCCGAAATAAACATGTCTGAAAACTCCTGGATAAGGTTTTCAAGACGTTTCCTATCATCACCTACTAACGGAGTCCTAAGATTCTCAAATTCGATAGTATTTACATGACAAACAAACAATGGATTGTGATCCGTTATGGTATTAAGATTGTGTTCATCCGACCTGATAAGTCGCTGTTCGCTTTCAGTTCGAATGTATTTTAACCCTTTGCGGTTAAGTACATCAGTACCAAGCAAAATTGACGCATTAATACACTCGGGACAAGCAATGTGACTACCTCTAACTTTAATTCTGGAAATTCAATAATAGTTGTTACATATGATGTGGATTCGACATCCTGACTTCCTATTCCTCGCAATAATCGATAAGAAGGCAATCAGTTTAAATTGAAATATTTAAGCACTGATTGTAAAACAAGAGAAATATCGGACCCACTATCAATTAAAACGTCTACCTTCACACCCTGAATTTTAGCTGAAATTAGGTTCTTTCGTTGGGAGCTACTTCTCTGCAAAAATTTACTTCGCTGCTATTATTATAACTCGGTCCGGTAGTAAGCGAACGCTTATTAAAACATACGTCAGCTAAATAACCGTTACGTCGGCAAAAGGTACAAAATATCGCTGACCGCCTATCAGTAGAAGTCTGAGATATTTTTGGCTTTTTATTAATGTGCGCGGGGTCGACAAGGTTTAGTTTTCGCTTTTTATTTTATGACATTGCCACTTCTTGTGACCCCCCAAATACCGCATTTACTTACTATGTTCGTATTATTAAAGCGTCTATGCGACAATGAATGGCCAAACTGACGAACGGAACCATTCAAATTACGTAACTCATTCTTAGGTTTAACATACGCAGTGAAATGCTCAAGTAAATTAGAAGGCGTTAATTTGGCATTAATTGCTGCCGCCCTAACTTGAGAATCGGTTATGCCACGCAAAACTATCAAAGTTTTTAATTCGTCAGATAGACCCCTAACAATATTTAACCGAAAAAGCAATCTACGAATATACTCGGCATAAGTTGGGTATTTATTGGAGTAATTACACATGATATCGAACGAAATAGAAGCTAAATCTATATAACGTGACTTAAATTCGATTTTAAAGTTTGTTATGATCTATCCTCGGTCACCCAATCACTTAACCAAGAATACGCTTCGCCCCGTAAGAAACTACCTACGCGACTAAGACATTCACGATCATCCCAATTATTTAAAATACGGGCGCGATCTACCTCCGCGCACCAAACATCAAAATCATGAATATTTGGATCGAACGGTGAAACATAAAAGCTGTGAGTATTTACACGCAATAATTCGGACAATACCCCTACCAAACTGCCCGGCGCGTTTTGCTCTTTGCCTAAACTAATATCCGAAACGTTTTGGGACGTATCGTCGGTCGCCGTTTTCTCAAACATGCCGGAACCCTGATCGTTGTTGACGACGGACGTCGGATCCGCTAAAGGTAACAACGATGGCTGTAATGGTCGGTTAAACATCGGACGGGATGGAATGGCACTATCAGACGGTTCGGACGTTTGAATTCGACCTTCAATCGTATCTAAGCGTGGGAGTATTCGGACCAAAACATTTTCGTGCTCACGAGAGCGGTCCTGGCGGTGGCGAGAAACGTGTCTACTCCTAGAACTATCACGATAACGACCCGTATTAATCGAACGTTCTTGATGTCGACGCGGTAACGGAGGTGTTTTACGACCACTCGATACGCTATGTCTATCGCGAGACCTAAACCTAGTATATTCTAAACCTAGTATATTCTATGAAAATTATTACGATCCCTAACTCGAGACAATCGATGAGACATTATCACTTTAATTATTCAAAAATGTAGGTAGAAGATAAAAATATTTGTAGCTGAATTTTAAGAAGTAAAACCACAAAACTAAACCGAATAAAACCAATAATCACGTATTTATACGAATCCCACTTCTGATCTTAAAAACTTATTGAAACGTTATATATATAAAAAAACACGCAGATATAAACTTTTTTTTTTTGTCTTTATTTGAGAAAAAAGAGAGTTTAATCAGACATGATTATGCCACCCTCATTGGCACACACACAACATTATCTACACAAAACAGATTTTTTAAATAACATGTACAACATTTTCGCATTTTCTGATAAAGGACAAGCAAGAATGCTATTTAATATACATGCACCGATTGACGATGCATAAATCAATACCCTTCTCATTAAATAATTTAGACGTCTCGACCTTATTTCTAGCACATTCTACTAACACGTGGTACACATCTTCTGTAACACCACACTCTGTACACATTGGCGAATTTATTTTACCGACTAGAAACGCGAAACAGTTTAACGGAATGTTACCAGAACGCAGTTGTAAGGCAATCACAATATCAAATACAACGCTTTATTTAACACAATTTATCCTAATAAATGAATACATCTTAGATAGATGTATTCATTTATTTTCAATTATGTAGCACTAAACTAATTATATACAGCACTTTTAATAACTATGAAACGAATTACGACTGCACGTCCGACTTGTCCAAAAATCGACCGAGAAAAAGTGAGCTCCGTACTGCGCCTTGTCTTTTTATAAACTTCAGCTCGCCCCAGGTTGAGAAGAGAGAGTAGTTTGTAAGAGTATAATATCAATGTTTATTGTTTTAAAAGATAAATTAAATAAATTAAATAAAATTAATCTATTTCACTGTCGTAAATAATTTTAATGTACATTAACTGTATGTTTTCACAACTTTTTCTGAAAACAATTACATTATCTATAGTTAACTAATTACTCAAATGAATTAAGAACAAAAATATAATTATTTATAATACTACGTACACTTTATACATATTTATAATAATTATGTCGGTAATTTTTTTGGGTATAAAATGTATTTTTTCATTTAAATCGTCATTAAATTTACTTCTATATTTGTTAGAAATGCTTCAAAGCGTCTGTTTCTGACCATCATTATATCGCTCAACCCATTTTCTTCAACATCTTTTAGTTATTTATTATGATATTGCCATTCATATATATATGTAAAGATAAATTAATTCTATAGCTTTTATTCAAAACATTACGGTAACTCTTGATTAGCTTTAATATTGATTTTATTAAAAATATATTTTCTACCTTTCAGAAATACATCTAATGAAATAAACGTAAAATATTAAAATTGATTACTTATGAGTATATATATACTAATAGGAAAAAACTAAAAACCCCAATAGTATGTTTCAACGTTAGTCTGCTAATTTAACTAAAATTCTGCAGTTGTAAATCTAAGTACTGATATATTCTAGACATTAACAAAATTACATGGTGGAGCAATATATATGCGAGTATTACCTGTAGTTAGCGCTTGAAGACAGATATTTGTATTTAGATTGTAAATTAATGTATGCTGTTAAGGAATCCGATGTGAGGCGTAGCTTCTGGAGTATATTTAACATTGTCAGTATATATACATATATATTTTTCAAATCAAAGTATTGATTCTCAGTAGCCTTTGCCGAATAAATATATTGGTAATTTCTTTTGTCGTACAAATAAAAGTACTTGAGAAATATAATTAAAATACAATTTCGATATTGACAAATTAACTTTTTCTTACAACTTTCGATAAAGTATTGTTATTTTTTTCAATATCCAGTATTAATGTATAGTAATATTTTATTTTGTTCGTTCTGATAAATTACATGACGTCGTGTTTGTGTTATATAATCTTAATTGCTGAAAATTTACTAAACGAAATACTTGCTAAGAACAAAATTCACACAATATTATTTTAAAACATAAAAAACAAGACAAATCAATAATAATATATATAAGATTACATGTGAACAAACGTTTTATCAGGCTGTGCTCAGAAGTTTGTTAAAAGCTAGATAACAACTCGCTTCTTTATTCCTTTATAACTTTACATCAGTAGCATATTTTTCTATTTAGTAATAGTGTGTGTGTGTTAGTGTTGTGTGGCGTAAGTTTAGGTTAGGTTAGGTTTAAAGGTTTTAAAAAAATATAGTGGGAGTATTATAGAATAATACCCAAGAAGCGCCGGCCCATACCAGTTTCCATGTCGCTGGACAAATCCTAATGACACTGATAACGGAATAGGCACAAAAAAAAATATATCAGCAAGTCCTTCTTTCTATGCTCTCCAAGATGACAGCGGTGAAATAGTTTATGTATTCAGATTTCTATTGATGGTGGTATTTTGTCAAAACTTTAGACATTTTACCTTAAAGGGGTCAATTTGAAAAAAAAAAAATCTTATTATACGAGCATCGGCATTTTATCGTCTTACGATTTCTCCAACTATCTAACTTTAAATTAGTTTAAGTGTATAAAATATTCCACTTAAGGGTATTGAAAAAGGTTTTTTTTTACGTTGTAAAAATTTATTCTTTTCCCTATCCCTATTCCTATCAATTCCTATCCTGAAGTCTATACATTACAGTTCAATTGGTCCTAATATAATAGTGAGCTAAACAAAAAGAGGAGACTAATAGGTCTAAAGGTAACTTTTGATCAATTGAGTATAGAACGAAAAAAAAAAAGCCCACTATCCACAAAGTGAGAATTTTCATACAGAACCCAACCATTCGTGCTAAAGAACGCTATCGATGATTTCCACATTATATAAGTATTTGATAAGACAGTAAATCTGAAATAATTTAGGTAAAAACCTGGTAATAGAATTTCATCTTTCTATAAAACATGGCACGTAACTCAAAACAATAAATAATTAATTTTCTGTTTTGTTATTTTCATTACGCTAAAACAGAAATTAATAAAATTTTTGTATAGTTATAAGTCACTCCGTTATCTTTTATTATTTTGGTTAGTTGATTAGGGATATAATCCCAAAATTATTTAATTTAATTTTTTTAACACGAAGATAAGCTGGTAATCTGAGATGAGAAGACAGATAAAAATCATTAGCAATAAATAGCTAATATAATAAAAAAAATTCTTAAAGATATAGTTTTTATTTCTGCATGTTATTTATTTAAAATAAATACATTTTGTACAATATATCCATTGGTTTAGGATGTTTCTCCGTCTTCCATTTAACTTCAAACGTTTTAATACCAAACACTTAGCAGAGTAGAATTTTGTAATTTGATACAAAGACGAAACTAGACCAAAAAATTGCATTTCACATAATGATATTGACATTCATTACAAATTAAATCTATAACTTGGTTAACGTAATTATGTTGTTTATTATTTGTAGCGTACAATTTATTGAATATTCGTTGATTAACAGTGATGCGTTTGCGGGATTTCTGTCATCGAGAGCACGGCTACTCAAATACTGGGTATTCACATTACGGATGAGATCAATGTATTCTGTTATCCGGATCTTGACAACGGTCGAGATAATACGACAACTAAATTGTATAGTGTGTTCGATGACAATCTATCATTCAAGTTTTGTATGAATAGCATAAACATAATATTCGTAGCTGTATTTGTTATTTTTGGAACATGTTTGTTTACCTTTAATATTAAGAAGATAAATGTTTATAAAATATAATTACAAATTGTGCATTATATTTTTAATAGTTTCTACATATATTTAATCTTTAACTGTTGAAGTTTAAGAATATACACAAAGATGTGATTTTATCTGCATTTGTTTAAAGTTACTCTCGCGTAATAGGCACTCCAAAATGCATTTGCATAATAACAAAGACCATACTCGTAATAATCAATCAGTCTGCAATCTAGAAAGAACAGGAGTTCTCTCTAGATTGCAGACTGATCGATCGAAATAACAACAGATGTGACCAGGATAGTTAGATGACCCAATCCCGACCGAGTCTCGACAAGTGACGTCAAGTGAACGAACATTATGTATTTAATGGTTTAATGATAACATCATGAATATATCAAACTTTTTTAACTTAATTTAATAATTAACTAGACTTTTTTGTTGATACCGTTAAGTTGTAAAGGTATAATATTTTAATTGTTTTAAAATGAGCGAGGACAAAACACCATTATTTCAATGAAAATTCAATGTACGGAAATTATTACAAAGGTCTAAGGGTATTTTGTATAGAGCCTACAAACTTTTAGGTGACTAAACAATAAAAATTATTATAAAATTATTATATTTAAGATATTTTATTACATAGCAATTTGAAAATAAGAAACATCCACAAACATATATACACACAATTCTGAACGGAGAAATACAATAGGGTAGTTAGTTACATATTTCATCTTGATGTGTATTTTAAATAAATTGTATAAGATGATTGACTATAAAATTTATATGGTAATATTCTAATATACGAGTATGTTATGTAAAACCATCATCGTTAATAATGGAACAAATATATATTCAAACGCTAAAGTTTAAAAAGAGTGATATGTTTATTTAAAGTATTGACGATGTTATTTCAAACATAAACTGATATGTAGAGAAAACTTTAAATAAAATGTAGACAGCTGTCAAGATAAGTTGTATACAATCTGTAACATACAAGTCGTTGATTTATTACACAGGCTCACAAAAAAAAAAAAATCATGAACCAGAGGGGAGACCCCATTATTCTTAGGTTTTTGGGATCGCTAAAACCGAATATGATAATAATAACTAATTTTAAATGCCCGTTTTCCCGCTAACACCCCCTTCTACCTCTTAAGGGGTGAAAATTTAAATTTTTGTATAAAATCAAGATAGATGTGTATTTCTACTTTTTTTGGGGTGCTGAAACCGAAAATGCTAACTAAAAATAAATTCATGACCACTATCACCCCCTACCATCCCTTACAGGGGGTAAAAATTTCAATTTTTTCTATAAAATGAAGACAGATGTGTATTTCTACGTTTTTTGGGATGCTGGAACCGAAAATGATAACTAAAAATAAATTCATGACCACTATCACCCCCTTACCACCCCATAAGGGGGGTGAAATTTATTTTTTTCTATAAAATCAAGATAGATGTGTATTTCTACGTTTTTTAGGATGCTGGAACCGAAAATGATTACTAAAAATAAATTTAAGACCTCTATCACCCATTAACACCCTTCACCAACCCTTACGGGGGGTGAAATTTCAATTTTTATATAAAATCAAGATGGATGTGAATTTCTATGTTTTTCAAGATGCTGAGACAAAAAATGATTATAAAGTATATGGTAACCTCATTGTATGCATACATTTGTTATTATGATGCTAAGACTGAATTATGATTTTTGTCCTATTCTTAACAAGTTTTTTCATTGTTTTTTTTTTAGGAGGAGGAGGTAGGGGTAGGGGGCTTAGGTTCAGCATCTTTTAGTCTCCTATATTGTCAGGAAAATAGTAACAATTCTATTTCGGAGGCACAGAATTAGGTTCAGCATCTTTTAAGCGTTTTACAAGACTGCCGGATGGAAAACAGTATAAGTAGGATTAAATATAAATAAAAAGGGGGTGATAGTGGTCATGAATTTGTTTTAAGTTATCATTTTCGGTTTCAGCATCCCAAAAAACGTAGAAATACACATCTGTCTTCATTTTATAGAAAAAATTGAAATTTTCACCCCCTGTAAGGAATGGTAGGGGGTGATAGTGGTCATGAATTTATTTTTAGTTATCATTTTCGGTTTCAGCATCCCAAAATAAGTAGAAATACACATCTATCTTGATTTTATACAAAAAATTCAATTTTCACCCCTTAAGAGGTAGTAAGGGGGTGCTAGCGGGAAAACGGGCATTTAAAATTAGTTTTTATTGTCATATTCGGTTTTAGCAAATATAGAATAGTGGGGTCTCCCCTCTGGTTCATGATATTTTTTTTTTGTGTGCCTGTGTTATCGTAGTTTAACTTATACTGCGACGTCTGCTCACTGGACGAACATTTGGCAAAGTATTATATATTCGGTGACAAACTTTTGAGAATGATGGACTGCGAAAATATTTTGGATTTATAAAATAAATATTATAACTTAATGCTTAATTTAGGTGTGACATTATATGTTCCAAACATATAAAATACAGACAGAGTGTTTAAAAAGAGTTCATTGTTAAAATATCCTTTTTACAATATGAATAGTGTTGTCTAACATAATACATAACCTACATCAGAAGCAATACCAGTTTACCTGCCATATGTCAAAGGGGTAACTGCTAGGAAAGGATACTTAGTATGGCCTAATTATAACATTAAGACTATCTTTCATCCTCACTATAAGTTACGATTAATATTACGGTTACCTAGTGATAAAAGTACATCCTGGATATGCACAAGATTCCTTGTGATTACGTAAGGGAAACTGACCGAAACGTCAATACAAAGGTCACTAAATGTAGTATTAAAAATCTGGCAAGCAATGGCTCTGAAATTATTCAATATATATTATTTAAATGTATATCTACTGTAAACAATATAATGTGATATACACCAAAACCAACAAAAATTAAGAAAAATATAATATAAAAAGAAAAGAAATATTTAATTAAATTAAGAAAATAATTTCCCCTTCTCCAAAAATCAAACTAAAACTCGCGGCGACAGTGCCTTTGAAGAAATGTAAATGTTTCGCTAAAGTTATCAATTGCAGTATAATTTAATTTGACTCAAGAGAAGCAGGTTGATTATAAATTTAATTTATGTGGGGGTTGACGTTGCGACGGGGCACTGTTTATTATTCGTGGAGCGTGTAATTCATCGACTACGCGCTGACGGACGGTGATGTGTTTTGAGTTTATGGTTATCGAGGGAACGTTTATTTTGAGATATATCCACTTTGTGCAACTGTAAAAAGTTATCTGTAGTTATAGGTATGTAAAAAAGTATCTTTACACTGATAATACATAAACATCGTTGAAAGTTTGTCAAAAAACAAAATATAAAATAATGTTTGATATTGTTTAAAAACATTTTTGGCCACGATAAGTTTATATATTTTAATAAATATAAAATGACAAATCATTTACATCTCGAACTCGACTCATTCTTTAGTTCGTTGGTTCTCGTTGTTGGTATATATTGGAATAAGACATGTATACGAATTTATTATATTGTAAAACATTCATACAAATAGGTCATAGTTCCGCAAATAATTTGTAAACGATCATTAGTAGTTAAATGCATTATTTTCTAAACTTTCCTGTTACAGAATATTAATCCAAACCCTATGGGAAAAATGTTTTAGCTTTGCTTTTGACACAGTTAATCAATTTCAACTCGGGTAGATTCCAGTTGGTAACTCTGTACTAATTAATGTTTTATACCGGAATATTAATTTATTAGATTTAGAATTTCTACCAAGTTTTGGAGTTACCGATCTTTGCACTTTGTATTGCTTACTTGGAATGTATATATCTTTATAAAAATTAATTTTGCCAGAAATTAAAATACCATCGACTTTATCTCTAAGACAATGTTCAAAGTGTTTAGTTTTGCCTAATTTGGAACCCAACATTTATTCAAACAAAAGCTTGGAATTATTGTAGGTGGATATATTTTTTTAAAAGAATATACTTTAAGTTCTTCAAAAGTAGATAATTGTGAAAATTTTATAAATAGTACTTTAAGAAACTTATATCTATATTGACAATTTGTTGTAAAAAATATATAAATGTTTAAGCTCGAGAGTGTCTTTAATTTCGATATGTATGTTATCAAAATAGATTCTCCTAAGTAAGCAAGTATCACTAGTACTGATCCAAAGTGGAAAAGATATCAATAAATAAAATCAATATTAGTTATGTAGTAAATATATCAAAATTATTTTAAAAGTAAATGTTATATTGAAACCAATATTAGTAAATTAACAATAATTTGAACAAAAGTGTAAGTATTCAAATTAAAAACATGATATATATTCAACTGATTTTGAACCAACTCCACCAGCGACTTGAAAGTATAGCAAGTTTAGAATAACTTTCATATCACACAATTTGAATCACAATGAACCACGAAAAGCAATTAATACTATAAGTAATTCCATTTCAGTTCCGAAGTGGGCCGGCCCTCTTTTGAATTTTGCCGATCTTCGTGAATGATTTCGTGGGACTTTAAATGCTTTCAGGTGATTGAGTACATCTATGGGAGTAAGAATGAATTGACGTTTATTCTTAGTTTGGATAAACGTTACTAATTTTAACCTGTTTGTGTTTATGAATGGAGTAAAAACATATATGTGTAAGTCATCGGTAGTAATCACCAATTAATTTATACCTTTTATCTGGGATGATAAATGTATTCGGAAAGTGAATATGACAATTGACTGAGGAAAATTTGTTCAAAGTTAAATGACTTATTCAAACCATTGATAGAATAGGCATTAATATTGTGTCAAACGATTGTTCATACGGTTAATTATATAAAATTATATTTCTCATTCAATTTTAAATCTCATCTAAATTTATAGTATTTGTGATTAATACAACAAGATCGTACAGGTGATTTGTCCTATCTAACAGAACTCAAAATAGGCTCTCCTGTCCCACCCAATAGAAGTATGCAAGTGTCACTGGTAATAATCCTAAGTAGAAAAGATATAAATAAATAAAGTCAATATTAGTTAAGTAGTGAAATACATTAGACTTAAGTAAATGTTATTTTTTATAATCTTTATTAAAGGACTGAGTCACATTGCAACTATGTCGCTCTGAAAATGTTATTATTGAAACCAAAATTAGTAAATTCACAATTATTTCAATTCAAGTGTAAGTATTCAAATTGAAAAACATGATATATATTCAACTGATTTTGAATCAACTCTATTTAATACTATAAGTAATCCCATTTCAGTTCCGAAGTGGGTGCCGATCTTCGTGAATAGGACTTTAAATGCTTTCAGGTAATTGACTGTATCTATGAGAGTAATAATGAAATGGCGTTTAATCTTAGTTTGGGTAAATGATACTAGTTTTAACCTGTGACATCGTCTCGGTGAACTAAAAAATCCGTGCCCGCAGGGGGACACGTGTGGGTAGACCTCGTGTGTAACTCGTTTAAAATATAACTCACTACCTAAGAATAACACATGATGCCGTTGTTGACATCAAAAATTTTCAAGCAAAAAGCGGTTTTTATTTTTTTTCTCGGAAAAGGTATCTTTTTTGGAAATACTTTTGGTACTTAAATTTAGAGTAAAAAATAACCTTTCTATTAAAAATGTTTGCGTCGAGGGAATGTTAACCGGGAAAAAGATGCCGTGGTTTTACCTACCTTGAATTTTCAAGCTAAAAGCGGTTTTTATTTTTTTTCTCGGAAACGGTACCTTTTATGGAAAAACTTTTGGTACCTAAATTTAGAGTAAAAAATAACCTTTCTAATAAAAATATTTGTGATGTAAGAATGTTTACCAGAAAAAAGTTATAATTTTTTTTCCAAAAATTTTCGGTTTTTTTACCCCCACCGCTAAGTTATTGAAGTTAGGTTTTCGGTTTATCTACATTAGTTATAGGTATTCATCAAAGACATCATATAATATGAACGCGATTGATCTTCTTTGTATAGGGAAAAAGTTATGGCTGAAAAACTGAAATCAGAAAAAGTGAAGCCCTAGCGCCCCCTGTGTCCGGATTTCTCTGGTTAACGAACTTGACCTTCATTTTTGGATGGTTGATTTTTGTTGAAAGCGATCCGAGCGAAACTGCGGCCGCTATCGTGCTGACAAAAGTCGAATCTGGACGCACGCACGCATATATATAAACTTTTTGACCAATGGTCATTTCGGACTCAGAGGGTTATAAGAAGACCTCCTGTGAAGAAATTTTTCCAAAATTCGAAAGTCGGGTACAAATGAATGGGCAGACCGAATTCTTCGAGGTCTATCCAAAAGGGACTAAATATCTAATATGTAATATAGTCAAGTGCTGTTATTATATCTGTACAGGTATTGATGGTATAGGAATTATAATCCAAATTACATGATCTGGTTTCGTTTCATTTCATTATTTTGAATATAAATTTGTATTTGCAAATATATTGCATGTTTGGATTGTTATTGTCGACTTTACAAAGGATGGCATCTGAATAAAAGAATAGGAAGAAATAAGAAAAAGATCGAAATAGTTGTTTGTCAAAATACATGGAATGTGTTTGTATTACAATTTTAGGATGACTTTGTTTTATGTCAGTCTTGAGAATGCACCCAAAGAAAAATTTGATATTTAAGATACTACTTGTACGTCGATTTAAATATTGGATTATCTCACAAAGAAAAGATTTATATTATTATATTTAATGAAAAGAATCCAAAGAATCTTTGAATAAATCTTATAAATAAACAAAATATTATAAAATGTATATAGCTTAACTTATTCAGAGATTTTGTTTGAAAATATATGAATGGAGTGGAAACATATATGTTTTAGCAAGCAAACGTACTCGTACTGACCAAGAAAAGGAAATAGTTAAAACGGTTTTGATACAGTTTAGCATATTCTGTAGTGTACAATTTATTTAACAACATACATAGAGATATATATCAAAAATAGAATTAAAAGTATTGTTTGTAATACATGATTTATAATGATAATGATAATGAATTGATTCTTATACAATTTTAAGTGCAAAATACTTTGTTATGTATTATTAATGTTTAATTAAAATCACCTCAATATATATATTTCAATTAAAACTAGTTGTAATAAAATTATTTTATTTGATAAAAGAATGGTTAACAATATTTGGTTATTTTACATATTGGCAGCAATTTTGCCCCAAAAGCTTAAATATCATCAAATCTTAGAAGTGATTAAAAATTTAATATTCTGAAATCTACAATCTACAAATCGATTAATTTCTATTTTTATCTAGTGTGATAAATGTATTCTAACAAGAAAAAATGACAATTCATGGAGAATATATGTTCAAAGTTAATGGTCTTTTCAAGGAGTGACACGATCATTATAACACTAGTTTAATAACAGGTCTCTTGTATGTCCTGTACTTCGCCAATAATAGAAATCAATATATAGAGTTTTTAGAAAAAAAGGAATTGAAACAGGCGCCAGTATTGTGTGAAATAATTGCTTCATACGGGTAATTTTCTCAGTCCCAGAACTATGTCGTTTGAGTATAACTATCTAGATTCCATTTAGTCTTCCAATAAAGCCTTTATGTACAGTATTTACAATGACATAACAAGTAGCAAAGACCTAACAATAGGACTAATAAAAACTATTGACAAAATACTATTCGTTTAGAAATACATATTTATATCCTAGCTAAGAAATTTTAAATTTCGTTATAAAGCAATAGAAATATTGACATTATAATTAAATTTCTAATAATTATCATGGACTTAAAATATTTCAGCACAAAGATAGAAACGTAAATAATTAAACGGTTTTATTTAGCTCACCCCGTTTGTTTGTTTGGGTCAAATTTAGTAATTGAAATTTAACCCTCTTCCCGTTAACCGATTGATCTGAAATTTGGTATACTCCTTTGATTTTGGTGACAATACAATTATCCATATTCAATATTATTGTGAATCCAAGATGTCCGCTACTACAAGATAGCGGACGACTTAGTTTTTTTCAATCCCATCAATATGGGTATCAAATGAAAGGGCTCGTCAATTAGAATTTAGTGCACTATACAAAATTAAAATCAAAGATGGCCATTGCTACAAAATGGCGGATAATGTAGTTTTAAATCCCATCAATATGGGTATCAAAATAAAGGGCTTGGTAAGTATAATACAGTATACTATACAAGATTACAATATGAATCTCCTACTCAAGTCAAGATCTGGTATCCTGTCGAGGACTGTGTGGCGTTAGGGTGGCTAAAAATGATACATCGCTAGGGGTACACCACCCAAGTTAAGGTAAAAGGTAAAAGCGCGCCGAGAACTGTGGATAAAAATGATATGTCATTAGCGTTTTCCCCTCAAGATTCAGGCACATCTTGTTCTACATAGCCTTGCCCCTCTATTGGAACTCTGGGGGGGGGACCGTAAAAATGTCCAGTACTCGTGGGAACAAAATGGTAACAACAAATTCTACAAAAAATAAAAACACAAAAAAAGCAGAAAAAAATACAAAAAACACAAAAAAACAGAAACAAAAATAAAAAACACAAAATTAAAAAAGTAAAAAAAAAAATGTAAGTTAAACGGTTTTATATTGCAGATAAATGTACTAAAAGCTAAAAAATAATTTCATGGATACAGTCATGGTTACCAATATACATTGTTATATTTTCAAAATAAAGTAACTCGTAACCTACTCACTTTCTGGAAATATGGTCACATAAATTCCTAAAAATGCAATATACATTTATGTAAACACCTATGACAAAAGATGTCATGTTTGAAATATACAAATTTTAAACATATGTATTGATTAAACTAAAATAAAATCGTGGGGCACGTCCATTTTAAATGAATTTTGGATGATCTTGGGATTAACTGTATCATATTCATTGAATAATGAAATAATAACTTTAAGATAATCTTTGATAGTTTTAAGGGTAGTGAAGATTTTACATGGCAAAACCCGTCAAATGGCTCATGCAAATGAGTTCATGTTTTGGTTTCAGTTTGTGATTGATATACTTTCGTTCGTGGGTGAAGTCACACGCCACGTCTTTCGATTGTAGGTATTGGACGATGGAGGATAGAGAAGATAGAGGAGAAATATGTGACCAAAAACAACAAAATGTTATTTAAAAACCTCTAAAAACTCTTATCAAGTTGAAGACAAATCAACAATAATGTATAGGGTTACATATAAAAAAGGTTTAACAACATAAAATTTTTATAAAGAAGAGCTTAGTCTCAGATAAGAATTCGACTCAAACGTTTATTTTTTATACTTGGATATCATGTTTTTTATATAACAATTGTCTTTTTTTAGCTTTACAAGAAAACTATGAAATGGAAACTGGTGAAATGATTTTTCCAAATTATATTATTTTTTTAATTTAGTAACTGACACAATATCAATAAAACATGATCCTGCTAAATTATAATATTCATTAGTGACTTTTAATGACAAAATAAATTAATTATTTAATGTAGGTATATTCTAATTTCACCCGAGTAATATTATATTGATTATGAATAAAATAAATTGCTTATAGTAGGAGTATAATCATTTTAAATTGTTATAAAATTAACGAGAATAAGACATCACTATGTCAAAATCTTACGCACGCTGCGCAATGATAATGCAATGGAAGAACTGTCCGTTCTTTCCTTTTTATTTGGATATTCTGTTGTAACAATGATTTCTTTTCTTTCTTACCAGTAGTCGAAATATTTTTAATTTCTTACTACATGCTGTATCATACGTGCTCGGTACTAACGCAGTAAATGTTATTATCGAAATAAAAATTTGATTGGTATGTCACAAAAGCAACTCTTTCGTTTTTCTCTCTTTCTTTTTACAATACTTGTCTCAGAAGAAGAAGATAATTTAGCGAAAATATATAATTCTGGATTTCAAAATGTCTATTAAAGTTTTAAAATTTTCCTAAAACAATTTTATAGTTGTGATGTCACCGTTCCTGTCGAAGATTAAACAAAATACAAAACGAAAGTTATCTTCTATTGCTTTAAGAACTGGTCATGACCGTTGGCTACTTAGTTTTTTTATGTTTTCAACAAATGCAAGCTTTTACATACCGATACCGGAACTATCCGAAGTGCACTATTTATTTATTTACCTTAATCTATTGGTTGTAGAAGTTTTAAGCTCAAAAATCAAAAATCTATTACAAGACAAAGGTTTTAATATTTAAGACTTCAGAAATAAGAATGAAAGAAATACGTAAATATAATTAGTAATATATTCATATTACAAATGGAAAGTCTGTTTGACACGCAAAGACTGTGCTCTAAGGCTTTATTGGCAGCCTAAGTGGAATTTAGATAGTTTTACTCCAACGACACAGTTCTGCGACTGAGAAAATTACCCGTATACAGCAATCGTTTGATACAGTACTATTCAATTGTACTGTCACTACATTTATTAAACACGTCCAGATTTGTTGTCTATTTAATCAGTTTAAATAATGTAAATGTACACCCAATATACAAGAGATCTGATACACAACTAATGTTATGACAAATAATAATACATAAACACAATTCATATTTCAATCATTGTAAATAAGATAATTGAATTCTTTATTATGATATTTCAATTAACAATAACACAATACTTATTGTATATATTTTTCAAAGTTTTTAGTATTTTGTATTTTTGAACTGTTGTATTTCAGTTTCTTTCGTCTCTGTTCTTATATTTTCCAAACAACATTCCTAAGTATTTAAATTACCGTTTTACAGTACTGAGATAATCTAATATATTCTAACATTTAAATCAAAGTACAAAGAGTTTATTGAATACCAATTGTTGCTTTGCGTGCATTCTTGGGACTATTCTAAACTTACTGTACTTTCGGATCGCATGGTGTAGGTAGTTCAAAATCACTTTAATATACATCGTATAATACTTATTTATTTTAACAACAAATGCAAAATTTATTAATTAAACTTCAATAATAACATTTAATAAAAGAAAGCTTATGCATTTAACGGCGTAACTAATATTGATTTATAAACAAATTATAGGTATAAATAAAATTTGAAATTTGAAATTTATATAATGTATTTTAGAAAGTTATAATATACTTATATATATAATTATACGAATTATTTAATTTTAGTCTGAAAAGATATCAAAAATATTCTTTTGATAATAAGTTTATGTCGCTACAATAATTTCTTTCTTTGAATAAACGTAAGGCTTTAAGTTGAATTGAGTTGATTAGATTATTACACCGAAAATTATGATATAAACCACTTTGAACTTCATTTTAGTGATTAACATGATAAAAATCTTATTTTTACGACAACTTTTACCGTAAACAACATTTTTTTTTAAAATATTTATACAATTAGCAAACTATTCCTTGGGATAACTCTATTTTTTATAAGTTAAATTTGATTTAAACTTAGCATATATCATTTAATCGCTTAAATTACGATATCATAACAAAATTGCTCTGATATTTTGTTTCTGACAATCATTATATTATTCAATAATTTTTATTAAAAAATTTAGTTATTTATTTTGATATTGCCATTCATATTTATACGAGTATGTAAAGAGAAATTAATTCTATAGCTTTTATTCAAAACATTACGCTAACTCTTTATTAGCTCTAATATTGATTTTAATAAAAATATTTATTCTACCTTAAAAAATAAATCTAATGAAATAAACATAAAATATTAAAATTGATTACTTGTAAGTATTAAGTAACAACAAAAATCTAAAAATAAAATAGTATGTTTCAACGTTAATCTGCTAATTTAACTAAAATTCTACAGTTGTAAATCTAGGTACTGATATATTCTAGACATTAACGGAATTACGTAGTGGAGCAATATAGTTAGATGCAAGCGTCATTGAAGTCATGGCTCGGGTTAGCGCATCCAGCGGACTTTTCTACCTTATTTAGAGACCGACAAAATTTTGGGTTAAAATTAAGGAACCCATCGCAACTCTATAAACACCTAAGAGTGACCAAACGACATATCATCTCAAAGTCGAATGATGATACTGTAACATCTCTCCCAAAAGATAAAATTGCCGCAGAGCTGGAGTCACGACTTCAATTCCATAAACAATTTATGATAGGTGCTCAAACAAATAAAGCAGGGCTAGGATCAAGTAGGAAAGAACAAGACATAGAAATAATAAAATCCTTTATTCGGCACGATGAAAATGATAATTACCGGTTGCACACGATGAGCCTAGAATTGCAAAACGAATGGGTGACCATAGGAGATTTTTGTATTCCATTAGCTTTACGATGGCGCACCCTGCTTCATGATTGGTCCCCAGCATTATTAAAATCTTATGCATTCCAAATGACTCTCCCAGATCAAAGTAACTTAATGAGATGGGGCAAAGCCACCGAAAAATCTTGCAATATCTGTGGGGAGGCAGTAGGAACCGCGAAACACTTGCTAGTAGGGTGTAGGGTACTTCTAAATAGAGGTAAATACTCGCGTCGCCACGATAAGGTATTAGAAATCGTACGAGAAGCAGTTAGTCGCTCTGTAGCAAGAGCGCAGAAGGGTATAACAGCCACCAAAATATCAGTAGAGTTTGTAAAGGCAGATTCGTCCAGAGAACGTAAACTAAAACCTTATTCCATATTGGACGCGTCTCCTGATTGGACTCTCATGATGGACACGTACAAAAGGCAATACAAAATCCCCGAGGATGTTTGTGTTTCGTCATCTAGGCCGGACTTATTCCTGTACTCAAAACAACTAAGGCGCGTTATACTTGTGGAGCTTGCTGTACCCTGGGAAACAAACATACCCAAAGATCATACATTTAAGCTTAACAAGTATTACGAACTATGTAACGAACTGATCAGGAATAAATTTATAGTCAATTTGTACGCTGTAGATTGTCATTTCTGGAACGTAGTTCAAAGGCGGCTTTAGTAGGTTCTTACGATATTTGGTTAGGTAGGGAGAGGAGAGTAAACATTGAAGGTGAGCGTGTATGCGCATAGTAAAGGGGCCCCTTAAACCTACATCTGGGTCGTAAGTCCCAGTCATTGTTTGCACTCCTCTTCTTGCAACGCGATGGGCCCGGCACCCGCACGGTGAATCCATGGAATGCTAAGAAGTTTCGTCTCTCTGTCGTTAGCGCTTGAAGACAAGCATTTGAATTTAGATTGTAAATTAAAGTGTGCTGTTAAGGAAGGTGTGAGGATTAGCTTCTGGAGTATAATTAATTTTGTCAATATATATATTTTTCAAATATATATATTAATTCTCACGAGTTTTTATCGAATAAATACAATGATATAGTGTATTTTGTTGGAATAAAAATAAATTAAGTGACTAACATAATTAAGATATAATTTTGAAATACAGACAATTTTATATCTTCTTATAATTGAGAAATTGTAGTATTTTATTATTCTTCTTTTTTAAACATGCTTTTTTCTTAATATATTTGCTTAAATATATATTTTTGCATCGTAATATACCTGTACTGTTTTAGAGTGAAGATATTTGTAAAGCCAAACATTTATTGGAAAAAACGTTGAACATCGATAAGCTCATGTACCTTTTTTCATAACTTTCGATAAACTATTATTATTTTTTAAATATCCAGTATAATTTTATTGTAACATTTTGTTTTATTCAGACGGATGTGATAACGGAGACAGGCACACGAAAAAATTAGAAGTTAAACCCCCTCTCTATGCTGTCCTAAACGAGGATGTTGAACTAGTTTATGTATTCAGATTTCTATTGATTGTGGTATTTTGTTAAAAATTTTAGATTTTGTACATTTAAAGGGTCTATTGGAATAATAACTGATTCTTATTATAATAGCATCGGCATTTTATCTTTTTACACTCTCTCCAACTATCTAACTATCTCAGTTTAAATTAGTTTAAGTGTGTAAGATGTCTCCCTTAAGGATATAAAAAATATTTGTGGTTTTACGTTTTAAAATTTAAGTCCTTTTCCCTATCCCTATCCTTACCATTTCCTGTCCTGAAGTCTCTATACATTACAGTTCCATTGATCCTATTATAAATAGGGAGCTAGATAAAAAGATGAGACTAATAAAGGAAACCGTTTTCCAATTCAGACTATCCACAAAGTGAGGATTTTCACACAGAACATAACCCTTTGTGCCAAGGAAAGCTATTCAATGATTTGTTTCCAAATAATATAATTATTAGGTAAAAAACTGACAATAAAATTTCATAAATGCTTCGAACACATAACAAATTGCTTCGATCATCTTCCAACCTTAAAATGGCCATCCTACCGCATAAAACTGATTTTTTTCAGAAGTCTTTTAGAATTCAAGCTTCTATACTCTGGAACAATCTTCCTGAAAATATTAGGCACCTACCAAAAGGTCTTTTAAAAATCTTATTCGCAAGTACTTCCTTGAATCTTCCTAATACACATTTCATTCAGATATATATGCTATTTATTATATGTAAGTATATTTAATTAGATATTATAAGTGTTTATAATATGTATATATATTTTATATATTTTATGTTTATATATATTATATGTTTATATAATAATAATATATATATATATATATATATTATTATTATTATTATTAATAATAGTACATAAGTTATGTTCCCATGCATTGCGGGAACCGCATAGCAAGCATTGGTGCAATATGTGCATTGCATTGCATCAGAATCCAGGAATATTAACAATCGTAAAGCTGAATCTGCATTTCACATAAATTTATTATTTCATTATAATTTTATAATAATCAAAAAGCTGAATGTGCACTTGACATAAATTTATTTCTTTATAATTAATTTTAAATATAATTGTCACTCTTGTTTTCTAATATCGAGCAAGCTGTCGTCATTTTAGTTGTAACTTAAATTGTAATTTTAAATAAAGTACTTTTATAATTTTGTTTTTTTCGGATCCTCGGCTGCCACCGCACTTAATTGGCGCAGTCGATAGGATACTCGCGGGCCGGGTCGCGAGCAACGTAAACTATATATTCTTAAAATCAAGATTATCGTCTTGCGGTCCATCCGGGAAGCTGTCAAGTTTTAACACGAGTATCCTGAATCTACGAGCAGTGAGGCTTATCCGAACATTAATACTCCAGAGAAACCGAAATTAAAATTGTAAGTACATTAGAATCTTTCTAGTGATTGCTTATCCCTATTTTGTAAGATTCAGCCTTCAAAGATTTCCCTTCTGCGGCAATCGAAGACCTCTAGGCTTAGTACGTATAGTAGTAGAGCGCGATTTCAAGACGCGAATAGAAATTAAATATTTTATAATAACGATATATAATTAACTTTAGAAAAATATAATATGGCCGATTTAGGAAGCATTTTTCAAGCCTTACGCTTATTGCCTAAATTCGATGGAAACCCAAATATTTTACCTAGATTCATAAAACTATGTGACCAGTTAGTTCAAGAATTTGTGATTAATAACCCTGATAATAATTTATTAAATGTTGCTCTTGTAAACGGAATTTTAAATAAAGTAACAGGCTCTCCAGCACGATTAATTAATACTAACGGTATCCCTTCAGACTGGACTGGCATTCGTAAGTCGTACATCGTCGCATTGTACAATGATCTTGCTCTTTTAAAACAAGTGTCCTCTACATCTCAAGAGTTTTATGAGCGCTGTCAAAACTTGTTTAGTACAATTATGACATACATAACTTTACACGAGGATATAGCACCACAATTGAAGCGAAAAGGGTTATATCAAAAATTAACATTGCAAGCATATTAAAGAGAATTAAAAGATCCTTTAGGTTCACGTATTAGATGTATGAGACCAGAAACAATAGAGAAACCATTAGAATTCGTGCAAGACGAATTAAATACTATATATTTAGAGGCTCGTTATGAACCTGAAAGGAACAAACACCCTATGGCATTGTCATCTCAACCTTTTAAGGTAAATTCAGATTATAATTCTAACACAATACAGTCTAGGCCATTTACATTTCAAAACCATCACCAATCGCGTCATCAATTCCCAACTCACACACAACGACCCCCACCACATATTTAGACCTCAACCGGGTCCAGGTCCCTCGTACACTCAACAAATATTTAGGGCCACACCTCCAAATTGCAATCCCAATAACGCATTTAAAATGCCCCAACGTAATTTTTATCAACATGGTAATCAAAATCCCCAACCAGCCCGTCCTATGAGCGGTGTAACCCATTTTGTAACTAAAAACTTACCACCTACTGGACATGACTGGAGGAAACATGGTAATCCACCCAAATCAAACTATTTTAAAACTCGGGAAATTAATTTCCACGAAAGTAATAATACAAATCATAGTTATGACTATTATGATTACAATTACTGTGACTATGACAATTACTATGACGATTATTATAACCAACACCCAGAATATTATTGCAGTGACTACGAACTTGTAGAAAACCCCCCAATGTCTTCAACAACCAAACGAACCCATACCCTTTGAATATACTGTTGTTGAACCTTCATCTTTAACTATCAATAACCAACAGGATTTTCGGAAAATCAAACCATTAGACAAACCAAAATAGAGATTAATGTTCAATCGTAACGTCAGTTACCTTATTATATACAGATTAAAAAACCACCCTTAAAATTTCTTATAGATATCGGTGCAAATCAGTCCTTTATAAGTCCAGATGCAGTTGAAAAATATTTTAATAATTTCAATTTAAATTATGAACCTTTTGAAGTATGTAATGTTGATTCTGTGAGCAAACATAAATATTCCATAACCGTTCCTTGCTGTAATGAGTTTAAAAGAAATGATGATATAAAATTTTACATTTATAAATTCATACGAGGATATAATACCCGCTGGTTCCTCTAAATTAGTTAAACTACAAATTAATTAATAGGGGAAATTTTAGTCCCTGAGCAAACAATTTTGCGTTGTATTGTAAAAGAATGTTTGACATCTGTTAAAAATAATAAAGCTATAGTAGAAATTTTTAACCCAAATCGTAATGACATAATTTTATCTTTAGACCAGCCCATTCAAGCTGAATTATGTAATACTGAATATTTAAATACTGAACAAATTAATGAACGAGAGAAGGAAGTCCTATCTCGTCTTCGAACTGATCACTTAAATGAAGAGGAAAGAATTAATTTAGAGATTCTTTGTGGCCGTTACGCGGATGTATTTTATTTAGAGGGAGAGCCATTAACATTTAGTAACACTATTAAACATTCAATTAAAACCACAGACGAAATACCAGTACACACTAAAAGTTATACCCATTCCTACATAGGGGAGAAGTTAGGGATCAAATCCAAAAAATGCTTGAATAAGGCATCATAAGACCCTCTGACTCAGCTTGGAGCTCTCCAATATGGGTAGTTCCTAAGAAAAGTGACGCTTCAGGGAAAATTAAGTGGCGCCTTGTCATATTCTTTCGGAAAGTTAAATATCCTATTCCGAATACATCTGATATTCTAGATAAATTAGGTAATTGTCAATATTTCAGTACCCTAGATCTTGCAAGTGGCTTCTACCAAATTGAGATAAACCCTTCTGATATATCTAAAACTGCCTTTAATGTAGAACATAGGCATTTCGAATTTTTAAGAATGCCTATGGGCTTAAAAAATGCACCATCTACCTTTTAAAGGGTAATGGATATATATATAATATTTTATTTATTATTATTATTATTAATAGTACATAAGTTATGTTCCCATGTATCGCGGGAACCGCATAGCAAGCGTTGGTGCAATATGTGCATTGCATTGCATCAGAATCCAGGAATATTAACAATCGTAAAGCTAAATCTGCATTTCACATAAATTTATTATTTTATTATAGTTTTATAACAAGCTGAATGTGTGTAATTAATTTTAAATATAAATTAATTTAATAAATTAAATTTATTTAATAATTAACTAAACTTTTTATTGATACCGTGATGTTGGGGTTATAATATTTTAATTGTTTTAAAATGAGCGAGGACAAGACACCATTATATCAATGAAAATTCAATGTACAGAAATTATTACAAAGGTCTAAGGGTATTTTGTATAGAGCCTACAAACTTTTCGGTGACTAAACAATAAAAATCATTATAAAATTATTATATTTAAGATATTTTATTATATACCAATTTGAAAATAAAAAACATTCACAAACATATATACTCAGAATTTTGAACTGAGAAATATAATAAGGTAGTTAGTTATATATTTCATTTTGATGTGTATTTTAAATAAATTGTATAAGATGATTAACTATAAAATTTATAATATTCTAATATATGTTATTTAAAATTATAATCATTCATAATGGAACAAATATATATTCAAACGCTAAAGTTTAAAAAGATTTCAAACATAATACTGATATGTAGAAAACTTCAAATAGAATGTAGACAGCTGTCAAGATAAATTGTACACAATCTGTAACATACAAGTCGTTGATTTATTATTGTAATTTGAGTAACACTGCAATGTCTGCTCACTGGACGAACTTTTGGCAAAGCATTATATATTCGGTGACAAACTTTTGAGAATAATGGACTGCGAAAATATTTTGGATTTATAAAATAAATATTATAACTTAATGCTTAATTTAGGTGAGACATTATATGTTCCAAAGATATAAAATACAGACAGAGTGTTTAAAAACAGTTCATTGTTTATTAACAATAAACTGTCCTTTTTACAATATGAATAGTGTTGTCTAAAATAATACATAACCTACATAAGAAGCATTACCAATTTACCTGCCATATGTCAAAGGGATAACTGATGATTGATACTTAGTATGGCGTAATTATATCATTAAGACTATCCTTCATCCTCACTATAATTTACGATTAATATTACGGTACCTAGTGATAAAAGTATATCCTGGGTATGCACAAGATTCCTTGTGATTACGTAAGGGAAACTGACCGAAACGTCAATACAAAGGTCACTAAATGTAGTATTAAAAATCTGGCAAGCAATGGCTCTGAAAATATTCAATATATATTATATAAATATATATCTACTGTAAACAATATAATTTGATATACACCAAAACCAACAAAAATTAATAAAAATATAATATAAAAAGAAAACAAATATTAAATTAAATTAAGAAAATAACTTCTTTTCCAAAAATCAAACTAAAACTCGCGGCAACAGTGCCTTTGAAGAAATGTAAATGTTTCGCTAAAGTTATCAATGGCAGTATAATTTAATTCGACTCGAGGGAAGCAGGTTGATTATAAATTTAATTTATGTGGGGGTTGACGTTGCGACGGGGCACTGTTTATTATTCGTGGAACGTGTAATTTATCGACTACTCGCTGACGGACGGTGATGTGTTTTGAGTTTATGATTATCGAGGGAACGTTTATTTTGAGAGATATCCACTTTGCGCAACTGTAAAAAGTCGTTGTTTGTCAAAAAACAAAATATAAAATAATGTTTGAAATTGTATAAAAACATTTTTGGCCATGTTAAGTAATTAAATACATTACTTTCTAAACTTTCCTGTTGCTACAAACACAGTACAGAATGTTAATCCAAACCCTATGGGAAAAGTGTTTCAGCTTTGCTTTTGACACAGTTAATCAATCTCAACTCGAGTAGATTCAAGATAGTATCTTTGTACTAATTAATGTTTTAGACCTGAATATTAATACATTAGATTTAGAATTTCTACCTCTAGTTTTTGAGTTACCGAGCTTTGGCGCACTTTGTATCATCATCATATCATCTTTATCTCTAAGGCAATGTTCAAAGTGTTTAGTTTTGCCTAATTTAGAACCCAACGTTTATTCAAACAAAAGTCGAGTATTTTTTTGAGCTGGATATTATTTTTAAAAAAGATTATACTTTAAGTTCTTCAAGACCAGATAATTATGAAAAATTTTATTAAATTGTTGTTGAAAGAAAGTTGTATCTATATTGACAATATGTTGTAAAAAATATATAAATGTTTAAGTAGGAGAGTGTGTTTAAATAAGGGCTTATTTTGATATGTATAGTATCAAAATAGGCTCTTCTGTCCCTCCATTAGAAGTACGCAAGTGTCACTGGTGATAATTCAAAGTGGAAAAGATATAAATAAATAAAATCAATATCAATTAAGTAGTGAAATACATTAGATTTACTTCAAGTAAATGTTATTATTATTTTTAATCTTTAATAAAGAATTGAGTAGTATTGCAACTATGTCGCTCTGAAAATGTTATTATTGAAACCAAAATTAGTAAGTTCACAATTATTTCAATTCAAGTGTAAGTATTCAAATTAAAAACATGATATATATTCAACTGATTTTAAACCCACTCCCAGCGATTTGAAATTATAGCAAGTCTAGAATAATTTTCACCTAACTCAATTTGAATTTTACCACGAAAAGCAATTAATACTATAAATAACCCCATTTCAGTTCCGAAGTTGGTGCTCTTTTGAATTTTGCCGATCTTCGTGAATGGGACTTTAAATGCTTTCAGGTGATTGACTGTAACTATAAGAGTAAGAATGAAATGACGTTTAATCTTAGTTCGAGTAAATGATACTAGTTTTAACCTGCGATATCGTCTCAATAAACTAAAGAAGAAACTGAATAAGTATTGTTAAGATATCGACGTCATAATAATTATAATGCAAATTACACGATGTGGTTTAGTAACAGTCTATCATTTCGGATATTTGTATATATATTGCTTGTTTGGATTATTATTGTTGACTTTACAAAGTTTGGCATCTGAATAAAGAAATAGGAAGAGATAAGAAAAACGTCAAAATATTTGTCAAAATACACGGAATATGTTTGTATTACAATATTAGGATGACTTTGTTTTATGTCAGTCTCAAGAATGCACCCAAAGAAACATTTGATATTTAAGACACTCCTTGTACTTCGATTTAAATATTGGATTATCTCACATAGAAAAGGTTTATATTATTATATTTAATGGAAAGAATCCAGAAAATCTTTTAATATCTTAATATATAAAACACAAAGATACTCACTCACTGACTCATTCATCGCTCTACAGCCTAAGCCGTAATACCTAGAAAGCTGAAATTTGGTCACAAGACTCCTGACATATTGAATAGGTGCTATAAGAAAGGATTTTGCAATGGTCCAAACCATTTTAAAGTTACAGCTAAAAAACTGCAAAGTTTACCCCCCGCTCCCTCTCTTCTCCCATTGCATTGCAGTAAAATTAAAATTATTTGGCCTCTCACTATGTTTATTCGTAGGATTAGGGTTCCGTAACTCACATACAGTTTGTGATTATTTGTGATTATATTCTATTTATGATTATTTTCTATTTACCTACATACAGTATGTGATTATTTGTGATTATTTTCAATTTACTTACATACAGTTTGTGATTTTATGTGATTATTTTCAATTTACCCACATAAAGTTTAAGATTATTTATAATTATTTTCAATTTACCCACAAACCCACAAACACTTAGTGATTATTTGTGATTATTTTCTATTTACCTACATACAGTATGTGATTATTTGTGATTATTTTCAATTTTCCCACATACAGTTTGTGATTATATGTGATTATTTTCAATTTACCCACATACAGTTTGTGATTATATGTGATTATTTTCAATTTACCCACATACAATTTGTGATTCTTTGTTATTATTTGCCCAGCAAAGCGGGCCGGAATCAGCTAATGAAATGACATTTTTTTTGGTAAAAAAATTTACATAATATCAATCAATTTTGCCCCAAAAGCTTAAATATCAGCAAATCTTAGAATCGAATTACAATTTTTTTATTCTGAAATCTACACTACATCATTAATTAACTTATTTTTTAATTGTGTGGTAAATGTATTCGAACAAGAGATTATTGTCTTGTATTGTATTCATGAGAATATTCTTCAGTAATATGATAATTTACTGAAGAATATATGTTCAAAGTTAATCGGCTTTTTCAATTCACCTATTTCTATTAAGAAGATTAGCAAATCTGCGGTGTCGTATGTCAGACAGTCAGACACAAGAAATTATTTTTTCAAATTAATGTTACGTTTCCATACCTACATATATGTATATATATATGTAGATATGAAAACAACGATCGGTTTTCTAAAAGGTAATTAGTGACACTTGAACTTTATAACTTTAATTGATAACAGATCTCCTGTATATTCTGTACATCGCCAACAATAAGAAAATTAATAAATAGAGTCTTTGGTTAAAAGTCGGAATATATTTAACAAAAAATTGAATTTTTATGACTTTTTAATAGTAAAAAAATAGAATTAAATAGGCATCAGTAGCAGTAATATTTTTATGTAAAATGATTCCTTTATACGCGTAATTTTCTCCGTCCCAGAACTGTGTCGTTTGAGTGTAACTATCTATATTCAATAACAAGTTAATAACCGTAAAGCCAAAGATAATACACACACATCACTTTACATACAATTTATCAAAACTGTGAAAGAATATATATATTTCTACATAATGTATATTTCTTAGTCAATTTTAAATTTATGGTACAAGTTATATGTGTTCTGTAACAGAGTTTGTGAGTTTCAGAGAGCGTCGTAATGTAAGAGAGATTGTATTGAAGTTGTACGAATGTACTAAGAGTGTACGTGAAGTGGAGTAACGTCTCTGGAGCACGGTTGTTTGTTGACACCTTCTTAGTACTTATAGAAAAGGACACGTGATTACAACTGATATTTAAGTTTTATAAAACGACAACACAGACATGAAATAAAATTGATTATTGGCATTATTAATTTAAATTCATAATATATTATGATGGACCGTAAATATTTCAGCAAAAAGTAAGAAAAGTAAACAATTTTTGAATTAAAGACGTTGGCTTCAATCATTCAAGAAACGTCTGAAAGCAGACATCCCTCTGTGCGGATTATCCTACCAACGGGAAGCGAAAACGCCTGAAATTTAATTACATTTAAATAAGCTTCTCTACTAAGTTGAGATATTTATTGTTTATATCATATTTTTGTGAAACAGTGGCTTTATTCCGGTAGTAACCTCAAAATTGCGCGTTTCGTGCTTTGGTGTGCGTCATATGTACATGTGTTTAATCAAGTTGATAATTGATAAAAAAACTGTTTATTTCCAAAATAAACATTCTAAAAATAATTTGGCACTTTCATACACATATAACTTAAAATATATTTCACCATGATGCCATCATAACAATATTATATGCGAGTACATACTTTTGACATGGAATGGTGTAATAGGTGGGGGTAAATCTTATAAAAACAAATAACTAAAGAGATAACCCTGGTGGATATCTCTAAAATAAATTATCAATGAAGATTGGAATGGTTTTTCCATTTAATAGAACCACTGCTTATGTAGGTCATTTTTTATTTGCAATAGGTTATTATATAACAATTATACCAACTGGCTATTAACTGTATTATTTAATATTTTATAGTTAAGTAATTCTGCAATAACTAGGTAATACTGTCATGCAGAAAAAAACAGGGAAAAAAATAATACAAAAATAATTTATTTTTTTCAATTCCATTTTCCTTAACCTATTCGATTCAACAAAGAAACTCAAGCAGAACTCAAACTCAAAATAATACCAAAAAAAGAAAACTTTAAATGTAAAAAATAGCCCCATAGTATTTTATTGATGGCACTCGTACTCGTCAAAAATTCAATTCACTCTATTGAACAAATCAGTTGAAATGCGAATAAAAATAATAGAACATTTTATCATTAGATACATACCTATTATTGACAATTGATAGATTGAAAAAAATAACAATCAAACAAAAATATGTTCACAGAGAAACCACATCTTTTATTATCTTCATGATACTCAGATTTCTATCCAAAGTGTAATCCCACGAGAAAACATTACGACATAAGTACTCGTATTTTATGAAAGCGTTTAAGGGGAACACGTTTTTGTATTAAAGAAATATATATTTTGATTATTTAGGACCCTCGTGAATAATACATGTCCGCTTTAGAAATATACGAAATAGAATTATCTCTCAAGAATGATTTGCCAAAAAATATATCCTTCGTTCTGTAATTTAGGAAAAAAAATCTAGATTCTAAAATTAAAATAACACGTGATCTAATTTTAAAAACATATATTTTAACATTTTTAAAAAGGTGACGTATATAATTTTATATGAATTTGATCTGAATGTCAATAACACTTTTTCAGCAAAACTTGAAAACCAAATTATTTTTGAAATATTATTAGCTGGTAATATACGTAGGTGACCAAAACCAACAAAAGGTTATTTAAAAACCTCTAAAAATCCTTATCAAGTTGAAGACAAATCAACAATAATGTGGATTACATATAAAAAAAGTTTTATCGGTTAGAAGTTTTTTACAAAGAAAAATCCGAGCTTAGTCTCAGATAAGAATTCGACTCAACGTTTATTTCTTTTACTTGAATATAATGTTTTTATATGACATCTGTGGTTTTTCTAGCTTTACAAGAAAACTATAAAATAGAAACTATTGAAATGATTTTTCCAAATTATTTTGTTTTTTATAAATTATTAACTAACACAATATCAATGAAACATGGTCCTACTAAATTATAATATTCATTAGTGACTTTTAATGACAAAATAAATTTATTATTTAATATAGGTATATTCTAATTTCGCCCGAGTAACATCATGTTGATTATGAATTTAATATATTTGGGGATTGTTATTATGAGGTGACATTGTATATTCGTGTAATAAGCAATTTAATGATTATTCGTTGACGAACTGATAAAAGCTCTCTACTGTTGTCCGGATCTTAACAGTCAAGATAATATAGAAACTAAACTCAATAATAAGTTTCTATCGCAATCTATGAATCAAATTTTGAATGGATTTAGAGAACTTATTTTATTCCTATAATGAATGAATGAATGCTTGTCTTTCACATAATTTAAATAAATGTTTTTAAAGAATAATTTTTTAAAAATCACTAATTTCATCGTTATGGATCATAAATGTGCACAAATATAGGATTTTACTTTCATCTGTTCAGGGTTATTCTCGCATATTATAGACACTCTAAAACGTAAAACCCAAAACTATTATGATCCACTGTTCTCCCTTCATTACGGACTGATTGATCGAAGCAACAACAGATGTTACCGGACTATTTATCTGGCCTATACTCGACCGACTAACATCGAATGACGTCACTAACAACACTATGTATGTTTCATTATAATATCATAACAAGCTATTTGATGGCAGCTTGAAGTAGGAGTATAAACTTTTTAAATTGTTATAAAATGAACGAGAATAAGACATCACTATGCCAAGATCTCGTGCACGCTACGCAATGATAATGCATTAGAAGAACTGTTCTCTATTTCCTTTTTATTTGGCTATTCTGTTGTTACAATGATTTCTTTTCTTTCTTAACAGTAGTCGAAGTATTTTTAATTTGTTACTACATGCTGTATCATACGTGCTCGCGGTAGTAACACAGTAAATGTTATTATTTAAATAAAAAATTCATTGGTATATCACAAAAACAACTCTTTCTTCTTTCTCTCTTTACATTACTTGTCTCTGAAGAAGAAGATAATTTAACGAAAATATATAATTCTGGACTTCAAAATGTCTATTAAAGTTTTAAAATTTTCCTAAAACTATTTTATAGTTATGATGATGTCGTGTGTCGAAGTCGAAGTCTAAACAAAATACGAAACGAAAGTAATCTTCTATTGCTTTAAGAACTGGTCATGGCCGTTGGCTACTTAGCTTCTTTATGTTTTCAACACATGTAAGCTTTTACATACCGACACCGGAGCTATCAATGTTGATATTTTTACCATAATCTATTGGTTGTAGAAGTTTTAAGCTAGAAAAACAAAAATCCAAGACAATACAAAGGTTTTAATGTTTAAAACTTCATAAATAAGAATGAAAGGAATACGTGAATATAATTAGTAATATATTCATATAACAAATGGGAAGTCTGTTTTTCACGCAAATAATAAATGAATTTGTATAAAATTTGGTACACAGATATATCAAGATCTGGCAAAATAAGACTCTCTGGCGAAATATAAGACTCCCATCGTGCAACTATTATTCATCACCAGAGGACTAAACTGCGCTGTCACTGTCCGTCGCTTTAGTTACTACTGTTATAGGAATTGCCCGACTAACAATCACGATCCCACATGAACAAAACCGGAGGTCAAAGCTTAGATAAAATATGTTAAAAATGCCATTGTAATATCGAGTAAATGCGATGAAACATACCTATGTGACTTATTAAAGACTAAATTGTAAAGTTATGTATATATGAATGGTCACATAATGTAAAAAGGTTTAATTTGAAAACGAATAGTTTTTCATCGGTGATCAACTTGATTTAACATGATCCATCCTGGCTGATCAATACGAGTGTGTCATCTTTAATTATGATATTTGTATTAGAACAGATATGCGTCAATAATGCTTTTCTATTTGGTATTCATTTAATGTGTTTTTTTTCACTACACATTTATTTTCCACGTATAAAGTAACGTGTCATGGTCCCAAAATTAAAGGTTGACTTAAAGATAAGTTATTACATGTTAATTGTTATTTTATGTGGGATGAACTTATAATTAAATGTAATGATATAATTTATATTTCTAGAAAATATCACTCCTGTAAGATTTTTAAATTCTAATAGACCCTCTGACATTTATCAGTAATACATATAACAACCTCCTCACTTTAACAAACTCGTTAATAATAAAACTTTACTCAAACATCTAGTTGAATAACTTCGTTCGAAAACTGGTTCTTATTATAAAAATATTAATAGTCAAGTCAAAAAAGTACTTTAACTTTTATTAAACAATTTTTATATATATATATCCTAAGTTTGAAAGTATTTTAAAGTAAGTAACACGAAGAATATAAGATGAAGTATCTTAACTGCTAAGGTGATGTCGCCTCTGAATTCTGTTAAGGATTAATTGTTGATTGTTAATTCTGTTCTGGTGGGCGCATTGCTTATGTTATATTGTTTCCTAATGAGGGAGACTTAAGGGCTATTAAGTTACGACATGACACTTTGATCACAATTTTCTGCAAGCATTGAAATTCCTGAAATTACATATTTTACATGTGATCATTTATCAAAAGCGATGTTTATTTTTCGTCCTATAATCTGTTGCTCATTTAACTATTAATAGCTTTTGTCCTATAAAGAATATTTTGATATATATACTTCCTTTAGCTTAAATTTTAAATGTAAATAACAAAAAATAAGTACAAGAAGTGAAGTAAGAAGAAATAACAAAAATAAACATACATTATATACATAGTAGTCTATATTATAAGATATTGGTTATCTGATTTTAATCACTAAACGTCATATTCCGTAACACAATGTAGTTTTAATAACTTTTTGTTAAAATTAATGTTTTATTAATAGTTACGTTGATAATAATTAAAGTTTTAAATTAAATTTCATCACTTAAAGTCACCAATTTTTTTTATATTTGACTCTTTAATTGTAACGATCTTATTATTATTTATGTGAAAAATTTATTTTAATATTATTATAATATGTAATGTTTATGTTTTATACATTGTGTACATTTAATATCATGTTTTATGGGTTCTTATTAATTGATGTAATTATTTATGTTAGTGATTTTATTCATTATACGAAAATGAGTTAAAATGTTCCTTTTTCCATATACAAAACATCATAAAAAATCATACGTCGTCATACAAATACAGCATAACAAATGTAATAGACTGAACATTATTATGATACCTATTTTTAAATATAAAAATACCTCATTCATTCACTCATATCATATTGATACGTAGCTATGTTTTGCTACACTCTTGTGTCTCATCGTTGTAGGGTTGATTAAATTAAATTACGAACACCTTTTCATTTGCATAGATATATGTTAATATGAACAATTTTGTTTCACTTCACTAGTGTGAAGATTATTTTAATGTAATTAAATTTCGATTCTTTTTCTTTCCCTCTACATAGGGATGTCTGCTTTCACATATTTCTTGATTTAGGTCGTCGTCTTACATTGATAATTATTTACTTTTCTTTATTTTTATTAAAATATTATGAACTTAAACTGATAATTTCAATATTCCCGTTTTATATTTTTTTGTCGTTTTATAAAACTTAAATATAGTAGTATCAGTTGTGAACACGTGTCCTCTTCTCTTAAGTACTAAGAGAGTGTCAACAAACAACCGTTCAGAGCGTTACTCAACTTCACCTACAATGCAATCTCTCTTATATAATGACGCTCTCTGAACCTCGATAGCTCTGTTACAGAAAATAAATAACTTGTGCCACCTTGTTGTATTAATTACAAATACTACAGATTTAGTTTACATGCAAAATATGTTTAGAAATATTATCTGCATCTTGTAAAAAAGTACGAGTAGTACATTTTCATTTTATGAATATATTAAATGTATGTAATTTATAAATTCGTGGATGGGTTTCGATTCATTCATTCCATATTAAATATTAGAAGTGGTTGAGGAATAAATATTTAAACAAA
Organism: Melinaea marsaeus rileyi; assembly: GCA_918358865.1. NCBI lineage: Eukaryota > Metazoa > Arthropoda > Insecta > Lepidoptera > Nymphalidae > Melinaea > Melinaea marsaeus. The sequence continues at coordinate 24,338,619 of OU911085.1, forward strand.
TAGATTTTTACTGTTTTCTTATACTACACAAGTTAAACGATCTCCCTATTGATAATAAATCCTATCTATGACTGCATCTATCAACTGACATACGATACATAAATATACGAGTATAAAAATCTCAATTATAGTACAATAATAGCAAATTAGTTAACTTATAACAGTAGGTCCTTACCATCCTAATCGAGACGAAAAAGGGAAATAATAATTTTTGAGGCTCCACTAAAATCAGTTTATGTTCAATTAAATTTATTATAGAGATATACTGTAATATAAATATTTTAATTATTAAGAACAAGTAACGTTTAAGTGTGAAATATTAAAATGTTTTAAACTTATAAAAATTACATATAACAATAACACTATTTTCTTATTAGGTACAAAGCTCGCTTTTCTATATTGCAATACATGATCAAACTATATATATATTTTTTAAATAAAATCTTTTGATAATACTAATTGATACTAGTTACCGCAAAATTGTATAAAAGTAAGAGGTGAATAGTAATTAAAATATTTCAAGATTCTGTTTTCATATTAACAGCTTAATGTTTTACGATCTTATAGTTTATTATTGATAATATAAAACCACGCTATAATCTACACAAGATATATATGTGTATGATACAGATTCCTTCTTATACAAGAGTGAGTTAATAATTTTTAACAATTTGTATATCAATACAACTACATCGTAATCAATGATCTTAACTGTAATATTACAATCAGAGCAACGGAAATAACATAACTTAATGATATACGACCCAGTCCACCACGACCAATATTCCTTTGTAATTAAAGTAATCTACGTTTTATAGTACTTATATAATCTAATATATTCTAACATTTAAATCAAAGAACAAAGAATTTCTTGAATACCAAATGTTGCTTTGGGTGCATTCTTGGGACTGACATGAAACAAAGTCGTCCTCATAGCGGAATACAAATCAATTCCTTATACTATGACAAATAACTATTTGGACATTTTCTTATCTCTTCCTATTTCTTTTTGCAGATGTAATTTTTTGTATATTCAATGAGAATCCAGACATGCATTATATTTATCTATACTTATAATAAATCTGTAGAGAGGTCAATTCTGTACATGAAATATATTTACAAAATAAGTAGCAGGGGGTGATTAGTGTTCGATACTGATGCCAAAAATGCAGTTAAAAAAATTTTTGTCTGTCTGTCTGTCTGTCTGTCTGTTTGTATGTTATTTATAGAAAAAAAAACTACTCGACGGATTTTAACGAAACTTAGTACAATTATTCTTTATACTCCTGGGCAGGTAATAGTATACTTTTCATCACACTACAATGAATAGGAGCAGAGCAGTGAAAGGAAATGTTGAGAAAATGGGAGAAGTTGCTTGATTTTTTAAGCTTCCGTCGCGTGTGCAGCCTTAATGGTTAGAGCTACATAGAAACTATGTATAACGGAAATATTCTACATAAAAATACACGAAAAATATTCCAAGACAGCATATATCTACCTTTTATAGTTAACTCACAATAACACGCATAACTCTCGATAGCTTAGCAGTTCGGAGATTTCTTATTATATTTGTTTACTTTTACGTTTATAAAACCAATAATGCTCACCATCATTCCTAATTAAAAAAAAATAAACATTAGCACCAATTCAATAAAAAAAGAATCATTGAAATCGGTATAGAAACACCAAACTTATACTTACTTACATGAAATACGCCAACAAGACATCGCGCGTGAATAGTGAATCAAGCTATAAGGATTATTTTTGCGTAACGGTTGCCGCGCTCGACGGGGCTCGCGGCGGCAGAGTATAAAAGGGGCGGGAGGCGAGCGCAAGCGTCATTCAATATTTGGCTGTTGATGCGTTCAGAATGTTGAACTTTATTGACAGACAATAATTGTTATTTTATAAACCGTGCTTATCAGCGCGACTTTTTGTCTTTAAATAGTTTATTTTAATTTCTTTTGTTGTTATTTTCTAAATTAGTTTTAGTTTTGTTTAAATTCTTAACTATTAATAGTTCCTATTTTATTTCTTTTTAAGTAGATTTAGATTCGATTTTTAGATTAGATAATAGATAGATAGATTAGATTATTGTTAGATTTTTAGTTACTGATAGGTTAGTTTTGGGCATTTTATGTTTAGTTTTTTTTGTATTGAGTAGATAAAAGCGTAGGTAGGTACTTTTATTAATTATAGTATTCATAGGTATTTTTTATTTATTTTTAAGTGAAGTAGGTATAGGTAGATATTGCCTACTATCTACCTATACTGCACACGTGTTTTAGCTTTATTTTCATTTCTTTTTTTTTTGTACCTAAGTTGTAGGTAGGTAGGTACATATTTCTTAGTTTAATTCTATTAGAATATTAGGTATTTAAGTTTAAATAGGCACTTAGATTTATATTTTTTTATTATATAGCAGCTGTACTTAGAACATCTAAGGTTTTTTTTGTATTAGCATAGGTACTTTGATTAATTACAGTAGTTGTAGGTATTTCTTATTATTCATTTTTAAGTGAAGTAGGTAAGTGTAGATAGTATTGCACACGCATTAAGTATAGCTTTATTTTCATTTTTTATTCTTTTGTAATTTGTAGGTACCTACGTACATATTTATAATTCGATTAGAATATTATTTTAGTTTTAATAGGCACTTAGATTTATATTCTATTTATTATATACTTAGCTATAGTTAGGACCTCTGACGTAAGTTTTTTGTTGGGTAACTAAATAGAATTTAAGTTACCGTCGATTAAAAATAAAATAAACGATGCCACCTAAAAAACGACCATCTTTATCTCGAACTTCGAGTCAAGCTAGGAGAATGAGAATGACGCGTTCTCAAGAATCGGAAGAGGAAAGAGCACATCGGTTAAACTCTATGAGAGTTAGTGCCTCAACATCTCGAGCTAATGAAAGCTCTCCAGAAAGAGAGATGCGATTAGCAGCTGAAAGAGCGAGACGAGCTACAACACGGGCTTCTCAAAGCTCTTCTCAACGAGAGCTAAGGCGTTCCATTGACCGGGAACAACATGCGTTATCCCGAGAAGCTGAAACTGCTTTACAACGAGAATTGCGACTCACAGCTGACCGCGAACGGCATACATTATCTCGCGAGTCTGAAACCTTCACTGAGAGGGAATTACGGCTTACAGCTGACCGCGAACGTCATATTTTATCTCGCGAGTCCGAAACCTTCACTGAGAGGGAATTACGGCTTACAGCTGACCACGAACGTCATATTTTATCTCGCGAGTCCGAAACCTTCACTGAGAGGGAATTACGGCTTACAGCTGATCGCGAACGTCATATTTTGTCTCGAGAATCTGAAACTTTTACTCAATATCAAGACCGTTTGACAAATGATAGGGCGCACCATAACATGATTCGATCTCTTGAAGATGAACATGAGCATGAACAACGACTAGAGTCGGGACGCGATTATTACAATTCTTTGAGACAAGAACAATTGATTATTTTATCTAATGAAAGATTAAGAATTGAAAATATTCGGTCGCTTGAAACAGAAGAACAGCGAGAGGCCCGTCTTACTGCAGATAGATTTCGACATGGTCTTAATGACTTAGATATACACGTGGTAGATCAATCTACAAATTCGGTGGCGTGGTCCGATAAATATAAAAGTGGGTTTGCTTATAACCTCACAATTGATTACAGATCATCTTCTGAAATAGGCGATATGAACGTAGTATGTTCCTTTTGTAATGCTTCGAAGTGGAGGAAGGAGTCTGCTGGTTTCTGTTGTTCTGGAGGTAAAATAAATTTGCCTTCGTTCGAAGACCCACCGGAACCTTTAAAATCACTACTTTTAGGGGAACATTTGCAATCCAAACAGTTTTTAGATAATATTCGCACTTATAATAGTGCATTCCAAATGACATCCTTTGGTGCTAAACAAATCTCAGAAGGCCCTTTCATGCCTACTTTTAAGGTACAAGGTCAGGTTTACCATTTGATAGGGTCCCTTTTGCCTGAAGAACAACCTAAATTTCTTCAAATATATTTTGTATCCGATTACAACGAACAGTCGAATATAAGAAATCAATATTTTCCGAATTTAAATACTGAACTCATTTCACAACTTCAGAACATGTTACATCAGGTTAATTCGTACGTATGCAGTTTTAAATCGGCATTAGAAGCCCTTTCTCAAGATGGTAATAACAATTATAAAATTGTTATAAATGCCGATAAGCGTCCAACTCAGGAACACCCTGGGCGTCATAACGTTCCATCCACGAATGAAGTTGCTGTAGTACTGGTCGACCAGGAATGTGATAGGCGTGATATCGTTATACGTTCCAGAGACAATCGTTTGCAACGTATTTTCGAAACCCACAGGGCTTACGACAGTTTGCAATATCCTATGATATACTGTCGAGGGGAAGATGGTTATAATTTCGCTGTATACCAAACCGATCCGCACACAGGCGCACCTAATTATAATAAAAAGGTGTCATGCCTTCAATTTTATTGTTACCACCTGCAAGTGAGACGGAATAGATTGGTATACTTTCAACGTTTTCGTGGCTTATTTAATCAGTTTATTGTTGACATGTACGCAAAAATTGAAACCGAAAGATTAGTTTATATACGATCTAATCAAAGGCAGCTGCGCGCTGAAGAATACGTGCACCTTCGCGATGCCATGCAGCAAGATAACGATACTGTGAATATGGGTCGTTTAGTTATTTTACCCTCTTCTTTTACTGGTGGTCCACGCTACATGCATGAACGTACTCAAGACGCTTTTTGTTACGTAAGAAAATATGGACGTCCCGACTTATTTGTTACTGTAACTACCAATCCCAAGTGGGATGAAATCACTCGGGAGCTTCTTGAGGGTCAGGCACCGCATGACCGCCATGATATTATTGCAAGAGTGTTTCATTTAAAATTAAAATCAATGATAGATCTTCTTACCAAAGATAACATTTTTGGAGAAGTATTGTGTTATATGTATAGTGTTGAGTGGCAAAAACGCGGCTTACCTCACGCACATATCTTGCTTTGGTTAAAAGATAAGGTTCGACCTAATGATGTAGTCAGATTAATCAGTGCTGAAATTCCAGATCCGACTGCAGATCCCCTGTTATACGACATTGTTAAAACTCATATGATACATGGTCCATGTGGTGCATTTAACGCAAATGCTCCTTGCATGCAAGACGGTCGTTGCACTAAAAGGTATCCAAAAGCATTAGTGGATGAAACTGTAACAGGACATGATGGATACCCATTATATCGTCGCCGTTCAAGAGACAATGGTGGTTTTACTGTTGAAAAGCGAATGTCTGGACAACAGGTTACTTTAGATAATAGGTGGGTCGTTCCGTATTCGCCTGTATTGTCCAGAGCATTTCAAGCTCACATAAATGTAGAAATGTGTAATAGTGTAGAGTCAATTAAATATATTTGTAAGTACATTAACAAGGGCAGTGACCAAGCTACGTTTGCGTTAAGAAATGAACATGATGAAGTTACTAGATTTCAGTCAGGCAGATATATCAGCTCTTCAGAAGCTGTGTGGCGGATCTTAAGTTTTAATATTCACGAAAGATATCCACCTGTGACCCATCTGGATGTTCATCTGGAAGGCGGTCAACGTATATATTTTAACGCCGAAAATGTTACAAAACGATTAGAGAACCCTAGACAAACAACTTTATTGGCATTCTTTCGACTTTGCCAAACTGATAATTTCGCAAAGTCTCTTTTGTATGAAGAAGTTCCATCGTATTATACCTACGATAAACAACGAGGTGTCTTTAACCGTAGACGCCGAGGCAGGCCTGTAGATGGCGAGACAGGTATTTTCAAAGAACATGTTCTTGGTAGAGTGTATACTGTTCATCCTAACAACACAGAGTGTTTTTATTTGAGATTATTATTACATACAGTGCGAGGACCAACATCATTTATAGATTTGAGAAAAGTAGACGATGTTGTTTATCCAACTTATCATGCAGCTTGCCAAGCGCGTCATTTACTTGAAAATGATCAACATTGGGATGACGCTTTAGCAGAATCCTGTGTTAGTGATAATCCACGACGGTTACGCCATTTATTTGTAACATTACTCACATTTTGTAATTTATCTGATCCTGTCCAATTATGGGAAAAATATAAAGAAAAATTTGCAGAAGACTTTCTTCGGAATTTATCTCACAATAATGAAGGCGCAACTAATGATAATTTTCGAGATCTGGCTATAAATCAGTGCTTATTAGCTCTTCAGGAAGACTTAACAGCAGTAGGCGGTAAATCACTTTGTGAATATGGTTTGCCAACGCCAACCTCAGTCGGAGAGGTTACCAATAGGGAATATTCCGCAGAGATTGGTTACAACCCAATGGAACTGCTGGTAACATTAGAAAACGGTGTCCCAATAATGACTGCAGAACAACGCTTAGTCTATGATCGCGTGTGCGAGAGTGTGCAGAATAATTTAGGAACAATATGGTTTTTAGATGCACCTGGAGGAACTGGGAAAACTTTTTTGACTAAATTAATATTAGCTTATGTTCGAAATCAGCGTAAAATCGCTCTTGCCGTGGCTTCATCAGGTATAGATGCAACATTGCTACCAGGAGGTAAGACTGCTCACACTATGTTTAAAATACCAATTAATTTAGATCGCACGGAAAGTCCAACCTGTAGTATTTCAAGAAATAGCGACAAAGCTAAGGTATTGCTTGAGTGTAATTTAATCGTATGGGATGAATGTACGATGGCCCATCGAAAAGGAGTAGAAGCAGTAGACAGAACTCTAAGGGACATAAGACAAAATGATCGACCAATGGGCGGTATTACGGTTTTATTTTGTGGTGATTTCCGACAAACCTTACCGGTAATACCACGGGGAACCCGAGCTGATGAGATTAGGGCTTGCCTGAAAAGCTCTTATTTGTGGCGTGATATACAATCGGTGCATTTGACTATAAATATGCGAGTGAGAACTGGAGACAACGCAGATAATCGTGAATTTTCTGATACATTATTGAAGATTGGTGAAGGTACCTATCCACAACTACACCAAGGAAAACTTATTCTGACACCTGAGTTATGTTGTATAGTGCAATCCCAACAACATCTTATATCTTCGGTTTACGGTGACATAACAATTATATTAAATAGGGACAATTCTTGGCTTTGCGAAAGGTCCATTTTGACTCCTCGCAATGACCAGGCATCTGAAATTAATAATAAAATACTGTCTAATATACAGGGAGAAAGCAAAGTTTATAGTTCAATAAATAGAATGGTTGATGAACAAGAAGCCAGTAATTACCCGATAGAATTTTTAAATTCTTTAAGTATGCCTGGACTACCTTCTCATATAATTTGTTTAAAAATTGGCATACCGATAATTCTGCTCCGAAATTTAAGACCACCTCAACTTTGCAATGGAACTCGGCTAAAAGTAACCCAGTTGCAACAAAATGTAATCGAGGCTCAAATTTTAACAGGTTGCGGTGCAGGAGAAACTGTCTTTATTCCCAGAATTCCCATAATACCAAATAATTTTCCATTCCAATTTAAAAGAACGCAATTCCCAGTATCGGTGTGCTATGCCATGACTATCAATAAAGCTCAAGGGCAGACTTTTCGTGTTGCTGGAGTAGATCTCGGTGTTAGCTGTTTCTCGCATGGTCAATTATACGTCGCTCTTTCCCGGGTTAGCAATTCTAGGAATCTTTACGTTCACGTGCCGGACGGGTCGACTCTTAACATAGTCTATCCAGAAGCTTTGCGCTGAAACATTTTAATTTGATCTAAAAATATTAGCAATATATTATCTTAATAAAAAACAAGGAGTTACACGCTGACCGAGTCGTGGGTATAGCGTGGGTATATTATAATATTCTGCGGTTACTTATATTTTTCAACAGTTTTGTGGATTGGCATATTATATTACTATTGCCCTTCTAAAATACGAAAGTGAATCTGCCTGTTACGTCAAAACTATGAGGGAGGACATCTGCTAATTTTTTTTCGAAAAACGACGGAAACGCGGACGAAGTCGCGGGCAAAAGCTAGTTAAAACATAAACCCTATCAACTTGGATTATAATTCCTACACCATGTATATCTGTACAGATATCCTAGCAGTACTTCACTACATTATCATTAGATATTCAGCCCCTTCTTTACTTCGTTGAGACGATGTCACAGGTTAAAACTAGTATCATTTACTCAATTAATATTAAACGTCATTTCATTTTACTCTCATAGATACAGTCAATCACCTGAAAGCATTTAAAGTCCCGTTCAAGAGGATCGATAAAATTCAAAAGAGCACCCACTTCGGAACTGAAATGGGATTACTTCTAGTTTTAATTACTATTTACTAAAATTGTAATTCAAGTTAAGTGAGATGATGAGTTATTCTAAAATTACTATACTTATAGATTGCATTGTAGAGGTAGTTCAAAATCACTTGAACATACATCGTATTTTTAAATTTTAAATTGAAAATTTTTTAACAACTCTTGCCAAATTTATAAATAAGATTTCCATAATAACATTTATACAATAAAATTTATGTATTTAATTACGTAACTTATATCGATTTATAAAAAAAAATATGGGTATAAATAAAATTTGCAATATATTTTTATATTAAGTATTTTATAAATTTCTCATAAATATGCGTTTTTTTAGTCTGAAAGTATATCAAGTTTATGTAGCTTCAATAATTTCTAAGCTTTCTTTTAATAAACGTTAGGTTCCAAGTGCAATTAGTCTCAATTAGACACTATTACATCGATAATTATAATATAACCCACTTTGAACTTCGCTTTAGATATTAACATGATAATAATCTTCTCTCTACGAAAACGTTTACCGTAAACAACTATATATTATAATTACAATACTAAAAGTAAATTAGTCAATTGTGATGTCATAAGTTGCCGAAGGCTACAAGACTTGTATTATTTTTAAATGATATCTAAATTCCAATACTATAAACACGATATCAACATCGCCTTAACTCCATCATTGTCTCACTCAGTCTCCTAATCAAGATATATACGTATTAATTTGTACGTAAATTATACAAAGTTCTCCAACGCTCTAGAAACTTGCGGTAGAAATTCTAAAATGTACAATTCCTTAATTAGACGAGGAAGATATTAATATTCAGGTGCAAAACATTAATTAGTAGAAAGTTACTAACTAAAATCTACACCAGCTGAAATTCATTAACTGTGTCATAAGCAAAGCTAAAACACTTCCCATAGGTTCGTATTAACATTCTGCACTGTGCTTGGAGCAACGAGAAAGTTTAGAAAGTAATGCATTTAATTACCATTTCGACTGTTTACGATTAACTACTCACGCTTAACATTACCAAACATGTTTTAAAAAATATCAAACATTATTTTATTACAAAAAAATGCAATAATTTTGAATACTTTCCGACTCCATGACATGTTTAATTAATAATGAGCCGTTGTTGTGTAGATTTTTAATTAAAGCGAATTTCCTTTACGTAACACTCGCTGCACACACAACAAATCATTTTGCTTTTATCATTAGGTGACCGTAACATAAACCGTAACTTGTAGTGAGGATGAAGGATAGTCTTAATGTTATAATTACTTTGTAACAAGTATCCTATCAGATATCCCTTCGATATTTGGAAGGTAAACAGTTAAACGCTTGGCCTTTAATGTAAGTTTATAAGCTTTACCGTTTCCTAGTCTTAAGATTTGACGCCACTTGTATCCGTTGCTTCTCATAACTGTTAGATAGACTGACTGTAACTTATAAAGCAAGTTCCAGTTTTATTAATGTGATTGCGGCAGCTTACATATAGGTATAATTTTCATTAAATATGAAGTTAGTTTAATATTAATCAACAAAGTATTTTATTGATATTTTAAATGCTTTGTTCATTGTTGCTTTTATAAACTTAAGTCTTCACCAAGAAAATAAGAATGAAATGAAAGTTTGTCAAAAGCTTATTAAGTTACTGGGTATTTATAAACTTTGTTCTTTCTATACTTATAGTATTGTTTTAGACAACGCAATTTATATCGTGAATACCTTAAGGATATTAAAACTTATTAAATATCTCTCTTTTGGAAAGTATTCATAATGACAATCTGTTATATATCTCTCCTAAAGTAAGTATTAAGTTATAATATAAATCTAAAATAGTCGCAGTTGAGTATTCTCAAAAGTTTGTCACTGAATATGACCGATTTTTGCCATAAATATTGTGACAAGTAAAAGAACATTTGTTTGTTTGTAACACTTGTTACTACTAAAGTGTGTTACTTTAATACGTTAAAATAGAATTATGAAAAATATACTTATTTAAGTATAATACTTTGCCAAATGTTCGTTCAATGAGAAGACGTCGCTGTATTAGTTAAACTACGATAACAAATCACCATCTTGTATTTTCAAGATTGTGTGCAATTTATCTTGAGAGCTACATTCTATTTAAAGTTTTGTACATATCAGTTTTATGTTTGAAATAACATCGTCAATAAATAAAGAATATATCACTCTTTTTAAACTTTGGCGTATTGAAAATATATATCTTCAATTTTTAACAATGATTATTTTAACATATTGCAAAAATCCCGTGTCACGGAATTCGTTTGTGCCAATCTCCGAAATTACTGAAGCGATGTCAATAAAGTTTTGTAGATATTTATCGTTGTAGATATTATTAGATATTATTCGGTAGATATTATTCGGTGTTAATAATAAAATTTTAATTGATATAAACCAGTATATAAGGTAGCAGACGAAGTCGCTAGCAACAGCTAGTATCTTATAAAGTGTATTTAAGATACACATGAAATCGAAATATATAACAACCCTATTAGATTTCTCATTTCAAAATTATCTGCATGTGTTTATAAATGTATTATATCGGCAAAAAAGTAGAAGCTATAAAACTTTATAGTGAACTGGTATATAATAAAATATATAAAATATGATTTTTATTTTTTAGTCACTTCAAAATTTTTTAAGCTTACAAAATACCTTTTTAAAAACGCCTAGGGAACTGAAAAGGGGACGCTGTAATAATTAATTACTTTTCATTCCTTCATTGACAATTTACAGTTCAGTTTGAAAAGTGAAAGAGTTGGATGGTTTAGGATTTGCATCAGCAAATCAATGCAGTGTGAATTGTGATCGTGATTTTTGTTCTTTCTATAAAGAAATATAGTTTAAATAACAATAAAAAATATTACTTTTATAGCAAATCAAATTAAAAAGTAAACAATTTTTTTTTATATAAGAAATAATTAATGAAGAAAATTAATAAACATAAAAAAAACTATTGCAAAAGCGAGGGCTGTTTTGTAGAAAATTTTCAAAGTAATGCTGAATTTTACAATAAATTTGTAATAAAATATAATTCAATTGCTATTTTATACCAAAATAGGTATTTTAATGTATTAGAAAAACAGAAAACAAATTTATTCAAGAAGGCATTTAAACGCACTTTGGAAACGTCCATTATAAGATTAATAAAGTCAGTCCGTGAGTAAGGTACCACCAGCCCGCATGCTCTTCTGACAAGAGCCGGCCAGAAAATCAATAATTGATTTTTAAATGAAATTGAACAGTGTTTCAAAGTTTACAAAGGTTCAAAATAGGTAAAATAGAGTTCAAAGGTTTACATACAGGTCAAGCTAATAAAAGGGTAGTAAAAACTTTAAAAGTTGATCACAAATGGGTTGACTAAATTATATGTATGAAACTATCATAGCATGATGATTGTAAGTATGTATTTATAGGTCTAACTATTTAAGTAATATAATCTAGCCTTTGGTTTCATTTATTAGAGTTTTAAACAGCTAATTAATGGTGAAGTAACATAATTATGCAATAGATTTCGAATAATATAATATATTTATATTAATAAATTCATTAACCAAGTCCACGATCCAAAAATCTTTAACGTTAAACAAATAAATGACTTGAATAAATTAATGTTATATGAAAGTTTTATGAAACTATCGCGAAAATCGATCGATCGATTACGATCGACAATTGTGATCACGTGATAGACAACCAATCACATCTCTTGAGAGCGCTGTCAAATCATTGTTTACATAATCGTTCTAAAAATAGACAGTTAAAGTATCGATTACCCCCGTGGGTATCTTTAAATCAAATCATCAGTGGACTGTAAAGACTTTTTTTCCATTTATCGGGAAATTAAAATTTCGTATAATCAATGGATATTAATATTAATAACCTAAAACAGTTTTTAATTGTAGTTATAATTTATCTATCCACATATATTCATACACATCTATCTATATCTTATTAACTTTATTATTTTATATTTATAGTTAAGTAAATTAATCAGTAACTCGGTAATACTGCCATGCATAGTAATATAGGACAAAGAATAGCGCGGAAATAATTTAATTCTTTTCAATTGCATTTTCCTTATTCCATTTATTTCACCAAAGAAACTCAAACCGAATACTAATTGTGCTATCTTTTAAAAAAATGAAACAAGCGAATTTCTAGCAATATCTTATAAAACTATGTATATAATGTTAACGCACATACGTAGGAGATAAATGAAATAATTCTTTACTTCTTAATAAAATTATTTTCCCTGAACTCAATATATAATTTAAAACACATACAGATCTCTTTCTTATTTTTATTAATTATTAATAATAATATTAGCAATTATATCATAATCATTACAGATACTTATGTGTTTCAATATTTATTTTAGTGTCTATATATTTTCTTTTCTCCATTGGTACTATTCACTTTCATATGTACTTACAGTATGAATAGTAAGAATTTAAAATATATATATATGACGGCGCGTTGATTGAAGTTTATTTTAAAATATAAGTTACGCAATTATATTACTTGATTCTGTAATGGATTGTTATAAAAAATATTAAAATATGAGCGGATAATCCCGAATAGGGTAGTAGGTGTCGACACTGGTAATGGCGGTTGTCATGGAGTTGACAGCTGTTTGCAAGAAGTGCACATTTGCTAACCTATTGGCTCTAAATCCCGTTTAATCTTATTGATTGTGTAATATTTTGTTAAACAGTTTTAAAAGAATTAATAATAACGTTTTGAAGAATACGAGTGTACTTCTATTTTTTAATTCCTATCGTTACAACGCCCATTATGAACAATAACAGCCAAGACCGCTATGAGGCTTCTCCCGACGCCCTTACATCAGAAGTGGGATTACCAGCGACGAATAAGGAACAGAATAGAGGTCAGAACGTTAATATTTCTCAAAATAACGAATGTGAACGTTGGAAATATCTCTTTAAAGTGCAACAACAGAATATGATGGAATTAATAAGCGCTATACGAGAACCATGTGTATCTAGTACTAAAATAACATTACCCGAGTTTAACCCTGATACTCCTGAGTACGACGCTCGAGCGTGGTGTGAAACCGTGGACATATGCTTACAAGAAAAACCTATTTCCGGCAGAGATTTAGTAATCACTATGAGCAAGGCACTCAAGGGAACGGCGTCAGCATGGCTTGCGCAATCTAGTTTTTTAAAAGATCTCTTCTTAGCTAGATTTGATACTGTTGAGACACCAGCTGCGAACTTATGGCGACTACTCAATAGTAGTCCAAGGGAAGGAGAGTGTTTATCTGCGTTTGCCGAGCGATTTATGAGCACTATATTAGCAAGATGGAAGTCTTAATCGAAAGAACAGATTGCGATCGCGCTTACTTTAGCACATACTTCAAAAATTGAGTCGCGATTGCAAAGAATAACATTTACTACTGAGATTGACACTCGTAATAAATTGCAACAGGAACTTATGGCTTTCGGCTTTAGAAAAAGAGACCCCCGACTAATGAGAAGACTACTCCGACTGAATTAAAGAAGCCGCGTACAGATAATGCACAGCGATGCTATAACTGTGGCAAGCCGGGTCACGTATCTCGGGAATGTCGAGGAAATAGTAGTCGTGACAGCAATACTACTACACAATTTAAGATTTCAGATACTGCCTCCTCTCAGCATTCGAAGGACGCTAGCTCGCGGAAGAAGACAATTACTCCAACATGCTTTAAGTGTGGGGAACGAGGCCACATCGCGCCCCGTTGCTCTAGTGCGGATGTCAAGGCCAGTGATGAACGAATTGAACGACGAGTGAATGTCTGTTCCATCTAACCTGCCATTGATGAAATTTTAGATGAAACCGGTGAGAAGTTTTCATTTTGCTTTGATTTAGGTGCCGAATTCTCTTTAATAAAACGAGTTCTATCTGATAGATTTCTAGGCAAACGACAGTATGATGCAGTATTATTGTTAGGAATAGGTGATGCGCGTCTTAATTGTAACGTCCAAATTCTTTCTACAGTTTCAATTCAGTTACTATTTCATGTGGTGCCCGATTCGTGTATTTCAAATGATATAATGATCAGGAGGGATCTACTTTTATTAGGGTTTTCAATAGAGATTTTTGAAAATAATCTTATCCTTAAAAATAATAGGACCGTTTCTATTTGTGACATAGGTACAAAGGAAAACAAATTCGAAAGTATAGATTGTGATGACGTCATCATTCCATCACGGACAGTAGGCGAGGGTATTAAACGTTTACAGATAGTTCTTAAAGCGTTAACTGATTCAGGATTTTCGTTGAACATAAAGAAATGTAGATTCCTTAAAACTTTTATCCCATAGCATACCATTCACATAGATGCAACTGGTAAATTAAGCGGTAAAAAAGATGACAAAGAGTATGTTTTTGTATGAATAGACGCCTTTACTAAATACGTGATATTGTATCATACACGCAATATAGACACAAATAGTGCCATTAAGGCATTAAAATTCAATGTGTCTTTGTTTGGTGCCCCTACATGCGTTATAGCTGACCAGGATCGATGTTTTGCTGGAAAAGAGTTTAGGGACTTTTGCAATGCATACAACATTAACCTGCATCTTATAGCTACCGGTACAAGTCGTGCAAATGGGCAAGTAGAACATGTCACGTCCACATTAAAGAATATGTTAACTGCTGTCGAGGTAGATAATAATAAGTCATGGCAAGCTGCACTGCCTGATATACAGCTATCCATCAACTGTATTATGATTAGGGTTATAAAAGCGAGTCCTTTAGAATTGTTAATAGGAAAGGTTGCTAGGCTCCCAAACTTAATGACATTAGAAACAGATGACATAAAAGTTGATTTAAATCTTATAAGAGAGCAATCGACACGAGCAATACCAGCTAATGCTTTTTCGGAGAAAGTAAGGTTTGATAAAAGTAAAGCAAAATTAAAAAAGTTTGAAGTAGGTGATTATGTGTTACTTGAAAACCACGAGCGTAACAAAACCAAACTTGACCCAAAATTTAAAGGCCCTTTTAAAGTAGTTGAGCTGTTGGATGGTAACAGGTATTTAGTTCGGGCCCTTAATTCTAATAGTAGTAGTAGTATAGTACAACTAAGTACACACACGACCGTATACGGGCGAACGTTATGTTCCATTAGAGTTGAGTGGTGGACTAGAGATTCAAATCCAATCAGAATGTGCCGATGACGGCCATGGTAAGTAATTACATAACCTGTGCATCCTACTTTTTAGTCTACGAGACAATGGGTAGCCTGTGTGGCATCTGGCCTGTGTGGCATCTGGCCTGTGTGGCATGGACTGGCCTGTGTGGCATGAACTGGCCTGTGTGGTATGTACTGGCCTGTGTGGCATGGACTGGCCTGTGTGGCATGGACTGGCCTGTGTGGCATGGACTGGCCTGTGTGGCAAAGACTGGCCTGTGTGGCAAAGACTGGCCTGTGTGGCAAAGACTGGCCTGTGTGGCAAAGACTGGCCTGTGTGGCAAAGACTGGCCTGTGTGGCAAAGACTGGCCTGTGTGGCAACGACTGGCCTGTGTGGCAACGACTAACCTGTGTGGCAGAAAACTGCCTGTGTGGTAGCAAATGACCTATGTAGCATTAACTGACGTATGTGACATATGTCATATGTTGAGTGTGACTTTTACCAAACATTTCGTAGTACTTAAATTTTTAAAAAAAATGTAATTGCTGTAAGTTGTATGACATGAACAAATAAGAATAATATGTGGTCAAGAAGACCGATCGTGATATAGTATAAAGCGCTATATTTATTGTCCACAGATGAGAATGGTACACACGAGGACGTGTGACAATGCAGGACGGCCGTGACGGCGCGTTGATTGAAGTTTATTTTAAAATATAAGTTACGCAATTATATTACTTGATTCTGTAATGGATTGTTATAAAAAATATTAAAATATGAGCGGATAATCCCGAATAGGGTAGTAGGTGTCGACACTGGTAATGGCGGTTGTCATGGAGTTGACAGCTGTTTGCAAGAAGTGCACATTTGCTAACCTATTGGCTCTAAATCCCGTTTAATCTTATTGATTGTGTAATATTTTGTTAAACAGTTTTAAAAGAATTAATAATAACGTTTTGAAGAATACGAGTGTACTTCTATTTTTTAATTCCTATCGTTACAACGCCCATTATGAACAATAACAGCCAAGACCGCTATGAGGCTTCTCCCGACGCTCTTACATATATATATATATACATATATATATATATATATATATATATATATAATCATGATAAAAGGTCCAAAGTATTCGTATTAATAAAACTAAACCTCTTTAAATAAAATTATAAATATCGCTTGATATGCAGAAGAGGTAATCAACTAAACCGTTTAACCTTAGTCTATTTAGAAATTCTTACTTTGAGACCTGTTGTTATGACAATTGATATCTGTCAATCTTGACAAATTGAACAATCGACAAAAATGTGTTCACAGAAGATCCACATCTCTTATTATCTTCATGATAATAAAATTTCTATCCTAAGTATAATCCCACGAGAAAACATTACGACATATTTTTTTTATGAAAGCCGTTTAAGGGAAACACGTTTTCGTATTAAAGCAATACATATTTTGATTATTTTTAGACCCCCGTGAATAATACAGGTTCGCTTTTGAAACAGAATGAACTCATAAAAATGATTTACCAAAAGATGTTCCTGTCGCTCTTTAATTTGGGACATAAACATTCAAAACTCTAAAATTAAAATAACACGTGACCTTTTTTTATGAACACATATATTTTATAATTTTTCCCTGACCTGAGAAGAGCTGGCCACAGAATCTCACCAGGTTTGTCTTGTTCCTTTTTTTAAAATGCCATACATTAATAATAAATATTGAAGTAGCCTGTCAGAAACCGCTTCATACCGAGGGTGCAGCATGTTTTAGATATTCGGAAACAGTTAGCACACAAACTTTCAACTTAACAAGATATTAAAGTTATTAAAGGGTAAAAATTTAACTGGGATGCCAAGAAAAATGTGAATTCAACCACTACCATCGTTTCCTCATTTAACAGTACATTACTTGGCACGTGTGTTGCATGAGGAGTTGTAGATCTAAGAGGTTTATTCGTTTTATTGTTAAGTAACAATTTGTTAACACTGAACCAAAGCACAGTTTTAGAGAATATCAAAGTATCATCAGCAAACAATATTCCCTCGATATGTTTGTCTACAAAAATATTAACAAGGAAATCCATCCAATCCATTTCAGATTGAAAACAACAAAATATTATGGTAAAATTTTTAAAAACCCTTAACTTTAATAGCATGTGTTTTTATATAGCCATTGTGTATTATTTTATTAGCTTTACAACAAAAACTATAAGTATTCAGTAAAAACGTTTTTCAAAATAACCTTGTTTTCCAATTGTTGTCCAATGTATCATAAATTTTAATAAATAATTTATGAAACACATATTTTACTGTAACAAAATCCTTCTTAATTATAATATTCATATTCATTCATATCAATAAAAATATAATTTAAAGTAGGTATAACCTTATTTCAGTTATGGAACATCATATTGATTATAGATTTAATATATGTGTTAGTGTTGTGACGGGGTATTGTGTATTCGTGCAGCGTGCTATTTATTGATTATAAGTTGACGAACAGTGACGTGTTTGTGGGATTTTCGTTATCGAGACCACTCTTGAATAAAGTCTAGTTAATTATTAACTCCTTTAATAATTAACTAGACTTTATTCAAGAGCGGAAAAGGAGTGTAATCTTTTAAAATGACATAAAATGAGCAAGGGGAAGACACCATTATCGCAAGATCTAATCTACAAACGACACCTTGTTTACACGAACAGAAGGACAATACGATGAAAGAAATGTCCTCTTTTCATTTCATTTGTATATTATTATTGTTAGAATAAAGTTTGTCTTGATATCCATTTGTCACACTATTTATAATTTGTTAAGATATGCATATAGTACTAGTGTAATAAATTTTATTATTTATAAAAAAACAGTTATAGTTTGTATCGATGACTTAACAAAATGAAGTAATCTTCTATTGCTTTAAGAACTGGTCAAGGCCATGGGCTAATTACACTAATTAGTAATTAAAGACATGTTTTAAGAAATATTTTCTCCATTCTTTTTTTCACACAGGATATAAAAAATATTAAATTTTGAAAATAAACTTATCTTTTACTACCGGGATTATTATACAATATATCGCTTTTATACACCGACATCTGAGCTATCGGCAGAGCAATATTGATATTTTCAATATGTTGGTTGTAGAAGTTTTAAACTTTAGAAACAGAAATCTATTAGAGGTAAAAACTTTATAAATAAAAACAACATCGAAACGTTATAACAGTGTATTATGTCTTAAGAATCACAATCAGTAATACTTAGTATTGTACTCAGTAGTCTGTGTGTCTAAATGCAAGTAGTAGCCACTGAAGAGCCACTGAAAGTTGCTTTAGGTATTTGTTATAATAAGAACCACATATTTCAACCACCGGTCCATGTCAAAGGTATAAATGTAAGAATATATAATATTATTATGAATGCATCAAAGTGAAACAAATATATTTTTAGTTATATGTATATGAATGTTGCAAATTAATTCTATAAGGTTTAATGTCGAAATGATTAGTTTGTGATCAATATTATCATTGATCATCAAACAAATGTGCGTACCAATGCATGTAACGCGTAATTTTGCGGTTGACGCTGGAATAAAGTCAATGCTTCACATTGTATATATTCATTGATGTGGTTATTGGATCAGGTGTGAGTCAATAATACTATTTGGTATTTAATCTGTAATCCAGTCGAAAATCGAACCCAGTTACATAAATTGAAAAAGTTGTTAACGCTAGAAGAAGTACGTTAAGAATAAAAATTCATTTAAACGTTGAATAAAATATTTTCGTTCTAAATTAATACTTTTAAAAATAAAAAAAAAGAAATAAGAAAATACATTTTTAATTTATTTTTGTAGGTATATTTATATACTCATAAGTTTTTAAATATTTAAAGGTAAATCAACACCTAGTAGTGAAACATAAGTATCTTAATTACTAAGGTGGAGTTGCCTCAGAATTCCATTAAAGGGAGGCTCAAGTGTTTCCGTTACCTTGTTTATATTACATATATCATTAGTTAATATTTACTAATATATATATATATATCGTTACAAAAGTCTATTTTCGCTATAAGCTAAAATATCATGTTAACCGTAACTTTAAATATCATATTTTAATAATCATTATTATAACAACCATTTTTATTTCACAATACATTTCATTTATGCACCCTTATTATATTTATTATATAGTATGTATATTCTGCTACTACTCTTTTAAACCTAATTATTGAAGGACTGATTAATCTTTTGGTTAAAAATGTGATATAAATAATAAGTAAATTAACTTAGTAGAGAAGCTTATTTAAATGTAATTACATTTCAGGCTTTTTAGCTTCTGGTTCGTAGGATAATCCGCACAGACGGATGTCTGCTTTCAGACGTTTCTCGAATGAAGCCAACGTCTTTTATTCAAAAATTGTTTACTTTTCTTTTTTTTTGCTGTAATATTTACGGTCCATCGTTATATATTATGAATTTAAATTAATAATGCTAATAATTCTATTTAATTTTTGTGTTGTCGTTTCATGAAACTTAAATATCAGTTGTAAATAAGTGTCCTCTTCTCTAAGTACTAAGAAAGTGTCAACAAGCAACCGGGCTCTAGAGGTGTTACTCCACTTCACGCACACTCTTAGTACGTTCGTACAACTTCAATACAATCTCTCTTACATTACGACGCTCTCTGAAACTCACAAATAAATAACCTCTTTTTGTATTATTCACCACTACTTTAGATTTAGATTAGATTTAAAATTGACTATCAAATATATATTATGTAGAAATACATATATTCTTCCAAAGTTGATAAATTGATATACAGAGAAGTGATGTGTGTGTGTTTTATATTTGGCTTTATGATTATTAACTTTTCAAAGCTAAATGTATAATGCTTTTTAATGATATTTAACATATTTTCACTAGGATCAAAATATTTATTTCTGAACTAACGGTATTTTGTCACTAGTTATTCTTAGTCCCGTTGTGAGGTCTTAGATACATGTTATTTCAGTGTAAAAACTGTTCAAAGGCTTTACTAGTAAACTAAATGGTATCTAGATATTTGTACTCAAACGACACAATTCTGAGACGGACAAAAGATAAAGGAATCGTTAGACACATTACCTAAACCTATTAAACAAATATTAATCATTTGAATTGAGTCAATTGTCTTATTTTCTTTCCGGATACATTCATCACTCCAGATAAAAAAATATAAATTAATTGATGATTTTATTATAGTAGATTTGTAATTCAAACAAGATTCACTGATATTCAAGCTTTCGAGTCAAATTTGTTTGATATTATGTAGCTGTAACAATTATATTTTGAAACCACAAAACATTCAAATCCAATTTCATATCAAATAAAATAATTTCATAACTACTAGTTTTATTGAAATGAAAGCGGTGATTTTAATATGCAAAATATTTTGCACTCAAAATTGTATAGGAATAAATTCATTACAAAATCATGTTTTACAAATAATACGTTAAATTCTTCATTATTTTTTTTATTATTTCTATGTAAATAAATTGTATATTAAACAATTTGCTAAACTGGATCAAACCCGTTTTAACCGATTCCTTTTCTTGTACTGACATTTCCTTAAATCTAACATAGGTCTTACCGAAAACTTAAATATTTTTTTCAAACAGAATCTCCAAGTATATTAGACTATGTACATTTTATAATATTTTGTTCATTTTAAGACCTATTAAAGGATTCTCTGACTTCCTATCTATAAATTTTAAACCTTTATGTGAGATTATCCAATATTTGTTAACATTTAAATCAAAATACAACGAGATTCTTGAATAACAAATGTTACTTTGGGTGCATTCTTGAGACTGAAATTAAACAAAGTCATCCTAATATTGTAATACAAACACATTCCGTATGTTTTGACAAATAACTATTTCGACCTTTTTCTTATCTCTTTCTATTCCTTTCTTCAGATGCCATCCTTTGTAAAGTCGACAATAACAATCCAAACAAGCAATAAACATAAATTTGTACATACAAATATTCGAAATGATGAAATACAACGAAACCATATCATGTAACTCCTATACCATTTTAATTCCTATACATCGACGGTATGGTATCTGTACAAATGTCCTAACAGTACTTGACCATATCTCACTTCAAATAGTCATTTATTGTTCATTGAGACGATGCGATAAGTTAAAACTAGTATCATTTACCCAAACTAAGATTAAACGTCATTTCATTATAACTCTCATAGATATACTCAATCACCAGAAAGTATTTAAAGTCCTATTCACGACGATCGGCAAGAATCAAAAGAGCAGCCGCTTCGGAACTGAAATGGCATTATTTCGAGTATTAATTGCTTTTCGTGGTCCATTGTAATTCAAATTGGGTTAGATGAAAGTTATTCTAGGCTTGCAATACTTTCAAATCGCTGGTGGCGTTGGTTTAAAATCAGTTGAATATACTCGTATATCATGTTGGGTAGACCTCGAAGAATTCGGTCTGCCCATTCATTTGTACCCGACTTTCGAATTTTGAATAAATTTCTTCACAGGAGGTCTTCTTATGATCCCCTGAGTCCGAAATGACCATTGGTCAAAAAGTTTATATATATATATATTGTAGAGAGATATGAGACTAGTGGAGGGAGGAATGATATTTAAGCGCGTGTCGACGGCAGTCGGGGCCTTTTTTGCGTTACGTCAGTCAGTGCGAAACATTGTGCGGTCGTAATATTTTTTCGTGTTCTAATATTTTGTGTCAGTGCGGTACGTTTGTCGGTCGTAATATTTTGAAATCGGATATAGTTTAGCGGTTATAATAATTAGTAATTGTTTAGGATTTGTTAATTCAAAGTGTAGAATTGTTAGATTTTCTTTGTGTTAATTATTATTATTAAATTGATTGTTGAACTGTGTGTAATATTATTTTTAAAAAAAAGTCCCTTCTGATCTATTTTCCAAGATCAGAAGTGGGATTCTTACTTTTTGGGCCCATCTCGGCTTGACCTAGTTTATTAATATTTTTTTTTAGACTACCCACACTTTAAGTAATATTTTTTTCTTAAGTACTTCGTTATTGCGTTATTGTGATTTCATAGTTATTTTCATTTATTTATTTTTTTAGACTACCCACACTTTAAGTAATATTTTTTCTTAAGTACTTCGTTATTGCGTTATTGTGATTTCATAGTTATTTTCATTTATTTTTTATTTTTTTAGACTACCCACACTTTAAGTAATATTTTTTCTTAATTACTTCGTTATTGCGTTATTGTGATTTCATAGTTATTTTCGAATAAATTACTTTAAATATCGTTCTGTATTGTTGTTAAGTTTTTTAATAAGTTTTTTTAATAAGTTAATTTGTTTGAGTGAATTAGTTTGTTTAATATGTCGGAACGTGAGCGTAATCATAGTCGCAGTGATCGTGATAGTAATTCTTGCCGTGATCGCCGCAATGGTCAGGGTAATAGGTCCCGCGAACAATCTCTCGATGAGAACAACATGTTGAGACTTGAAATGAAGGCAATGATGTCTCGGATTAAGGCGTTAGAAACTAAAACAAGGGCTTCACCCTTGCCGGGTCCATCGTCAGACCATGTGTTAGCGCACTCCCGCGACCGCGAGGATAAACATTTGACACCTGCTAGAAGGCAAATATCGCGACAATTGCGAACACCATCGGGTGCGTGTGATAGGTCTCGTGTTTCTGAATGTCGTGTATCTCGTAGCGTACGTCATCTACCGTTAGTAGGTCGTTCCATTTCATCTTCGCTTGTGACTAGACGTGAAATAACTCGCGATCGAAATCATCGCCCTAATTCACGACCTCGCTCGATAACACCGCCGATACAGTCCGCGAGTAGCGAAGTAAAAGATGCGGGTATACCCTCAGATTCGGTACAGGCTAATATTACGGATCACATTGTTAGTGCCATACGTTCGATTAATGCGGTAGGCAAATCGTCTCAGAATTATTATATTTCGAACTTTGATCCAAACTTACATAACATTGATAATTGGTGTTTAGAAGTAGATCGCGCAAAAGTTTTAAATAATTGGGATGATTTTGAATGTCTTTCGCGTATAGGAAACTGTCTGCTAGGGGATGCGAAATCATGGCTCAATGAATGGGTCTCCAGCGATCGTAGTTGGACCAATTTTAAGAAAGAGTTTACACCTCTCTGCCCTAAAGTACCAGATTTTGCAGGCATATTGTTTGAAGTTATGACTAAAAACTCCGATAACTATCCAACGTACACAGAATATGTACGCCGGTCATTACTTCGCTTACGTATAGTGCAAGGGCTTAGTGATGAGCTTATTTCGGCTATAATAATTCGTGGTATTACCGATCCAAATATTAGAGCTTCAGCAACGAATGCCAAGTTAGTACCGAATAATTTAATTGAATTCTTTTCGGTCTACGTTAAACCTAGCACTAGCAACGTTTTCAAACAGTCTTCCTCACGCTCTGATTTGCGAAACGTTACAAGTAGGCGTAGTATAGAGTATTCGCGGAAACGCAACTTCAGTGATATTAGATGCTTCTCCTGCGGCCAGTTAGGACATAGACAATCTTCATGTAGCAAGAGACCCAGAGTTGAACAATCGTCGGAAAGTTCACCTAATAGTGAGGGGGTTAAGTTGCAATCGCCTTCGTATGTACCATCTAGGCCCGAGCCATGTACATACTGTCGGAGACCGGGACACAGAGCTGAAACTTGTTTTATTAAGAAGCGTGCGGAAGCTTCAAACACGGATAGTGTAAATTTTTGCAGCGTATCTGTTCAGCCAGGGACATTATAGCAGCTGTAATTCAGGATGTACCGGTCGACGTTTTGATTGATAGCGGTTCCACTATTTCTTTAATTTCATCGTCTTTGTTAAAACATTTTAAATGCTCACGTACACCGACGTTTCGGGTTTTGAAAGGGCTAGGTAGTCAAGAAATTGAAAGCACTTTTTACGTTACACTACCTATTGAGTTTGCCGGTTTGACTCTTGAGGTAGATTTGTTTGTGGTGTCCTCCGAGTACATGAATGTGTCGATAATCATAGGTACAGACGTTTTAAATAGAGAGGGTGTTAGATACGTACGTACTAAAGATTGTCAGTTACTTACAAGGAGAGCAAGCCACAACTCAGAGACGGTGATGAATGTTCAATCGGAGAGTTCAATACCAATTAATACACCATTGGTAGATAATGATTTAGACAAATTACTAGGGATAATTACTGAATTCTCTCGGTACCTCATTACCGGAACTGCAACATCAACTGTAAACACGGGGTGTATGTCCATAAAACTCAAATCCAACACTCCTGTGTATTACAGACCATACCAACTCTCCAAAGCCGAAACGCTTCGTGTTCGTGAAATAATAAAAGACTTGCTTGACAAACGGATTATAGAGGAGTCTGAGTCTGACTACGCGAGTCCAATCCTGTTAGTTAAAAAGAAAGACGGGACGGATAGGATGTGCGTAGATTATCGAAAGCTAAACGAAATTACAATCAAAGACAGATTTCCGTTGCCTCGTATAGATGATTGTTTAGATCGTTTGGGTAATAATAAATACTTTACATCCCTAGATATGGCGACTGGATTTCATCAGATTCCTTTAGATTGTGAATCAATTCCGCTTACAGCATTTGTCACACCGGAGGGACATTATCAATACCGAAAAATGCCTTACGGTTTGGCGAATGCACCAGTTATATATCAGCGTATAATCTCTAAAACCCTTCGAGAGCTCATAAATTCTGGGGACATTCTTGTTTACATCGATGATATCTTAATTATGAGCAAAACCATCGATCAGGGCTTAATTTTGCTTAGAAAGGTTCTTGATACATTAACAGGGGCTGGTTTTTCTATCAACCTAAAGAAATGCACATTTTTGGCTACCAATATAGAATACTTGGGTCGCACAATTAGTGAAGGTCAGGTTAGGCCGAGTCACGAAAAAGTGCGAGCTTTAATTGACTCAGCTGAACCGAAAAATGTGAAACAAGTAAGGCAATTTCTGGGGTTGGCTAGCTATTTTAGGCGGTATATAGCTGGATTTGCTCAAAAAGCTGCCTGTATTTCGGCACTTACTAAAAAGGGTGTCAACTTTCACTGGGGTATTGAACAACAGGCCGCTCGACAATACTTCATGGATTGTCTGACAAGTGAGCCAGTGCTTGCAATCTATGACCCTTCATTGCCAATAGAGATGCATACGGATGCAAGTTCTATTGGTTACGGAGCTGTGTTGATGCAAGTACATGAGGGAAATCGCAAACGAGTGGTATCTTATTTCAGTAGACTAACCCAGGGGGCTGAGAGTAGGTACCACTCGTACGAGCTTGAGACCTTGGCAGTGGTGAAGGCTCTCGAATATTTCAGGCACTATCTTGTGGGTGTACATTTCACTGTGGTTACCGACTGCAACGCTTTAAAACTTACTCAGCGTAAGAAAGACCTGTTGCCCAGGGTCGCCCGGTGGTGGGTATACCTCCAAGATTTTGACTTCAGCCTTGAGTACAGAAAAGGTTGTCTTTTGTCTCACGCTGACTACCTTAGCCGGAACCCGGTTAATGTATGTACCATCCAAAAGCCTTTAAATTGGGCACAAGTTGCTCAGGCTGCTGATGAGGAGACGCAGTCTCTAAAACAAAAACTAGCTGATGGACAGTTGGACCCTAGTCGTTATATGGTCAAAAACGATATCCTTTATGTTAAGCTCACACCTACTGGTGAACATCCTAAACTTTGTTGTTTTATTCCAAAAGGACATAGGCTTAGCCTTATGCGCATTTTTCATGATGAACATGATCATAACGGGTTTGATAAAACTGTAGATTTAATAACAAAACACTTTTGGTTTCCGGGGTTGAGAATTTTTGTTCAAAAATATATTTCCCATTGTTTAGTTTGCCTCTCTCATAAAAAAGTAGCTCGGGCTCCTTTACAGCCAATTCATTCTTGGGAAAAACCAGATGCCCCTTTTGACACTGTCCATATAGACACTTTAGGACCTTTGCCAGAAACTGACGGTTACCGTCATGTGCTTATTATTATAGACGCGTTTTCGAAATTTTGTTTATTGTATCCCATGTACCGACAAGACACTGAAGAGCTAAAAGGACATTTCACGAACATGATCTCTCTCTTTGGAACTCCAAAATTGATAGTCGCTGATAGAGGACGGATGTTCCAAAGCATTGATTTCCTTAATTGGGTTAAGAACATGGGATGCAACACTCATTTTATAACACCCGAGATGCATCAGTCCAACGGACAAGTGGAGCGTTATTGTCGTACCGTGCTCAACATGGTCCGTATTGAGTGCAACCATCGGCAGCAAAGATGGCCAGCGGTTATGTGGAAGTTACAGCTGACTTTGAATATAACGAAACACAAGACGACACAATATTCTGCCTTGAACCTTCTTGTAGGTATCGAAGCTGCCACACCGCTCATACGTAGTTTGATACGGGATATTACTGTTGAAGGCTCCAGTGGTAATCGGAAAGCCCTTCGTGAGATGAGCCGACAGAGGGCGTCCGAACATCTTCGCGCCAATCAAGCTCGTCAGGATACCTACGTTAACCAGAGACGTAAACCAGCTCACGCCTTTGGACTACACTCTATGGTCTTTGTACGCAAACAAGCGCAGTCAACCGGGAAGCTAGATTCGTGTATGCGAGGACCGTATCGAGTGGTGAAGATACTTCCACATGGTCGCTATGAGCTGCAGCTGCTAGCTGGCTCATATGGCAAGTCGACCCAAGCGGCTGCGGAATATATCGTTCCGTGGCGGGGAGAATGGACTCCCGAGGTGTGTTCTGTTTTTTTCGATGGTGAGTTTTCGCTTTATTTTGAGATTTAATTAAGACTTAAACCCATTTGACACTCAGTATATTTTACTTAATTTGTTGTTATCATTTTATGACAAGAATCCCACATAGTCTCGGGGCTAAAGCAGGGGAGAGTTTAATTACTTGATATGAAATTAGTGTTAGCCTTGGAGGTAGATCGGGCGCACTATTCTGGTTTTATTTTTGTTCAAAAAATATGGAGTGAGCGTTTGTCTTGGAGTGCATCGGACACGCTATCCCGAGGGCTGGGTCTCTTAGTCAAAGGTG
Organism: Melinaea marsaeus rileyi; assembly: GCA_918358865.1. NCBI lineage: Eukaryota > Metazoa > Arthropoda > Insecta > Lepidoptera > Nymphalidae > Melinaea > Melinaea marsaeus. The sequence goes on from OU911085.1 coordinate 24,366,272, forward strand.
AGCGTTTGTCTTGGAGTGCATCGGACACGCTGCCTTGGGCTCTGGGTCCCTGGGCCGGGGATAATCATTTGTCTTGGAGTGCATCGGACAGTGGTTATCCTATGGGTAAATTGGATCTGGGATAACCGTTTGTCTTGGAGTGCATCAGACAGGTTATCCCAGAGGGGACTCTGATCCTGGAATAATTGTTTATCTTGGAGTGCATCGGATACATTATTCTAAGGAAGCGGGTCTCTTGGTTTAGGATACGTGATTGTTATTGAGAGTGTCGGACATGCTATCCTAGTGTGCTCGGAAACATGACTTCGATGGTCAGTTGTCCTGGAGCTGGATATTAAACGATTGTCATGGTTTAGATTGTAATAAGTTTATTTGGCCAGTATTGTTATAACGGTGTTGAGATAATTTGATTTAAGGCATATATGTGAACCAATGAACACACGCAAAGACATGCCTCACGTAAGTCTTCGTAGGTCTCTGTCAAGTCGTGAGGGGGAGATATTATGATAAGTCCCGCCCCGGTCTTTGGTTTCATAGTTGAGGATACAATCGTTGTACCCGCAATGCGAAGGGAGATCTGGTGTTATATTTTCTTGTTACAGAGGCAGATACTGAAGAGAGAGAGTATTTACTTCCTGATGGCGATCTGCCCCCCGATGTTGAGCAGCCGTTGGAAGAAATTGAGCCGCAACCAGGCCCCTCTGTGATACAGAGACACTCAGAACTGATTGCCTCCACTGTAAACGAAGAGAGTTCTCTTCCAATTCGTGACACGGATTTTGAAAGTTGAAGATGACTGAGTCCGAGGACGGTCTCATGTCAGGAATGGCCGTGTAGAGAGATATGAGACTAGTGGAGGGAGGAATGATATTTAAGCGCGTGTCGACGGCAGTCGGGGCCTTTTTTGCGTTACGTCAGTCAGTGCGAAACATTGTGCGGTCGTAATATTTTTTCGTGTTCTAATATTTTGTGTCAGTGCGGTACGTTTGTCGGTCGTAATATTTTGAAATCGGATATAGTTTAGCGGTTATAATAATTAGTAATTGTTTAGGATTTGTTAATTCAAAGTGTAGAATTGTTAGATTTTCTTTGTGTTAATTATTATTATTAAATTGATTGTTGAACTGTGTGTAATATTATTTTTAAAAAAAAGTCCCTTCTGATCTATTTTCCAAGAATATATATATATATATATATATATATATATGCGTGCGTGCGTCCAGATTCGACTTTTGTCAGCACGATAGCGGCCGCAGTTTCGCTCGGATCGCTTTCAAACTTTGCACAAAAATCAACCATCCAAAAATGAAAGTCAAGTTCGTTAACCAGAGAAATCCGGTCACAGGGGGCGCTAGGGCCTCACTTTTTCTGATTTCAGTTTTTCGACCATAACTTTTTCCCTATACAAAGAAGATCATTTGCGTTTATATCATATGATGTCTTTGATAAATACCTATAACTAATGTAGATAAATCGAAAACTTAACTTCAATAACTTATGGGTAGAGGTAAAAAAACCGAAAATTTTTGGAAAAAAAATCATAACTTTTTTCTGGTAAGCATTCTTACATTACAAGTATTTTTAATAGAAAGGTTATTTTTTACTCTAAATTTAGGTACCAAAAGGTTTTCCGTAAAACGTACCGTTTCCGAGAAAAAAAATAAAAAACACTTTTAGCTTGAAAATTTAAGATAGGTAAAACCACGACAACTTTTTTCTGGTAAATATTCCCTCCTCGCAAATATTTTTAATAGAAAGGTTATTTTTTACTCTAAATTTAAATACCAAAAGTATTTCCAAAAAATATACCTTTTCCGAGAAAAAAATAAAAACTGCTTTTTTCTTGAAAATTTTTGATGTAAACAACGGCATCATGTGTTGTTCTTAGGTAGTGATTTATATTTTAAACAAGTTACACACGAGGTCTACCCACACGTGTCCCCTTGCGGACACGGATTTTTTTTAATTTGAATACTTACACTTTTATTCGAATAATTGTGAATTTACTAATTTTGCTTTCAATAATAACATTTACTTATAAAATTAATCGAATGTATTTCACTACATAACTAATATTGATTTTATTTCTTTATATCTTTTCCACTTTGAATTATTACCAGTGACACTTGCGTACTTCTAATGGGAGAGTCAGGAAAGCCCACTTTGATAACATACATATCGAAATAAGCCCTTTTTAAAAACAAATTGTCAATATAGATACCACTTTTTTATATATACATTTTACAAAATTTTCATAATTATCCATTCTACAAGAACTTAAAGTATAACATATATTCAGCTACAATAATTCCTAACTTTTGTTTGAATAAACTATGATTGCGTTCTAAATTATGATAACTTAATCTATCAGGTAGTATACCGAAAATTTATATAACACCATTTGAACATCGCTCTAGAGATAAAATGATAATTTTATACTTGTGGCAAAATTAATTCTAATCTAGATATATACGTTGCAAGTCAACAATACAAAGTGCGCTAAAGCTCGGTAACCCCAAAACTTGAGATAGAAATTCTAAAACGTACAATTTCTTACCTAGACAACACAGATATATTCAGGTACAAAACATTAATTAGTACAAAGTTACTAACTTGGATCTACCCGAGTTGAAATTGATTAACTGTGTCATAAGAAAAGCTAAATCACTTTTCCAATAAAGTTTGTACTAAAATTCTGTACTGTGCTTGTACCAACAGGAAGGTTTAGACAGTAATGCATTTAAATACTGATGATTTAGATCGTTAACAAATTACTTGCGGAACAATGAACTGTTTGTATGAATGTTTTCAGTATAATAAAACTCGTACACATATTATTCAAATATATATTAATATTCATATTAATAAAAAATATATATTCAATATATATCAACCAAGAACTCTGGGATGACTCGAGTTCGAGAAGTAAATAGTAGTAATTTTAAATTGATAATAGAGTAACTATTTAATGTTTCTGATACACATTCCACTCATGTACATCGGCACTCAGTTTTAATTAATAAAATGAAATACTTTGCTTGAAATTTGTTTTAACTTGTCAGCCGTTATAGTACAGTTCACTTAATTTGTACGTACTGATATATATATATATATATATATATATATATATATATATATATATATATATATATATATATATATCAGTACGTATATATATACTTCGCCAACTTTAAAACCTATAGGAGCTATACTCGTACACTTAACTCGGGGGTAACAATTACTATAGCAACGGTTACGATGACAACGGATAATATAACAAACGTTGCCAGCTTATTTTATCCTAGCTTATTCACATTATATATATATTGTTAGAATAACTTAGTTGTTTTAGTTGCATTTTTGCAAAGTTTTTTCACTTTAATTATTTTTGTGCTGATTATATTTTATATTTATAAAATGGAGTATTGTTCATTTCGATAATACTGTAAGTGAATTGTTGTAATTTAAAGTAAATTTATGTTCATCCTGACATTTGTCTTTTTTTTAAATAAAATTACACTTATAGCGATAAAAAATATATATATTTTATTTAAGAGTAGGGCAAACGAGTTGGCGGGTCACAGATGGACGTGATCACCGCCGCCCATGAACTCCTGCAACATCCGAGGATTTACAAGAGTGTTGCCGGTCTTAAATGTAAAAAGGAGTAAACGCCTTTTTTGAAGGTACCCATGTCGTACCGATCTGGAAATACCGCCGAAGGGAGATCGTTCCAAAAGCGAGTGGAACGTGGAAAAAAGGTCCTTGAGAACCGCACAGTGGAGGATTGCCACGCATCCAGGTGCAGGGATGATAAAGGAGTCGATGGTGCGCTGTGCTGTGATGAAATTCGGCGGCAGGCATCAGATCGAATAGTTCTTCTGAATACTCCCCGTTGTAAATGCGGTAGAAGACGCACAAAGAAGCCACGTCTCTACGCAATGCCAAAGAGTCCAGCCGTTCGCAGAGCACCGGGTCCCCGACAATCCCAACGGCTCTCCGTTGTAGGCGGTCAAATGGTAGAAGCAAATATTATGGTGATCCGGATCAGAGATGAGAACAGTACTCCTTGTGTGGCCGGACCTGCGCCTTATAAAGCGCAAGTCTTTGACCTGGTTTGAAATACTGCCTGGCTCTATTGATCACTCCCAATTTCTTCGAGGCCAACTTGGCCTTGCCCTTCAGATGACCACGAAACTGACAATCGCTCGAAATGACGAGACCCAGTATTCTGATACTTGGCGAGGCAATGAGGGGAGTGCTCTCGAAGAGCGATGATACGACAAATGGGGTTTTCTTAATGGTAAAGGCGCAAACTTGTGTCGTCTCGGGATTGAACTGAACGTGGTTCACCCCACTCAGAGATCATTCCCAAGGAAGTCTCTATAGAAGACACAAGTTTCTTTCGGCATTCGTCGACGTTCTCTCGAGAGAGACTTGCACGGCCGGAATATACCGCATCCCCAGTGCTGTCATCGGCATAACAATGTATATTAGAAATATCCAACATATCATTAATGTGCAGGAGGAACAGAGTTGGGGATAGCACGCAGCCTTGAGGTATACCAGCGTTCACGGGCTTGGGGTCCGAGCAAAAACCATCGAGAACGACCTGTATGCTCCGACCAGTGAGGAAGCGTGTGATCCACTTGCATATACTCTCGGGAAGCCCATAGGAAGGTAGCTTCGAAAGAAGCCCTTTGTGCCATACACGATCGAAGGCTTTCGCCATATCCAGACTAACTGCCAGACCCTCTCCCTTGCTTTCAATAATAGCTGACCAACGGTGCGTAAGATATAACAGAAGATCATCGACCAAGAGCCGATCGACCATGGCGAAAGCCATATTGCCGGTCGTTGACCAACTGGTGACCCTCGAGGTAGGTTAGGAGCTGTTTATTGATAATGCTCTCTATTACTTTGGAGAGAATAGAGGTAATGGCGATAGGTCTGTAGTTAGCTGAGTCCGAGCTATCACCTTTTTTAGGGATCGAATGGACAAGGGAACGCTTCCATGAGATCGGGACCAAACCTTTAAAGTAGGAGTACCGAAATAGACGCGTTAGCACTGGAGTCAACTAAAGGCTTGTGCTTTTTTGTCTTCGGCTTTACGTATGTTTCATTTACTTTAGGATTTTAATATGTAACTTATAACCTTTTAAAATAAATACACAAAGTTAAGACAAAGTTGAAAATATCTTACATAATATCTTGATTTACATTATTAAAAATGTTGTGAGAGTTATTAAATATAAATTTATAAAATTGTAAATATTAAATTTTCATTTCATCAGTTGCATACGACTTGTGTTAGATATTTTATTTTAACACGGCAGAGGAATATAAATATACACATATATTTTTAATGTTTTCTATATATACATGACTTAAATGATCTTTCGATTGACATAAATTCCTATCGATGTATTAGATACGACATAAAACGACATGATTATATGATTATCTTAATTATAGTATAACTAATATTAGCAGATGAGTTAACTTCTTGCCATTCTAATCGGACGACAAAGACATCAATAATAATATTAACACGTGACGTTATCTGAGGCTTCAGCAACCTTAATATAATTCAATTAAATTAATTCTACAAAATATATAAGTTTTTATTTAAATACAACAACAACGTATTTATGTTCTTTAAATTAAATTTTAATCTTCTGCACATAATCACTGACGGAGCCTTTTGTTTTGTCAAACTAACAGGTTCCGTGGTAGCCCTTATTTAATTATTTAATGGAATAAATAAAACGTTTAATCTGTACGATAGACAGCTTCTTTAACTATTTTTCTTATTGATTGTTTTTTTGGAATTTTGTAACATACACTATCTTGTTCCTTTAGATTAAATACTGTGTTCAAAGGTTTTACTCAAACTAAATTAAATATTAGCTACATTCCATTTAGTTCAGTAGTTATTCTCAGTGTGAGTAACAGTATTTGCCTAAGAAGGTACTTGTTATTTCAGTGTAAATACTTTGTTCAAAAGCTTAATTATAAAACTAAATGGAATCTAAATAGTTATACTCTAACGGCACTGTTTAGGGACTGTGAAAATTAACCAAACAAAGTCATCCTAATACCAAACTGAAAGTTTTTAGAACTGGCCACTTAAAAGCATTATATTAAAAAAAATAGTTTAAATTTTGAAAATAGAACTCTTTACCAATATTATTGAGTGTACATTTCATTCATTTGTCATTTGTTTTACGATTTGGCGGCAAATTGAAAATTGTCTGTGCACGTCAGAATAAATTTAAGCCGAGAAAATTTTCGTGCAATGATTTTTTATGACTTTCGATGTCATTTAAGTCAACAAGAAAGTTATGATAGACTTCGATTGGCTTTTCACGATGAAGCCCCATCTCGTGCCACAGTTTACAACTGGTTTAATGAATTCAAACGTGGTCCAACTAATCTCACCGATGATTTGCGTGAGGGACGGCCTTCTACAGCGACGACTGAAGATAACATCAGTGTTGTGCGGCGTATGATAGAGACTGACAAAAGAGTGACCTATCAGCAGATTCGGACAAGTCTAAGCATAGGTATGAGTCAAGTGCACAAAATCCTCCATGAACATTTAGCGTTCAGGAAGCTTTGTGCCCGCTGGATACCGCATAATTTGACCGAGGCTCAAAAACTCCGCCGTGTTGATTGGTGCCGAGAAATGATCCAAAAATTTAACGGAGGTGACTCAAATGCTGTGTTCGACATACTAACGGGTGACGAAAGCTGGATTTACTGTTATGGTCCGGAAACCAAAAGACAGTGGGTGTTTCCTTCCGAAGAGTTGCCAACTAAAGTGAAGAGAGGTCGAAGTGTTGGAAAAAAGATGGTGGCCTCGTTCTTCGGAAAGACAGGTCATTACGCGACAGTAGTCTTAGAGGATCAGAAAACGGTTAATGCAGAGTGGTATACTAACAATTATTTGCCACTTGTCTTGGAAAAAGTTCGAGAGAAACGACCTCGCAGCAGGATCCTCCTTCATCACGACAATGCCTCGTCGCACACCGCCAGGCAAACGATCGACTATTCGGTGACCTCAGACGTGGAATTACTGGGTCACCCGCTGTATAGCCCCGACCTCGCACCCTGCGATTTTTATTTATTTCCGAAAATAAAAGAAAAACTTCGAGGAAAACGTTTTATAGACGCCGAAGAAGCAGTGGCTGCGTTTCAAAACGCCGTCGAAGAGACCCCTAAGGCCGAGTGGGCAAGGTGCTTTTCTCAATGGTTCCATCGAATGCAGCGATGTATTGATGTAAATGGGCGCTATTTTGAAAAGCTACAATAAAACTAATAACTTGCTAGAATGCTTAGTTTTTGATTTTCTAAGAACTTTCAGTTTGACCCTCGTATTGTAATTCAAACACATTCCGTGTGTTTTGACAAATAACTATTTGGACCTTGTTCTTATCTCTTCCTATTCCTTTATTCAGATGCCATCATTTGTAAAGTGGATAATAACAATCCAAACAAGTAATATATTTGTACATACAAATGTATATTTGAAATAATGAAACACGCTGAAACGAAACGATATCATTTAATTTCAATTATTTTTGGACTACACCATCGATATCTATACAAATCTTCTAACAGCACTTGACCATATAAGCCTTAGATATTTAGTTCCTTCTTTAATTCATTGAGACGATACCACCGGTTAAAACTAGTATCATTTCTCTCAACTAAGATCAAAGTTTTAGTAGTTTCCTTCCTACTTTATAGATACAGTCCATTACCTGAAAGCATTTAAAGTCCCATTCACGAAGATCGGCAAAATTCAAAAGAGCACCCACTTCGGAACTGAATTGGGATTACTTATAGTATTAATTGCTTTTCATGGTCCATTGTAATTCAAATGGAATGAGATGCAAATTATTCTCAACTGCCCAACTTGCTATGCTTTCAAACCGCAAGGTGGAGGTAGTTGAAAATCACTTGAATATACATACTGCTTTTAATTTGAATACATATTTTTTAGAACATTGGCGATATTTACAATATTGGTTTAATAATAATATTTATTTGTAAAGGAACCTTATCTATTTACTAACTTTTTTTACTATCATAAAATTTAAAGCATAATCTTTGCTATCTAAGCTGAATTAGTCTGGCAAATAAATACACTATTACAAAGAAAATTATAAACACATTGAACATCGCTTTAGAGATTAACATGGTGATAATGTTATTTTATCTATAAGATCGAATACAAAACTATTTTTAATTTTCATTCAATATGCACACGTTCCATGGAAAAAATATAATTAATTGGAATTATTTGAAAAATAGCAATAAATGATAACTAGAATACTAAACTTTCTGAATGTACCATAACTAATTGTGATATCAGAAGGTGCCGGAGATTATAAAATTTGTGCATATTATCAAATGGTTTCTAAATACCGATACACATAGCCTTAACTCCATCATTATTATGAACAGTCTCCTAATCAAGATATATACGTTACAAGTAAACAATGCAAAGTGCTCCAACGATCTAGAAACTTGCGGTAGACATACAATTCCTCAACAAGATGAGGAAAATGTTAATATTCAGATACAAATCATTAATTAGTACAGAGTTACTAACTAGAATCTACACGAGTTGAAATTGATTAACTTTGTCAAAAGCAAAGCTAAAACACTTCCCATAGGAGCATCACTTGGAGCAAGAGGAAAATTTAGAAAGTAATATATTTTATTACCATTTAGATTGTTTAATTACTGATCTCGCCGAACATTGCCAACATATTTTTAAACAATATCAGACATTATTTTATTCCAAAAAAATTGTAATATTTTTTATTATATTTAATCAAAAATATAGTTCCTAGGTAACAAAGATTTTAATTGAACAATAACGTAACTACGTAATGTTTCTGATACACATTCGACCCACGTACATCGACCCACAGTTTTAATGTAAAAGTAAAATAAAACGCTTCACTTGGAATTGGTTTTGACTCTGCTAGTCATTTATAGTACATTTAATTAGAAAATAATATTATACGTTTTTATAAATATGTGAAAATGATATAATAGTATTAATTCATTATTTTTTCTTATATCTCTGGTTCCAGATAGTAGTAGTGATGGTCCTTCCTTAATTTTTGATTTTTTCGTTGACTTCTTAAAACCCTATTTACGTAAGTAAAAGGAATATTCAAGTAAAAGGAAAGGATATGATCGATCTCCCGCTTTTTTAAATAAATTACAAAAAAGTATTGAGGGAACAGAAAACAGGATCGAGTGACTGTCTTGTTATACTGGACTGGAGCCGTCACTTCTTTAAAAGGCCCTTCAAAAGCTTGGTATCAGCTGTACCTCGTATATCACTATCAACAGACATACCAACACTTCATATGTCGAAGATCGTAAAATATAGAGACGGCTAGAACTGTGAATATTGTTTGAGCCGGAATTTGCTGAAACCCGACGGGTAAGAAAGTATTGCAAAATGAAAAAACCTTTCTAAGATCCAAAACTCGTTGGTATAGAGGAAATTCTTTCAATCAATCCCTGCGTTACCTATCGATTGAAAGTCAAAAATATTCTTTGTGCCTTTTAAAATAACAGTAGCACAATAAGCAAAATTGCAAAGTTTACGCTAACAGCTATAAAGAAAATTGAAAATAATCTAATATGATGAACACGCTGAGTCGTGATAGTTTGGTGCCTTATAGATAAGTTTTTGTGAAAAAAAAAATCTACGGTCATAGTGTAACAAAAGACCAACTTGAATTCTTTGTTAGTGCGGTACAGAGGGAAATATTTACACATCCATATACATACATAGTATAGTTTCAATCATCGAATATTAAAACTGCCTATATTATATTATCATAGGTAAATCGACAGAACTAAACACTTTTGGAAAATATCCTATGGAACTGAGTAAAGTCATCTTGACCGAAATCATATCTTGTGAATTTGTTACTATTTGTTACAGTTTTAGTATTCAATTTTATTTCAATGTAAATGTATTTTACTTACTTCAAATGATTCTGAAAAACATAGTGATACTAAACTAATCAAATCTTTTCTTTTTTAATGTTAAAATAGCGTTTGGGTCACCGGTGACAAGTGATTGCTGCCACCCACAAACTCTGCAACATCAGGAAAACGCAAGAGCGTTGCTGACCTTGAAGGTGGAAGTACACGCTTTTCTTGAAGCTAGCCATATCAAAAATTTTATGAGGATTTTGTGTATTATCAGAGTCAAGGTTACACGAAATCTTTCAAATTACATAAAGTGGATAATTCTTAAAACGTTCCCTCGATAATCATAAACTCAAAACACATCACCGTCCGTCAGCGCGTAGTCGATAAATTACACGCTTCACGAATAATAAACAGTGCCCCGTCGCAACGTCAACCCCTACATAAATTAAATTTATAATCAACTTGCTTCTCTCGAGTCGAATTAAATTATACTTGCCATTGATAACTTTAGCGAAACATTTACATTTCTTCAAAGGCACTGTTGCCGCAAATTCTATTTAAGGATTTTTGGAGAAGGGGAAATTATTTTTTAAATTATTTTTTTGTATTTTTCCTTTATTATGTTGGTTTTGCTTTATAACAAATAATATTGTATTATTAGGTCTACAACTTTGCTCCCGCCGTTTTTTCTTTAATTTTAAAAGTTATATAAAAAAAATGGTATCTTATTTATGTTTCAAAGTATTGTCCGTCACTTTCCACTACTTTGGCCCATCTTTCAGGCAACAAACGAATCCCGCGTCGGAAAAATTCTTCATCCTTTGATAAGATCCAAGAATCGATCCATTCTTTCACTTTTTCAAAAGAATCGAAGCACTGGCCCGCGAGGCCGTGTGCCATCGACCTAAATAAATGGTAATCAGATGGAGCAACATCTGGAGAGTATGGCGGGTGAGGTAGAATTTCCCATTTCAGTGTTTCGAGGTACGTCTTGACTACTTTCGCCACGTGAGTTCGAGCATTGTCGTGTTGCAAAATTACTTTTTCGTGTCTATCAGCGTATTGCGGCCGTTTTGCTTTTAATGCCCGACTCAAACGCATTAATTTCGTTCGATAAAGTGCACCAGTAATTTTTTCAGAAGGTTTTAGCAGCTCATAATAAATTACGCCAAGCTGATCCCACCAAATACACAACATGACCTTGGATCCGTGAATATTCTGTCGAGGTGTCGCCGTAGGAGTGTGGCCGGGTAATCCCCATGATGTGCGTCGCTTAGGGTTGTCGTAGTGCACCCATTTTTCGTCCCCAGTAACAATACGATGAAGAAATCCTTTTCGTTTTTGTCTTTCAAGCAGCTGTTCACAAACAAATAAACGTCGCTCAACATCTCTTGGTTTCAACTGATACGGTACCCAGTATCCTTGTTTTTGGATCATCCCCAGCTGTTCCAGGCGTTTTGATACTGCTTGCTAAGTTACTTCCAATGATTTTGCTAGCTGTTCTTGAGTTTGGCACGAGTCTTCATTAAGTAAAGCCTCCAGTTCATCATCTTCAAAAGTTTTTTCTCTGCCACCGCTATGCCGATCTTCAACAACAAAATCACCGCTTTTAAAGCGCTGGAACCACTCGCGACACGTTCTTTCACTAATAGTATCATCACCATAAGTACTTGAAATAACCCGATGAGCCTCAGCCGCCGATTTTTTCATGTTGAAATGAAAAAGTAAAATCTCCCGCAAATGACGTGTATTCGGTTTATAAGTTGTCATATTTAATTAAGTGTAACTATATGACGTAAACAAAAATTAACTAATATCGATGTAAGGTTATATTTATAGATGTCAAAACTGATGGAAAACAACTGTGATTTATTTATTTGAACTATTGGCTACTAGCGCCATCTTTTGGAAAACGGCGGGAGCAAAGTTGTAGACCTAATAAATAAATTCATATCTAAATGTGATATTGAATAGTGTAAGACTTCAAGGTTTGTTTCAATAACGCGGAACAAATGTCCAGAATTTTAATAATAATAAATATTGAGTGACCCTTACATTGACGTTTTAGTGAGTTTTCACGACGTGCCACTCACTGCATACAAGGAATCTTGTATATCAAGGTTATCAAGGTTACTTTTATCATTAGATGACCGTAACATTAACCATAAATTGCAGTGAGGATGAAACATAGTCTTAATATTATAAGTATTCTTTTGTAGCAGTTTGACATATGGCATAAATTGAAGAACGCCTGGATTCTAATATAGGTTTGTAAGCTTATCCACTTGCTAGCCAAGCTTTGACGCCACCTGTATTTTTGCTTTTAGATTGAATGACTGAAACTGGTAAAGCAAGTTCCAATATAATTGATGTGTTATGTATATGTATAATAACCACAAAGATTTAGTTTAATAACAATAAAAAACAATAATAAAATACCTTTTTAATTTAAATGCTTTACTCATTGATAGTTTATGAATAATGTTATTTCTATTTTTATTGTATTATTTTTAATTTATTTTAAATACAACGCTATTTATACTGTAAAAAACATATATATATATATATATATATATATATATATATATATATATATATATGTGTTTTTACAGTATAAATAGCGTTATATTATAAGTTTCATATATATATATGAAACTTATAATATCTCACCTAAATTAAGTATTAAGTTATAATATCTATTTTATAAATCCAAAATATTTTCGCAGTCCATTATTCTTAAAAGTTTGTCACCGAATATATAATACTCAAACTACAATAACAAATCACCGACTTGTATGTTACAGATTGTGTACAATTTATCTTGACAGCTGTCTACATTCTATTTAAAGTTTTAAACATATCGGTTTATGTTTAAAATAACATCGTCAATACTTTAAATAAACATGTCGTTCTTTTTAAACTTTAACGTAATGAAAATATAAGCGCTAATGAAATATATAGCTCTTGCAGTAATCCACTCCAAAACCACTGAAAACATTCTTGTAACGCCTGTGGGTTTTGAAAGATAAATTACTCTTATTGTAGACATTGACTACCTATACACTTGTTTTTATTTTTCTTTCACCGTCATATTTTACTATTTACTTTGTTACAAATGGTTCTAGAAAGTTTCTTTAATAAAAGACCATCATCCAAACCAAAGCAGCAAGTAATATTCCTAAAAGATACTCCTAAAAGATTTTTAAGCTCTACACAATAGCTTTTGAAAAGCGTCTCTGAAACTAAAAAGGGGTCACTTTAAACATTAATTACTTTTCTTAGCTGTCTGTAATCTAGATATTCTACAATGCAAATTACTCTAAACTATTCAACTTTTCAAACTGAATCGCAAATTTTAAATAAAGACCAATGGTCACGGTTTTTCTTTCTATATGAGTTACAGTTTAGAAAATAAAAAATTAGTACAAAAATAAAATGACTGATTACTGTATGTAAGCGTTGTAGAGTTTGTACAAAATTATTTAAACTAATACTGTATTTCGGAATAAAATTCAACATAAAATATTTGTAAGAAGCTATCATAGCATCTTTTTGAGGATCGAAGTATCTGAAATATCTAACGATATAAATTACAAAATGTGTTTTTTTTTTCAAATCCAGCATTTAGGTAAGAGTATTTTAAACAGTTAACTATTAGTTTGTTAGCTGTTTGTCTAACAATTAGTTAGCCGTTCATATAAGTGTCATAGCTATGCGATAGATTTCACTAAATATAAACGTCATATCAATAAATCGATAAGTTGAATTCTCGTTTCAAAAAACACATATTTGTAAATATATTTATATTTAAGGCTGATTTGTCTAACTAATTAATAATTATATCTACATTTAAATGCCGGAGTCTAGAATGTTGCACTTGAGATGTCTTAAGAAGAGACTTCTCTTGACTTTTCTTTTCTATAACAATTTAAAAGGAGGAAATACTAAAAGTATTATCCTACACAAGTGGAAGTATCTATTGCTTATTTCCGACTATGTATATACTTATTAATAATTATTTCTTGTGAAATGCTGAATCGATAAAATTTTATAATATAAATTTTCCACCCTTTCAATGAAAGGATAATAAACTAAACAGTACTTTCTACAAACCCAGTTTATTTGATATCCTCTCTGATTGGTAGTTGACGTGATAGACGACCAATCACAACTTAACAGCGTTGTCAAAAATCATATCATTTTTATTTTAAAAATCTATCCAGAAATCAGCCGTTTTGTAAAGATATTTTGTTTTCATTTACCGGGAAACTAAATTTCATAGAATCACTGGTTATAAATATTAATAATTTAGATCACTTTATTTGTAATTACAACAATTATATCTACTCCTTATCAACTTTATTATTTTATATTTATAGTTTAGCAAATTCTACTATCATGCATCATATAGGAAAAAGAATAACAGAAACAATTTAATTATTTTCAATGGCATTTTCCTTATTCTATTCATTTCAACAAAGAAAATCAAACCGAATACTAATTATTATCTGTTGACAAAATGAACAAGGGAACTTCTAGCAATATCTTATCAAAATATGTATTTAATCTTAACACATACATAGGAGATAAATTAAATAATTTTATTTGTTAATAAAATTGACTACATGTGTAAGAAATACCACAATCAATTGTAATTAATTTAGCATGTTTCGCTCATTTTTTTCCCATACTTAAGGATTTGATGAAAGTAGATACACTTTTATTTTTACTAATAATATCAAGACAGAAACTAATGTAAATATTAGCTCCGTAGTTTTTTTAATAATTGCACTCATGCTCGTCAAAATCTATCAGACAAGTGAGGTGGAAGGCGACGAAAAATATTAAAACATCTTAACTTTTCCTATTTAGATATTCTGATTTTGAGACCATACCAAAATATGTTCGCAGAGGATTCACATCTTTTATTATCTTTATAATACTTAAATTTCTATTTAAAGTGTAATCCCACGAAAAAACATTGCGACATAAGTGTTTTATGAGAGCCGTTTAAGGGGAACACGTTTTCGTATTAAAGAAATACACATTTTGCTTATTTGGGACCCTCCTGAATAATACAGATCCGCTTTCGAAATTACCTCTCAGGAATGATTTACCAAAAGATGTTCATTTCGCTCTTTAATTCGATAAAAAACATTTAAGACTCGAAAATTATAATAACATATGACGTAATTTTATGATATTATGATAACATATGTATTTTATTATTTTTGTATCTTTAATATCAACCAGTGAGCTATTTCAGCAAACGGATCACGGGGGGCGTAGCTCAGATGGTAGAGCGCTCGCTTAGCATGCGAGAGGTACCGGGATCGATACCCGGCGCCTCCAACCGTTTTTTAAATTGTTGTTATATTTATATTATTTAAGTCATTTTTATGTTTTGTGTTTTATTTTATTTTATAAAAAGTTTGTTATATTGTGTTAATAAATTTTTATATTTGTTTTAAATTTCATATGAGGGAACAAATAAAAATACTTTATATACTTTATATAGTATTATATGGCACATAATACATATTTAAAATAATAATAATAATAAACAAGTCGGAGTTATTAATAGAAAGCTTGTATTCCAGTGATTGCTTTTCCTAAAATTAAAGCATGAATATCATGAGTACCTTCATAAGTATTAACAGCCTCAAGGTTCATGACGTGTCTTATTACATGATATTCGTCAGACACTCCATTGCCACCGAGCATATCTCGAGCAACTCTCGCAATCTCTAAAGCTTTACCGCAGTTATTTCGTTTTAAGAGTGAAATCATTTCGGGAGCTACTAAGCCCTCATCTTTTAAACGACCGACGTGCAAGCAAGCTTGGAAACCGAGACTTATTTCGGTAATCATGTCCGCCATTTTCTTTTGTATCAGCTGGTTTGAAGCGAGCGGTTTCCCAAATTGTTTCCGATCTAATGTGTACTGTCGAGCGATCCGCAAACAAGTTTCGCCCGCACCGAGAGCGCCCCAAGCGATACCGTATCTCGCATTATTGAGACATCCGAAAGGCCCCTTCATACCAACTACGCCAGGCAATAAATTCTCCTCTGGTATAACGACTTCGTCTAGTAATATCATCCCCGTTTGCGAAGCTCTTAAAGAAAATTTTCCTTCAATTTTGGGCGTGTCTAGACCTTTTTTCACTTGGGCTCGTTCAACTATAAATCCCCTTACTTTATTTTCTTCATCTTTAGCCCATATTATGAGTATATCTGCGATGGGTGAGTTTGTAATCCACGTTTTGGATCCGTTGAGAATATAAGTTTTTGATTTAGAATCATATTTTGCTCTGGTTACTAAACCGCCTGCGTCGCTCCCATAATTTGGTTCGGTCAAACCGAAACAACCCACTAGATCACCCTTTGCCATTTTAGGTAAATATTTTTGTTTTTGTTCCTCCGAACCGTATAAATATATCGCACCCATTGCCAAACTGCTTTGTACACTCATAGCTGACCTATATGACGAGTCTACACCATCCAATTCTCTTGTAATGAGCCCATAAGTAACAGATGACACTCCAGCACAATCATAGCCCTTAATAGTACACCCAAGTATACCTAACTCGCCCATTTCTTTGTAAATGGCCCGGTCGAACGTTTCATTTCTATTAGCCTCGACCACTCTAGGCAATAGTTTCTCTTGACAATACGCTTTCACAGAATTATGAACTGCCTTTTCGTCGTCAAGTAATAGTCTGTCTAAATTCAAAGGATCTTCCCAGTTGAAATTTACTTTTATATTGTTTGTACATGTTGTTGACAATGGTCTAAAACTGTTCACGTTATACAAAACGGACATAAGTTTACGAAACTTGTTATAATTCACCGCCATTATAAAATAGATAATAACTGAAGTATATTTATCATTAATAACAAATAGTCACTGCTCTTGAGGTTATCAGTTTTTTAACACACACATATTTGTTATACGTAATACGAAAGGACTAATTCACTAAGAAATTTATTATCACACTATAGGTCTCCTCACGTTATCACATCAAAATACTTTCATTTAATTCACATAATCTTTGTTATCGTTAAAAAATAACCTCTATTGTTTTCAATGACAGTACACTGTTTCTGTACACTTTGTAATGCTCGGCTATCTTCACACTATCGCTTGTTGCTAACGTAACTATCCACGCGTACTCATACGAGTATAGGTATTATGCAACTGAGTCCGATATTCCTATGAACACAAAATAGCTAGCGATGTATTTTGGAATTTGCAATAAATTTGTCACATTTTAGTGTTGATTATTTAAAAATTATTTTCATACTATGTGATATTTAATATTTGGTTCAGTATGTAAGAAAAATATATTCAAAAAATATATAACATAAAAAACCTATATACAGCATATATCACAATTATTATAGTATATTATTTTGTTTTTAATATTTAAGAATATTTTTAAAGTACTTTCATGTTTAAATAAATAACACTTCAATTTAAAACACAGTCACTTTTTAATAGCAATGCGTATGTTGTTATTTTCTGCTACGTCAAAAGTGACTTAAAATACCAACAGCATTTCGCGACGAATGTACGTTAAAAAATAACAAATGTAAAAAGTTCTGGGTAAATGAAGCAGCGAAAAACAAACAAAAAACTTTTCAACTACGTAAATATACTAACATACGAGCTTTTTCGTTGAATTTCCATAAGTATATTATTTCGTTTTTTCTTTAAAATAATATATAGTATTTATTTAATAATGCTAAACATATCTTATTATTTTATACGAATCATTTTTTGTTATGTGTGTGTAAGAGAACGTAAAAAAAATACGTCCTGGCAATAAATAAAGTCTCAAAGAAACAAAAAGAATTACCAGCCAGTGGCATTTATTCAAAAATATTCAGAAAGTAACCTGCAAAATAAATTCTAGCAATGTGCAGGTGCGGTCATTGTATTTTTATTTCTGTCACCACCCACACATGTTAAAATAAATACTCCAAAAGCGTTATGAATATGAGTCGTTTTTCATGTTTTACTTCCTCACTAGAATATGTTATATTTTTACAAAATGTTGCCAGTCTGAGCCGTGACGTATGTGTACCATTTGTACGGAGTAATAATTTTTAATTAGTACATATTTCTATGTCAGAACGTGTCAACATGTAAAACACCGTATAAATATAGCAAATACTCCTATAAAATTGTATAGTATATAATAACTATGGTTAAAATGATTTTATCTTAACTAATCGCTATGTATTATGTAGTATCTGTTAGTTAGATAATAATTGCAAATGATCAAACAATATGCAACACACATGCAATGCGACATAATGAAAACCTTGAAACGAATATGAATTAATCATCTTAATTGCATGGAAACGCTTTGACTTAGATCTTAGGGAATTTTTATAGTTTTGTTAAATTGTAAATTTTTAATGGTTCATTCATGGCGGTGATTTTAAATTTGGACACTTTCTGTTCAGGACCGTTTTAAGTAATTTCTCAACTTATAAGTGTAATTTGTTCTATATATTATGTTGACATATACTCGTATATATTTTATTTACTACTATTAATGTAGTAATGTAGTATTAATAATGAATTTAAATCGAAATGTTCTATACTTGACTATTAGAAGTCATTATAATTAATGAGTATGACTAGGTTATTCCTGCTACTATGTCCGTGTGGATTGCAGATAACATTTAAGAGACCAAAAGAGTGTACGGGTCATCTGGTGGAGAACACCACAACAAACGGCTTCTTGCAATATCAGAGGATGAGGATTCTTCAAGGTACTAACGTCGTATCGATCTGCCAATACCGAAGGAATACTTTGGTATTCGTTAAGGAAGTGTCTTGAGAACCACATTGCTGAAGAGCATTTTACATGTATGCACATAGTTGCAGATAAGAATAGGAGTGTTGGCGGGGGTTATACATTACATATATAACAGAAATATGAGACAAGAATCAGATTAAACTCTGTGATAAAAGCCAGACTGTCTTACTTTTCTACATTTTAGAACGATACTATAAGGGTAATCTTTCAACAGTATTACTTCTTTTTAATAAGTATTCCAAAATTACATCTAGCACCACGAGATGGTAGAAAATCAGTTTCTATTATAATGACATTTACCTAATAGTTATCGGGATGCTCTAGAGCCAACAAAGAGAGATGTTTGCTATCCAGGAGAAGAACAAACTTTTTTCAAAATTGACTGGGCGGCTTTGGGGACCGTCTACCTGGACTGGAGATATTAATGGATGAGTTGGAACCGGGCGAAGTGGTTACGAAAAGGCAAGTACGGTAAGTATAAGAGAGTAAATATCAAGAAAGGGTTTCCAAGAAGCTTGAAAGCTGTGATTCTGGAAATGAAAGTGTTGAAGTATGCTGGCTGAACCTTAGGAATGGTATGGTGAAAGTAGCAACAGAGGTATGTGGTAAAAGGAAAAGAGATTTTAGTAAAAATCGCGATGAATGGTGGGATGATGAAGTGAAAGACGCTGTGGAGTTAGAGAAGAAAGCATGGGTAGATTATAAAGCCTCGGGTAAGGATAAAAGTATGAGAGAGATAAGAAAAAGAGAGTACAAGCTGCAAAAGCACAAAAGGAAAGCACTTATAAACATGAAGCGTGAAAATTCTGAGAGAGAAAGGGATGACAGGTTGACGAAGAACTTCCGGGAAAACACGAAGCTTTTCTGGCGAGAAGTTAGTAATTCCTGGGGTTGTTCGGTAACCTGTAGAATGAAAAGGGTGCTTTGGAAGAGTAGTGAAATTTTAACAGAGCCAGCACACGTTTTGCAGCGGTGGGCGCTATTCTACAAGGAACCGTATGAATGTGAGGACGCCTCGGCCTTGAGTACCAGCAAAATGCTGAGTGCGGATGTAGCGCAATTCGAAGTCTGAAATGTGGTAAGGCTGCGGGAGAAGAAGAACTTACTGCCGAGATTATCAAAAATGGTGGGCCACGCGTCTAGGACTTTTTCTGGTTTTTGTGTAATTTTTGCTGGAAATCCGGGGAGGGCCCAGACGTTTGACAAGGTGCTGTCACCGTACCTTTGTGTAAATGGAAAGGTTCACAGATAGACTGTGCAAGATATAGGGCTATCGGTTTGATTACCTTGGGCGGTCAAGTTTATGCTAAAATATTATCGAGAGGAATGTAAGAGAAATCTGAAAGGCTATTGTGGGAGGCCCAAGGAGGTTTTAGACCTGGAGGAGGGTGTATAGATCAGATCTTTTCCCTCCGCATGATCACGGAAAAGTTTTTGGCCCTAAACCAAAAGGTTCTCTGTGCTTTTGTGGATTTGGAAAAGGCGTTTGACAGGGTTGTGAGAAAAAAAATATGGGAGATACTACCCCGATACAATGTGAGCGGACTCTTGCTACAGGCTGTAAAGTCTCTTTACTGAGATCACTCATCCTGCGTACGTAGGAGCTGGCATGGCGTCCTGGTTTGACATCCAATCGGGTGTTAAGCAAGGTTGCGCTATGTCAGCTTGGTTGTTCAATTTGTATTTGGATAGTTGTCTCCAAGGCGTGAAAGACAGTGACATGGGAGTAAAGTAGGTGACCTTAAGGTCAATTGCTTGTTATATGCAGATAATGCAGTGCTTTTTGCATCATCAGAATGCAATTTGCAGGTATTGGTCTGCAGGTATCTGAAAGATGGGTGTGAAAATAATGCTCTAAACCTGAATGCAGACAAGGCGAAGTTTCTTATATTCTAAAGAAATGAAGAAAGAACAGAATGTAAGATCAACATGAATGGTAATATAATAGAACAAGTGAATGAAGTGGTATGTTTGGGAAGTATGGTTAGCAGAGACGGAAGATACGAAATGGATGTGGAAAGGCGTATTGTTGCCGGTAACAGATAGCTGCACGTTTGGCTGTACACAATGCAGTTTTGCTACCGACGCTGTTATACGGCAGCCAAACGTGGGTAATACAGAAGAAGAATGTAAGAAAGATGAATGCTGTGGAGATGCGTTCTCTTCGCCGAATATGCGGAGTCAGTCTAGCTGATCGAATCCGCAATGAAGAGATCCACAGAATGGCAGGTACTAGCCAAAATGTCACGGTGAGAATAAAGAAGAACGTGCGCAGGTGGTTTGGGCACGTCGAACGAATGAGTGATGAAAGAATGGTAAAAAAGATTTATATAGGAAAACTGAGCGGTAGGAGAGACAGGGGGAGGCCTCTAGTGACCTTCGAAAACACAGTATCTATGATATTGGAGGAAGGTCACGTAAAAAGCATGATGACCCCTCGGAGGGCATGTATGAAGAGGTTGATGTCTGTGGTCGAGGCGAAAGAGTTATGCAGGGACCGTAGCATTTGGCACCCCGTCGTCTCTGGCTACCTCGCAAGGGATATGGCGTGAAGATAAGTAAGTAAGTAAGTAAGTAAGTACTAGATAATGATAAGTGTTATCGTCCTTTACGGATATAGATACCCCAGGGTGTTATATAAAGTGAAGTAAAGTGAGATATTTATTTATTTATTTATGTACCAGGAAAAAATACAATTTACTATCTATATAAAATATAATATACACAAAAAGGATGACTTATCTCTTAAAAGAGATCTCTACCAGAAACCCTTCATATTTGCGGTATAGGTACAATAAATATCGAAAAAAAATTGATAAAAACATATATATTAAAAGTATTAAAAAGATATCCAAATATATATTAAATACATACAAATGACAAACAGACACATTTATATTTGAGTATATAAACACACATATTACTTAAATGTACAAAAGTATATACCGAGGAGATTTTAGAGGGAGAGGAAGTAATTCTTCATTCTAAACTTAAAGAAAATAATAGTGGGACAGTCGTTGTACAAGTGAGGAGGTAATGAGTTCCAGAGTTGAGCAGCATGAACAGAGAAGCATTTGCGGTAGTGGGCAGTGTTATAGTGCGGTACCTCAAGAGATTTTGAGGAAACGCAAGAGCGCTCAGGCAATTGTCTAGGTGGACATCATTGAAAGAGATCTTGTAAGAAGGAGAAGATTTTTGAAGAACTTTATATAGAAGTGTTAATACATGAACATTCCGGCGGAAGCGGATAGGGAGCCTTTAACTCACGGCAGTATTCCGAATGTGGTCAAATTTACGCAACCCGTAGATAAAACGGATGAATAAATTCTGAAGTCGATCGAATTTGTCAAGCATCTCCTCAGTCGCATCTAAATAACAAATATTAGTGTAGTCAAAAAGAGGAAGTAGGAAAGATTGGGCTCGTATAATTTTAGTTTTAGAGGGAAGTAAATTTTGAAGACGTTTAAGACGTGAGTGTAACGAATGATATAGACGCCTGCTTATATCGCTGAATTGAGCTACCCAAGACAAGTGGGAGTCTATGTTTAATCCCCGATTTTTTACAGTATCTAGGTATTGTAATGGAGTACCATCGTAAAGAATAGAAGGCAAGGTCGAAAAATTGATTTTACTGCGAGCTTGCTTGTTATAGATTAGAATAGCTTGCGACTTAATTGGATTAACTAATAAACCATATTCTTCAGCCCATAAGCGTATGTTTTCAAGGTCGATTTTTGATTGATGCTATTCCCTGTTCGATTCTAGAAAAAGTGTCGTGCCTGTAAAGCTGCAAATCATCTTCATAGAGATGGTAGGAAGAAGATATTTTTTTAGAGACTCCGATTATAAACATAGAAAAGAATAATGAAGATAGTACGCCGCCTTGAGGTAGACCAGCAGAAAAATCCGTACAATGAAAAGAACTATCATCAAGATATATGGCTCATCCTGAAAAGGGACAATTGCACCTTCTCGAGATGGACAGCTAATAGTGGAAGTTGAAGTTGGTTAGCAATCTCGTGATATTTCTTAAATTCTAATTTAAAGAGAGGCGTGGGGGTAAAAGATATATGTGTATATATGCCTTATGTGTATGTTCCTTTGCGATTCTGTACCCTCCCATAATACAAAGTGTGACCCTTGAAAGATTTGTCTGAGAGGAATTTTGTAGCTTCTATTCAGTTGGGACCCCTCTGGAGTAAGGTACGAATATATATATATAGAAGGCTATCACGTTTTGAGGATAAGGATACACATTTACCTGTACGAAACTCAATGCTTTACGCCGTTCTTTTGTGCAATCACAAAAACTTTAATAGAAATCTATTAAAAAAAATCGTTTAGTATATGTAGTCTCATCGCTATTTCATTACATAAGGTATGCATGAATTAACCTTATTTACTTTGAACTTAACACATGTTTATCAGTTCACGTTTATCTCAACACAATACACAACCAAGCAACGTCTGCGATATTAAATATTGATGTTAATAAAACGTTGGACAGACTAAGTGCTTATTATATAATCACAAGCTTAAGCAACGAAATTCTAAAATTATAACATCAGAGCGAAGACTTTCGCAACACAAATGGAGTAGTCGTGTAGTTTAAAATCCTTGAAATAGAAGACATTAAATAAGTCACGTGACAGCTAGTGTTAGGATTTTTTTTAAAAGGACACCATTGCATTATTATGATTATATAATATATATTTAGGATGTCTGTATTTTACAATATTGTAAGACACGATAGGGATTACTGGTTTTATTATATTTCACTATTATTATAAGTGTTATTTAAATGAAGACATTACATAAAAAATAAAACATACTTGACTAAGAATATTAATAATTGTTAATGAATGTTAATAATAAATGTAAAAAAAAAACTTTTTTCTTTCCGTCGATGAATCGTTTCTTATATAATTCTTTTAATGGAAAAATATACCCTGAGACTATTGAAATTTGAACATTAATTTTCGAAATTACTTAATCGTTTCGAAAACCAAGAAAACTTTCTTATGGGGAAAAACCAACATGATTTGCTTCGATATAATATTTAAAATAAAATATTTTTGGAATCAAGCATCCCAAAAATTTATTAATACCTGATTATTTTTTTTTGAGAAACTCTTAGATTCTTGTTATATAAGATTATGATAATGATTAAATATTTTATTTAAAATATATTAATATATTTTTTTATGCCTATGTTAAGTTAAGTATATTTTAATGCAAAAATCCATTAACAAAAACTACTGTCATGGTATCCCAAAGGTGGCAGAATCGTGTCCTCTATAGATGGTGTTTCTTTCTATATTATATAAAAAATAACAATCTGTGTTTAACGTCTATACAAATCTATTGGTCTGTCTGTATATTTATTTATTTTATCAAAACGCGCACAAAGTACGGGAAAAATCTAGTCTTCTGCAAGAGTCATAATAATATTAGAAGTTAACGTGTCATACATTAATTATGAACGCCATGTTGCTGTACATAATTATAAATTGCGTATTATACAAGTAACGACGTGGTTTGTATCTAAAATAGATTAGTCATAGTTATAATTTTTGTCTGTCGATACAAATAGTTCTCATTCTAACTAATTTCCAAAGCCGTCCTAACTTTGTAATTAAATTAAACATTTTGTTTCATCGACACTCACTCGAAAGTGTCTTACAAATTTTCAAAACAATTTCATCGATTTGTGCCACAATGGATTATAATTTACATCAAATTCTTTGTCTACAAAATACTAATTATCCAACACTTTCTAAACAATAAAAGGGATTGGAAATAATTTTAATGAACATATTATTAATAGGAGAATTTAATTTAATACTTTATTATAAATCTATAATGAGAAAATAATTTTCATTTAAAGTATATAATGTTTCATAAAATAAATACTGAGCTTTGTAGCAAAGTCATGACAGACAGTTAATTATTAATATAGATAATATATTGACTTAGCTTCTCCAATCTTATTTAAATAAGAAGATACGATAAGACATTACTGAGACAATAGAGGATATAATATTATATATAAGATAACATGTAAATAAATATCAACTTCTATAATAGTATAATAATATAAGAAAAGTGCTTTTCTTTTGCTATACATAGTCGTGACACAAACAATTGAATGTATATAATAAATAATACAAGCTTATTCCCTCCCGCTTCGCTGAGCACACTATTAGTTTGGATGAGTTACTAGACCTTTGTCATATTATTCGTTGTCATCGTAACCGTTCCAATAGTAACCGTTGCTATCGTAACTCTTACCCCCACGTTAAGTGTATTGCTCCTACAGGTTTAAAACTTGGCGAAATTCAAAAAGTTGAAATCCGTTGGGATAGGAGATCCGTGAAATCCGTTCCTAGTGGACGTCTACGTCACAAAAGAAGTAACTATGTAAAATTTTAAGTAATCGAATAGATAGTTTCGGAGATTACGTGACGATTCAGTGGTATATATAGATAATAAATAGAAGAATAAATAAAATGAACATAATTGAGGATTATTATCGTTTATTCGATTCTGGATATTCGATTCCAATTACAGACACAAATTACAATGACCCCTCCCACTAATAGTAGCCTCATATAGTTTATAAACAGCAATTAACAACAATAATAACAATTAATGACCCATTGTTCAGTTAATTATCTTTTTTTTCAGTGGTAACTGATTTTTTCAATAGTACTCTTAATAAGAATGTGAAAACTTTAATCGATGCTATAAATATTAATACAAATACTAATAATATAAAGATATAGACATCAAACATATTATACGCCATCCAACTTAAAGAAATAGCTGGATTTTTCATATGATCTGCTCCTTTATATCTGATCACATATTCAATCCAGTACACAGCAGTATCTATTGGAGTCATTGGTCTGTCTTTGTATTTCTGAGCAATTTCTTTTGCTTTAATTCTATAGGAATTATTATTTATTACTTCAGTAAGGGCTGTCTCCAGGGACTCTTCGGTGATATCCTGATATTTTAAGAATTTACCCAGTCCTGTTTTCTCGACCGTCAACAAATTAAAATATTGATCACCATATATTGGAACTCCAACAAACGGCACTCCGTTGTAAATGGCTTCTTGTGTTCCGATGTACCCGCCGTGAGATATGAACACCTTGATGTTCGGATGAGCTTAAATGGAAATTACTTTAAATGGACATGTATTTACTAATATAGTTTAAATTTTAATATTTTATTTTCGTATGAAAACTAGGTTTTCATAACACAAACACCTATACATTTTTATAACAGTAATTTTAATTTTTTTACGTACCAAGTATGGCCCTTTGTGGTAGCCATTTACGTATTTCCACATTATCCGGTTTGTCATTAAGCTTATCATCCTCCCATTTCCATAAAACAGTGTATTTTAATTTTTTAAATACATTCAAAAAAGCTTTTTTCTTTTCTTCTGGTAATTCTGAACTCTTTACGTTGGAACCAAAATTCATATAAATTACCCCATTTGTGGCATTATTTAAAATCCATTTTAGGTCCTGTAACATACAATTTTAATTCGGAATTTGCAATTTTCATTGCAAAAACAAAGTCACCACAGATCTCTGACATGTAGACGAAAGTAAAATAAGTTGTTTAGAGTATAAGTTAAAGTTCCTTACATCTGGAAGGCTTTCTTTATTTGGGGAAAGATGTATCCCACCGATCTCAATGACATTTGGAAGCAGAGCTTGAGATGTATCGAAGCTAAAGTGGCGGTTGACGAATGTTATAGAAGCGTTTTTTTCTATTTCGTGTAACCTCGGCATAGTTTTCGCTACTTCTGGCAAATATTTCTCAACAAGTTTTTCTTGTTTTTCCAAATACCAGTACCTCCACCAAAAGTATTCGTACATGCTGAAGTAGAAATTTCTAAGTCTCCCCAGAAAACTAGTTGGGTTATTTACACCCAAGTATTCAGTGACAATTGTAGCCAACTGGAGTGGGTTTCGAGTTATAATATAATGTTTCATACAAGCCCGAACAGTCGTCATTAATACTAAAGGAGCATTGTATTTGTGACTCAAAGCCATTAAGGCCTCTTGAAAGAAAATCTCACACAGCACCAAGTCGTAAGTGTTATCCTGATTGAAGAAATGTTTTACTTCAGTCGAATTGAGAACTAGTTCCGTATAAGCCACCCCACCTCTCCAGAATATCTGTTCATGAAATTCTTCAGCAGACATTTCGGCCATAGTAAAAATATTTGGTGGTTCACCTCCTGCAATATTATGTAATTTAAAATTTTCTTAACAACTAAAACCATTAATTTTATAATAAATTTACCCAATAACTCCCAGAATATTTTTTTATCCACCATTATCTGATGATAGTTAGGGAGAGGATTTTCCTCTTTAAATGTTGTTATAACTGTGACGTTGTGTCCTTTACGAGATAGTTCTAATCCGATGGATCTTAATGGTACATAGTGAGAGACCGATGACAATGGTATTACACAGAGAATGTTGGCAGGTTCAACATAACGTAACGTTAAAACAATCCACGGCAAGTATCTGATCTGCAAATAATAATTATTGATACTAATAAACTTTATAATTAGATTAGTTATAAGATTATTTATTTTAATTGTAATTCTAATTAGTACTTAGTAACAATTGCAATGTTTACAAGTTACATAGTTTGTCAATTTATTTAAATATGTTACATTTATAACATTATATAAATGCGTTAACAATTGTTTAATTCAAAGTCACATGATACTTAATCTTTTTTATTGATACAAGCTGTTTCCAGCGACTTTTCTAACTCTCTCCCTTCGGATCAAATTAAAAGCAATCCATCATCACTTAAAATGTTTACAAATTAATTTCTTCCTAGTTTTATTCTATTTTTTTCTTTTTCTATACAGTTTTGGATATTTTCCATATAATAAAACCAATCTGAATTAAAATTTGTTAAAAGAATTTTCGGGACTATAAAGAATTTTATATTTTGACCGGGTCAATAACCGACAACCAAAAAAGTAAAAGTTCATCAAAATCCGTACGAGATTTTACGAGATACGAAAACAGACAAACAAAAGACAAGCTTAAAAACTATTCTCTTAGAGATCCGTGTCAGGTACTGAACACATTTCATATCTTATTTTGTTTTAGTACAAATTTTTTCCTTATTATTACTCGTACTACAGGTAATCTATATTTTCTATAAAAATGCATTTTGGTAACTTATTTCCAAAAAGCATTGTCGGCTTTAAAAATAACTTATATTTATAGTAATGAAAATATTTTACTCTATGATAACATTTGTATAAGATATGAAATAAGTTTGAGCAATTTAGGGTTATCTATATTTTATTGATAAGAAATAGTTTTGACACTTATTTAGGACAACGTACGAACGGACGATACAAACAAAGTATTATATCGCAATCGCTACCTAGATTTAATCACATAAATCTTAACTTCAATTTGAGCCTTAAGTAATTTGGAAGAATTTACAATACTGAATATACAATAATGTCTATTTTTTTTTTGCTTTACGCGGAAACAAAGAAACAATAAACAAAATTGAGATTGATTTTCTTGTTGTATGTAAATGTATATTTAAATTATAATTTCATAAATATAAAAGTAAATTGTAACGCTTCAAAATCAGTATTATTAAAAAGAAACTATTACTACGTCAATACATCACAAAACTCTAAAACAATATAGATTTAGTTTTTTAGATTTAACTTATAGCATACATTACACCCAGTAAAATTCTCGCAATACTATCTTAGTATTGCGAGAATTTTACATTTAAAATACTACAGAATCCTAAACTCATTTTAATGAAATTCTTTTATCTATTATCTAAGGAATCCTATTGATTCCACCGAAAATCAAGTATTAAACCCTCATAATAAAAGTACAAACCTTTGGACATGTATAAATTTTAAGTAATTATAAATGCTCCATAATGTTAGTTTTGCGAAAATTTAAGAGGGTGCAGAGAATTTTTAGTCGTTCGGCAAGAAAGTTATTCGCATGAGCTATAGGTAGTATAGTATAGGGATAATTAATTATTAATTTATGCAGCGTACCGTCTTGTGTATTCCAAGTTCGTGTCAAATCGATAAGTAATATTCAGCGTTTAACTTTGAATAAATGAAACAATGTTTTTTATTCATTGTATTCATTATTACATACAAAGTTTCTATCATACCTACACCAAAAGAATAATATAATAATAATGGGACAATTAGGCTAAAGTTAATTTAATTTCAATGGAAAACAAAGTTTAAAAATCTACAATACTATGAAACCCTTTCGTAATACATTCAAGGCAAAAAACAAAGTAAGTGTTTTGGAGGAATATATTAATAGTTATAAAATTAAAATATTGTTGCATAAATTATTAATAATCTAAGTACTTCAGCTAGTGTGATGTACTTTTACTTTGGAGTATTTATACAAACACGTGAAATGTATTATGTATGACACACACCAAGAACATGTAATGAATTCTTCAGTAATGCTATAATTTATAATTAAAAAAAACTTGTTTTGTAAATATGAGATATATCTAAAAATACAAATATTTAAATAAGCCTATTTAAACCAACGTTCTTATATTCTTATGGAACTGATTGGGATAGTTGTAATTGTTAGAAAGTTACTAAATATTGAAGTTTGTGAAAGAGTGATCGCAATAAGAAATACCCGCCTGAATTATTGTGTTTCTCAGACCAAGGCGCGTTAGGAACCCTAGTAGGTTTAATTTTAAGCTGTATGTCTTTACAGAAAACCTTGCTTCAATAAGTATGTTATCAAAATCAATCAATCAATCAAAGTCTTGACACTATCACTTGACATACACAATTTATTACTCGAATTGATTCAAAGTGGAAAAAATATAAACAAATAAATAAAAATAAAATATCAAACTATAATCAGTATAAACACCCCACATAAAATTTTTGCATTACTTACGAAAATATTTTTACTTACCATTTTAAAAGATAAATTATAATTTATTTATTTAATGTTTTAATTAATCATACAAAATACACTTTAAACAATCGTTATATAAGATGTAACACACTAACACTTATAATATAACACGGTCACCTATTACTGGCGACTTACAAATGACATTTCCGGGTAAGAAGCAACTACTATAACACT
Source organism: Melinaea marsaeus rileyi (assembly GCA_918358865.1). Taxonomy (NCBI): domain Eukaryota; kingdom Metazoa; phylum Arthropoda; class Insecta; order Lepidoptera; family Nymphalidae; genus Melinaea; species Melinaea marsaeus. Next base: position 24,396,245 of record OU911085.1, read on the forward strand.
ATAATACTGACAATGACATAGACGTTAAAGATCACATGAGTTCATTACCGACACGCGATCTAGTTGTCGGTGCGCTATTATTGGTAGTTCTACTATAAAGAGGGCATGGCACAGTTGTAGATAAACTTTGAAGCTAGGATATAGATGGCGCCATAAAGTAATTTGTCCCATGAATAAACCTTGCTGCAAGAATATTATGTGCATTGATTCTAAAGTGAATATCTTCATGAGCAGTCAATATTTTGTAAACTATATTATTAATTAACTTTAAAATACGAGTATTTGTATTTATTTTATTATGGATTTAGTTTATTTTAAAGTGATAAGATATTTATCTATTTATTATTTTTAAATTAATTTAATATAACCTTTTAAATCATTAGTGATTTTCTTTGGTCAATTTTTATTTCTTTACTTGTTTTCATTATTGTTTTCTTTTTGATGACAATTTTGGTTTAGTGGTAGATAAGGCCATAGTATTAAGTCCAGCAATTGTACCATTTTTTGTACAATGAAGTTTAAAGAAAAAATAATATATATGATAAAATGTGTATTAATGTGTATTAATCCAGGTATTGTGCCTTTGGAGTCTTTATATCGTTTTATAATGACGTCATAAATATAAACAAGTTCTCGGGTACTACTAAATTTCGTTGACTAAAGAAAGTCGTAACACTTTCAGAACTCTAATTAGTTTTAGTTCAGAATATTATATACTTCATTTCTAGATTTGCCACTCTTATGACTGTAGCGTATTATATGTCATGCGTTTTTTTGGCTATAACATTTTTTGATAATTACCAAAATAACTAGTTAAGATTAATTAATAATTAATAATAATGATATAAGAAGAACATCACAACCAAAATTTTGTTCTTTCATTTAAAAATTATTTACCAAAAATGTCTTCAGATGATTGACAAATAGATAAGCTACTTCGAAATCTAAAACCGTGGAATCATATACTACAAGGTTTGGCACAAGCTGCACATCGGATAGAAAAGTGTTCATAAAACTAACTATGCGTCTGTTTTTTGCTGGGTAGTCTACAATTTCACCGATTCTCAGAATCAGATGCGTGTGAAATGTTTCATGATTTGATTAGTAGATTGATAAATTCGATGCAGGTACTAAATGCAGTGTGCAGAATATCATAACCGGTGACGAATCTTGTAATTATAATTAATATCCGGTAAAAAATTGCATTTAGCCATTTGACCGACAAACAAAAGCCTATGATAATGATGCGTTATAAGCGATAGAACACCGGACTTCGACGTCTGCTACGCCAAAAACATGCGCCTTCGTATTTGGTAGTCAAGACGAATGATAAACCTTTAAGACTTTTCACCTTCTGTGAATTCTTCTTGTTATCTATTAAAAACCAGCTCTGGAAGGTACAGTTTACATTACCTGAACATACGCTCATTGCGTTAAATACCAGTGAGTAAGAACCTGTGCAAGACTAGAATATTTGGTTAGGAAATTAGAAAACTTTGTACTACGGCTGGTAGATAGTTTTTTAGAACAAGAAACTAATAAAAAACTTTTAACCCCTAGAATACGTTTTTTCAAAACTTTCTGAGGACTTAAGACCTAAGAAGCAATTCTTTTTCAGTAATGTCTTATACGGCTAAACTTAAATCAACTAATATGTTCACTCATTAATTTTTGCCTGCTGACAAAGAAACTAGGTCGATTTCTATTTATTATAGAACAATTTTTCTATTCCTCATATGTGTAATGAATGGCTATAATCTTAAACAACTTCCTTGAGATATAAATTTTAATTAACAATACATATATTGCCTTTAATCTAACCTAAACGACGTCCAACATCAACGGAAACGCAGATATCTCAACCTAGCGACAGAGCTTCTCTATTATGACCCGGGTGTAAATTAGAACATCATTTTATAAAACACGCCGGGGTACCTGTGGGGGAATATCTGCTATTGCTACCTTCTGAATTTTAGACGTCAGGAACTGTCTGTACTCTGGCAGTGCGACGACATAGGCGATCATGTCAGAGTCGAGGCGTGCCTCTATAAGTCCTTGGCTTGGGTCATACGCTACCATGAAAATCTGTATTTAACTCTGACAAGTGGTCTGTCCCAGTTGGTTAAGACACACACTTGTCTACCAGACGTGGACAGCTACATCCCCTCTTTGTTGGATCTTCTGCTGTCTAAACATTCCGGAAAGTATGTCTGTTAGGGCTTCAGCAGTCGGTAAACCACAGGCGTATCAGGCTTGGGCTAAAGAGTTAGTCAATAAACTAGTGTCAAAAGACACAAGTTTGCGTGTTTTTTGACATTTTGAAAATTGGAGGTGATCAAAAGAGCTAGGCAGTAGTTTCAAATCTGAACAAAAAGGAAGTACTGTTCTCATGTCTGGTCAGGATCACCACAATTTCAGCTTTTACAGTTTGTCCGCGTAAAGCGTAGAGCCAGTTGGATTGTCTGAGACCCCGTGCGTCTGGCTACGGCTGGGCACTCTGGCGTTGCATAGAGACGTAGCAATTTTGTACGTCTTCTATCGCATTTACAACGGAGAATGTTCCGAAGAGTTATTTGATTTGATGCCTGCCGCCTAATTTCAACACCGCACAACACGTCATCTACTGCAATATCATCCCTACCACCTGCATGCATTGCGATCTTCTGTACTGTAGTTTTACTTGTGGTTTTCAAAGACTTTTTACCACGTACTACTAAGACGTGGAATCACCTTCCTTCGGCGGATTTCCGGATCGATACGACATGAGTACCTTAAAAAAAGACGCATACTCCTAGCTATAAGGCCACTCAAACGAATCCCCGGACGTTGCAAGAGTTCGTAGGCAGCGGTGATCACTTGACATCTGTGTTCCGCATGCTCGTTTGCCCTCCTCTAAGATAAAAAAAACTGCAGTCCTGCATGAAATCGTAATCAGAGTGAATTGCAATTTTACATATATCTCATTTACACATATAATGTGTATTCACATTAACATTGAGTAGATCAAAGATATAGAAAAGGTAAAATTCAATATTGATTTTTAATTGTTCACAAGTCGCTAATCTAATCTGAACATTAATTATTACAAAGATTATTTAACGACTTTACTCAAATAAAAACAATCTCTGTAAATTAATTATTAGCTTGATAAGAAGTTTCTTTGTTTGATGTGGAGTAAAATTTACTGCCAACAAATATTTTAGTTATTAATTATGTTTACAATAACAAACTGATAACAAAATTATAATAATATGTTCATGTTTTAACTTAAAACTAAAAGAAAGTAAATGCTACCTTCACACAGCAAGAAATCGATGTAACTAACCGCATAATATTAATTCCATATATAATGTTATTTTTAATTTATGTAATGTTTACTTTTATTTCATTATTTATATCAATTATTTTTGTATCTATGTTAATGATAAACTTAGATATCAAACCAACAAGATAATAAATATTGCTTCTATTCTTCTTATTCTAAGAAATGTAAAAATTTGAATCCTCTACTATAAAACAAAATGGTTTCTTTTGTGTTATGTTGAAATTATACAACAGATGGTAGGGTGTTTCACATAAATATATTTTCCGAGAATTTGTGTAATTATCTAATAATAATATCGCAAAACTTAAGTAGGACTAGACTAATGTGGTCCAACATATGGTATATTTTATAAACTTTGATAAGGTCTGGCGAAATGAAAACCTAAGACTAGTATTTGGTAGTGATGAATATTGGTTCCTAACAATACATCAGTGTTACAGTACAGAATGTAAAAACAGTTATCATACTTTCAAGTTTTTAAGTTTTTTAAAAACTTGAATGCTTGCTAACTTAAAAGGAGACCGTAAAATGAGAAAGTATTTAATAAACTTTTCGTCGTTACTACGTCCAGTGGTTCTGGAATTTTGGACTATGAGATAAAATAATAAGTAAAATAATTAATGTTAATGCAGGATTTAAATAAAACAATATATATTTTTTATATTATATATTTCTAAGTTTCTAATATATCAATTTATTTTATATTTTTCTGTGTTGGTTACAAATAATCTTAAAATAACTTTTAAAACTGTAATTGATGATATGATTAATAATGTAATAACTAATAATATAAAGATATAGACATCAAACATATTATACGCTATCCAGCTTAAAGAAATAGCTGGATTTTTCATATGATCTGCTCCTTTATATCTGATCACATATTCAATCCAGTACATAGCTGTATCTAATGCACTCATGGGTCTGTCTTTGAATTTCTGAGCAATTTCTTTTGCTGTAGCTTTATAGGAATTATTATATAATACTTCAGTGAGAGCTTTCTCAAGGGATTCCTCAGTAATATCGTGATATCTCAAGTGTTTACCCATGCCTCTTTCCTCAACAGTCAACAAGTTCATATATTGATCGCCATATATTGGAACACCAACAAGAGGCACTCCGTTATAAATAGCTTCTTGGGTTCCGATGTACCCGCCGTGAGATATGAACACCTTGATGTTCGGATGAGCTTAAATAGAAATTACTTTAAATAAACAATAAATTTAAATGGTGTAACATACTTTATATATTAAAAAATATATAAAATATAAAGATAACTAGCTGTTGCCAGGGGCTTGGTCTGCTGCTTCACAAACTACGTCACTAGATCTCTAAACTTATCTAAAATAATAAAATATATTATACAAATTACATTAAAATTGGTTCAGTGGTTTCGGCGATTAGCGCAAATGAACATATTAAGCTAATTGTTATATTGCATTCTTAATTAGGACGTATTTGTTTTTTTGTAAAGTATTTTTAAATAATATTAAGACAAACAAAAAAAGGTAAAATTTTCGCCTGTCATATTATAAAAAATAATGTCAATATCAAAGTTTTTTATTTACAGCCATACACTGCATTTATGAAACGTCAGATTCTATTTACACGGTATCAAAGGGTAATAAACTTTTCTGGATAATGTTTAAACGTATTATTTGTTTACAGTTATAGTACTGGCCATTAAATCACAGACATAATTGAAAAGGTAATAAATCCATTGTTATCTTTTGCATATATTTTAATTACAGATGATTGAATCTGTGTTTGTGTCAAATACATTTTTAATTATTTTTATATCGCACAATGACTTCGTCAGAACGCAAACAAATAAATACGCTTATTATAAGTTTTTTGTGATTTTTCGACAGTTTTTTGTGATTGTTAACAAAAGTCTAAACATTAAATTAGGTGTTTTTTAATTCGTAAATATCTGCCCTCCTATACAAATTATGACCCTTAATTTTCTTCGTTATCTCTTTTGCAACATTCTAGCGAGCATCTTAATTTTAACTAGGAACTCAACTTCAAGGTCACAAATCTTAAATTTCATGATATAAATAAATAATGATTGTCTTTATAAATTAGAAATCTAAGACCCAAGACTTAATGGATAAAAATTGTTAGATATTTTTCATATCCAATGTGAAGATCATATTTTTATGCGTATCTGACTTGGCCTTGAACTAACAGCGATAAATAGGCAATGAATACAAAAAAAACATCTAAACTAAACAGCAAAATTAGCAAATATACACATATTTTTTCCTTACCAAGAATAGCTTTTTGAGGTAGCCATTTACGTATTTCCACATTATCCGGTTTGTCATTAAGTTTATCATCCTCCCATTTCCATAATACAGTGTAATTTAATTTTCGAAATACATTCAAAAATGCTTTTCTCTTTTCATCTGGTAATTCTGAACTCTTCACGTTGGAACCAAAATTCATGTAAATTACTCCATTCGTGGCATTATTTAAAAGTGATTGTAGATCCTAAAAAGTTAAATTAAAATAAAATATATAAATAAAAAACCCTCAGATGAACAATCATATGATGGTTAAATGTTTAATTTGTTGGCTGTATGTATATATGTATACAGGCTAGAGAGCTCATAATCCTTCAAAGTCATTAGCCTCTAATAACGATAATGAAGGAGTGAATAATGTTATCTACAAACTATTCATATATAGGAGGAATATCTTGTCAGTTGTAATGTCTTATTGTCAAATGTTGCAACATGTTGTATCTGCTATAAAATATATTACAGGCGATCTAATGTTTTTAAATTGTTTATAGTAGATTGAGATATTAAAAAAGAACTAGAAAGAGCAATTTTAACAATAGCAATGTTGAAATAAAAGCTGATAATTAAAAACGTTTATCGCTGACGCCATCCCACTATACTCTGCCAGATATCTAGCTTTTCTAGAGTATCCTTTGATTTCTTTTAAACGGCTCTGGATTCTTTTTTTTTTTTATGGTAGAGGAGGGCAAACGAGCTGGCGGGTCACAGATGACTTGTGATCACCGCCGCCCATGAACTACTACTAATATTTATGTAATATATACTTTATAGCTTATTTTTTACAGCATTAGCACAGTATCTACTTTCAGAAAGAATTACCCCGGCTGCAAGAATACCCAATCCTTATTTCAAAAGTTTGCTAAATAACTTGATGATTCAGTTTCTAATTACAAAAGAAGATGCTGATCAAGATTAGTTATAAAGTATCGTTTTAATACGGCTAAGAATGAAGAAACACATGAATGAAATATATATAATATTTTTTTAAACACATAATTTCTTACTTCTGGAAGCCTTTCCTCATACGGGGTGAGATGAATCCCACCGATCTCAATGACATTTGGAAGCAGAGCTTGAGACGTATCGAAGCTAAAGTGGCGGTTGACGAACGTTAAAGACGCATTTTTTTCCAAATCTAACAATCCCGGCATAGTTTTTGCTACTTCTGGCAAATATTTGTGAACAAGTTTTGCCTGTTTATCCAGATACCAAAACCTCCAAAGAAAATAATCATACATGCTAAAATAAAAATTCCTAAGTCTCCCAAAAAAAACAGTGGGGTTGTTTAAACCCAAGTATTCAGAGACTATAGTAGCCAGTTGAAGAGGATTACGAGTTACAATATTATGTTTCATACACACACGGACAGTTGTCATTAAAACTAATGGTGCGTTATATTTGTAACTCAAAGCCATCAAAGCTTCTTGAAAGAATATCTCACAGAGCACCAAATCGTAAGAGTTGTCTTGTTGTAAGAAAGATTGAACCTCAGTCGAATTTAGAACTAACTCTGTGTAAGCCAGTCCACCTTTCCAAAGTATTTCTTTGTTAAATTCTTCTGCGGACACATCGGCCATTGTAAAAATGTTAGGAGTTTCACCACCTGTAACATTTTGTCATATATTTGTCAGGTCATAAATATACTTGTTTACTAATCCACATATTCCAACAATAATTAAAAAAAACGAATTTAAGTAGGCACTACCTAATTTTTTTTTTGATTCGAGCAGAGATTCGAGCAGATCTAAAGGAGAAGATTACTTACCTCCTAAACTAACCTAACCTAACCGAACTAAATTCGCATACCGTTTTAAAAGAAAGTATTAACTTACCTAGTAAGTCCCAAAACATGTTGTTTTCTACCACTATCTGATGATAGTTAGATGGTGCATTTTCCTCTTTAAATTTTGTTATAACTGTAACGTTATGTCCTTTCCGAGCTAGTTCTAGCCCGATCGGCTTTAATGAAACGTAGTGAGAATACGATGAAAATGGTATTACACACAGAATGTTGGCGGATTCCACATACGAGTACGTCAATGCCAATGTGCTCAGTATTATGTAAGTGTATTTCATCTGCAAATAAAATAAACTCTGATCACTAAGTATGATTCACTATGTATATTAAAAATTTTATAATTATAACAATATTATTTATCAAAAATAATAATATTATTGTTATAAAATTTTAAAGTTCACAATTTTAACAACAGTTTTCTTAAAGGTTTCTTCTATGAATCCTAGTTCTAACAATCTGTTTACATTAACATAGGATTTATCTTCGATTCTATAAAAAAATATACTAATTATCATTATTTTTATCGGGCAATAAACTGCTATGATGATAATGAGCCCGGGTCACGGATCAGATGATTTGGTAATGTTTCTATTTGTTAGAATCATTTTATAGACTAAATATTATTGATAAGGGTTTTATATAATGTTTAATTAATTTTCTTTTAATAAACTGGAAGTTATTAAAATATTTCTACAAAAGGCAGCATTTTTTCAATCTATATTTATTTAAAATTAAAATTTGCTGTTTAAAAGCTATGATATCCAAATAATGTAACTATAATATTTTACAATCATATTTATTTTTTTACAGATTTTTTTATTAAATAAAATAGACCATATATAATATTCAGGCTTCGAGAGTTTATTTTACTTTATATATACAATATATTTTCAAATTCAATAAAAATTGTGATGTACATAAAATTAACTTAGAAATAAAAATATGCCTGCTATGTCCATCACTAGATTCCTTAAAATAGGTAATTCCTTTAGGACAAATTATATACGCTTTTACAACAAGCTCCCCACAAAGCTTATTACGTTATTTATTCATTAAAATAGAATTCATAGAAAAGTTATTACAGTGTAAAGGATAACATTAACGACGGAATGAATTGTATTTTAGCAATTAACTAGTAACGGTGGGGGCCGAATAGCCCCCTTCTTAAAATATGGCGTAGGGGGTGATGATTAACCCTTGTGTTATGCTCCTGAATGTGTGCCCCTTACGATAACTGGTCTTGCTAACCACGGATTTCTTTTTTCTTATTTTTAACTATTCATTATCCCGGCTTATCGAAATGATTGCGATGTTTCTTAATGTTCGTACATTGGTCACTAAATATATTGAAGTTTGTGAAACATTGAGCACATAAAAAAAAAATCCGGCTGAGTTTGTTATGTGGTTCTATTCTGAGCAGGGCGCATTTGGTACCCACGTAACATTATTTTAATTTGAAGTGTCTTTTCAGAAGAGCTTATTTCGGTAACTATTGTATTAAAATATTCCCTCCAGAAACTCTCATTTGATACACAAGTGATCATTGGGACTCGTATTGATTCAAAGTGGAAAAGATAAATAAATAAATAAATTTACTATTACAAGTCAATTGATTTACGTACAATATAAACCAGATATATTTTATGAAAAACATTAATATTAAGAATTAATAACTTTTCTGTTATGAATATAAAATACTTATAGGCAACTTCTACGCAATTTATTATTATAATAAAATAAGTCATCCAAAACCCTTCAAATTACTTATTTCGAAAATATAGTTTCAGTTTAGTGCTAAAGAATCATAAATTTCCATATTAAAAATATTGGATATATAATACTTGTTAATAACATAATGTTTTGAAATTATGTCTAATTAGGTACCTAATTAGTTTTTATATTAAATAATTATTTTTGTTATAAAAAATATAAATTGATAATATTTATCCTACCGTAGTTTTTAAATATTATTCTAACAAAGCTACAATTTTGACCCAAAAATATGAATACAAATTATAAAACGACATTCCTTATAAAATAACATGTACTTACCATTTTAACAAATTAATCTAATATTAACTTATATTTTCTAATTAATATTAATATTTAGAATCAAATTCCATTAATGATTTAGATGTCCAACAACAAGCGATGTTTAATTATGACTCGGGACTAGTGAAATATCAACATTATAATATCAATTCTAAATTGTCGCTGTCTCTCTGTCTGTACGAGAGATAATGTCCATGATAATATCAATTTGTGTTATTGAAAATAGGCTTCAATTGAAATACGGCTTATTTGAAAATAGTTTAACGATTCTAACTATTGTAGATTATTTTATTATAATTGAAATTATGTTTCTTATAAGTAAATCGTATTATTATCTTATCGGATACATTTAGAATATTCACAAAAAATGCTTATATTTAATTTTTATATATATCTTTGATATATAATATTTTCTGGTATCATGCAATGACCTTTTTTAATTATGTTCTATAGGTGTTTAAACTATTACTAAAGTATCCATTATGGCATAGTGGCGAAGCTCGCCTCTTATCCTCAATATAAATAACATCCCTTAATAGGTTACAAGGTACGAATTACCCAACTACGGTAATGACCTAAAGTTCAGTGATTTATAATGGGAGCTGAAGACTGGCTTTCGTCTTGCACAGTTTTGAATTCCTGGAACTACAAATGACAGTGACATTGGAAATGTAAAAATTGAAATTTCCTGTGACAGCAGAGAAAAAATCCATAATTAAGATTTGTGCCTTCAAACATACCGATATTATCACATGAACGTGTCTCAGATGTCAAAAAATAGGCTACGTTCAAGTGTGACAAACATACAATAGACCCCATCATTATTTACCTTTTAATAATTAAAAGATAGCTCATCATGATAGATATATCCCAAGAATTATTCGCGGCGCTATTAAAATGAAAAAACATTTTAACTTCAACAGAAGATGGTTGTATTTATTTAGATAAATCCAAACAAGGTACCTGAGACCCTCTCTCTCTCTCATGAAAAATATGAAGTACTATGTACATCCTCAGTGGCTTTTGTATGCATCCTAAACGGTATGTAAGAAACAAAGAAACCATAGGGGGTAGATGATATCTTGCCTTCCCGTCAAAAAGAATTTGAAACGTCCGGTAATTAATTTTTAATATTTGCTGAGAGTTGCTTTTTGTTGGACTTACATTACGTCACACAAAATAAAGGATTTTGATTGTTGGGAAAGCAACAAATGGTCATTTAAATTTATCAAATATACCTTTTACTTTGATGTCCATATAACATTTTTAATACAGCTGTTATTCTTTTGATAGTAAAGCATACTATTGTAATTGCAACGAAATATAACGAAATATACTTAGCTTTCTTGGTTTTCACTGCTAGGTATACGACTAGTGTCATTTATTGTTTATTTACTGCCGATGTTCCGATTTAATTTAATGTTGATGATTTTCGATTTGATATATTGAGCAAATATGAAAGAAATTTGAGATTTAACGTCATCAAGTATGGAGTTTGAAATATAAAGTAATATCGGATTAAAAACAATAAGCAAATACTTAGCAAACGCTACCATAATAAACAACATTGTAAAATAAAAACATAAATATTGTATTGCGAGTGCTACATATTGAAATTCAAGAATTCATAGTCGTTTTCAACTCTTAAAATGATACTAAAAGTATTATCATCTTTTCTCTTGCGGTTGTGTGTCTTGCTGGAATTAGACACTTCATATTTCCTAGTACTTAACAATAAGGAAAGGTCCTTAGTATTGTTTGGTAAAATATATATTAATATTGAATAACCTTCGTGATAACAAAAGACCTATTTCATACAATGTAACCGACATCGTTAATTTCAATATTCCAAGGTGTCTTCTATCTACTATTGCTGCTACTATGTCAAAATATAATAATTGTTTTTGTTTTACTCCTACAAACAAAGCTTGGATGGCAAGATGTGACCAATTTTCGATTAAATTGATTTTATATTTTAGTGATTTTGAATATCCGCAACGATAAGCAAGTTTCTCAGTAAACGAAGCCAATGAAGTTCCTGAGCCAAACGAAGTACTCACTTGACAGTGAGCAGCACAGGTTATCTTAATGTAATAAGATTGTTTATAATTAAGTCTTATTTTAATTAACAGGTAATAATAAAATAATGCACGTAAAATGGATACATGACCTACAACAAATATCAATCAGCAAAATCAGCTGTTGTAATTATTTAATTATTTTAATATGAACCATTTAATCAAAATTTTCCGTATTTGTTATCGAAGATAAAAGAAATTTTTTGTCCTCGATATAGAAAGAATAATCATCCTAATTAGTTATTAAATGTAGGTTATGAATAAAATGTTTTTTCATCTTTCATCATTGCAACACTGATGACTTTTGCGAATTTTTTTTTTGTTTTATTACAAACACGTGAGCACCTAAATATAGCATTGTCTTATTCCTTAATTGTTAAAGTGCTTTATTTTTATAAATTTGATAACCTTTCCAATAAATTGTATATATTGTACCTGACCGGAAACCTGAGTCTGGAATAAATGCTTTCATACTAACAAAACAAACCTGCCTCCATGCGAAAAAGAGATGCATTCTATCCCAAACTCCTAGTCTGCAATACCAGACGCGCCGGATTGCAGATATTGTTCAAAATGGGCGTTTCATAGACACTAGACACCGTAACAAACAACGGTCAAAGGACCCCAGGGGACCGTCAACACTTACCGGTAGTTCTAGTGATGTAGTAAATGGTAAATCGCTAAAATTACAAAAATAATAATACTAATAGTGTAAGATCACGTTGCAAAATCACAACGTTCATTGCATTTATGATTACAAGGATACATTGATTAAAGGGTGCCAGTCAAAAAGTGACCTCAAATAATACTAATGAAATTAACGTAAATAAATTTTCCAAAAAAGTATCATCCACATCATAGAAGAAAAGGGCAACAGCGTCCACTGTTGCCCTTTCGGCCTATTAATTCCAATGACTAAAATTTTTCTCAACCAAGTGTAAACAGGTAATATTTTGGTATTTCATGACATAAACTTGTATTGTATATCAAATTGAAGCTATTTTTTCAAAATATGATGATATACCGTTGCCTGTGAAAAAAAGGCCACAATTTGGGGAGGTTAGCTGCTAGCTCTTAAAAACGCGAGATGTCTACTACTAGTAGTTTACCTATTGCGAAGGAACCGAAAACTACAGAGTTAACATACCTCAGGAAAAGCTACTAGGATTTATGTTATTCTGAAAAACAAAAGGTTTGCAGCAATCTTCAATAGTATTTATTCAAAAATAAAAATATAAACTATCATTAATATTTTCTCATTTTATTTACAATATTTCGTAAAGAAAAGTACAGATTTATTTATTGTTATCTGTAATATTATTTCTTATCCTTTATTAAAATAATTTTTAATATAATAAAGTTGAGTATGAATTTAACTTATTTTCCGTGAAGCGGAGCCACTGGATGTGCTATATTTATTTATTTATTATTTATTTTACTTTATTTAAATAACTTTCTTGCAGACATAAAAAGATAACATACAGTAAAGAAAAATATAAGAAAAGAAAGGGCGACCCTTTTTTATGTAAGAGGAGGGCAAACGAGCTTGTGGGTCACAGATTATACGTGATTTCCGCCGCCCAAGAACTCTTTCAATATCCGAGGTTCTTCAAGAGCGCTGCCAGCCTTATAGGTAGGAGTAAACGCCTTTTTTAAAGGTACCCATGTCGTACCGATCTGGAAATACCGCCGAAAGGATTTCGTTCCACATTCGAGTGGTACGTGGAGGAAAGGTCCTTGAGAACCACACAGTGGAAGATCGCCACGCATCCTGGTGATATGAATGGTATTGGAGGCGATGACCCGCTGTGCAGTTATGAAATTCGACGGTAGGCATCTTGGAACCGTGGAACCTTATCATATTATAGTGGTTTCGTCCAGGCAACTTAAATTTACGAATTTAATAAACGGGGATTTGCAATTAAAAATATAAATATGCCATACAATAGGTATACAAATATACACACAAATCTGTAAACCTATATATATATGAAACATAAATACTACATTCATATATATATATATATTTCAGACAATATACAACTATTCATATTATAAGTAAATATATATTATAGCGACTGATATTTTTTTTTAATATACAAGTAACGTTATGAATATTATATTTTTATGATATTGATTTATGCTCTATAAAATATTTTTATTACTATGTTATGATTATCAATTCCTTGGTAATTTAATATATAATATAATATGTTAAGTTCTCGAGCCACAAAGTTAATGTTATTGACTCTAAGCAGTACTAATTATATTTAAAAACTTCAATGAAGAATTCAAATGTATTTGAACTATTAGGAATAAAAATCTCACATATAGCTTAATCATTGAACAAAATATAATTATATTTTACAAAGAATCACCATATTTTAAGGTTTTAATCATAGATCTAATTAAATTATCACAATAAATATATACATATATATATTTATTGTGATAATTTAGTTACCATGTGGTATGCCACATACCATGTGGTATGTTGTATGTATGTGGTTATTGCAATAATTATATATGGAATTAAAAATGAGTTGTCATTATCGAATGTGCATTAATGCATGTATGTTATTCTACAGAGGTCACTATTTTCAAAGATTTAGTATGAATAATTATTAAATATAACAAGCGCTACAGCTTATACATAATTACGCCATAAATATTATTATGAATTATCGAATTATCGAATGATGATACTGTAACATCTCTCCCAAAAGATAAAATTGCCGCAGAGCTGGAGTCACTACTTCAATTCCATAAACAATTTATGATAGGCGCTCAAACAAATAAAGCAGGGCTAGGATCAAGTAGGAAAGAACCAGACATAGAAATAATAAAATCCTTTATTCGGCACGATGAAAATGATAATTACCGGTTGCACGCGATGAGCCTAGAATTGCAAAACGAATGGGTGACCATAGGAGATTTTTGTATTCCATTAGCTTTACGATGGCGCACCCTGATTCATGATTGGTCCCCAGCATTATTAAAATTTTATCTTAATGCATTCCAAATGACTCTCCCAGATCAAAGTAATTTAGTAAGATGGGGCAAAGCCACCGAAAAATCTTGCAACATCTGCGGGGAGGCAGTAGGAACCGCGAAACACTTGCTAGTAGGGTGTAGGGTACTATTAAATAGAGGTAAATACTCGCGTCGCCACGATAAATTATTAGAAATCATACGAGAAGCGGTTAGTCTTTCTGTAGCAAGAGCGCAGAGGGGTATAACAACCACCAAAAAATCAGTAGAGTTCGTAAAGGCAGGTTCGTCCAAAAAATCTAAATTAAAACCTTATTCCATCTTGGACGCGTCTCCTGATTGGACTCTCATGATGGACACGTATGAAAGGCAATACAAGGTCCCCGGGGATGTTTGTGTTTCGTCATCTAGGCCGGACTTATTCCTGTATTCAAAACAACTAAGGCGCGTTATACTTGTGGAGCTTACTGTACCCTGGGAAACAAACATACCCAAAGATCATACATTTAAGCTTAACAAGTATTACGAACTGTGTAACGAACTGATCAGGAATAGATTTATAGTTAATTTGTACGCTGTAGAAGTAGGAGCGAGAGGTATAACAGCAAAATCTCTCTACAACTTATTTAAGGATCTCGGCCTTTCTAGAACGATCATCAGTTCATTTCTGGAACGTATTTCAAAGGCGGCTTTAGTAGGTTCTTACGATATTTGGTTAGGTAGGAAGAGGAGCGTAAACAGTGAAGGTGAGCGTGTATGCGCATAGTAAAGGGGCCCCTTAAACCTACATCTGGGTCGCAAGTCCCGGGCATTGTTTGCGCTCCTCTTCTTGCAACGCGATGGGCCCGGCACCCGCACGGTGAGTCCATGGAATGCTAAGAAGCTTCGTCTCTCTAAACTTCTGTATAAAACTGGAATACAAATTTCTCTTGTATATATATTTTTTTAAAATGTATTTTCAAATCACAAACATTAAAAGGTCAGTATTTTGAATAACATTACTTATAATGTTGCATAGACATAAATATGTACATAAACAAATATATTTTTATTTGTAACAGTACCTATAACTGGGTATGCGACTCATTCAAATGTATTTTCATCCACCACCACTTTTAATAGTAAATGCTTCACTTTTCCTAATAAATCTTATACTTTACACTCCAGACAGTTCACTGGTAAAACTTTTTTCCGACAGACAGAAAGAATGTTCATAAGTGAACAAGTTACAGCTTTATTACAATATAGATATTATGTGAATTTATATAAAATATCAAATGAATCAGTTTAAAATTGTCGGATGTACTTACAGATATTTATACAGACAGACTTTGTAAAGATAATACGAGTTTAGCAGTTCAGCAATACAATGATTCATCAAATAGCAATACATTGTTGAGAGTATGTTCTTTATTTCCATTTGTTGTACAAACTAAGAAGTTATTTTAACACCACATTACTTTTATTTCCAAATAAAACGTGTATAATAAAACTTGTTGACTTGAAGTCAACTATGTAAAGTTTATTACAAACCAGCTCTTATATTTAGTTCACAGAAATACCTAAATACTACTTTTTAACAGAGATCGAAAGATGTATACCGATACGGCATTTTTTATAATTGTATTATACCAAACTAAATAACTTTTTATATAAATGATAAAATAGTTATTCGTATTATTTAAAATCTGTGTCGTACGGAAATAAATAAAATAATAATAGTTGTATTAAACATAGTGATATATATGTGTATATCGCTAATTTATATTATTATTATAAATAAACAAACACAAGCTCTTCTACCTGACCCAATAATGTGTAAGTATCTACTAAATGTAACGATTATTTTTTATCAATAGTCATAACTACTTCATAGATTAATTAACTTTCCCAAAATTCTAAACGCCTTTAAAATAGATTAATAATGTTTTCTTCAAATATGTAATTATGAGAATGATAGTCCATTTTTTTTAAATTATTCCAAAATTATAAAAAATAACATTCATATTATATGCCTTTCAAATCGAAAGAATAAAAAATGTTATACAATATAGTACAATATTTTAAAACTATACTTTTGAATTTCTTTAACCTTCAACTAATTTCTTGTTGGGAAAAAATTATTTGTAAAATAAATATAAAAGGATCCAATCAAACAACGTTGACGTGTACGGGTTTGAATCTATTTAAGCTATTTATTTAATTGTTTTGTGACTTATAAACTAAAAATTTTAAAAATAATAAATATTACTTCACTTAGTTGCAGGTGCTTTTAAAAATAATATTATAAATATTCATCTTAACCTAATATCAAAAAATAATGAGACCAAAATCTGCTAATTTTTTTATAAAACAGTAAATTTTTGTTTTAATTGTACATACATATTATGAAAACGATAAATATTTTATTAATTTCTATGCAATGAAAGCTAGTATTTTATTACTAATATTTTGAGAACTTGGTCTTAGACAATAATATTTTAAAACAATACTAATTCGACAAAAAATACATTCAATATAAAACTGTCTAAAAATATCTTCTTTACTGTAATATAGTTGTTACTCATGATATTATCCTTCTAATTCAATAACAAAAATAAACAATACTTTTACGATCTTAACATTACAACTGTCAGTTGAAGTAACCTAACTTTAAATGTCTTATATACAATAAATTAATAAATCTAAAACACCATTTATAAATATTAATAAATCTTTAACACCACATCTAATAATAATTATCTAATATTTCTCAAAATGTATTTTGATGACAGTATAGACTATACCACTGCAAAAGTATAAATTTAGTCCATTTTTTTGGCAGTATCAGTTTCCTTCAATATTATGCGTAACAAGATTTGTAAACCTTTCATTAATATAATGAAAAATAATACAAATACTAATAATATAAAGATATAGACATCAAACATATTATACGCCATCCAACTTAAAGAAATAGCTGGATTTTTCATATGATCTGCTCCCTTATATCTGATCACATATTCAATCCAGTACATAGCTGTATCTAATGCACTCATGGGTCTGTCCTTGAATTTTTGAGCAATTTCTTTCGCCTTAACGCTATAGGAATTATTGTATAATACTTCAGTAAGAATTTTCTCCAGAGATTCTTCGGTAATATGTTGATATTCCAACAATCTCCCCATGCCACTTTCCTCAACGGTCAACAAGTTCATATATTGATCGGCATATATTGGAACTCCAACAAGAGGCACTCCGTTATAAATAGCTTCTTGAGTTCCGATGAACCCGCCGTGAGATATGAACACCTTGATGTTCGGATGAGCTGTAATAGAAATCACTCACCATAAATATATAAATTATTATTAGTTAGACATCAATAGCCCGGTTTCTCAGGTTAGGGTAATCAATGGAGATAAACCAGAAGAAAGCAAGGAACATGTGTTGTTTAGAAATGCTTACAAATCTATAATACACTAAAATTAAGTAAAAGTATTTAAGTTTTACAAACCAAGTATAGCCTTTTGAGGGAGCCATTTACGTATTTGCACATTATCCGGCTTGTCGTGAAATTCATCCTTTTCCCATTTCCATAAAACAGGGTACTTTACTTTTTTAAATACTTTCAAAAATGCTTCCTTCTTCTCTGTTGGTAATTCTGAACTTTTAACATTTGAACCTAAGTTCATATAAATTACTCCATTTGTGGCACTGTCTAAAAACGATTGCAAGTCCTGAAAATTCATTTGACATTCAAAATATAAACAACGGCATATGAAAAAATTACAAATAAAACACCTCTGATAGAGCTAGAACATAAACAAAGTTTTATCTTCTTACATCAGGTAGGCTTTCTTTATTTTCAATAAGATGAATTCCTCCGATTTCTATTACATTAGGCAGCAAAGCCTGAGATGTGTCGAAACTAAAATGCCGGTTAACGAATGTTAGGGAAGCATTTCTTTCTATATCTAGCAATGGCGGCATTGTCTTTGCTACTTCTGGCAAGTACTTCTTTACAAGTTTTTCCTGTTTTTCCATATACCAATAACTATACCAAAAGTAATCATACATAGTAAAGTATAAATTTCTAAATCTTCCCCAGAAGCTAGTAGGGTTCTTTACTCCCAAGTATTCAGTAACAATTGTTGCTAACTGAAGAGGATTTCGAATCATAATATTATGTTTCATAGATACACGAACAGTTGTTATTAATACTAAAGGTGCGTTATACATGTGGCTCAAAGCCATCAAACCCTCTAGATAAAAAATTTCACACAACACTACGTCGAAAGAATTGTCTTCTTTTAAAAACTTTTGTACTTCACTGGAATTGAAAACGAGCTCTGTATATGGCGCTCCATTTTTCCAAATAATTTTATTATGAAATTCTTCAGCAGACATATCAGCCATTTCAAAAATTTCTGGCCTCTTCCCACCTGCAATATTTAGTTCTGCATTTTAGATCGCTTTTATTAATTAGAAATTAGCTCAAAATAATGAACAATTCAAGTTTGGCTTACCCACTACGTCCCAATAAACCTTGTGGTCAACCATTATCTCGCGGTAATTAGAAGGGGGATTTTTCTCTTTAATAGCGGTTATAACTGTAACATTGTGTCCTCTGCGAGCTAATTCTAATCCAATCGGTCTTAATGATATATAATGAGATATTGTTGAAAATGGTATTAAATATAGAATATTGGCCGATTCAACACAATTCAGTGCTAAAATGCTCCATATGATATGTTTCAGCTGCAAACGAAATAAACTATTATTTATTTGTAATAAACATAATAATTTCAAAAATAATTTATTAAAACAACATTCTAAAATCAATACAGAAGTCATTATTATTCGTCTACACAATTGGTGTTATTACAGTTTATGTTTAGTACTCTAATTTAACACTTCAGGCTGTACTCCTAAATTAGTGTCATTTGATGATGGGGTGATTGACCTTATGTGTATTAACTCTAAAAATCGTATCAGCCTACACAAGTTCCGCTGCTTTGGAAGAGAAAAAAATATTGCTACCCACTGGAAAAAAAAGGTTTGAAGCTTTAACCACAATTCTATTGTAACTCTCACTTTAGGGATAACTATATTCAACGCTTTCACATAATCAATCCAATAATAACGAAATTTACGAAACTTTTAATTTAATTACTGGGAACTAGCGTGTAGTTAGCGAAAGATTTCTTTTCATCAACTGGCCTGTTACGAAAGTTCTTGAGTTTAAATTCAAATGCTATGAATATTTTCTTCGGACATCATAATCATTAAATATTAAGGTAGAGGTTCTATGAAAACTACAAAGGCAGTTAAATCAATCGAGACCAGTTTTAACTTAAAACTTATAAGGAAGCAAAAAAATTAATTAAAAATAAAACGAAGCTTCTTTGTCGCATATAGGAGCTTATTGTTGATATAGAGAACGTATACTCAATAAATTTAGAGTTTTATCAATTGCAGGGAATAGACCAATTAAACCGCCTTCTGTTCTAACACGCATGTGAATGGCTCAGTAAATAAGATATAATTGCATAAAAATAAGCAAAATTACAAAGCGTACGCTCACAGCTTCAATGAAACAACAGACAACATCGATATATAAGAAAAAATAAACTGAGTCGTATCCAGAGAAGAGACAAAAAAAATATTTGTATCACATAAGGGGCACCACGAATAAATAAGAAAAAGTATTGTTAAATAGATTATTTGACGTTTAATTCAAAAGATGAAAGATATAGAAGTATAAATGTTATTGCTCATTAATAAGCTGAGGTAACATAACAACTGCTAGTTATCCTGTTATAACTTTTATTATTATACCTATCTTGATTATGAATTCCATCTAACAGTAATTATATAAATATAAATTATAATTAATATGAAGTTTATTCATTGATCACTTCATACAAATTGTTTAATTACAATTATCAATTCAGTAGTTATAGTTCGGTAACTTGATCATGAACGTTTAGTATTCGGTATATTATAATATAAAGATAGTTTTAAAGGATATTTTTAAATAATAAACAAATAAACAATTCTAAATAAATACTAAAGATATTTTTTTCCGCAAAAAAATCTATTAGCGCCACTTCTATGATTATTATGATTACATGTGGCATGTTTTTGTAAGTATAAAAGTAATGGCCACATTTTAAAAAAGTCTATCCTAATATGAGGTTGTTATTTGTCATCCACAATCACACATTCTGGTATTATAAACGAGTTAATGAAACAAAACAATCAAGAACTGGTTTATACTAGAAATTGACAGTTGATAAATTACGTGCTAATTGATACAGCGATTTCTTGTAAAGGACATACATATTTATACCCACAAGTGATACCAGCTCTTTCTAATAGAACTCTTCTAAAACAGTATATTTTGTTTACAGTAGTCATTACAGAACACCAATAATAAGAATTATAATTAATAAAATTTAAATATACAAATATCTCAATCCATGGGAGCAATTTTAAACAATCTTAATATATAAAACACAAAGACACTCACTGACTCACTGACTCATTCATCGCTCTACAGCCCAAACCGTAATACCTAGAAAGCTGAAATTTGGACACAAGACTCCTGACATATTGAATAGGTGCAATAAGAAAGGATTTTGCAAAGTTCCAAACCGTTCCAAAGTTACAGCTAAAAAACTGCAAAAACTATAACGCCTGTTTGATACCTGTAGGTGGTGTGGAAATTCAAGCAAAATGTTTGATCACTTTCGCCTTCCATTGCGAAGCATGGGTAACCTGCTAGTTGTAAATAGATAAATAGTTTTCTCATTTTTGTCATTTTCGACTTTCTATCGATGCTCGTATTAGTCTTAGTATAGTTGTAATCTTGATTTCTTCTCAATTTAGTTAAGTTTTTTATGAAGAGATTAGGAACGTAGGACACACTCAATGATGCCAATTAAATTTGTCTTGTAGTAGTAGTTATAAAAAAAAAATTAAGTTAAGTTTAAAATGGACATAGGTCGTATAAATTAAGGGTTTTTAGTGGGGTCCAAATTACTCAAACAAGGTGATAAAAAATAATAACACAATACACAACGTTGCAAATGCGCTTCTCACAATACGTTACTCAATTTGTTTCTAGTATACGAGTACATAATAAAAGTAATAGCATAGTAATGGGCAAAGTGAATAGTGAATGTATAGAACATTCATTATTTTTAGAGACAAGTAAGTGCTAGCTTGCTGCTTGCTTTGTGTGATTTATGATTTTTGTTCCAAAATTTTCAATGAAGGCCAAAATTTATTTGTATTTATCACGGTGGAAACCAAATGTAAAAGATTTTAATGAAAATGGGAAGTACACAGCAATAATTATTAAGAAACCCAAAGTTTTAGTCATACTATAACTACTACAAGTACAAGAATATTAAAATTGTGTTGTTTAATTAAGATGCCTTGAATTATTTTTTTTAAATAAATTACAAGGTACTTGCTTCTCAATTCACAATTTCGCATTAAAAAGCTCTAGATATACTATATGTTTCAACAAAGTAAAAGTTTTCAGAAGAAATAATAGTCCAACTTTAAGATGCGCTACGATCATTCATAAAATATCTCACTAAAACTAAAATTAGGTTAAGTTATAAAATTGTTTTAAGTTAAAATTTAATAAGTTAATGTAGAACTTACTATATATTGTATTCATTTGATGCAACGAGTGACACACAAGCAGATTGAAGATTTTATGTAAAATCGAAAATGGATATTTTGAGAGTTCGCCAAGCACTCATAGGAAGGTTACATACATATGTCTCCATATGTCTCCCTTTTTTACGTCTGGAATTCTTTATGAGCATAAGCCGCATTCTAGAGGAGAGAGGCGACGATTATGTGGCACTTCCATCCACTAAACCAGACTCGTTCGTTAATACGATGAGGATGACCTTTGGATTGTAATGGATATCTTCACATAACTTGCTGGGTTGGATGATATCCATAATGCCTAACTAATAAAATTCAGAAGGATATTCGTCCTCCTGACTTTCCTGCATACTTTACAATAGTCGTCTATATTTGCTACTTTACACTGTTTTTCTATGGTGGAAGGTGGTAGTGGTGGTACCGATAGAGCTAGCCTATATACGAGGTGAAGTTGAATGACTACTTTTATCAAAAAACATCTATTGATATTTTTACAACTGTGGTGAGACTTAGCACTTCAAATTGTTCTCATATTATTTACCACTTCATTATTGTAAATGTAAGTAAATATAATCCTTTTTTTTATTTTAGAATGTCATCGGGATAAGTTGTATATCAGTGCAGAAGTTATTTTAAGACGCCAGAAATGTGACAATGCAATAGTAAGCCAATTGAGATAAGAAATTAATGGTAAACATTATGTAATGGAGATAACGGTCCGTAATAATGTATACTTTGTGATTAAAAAATAAATTAAGTAGTACATAACTGTTTTCATTAATTATATCTATATGATAAATAATGATTGCTATTGACCCACTTACGACGCTGATCTGAGCATTTTTGTAATTTTAATTTTAAAATATTAATTACTTGTCGTTTTTTATTGTTTCCAAATCAACTCTTCACTACTTAAAGACTTCAGAAGACATGAAGGATTTATAATACTTTCCTAAATAATAATTATCAATCAGAAAAGACGGCAACTTTTATAGAGAAAACACTTTCTGTTTGTCTTTTTCCTCAACTTACATTGCAGATATGGTCTTCACGAAAAGCCCTTTAAATTCAACGAAATAGCATACTACGAGTACCTATGTCTATCCTGGAGGTCCATTCTTAATATTTATACAGTAATTTATGAAGTTAGATATATAGTTCTGGAAATATAAATTTACTATCTACAAAGCTTGCAAGCTTATAAAAACTTTTAACTTGCATGCTTATAATAGCTTTTACATTACATGTTTTACATAAAAAAAATATTTAGTAGTTTCTGTGCGATGCGAGAATATAGAAATAGAAATTGTTGAAATTGAAATATAAGTTGTTCTTTAAAGGATTTAAAGATTGGTGTCATGTATTCTTCAATTATTTATTTAAAAAAAAAGATTATGTACAAACATAACCTTTATACTATACTATACTATATATACTATACGTGTCAATGACGTCAAACGAAACCAACGGTTACTTTTTTAAAAAACCTACTTCGGTTTTTTCCTATGTTGATAGAGCAGGAAGGTATTAGAGAAATATATCACAACATACCAAGAAACGAGTAACAAACCATTAAAATAATTAAGACAAAACCTATAATCAGAAAGATTGTTGTCAACTGTTCAAAACCGGATCTTTTTCAGTCGTCCATAAGATACGGGTATTCCAGTAACCTGTAACTAATATTAGTGCCAAAAATTGAGAATAAAATAAAAATTAGGCACATGTTTTAAACAAATTATTAAATACATTACGGCGACCCTGGACTGAGTCATGACCCTGGATGAGACACGAGACAACATTCCGCAAACATTAATCTATACATGCAATTATGCATCTATATATATATATATATATATATATATATATGCATTTCTTACATACATATAAAAAAATATTATCGTGTTATTCTGTAACTGTAAATAAATCATTTTTTTTATCAATAATATCTACTTTAAACCTTCTTAAAACAATTGAAAACGTAAATCAAATTTGACATTTCTATGTCGTGCTTAACTTAGACATGCAAATTTGAATAAATTTCATTGATGAATATATTAAATTATTTTGAATAATTTGAGAGATATTTTTAAGTTATCTTTATTCATTATTAATAATGAATATAAAAACAATTAATTTTTGCCTTGAGCTATTTTTCTATAACAACTCGAAATTAATGAATTTAGGAAAAATCACTGACTTTAATAGAATACTTGATTTTTTGTTTAACATTATGTATTATTTCAAAATAGCAACGGTTCTAGGCATTTTTTATTAAATATCCAAACAAGTCCAGTCCAGTAATTAGCGACTTTGAATAATAATCGATTTTTATAGACTTTTTGATCCTCTACTATCAGAGCTTTTAATAAAAAAGTATAAATGATCACAATTTTTTCATATGCATATCAAAAACTATAAATTATCACTTAATTAACAGCTATTTGAGGATTGCACAAGGTCTATATAATTATTTAACATGATTAATGACAAAATAGGATAGGAAATTCGGTCAAGTGCACGTTTCGTTTCAGTTTCAGCAGCCGGTTTATAATTTCCAAAGGGAACCACAAAGAACGTAGTAACTAAAGACAGAGTTATAACACCAAACGAAGTTGAAAGAATGTTATATATCTGAATACATAGCTTGTAAAGGAATGCGGTGGTAATAAAAATTTAAAACTTGCATATAGTAATTTTAATATAACAGTATTACCGTTACAAATATGAGTTTAGTTTAAGTCCCCAAAACTTATGCAAAGGCTGTTATGCGATAACAGATTACCTACAAAACCTACAGATATTTGCATAATCCATACAAAGCTACTTTCTATTTTCGCATTGTTTCTTTCCATAGATACTGATTCACAGTTACTTATTATATTGATATGCTGTATAAGGCTATCTAAATCTAAATTAAATGTACCTTATTTTTTACTTATATATATCTTACCATGATATACAATTCTAAAGCACATTATTTGATCTGTCTTCTAAGATTTGGCTGACGTTTGCAATATAAATGCAAAAAAATATATACTTTAAGTTAATCAACTATTAAACTTCTAAAGCCTAGTTAGTTGTGATTGTTTTACCTTTAAATTGCTCTACCGTCGTTAATTTTTTTATACCTCCATAAACAGGCTTCTATCTGGCCGAGGAGACAATTCAATCTTATCTGCACTTCAAAGCTTAATATTTCAAAAACGAATCCCTTATTTGAAGAATTATTAAAGACCTATCTAACACCCATCACACATTATCATAAATTTTATTTTACCTAATATTTGTTCATGCCGTTTCATGTTCTTTCTAGTACTAAGAGTCTTTAAACTAGACCTTGGACAGGCACCCCGACGAACGAACAGACATGACAGAACTATAAGGATTCCTAGTGGACTATGGAACCCTAAAAGTTGTTTGTTTCATGGTCTGAATTAATTTTAATTAAATATAATATTACACATTGCAAAGAAAATATGATATCAAAGATAGTTAATTCATTTGTTCACGAACTTAAAATTGTGTTAAATATGGACAGATTATGACAAATATTTCATTTATGTATACGTTTCTAATAATGGTATAATTAATATGTGCAAGTAGTAGCATTTGTTAATTTATGTGTTGTCTGTACTTTTGGGTATTTAATAATAAAAGCACCTGTAACTTATATAAGACATAAACATCTGTCTGCTTAACTGCAGATAGAAAATATTGTAGGTATAATTATTTGAGGTATTATTTAAGAGAAAGTCAGGCTTAACGAAACGAAAACGAATAAAACGAATCTACTTACAGTTAGTCCGTAGTAAATTTTTCCTCAAATTATATAGCACTTTTTTAAAAAATATTAAGCAGCAAAAGATTAAATAATTATATATAATTTGTAAAAAGAAACTCTTTAAAAACATAACTAATTGTATCTTGACGAATAAAATATTTTAAGATACTTAAAAAAATTAAAAAACTTACCATTTTAACAGATATAAATTAAAATATAATTATAAATTGATTAATAAAATTAATCTAACATAATATAATTTAAACGACTTTTTGTTAAGAGTACTGACACTTCCAACGAGTGACTCTACTGACGCCACGTAAGTATATGAATAATGATATTGCAATCGACTCTTAAATAACACTTATCTTTGCATATAATAAAAGAGAAACGAGGTAAAATCTGTATAATAATAAATAAAAAAATAAACACACACCTTAAAACCATAGACGTTCAGTTTGTTTGTGTATCTACCTGTATTAATTTAAAAGAATAACCTTTAAAGAATAATGTCTGCAAAATATAATTGATTATAACGTATAGCGAAGAAATACTTTTCACAAAAGTCAAAAAAATTGCTTTTAATAATATATAGTGTTAATTAATTGCGGTTCACCTTAGTTGAAATAAAAGCCAATAAAGTCGCAGGCAATAGTTAGTTGATATCACGACTAAACATGAAACTATTACTATTCCCTAACTACGAGTACTTTACTATCATATTGATGGGGTTATGAACTAGATAATCAACAACATTGTAGTCATTTAGTTTGATAAATTTGTGTTCAAGATTGTTACACTTTTAGAAATAGTCAGTTAGAAGTACTGGTACTTAAGTAACAACTGAGGATAAAAATATTATACTATACTTTTAGGAAAGTTATTATAAAAAAAATTAAGACAAATGAAAAAAAGTTTAATGAATAGAACCTTAACACCATTTTTAAATAATATAATTGTCCTATGAATTTATAATAAATGAAATATGTAAATTTAATGATATTTTACCAATAAAGTGATAGATTTATTATTAATAATAAGTCCTCAGTTAAATTGAGATGACCTGCATCATGGATGAAAAGATATGTTAATTTAATAGTAATTAGTTTTGGGCAGATTTTCAGATTTATATCATAAATTGAATGATGATCGATTCATTGAATTCCACATAAAACCTCTTGCTGATTTAAAAATAACAATTCACGAAATAACTAACTTTAGAAAATGTATTTTTTTCACTATTTTAATTATTTACGCATTACTTTATACGTTTATCGTAATACATTAGCAGGTAATGGATTAAATTTGTCCTAAATAATCAAAATCAATAGCAAAGTAATCTTATCTTCAAGGATTTCATAATAAATAAAAATTGTGTTGACTTCTTAGTTGTCCATCTGCAGTTCCGTCATCATTAACAATAATAATGTAATTCGTTATATACTTTACTTACTGACTAACGTATGTCTATAGAAATTGAGTTTTAGAAAGAATATTTACACTATATTAAGCGAATGCAACTTCTTCAGTCAGATTTCAGTCCTTGTGAAGATTTTTTTACAACATGTGAAAATTGAGGATCATTTACTCATTATTTAATTATTTACTCATTATATTATACTTTTATCGTAATATATATGGATTAAATTCGTCCATATTAATCGAAATGAATAGTGAAATTATCTAATCTCCAAGGATTTTATAATAAGCCGAAATAGGGTAGATTTCTTGTTTGCCCTTGTACTCGTACTATTCCGCCAGCGTTATACAAATAATGCTTACCTACTGACGGATAAACAGATTTATATTTTATTATTAATTTAAAACAAAATCATCCAATCGAATTATTATATAATCTATATTTAATTATATATTTCTATCCGATCCGACTTAAATTGAGGATGACACATGTAATGACAGTGGAAATGTAAACCTATTGCAAACTGAACATCTGAAACATTATTACCATTTATGAAACAGTAGTAAAATACACTATAAAAAAAACAATTAAAATCACAACAAACATACAGACAAACCAGCAATGAAAGTTTCTTACATCAGGTTAATGGCAGCAAAAATAATTGTAATTTCTTAGATATAAACAAACTCGTTGATAAACGTATAATAAACATAATAAATCTCGTGGGCTATTAATAGATAAGACATTAAATTTTACACGTGTAGCATGAATTCCTTAATACAAACCCCCTTTTGTATTACACAAACTACATTTAAACATACCTATGTATATATAAAACCCGTGTGACGATGTTTGTGGGCTAATCTTTTAAACCACTGACCCGATTTCAATGAAATTTTGTAGATAACCAAACAGACAACTGTCTATCTTATTTTTTTTATTGCGATTTGAGGTTTTTTCTACACTTAGGCTTACACTTCTAAGCTTTATAGCTCTCTTTCTTTCCTCTTCTCCTGCTTCTTCTCCTCACATCTTCTCTTTTTGTTACATAAAAAAATGCAATTGTGTTTTTTAAATAATAAATTATTTATTAATATAATACAGTACGTGGTGTTTAAACCAGATGTCTCTACTATGTTTATTTTACAGACAGATAAAGTGGCGATGTCAATCTATATAATCGTACATTAAGAAGTTTTCTTCATGCTAAAATTACAAATGCGTAACTCTGTCTAAAAAGAAAATCATATTGATTTACCGATAGATGGAATCTAAGGGAAGGATAGTTTGTTATGATGATGATTAGTTAAGTTTGTGAGTTAATGTAGGTAAAATGATATCTAGGATGGGTAGCATCATATTACGGCTGATTCTATCAGCACCAACGGCATTTGAAGCAATGGATAGAACGTTTTTTTAAAAACCACATTCAGTGAAAGAATAGAAATTAAAAGGCAAAAACTCTGGAGTTGGGAGAGATGAAAGATAACTGAGTGTCTTTTCCTTACTGGTATTGTCATTAAGCTCAGAAGAAGAGAAATGTTTGTTGAGGAGTTCGACATCGACATTTATAGAAGTTGTGTGAGGTAATTTCGGGAAAATTTCGGAGTCGGTACTCCGAGCGATTCAAAGAATAGTATTATACAGGGTGGGCCAAAAAATTTTGCACTTTTGAAACATGTCTAGAAATAAAAGAACAAATGTTATTTCGTTTATGATTTATTTAACGTAATTATCATTTATTAAAATTTATTTTTTAAAAATGACATCGTCGAGATGTGCTCCGTCTCGTCGTTGGCACTCCTGCAATCGACTACGTAAACTTTGGAAAACTCGTTGACACATGCTGCGAGGAATCGCGGCTATCTCCTCGTGGATGTTTTCTTTTAATTGGGATATGGTCGTCGGTTTATTAAGGTCTACTCGACTCTTCAGATATCCCCACAAGAAAAAATCGTAAGGTGTAAGGTCCGGGCTTCTGGGAGGCCATGGGATATCACCTCTGCGAGAAATGAATTTGTTAGGAAACATTTCTTTGACCACCGGTAAAGTCACGTTTGATGTATGGCATGTTGCTCCATCTTGTTGCATCCAAGTCCGGCTATTGTATCCTTCAAATTCATGCAACTGTGGTGTCAAAAACTCTAGCAAAACTTTTTCACGTATTCCACTGAGTTCACAGTTACGTTATTTCCTTGATTATTTTCAAAGAAGTATGGACCGATTATGCCCTTTGCGGATATTGCAGCCCACACTGTCGTTTTTGGTGAATGAAGAGGCTTTTGGTGTTTATAGTGAGGGTTTTCCGTGCTCCAATATCGACAATTATGTTTATTTATGTGACCATTAATGTGAAAATGGGCCTCGTCCGTAAACAATACATTCTCAAGAATCGTTCCAGTATAGTGTCAGCAAATAACTTGCGTTGAATGTAATCGTTTGGTTTCATCTCCTGTACAATTTGAAGCTTATATGGGTGCAGTTTAAGGTCCAAATGCAAGATTCGCCGCAGACTAGTTCTTGGTATAGCAAGAGCCGCCGACCGCTTACGCGTAGATGATTCTGGATCGTCCCTTACAGAAATTTCAACCTCCCGAATGTTCTCTTCGCTTCTTCTTGAACGTGGTCGCCCAGTTTGTTTAATATTCGTTGTCGATCCCGTTTGCTCAAACTTTTTAACCCAAGCTTTAATTAAATTAACACTTGGATACTCACTTACACGTTGTAATCCGTATTCAACTCTAAAGAGGCGTCGTACAGTAATGTAGGAATCGTTGTTTTTGTAAAATTGTTTTACGCAAAAAGCACGCTGTTGTCCCGTGAAGCGCTCCATCGTGACTAAAATTGCATTAAACGACGCACAATTCCCCGCCACCCGCGCGCCCCTTGCTCTCACGGTTTTGGAGAAATCAAGTGTTGCTATTTGCAAAAATTTTTGGCCCACCCTGTATCTTATTTTTAGAATAAGACTGAAACAGAAAAGTATATAACATAAATAGCACACAGAAACATGCACTAACTCACGCATGTTCACATACTTATACTTCTTGTTATAGTAATTAAAAAGTAAAAGAACAATTTGTACAAAATTATATTGGTGCTTCCCGAAGAGAGAGATGGACTATCATTCCTTAGCACAGATTATTTAATAAGAGGAGCATTATAGCAGTGTGTTGTACTAGTAAATTATAAATTGCAAAGTTATCCAACTTGAAAATTTAGTGTACAAACTATAAGTGTCGAAAAAAAAGTAATATTACCATTTGACAAAGACAACATATATTTATTATTTATAGAAAAATAAACAAGAACAATCCTAATCATAAAATTGCCAATAACTTACAACAGGCGTATTAAAATAAATTCTTCTAACACTGTTTTGTCTAAGCATCTCATTCTTCTAACTAATTATAGAATGAAGAATTCATCAATACGGATAGGATTCGAACCTGCGACCTCTGGGAAACTATCCCGTCGGCCTAATTAAGATATCGTATCGCCACCGCCTCGATGACTTAGAATTATGTATATATGGGCGTATTAAAAAGCGAAAGTTATAAAAGTACAATAAAAAACCTGACGTCAGCAATTTGAAATGTAATGTTTACTTCAAACTCAACAAAGCTACACTGCAAGTGCTCCCAGGGGTGTACACAATTGAATCATCTCCCTATTAGAAACAGGACAATAAAATACCCGGCATTGAAGAATTCACATGTAATGTTTTATTAATACTCAGAAAGCCATACTGCACGTTTGGATGGAGTGTTCTTATTTTTACAATCTCTTTAGAATACCTATAAAAAGTTGCTTTACTAACACACAAATAAACCCAAAAAAAAACATTTTATTTAAAGGATATTGAATTTAATCAAGACTTGCATTCTGAATATGGTCCTTGTTATAAATTAAGGAAGTGTGATCTTAAAACATTCTGGTTGAGAAACGTGTGGGGAAAGGGGGGTTTTCCACAATTTAGTTCACACGTTATTCGGACGCTATACAATCAACTCCCATGTTTATTATTTCAATTCAAAGATGCTTTGAGTTCTACGAATTTCCTATTCACAGTTTGAGTAATTGTTTAACACAAAAGTTACCAGTATCTTAATTACTAACTTATAATGATGTTATGAAAAAATATATATTAGTTAAATATCTATTAAAGCCTGACAAAATAATACGACAGTTCATGACATAACTGAGTTCATGTTCCTGATTGGTTAAGAAAGTTTAGAAATTTGACAAAAATTGTCACTAACTGTCACTCTTAAGAGAATAATACAACTTATACGTTTCTACCATTACAAATATAGAAGCTTATGTTTTTAAGTTATCATAAGAACGTTTTACGCGAAAGTTTTTTGCTGGCAGAAGGGATAAAACTGTGGTTACATTTGAACGAAAAAACTACAGAACCATAATGATTTTCCGATGCTAGTGGATCTTAATTATGGAAGAGTGAAACAACGCCAATACAAAAATTATTTGAGTACCGAACAAATTTATCTTTAGGATCCAATGACCGCTATCAATATATATATTATATATATTATCTTTTGATTATATATATATATATATATATATATATATATATATATATTTTCTTTCGATTTAAATAATTTTAAACAAGGACCTTTTATCGCTTTTAGTTGGCTTACAACGATAAATCGAACCCCGAAGAAAAAAATAGTAATATTAGACACGTATGTGTTGACGGATTATAGTCCAGTGTGTTTCGTAAACAAGTAGTCTGAGTCACTATTGGAACACCACATTGAAGAACATCATTGACAAGGTAATGCAACGAAATGAATATTTGGTCACCCAAAAATCTAATTATTGCTATTCTAGGCGATAAGTGAAAAATCATTTCAGATCTACTCGTAACATAACAATTTTAAAACCAACAACAGAGAAGACTTCAAGATTAAATGTTCCTATTGCCTGCGTTGAATGCTGGACATTATACCGAAATTTTAAAATGTTTCTATTGAGATAACTAAGCCGCCTCTCGCCTTAATCATCTAATGAAGCATTGAAAGCGATTGTCAAAAATGGTCTCGAAACATTTCAGAATGTTAAATTTAAGTTAAAGAATTTCCACATTTCAAACACTCATTTGATCAAGGAATGTTCGAGGTGGAATAATAATACTTCAAAAAACTTAAATCTTAGCAAAACTGCTTAACAAACCGTTATTATTCTATCTAAACAAATCCGAAATTATATGATATATATATATATATATATATATATATGAATTCGACAAGGCAAATCGACAGAGGATGCAGTAATATCTATAACCTTATAAGTAAGTGAACATCTTGATCGTGGTAAAAGATGTTTTCGTCTAGGATCCTATTCTTATACATAAGCTGCAGTTGATAGGAATAAGAAGTATCCCTTTAGAGCTATTCAAATTTATGAAATTCTACTCAACAGATCATAATTGCACAATATATAATCAAATACAGATATTACATTTGGTATTTCACAAAGTAATGTTCTGTTTCTAATTTACATAAAATAGCTGTATAAATTTCAGATTAATAGTGGCCGGATCTTCTTCAATGCTGATGATACCATTGTATTCACAGGAGACTATTAGGATATTGTGAAAATAAATGCAGAACTAGGGATGAGAAGAGTGACAACGTGGTTGAGGTAAAATTTACTAATGCTGAACATAAGAAATAGTTTATTTGTGTTTTGAGATAAGTAACAAAGTTTACGTTATACAAACTCTAATATAAAAATCTACCAATGTCTTAATCGCAAACCGCTGATTAAAGCACACGTCTGATTCTTGATAAAGTTGATAAAGCAAATATTGGGGCACAATACTGGATAACCAAGTATCTGCTCATAATCATATTGAACTGGTAAAAAATAAAAAATCAAAGATAAATAAATTAGAATAAAAGACAACTGCGACATATAGCAACTGAAGATCTATTAAACCAAATATATATTGTTCTAGCTCAGTCTATTCTAACCTACTATATTCCCGTCTGAGATGGTGCAATTTTTTGCAAGAGAGAGTTCAGCGTGTTTTATTAAAGACTTTGTGGCATATTGCCACTATTATTAGAACAATTAATTTTTATTACCACACGGTATTTAAGTTTATTTCTTTGTACATTTAATAGTTTTTAGTTAAGTTTAAATTTTATTATTATCCACATTATTATCACTTTACAACTATGACTAACGACTGGCTGGGCGTCTATTGTTATTACGAACCTCGTTCGCAAGACGACATTATTTTACTCAAATTGCCTTTATTTACAATTTACACATTAAAAAAAATAAAATGTATTAAAAAACATCACATGGATGTAAACAATAGGTAATTGCTTGGTTGCAAACTATAACTTATGAGGAAATGGAGTTTCAGCCTGTCATTTACGAGTAGCACCAACGCATATACTCGTACATCGTACATACATTGTGTTTATTTAAATAAGTGTTAAAGTAAATTATTGTAAAGGCATTAAATTTATTTCTTTACAGCATTTATTTTGAAGCATTTTCTTGTTTCAAGACAACATGTAATGGGAGATTTATAATTTTAAAGGCAACACCTACCACTACCATTTTGTCATGACCAAGTTAGCTATTATTTAATGGCATTCTCTGTCTAGCATAATAATTGTTTTTCCTATGGTAATGAGAATTTGAAAAATGTACAGATCTTTGATAAAAAAATACATGTACTGATAATGAATAAGTAATGCGTTTATGTAAACTTTGAATGAACTTTGAACTATGTGAATTGAATTTGTTTCTAAACTATTTGTGTTATATCTCTTTACGTGTATTGTGTTTATATTGAATAGTTCAATTTTTATCCTCTAATACAGTGTTAAGCTTGTTGTGTTTTCCTGTAAGTGTATTTTGTGTTCTTTGATCGAGCTGAGCATAAGCGAAGCTCTTAACCGTTTGGGAGACTTTTTTTATGTTTAGTTGTATCCAGAATGCGACAAGATAATTAGCTAAAAATTTTCTCATGTATGTTTGAGCCGAACGCGGATGTTATAGCGAAAACAGATTGAGAAATATTTAGCCATTCAAAAGTTATCAAAAAAAGAAGAAATGAGAGGGGCCTAGTTTAATTTATGTTTATGTACATAGAAATGTAACTATGGTTGGAAATTCTTATAAAATAAATAATAATCTATAAGTATGAATATTTTTTAGTTCTATAAGCAAAATATATTCATCGGTATTTCAAACTAAAACACGATATGAAAAAAAACACGGATCTAAACTTTTTGATTATTAGCAGTGGTACCGTTATTATTTTATATCAATATCTAAAATAAATATATTACCTTTAGTACATAGTCAAATCTATGCTTAACTTAGATGAGTAAGATATGTTTGTGTCGATGGACCTTTTATCCTGTCTGTAATAATTTCATTAAAGTTTTATTTAGATATCATGCGAGCCATATCTATGTGTATACAGATTTACACTCCCCTCCCCTTAAACATAACCATATTCATTATCTTTCTTGATTAATCACTAGTAAATAGTCTTATGTTATTGTGACATTCGACTTGACACACGAACTCTAAATCATTTAGCTTCTATAATTATATAAGAATTCTTCTCTAATGATATATATTACATTAATTGTTTGTAATAATGTCTTATAGGAAGAAAACAAGCAGAATTATTTTATTTATCTATTTACTTATGCATCAAAAGATGTCATAACTTAATATCACAATAATAGATAGTCATATAAGATATTGTCACTGCTTTTTCTTTAATATTGTTACTTTGACCATGTAATCTTTATACAAAGCTATAAAGAAATAAACACATTTATATAAAACTGTAGCAAATAAAATAAGAACAAATATAAAAGAAGCATAAACATCAAACATATTGAAGGCAATCCAATTTATATTTCTAGATGGATTTTTCATGTAATCCGCTCCATTATTTCTTATGACATACTCCAGCCAGAATATTGCCGTGTCTAATGGAGTCATAGGTCTATCTTTGAATCTCCTCGAAACTTCTTTAGCTTTCGACATGTACGAATCGTTAGTAAGGACCTCATTGACAGTCTTGTACAAATTATTCTCATTAATGTCGTGGTACTGCATAATCTTGCCAAACCCTGCTTCTTCAGCAACTAATAAGTTATTATATTGATCAGCGTATATTGGGACGCCGACAAGGGGCACTCCATTAAATACTGCTTCTTGAGTTCCAATTAAACCGCCGTGCGATATAAACAGTTTAACGTTGGGATGAGCTGAAATAATATATTGTAAATTAATATATTTCAATAGAAAAAACACAGTTAGTAATTGAATTAGTGACTGTTAAAAGTTAACTATTGTGAATATATATTGTTAGTTGTTTTTTTTTTTGCCAAAAAGAACTAAATCTAACTTTTTTTAAAATATGATATGTATATACCAAGAATTTCCTTTTGCGGAAGCCATTTACGGGTTATCAGATTACTCGGTTTATCTGCTAAATTGTCATCTTCCCATTTCCACAAAATTGTTTGATTTAGTCTCGAGAATACGTTTAAAAATGCATTTTTCTTTACATCTGGTAACTCAGCACTCCTTACGTTTGAACCAAAACTCATATACACCACTCCATATTTTGAGTCATCTAAAATTTTTTGAAGATCCTAACAAATAAAATACATTATATATTATACACTGAATAAACAGTATCTTTTAATAAATAAATTATGTTTCTTACATCTGGAAGACTTGTATTACTTCGTGTCAAATGAACTCCTCCGATCTCAACATTATTTGGTAACAAAGCTGCTGGACTATCAAAACTAAAATGGCTGTTAATTAACATTAAAGAAACATTCCTCTGTTGCTCGTACAAATTTGGTACTTTACCAGAGAGCTCCGGCAAATAGGTTCTTAATATATGTTCTTGTTTCTCAAGATACCAATAACGCCACCAAATATATTCGTACACGGTGAAATAAAAATTTCTCATTCTGCCCCAAAAACTGGTAGGGTTTCTTACATCCAAAAATTCAGGAACAACATTAGGTAATTGTAACGGATTACCGATAACAATATTGTGCCTCATACAGGTACCAAAAGTAGTGACTAATGCTAGGGGTGCATTATATTTATAAGAAAGAGAATACATGGCCTCCTGGAAGAACTGTTCACAAAGCACAAGATCAAAAGTATTATCCTTCCTTAAGAAATCCTTTACTTCAGTTGAATTCAATGTAAGCTCAGTATATGCTAAGCCACCAGACCATAGAATTTTGTCGTGAAATTCTTCTGCAGATATATCAACCATAGTAAATATATTCGGACGCTCAATACCTTAAAAAGCGATCGAAGGTCATTATAATACAAAAAAAAGCTTCTATAAAAAGAACATTAAAGAAAATAATATAACTTGTCTTATAAGAACTAGACCTTTGGCATATTCAATGACATTGAACATACAAAGAACATTTTAAGTGTAATAAGTATTCTGACATAATATTATAAATATAGTTCAAATTATATATGTCCCATTAGGAAAATAATCCATTATCTAAAATTATGACTTACCTAGAATGTCCCAAATTTTTTTATCATCGACAACAACTTGATGATAATTAGCGGGAGGGTTGTTATCCCTTAAAGGGGTAATAACAGTAACATTATGTCCTCTTCGGGCTAATTCTAAACCAATCGGTTTTAACATTATATAATGCGACGTGGATGAGAACGGCATTACATACAAAATATTAGCCGGTTCCGCATAATTTAGAAACATCAAATATAACATTAAATGTAATTTGAACTGAAAATAAACAAAAAATTAAACTTGTGTAATGTACTGAATTCGAAATATTAAAATATATATATTTATCTTTATTGAAAAATACCTAAATAAATAAAAATTTTAAAAATACATTGCACACATTGTTATTATAAATTGAAAGTTATAATTTTCATTACTTCCTCAGTTGTATTTAATTTATTTTATATATTTCATAAAAAAAATATATATAATAAATCCTCTTACCATTTTAAACTAAATATAGATTCACAATAATTTGAATGAGAACACTTTTTTGACTAACACATTTGACAAATTTACGTCTTTAAGAGTTAAGTCCGAGTATGAAACTGTAACTTAATACTAAACTTTTTATCTTTCCAGCTCTGACCTTGAATGACTCTCGCGTAGAACGTTTCTTATGTTCCAACATATAAATTTTGCAATGCTTTATAACAAAAAATAAACGATAAGATATGTTACAGTGCGTCTTCTTTTATCTAATCCCCTCATAAATATGTTTTGTAATAATTTAAATAAGATCTCTTAATTTAATTAATTAAAGAATGTGTTGTTTATCGCTAAAGTTTACTTACCCTTTTCATTGATTATTGAGATCTAAATAACTAAATGTTACCAGAGTCTCCGTGGTGACTCCCCACAATCTCTCAAATTATGAGACATAGTCATAGCTCCAAAGTTATTTTCTACTATAAATACAGAGAATTTGCTTTAAAAATATACCTATAAGCAGATAAATAGCCAAAGACCTCACCTGTTCCCATTCTAATCACTACTTTATTAGGTATAAATATTGAATAATTTACACCGATAACCGACATTTGGTTTTTACATGGCTCACAAGTTTATTAAATATATAAAGTGATTAGGAAAGAGTCTCTTGCCAATATGGAACATTATTTAACTGAAAAATGTGTAAATGAACATGCCATGAACTCATCTTCTCTCCATGTGAATAAGTTTATATTGTACAGCTTATGGCATTAAGTACAGTAATCGCTAACTATTGATTTTTTAAATGTCTAATAGAAATCAGAGGATTGAAATCACTGGAAAGAGATGGCCAGGGGCTCCGATGGATATGCGGGGTCCTTAAGATTCAATTTTAAGCCCTTTTCCCTTCCTTGTTTTTATAAATGATCTGCCTACTTTTGTAGAGAGACATAACGACATAATATTGCTTGCTCATAATATTTGAAGTAAAATAGTAGCAGGTAACGTTTAACTATCTCTAAAATAGGGCATTGGTTTAATGTGTTAACTTTACCAGCCTGTTACTTAACAGTAAAAAAAAAACTTATCAGACTTACAACTCCTAGTGTAAAATAAGTGCCAATTAGTGTACTGTTAAATGAGGAAGCAATGGAAGTGGATGAATCCACAGGTAATGGTATTATAACACGGGGTAACGTGGCTGATATAAATACCATTTTTGTTGTACAAAAGAGAGCTTACCGTGCATTTTATAATCTACGCCTCATCACAATCCAAGGGATTCTTTATGAGATAAGTTTTAAGAAAACAATATACTTACGTCATCGGTCAGTATATTTTTGAAACTTTTAAATATATACAAAAAAATAGGGATAATTATTTTAAGCACGGTGATGTACATCATATACTAGTAAATACGAGGAAAAAACACAATCCCGCATTACCCGTCACTCGATTAAAAAAAAAAAGAGTAATTCTTTTATAGAGCAATGTATAGCCTTCTTTAACAGGCTCCAAGTAATCGTTCATTTAATAAATGTTAACTTGTTAAGTTACGTTTTTATGCTAACTAA
The DNA here is from genome assembly GCA_918358865.1 of Melinaea marsaeus rileyi. NCBI lineage: Eukaryota > Metazoa > Arthropoda > Insecta > Lepidoptera > Nymphalidae > Melinaea > Melinaea marsaeus. Next base: position 24,435,265 of record OU911085.1, read on the forward strand.
TACTACAGTTTTTCCCTATATCTAGAAAATGTTGCAACTTGGGTATACACATGCAATACAATGAGAAACACAGCACAAACCGGTTCTAATGATAACCAGCTGTTGGATGCGTACTGAAGAAGAAATGGCATCGACCAGCTAACGCAAAGTACTTCTGTTCTGTTGTTTGGCAAAGCTATTGTTTTAATAATAAGAGGATTTTAAAAAGAATAAAAAGAAGTAGTTAGGTTTACATGGACGTATGATAAGAATCGTAAAAGGAGAATCTGCGCTATGTACAGTTGGTCTAGTAGTCGTATCAGAATCACCAAACACTGGTGGAAGCCATGGTAGCCGCGCCGACGTCGCTTTTAAAACATTTGGTACCTTGGGTCAACCCTACAAAAGAATGGCAAAAAACTAATTGTCAAATACGAAATCGGAGATCTGAGTTATGTATAAATATTACCAAATTGTGAATGTTGACATGAAAGTGTAGCATGACGGAAAAAGATAAAACAGAATTGAATATGTAAGCGGTACTTTGAAAGTAGCAGCGGTAATAGAAAAGAAGAGAAGTTTTATAATTCATACTTTTGAATTTTATGATTTCTTTTCTTGTTCTTTATTCTTTTACTCTATGCATGTGTATCTTTGCATTCTGTGAATCTTTAAAACTTTTTCTATTTGTAAGATTATGCTAAAACTGCTTTTATTACCTATACCTATACATTTTTTTGCTATTTCTATTATTTCGATCCTCAACTAAGGCTTTTCAACATAATTTTGAGGTCGCTTGAAAGAGTACGTGCTTTCGTGAGGGTTGCATATTCTTCTTTCAGGCATCTCTTCTTCTAGGCAGGCAGGGATCCTGTTAATTTGGTACCATAAAGATGCAATAAATATCTTTTTGGAGATAATTAATTTTTATTTAGAACATGTATAAATTTTTTTATCTGCCCTTGAAAAGAGAAATAAAAAAAATGCAGGCTACAAACAGACCCTATCACCACACCACCAGGATCACTTAAGACGTTGACAAATAGCATAAAAATTTAACTAAGATTTTGCCTCTGTATCTAGTCCTAACTAAGATATCACATATCTTTAATGACCTACCTTTCTACTACTTTCCTACTTCTACTTTCTACTACTAACTTTCCTTTCCTTACATTATCTTACCTACTGATATAGGTAGTATACAGTAAAGATTGGTATATTGAATTTCATATACATTATTTTTCCTTATCTTTAAATATAATATATAGATTTTATTATCTACTATTGTTTTCGATTTTCAATTAAGATCCTGGTACTTAATTTACATGAGTAATTTTTGTACGTATTTTTTTCTTTGTATTTTATAGTACAGATTTAACATTAATTAATTGATATATAACAAATTATATATCAATTTATTCATTATATCATCAACAAAAATGTTATTTAAATCACGATTAAACATTTCTACAAGTTCATGTAGGTCGCTGAACTTGAATATATATAGATAAAATTGGTAGGCCACCTAAGCATTATTAGATTCTATAACATATGTGCTATAAATGAAAAAAAAACAAACAATATCAAATATTATATAACAATGTATATATTCTGTTGAGAATTGTATTTCATGACAAATGTTATAAAAATATATATACATATCGGTATAGTAACAAGTATTTATCTGTTACGTAGGTCCATATATATTATAAAGAATGACTCAACAACAAAGGCTATATAATTAAGTTAAAAACAGATCTATTATATATACTATTTTGTAATAAGCTATAATTTACTAAATTGTCTAAAAGAAGTAACTGGTTTTTGTTATCCCGTCCGCTTTGATTACAAACGGACAGTACAATACAATGTACAAGCACTACAAGTCCAGCATAGAAAACATTTACTGAATAACTGAACCAATGTTTTAATGAATCGTAATAATTAAGTTATTACAAAATTAAATCTGTTATCTACGGCTGACGTACAGACAGAGCACATCACGAGATAATTTTCGACCTTTATTGTTAACATATCATTCTGTAATGATAATATTTTATGATCAGTGCACTTCATTATAATACAGAATTATTATAGAAATTGTTAATTATTTTGATAGGAAAAATATAATATATTTTTTAATAGTTACTTTATTCATTATCCACATGCCGTTTCCCATTTATTTTCCTCAATATATATCAATATTGACCTACCTCAAACGATTTCGCACAATGTTAGAACCGACGGCCGATTTTACATCAGCCCTCTTTGTGAACATCGTTGCTGGGATATCCGCCACGCTAGGGACAAACGGTATAATTATATCCACTTGTATTTAGCTTAGCTGATTCTTGGAGCAATCTCAGGAAATATGAAATTGTCCTTTAAGATGTGAAAAACATCTTTCTGAATAATGAACCGAATCAAAATCTATTGTGTACTTCAGCATAATTATTTTGTCGAACAAACAGAAAGCAAATTGACATGAACATAGATAGGAGTCCTTTGTTAAACATCCTTATCACTAACATATGTGATATGCAGTTTTTAACAAATCGTAACTACGAATCTTTTACATGATTTTTGCTGCTCATATTATAATTTATTCAAAAAGACCAAACCTATAAAACGAAAGTGTTTTTGTCTCATATTTGTTATGCTAAAGCATTATTTAGTTTATATTAACTTTACACATTACGTTAATATCTTTATTATTATACAGTGAATATATGAAAATAACAAACAGATTAGATTTGGATATCAAAAAAAGGAATGTCCTATTATCTTATCTTATTTTAATATATTTTAAAGTCATTCATTTAAATATAATATTTAAAATGTATATGTATATAATGTATAGTATATTTAACTATTTGTTTCCATTGATCACGGAATACGCTGCTACCGCTGAATGTCTGATATTGCTGGCAGATAAATTTATCTGCCCGTTTTCGTGTTTTTTCAACATACTTTTTCGCACGACATTGATTCTATTTTTTGCATTCAACATCGTTTGGTACGTTTGGTCTGGTCGATATAAATACTGCTACAACAAGTTAACTCTATAAACACCGGTTGTTTCAAAAGGGAAGGTTAATATTAGGTCCTTACATATGAAATTGGCTTTTGGTATGGTAAGAACAAAAAGTCGAAGATATTTGAATTTTATCAATGTATGAACCATTGTTATCTACCCTTTTTACCATTTCATAGGTAGTTCATTGATCTCTTTACATACTCTGAAGGCTGTTTGTACTGCCGCATCGGAGTTGAATTATTCCCCTTGCAAGAAGTCTTCTACATTTCAAAAAAATAGTCTTCGAGCCGTTTCCGCACGGTGCCACGGTGAAGCGCGTACTCATAAAAAACGCGAGATTTCAAGTTTTCCATTATGTAAACTGAGTGACGCAAATAAATATGTATATTCTCATGTTTCGTATGTTCCTCGTACATAGCTATTTGTATTTGTGGGTACTGTATACGACAAAGAGTGATCCATCAATACCGCTTACCTCATCATGACAAATTGAATGACAATATTCTTTCGTTAATAGTAATAAAGTGTGCAGTTAATTTTGATATGAATATTATTTATACGAGTTATATATTCCTCAGTTTATTTTTATCTCCTTCAACTAAACTATATATATAGTTTTTCTTGAGCATAAAAAAACAATTATCGTCTTAACATATATTTAACCTATGTGAGTATACTTTTTTGTCCAATAGTTGTTTTTTTTTCATAATAATTTTTAACTTGTTCATTTTGATTGATTGAGAAACAGGCAGGTTTATGACAGCCCAAGGCCGCGTTATTCAATCATCCTACTCGGGTTAAACTATTTTCTGTTTATTATGGTATTTATTATGAAAAAAAAAACAATAAATAAAAATATTTGTGGTACAGGAATTAAAGACTAAAACGAAAAAAAAATAATGAAAAGAATTCTTAAAATATTTAGTCGTTACTAATTATACGGATATAATAAATTATATAATATAATTACGTATTTTCAAATCGAATGGGAAATCATAAAAAATCTCATTGTTTCTATAGTGAAAAGGACACACTTAAAACTACCGCTTATAAGAAATACTTTAATATTATTAAGAATATTTGATACAACGTAATGTTATATTACGATTTAAAGTGATGTAACAAAATGTAAGGAGAATCAAAAATGTACTTGACATCGAAATCAGCAAAGACTCTTGTACGACTAAATAGGAATAAAATATAGGAACATAAGAATATTAACAATTAATTTAAAATCAAACCTAATATATTATATGTTTTAATTAGTAAAATATACTCAAATTTTTTACAAAATATTGAATTTTTAGAAAATAAATAAATTGTAGTACTGGAAGAAAAGGAGCTAAAAAGTATGGAAACTGCACCTAATATAAAAATTCCAGTGAGTTCTAAATTATATACTCTGAATATCGCAAATTTGTACTAAGTTTATGGAGATGTTGAATGTATTTGGTATATGGATTTTTCTCAGAATCAATTATTTACTTAGGAAACATCATTAGTAGAAAGGGGAACACTTGTCCCAATTCGAAATTACGGCTATTGTAAACAAACCATCGTTAACCAAAGTGTCTCAAGGGTACTTATCGATACCAGAATGTACTATTATACCAAATGTAGAAAAAATACCACTTTATTTGTATAATACATAACAAACAAAAAAACCGATTGAATAAAAACTGAGGTAGGTACTGAACAAACGCAATAAAAACAATTCACATAATTATTTACGTGGTTCAAGATGGGTGACGCTCAATGTGGTTGCATTTACAAAACTCTATCAAAAGAAAATAAGTTGTGGTGCCAATAGTAATAAATATAATAGAAGACAATTAATAGATGAATATTATTATATATTAAAGAGATTGGCTTAAAGAAGGAAAAACTAGTGGGTTTTTTAGCTATAGGACCGTGACTTTCGCCGAAGTTTTGTGGCACAGGTCATAAACGCTGTATGAACGTCATCAGACGCAGGTATTTGCGGAATTCAAACAAAAATGATAAATAATAATAATGACAATATAAAACAGCAACCTCTTCTGTTTATCGATGAAATTATCAGTCACCTCAGTGTAATCAATTCCACAGATATAAATGAATTAAAATATTATTGAATTCAATAAGGGTGAATAGACACAGAAAAACTATAATAATGTAAAGGTCTACACTACAGCAAATAGCGAAACATCGTCGTGTAATGTAACGTAATATGGAGAGTAAGAAATTGAATTTACTTATGTATTTGTAATTCTAATAGCAGTAATCTATATTAAGGTTAATATACTTTATTTATTTTAGGTCTCGCAAGGGTGGTGTAAGGTTATTTAATTTGGTTGCAGTGTGTTTGAAATTACTACGAGAGGTGGCTGTACTAAACAGTACTGATACTATACTAAATATATATACAGAAGACCGACGTGTAGTAACCAAATTCATTTGGTTATGTTCCGCCGGTGAGTGAGAGAATCCGGAAAATGATGGATGGAATGCAATCCTTTCTGGCATCCTACCCACGGGGGCCAATGAGCACCGGGGATGCGGTATATTCCGGTCGTGTAGGTCTCTCTCGGGAAAACGTCGACGAGTGCCGAAAGAAACTTGTGTCTTCTATAGAGACCTCCCTGGGGATTGTCTCTGAGGGAGGTGAACTGAACCACCTTCAGTTCAATCCCCTAAAGACACAGGTTTGCGCGTTTACCACAAAGAAAACCCCATTTGTCGTATCACCGCTTTTCGAGAGCACTCCTCTTATTGCCTCGCCAAATTTCAGAATACTGGGTCTCGACATTTCGAGCGATTGTCAGTTTCGTGGTCATCTGGAGAGCAAGGCCAAGTTGGCCTCGATGAAATTGGGAGTGATAAATAGAGCGAGGCAGTATTTCAAACCTGGCTAAAGACTTGCGCTCTATAAGGCCGGCCACACGTGGAGAACTGTTCTCATCTCTAGTCCGGATCACCCCAATATCAGCTTCTACCATTTGACCGCGTACAACGGAGAGCCGTTCGGATTGTCGGGGACCCAGTGCTCTGCGAACGGGTGAACTGTTTGGCATTGCGTAGAGACGTGGCTTCTTTGTGCGTCTTCTACCGCATTTACAACGCGGAGTGTTCCGAAGAACTATTCAATCTGATGCCTACCGCCGAATTTCACCACCGTACAGCTCGCCATCGCCTCATTTACCATCCATACCACCTGGATGCGTAACGATCTTCCACTGTGCGGATTTCAAGGACTTTTTTCCCACATTCCACTCGAATGTGGAATGAATTTCCTTCAGCGGTATTTCCAGATCGATACGACATGGGTACCTTCAAAAAAGGCATATATTCCTATTTCCAAGGCCGGCAACGCTCTTGTGAATCCTCGGATGTTACAAGAGTTCATGGGCGGCGGTGATCACATACCAACGGTGACCCGCAAGCTCGTTTGCCCTCCTCGAACATAAAAAAAAACTGATACTGATACTGTTACTATAAAAGATACTCGTATAGAGTTGAGCTTTGTCACCGATCCACTTTAATTAATGGTACAAATATGGTGCCATTTCATATTTTATTGTACGAAACATTATTGTTGCGAAATGCATTTATCTACAGTAGTCTATTTTCAGTAACCGCGCAGAGTTTATGAAGGGTCAAATGTGATCGCGGAAGAATCTTCAAGCAATATCACAGACGTTTTGCACAGTTCTTATTAGGAGCATAGTACGTGCCAGCAGTCTACTCGTATACTCTATTACGACGACAGCGTAATTAAGTTTGGACAAAACAAGAACGGAAAGGTTTATCGCACTTCATTATTTAAATATTTCCAGATGCGATATAAAATTTGAGATGATAGAAGCACGCTCTGATGGTAGTATGATTTTCAAATAATAGATTTTCATCCACGATAATTTATAACCCAAAAATTTATCGCTTCAGTAACATGTTCAATCTTGATGTTTTGGATCACAAAACATGGTGAGGAACATAATATTCAACTTAACTTAGTATTAGAATGGAGTCCTTAGTAACATACGTTTTTTTATTTAAGTTTAATTACAAACTATTGCACTGCAACCATTACACAATACTTTTTAATCTTCGTTAATGTTGTTTAAAACACTTTTTACATGATATAAATATCATCCACGTGTATGTGAAATTTCCAATTTTGCATAGAATTAACAATATCAGCGCTATACGAGTACAGAGTAAATAGAACTGGCTAAACAACCAGCTTGGCTAACTATAGGAATTACTACAAAAACTTAAATAATTATTTTTCTATTTACCCAAAACAATACTATTCGTTTTGTTTTTATCTGAAATCTGTTTTTTTTACTAAATCAATCAATAAATTGTAAATATACATATTTATACCGCGGAATCATAATAAAACATTGCAAAATAATCTAATTTATGATTTATTACGATATCTTTTTAGATATTGGTACCTCAGAATTAGTAAACGATTTTTTAATATAGCAACACAGATTAAGAAAAATATAAATCAACACTATCACTATAACAACTATTGTTAAATACACATCAATCATGTTGTGGGCAATCCAACTTAAATTTCTTGCAGGGTTCTTCATATATTCAGCTCCTTTATTTCTAATAACATATTCTAACCAATAAATGGCTGTATCCATTGGGGACATTGGTCTGTCCATAAACCTTCTGGAAACTTCCTTAGCATTTTTAATATACGATTCGTTTTTGAGAACTTCATTTACTGATTTTCTTAAAGTCTCCTCATTGATATCATGGTAAAGCAGTATTTTACCAAATCCTGCCTCTTCAGCCAGCAACAAGTTGTTATATTGATCAGCAAATATTGGAACTCCGACGACAGGTACCCCGTTGATTATGGCTTCATGCATCCCAATCAAGCCACCGTGACTGACGAATAGTTTGATGTTTGGATGCTCTGAAAAATGTTAAAAAATATATATTAAATAAAAGATTCACAACTTCAATTTTATTATGTTTTCACTTTCAATTAAATGTCGAATTGCCAGGACTTGAACAGAAGAAAAAGGACTTTAAATTATTAAGAATTTGAAAATGAAGAAAAAAGTATACGTGTAGTTGTTTTGCGAAATCCATTAATTTATATTTCCTTAAATAGGTATTAAGATTAAAATATATGTTTTATTATTTTTTACTACCGATACTTCTAATAATTATATCAATTATAATTTTCTGTTGTCATTTGTAACAAATAAATTATCAACTAACTAGAAGTAAAAACAAGTAACATTAAATTATTCAAACGTACGTAGTATTTCCTTCTGAGGGAACCATTTTCGTATAATCAAGTTAGACGGTTTGTCCTCTAGCACGTCGTCTTCCCATTTAAACAAAACCGTTTGCTTAAATTGTTTAAACACATTTAGAAAAGCATTTTTCTTCTCTATTGGCAGTTCAACACTTCTCACATTTGAACCAAAGTTTACATAAACAACTCCATGCTGCGCTTTATCCAATATCTTTTGAAGATCCTGAAATTAAGAAATCAAAATCAAATCAAAACTCTTAGGAAAAGTATATTTATAGTATGCATATGATGATAGTATGTAAAACTGAAATAATGTATCTAAACTACTTTACCGATTACTAACATAAAATATACGGTATATAAAAATTAGGAATCGGAAATACGAGTCTGAGTTGAAAATACGAGTTTTGTTTATGGATGTAAAAATAAATCTGGATCTAGTCAAAAAATAACACTCACCGAGCCCAACGGTGGTAATAATGATCAACGTAACCTCTTCAATACAAAAGTAATTTCATTAAATTCGATCCCGATAGGAAAACAAATAATTACAAACACGAGAATACAATAATGTTATAAATAAAAGATATTTGGTTTAGCTAAAATTACAAATAATCTTAAAGGATAATCGTAAAGCAGTAGTTTCACCAACCTCAGGGAGACTTGTGTTACTTTTTGTTACATGAAGTCCTCCGATTTCAACTATATTAGGTTGAATTGCTGCGGGCGTATCGTAGCTAAAGTGACTGTTAATTAAAGTTAATGCAGTATCTCTTTGAATATCATATAATTTAGGCACATTTCCGGTCAATTCTGGCAAATATTTTCTCACAATTTTCTCTTGTTCCTCAAGATACCAATATCTCCACCAGATATAATCATAGACGTTGAAATATAAGTTTCTTAATCTTCCCCAAAAACTTGTAGGTTCCCTTACGGCTAGGAATTCTGAAAGAACTGTCGCCATTTGTAGAGGATTACCTGTTATGAAATTGTGCTTCATGCAGTTGCCGTAAGTCGTGACCAACGCCAGGGGTGCATTATATTTATAAGCGAAAGCGTACACCGCTTCTTGAAAGAATAGTTCACTTATAACCAAATCGAAAGCGTTATTTTTCTTCAAAAAATCTATAACTTCGGACGATTTAAATATTAGTTCTGTGGATGCAATTCCTCCTGACCATAAGATTGTGTCGTGAAATTCTTCTTCACTAAGATCCACCATTTTAAAAATATTCGGTCTCTCGACTTCTGCAACGATAAAATTTTCGATTTAGACGGTCTCGTGCTAACATTTAGACCCTTCATTGAACACATGGGGTTGTGGTAAACATCTTCTACACAGATTATTTTGAATTAGTATTATTGTGAAACTATATAGCTATACTGTGCAAAAGAAATATGTAAAACTATGTGATTATTATGTATGGTCTTATTTTTAAATGGGAACCAAAAATCCGATTAGACGGTTGTTCTATAAAGTAAAATGACAAAAAGAATTGTTTTATAATATAAAAAGACACTAAAACTTACTCAGCAAATCCCACACTTTGGTGTCATCAACCTTCAGCTGATGATAGTTGGGAGGAGGATTCACATCCCTCATTGGAGTTATAACAGTGACATTGTGTCCTCTGCGAGCCAATTCTATTCCAATTGGCTTCAGCATTATATAATGTGAAGTAGAAGAAAACGGCATCACGTATAATATGTTGGCCGTTTCCGAGAATTCAATAAGGAAAAACAAAAATAATATTAAACGTCGTCTCATCTGAAAGAAGATATAATAAAAGTAGATTAGAAAAAAATATCAATATGCAAAGTGACATGAAATAGATATCATTTTGTTTGATCCCAAGTTTTAAAAGAGGTTTTAGCAAAATGTTGTCTTTGTCCTTCAAATTGTACAAATAAATGTTGGTGATACAAAATAAACATTTACATAAAAAAAAATTAAAACATTCATAAAACTCATTAACCAAATGGGAGAACTTTTTATTCAACTGAAATAAAGTGAAGCCGCTCTGTTTAGACTTTACTTTTAACGTTATTTTGGTCCAACGTTCCAGGTATTCAGTAAGCCCTTGCCGTGATTGAAAAACAGGCGTGTGGGGATTACATGTGTTACGAAGCTCAAAGAGTAGCTTGAATTTGTTTTAATCAAAGGAAATATATTATTTTTATACTCCTAACATGTTATTTTCAAATATACATATAACATAAAGAAAAGGAAGGTATTTGAAAAAAAATAGATTTAAATAATGGAACGTGTTTTTATACTTGAAATATTCGGATTTTTACGGCTTTTTATTTTCTACAAAAATACGAATATTATATAATAAGCATCGCGAGAACGAGCTGGATAGATTTTGTTTGACTTTTGTGTGGTTATAGCTTATTCTCACTTAGCTTAAGGGGACCCGGTGGTCTAAAATTTTCGAAAAATCGATTTTTTTTTTTTTACATATTTCGAAAGTATAGTATTTCAAAAATATACTGTTAAAATTTGGTGACAAAATTCCGAGTATTTCTATATTTAAAACCCATAACAATGTCAGGTAGACGATCGGTGAGTTGGGCTCCATTGTTCGCTAATTGCAGCTGCTCGGGTCCGTATACCTGACTTATACTATTGTATAAGTTTAACGGGAAATATTTTAGTTTTAAGAGTTGTTCAGTTAGTTTAATGTGTTCCTCAGCGACAGCAACATCGAGTGTAATAATATTACAGAAATAATTTTATAATAACATCAATAATTTTATAGTGATATCGAGTGAAATAATTTTATAAAACCAATGGATCGTAAGCAGGGCCAAACTAGTAGCAGAAGACCTGGACAAAAAGGCAAAAAAAGATATTTTAAAGGTAATCGTTATACAAGTGAGAATGATACTAATTATACAAGCACTTCAGCTAAAAAAATCAAAACCACTGAGGAATTAGAATATAACATGGATCCAGGCATGAATTATTGTATAATTCAATTCACCACTGTTTTTCTAACATTACAGCAGATAGTTAAGTGTAAGGACTGCAATGGTGATATCGTTTTTAGCAAATAACACTCAAAATAACAATGAAAGCTTCAACTCTTGCGTCTGGCAACTTGCACCGAAGCATCAATTTTCTGGAAAAAAAATTGTGGACATCGCTGCATGTTGTGCTGCTTGTACATTTAACGAAGGTTTTAAAGCTATTTTAAAGATGATGGACGTAATGGGTATTAAAATCGGCCCATACGCCGATCAACTAGCCCGAGATCGTGATGAGCGAAGAATCTATAAGGCTGATCGTCAAAGCACAAGTGACTCCAAAGAGGCAAGAACTGCTCGTAAAAAATCCAAGAGTCAAGAAAATGAAGACTATGAGAGAACAGAGGGAATCCTTTATGGTGCTGGGATCGCCGATTAATCGTAAGTGCATATTTCAATACAATTTCTTGATAATATAGTTACTTAAAACTTTAAACGCGTTTATCTCGAAACTACTTTTTTTGGTCTACTGAAGCTAAAAAAAAAAAAACGGTTCGACCGATTCGTCTGAAATTTTAACAGGTCATTCTAAATAGTACTGGCTCTCGCCGGACCTAGAAAAAATATTTTCTGTTGAGTATTTCTATTTTTTTTATTAAAAAAACATTGCAAAAAAAGAGTCGTTTTCAGACTCATACTTTCAATTACGCGCCATTTTGTCAATTTTTTTTTTTTTTTTTTTATTCTAGTCCCCGCCATAACTATACTTATACTAATTAAAAATCCATCTTATTATTTAATTTCAGATCAAAGGGAGAGATAAAACCTCCTTCAGCAGCCAGGTCCTTTTTTTTGAGAGGGGAACTTCAGCGCCACTTTTGGAATTTAAAAAAAAAAATTTTTTTGTGTTTACCATCATTTTTGTATTGTTAATAAGTAATAAAATAAGCCTAAAAAAATTTAAAACCCTTAGTCATTTCTGTCATATCAAAAAAAATTTTTAAAAATAGGCTAAATTTTAGGCCGCTAGACCACCGGGTCCCCTTAAGTAAATATCCATATACTTACTTAGCCCATAGCCCATGCTATTTATTAAATATTTTTCTATTTATACGAAAAAACAGCAAACTAAACATCGGTATTATTACAACATAAAAATTTCCAGTAATTTTAATCAAATCTGATGTGGTGTTACATTATTGTTTGGAAAAAAAATACTTTTCAGTCCAGGAAAATATTTTCTTTTTTAAGGGACAACAAAGAACAGTTTGGAATACAATAATAACTGACAACAACTAGTAATACAATAAATACATACGTGCATGTTTCATTTATATTGCTGTGATTGTTTTGTAAAATATCATACATATGTTAAGTTGTTACACTTATTGTTTGTCTGTTAATTTAGATATTTTTAACACATGTTTACAAGTTAAGTATATTTTTTCCGCTCAATTACGAGTCTTTACATATGTTATTCCAAAATAATATACTTTAAAATGTAAAAAATATTTTAATAACTAAAATGTTAAAAAAATTGATGACCATAAAGAAAGTCGGTTTTTCGAATTTAAAAATATAATTTATTCCTAATTTTTATTACATACATTCAATTGTGTTTATGATAAAAAAATTATAAATACCTCGATTTTTTCAACACTTTTCCAAAATTAACAATGTTTTAACATTAGTCCAAAATTTTTTATAACTACACATTCATATTACAAAATAATAGAAAAAATCCATAAGTTTAATTGTATTGTATCGATTATCAAAAACTGAAAAACCTCATTTAGACTTCATCTCGACTTACTGACGGTTGTCGGAAGAATGATAAAAGTTAAAAGTATATGTCAATACTATCAAGGATTCGATTGTTGGTTGTCTGGCGCGTTATTAACCAATCAGGAAACGTTTAACAGATTATTTTATTTATTAACAATACTACGATACACCGACTATCAGTATAAGTTACCCGCAAATTAATATAATACAATCACAAATCACTAAATCATTAAATAGTTTATTTCATTAAAAAAATCACAATACTTTTTTGTATATATCGATACAAAAATGCAATGTCTAATTAAAATTCTTACCATTTCCCACTTTTAAAACGTGCTTTCCATGCACAGATATTACTCGAACTGCTCGAAAACTGAATTAACCTTCAATATCTGTTACTTTTCGAATCTGACTTCCTTGTGAGTTTAAGAAATAAGATGTACCTTTTAATAAATTCAAATATGTAGGTAGTTACTGTTATTACAGAACCACCACAAAGTTCCGAAGACTGTAACTTCAGTTTTTTTTACTTTACAAGTTTCATATTATTTAATTTTCAATGCACTACATCATCTAGGACTATTATTAGGTATTCACAATGAAGGTAGTGAATGCACAATGGCAGGAGTCTTCGAGAAATTCTGACACTATTTAGTTTGACATAATCGATGTAACTTTTCACTCACCATGTTTTGGATCAAGCAGTGCGCTATCAGTTGGACACTCTCATATTTATTTTGTAAACAAATAAAGCACTAACATATCATTCATATCTTATCGTGTTGTTCAAAATGCATATTATTGTTTATATAACTTTTACATATATATTAAAATTCTACATTAAAAAAATTACCGATTAAATTTGCATTTATTTAAAGTTTTATTTTACCGCCATTTTGACATGTCAATGAGAAGTCTATGTATGAACTGCAAATCTTTGAGCAACTACATACTAGAGACGGCTTCGCCTGCATTCAACGTAGGTACCTTTGAATCCAACATTAATAGTGTTTGTCCTGAACGAGACGTCACATTCCAATCAAATTTTTAGATATCTGTAGTATATGGATGCTCGAAGCTGCAAATCTAACGAGTTTAATATCAAGACTTAGAGGTAGGAAGCAGTAGATAGCAAATAAAAATCAATAGCGGGGTATCGATTAATTTAATTTTCATTAGTAATTTTGTTGTAGATACACCGCGGTCCTGAAGGTGGTTACCTGGGATGTGTGAATAAGTTATATGTCGATGTAAAGTTATTTAATTGAGCGAAGCGAACGAAGTGAGCGGAGCGTTTTACTGGAGACTTTTTGCATTCTTTGTCACGAATTGGCTCAAAAACTACTTGACGGAAAATTATGAAACTTTGCAAACAAAAAGACACATATTAAGTGACGGTTCTTAAAAAAAATTTTTGAAAAATGTCAAAAAAAAATTTTTTTTTTTTTGGGTAACGTTGAGTGAATACACTTTTTTTTTTTTTTTTTTTTTTTTTTTTTTTTTATGCAAGAGGAGGGCAAACGAGCTGGCGGGTCACAGATGACTTGTGATCACCGCCGCCCATGAACTCTTGCAACATCCGAGGATTTACAAGAGTGTTGCCGGCCTTGTAGGTAGAAGTAGACGCCTTTTTTGAAGGTACCCATGTCGTACCGATCTGGAAATACCGCCGAAGGGAGTTCGTTCCACAAGCGAGTGGAACGTGGAAAAAAAGTCCTTGAGAACCGCACAGTGGAAGATCGCCACGCATCCAGGTGGTAGGGATGGTAAAGAAGTCGATGGCGCGCTGTGCGGTGATGAAATTCGGCGGCAGGCATCAGATCGAATAGTTCTTCGGAACACTCCCCGTTGTAAATGCGGTAGAAGACGCACAAAGAAGTCACGTCTCTACGCAATGCCAAAGAGTCCAGCCGTTCGCAGAGCACCGGGTCCCCGACAATCCGAGCGGCTCTCCGTTGTACGCGGTCAAATGGTAGAAGCTGATATTGGGGTGATCCGGACCAGAGATGAGAACAGTACTCCATGTGTGGCCGGACCTGCGCCTTATAGAGCGCAAGTCTTTGGCCAGGTTTGAAATACTGCCTCGCTCTAACACTGGGCTCGCTTCGCTCAATATGCAAACGGCACCCGAGATTTCGCGAGCGCAGCGAGTCGACAATGAGGGTTTGTTAGCGCCCCTAGTTATTAATACTTATAAAGATCGGGTTCAACAAGTTTGACAAGTTGACTGTAACAAATGGATATTACAATTTTTCTAAAAAAGGATAATAGCAGGAATTCTAAAAAGCATTCGATAAAAAAAAATAGGGACAATTAAAAAGAAAAGTATCATAAAAATAAATGTATACCTACATGTATAATAAAATACCTTTATAAATATTCCATTATATATTTTGCATCATTATTTTATCCATCAATGAGTTAACATCTAAGAGTTCCGATCCAGAGTAGTTAACTGGAGAGATACCAGCTATAGTTCATAAGAAACACTGTAATGATATTACATATTAAGTTTTAATCCTAACATTAGATACATTTAAAAACAATCTATTATATATCCCATACTTTAATCTTATAAAAACAACATCAAAATTATTAATATTCATCGTTTTTTATGTAGTCGTGTTTTATTACGATTTAGCAGAAAATAAATAGCTGCACGAATGAAAGCCACACTACCTTCATTACATATATATATTTACATAATAATTAATCATTCAATAATTTGAAATTGTGAATTCTACTAATATAAATGGAAATTAACTGACTAACCTAACCAATATAGACATAATTAAAGATAACTATGTAATTAGGTTTTTAATTGGAAATAAATCTATTGTCTATCTATGTTTAATTACTATCGGTTTTTATTTTATTGATTTCCGCCGGCTACGAATTGTAACATCCGGGGAATCGCAGGAGCGTTGCCGGCCTTGGAGGTAGCAGTATACGCCTTTTTTGAAGGAATCCCATATCGTACCGATTCGGAAATACCACCGAAGGAAGTTCATTCCACTTAGTAATAGGTAGAAGAAAGTTCCCTGAAAACGAACAATGGAAAATCGCCACGCACCCAGGTGATACGGATGGTATTGGAGACGGTGATGTGCTGTGCCATGATGATCGGAGGCAGGTATCAGATCAGATAGCTCTTCTGAACACCCCATTTGTAAATTCAATATAAAACGCACAAAGAAGCTAAATCTCTTCGCAGTGCCAGGGTCCAGCCGAAAGATGTTAAGATGCTAATAAAATAACAATTATTTTTATTTGTTATCAAATCAAATCTTTTGTTGTGATGATTTGACTCTCCTGACTCTCCTCCAGTTGAGAGACATCGTTTTATTATTAAACAGTGACTTTAAAAATTACATTAGGTCGTTTTTAGATATTGTTAAAGCGGTGTATGTTATTATTTAAACATACACCGCTTCAGCTCCCAACACGAATTTTATTTATTTTACGAACGGACCTCAATTATTTAATATAATAAAATAAATTATTTTAAACAGGACAATAACACACCAAACCATGGAATTTTCCTTTCACAATAAATAAACTCCATTAATCGATTTCTTTTATATTAATTAAGTTTTATACATATATAATATTAAAATATGGTTATTTTATACTATTTTAGGACGGTATGTACAGAAGGAACAACACAGTTAACCATCCAACTCTTTAATAGTTCTCTTTAGTAATTCGTAGATTGGACTCATGATACCTAAAATGTATCCTTGAATTATGCCTGGCGGCCAAAATAGCTAGAAGACTAAAAGCAACCAATCGGTAAAGCACGACAAAAAATCTGGCTATGAAATTATGCCTGGTGAAGATAATCTTGTTCTGAGCAAATCCATGATTACTTTTCATGATTGTCAATTAAATAAAAAAAAGAGTATTTTTTTATAATCTTATCTTTTAGCGACCCGTCCAAGAGCACATCAGCCCTATCATAATTTACATATATAAAAATTATATTATTATGAATGTAACAAATACAGTGAAAGACAAGGACATATATAATGATTCAAAGTTCTGTTGCCCGAAGAAAGGAACAAAGAAAGGAACATGGCTCGTAACATCGCCTGTATCAAATTTGCTTATATTATGCTTCTCCTAGATTCTCTTTCGGTGCGTTCTATCTAACGTTCTACGTTACACTATTAAATATTGAACATCCTCAGTTACATAAATATCTAGGATATTTACAGTTAGCTCTTTCATAAATCCCGCCATTTTAGAAATACGAAGTTTTTCTGTAACTTGTCTTAGAGAAAGCACGAACCACGAGCAGAACGTGAATAAACTGAACTTTGTCAACTTTATAAGTCTTTCATAAATAGATTTCGTATATATAAGGATTAACATACATATGTTTTTGAACTTTATTACAAAACTACATCTAAGTGATCCAGATTAGTTTTTTGCTCAGATAGATTTACAGATAAGCTGGAGGCTTCTAAACTCTGCGATAAAGCGAACACTGATCTGATCTATTCAAGTTATTGTGAAAAGCGCCATCCATACATTACAGTTTAAACTATTTAGTGTTTTGTTTAGTTGCTTCACTGACTAAATAGTAGTTTATAACTTTATAAATAGATGTCGCTGTGTTCAATATTGTAAAGTACAGAAATGAAAAATTTTGAAAATGCTTTCATATATTTTTCTTGCGCTAAAATAACTTTCATAGGTGTGGTTGTATGTAATTATTTGTACGTTGTCTTAATTAGATTTCTTACATTTTAAACTTAATAACTGACACAGAAAAAGTCTTGTAAAATGACACATAGACAAAGAATTAACTAATACTAGTAGAATTCTTTTATATTTTGAAATACGGAAACCTATTTGTATTGTTTAATAAGTATATAATGGTAAATGAGTATAACATCCAATATAATAAAGCAGACTTGAAATTATGTTATTATGAATGTAACAAATACAGTGAAAGACAAGGACATATATAATGATTTAAAGTTCTGTTGCCCTAAGAAAGGAACAAAGAAAGGAACATGGCTCGTAACATCGCCTGTATCTAATTTGATTATATTATGCGTCTCCTAGATTCTCTTTCGGTGCGTTCTATCTAACGTTCTACGTTACACTATTAAATGTTGAACATCCTCAGTTACATAAATACCTATGATATTTACAGTTAGCTCTTTCATAAATCCCGCCATTTTAGAAATACGAAGGTTTTCTATAAGTTGTCTTAGAGAAAGCACGAACCACGAGCAGAACGTGAGTAAACTGAACTTTGTCAACTTTATAAGTCTTTCATAAATAGATTTCGTATATATAAGGATTAACATACATATGTTTTTGAACTTTATTACAAAACTACATCTAAGTGATCCAGATTAGTTTTTTTCTCAGATAGATTTACAGATAAGCTGGGGGCTTCTAAACTCTGCGATAAAGCGATCACTGATCTGATTTATTCCAGTTATTGTTAAAAGCGCCATCTATACATTACAGTTTAAACTATTTAGTGTTTTGTTTAGTTGCTTCACTGACTAAATAGTAGTTAATAACTTTATAAATAGATGTCGCTGTGTTCAATATTGTAAAGTACAGAAATAAAAAATTTTTAAAATGCTTTCATATATTTTTCTTGCGCTAAAATAACTTTCATAAGTGTGGTTGTATATAATTATTTGTACGTTGTCTTAATTAGATTTCTTACATTTTATTTTAAACCTAATAACTTACACAGAAAAAGTCTTGTAAAATGACACATAGACAAAGAATTAACTAATACTAGTAGAATTCTTTTATATTTTGAAATACGGAAACCTATTTGTATTGTTAAATAAGTATTTAATGGTAAATGAGTATAACATCCAATATAATAAAGCAGACTTGAAATAATGTTATTATGAATGTAACAAATACAGTGAAAAACAAGGACATATATATATATATATGATTTAAAGTTCTGTTGCCCGAAGAAAGGAACAAAGAAAGGAACATGGCTCGTAACATCGCCTGTATCAAATTTGCTTATATTATGCGTCTCCTAGATTCTCTTTCGGTGCGTTCTATCTAACGTTCTACGTTACACTATTAAATGTTGAACATCCTCAGTTACATAAATATCTGTGATATTTACAATTAGCTTTTCCATAAATCCCGCCATTTTAGAAATACGATTTTTTTTCTGTATGTTGTCTTAGAGAAAGCACGAACCACGAGCAGAACGTGAGTAAACTGAACTTTGTCAACTTTATAAGTCTTTCATAAATAGATTTCGTATATATAAGGATTAACATACATATGTTTTTGAACTTTATTACAAAACTACATCTAAGTGATCCAGATTAGTTTTTTTCTCAGATAGATTTACAGATAAGCTGGGGGCTTCTAAACTCTGCGATAAAGCGATCACTGATCTGATTTATTCCAGTTATTGTTAAAAGCGCCATCTATACATTACAGTTTAAACTATTTAGTGTTTTGTTTAGTTGCTTCACTGACTAAATAGTAGTTAATAACTTTATAAATAGATGTCGCTGTGTTCAATATTGTAAAGTACAGAAATAAAAATTTTTTAAAATGCTTTCATATATTTTTCTTGCGCTAAAATAACTTTCATAGGTGTGGTTGTATATAATTATTTGTACGTTGTCTTAATTAGATTTCTTACATTTTATTTTAAACCTAATAACTGACACAGAAAAAGTCTTGTAAAATGACACATAGACAAAGAATTAACTAATACTAGTAGAATTCTTTTATATTTTGAAATACGGAAACCTATTTGTATTGTTTAATAAGTATTTAATGGTAAATGAGTATAACATCCAATATAATAAAGCAGACTTGAAATAATGTTATTATGAATGTAACAAATACAGTGAAAAACAAGGACATATATATATATATATATGATTTAAAGTTCTGTTGCCCGAAGAAAGGAACAAAGAAAGGAACATGGCTCGTAACATCGCCTGTATCAAATTTGCTTATATTATGCGTTTCCTAGATTCTCTTTCGGTGCGTTCTATCTAACGTTCTACGTTACACTATTAAATGTTGAACATCCTCAGTTACATAAATATCTGTGATATTTACAATTAGCTTTTCCATAAATCCCGCCATTTTAGAAATACGATTTTTTTTCTGTATGTTGTCTTAGAGAAAGCACGAACCACGAGCAGAACGTGAGTAAACTGAACTTTGTCAACTTTATAAGTCTTTAATAAATAGATTTCGTATATATAAGGATTAACATACATATGTTTTTGAACTTTATTACAAAACTACATCTAAGTGATCCAGATTACTTTTTTTCTCAGATAGATTTACAGATAAGCTGGAGGCTTCTAAATTCTGCGATAAAGCGAACACTGATCTCATCTATTCAAGTTATTGTGAAAAGCGCCATCTATATATTACAGTCTAAACTATTTAGTGTTTTGTTTAGTTGCTTCACTGACTAAATAGTAGTTTATAACTTTATAAATAGATGTCGCTGTGTTCAATATTGTAAAGTACAGAAATAAAAAATTTTGAAAATGCTTTCATATATTTTTCTTGCGCTAAAATAACTTTCATAGGTGTGGTTGTATATAATTATTTGTACGTTGTCTTAATTAGATTTCTTACATTTTATTTTAAACCTAATAACTGACACAGAAAAAGTCTTGTAAAATGACACATAGACAAAGAATTAACTAATACTAGTAGAATTCTTTTATATTTTGAAATACGGAAACCTATTTGTATTGTTAAATAAGTATTTAATGGTAAATGAGTATAACATCCAATATAATAAAGCAGACTTGAAATAATGTTATTATGAATGTAACAAATACAGTGAAAGACAAGGACATATATAATGATTTAAAGTTCTGTTGCCCTAAGAAAGGAACAAAGAAAGGAACATGGCTCGTAACATCGCCTGTATCAAATTTGATTATATTATGCGTCTCCTAGATTCTCTTTCGGTGCGTTCTATCTAACGTTCTACGTTACACTATTAAATGTTGTATGTATGTAAATCCCCTTCCCGCATTCTTGTGCGGGGTGCTGCTTTCGGGGCCTTGCCCCATAACAGAGTTTCCCTCGCAGGTGGCTTAAGGTCCACCCGGTCATCGGTTTTCAGTGGTCCAGTCCTTAGTCTAACGGTGTATTTACAAATTATTAAAATATTTACAACATGGAATAAGAGATTAAATTAACAAAACGAATTAAATTAACAAACAAAACAACAAAACATTAATATAAAATGACATAATAAAAACATAATAAAACATAATAATAAATTTATACACGCAAAATCACTTAAAACTATTATTACATAATAAAACAGTATTTACAATATATTTAACACAATTTCTTAGCCAATTAATAAAATACAATACAATAAACAATAACTAATGATTTTAAACAATACAATAAATACCTAAACATACTTAAACATACTGCTCCACAATATATAATTAATTGTTACAATTAAAAACTCTTGTGGAGCCTCTGGTGGTTGGACGTGCACAATCAATAACTTAAGCTTAAATACTATTTACATACACTAAATACAAATCAACTAATACTATAATACTATACAATAAAACACTATACTATAAAATAACAAAATAATATAACAATACCATAAACAAACTACAACTAAAATATACTAATACATATTATCTTAACTACTATTGTTTTTGTATTTTTTAGATTTATTTTATATTGTTTTTGTATTTTTTTTCTGGATTATTTTATGGTTTTTTTTTTTTTGTTTTTTTTTTGTTTTTTTTTGTTTTTTTTTTTTTTTTTTACTATAAACTACTTACAAACTAGATATACTACATATATATAATACACTTAAAACTAGGACAACACTGACAGTAAGTCTTAAATTAGGTACTAAATAAATCTTAATTAGGTAAAATAAAACATCAAATGGGGTTAAAAAAAGGGACGAAGAAATGGGACGTGAGCTTTCGGCTGCCTGGGCGGACTGTCCAGCCGGGTGAGACCCGTGTGGGAGGCCCGGCTTAGACGACCAGCGACCGAGGCAGCAGCTCAGGAATCGGGAGGGATGAGGAGGTCGCGGGGAAACCGCCGAGCGTCCGGGGGACGGGCGTGCCACGGCGCAATGCCGCGCAGGTGGTGCAGGCTCGAGGCGTCAGTGCGACTGAAGAGGTTGGTCGACAGCCGCACGACGTGATCTACCAGGCTCTCCATACGGAGGTCTTTATGCAGGGTCGCATTCCTCACGTAGTAGGGAGCCTGGGTGAAACGCCTGAGAGCAATGTTCTGCACCACCTGTAACACATTGCGTTGGCACGCCGATAAAAGTTGGATCCACGCCGGGGAGGCGTAGGTCAGATGTGGGCGTACGAAGGTCTTGTAAAGCGAGACCTTCGTACGCAATGGAAGTCGGGATCGGAAAAGGGGTTGGAGGAGGTGAAGGGCTATACGCGCAGCCCGATTCGCCTTACGCACCTGTTGGGTACCAACGAGCCTTCGGTCCAGGACTACGCCGAGATACGTAGCCTGGGTGGTCCACTTAACCTCCTGGCCGAATAGGACAAGCGGAGGAGGCTGCTTGTTGCGGGGTCCGAAGACCACCGCCTGGGTCTTCCCCACGTTCAAGGTCAGCCTCCACTCCGCCAGCCAACTCGGCAGCAGGTCGAGGGATCCCTGGAGCTTCTTGACCGCCAAGAGGTGCGACCTGGATGAAACCAATAAGGCGACATCGTCCGCGTACAGCGCCAACATCGTACCCGGGGGTGATGGGATGTCGTTGGTATAAATGGAATACAGGATCGGGGAGAGGATGCTGCCCTGTGGGACACCTGCCAAACTGGGGAAGACGCTCGAGAGAGCGCCTCCCACCCTCACCCGGAAGGTTCTTCCATGAAGAAAGGATGCGAGGACTTGGACTACTTGGTGTGGAACACCAAGGGACTGGACTTTGTGCAGTAGTCCTGGGTGCCATACCCGGTCAAAGGCATTGGCAACATCCAGGAATACTGCAGCGGTCTGGAGCTTCTTGTTATAGGATTCGGTGGCAAAGTGGACCACTCTAGCCACCTGAAGGGTGGTAGAGTGTTGGTTTCGAAATCCAAACTGTTCGGGTCTCGGGCTAAAATAAGCCTGGACTAAAGGTAAAAGTAACCTCTCGAACAGTTTGGATATCGAACTCAGGAGGGAAATGGGGCGGTAACCTTCCGGGCGGCTATGGTCCTTATAAGGCTTTGGAATGACAGCGACCAGACTCTCCTTCCACGCCTGAGGGAAATACCCCAGACGCAGAATGGCATTGAAGAGTCTGGTCAAGCTGGCGATGAAAGTATTTGGCAGGTGTCTGAGGGCCCCGTTAGTGATGCCATCACTTCCAGGGGCCTTCTTGGGCTTCAGCCTGGCAATGGCCTTCTTGACCGCGCCAGGCGAGAAGAACGGGGGCGGCGGAAGCGGTTGAGTCGGGAAGGTGAGGAGATTTGTCACGGCTTCCCGGAGACGGTCGTGTGCGTCGGGTGTCGCACTTGGATTTGGGGTAAATTGAGAAGCCAGGTGACTTGCCAATATGTCGGCTTTACCCTGGCTATCATATCTCAGGTTTCCGTCGGCGCTGTAAAGGGGCGCCGACGGGGGAGGTTTACGGGTGAGCTGACGGGCCAGCCTGTTGAGAGACGTGAAGTCCTCACTGGCTTCCCGAATCCGCTCATCCCATGAGTCGGCTGCGATGTCCACCAATGCGGACCGGAGATTCTCGACGGCCGCATTGTAGAGCACCTTCAGCCGAGGATCTCTGGTAGACTGCCAGCGCCTACGGGCATCCCTTTTCTTAAGGAGAAGGTTGAGGACTCTACGGGGTAGGGGAGGATATCGGAAGGAGCGGGAAGGAGAGGAGGATACCTCTATCGCACCTTGAATTTTGACGGTGAGGTCGGACACTAAATGGTCCAACCCCCCGGGATCCGAAATGGGCTCTGCAACGGGCGGCGACTGCCTGAGGCTTCTCTCGAAGACCTGCCACGAGACGCGTCTCCTCGGCTGAGGAGCAGTGGCCAGAGTCAGCCTGCCTGACACGGATGCCAAGACAGACTGATGATCTGAGCCAAACGCGTCGGGCAGCGTTTCGAGGTCCAAGGCCTGGACACCGTTATGTACCACCAGATCGATGGTGCTCGGTGCCTGGCCTTCAGCGTTCGAGTAATGGGTTGGGAGATCGGGTCCCACAACCTCAAACCCGAAACGCTGGGATACCCCAAGCAGTCGTCGTCCGTTGGCGCAGGTGGAGAGACATCCCCAAGAAGGATGTTTGGCATTCCAGTCCCCGGCCGCCAGCGAAGTGGTGGAGCTTTCGAGCATCCGACGCACCTCACCGACGTCGAAGGCTGAATTGCAGGGTCGGTAAATGGCGTAAAGGCAGAGAGGATGATCCCCGTGCTGGATCTCGACGCCCAAGGACTGGAATGACCTGGTGTCGAGATCCGGCATGGGTCGGAATACCAGGCTACGACGCACCGCGACTAGAAGCCCCCTCCACGGATTGGAAGGGTCTGCGTCCAGTCGCAGCACGTGGTAGCCGGAAATAGAGGCAGGATGGTTAGGAGTTAGGTGGGTTTCGTTGATGAGGGCAACGTCAATGCGTTGCTCCCTCATCAACAATTTCAAAAAGGGGAGCCTCCTCCTGAGACCAGCAGCGTTCCAGTATAAAATACGTAGAACGCTACTGGGCATCTTGGAGGAGACTCATCATGCCTGACAGGACAGCCTGAGCAGGGTCTCGACCTTCCCTCAAGGCGGTAAGTACCTCCTTGAGGGTGTCTATGACTCTGTCCAGACTGACCTGTCCGGGCGCCGGCCTCTCGGCCTCGGGTCTCAATGCGGCCGTCGAGAGCTCGCGTTCCGCTGGGGCTTGTGCAGCCTCCTCACGCGGGATGGGGATCGGAGCAGTGGGGACTTCAGTCTCCCTAGCTCTCCGAGAGCGTTTGCCACCTCTCTTCTTCCTCCGACGTCCCGTCCCAATGTTGGGCGGGTTGGCGGGGGCCATAAGAGAGGCGGCTTGGGCATCCGAGTGGACCGTGTTGGTCGCCACTCGCTGCTGGCCCGTCTTCTCAGCCGTTTTCGTGAGGGCGGTCGTGCCCGCCCTCCTGTTCCGCAGCTCCCTCCGAAACTGCGGACAGTTCGAGTTATTCGCTGGGTGGGGGCCCCCGCAGTTTACGCAGGTGGCCGGTTCTTCAAGGGGCCTCGGACAGTCCCGGGCGAAATGCTCTTCCCCGCACCGTACGCATGCCAGGCGTCGGTGGCACCCATGGCTTGAGTGCCTGAAAGCCTGGCAGCGATGGCACTGCGCAGGGCCGCGCTTACTGCGCCAGGGCTCTATGATAACTCCCAGCATACAAAGGAGTTCGTTCACTTCGTATATGCCGGGGAGCAAGTTCGGGGTGTTCGTTAAAATTGCAAAGAAAAGGCACCCCGGTCGGCCCTGGCGGGCGCGGATGGGGCGCACATATTCGGCTTGATACCCAAGCTCGAGTAGAGCCTGGGTGATGTCTTCGGGCGGGGTGGACACGGGGAGGCCCCTAATGGCCACCTTCTTACTGATCTCTGAGGGTAAATTATAAGAATACCAGCTCAGAGATCTTTCGGTCTTCTCGAGTTCGGAGAGGTACCGCTGTACTGTGCGGTACTCCGTCTCCGAACTCGGGGTGAATCTTACGCCCCTTCCAAAGGGGCGCGCGTTGGGGACCCTTCCCAGCTTTTCGCGTATTGCGCGGAAGTGTGTGGTCCAATTGGGGAAGATTTCCACCACGAGGGGTGGAAATCTTGGACGCGGCGTTATAGCCGCGGTAGTTTGGTCCATGGGTGGAGGTGCGCGAGACACCTCCATTGGTACTGGGGCTCTAGAAAGCCCGGGGGTTTGAAGCACCCTCGCGTACGAGGGTGCGGGGGACGTGCGCGGGGCGGGTACCGGCGCGGAAGCCGGTACGGGCGCTGGCGCGGGCGCGGGCGTGGGAGGGGCGGCGGCTTGCACCGCCGCAGCTGCCTCACGTTTGCGCAGGCGCGGGTCCCTTTGCGGGAGTGGAGCCCCTTGTATGGGGGCCGCACAAGGACGCTTAGGCGTCTCAACTAGCGCGTCGAACGCCTCGTCGGGTGACCTGGGCCTGCGGCCCGCGGTCACCCGAGGCGAAGGGGTCAGCCCCATTGACCGGTCTGGGGTCGACCCGACGTCCGCTCGGTCGAGCTCCTCACAGCGATCGTTTAAGAACTTGCTAATATGTTCTAAAAGCGATCGCGAGAGGGCCCCCCGTTGCTGCAGCTCCGCCACGACAAACATGTCGGAGTGGAGCTGCGAGCGCGGAGTCAGGTCGGCCTCCATCCGGGATGGAGCCGACGGGGACCTCTTAGGTCGCGGTGTCTCTGCCGCGGCGGACCGCGAGGGCCGCTGGGACGGAGGCACGGGCGAGGGGGAAGCAAAAACGGGCTGACCGACGGCCGCGGGCGAACGGGCGAGAGACTCGCGCGAAGCCCGGGCGCCGGCCGTGCCCGTGGCGTTACCTGCCGGTGAACCCGGCGAAGTCGAGAAGGGGGCCTGGCTGGGGGGCCTAGGCCCGAAGGCGGTCACATGACCCAAGGGGGCCTGTGGGGGCCCCGGTAAAAAGGGGGCCTGGAGGCCCCGAGGTCCTGAAGGGGCCTGGGGGCCTGTGGGGGCCTCGGGACCAGAAGGGGCCCGCGCGCCCGTGGGGATCTGAGGGCCAGAGGGGCCCTGGGAAGGAACAGGGGACCTGCCCGTCGCCTGTACAGGGGGGGGCACCGCGCGAGCCGAGGCACCGGGAGAGCGCGCGAGCGAGTCGCGTGTCTCCGGCGCCCTGGCCGCAGCGGCGCGCCCACCACCTGCCTGGGCGGGGGCGAAGGCGGGGGCCTTAACCACCGCCGGTACAGGGGGGGCACCACGCGAGCCGAGACACCGGGAGAGCGCGCGAGCGAGTCGCGTGTCTCCGGCGCCCTGGCCGCAGCGGCGCGCCCTCCGCCTGCCTGGGCGGGAGCGGGGGCGGGGGCCTTAACCACCGCCTGTACAGGGGGGGGCACCGGGCGAGCTGAGGCACCGGGAGAGCGCGCGAGCAAATCACGCGCCTCCGGCGCCCTAGCCGCACCGGCGCGCCCTCCACCTGCCTGGGCGGGGCGGGGGCCACCACCGCCGGTACAGGGGCTGGCGCCGGGCGGGCAGAGGCACCAGGAGAGCGCGCGAGCGAGTCGCGCGCCTCCGGCGCCCTAGCCCTACCGACGCGTCCACCACCTGCCTGGGCGGCAGCGGGGGCGGGGGCGGGCGGCGGCCGCGTGGGCGGACCAGCGGAGCCGGACGGACGTGTGACATCACACGCCGCCGGCACCCTGGCCGCGTCCGCAGCCAACCTTCCTTCCCCGAGGGGGGACGGGGCTGGGGCGGAAGCCGCGGCCGGGCCCGCAGCGCCGGCGAGACGTGCGAATGGTTCGCACGCCGCCGGCGTACTGGCCTCGGCCATTGCATGTTTTTCATCTCTCTCCGTTGTAAATCCGGAGAGGGGAGACGGTTTCAGGGTTTTTGCTATATGATTATAGCCTCGTGGTTGGGGTTGGCTTATTTGCCGGTTGGCGTCATCGGTGTGTGTTTTTGTCGGAGATCTGCGTCGTCATCGCGGGCGGTCCGCCCGGCCGGGTGGGACCCCTGGCGGACCAGGGGAGGCCCGGCTGAGGTTGCCAGCGACCGGGATGACGGTGGTGTGTGAGCTTCTAGTGTTGTAGTGGCGTTAGTACGTCCCGGGGGAGTCTTGTTCTGGCTCCGTCCGGGGGGCGTGTGTGCCATGGCGCGATGTCCTTGATGTGGGAATGATCCGAGACGTCGGCCTGGGTGAACATCTTGTGGGATAGGTTTGAAATGTGCTGGTCGACGCTCTCGATGCGGAGGTCGCGCGCAAGGGTCGCGTTCCTCACGAACCAGGGAGCCCCGACCGCGAGTCTTAGGGCTTTGTTCTGCGTGATTTGTAGTTGATGCTTCTGGGTGTCGGTGGTTAATGCGTACCATGCGGGGGCCGCGTACGTTAGGTGCGGGCGCACGTAGCACTTGTATATATTTAGTTTTGTGCGGATGGGCAGCTTAGATTTGAAGATTGGCTTCAACGTGTGTAGGGCGATCTGTGCCTTTGTTTTGGCGTGCTTTACCTGGGCTGTCGTGGACAGTCGTCTGTCGATGATGACACCCAGGTAAGTGATTTTCGGTGTCCATGTGAGTGCGGTGTTTAGTAGTGTGGGCGGCGGCGGCGGGATTCGGGTTCCGAAGGAGATAGCCTGAGTCTTGCTGGCGTTAATTTGGATGCGCCATTCTTCCAGCCAGCTTGGCAGGAGGTCCAGTGATTGCTGCAGCTTCGTTGTTGCGTGGCGGGCGCTGAGGGAGCAGGACAGGAGGGCGATGTCGTCGGCGTACAGAGCCAGCGAGACGCCCCTCCCGACTGGGATGTCGTTAGTGTAGCAATTATATAGGGCCGGAGACCAGGTGCTGCCCTGGGGGACTCCGGCTGTGATGCTGCGGCTTGGTGAGACGGCCCCGTCGATCCTGACGCGGAACTTCCTGCCGTCTAAGAAGTCGGCGAGGAGCCGCGCGAGGTAATGCGGGGTGCCGGCTCGAAGTATCTTGAAAGTCAGGCCAGGGTGCCAGACCTTGTCGAAGGCCTTGGCCACGTCCAGGAAGGCCGCTGTGGCGGTCTCCTTCCTGTTGATGGCTGAGGCTGCGAAGTGGATCACCCTGGCCAGTTGCAGGGATGTCGAGTGATTGTTACGGAACCCGAATTGTTCCGGGCGGGGTTTTAGATATTTCTGTATTTCTGGGAGCACTAATTTCTCAAAGAGTTTTGAGACTGCGCTCAGGAGAGTGATGAGTCGGTAGCTTTCGGTGTTCCTGGGGTTCTTCCCAGGCTTCAGGAGCAGGATCACCAGGCCTTCCTTCCATGCGCGCGGGAAGTATCCGAGACGCAGGATCGCGTTGAAGATCCTGGTGAGTTGTGCTGTGGCTGCAGGTGGTAGGTGGCGGAGCATGTTGTTCGTGATGCTGTCGCTTCCGGGAGCCTTCCTCGGCTTGAGCTTGGTGATCACTTTCCGGACCTGTCCCGGAGTGATCACGTGAGGAGGAAGCGTGGCGCAAGGAGGATAGCTTGTCCAGCGGTTGGCTATCCTCTCGATGCGTTCGTGTAGTAGCGGGTTCTGGCTGGGGTTGGGTGCGAATTGTTTCTCCCAGTGGGCCGCGTGGAGTTCGGCTCTTTCCTCGGACCCAAAACGGGGTACTCCGTCTGGGCCCGTGATGGGGTAGATGGGTGCTGGTTTTCTCATAATTTTTCTACATAGTGCGGTGAGAGAAGTGGGATCTTCGCTGGCGTTGTTTATGCGCCTCTCCCAGTGATTAGTGGCATCGCGCTCGAGGACGGAACGGATTTTCTCGATGCAAGAGTTGAGTTTGTTCTTGGCGGCGGGCTCCCGTGTCCTCTGCCATTCCTTCCTCAGCTTGCGCTTACGGTCGATGAGGGCGGAGATGTGCTTCGGTATGGGCGGAAGCGATCTTCTTGATGTGGTGGCTGTAGTTGCGGTTTTGGAGCTGACTAGGTTCGCGGTGAATCTCTCGATTGCTGCATCCACGCTTTCCTTGTTCGGGAGAGACATGGCCAGGGGCTTGTCCCGGAAGGCTGCATTCGTGACTTCTGCGTAGCGGGGCCAGTTTGTGCGACTGGTCGGAGGAGGTAGTGAGGTGGACGTGGGACTCCCTGACGTGGTTAGGAGCACTGGATAGTGGTCGGAACCGAAAGCGTCAGGGAGAGTTTCCAGTGTGATTTGGTCGCTCCTGAATCCGCGGTGTACTGCGATGTCTATCGTGCTGGGTCGGCATGTCTTGGCCTGGGGGATGTGTGTGGGCTCGCTGGGGCCCTCTACCACGTACCCCTGTCTTGAGGAATCTTTAAGGAGGCTTCTGCCGCTGGGGCAGGCGCTGTGGCAGTTCCAGGCCGGATGGTGTGCGTTCCAGTCGCCGGCCGCTATGGTGCGTAGGTTGCTGTTTACGAGGCTCCTGACTTCGCCGATCGCTAATTTCGACCCTACTGGGCGGCTGGCCTCGGCCGGGCTCGCGCCGCCTTTTATAGCCCGACCATGTGTCGGGCCGCCATGGCGGAGTCGGGAGCGGGAACGTTCCCGCCCCGCGTCTCCCCCAGGCCTATCGCTCATATCGGCGAAAGTGTCGAAGGGTTGCCTTCCACAGCAGTCATACGGCACGGGCCGTAGATGCAGATGGGGGCTGCGCCCTGAAAAGGGCGCCCCAGCGGCTACTCACGCCTATATGGCGTGGTGTTTGTTAAGAGTTATATGAAAATATAACCCTTAACAAACCTAACTAGTAATGAATACTAAAATACTCACACTAGCTGCTACTGCTTGAAGACTCGTACTGTTGCTGAGATGTTGATAGCTGGAAGGCTGGCTGTCCTATTAAATGTTGAACATCCTCAGTTACATAAATACCTATGATATTTACAGTTAGCTCTTTCATAAATCCCGCCATTTTAGAAATACGAAGGTTTTCTATAAGTTTTCTTAGAGAAAGCACGAACCACGAGCAGAACGTGAGTAAACTGAACTTTGTCAACTTTATAAGTCTTTCATAAATAGATTTCGTATATATAAGGATTAACATACATATGTTTTTGAACTTTATTACAAAACTACATCTAAGTGATCCAGATTAGTTTTTTTCTCAGATAGATTTACAGATAAGCTGGGGGCTTCTAAACTCTGCGATAAAGCGATCAATGATCTGATTTATTCCAGTTATTGTTAAAAGCGCCATCTATACATTACAGTTTAAACTATTTAGTGTTCTGTTTAGTTGCTTCACTGACTAAATAGTAGTTAATAACTTTATAAATAGATGTCACTGTGTTCAATATTGTAAAGTACAGAAATAAAAAAATTTTAAAATGCTTTCATATATTTTTCTTGCGCTAAAATAACTTTCATAGGTGTGGTTGTATATAATTATTTGTACGTTGTCTTAATTAGATTTCTTACATTTTATTTTAAACCTAATAACTGACACAGAAAAAGTCTTGTAAAATGACACATAGACAAAGAATTAACTAATACTAGTAGAATTCTTTTATATTTTGAAATACGGAAACCTATTTGTATTGTTAAATAAGTATTTAATGGTAAATGAGTATAACATCCAATATAATAAAGCAGACTTGAAATTATGTTATTATGAATGTAACAAATACAGTGAAAAACAAGGACATATATAATGATTTAAAGTTCTGTTGCCCTAAGAAAGGAACAAAGAAAGGAACATGGCTCGTAACATCGCCTGTATCAAATTTGATTACATTATGCTTCTCCTAGATTCTCTTTCGGTGCGTTCTATCTAACGTTCTACGTTACACTATTAAATGTTGAACATCCTCAGTTACATAAATACCTATGATATTTACAGTTAGCTCTTTCATAAATCCCGCCATTTTAGAAATACGATTTTTTTTCTGTAAGTTGTCTTAGAGAAAGCACGAACCACGAGCAGAACGTGAGTAAACTGAACTTTGTCAACTTTATAAGTCTTTCATAAATAGATTTCGTATATATAAGGATTAACATACATATGTTTTTGAACTTTATTACAAAACTACATCTCAGTGATCCAGATTAGTTTTTTTCCCAGATAGATTTACAGATAAGCTGGAGGCTTCTAAGCTCTGCGATAAAGCGAACACTGATCTCATCTATTCAAGTTATTGTGAAAAGCGCCATCTATATATTACAGTTTAAACTATTTAGTGTTTTGTTTAGTTGCTTCACTGACTAAATAGTAGTTTATAACTTTATAAATAGATGTCGCTGTGTTCAATATTGTAAAGTACAGAAATAAAAAATTTTGAAAATGCTTTCATATATTTTTCTTGCGCTAAAATAACTTTCATAGGTGTGGTTGTATATAATTATTTGTACGTTGTCTTAATTAGATTTCTTACATTTTATTTTAAACCTAATAACTGACACAGAAAAAGTCTTGTAAAATGACACATAGACAAAGAATTAACTAATACTAGTAGAATTCTTTTATATTTTGAAATACGGAAACCTATTTGTATTGTTAAATAAGTATTTAATGGTAAATGAGTATAACATCCAATATAATAAAGCAGACTTGAAATAATGTTATTATGAATGTAACAAATACAGTGAAAAACAAGGACATATATATATATATATATGATTTAAAGTTCTGTTGCCCGAAGAAAGGAACAAAGAAAGGAACATGGCTCGTAACATCGCCTGTATCAAATTTGCTTATATTATGCGTCTCCTAGATTCTCTTTCGGTGCGTTCTATCTAACGTTCTACGTTACACTATTAAATGTTGAACATCCTCAGTTACATAAATATCTGTGATATTTACAATTAGCTTTTCCATAAATCCCGCCATTTTAGAAATACGATTTTTTTTCTGTATGTTGTCTTAGAGAAAGCACGAACCACGAGCAGAACGTGAGTAAACTGAACTTTGTCAACTTTATAAGTCTTTAATAAATAGATTTCGTATATATAAGGATTAACATACATATCGCTCCTTAAATACAAAAACACCACAAGTCAAAATATGCAAATTATACAGGAGCGGCATTTGAAAAAATTATTTGGATTATTTTATGATTTATGTGTAAATGATGTGTATTACGTAACTTTTTTAGGTATCAAAAGATGCGTAATTAAATAAACTTTTTATGTCTAAAGTAATTTTAACCATATCTCAAATAGGCTCTCGAAAAAATGCAAATAAGTTACTTTAGTTTATAGACTTTGACTTCGAGAACATTAAAATTCTAAAAATTAAACCACCATAATTAGGAAATTTTGAGTTTTATTTTCAGTAATCAACCTCACAAAACGTCGAATTATGGAAAAAAAAATGGTACAATATTTTACTACATTAGTAAACTTGCTAAGGGAAAACAAATATTGAAGTCTTATTATGAGATCATCAATTAAGCCTAAAATTAAAATTTCCTACTGAAGTTACGAGTAATAAATTTAGGTTAAAAACAAACAAATCTTTTAAGCTATCAAAATTTAGATGCATAAACTTCTTGCACATATAAAGATTGTTGAAAAAATAAATACACATGTGTTAAAAGTTAACAGCTCTCAGTTACAACAATATAGTACCTAATTATAATAATTTAATAACAACTAAAAAATAAGTATACTTTAATAATTAACATTTTTAAGCTATAATCACGATCAAATCAGACTTTTAGGAAGGATTTTACCACAAATGAAACAAAATTAGACTAATTTCTTCGTACTTAAACATACGGTTTGTACATAAACACTGTATTAGGTTACTTACTGAAAATCTGTATTAGGTTACTTATCAGAGGCGTGTAGAATGAAGTTCAATAACGAAAAATACCCAATATCAATCTGTCAGACACTTCTAAATATTTTATCAATTAAACGAAATTAGTGATCTGTAAGGAGTCGCATCCAAATAGTGTCTCTGAGTTAAATAAAACCTTTTTTCGCCACTGAGCTGCGCAAAAAACATTATTTCTTTTGCTACTATTGAAATAAAATATTAAGACTTAGTTGTTCAACTTGGACCATAACATTACGTTTAAGACACCGAGGTAACTTTATCTTAAAATAGCAGTTACAATCTTTATAACATAAGGCACCTAAGGAGTAAGAAATCTTCAAGATTATTTATTTAATGATCTACACTAATCACAACCATATAAAACATATAAACGTGGTGTAAATAGTGTGGTTTCAAAATTATTTTTATAAAACGAGTACTTAAAACTATATCAAGCGTAATACTTGCAAAGGCGTAAGAAAACTTAAAACTAAAACATTGAAAATCAGTTCCCACTAGAAACTTATGCACTAATTTATGATGTTTTGAAGAAAAATATACCATTGCTTACTTTATCAACCATCATAACCTTTATATCAGTCCATTTAAGTTTATTGCCATCGTCATCTATATTGTAGTTTCCTATACACAGAGGTTTAAGGTAAAAAAAAATCGTGCGTCAGTTCTTCAACAGTATAAGGCTTTCCAGTTTTCTTTGCTGTTTTAATTAATGTGATGTATTGGTCTGGAACGTAAATTGAAGATGATTTCAATGCCCTCGTAATGTTATGTTGGATGACAGAATGGACGCAGTCTCCTTCGTTTTGCCCTTTTATTAGAAACTTATGAGTAATACTCTTGATGTTCGGCAATTCTTGAGTCGCAACATTGCTAGCATGAATTTGTTATTTTGTTGGCCACAGCAATTATTGCTATAAAAAGTGACGTCACAAGGTTCTGTGGCATTATAATTGCATTTTTATGTAAAATAAAATTATTTTATATTTTAAAATATGTTACTCTAGCATAAAGAATAGGGAAATCATCATAATTATTTTATGCCAAACTAACTTAATTTAAAATAAGGTAGTATTATTGCATACAAAAATGAAAGAATATAGCAGATAAATAAGTGCAAAACTAGCCTATTTTGGAATACGAATACTTTAGCATAAAGGAATAAGAAAATTATTAAAATATTTTTTTTCAAAACTAACTTAATTTAAAATATAGTATTATATTTATAATAAAATATAGTAGTGTTGAATATAAAAATGAAAAAAAAAATCAATTTATAAATTCAAAACTAACCTATTTTGAAATATTGTACTATTGCACATAGAAATGATAAGATACTAAACTGTATGTGATCCGCAAAACAAATATATCTTTGAATATGGCACTTTTGAATAAATAACTTCATCTGTCTTTTAGCAGTTTTTGGGAATGTGGTAGTTTTTCACAAAAAAATGCGTGTGTTCGTGCTGAATGACTGTTGACAACTGACAATGTGGTAGTTTTGCACGGAACTCAGTCACATAAACGGTACAAAACAAAACTAACGTATGTGCGTTTGCGGGTATTTTTGATCATAAAATAACGGGTGTTTTAGCAAAATAATAAAGTTTCATCGTTTTAGAAACATTCTATGCAATAAAATAGTTTTTGATATTTTTTGAAATGTGTGACTTTTGTATTTAAGGAGCGATATGTTTTTGAACTTTATTACAAAACTACATCTAAGTGATCCAGATTACTTTTTTTCTCAGATAGATTTACAGATAAGCTGGAGGCTTCTAAACTCTGCGATAAAGCGAACACTGATCTCATCTATTCAAGTTATTGTGAAAAGCGCCATCTATATATTACAGTTTAAACTATTTAGTGTTTTGTTTAGTTGCTTCACTGACTAAATGGTAGTTTATAACTTTATAAATAGATGTCGCTGTGTTCAATATTGTAAAGTACAGAAATAAAAAATTTTGAAAATGCTTTCATATATTTTTCTTGCGCTAAAATAACTTTCATAGGTGTGGTTGTATATAATTATTTGTACGTTGTCTTAATTAGATTTCTTACATTTTATTTTAAACCTAATAACTGACACAGAAAAAGTCTTGTAAAATGACACATAGACAAAGAATTAACTAATACTAGTAGAATTCTTTTATATTTTGAAATACGGAAACCTATTTGTATTGTTAAATAAGTATTTAATGGTAAATGAGTATAACATCCAATATAATAAAGCAGACTTGAAATTATGTTATTATGAATGTAACAAATACAGTGAAAAACAAGGACATATATAATGATTTAAAGTTCTGTTGCCCTAAGAAAGGAACAAAGAAAGGAACATGGCTCGTAACATCGCCTGTATCAAATTTGATTACATTATGCGTCTCCTAGATTCTCTTTCGGTGCGTTCTATCTAACGTTCTACGTTACACTATTAAATGTTGAACATCCTCAGTTACATAAATATCTGTGATATTTACAATTAGCTTTTCCATAAATCCCGCCATTTTAGAAATACGATTTTTTTTCTGTATGTTGTCTTAGAGAAAGCACGAACCACGAGCAGAACGTGAGTAAACTGAACTTTATCAACTTTATAAGTCTTTAATAAATAGATTTCGTATATATAAGGATTAACATACATATGTTTTTTGAACTTTATTACAAAACTACATCTAAGTGATCCAGATTAGTTTTTTTCTCAGATAGATTTACAGATAAGCTGGAGGCTTCTAAACTCTGTGATAAAGCGAACACTGATCTGATCTATTCAAGTTATTGTGAAAAGCGCCATCTATATATTACAGTTTAAACTATTTAGTGTTTTGTTTAGTTGCTTCACTGACTTAATAGTAGTTTATAACTTTATAAATAGATGTCGCTGTGTTCAATATTGTAAAGTACAGAAATAAAAAATTTTGAAAATGCTTTCATATATTTTTCTTGCGCTAAAATAACTTTCATAGGTGTGGTTGTATATAATTATTTGTACGTTGTCTTAATTAGATTTCTTACATTTTATTTTAAACCTAATAACTGACACAGAAAAAGTCTTGTAAAATGACACATAGACAAAGAATTAACTAATACTAGTAGAATTCTTTTATATTTTGAAATACGGAAACCTATTTGTATTGTTAAATAAGTATTTAATGGTAAATGAGTATAACATCCAATATAATAAAGCAGACTTGAAATTATGTTATTATGAATGTAACAAATACAGTGAAAAACAAGGACATATATAATGATTTAAAGTTCTGTTGCCCTAAGAAAGGAACAAAGAAAGGAACATGGCTCGTAACATCGCCTGTATCAAATTTGATTACATTATGCTTCTCCTAGATTCTCTTTCGGTGCGTTCTATCTAACGTTCTACGTTACACTATTAAATGTTGAACATCCTCAGTTACATAAATACCTATGATATTTACAGTTAGCTCTTTCATAAATCCCGCCATTTTAGAAATACGATTTTTTTTCTGTAAGTTGTCTTAGAGAAAGCACGAACCACGAGCAGAACGTGAGTAAACTGAACTTTGTCAACTTTATAAGTCTTTCATAAATAGATTTCGTATATATAAGGATTAACATACATATGTTTTTGAACTTTATTACAAAACTACATCTCAGTGATCCAGATTAGTTTTTTTCCCAGATAGATTTACAGATAAGCTGGAGGCTTCTAAGCTCTGCGATAAAGCGAACACTGATCTCATCTATTCAAGTTATTGTGAAAAGCGCCATCTATATATTACAGTTTAAACTATTTAGTGTTTTGTTTAGTTGCTTCACTGACTAAATAGTAGTTTATAACTTTATAAATAGATGTCGCTGTGTTCAATATTGTAAAGTACAGAAATAAAAAAATTTGAAAATGCTTTCATATATTTTTCTTGCGCTAAAATAACTTTCATAGGTGTGGTTGTATATAATTATTTGTACGTTGTCTTAATTAGATTTCTTACATTTTATTTTAAACCTAATAACTGACACAGAAAAAGTCTTGTAAAATGACACATAGACAAAGAATTAACTAATACTAGTAGAATTCTTTTATATTTTGAAATACGGAAACCTATTTGTATTGTTAAATAAGTATTTAATGGTAAATGAGTATAACATCCAATATAATAAAGCAGACTTGAAATAATGTTATTATGAATGTAACAAATACAGTGAAAGACAAGGACATATATATATATATATATATATGATTTAAAGTTCTGTTGCCCTAAGAAAGGAACAAAGAAAGGAACATGGCTCGTAACATCGCCTGTATCTAATTTGATTATATTATGCGTCTCCTAGATTCTCTTTCGGTGCGTTCTATCTAACGTTCTACGTTACACTATTAAATGTTGAACATCCTCAGTTACATAAATATCTGTGATATTTACAATTAGCTTTTCCATAAATCCCGCCATTTTAGAAATACGATTTTTTTTCTGTATGTTGTCTTAGAGAAAGCACGAACCACGAGCAGAACGTGAGTAAACTGAACTTTATCAACTTTATAAGTCTTTAATAAATAGATTTCGTATATATAAGGATTAACATACATATGTTTTTTGAACTTTATTACAAAACTACATCTAAGTGATCCAGATTAGTTTTTTTCTCAGATAGATTTACAGATAAGCTGGAGGCTTCTAAACTCTGTGATAAAGCGAACACTGATCTGATCTATTCAAGTTATTGTGAAAAGCGCCATCTATACATTACAGTTTAAACTATTTAGTGTTTTGTTTAATTGCTTCACTGACTTAATAGTAGTTTATAACTTTATAAATAGATGTCGCTGTGTTCAATATTGTAAAGTACAGAAATAAAAAATTTTGAAAATGCTTTCATATATTTTTCTTGCGCTAAAATAACTTTCATAGGTGTGGTTGTATATAATTATTTCTACGTTGTCTTAATTAGATTTCTTACATTTTATTTTAAACCTAATAACTGACACAGAAAAAGTCTTGTAAAATGACACATAGACAAAGAATTAACTAATACTAGTAGAATTCTTTTATATTTTGAAATACGGAAACCTATTTGTATTGTTAAATAAGTATTTAATGGTAAATGAGTATAACATCCAATATAATAAAGCAGACTTGAAATTATGTTATTATGAATGTAACAAATACAGTGAAAAACAAGGACATATATAATGATTTAAAGTTCTGTTGCCCTAAGAAAGGAACAAAGAAAGGAACATGGCTCGTAACATCGCCTGTATCAAATTTGATTACATTATGCTTCTCCTAGATTCTCTTTCGGTGCGTTCTATCTAACGTTCTACGTTACACTATTAAATGTTGAACATCCTCAGTTACATAAATACCTATGATATTTACAGTTAGCTCTTTCATAAATCCCGCCATTTTAGAAATACGATTTTTTTTCTGTAAGTTGTCTTAGAGAAAGCACGAACCACGAGCAGAACGTGAGTAAACTGAACTTTGTCAACTTTATAAGTCTTTCATAAATAGATTTCGTATATATAAGGATTAACATACATATGTTTTTGAACTTTATTACAAAACTACATCTCAGTGATCCAGATTAGTTTTTTTCCCAGATAGATTTACAGATAAGCTGGAGGCTTCTAAGCTCTGCGATAAAGCGAACACTGATCTCATCTATTCAAGTTATTGTGAAAAGCGCCATCTATATATTACAGTTTAAACTATTTAGTGTTTTGTTTAGTTGCTTCACTGACTAAATAGTAGTTTATAACTTTATAAATAGATGTCGCTGTGTTCAATATTGTAAAGTACAGAAATAAAAAAATTTGAAAATGCTTTCATATATTTTTCTTGCGCTAAAATAACTTTCATAGGTGTGGTTGTATATAATTATTTGTACGTTGTCTTAATTAGATTTCTTACATTTTATTTTAAACCTAATAACTGACACAGAAAAAGTCTTGTAAAATGACACATAGACAAAGAATTAACTAATACTAGTAGAATTCTTTTATATTTTGAAATACGGAAACCTATTTGTATTGTTAAATAAGTATTTAATGGTAAATGAGTATAACATCCAATATAATAAAGCAGACTTGAAATAATGTTATTATGAATGTAACAAATACAGTGAAAGACAAGGACATATATATATATATATATATGATTTAAAGTTCTGTTGCCCTAAGAAAGGAACAAAGAAAGGAACATGGCTCGTAACATCGCCTGTATCTAATTTGATTATATTATGCGTCTCCTAGATTCTCTTTCGGTGCGTTCTATCTAACGTTCTACGTTACACTATTAAATGTTGAACATCCTCAGTTACATAAATATCTGTGATATTTACAATTAGCTTTTCCATAAATCCCGCCATTTTAGAAATACGATTTTTTTTCTGTATGTTGTCTTAGAGAAAGCACGAACCACGAGCAGAACGTGAGTAAACTGAACTTTGTCAACTTTATAAGTCTTTAATAAATAGATTTCGTATATATAAGGATTAACATACATATGTTTTTGAACTTTATTACAAAACTACATCTAAGTGATCCAGATTACTTTTTTTCTCAGATAGATTTACAGATAAGCTGGAGGCTTCTAAACTCTGCGATAAAGCGAACACTGATCTCATCTATTCAAGTTATTGTGAAAAGCGCCATCTATATATTACAGTTTAAACTATTTAGTGTTTTGTTTAGTTGCTTCACTGACTAAATAGTAGTTTATAACTTTATAAATAGATGTCGCTGTGTTCAATATTGTAAAGTACAGAAATAAAAAATTTTGAAAATGCTTTCATATATTTTTCTTGCGCTAAAATAACTTTCATAGGTGTGGTTGTATGTTATTATTTGTACGTTGTCTTAATTAGATTTCTTACATTTTATTTTAAACCTAATAACTGAGACAGAAAAAGTCTTGTAAAATGACACATAGACAAAGAATTAACTAATACTAGTAGAATTCTTTTATATTTTGAAATACGGAAACCTATTTGTATTGTTAAATAAGTATTTAATGTTAAATGAGTATAACATCCAATATAATAAAGCAGACTTGAAATTATGTTATTATGAATGTAACAAATACAGTGAAAGACAAGGACATATATAATGATTTAAAGTTCTGTTGCCCTAAGAAAGGAACAAAGAAAGGAACATGGCTCGTAACATCGCCTGTATCTAATTTGATTATATTATGCGTCTCCTAGATTCTCTTTCGGTGCGTTCTATCTAACGTTCTACGTTACACTATTAAATGTTGAACATCCTCAGTTACATAAATACCTATGATATTTACAATTAGCTTTTCCATAAATCCCGCCATTTTAGAAATACGATTTTTTTTCTGTATGTTGTCTTAGAGAAAGCACGAACCACGAGCAGAACGTGAGTAAACTGAACTTTATCAACTTTATAAGTCTTTAATAAATAGATTTCGTATATATAAGGATTAACATACATATGTTTTTTGAACTTTATTACAAAACTACATCTAAGTGATCCAGATTAGTTTTTTTCTCAGATAGATTTACAGATAAGCTGGAGGCTTCTAAACTCTGTGATAAAGCGAACACTGATCTGATCTATTCAAGTTATTGTGAAAAGCGCCATCTATACATTACAGTTTAAACTATTTAGTGTTTTGTTTAATTGCTTCACTGACTTAATAGTAGTTTATAACTTTATAAATAGATGTCGCTGTGTTCAATATTGTAAAGTACAGAAATAAAAAATTTTGAAAATGCTTTCATATATTTTTCTTGCGCTAAAATAACTTTCATAGGTGTGGTTGTATATAATTATTTCTACGTTGTCTTAATTAGATTTCTTACATTTTATTTTAAACCTAATAACTGACACAGAAAAAGTCTTGTAAAATGACACATAGACAAAGAATTAACTAATACTAGTAGAATTCTTTTATATTTTGAAATACGGAAACCTATTTGTATTGTTAAATAAGTATTTAATGGTAAATGAGTATAACATCCAATATAATAAAGCAGACTTGAAATTATGTTATTATGAATGTAACAAATACAGTGAAAAACAAGGACATATATAATGATTTAAAGTTCTGTTGCCCTAAGAAAGGAACAAAGAAAGGAACATGGCTCGTAACATCGCCTGTATCAAATTTGATTACATTATGCTTCTCCTAGATTCTCTTTCGGTGCGTTCTATCTAACGTTCTACGTTACACTATTAAATGTTGAACATCCTCAGTTACATAAATATCTGTGATATTTACAATTAGCTTTTCCATAAATCCCGCCATTTTAGAAATACGATTTTTTTTCTTTATGTTGTCTTAGAGAAAGCACGAACCACGAGCAGAACGTGAGTAAACTGAACTTTGTCAACTTTATAAGTCTTTCATAAATAGATTTCGTATATATAAGGATTAACATACATATGTTTTTGAACTTTATTACAAAACTACATCTCAGTGATCCAGATTAGTTTTTTTCCCAGATAGATTTACAGATAAGCTGGAGGCTTCTAAGCTCTGCGATAAAGCGAACACTGATCTCATCTATTCAAGTTATTGTGAAAAGCGCCATCTATACATTACAGTTTAAACTATTTAGTGTTTTGTTTAGTTGCTTCACTGACTAAATAGTAGTTTATAACTTTATAAATAGATGTCGCTGTGTTCAATATTGTAAAGTACAGAAATAAAAAAATTTGAAAATGCTTTCATATATTTTTCTTGCGCTAAAATAACTTTCATAGGTGTGGTTGTATATAATTATTTGTACGTTGTCTTAATTAGATTTCTTACATTTTATTTTAAACCTAATAACTGACACAGAAAAAGTCTTGTAAAATGACACATAGACAAAGAATTAACTAATACTAGTAGAATTCTTTTATATTTTGAAATACGGAAACCTATTTGTATTGTTAAATAAGTATTTAATGGTAAATGAGTATAACATCCAATATAATAAAGCAGACTTGAAATAATGTTATTATGAATGTAACAAATACAGTGAAAGACAAGGACATATATATATATATATATATGATTTAAAGTTCTGTTGCCCTAAGAAAGGAACAAAGAAAGGAACATGGCTCGTAACATCGCCTGTATCTAATTTGATTATATTATGCGTCTCCTAGATTCTCTTTCGGTGCGTTCTATCTAACGTTCTACGTTACACTATTAAATGTTGAACATCCTCAGTTACATAAATATCTGTGATATTTACAATTAGCTTTTCCATAAATCCCGCCATTTTAGAAATACGATTTTTTTTCTGTATGTTGTCTTAGAGAAAGCACGAACCACGAGCAGAACGTGAGTAAACTGAACTTTGTCAACTTTATAAGTCTTTAATAAATAGATTTCGTATATATAAGGATTAACATACATATGTTTTTGAACTTTATTACAAAACTACATCTAAGTGATCCAGATTACTTTTTTTCTCAGATAGATTTACAGATAAGCTGGGGGCTTCTAAACTCTGCGATAAAGCGATCACTGATCTGATTTATTCCAGTTATTGTTAAAAGCGCCATCTATACATTACAGTTTAAACTATTTAGTGTTTTGTTTAGTTGCTTCACTGACTAAATAGTAGTTAATAACTTTATAAATAGATGTCGCTGTGTTCAATATTGTAAAGTACAGAAATAAAAAATTTTTAAAATGCTTTCATATATTTTTCTTGCGCTAAAATAACTTTCATAGGTGTGGTTGTATATAATTATTTGTACGTTGCCTTAATT
Organism: Melinaea marsaeus rileyi; assembly: GCA_918358865.1. NCBI lineage: Eukaryota > Metazoa > Arthropoda > Insecta > Lepidoptera > Nymphalidae > Melinaea > Melinaea marsaeus. Next base: position 24,478,430 of record OU911085.1, read on the forward strand.
AGATTTCTTACATTTTATTTTAAACCTAATAACTGACACAGAAAAAGTCTTGTAAAATGACACATAGACAAAGAATTAACTAATACTAGTAGAATTCTTTTATATTTTGAAATACGGAAGCCTATTTGTATTGTTTAATAAGTATTTAATGGTAAATGAGTATAACATCCAATATAATAAAGCAGACTTGAAATAATGTTATTATGAATGTAACAAATACAGTGAAAAACAAGGACATATATATATATATATATGATTTAAAGTTCTGTTGCCCGAAGAAAGGAACAAAGAAAGGAACATGGCTCGTAACATCGCCTGTATCAAATTTGCTTATATTATGCGTCTCCTAGATTCTCTTTCGGTGCGTTCTATCTAACGTTCTACGTTACACTATTAAATGTTGAACATCCTCAGTTACATAAATATCTGTGATATTTACAATTAGCTTTTCCATAAATCCCGCCATTTTAGAAATACGATTTTTTTTCTGTATGTTGTCTTAGAGAAAGCACGAACCACGAGCAGAACGTGAGTAAACTGAACTTTGTCAACTTTATAAGTCTTTAATAAATAGATTTCGTATATATAAGGATTAACATACATATGTTTTTGAACTTTATTACAAAACTACATCTAAGTGATCCAGATTACTTTTTTTCTCAGATAGATTTACAGATAAGCTGGAGGCTTCTAAACTCTGCGATAAAGCGAACACTGATCTCATCTATTCAAGTTATTGTGAAAAGCGCCATCTATATATTACAGTTTAAACTATTTAGTGTTTTGTTTAGTTGCTTCACTGACTAAATAGTAGTTTATAACTTTATAAATAGATGTCGCTGTGTTCAATATTGTAAAGTACAGAAATAAAAAATTTTGAAAATGCTTTCATATATTTTTCTTGCGCTAAAATAACTTTCATAGGTGTGGTTGTATGTTATTATTTGTACGTTGTCTTAATTAGATTTCTTACATTTTATTTTAAACCTAATAACTGAGACAGAAAAAGTCTTGTAAAATGACACATAGACAAAGAATTAACTAATACTAGTAGAATTCTTTTATATTTTGAAATACGGAAACCTATTTGTATTGTTAAATAAGTATTTAATGTTAAATGAGTATAACATCCAATATAATAAAGCAGACTTGAAATTATGTTATTATGAATGTAACAAATACAGTGAAAGACAAGGACATATATATATATATATATATGATTTAAAGTTCTGTTGCCCTAAGAAAGGAACAAAGAAAGGAACATGGCTCGTAACATCGCCTGTATCTAATTTGATTATATTATGCGTCTCCTAGATTCTCTTTCGGTGCGTTCTATCTAACGTTCTACGTTACACTATTAAATGTTGAACATCCTCAGTTACATAAATATCTGTGATATTTACAATTAGCTTTTCCATAAATCCCGCCATTTTAGAAATACGATTTTTTTTCTTTATGTTGTCTTAGAGAAAGCACGAACCACGAGCAGAACGTGAGTAAACTGAACTTTGTCAACTTTATAAGTCTTTCATAAATAGATTTCGTATATATAAGGATTAACATACATATGTTTTTGAACTTTATTACAAAACTACATCTCAGTGATCCAGATTAGTTTTTTTCCCAGATAGATTTACAGATAAGCTGGAGGCTTCTAAGCTCTGCGATAAAGCGAACACTGATCTCATCTATTCAAGTTATTGTGAAAAGCGCCATCTATATATTACAGTTTAAACTATTTAGTGTTTTGTTTAGTTGCTTCACTGACTAAATAGTAGTTTATAACTTTATAAATAGATGTCGCTGTGTTCAATATTGTAAAGTACAGAAATAAAAAAATTTGAAAATGCTTTCATATATTTTTCTTGCGCTAAAATAACTTTCATAGGTGTGGTTGTATATAATTATTTCTACGTTGTCTTAATTAGATTTCTTACATTTTATTTTAAACCTAATAACTGACACAGAAAAAGTCTTGTAAAATGACACATAGACAAAGAATTAACTAATACTAGTAGAATTCTTTTATATTTTGAAATACGGAAACGTATTTGTATTGTTAAATAAGTATTTAATGGTAAATGAGTATAACATCCAATATAATAAAGCAGACTTGAAATTATGTTATTATGAATGTAACAAATACAGTGAAAAACAAGGACATATATAATGATTTAAAGTTCTGTTGCCCTAAGAAAGGAACAAAGAAAGGAACATGGCTCGTAACATCGCCTGTATCAAATTTGATTACATTATGCTTCTCCTAGATTCTCTTTCGGTGCGTTCTATCTAACGTTCTACGTTACACTATTAAATGTTGAACATCCTCAGTTACATAAATACCTATGATATTTACAGTTAGCTCTTTCATAAATCCCGCCATTTTAGAAATACGATTTTTTTTCTGTAAGTTGTCTTAGAGAAAGCACGAACCACGAGCAGAACGTGAGTAAACTGAACTTTGTCAACTTTATAAGTCTTTCATAAATAGATTTCGTATATATAAGGATTAACATACATATGTTTTTGAACTTTATTACAAAACTACATCTCAGTGATCCAGATTAGTTTTTTTCCCAGATAGATTTACAGATAAGCTGGAGGCTTCTAAGCTCTGCGATAAAGCGAACACTGATCTCATCTATTCAAGTTATTGTGAAAAGCGCCATCTATATATTACAGTTTAAACTATTTAGTGTTTTGTTTAGTTGCTTCACTGACTAAATAGTAGTTTATAACTTTATAAATAGATGTCGCTGTGTTCAATATTGTAAAGTACAGAAATAAAAAATTTTGAAAATGCTTTCATATATTTTTCTTGCGCTAAAATAACTTTCATAGGTGTGGTTGTATATAATTATTTCTACGTTGTCTTAATTAGATTTCTTACATTTTATTTTAAACCTAATAACTGACACAGAAAAAGTCTTGTAAAATGACACATAGACAAAGAATTAACTAATACTAGTAGAATTCTTTTATATTTTGAAATACGGAAACGTATTTGTATTGTTAAATAAGTATTTAATGGTAAATGAGTATAACATCCAATATAATAAAGCAGACTTGAAATTATGTTATTATGAATGTAACAAATACAGTGAAAAACAAGGACATATATATATATATATATATATGATTTAAAGTTCTGTTGCCCGAAGAAAGGAACAAAGAAAGGAACATGGCTCGTAACATCGCCTGTATCTAATTTGATTATATTATGCGTCTCCTAGATTCTCTTTCGGTGCGTTCTATCTAACGTTCTACGTTACACTATTAAATGTTGAACATCCTCAGTTACATAAATATCTGTGATATTTACAATTAGCTTTTCCATAAATCCCGCCATTTTAGAAATACGATTTTTTTTCTTTATGTTGTCTTAGAGAAAGCACGAACCACGAGCAGAACGTGAGTAAACTGAACTTTGTCAACTTTATAAGTCTTTCATAAATAGATTTCGTATATATAAGGATTAACATACATATGTTTTTGAACTTTATTACAAAACTACATCTCAGTGATCCAGATTAGTTTTTTTCCCAGATAGATTTACAGATAAGCTGGAGGCTTCTAAGCTCTGCGATAAAGCGAACACTGATCTCATCTATTCAAGTTATTGTGAAAAGCGCCATCTATATATTACAGTTTAAACTATTTAGTGTTTTGTTTAGTTGCTTCACTGACTAAATAGTAGTTTATAACTTTATAAATAGATGTCGCTGTGTTCAATATTGTAAAGTACAGAAATAAAAAAATTTGAAAATGCTTTCATATATTTTTCTTGCGCTAAAATAACTTTCATAGGTGTGGTTGTATATAATTATTTGTACGTTGTCTTAATTAGATTTCTTACATTTTATTTTAAACCTAATAACTGACACAGAAAAAGTCTTGTAAAATGACACATAGACAAAGAATTAACTAATACTAGTAGAATTCTTTTATATTTTGAAATACGGAAACCTATTTGTATTGTTAAATAAGTATTTAATGGTAAATGAGTATAACATCCAATATAATAAAGCAGACTTGAAATAATGTTATTATGAATGTAACAAATACAGTGAAAGACAAGGACATATATAATGATTTAAAGTTCTGTTGCCCTAAGAAAGGAACAAAGAAAGGAACATGGCTCGTAACATCGCCTGTATCTAATTTGATTATATTATGCGTCTCCTAGATTCTCTTTCGGTGCGTTCTATCTAACGTTCTACGTTACACTATTAAATGTTGTATGTATGTAAATCCCCTTCCCGCATTCTTGTGCGGGGTGCTGCTTTCGGGGCCTTGCCCCATAACAGAGTTTCCCTCGCAGGTGGCTTAAGGTCCACCCGGTCATCGGTTTTCAGTGGTCCAGTCCTTAGTCTAACGGTGTATTTACAAATTATTAAAATATTTACAACATGGAATAAGAGATTAAATTAACAAAACGAATTAAATTAACAAACAAAACAACAAAACATTAATATAAAATGACATAATAAAAACATAATAAAACATAATAATAAATTTATACACGCAAAATCACTTAAAACTATTATTACATAATAAAACAGTATTTACAATATATTTAACACAATTTCTTAGCCAATTAATAAAATACAATACAATAAACAATAACTAATGATTTTAAACAATACAATAAATACTTAAACATACTTAAACATACTGCTCCACAATATATAATTAATTATTACAATTAAAAACTCTTGTGGAGCCTCTGGTGGTTGGACGTGCACAATCAATAACTTAAGCTTAAATACTATTTACATACACTAAATACAAATCAACTAATACTATAATACTATACAATAAAACACTATACTATAAAATAACAAAATAATATAACAATACCATAAACAAACTACAACTAAAATATACTAATACATATTATCTTAACTACTATTGTTTTTGTATTTTTTAGATTTATTTTATATTGTTTTTTGTATTTTTTTTCTGGATTATTTTATGGTTTTTTTTTTTTTGTTTTTTTTTTGTTTTTTTTTTGTTTTTTTTTTTTTTTTTTACTATAAACTACTTACAAACTAGATATACTACATATATATAATACACTTAAAACTAGGACAACACTGACAGTAAGTCTTAAATTAGGTACTAAATAAATCTTAATTAGGTAAAATAAAACATCAAATGGGGTTACAAAAAGGGACGAAGAAATGGGACGTGAGCTTTCGGCTGCCTGGGCGGACTGTCCAGCCGGGTGAGACCCGTGTGGGAGGCCCGGCTTAGACGACCAGCGACCGAGGCAGCAGCTCAGGAATCGGGAGGGATGAGGAGGTCGCGGGGAAACCGCCGAGCGTCCGGGGGACGGGCGTGCCACGGCGCAATGCCGCGCAGGTGGTGCAGGCTCGAGGCGTCAGTGCGACTGAAGAGGTTGGTCGACAGCCGCACGACGTGATCTACCAGGCTCTCCATACGGAGGTCTTTATGCAGGGTCGCATGACTCACGTAGTAGGGAGCCTGGGTGAAACGCCTGAGAGCAATGTTCTGCACCACCTGTAACACATTGCGTTGGCACGCCGATAAAAGTTGGACCCACGCCGGGGAGGCGTAGGTCAGATGTGGGCGTACGAAGGTCTTGTAAAGCGAGACCTTCGTACGCAATGGAAGTCGGGATCGGAAAAGGGGTTGGAGGAGGTGAAGGGCTATACGCGCAGCCCGATTCGCCTTACGCACCTGTTGGGTACCAACGAGCCTTCGGTCCAGGACTACGCCGAGATACGTAGCCTGGGTGGTCCACTTAACCTCCTGGCCGAATAGGACAAGCGGAGGAGGCTGCTTGTTGCGGGGTCCGAAGACCACCGCCTGGGTCTTCCCCACGTTCAAGGTCAGCCTCCACTCCGCCAGCCAACTCGGCAGCAGGTCGAGGGATCCCTGGAGCTTCTTGGCCGCCAAGAGGTGCGACCTGGATGAAACCAATAAGGCGACATCGTCCGCGTACAGCGCCAACATCGTACCCGGGGGTGATGGGATGTCGTTGGTATAAATGGAATACAGGATCGGGGAGAGGATGCTGCCCTGTGGGACACCTGCCAAACTGGGGAAGACGCTCGAGAGAGCGCCTCCCACCCTCACCCGGAAGGTTCTTCCATGAAGAAAGGATGCGAGGACTTGGACTACTTGGTGTGGAACACCAAGGGACTGGACTTTGTGCAGTAGTCCTGGGTGCCATACCCGGTCAAAGGCATTGGCAACATCCAGGAATACTGCAGCGGTCTGGAGCTTCTTGTTATAGGATTCGGTGGCAAAGTGGACCACTCTAGCCACCTGAAGGGTGGTAGAGTGTTGGTTTCGAAATCCAAACTGTTCGGGTCTCGGGCTAAAATAAGCCTGGACTAAAGGTAAAAGTAACCTCTCGAACAGTTTGGATATCGAACTCAGGAGGGAAATGGGGCGGTAACCTTCCGGGCGGCTATGGTCCTTATAAGGCTTTGGAATGACAGCGACCAGACTCTCCTTCCACGCCTGAGGGAAATACCCCAGACGCAGAATGGCATTGAAGAGTCTGGTCAAGCTGGCGATGAAAGTATTTGGCAGGTGTCTGAGGGCCCCGTTAGTGATGCCATCACTTCCAGGGGCCTTCTTGGGCTTCAGCCTGGCAATGACCTTCTTGACCGCGCCAGGCGAGAAGAACGGGGGCGGCGGAAGCGGTTGAGTCGGGAAGGTGAGGAGATTTGTCACGGCTTCCCGGAGACGGTCGTGTGCGTCGGGTGTCGCACTTGGATTTGGGGTAAATTGAGAAGCCAGGTGACTTGCCAATATGTCGGCTTTACCCTGGCTATCATATCTCAGGTTTCCGTCGGCGCTGTAAAGGGGCGCCGACGGGGGAGGTTTACGGGTGAGCTGACGGGCCAGCCTGTTGAGAGACGTGAAGTCCTCACTGGCTTCCCGAATCCGCTCATCCCATGAGTCGGCTGCGATGTCCACCAATGCGGACCGGAGATTCTCGACGGCCGCATTGTAGAGCACCTTCAGCCGAGGATCTCTGGTAGACTGCCAGCGCCTACGGGCATCCCTTTTCTTAAGGAGAAGGTTGAGGACTCTACGGGGTAGGGGAGGATATCGGAAGGAGCGGGAAGGAGAGGAGGATACCTCTATCGCACCTTGAATTTTGACGGTGAGGTCGGACACTAAATGGTCCAACCCCCCGGGATCCGAAATGGGCTCTGCAACGGGCGGCGACTGCCTGAGGCTTCTCTCGAAGACCTGCCACGAGACGCGTCTCCTCGGCTGAGGAGCAGTGGCCAGAGTCAGCCTGCCTGACACGGATGCCAAGACAGGCTGATGATCTGAGCCAAACGCGTCGGGCAGCGTTTCGAGGTCCAAGGCCTGGACACCGTTATGTACCACCAGATCGATGGTGCTCGGTGCCTGGCCTTCAGCGTTCGAGTAATGGGTTGGGAGATCGGGTCCCACAACCTCAAACCCGAAACGCTGGGATACCCCAAGCAGTCGTCGTCCGTTGGCGCAGGTGGAGAGACATCCCCAGGAAGGATGTTTGGCATTCCAGTCCCCGGCCGCCAGCGAAGTGGTGGAGCTTTCGAGCATCCGACGCACCTCACCGACGTCGAAGGCTGAATTGCAGGGTCGGTAAATGGCGTAAAGGCAGAGAGGATGATCCCCGTGCTGGATCTCGACGCCCAAGGACTGGAATGACCTGGTGTCGAGATCCGGCATGGGTCGGAATACCAGGCTACGACGCACCGCGACTAGAAGCCCCCTCCACGGATTGGAAGGGTCTGCGTCCAGTCGCAGCACGTGGTAGCCGGAAATAGAGGCAGGATGGTTAGGAGTTAGGTGGGTTTCGTTGATGAGGGCAACGTCAATGCGTTGCTCCCTCATCAACAATTTCAAAAAGGGGAGCCTCCTCCTGAGACCAGCAGCGTTCCAGTATAAAATACGTAGAACGCTACTGGGCATCTTGGAGGAGACTCATCATGCCTGACAGGACAGCCTGAGCAGGGTCTCGACCTTCCCTCAAGGCGGTAAGTACCTCCTTGAGGGTGTCTATGACTCTGTCCAGACTGACCTGTCCGGGCGCCGGCCTCTCGGCCTCGGGTCTCAATGCGGCCGTCGAGAGCTCGCGTTCCGCTGGGGCTTGTGCAGCCTCCTCACGCGGGATGGGGATCGGAGCAGTGGGGACTTCAGTCTCCCTAGCTCTCCGAGAGCGTTTGCCACCTCTCTTCTTCCTCCGACGTCCCGTCCCAATGTTGGGCGGGTTGGCGGGGGCCATAAGAGAGGCGGCTTGGGCATCCGAGTGGACCGTGTTGGTCGCCACTCGCTGCTGGCCCGTCTTCTCAGCCGTTTTCGTGAGGGCGGTCGTGCCCGCCCTCCTGTTCCGCAGCTCCCTCCGAAACTGCGGACAGTTCGAGTTATTCGCTGGGTGGGGGCCCCCGCAGTTTACGCAGGTGGCCGGTTCTTCAAGGGGCCTCGGACAGTCCCGGGCGAAATGCTCTTCCCCGCACCGTACGCATGCCAGGCGTCGGTGGCACCCATGGCTTGAGTGCCTGAAAGCCTGGCAGCGATGGCACTGCGCAGGGCCGCGCTTACTGCGCCAGGGCTCTATGATAACTCCCAGCATACAAAGGAGTTCGTTCACTTCGTATATGCCGGGGAGCAAGTTCGGGGTGTTCGTTAAAATTGCAAAGAAAAGGCACCCCGGTCGGCCCTGGCGGGCGCGGATGGGGCGCACATATTCGGCTTGATACCCAAGCTCGAGTAGAGCCTGGGTGATGTCTTCGGGCGGGGTGGACACGGGGAGGCCCCTAATGGCCACCTTCTTACTGATCTCTGAGGGTAAATTATAAGAATACCAGCTCAGAGATCTTTCGGTCTTCTCGAGTTCGGAGAGGTACCGCTGTACTGTGCGGTACTCCGTCTCCGAACTCGGGGTGAATCTTACGCCCCTTCCAAAGGGGCGCGCGTTGGGGACCCTTCCCAGCTTTTCGCGTATTGCGCGGAAGTGTGTGGTCCAATTGGGGAAGATTTCCACCACGAGGGGTGGAAATCTTGGACGCGGCGTTATAGCCGCGGTAGTTTGGTCCATGGGTGGAGGTGCGCGAGACACCTCCATTGGTACTGGGGCTCTAGAAAGCCCGGGGGTTTGAAGCACCCTCGCGTACGAGGGTGCGGGGGACGTGCGCGGGGCGGGTACCGGCGCGGAAGCCGGTACGGGCGCTGGCGCGGGCGCGGGCGTGGGAGGGGCGGCGGCTTGCGCCGCCGCAGCTGCCTCACGTTTGCGCAGGCGCGGGTCCCTTTGCGGGAGTGGAGCCCCTTGTATGGGGGCCGCACAAGGACGCTTAGGCGTCTCAACTAGCGCGTCGAACGCCTCGTCGGGTGACCTGGGCCTGCGGCCCGCGGTCACCCGAGGCGAAGGGGTCAGCCCCATTGACCGGTCTGGGGTCGACCCGACGTCCGCTCGGTCGAGCTCCTCACAGCGATCGTTTAAGAACATGCTAATATGTTCTAAAAGCGATCGCGAGAGGGCCCCCCGTTGCTGCAGCTCCGCCACGACAAACATGTCGGAGTGGAGCTGCGAGCGCGGAGTCAGGTCGGCCTCCATCCGGGATGGAGCCGACGGGGACCTCTTAGGTCGCGGTGTCTCTGCCGCGGCGGACCGCGAGGGCCGCTGGGACGGAGGCACGGGCGAGGGGGAAGCAAAAACGGGCTGACCGACGGCCGCGGGCGAACGGGCGAGAGACTCGCGCGAAGCCCGGGCGCCGGCCGTGCCCGTGGCGTTACCTGCCGGTGAACCCGGCGAAGTCGAGAAGGGGGCCTGGCTGGGGGGCCTAGGCCCGAAGGCGGTCACATGACCCAAGGGGGCCTGTGGGGGCCCCGGTAAAAAGGGGGCCTGGAGGCCCCGAGGTCCTGAAGGGGCCTGGGGGCCTGTGGGGGCCTCGGGACCAGAAGGGGCCCGCGCGCCCGTGGGGATCTGAGGGCCAGAGGGGCCCTGGGAAGGAACAGGGGACCTGCCCGTCGCCTGTACAGGGGGGGGCACCGCGCGAGCCGAGGCACCGGGAGAGCGCGCGAGCGAGTCGCGTGTCTCCGGCGCCCTGGCCGCAGCGGCGCGCCCACCACCTGCCTGGGCGGGGGCGAAGGCGGGGGCCTTAACCACCGCCGGTACAGGGGGGGGCACCACGCGAGCCGAGACACCGGGAGAGCGCGCGAGCGAGTCGCGTGTCTCCGGCGCCCTGGCCGCAGCGGCGCGCCCTCCGCCTGCCTGGGCGGGAGCGGGGGCGGGGGCCTTAACCACCGCCTGTACAGGGGGGGGCACCGGGCGAGCTGAGGCACCGGGAGAGCGCGCGAGCAAATCACGCGCCTCCGGCGCCCTAGCCGCACCGGCGCGCCCTCCACCTGCCTGGGCGGGGCGGGGGCCACCACCGCCGGTACAGGGGCTGGCGCCGGGCGGGCAGAGGCACCAGGAGAGCGCGCGAGCGAGTCGCGCGCCGCCGGCGCCCGAGCCCTACCGACGCGTCCACCACCTGCCTGGGCGGCAGCGGGGGCGGGGGCGGGCGGCGGCCGCGTGGGCGGACCAGCGGAGCCGGACGGACGTGTGACATCACACGCCGCCGGCACCCTGGCCGCGTCCGCAGCCAACCTTCCTTCCCCGAGGGGGGACGGGGCTGAGGCGGAAGCCGCGGCCGGGCCCGCAGCGCCGGCGAGACGTGCGAATGGTTCGCACGCCGCCGGCGTACTGGCCTCGGCCATTGCATGTTTTTCATCTCTCTCCGTTGTAAATCCGGAGAGGGGAGACGGTTTCAGGGTTTTTGCTATATGATTATAGCCTCGTGGTTGGGGTTGGCTTATTTGCCGGTTGGCGTCATCGGTGTGTGTTTTTGTCGGAGATCTGCGTCGTCATCGCGGGCGGTCCGCCCGGCCGGGTGGGACCCCTGGCGGACCAGGGGAGGCCCGGCTGAGGTTGCCAGCGACCGGGATGACGGTGGTGTGTGAGCTTCTAGTGTTGTAGTGGCGTTAGTACGTCCCGGGGGAGTCTTGTTCTGGCTCCGTCCGGGGGGCGTGTGTGCCATGGCGCGATGTCCTTGATGTGGGAATGATCCGAGACGTCGGCCTGGGTGAACATCTTGTGGGATAGGTTTGAAATGTGCTGGTCGACGCTCTCGATGCGGAGGTCGCGCGCAAGGGTCGCGTTCCTCACGAACCAGGGAGCCCCGACCGCGAGTCTTAGGGCTTTGTTCTGCGTGATTTGTAGTTGATGCTTCTGGGTGTCGGTGGTTAATGCGTACCATGCGGGGGCCGCGTACGTTAGGTGCGGGCGCACGTAGCACTTGTATATATTTAGTTTTGTGCGGATGGGCAGCTTAGATTTGAAGATTGGCTTCAACGTGTGTAGGGCGATCTGTGCCTTTGTTTTGGCGTGCTTTACCTGGGCTGTCGTGGACAGTCGTCTGTCGATGATGACACCCAGGTAAGTGATTTTCGGTGTCCATGTGAGTGCGGTGTTTAGTAGTGTGGGCGGCGGCGGCGGGATTCGGGTTCCGAAGGAGATAGCCTGAGTCTTGCTGGCGTTAATTTGGATGCGCCATTCTTCCAGCCAGCTTGGCAGGAGGTCCAGTGATTGCTGCAGCTTCGTTGTTGCGTGGCGGGCGCTGAGGGAGCAGGACAGGAGGGCGATGTCGTCGGCGTACAGAGCCAGCGAGACGCCCCTCCCGACTGGGATGTCGTTAGTGTAGCAATTATATAGGGCCGGAGACCAGGTGCTGCCCTGGGGGACTCCGGCTGTGATGCTGCGGCTTGGTGAGACGGCCCCGTCGATCCTGACGCGGAACTTCCTGCCGTCTAAGAAGTCGGCGAGGAGCCGCGCGAGGTAATGCGGGGTGCCGGCTCGAAGTATCTTGAAAGTCAGGCCAGGGTGCCAGACCTTGTCGAAGGCCTTGGCCACGTCCAGGAAGGCCGCTGTGGCGGTCTCCTTCCTGTTGATGGCTGAGGCTGCGAAGTGGATCACCCTGGCCAGTTGCAGGGATGTCGAGTGATTGTTACGGAACCCGAATTGTTCCGGGCGGGGTTTTAGATATTTCTGTATTTCTGGGAGCACTAATTTCTCAAAGAGTTTTGAGACTGCGCTCAGGAGAGTGATGAGTCGGTAGCTTTCGGTGTTCCTGGGGTTCTTCCCAGGCTTCAGGAGCAGGATCACCAGGCCTTCCTTCCATGCGCGCGGGAAGTATCCGAGACGCAGGATCGCGTTGAAGATCCTGGTGAGTTGTGCTGTGGCTGCAGGTGGTAGGTGGCGGAGCATGTTGTTCGTGATGCTGTCGCTTCCGGGAGCCTTCCTCGGCTTGAGCTTGGTGATCACTTTCCGGACCTGTCCCGGAGTGATCACGTGAGGAGGAAGCGTGGCGCAAGGAGGATAGCTTGTCCAGCGGTTGGCTATCCTCTCGATGCGTTCGTGTAGTAGCGGGTTCTGGCTGGGGTTGGGTGCGAATTGTTTCTCCCAGTGGGCCGCGTGGAGTTCGGCTCTTTCCTCGGACCCAAAACGGGGTACTCCGTCTGGGCCCGTGATGGGGTAGATGGGTGCTGGTTTTCTCATAATTTTTCTACATAGTGCGGTGAGAGAAGTGGGATCTTCGCTGGCGTTGTTTATGCGCCTCTCCCAGTGATTAGTGGCATCGCGCTCGAGGACGGAACGGATTTTCTCGATGCAAGAGTTGAGTTTGTTCTTGGCGGCGGGCTCCCGTGTCCTCTGCCATTCCTTCCTCAGCTTGCGCTTACGGTCGATGAGGGCGGAGATGTGCTTCGGTATGGGCGGAAGCGATCTTCTTGATGTGGTGGCTGTAGTTGCGGTTTTGGAGCTGACTAGGTTCGCGGTGAATCTCTCGATTGCTGCATCCACGCTTTCCTTGTTCGGGAGAGACATGGCCAGGGGCTTGTCCCGGAAGGCTGCATTCGTGACTTCTGCGTAGCGGGGCCAGTTTGTGCGACTGGTCGGAGGAGGTAGTGAGGTGGACGTGGGACTCCCTGACGTGGTTAGGAGCACTGGATAGTGGTCGGAACCGAAAGCGTCAGGGAGAGTTTCCAGTGTGATTTGGTCGCTCCTGAATCCGCGGTGTACTGCGATGTCTATCGTGCTGGGTCGGCATGTCTTGGCCTGGGGGATGTGTGTGGGCTCGCTGGGGCCCTCTACCACGTACCCCTGTCTTGAGGAATCTTTAAGGAGGCTTCTGCCGCTGGGGCAGGCGCTGTGGCAGTTCCAGGCCGGATGGTGTGCGTTCCAGTCGCCGGCCGCTATGGTGCGTAGGTTGCTGTTTACGAGGCTCCTGACTTCGCCGATCGCTAATTTCGACCCTACTGGGCGGCTGGCCTCGGCCGGGCTCGCGCCGCCTTTTATAGCCCGACCATGTGTCGGGCCGCCATGGCGGAGTCGGGAGCGGGAACGTTCCCGCCCCGCGTCTCCCCCAGGCCTATCGCTCATATCGGCGAAAGTGTCGAAGGGTTGCCTTCCACAGCAGTCATACGGCACGGGCCGTAGATGCAGATGGGGGCTGCGCCCTGAAAAGGGCGCCCCAGCGGCTACTCACGCCTATATGGCGTGGTGTTTGTTAAGAGTTATATGAAAATATAACCCTTAACAAACCTAACTAGTAATGAATACTAAAATACTCACACTAGCTGCTACTGCTTGAAGACTCGTACTGTTGCTGAGATGTTGATAGCTGGAAGGCTGGCTGTCCTATTAAATGTTGAACATCCTCAGTTACATAAATACCTATGATATTTACAGTTAGCTCTTTCATAAATCCCGCCATTTTAGAAATACGAAGGTTTTCTATAAGTTTTCTTAGAGAAAGCACGAACCACGAGCAGAACGTGAGTAAACTGAACTTTGTCAACTTTATAAGTCTTTCATAAATAGATTTCGTATATATAAGGATTAACATACATATGTTTTTGAACTTTATTACAAAACTACATCTAAGTGATCCAGATTAGTTTTTTTCTCAGATAGATTTACAGATAAGCTGGGGGCTTCTAAACTCTGCGATAAAGCGATCAATGATCTGATTTATTCCAGTTATTGTTAAAAGCGCCATCTATACATTACAGTTTAAACTATTTAGTGTTTTGTTTAGTTGCTTCACTGACTAAATAGTAGTTAATAACTTTATAAATAGATGTCACTGTGTTCAATATTGTAAAGTACAGAAATAAAAAAATTTTAAAATGCTTTCATATATTTTACTTGCGCTAAAATAACTTTCATAGGTGTGGTTGTATATAATTATTTGTACGTTGTCTTAATTAGATTTCTTACATTTTATTTTAAACCTAATAACTGACACAGAAAAAGTCTTGTAAAATGACACATAGACAAAGAATTAACTAATACTAGTAGAATTCTTTTAAATTTTGAAATACGGAAACCTATTTGTATTGTTAAATAAGTATTTAATGGTAAATGAGTATAACATCCAATATAATAAAGCAGACTTGAAATAATGTTATTATGAATGTAACAAATACAGTGAAAAACAAGGACATATATATATATATATATGATTTAAAGTTCTGTTGCCCGAAGAAAGGAACAAAGAAAGGAACATGGCTCGTAACATCGCCTGTATCAAATTTGCTTATATTATGCGTCTCCTAGATTCTCTTTCGGTGCGTTCTATCTAACGTTCTACGTTACACTATTAAATGTTGAACATCCTCAGTTACATAAATATCTGTGATATTTACAATTAGCTTTTCCATAAATCCCGCCATTTTAGAAATACGATTTTTTTTCTGTATGTTGTCTTAGAGAAAGCACGAACCACGAGCAGAACGTGAGTAAACTGAACTTTGTCAACTTTATAAGTCTTTCATAAATAGATTTCGTATATATAAGGATTAACATACATATGTTTTTGAACTTTATTACAAAACTACATCTAAGTGATCCAGATTAGTTTTTTTCTCAGATAGATTTACAGATAAGCTGGGGGCTTCTAAACTCTGCGATAAAGCGATCACTGATCTGATTTATTCCAGTTATTGTTAAAAGCGCCATCTATACATTACAGTTTAAACTATTTAGTGTTTTGTTTAGTTGCTTCACTGACTAAATAGTAGTTAATAACTTTATAAATAGATGTCGCTGTGTTCAATATTGTAAAGTACAGAAATAAAAAATTTTTAAAATGCTTTCATATATTTTTCTTGCGCTAAAATAACTTTCATAGGTGTGGTTGTATATAATTATTTGTACGTTGTCTTAATTAGATTTCTTACATTTTATTTTAAACCTAATAACTGACACAGAAAAAGTCTTGTAAAATGACACATAGACAAAGAATTAACTAATACTAGTAGAATTCTTTTATATTTTGAAATACGGAAACCTATTTGTATTGTTAAATAAGTATTTAATGGTAAATGAGTATAACATCCAATATAATAAAGCAGACTTGAAATAATGTTATTATGAATGTAACAAATACAGTGAAAAACAAGGACATATATATATATATATATGATTTAAAGTTCTGTTGCCCGAAGAAAGGAACAAAGAAAGGAACATGGCTCGTAACATCGCCTGTATCAAATTTGCTTATATTATGCGTCTCCTAGATTCTCTTTCGGTGCGTTCTATCTAACGTTCTACGTTACACTATTAAATGTTGAACATCCTCAGTTACATAAATATCTGTGATATTTACAATTAGCTTTTCCATAAATCCCGCCATTTTAGAAATACGATTTTTTTTCTGTATGTTGTCTTAGAGAAAGCACGAACCACGAGCAGAACGTGAGTAAACTGAACTTTGTCAACTTTATAAGTCTTTAATAAATAGATTTCGTATATATAAGGATTAACATACATATGTTTTTGAACTTTATTACAAAACTACATCTAAGTGATCCAGATTACTTTTTTTCTCAGATAGATTTACAGATAAGCTGGAGGCTTCTAAACTCTGCGATAAAGCGAACACTGATCTCATCTATTCAAGTTATTGTGAAAAGCGCCATCTATATATTACAGTTTAAACTATTTAGTGTTTTGTTTAGTTGCTTCACTGACTAAATAGTAGTTTATAACTTTATAAATAGATGTCGCTGTGTTCAATATTGTAAAGTACAGAAATAAAAAAATTTTAAAATGCTTTCATATATTTTTCTTGCGCTAAAATAACTTTCATAGGTGTGGTTGTATATAATTATTTGTACGTTGTCTTAATTAGATTTCTTACATTTTATTTTAAACCTAATAACTGACACAGAAAAAGTCTTGTAAAATGACACATAGACAAAGAATTAACTAATACTAGTAGAATTCTTTTATATTTTGAAATACGGAAACCTATTTGTATTGTTAAATAAGTATTTAATGGTAAATGAGTATAACATCCAATATAATAAAGCAGACTTGAAATTATGTTATTATGAATGTAACAAATACAGTGAAAAACAAGGACATATATAATGATTTAAAGTTCTGTTGCCCTAAGAAAGGAACAAAGAAAGGAACATGGCTCGTAACATCGCCTGTATCAAATTTGATTACATTATGCTTCTCCTAGATTCTCTTTCGGTGCGTTCTATCTAACGTTCTACGTTACACTATTAAATGTTGAACATCCTCAGTTACATAAATACCTATGATATTTACAGTTAGCTCTTTCATAAATCCCGCCATTTTAGAAATACGATTTTTTTTCTGTAAGTTGTCTTAGAGAAAGCACGAACCACGAGCAGAACGTGAGTAAACTGAACTTTGTCAACTTTATAAGTCTTTCATAAATAGATTTCGTATATATAAGGATTAACATACATATGTTTTTGAACTTTATTACAAAACTACATCTCAGTGATCCAGATTAGTTTTTTTCCCAGATAGATTTACAGATAAGCTGGAGGCTTCTAAGCTCTGCGATAAAGCGAACACTGATCTCATCTATTCAAGTTATTGTGAAAAGCGCCATCTATATATTACAGTTTAAACTATTTAGTGTTTTGTTTAGTTGCTTCACTGACTAAATAGTAGTTTATAACTTTATAAATAGATGTCGCTGTGTTCAATATTGTAAAGTACAGAAATAAAAAATTTTGAAAATGCTTTCATATATTTTTCTTGCGCTAAAATAACTTTCATAGGTGTGGTTGTATATAATTATTTGTACGTTGTCTTAATTAGATTTCTTACATTTTATTTTAAACCTAATAACTGACACAGAAAAAGTCTTGTAAAATGACACATAGACAAAGAATTAACTAATACTAGTAGAATTCTTTTATATTTTGAAATACGGAAACCTATTTGTATTGTTAAATAAGTATTTAATGGTAAATGAGTATAACATCCAATATAATAAAGCAGACTTGAAATAATGTTATTATGAATGTAACAAATACAGTGAAAAACAAGGACATATATAATGATTTAAAGTTCTGTTGCCCTAAGAAAGGAACAAAGAAAGGAACATGGCTCGTAACATCGCCTGTATCAAATTTGATTACATTATGCTTCTCCTAGATTCTCTTTTGGTGCGTTCTATCTAACGTTCTACGTTACACTATTAAATGTTGAACATCCTCAGTTACATAAATACCTATGATATTTACAGTTAGCTCTTTCATAAATCCCGCCATTTTAGAAATACGATTTTTTTTCTGTAAGTTGTCTTAGAGAAAGCACGAACCACGAGCAGAACGTGAGTAAACTGAACTTTGTCAACTTTATAAGTTTTTCATAAATAGATTTCGTATATATAAGGATTAACATACATATGTTTTTGAACTTTATTACAAAACTACATCTAAGTGATCCAGATTAGTTTTTTTCCCAGATAGATTTACAGATAAGCTGGAGGCTTCTAAACTCTGCGATAAAG
Organism: Melinaea marsaeus rileyi; assembly: GCA_918358865.1. Lineage (NCBI taxonomy): Eukaryota > Metazoa > Arthropoda > Insecta > Lepidoptera > Nymphalidae > Melinaea > Melinaea marsaeus. The sequence continues at coordinate 24,496,288 of OU911085.1, forward strand.
CGAACACTGATCTCATCTATTCATGTTATTGTGAAAAGCGCCATCTATATATTACAGTTTAAACTATTTAGTATTTTGTTTAGTTGCTTCACTGACTAAATAGTAGTTTATAACTTTATAGATAGATGTCGCTGTGTTCAATATTGTAAAGTACAGAAATAAAAAATTTTGAAAATGCTTTCATATATTTTTCTTGCGCTAAAATAACTTTCATAGGTGTGGTTGTATATAATTATTTGTACGTTGTCTTAATTAGATTTCTTACATTTTATTTTAAACCTAATAACTGACACAGAAAAAGTCTTGTAAAATGACACATAGACAAAGAATTAACTAATACTAGTAGAATTCTTTTATATTTTGAAATACGGAAACCTATTTGTATTGTTAAATAAGTATATAATGGTAAATGAGTATAACATCCAATATAATAAAGCAGACTTGAAATCACTTGTGTAAACACGACTATAATACAAGAATAACAGCAAGTATCATACATTTCAAGGTAAAAGATGGGCGTTCTCTCGTCTCGTTTAATTAAATGTTATAACCAAAATTACTGACAACATTACTTCATATGAAAAATGATTTAATATACAATACAGCCGTTTCTTTATCTAATCTACCAAGCACTACACTGAAAAGGGTGTTAGTGACTAGTTAGCGAGCTTATGAATGGTGGACCTTTAACTCACTATTTTTAGGGTCAAATATTACCCTTAAAATTGGATAATGGGTCTGATTTTGAAATAGTTTTACATTCCACGTGATGGAATAGTATAATTCGATTTTTTATAATAGCCATTCGCTATTTACAAGTATAATTATTCTGAGTGGAACGAATAGGGATTCGTTATAATAAGGACTTCCTGAAACGCCTCTACTATATCTAATTAGAGACGAGCGACATAAAAAAATATCCATTATTTATTATTAACAAAGCCGGCTTGATTTTTTTATTTTTAAACATGATTAAATCTTTGGAAAGTGATGATGCAATCAAAACGAAACCAGAATAAGTTTATTTACTTTTTATGAAGTACTGGAGACATTTAACTCAAGAGTATTCTAATTAACGGAATATATTAGCAGGAGAAACCGGGGCAAAGCCTTGTATATATCAAGTTATATAAAGAAATATTAAATCAAAGACCTCACCAAGGTTTAAATTATATAAAAAAAAAACATATTCATAATTATTAGGTATTTGTTTTCTATAGTAAAATCTATTTGGAAAAAAAAATCTTTTTGTTTAAGACCATTTTATTTGAAACAAAAATAGCACAAATAAAACAAAATATCATAGCGTATATTACACGTTTATTTCATGAGTATATTATTAATATTATGTTATAAAAGTAACCGTTAAACAATGTTACAATAATAATATTATTCACAAAACTATACTATTATAAAACTGGACGGAATTAAGTTTACCAAAGTACATTAGTAAAGCTATATATAAGACTATACATAGAGTAACTAATTGTATTAACATCATTAATTCAGTTAATATGAACCTTTCAGTCTGTAATTTAATATTATATCAAAAATATGGCAATCTAATAGAATTTATAATCAATAATCTCTAACCTTTTCTGTGATCTTGTAACCTCTCCTCCGATCTGTGTAATTTGGGGAAACGCCGTTTCTCGATTCATACGCAAGAGCATTACGGACGCCATTGCCGTTATCGTAATACTTGATCGGAGCCGGTTCCTTGTAACCTCGGCTTTTTGTAACCGAGTTAAGTTCTCTTGATTCAATGATTTCTTTGGACCGCCCGTCTCTGGATGGGATGACTTTCTTGCTGACGGTCTCCACGGTGTCAGTTACGCTGGGTCGTTCCGGGTCTCCTGAACGCGTGGTGTACCGATATGTTTCCGAGTAGTTATCGCTGCTGTTACTCTCTCGTCTATTCGCCGGTGATTTCAATCTCGTCTCCAAACGAACGAAGGGACTGGTCTCCCTGTTTATTGAATCTGTTTTATAAAGCGGTATTTTACGCTCCTCTGATATCCGCTCCTTGTAATGCGGTGATGGTGTATTATATCTGGATGACAGTCGACTGCCGTCGGATTCGTCGTCCGCGTGCAACGTCTGGTACAATTCCGGCGCTCGATCGCGGAGTCCTTTGAGGAATATCTTCTTTTTGTCTGTTTCTTCAAACGATTTGTTGTATCCGTTGACGGGCGTCGTCTTTCCGTATCGGGCTCCAAATAAACCATCTCGTCTGCGTTCAGTTTCGCGAGACACGGCGTCCGCTAAGTCGCGTTGGCTTCTGTTGATTATTGAGACGATGCCCGGACTCTTAAGTTGCTCGGGAGTCTCATCGAGCCTGCTCAAGTGGGGGTTGGATTTGTACATGGTGGAGTAGTTTCTGTTCATTCCTGTGACGTATCTGGGGTGGGTCTCCTGTTCGGGAGCTCCCATAGCAAAGCTCTTGCTCCTATTGAGACCTCTGTAGGTCCTCGCCGGTTTAGCGGGACCCGGCGGATACCCGTTTATCTTTCCGTCCGGTGAAGATGATATGTTGTTTGATATGTTAGCGGCGCTGGTGGAGCGTTTGTTAGATGTGAGTCGCTGCCAGTACTTACTTGAACTGGGCTTTTCGGTGGTTTTCTCTTTACGATCGTGTAGTTTCCTCGGCAAAGTCTGCGCACTTCTTGTGTAATCTTCCTCCACTTCGCTGTTAGGATTTAACCGACTCGTGGAGTGGCTGAACCGTCCGAGCGTGCTCGAGAACTGTCCTCTGTAATATCAAATAATTCATCATCAGCACTTATCTCAGTCGTGATGGAGAGCGGCCCACGTACAGCTCATTGTTATCGCATTGTATCATAAAAACATGTGATCATAAGTTTTAGTGTATAATTGGATTGAACGGGGAATCTCCTCCCACGCGACTAACGACCGCCTTTGTTTACGATTACTATATCTTATATACAGGTATTTATCTAAATAGTACGTACTCTTATGGATAATTTAGCTTTGATATCTTAATCGCAAAAACAAGGGGACATTATATCTTATTCTATTATATTATTCTTAACTAACCAAACTAATGACTTTTGTAATTACAATAAAAAACATTGAAATAAAAACTACCAGGAAACTGAGTAGTACACCTAAACCTACACATTAGTGACATTTTCTTGCAATGACTCACTTGTCATTACTAACAAATAATTCATATTAACTGACTCTTTCAGTGACTGACTCAACTTAGCTAAATAAGGGCTGATTTACTCAGATAGCACTTATTTAACCATACTAGGTAACTGACCACAAGGACAGTGTTAACTGGTGAGATAGACCGGAAAATACACTAGATTGAGGTTAAAACAGACATATCTTTGTTTAAAAATAACATAAACACATACTATAAATAGTATTTTAACTTTCTCTCTAACTTTGGATCGGCGGAGTCAATTTCTTTAAAGAATTTTATTTTAGTACATTAATTGGCATGCAACTCGGTCAGCGATTGCCAAATAGGCTGTAGATGTATACAAATTCAACATTTGTTTATTATTTTATTTACATAACAAAGAGAAGCTTTGACGATATTACACAAATATTTAAATAATTGTACGTAATTCGAGACGCATAGTATTTCGTTATATCTTTGTTAAAACAGAATCCCTAATTATGAAACACTATATTTATATACTACTAATAGAATTAACATTTACAGAAATGGTATCTTGCAGATATAAAAAAACACGTCAGCAACGGACAGAAACTTTTTTAAAATACGTACCTATTCTGAAAGAATTACAATAAATTTTAAAAGTTATTTAATAGAAGTAACTATTCTTGGATTTTATACCTGTATCTAATAATAGATCTCGATACAATTAATTATAAATTGTAATTGATACTCAAGGAATAATACCACAAGGAAAAATTACGAATGCGATAACAGTTTCATTTATTACTTACGACTACAACTTAAATATTAAATAAAAAAGTTAAAATACTTTTATATTTTGAACTAGAAAAAGATACTATAAAAGATAATTAAAAATATAAAATATATTATAGGCGTAGAAGTGTGGGAGGATCTTTTGTGTAACAAGATTCTATTTAAGGTTTATAAAACAGGTGTGCATTGTAAAAATATATTAACAATTAAGATACACCATATTTAGTTAGCATAGTTAAGTATTTTATTTCGTCTCACCGTTCTCTCTGATCGCGGGCGTCGGCAGCAGCTGCTCGTCTCGCACTGCCCTCGTACTTGTGTTCTCGTCCATAGATGCTGGGCGCGAAGGGGTCCTCTCCAAGGTAGTACCGGTGTGGGGGGGCGGGAGGGGCGAGAGGGGGCGCCAGCTCACCGCCGTACTGTTTGTACGTGCGGGAGGAGTGCTCCGGTGATGGAGTGCGGGATTGCCGCCATCGCGACTTCCTCTCGGCGGATGCTGATCGGATCTTGCCGACTAATTTTCGTATTGAATTTCCAATCGCTGACCCAACAGACTTGCGGACCGGAGACGGCCGGCGACCGTTGTCAGCGAAACGAGTCTTTTGATTTTGTTTACGCTCGTCTCTGTCCCGTCGACGCGGTGGAGTTTTGTCTCTATCTGAACTTCCGCGGCGGTCTCTAGGGGGGGAGTAGTCCGGAGGGGGCTCGGCGGCACCTTCGTCACGGCTGTCTCTCGATCTACCTGAGTTGTCATTTCGTGAGGAACTTCTATATCCGCTGTCATAGCGTTGTTCCTCGGACAGGCGATGTTTGATTTGACGTTTTCTTTCTGGTGCTTTTGGTCTGTACTCGTCCTCGATCGAGGGCTCGCGATATCTGTCATTTTCTAAAGCTCGGAACGGAGAACCACGAGGCGGGCTGTGCATAGTTGATGACGACACGTAGGCGGAGTCATCACGAGAGGGGGGTTGGCGTCTAGGGATGGGAGACGTTTTTCCCTGTGATTCTCGTTTATAGACGTGCCTTGAGTCAATTAGTCGATCATTACTAGCGTACGGGGAACGCACAGCTGGTGGTGATGGTGACGAGCTGCGGGGCTCCGGCATCCTCGGTTTGCTGGCTCTCCGCTGTGACCAATCAGCGACACCCTTGAAATATCCTCCAGTTCTATTCCCCGATATAACCGGCTCATCAGACGGTGTCGAGGATTTCGTCTTACGAAGCGCACGATCTCCATACACGGGGGGTGGCACCGATGAAGTTTTTCCGTAATATCCCTCGTCTTCGACTTTATTCTTCACATAATAACCGGTCTCTGGACGACGTCCGATTTCTTCGGCTATCGAATCGTGGGACGAGCGGGAGTCGCTGCCGAAGTGACTCTCGAGCCACTTTGAGGTTTCTTTCTTCCGTGTCTCCTCCTCAATATCGATATTGGGTGATCGTTTCGCGTAATCCTTGTCGTGATCTGAAAATATACAAGACTTTACAGAGGCGACACGCGCGCGAGACGTCCCACCGTGGACTGAGTGGTCTGAGTGGTCTGAGTGGTCTGAGTGGTCTGAGTGGTCTGAGTGGACTGATGGAGCCGCGCCTTAGTTCGTGCACATGTCGTAATCATAAGTCAATAAGTTTGCCAAACCAAGGAAGGTCAATCCGAGAACAACTGAGACATTTTACTGAATTCACAACTTGTAGTAACTCGCGAGTAATTTATAGGTCGCTATAATTACATGGAGTACGTCAATTATCAAATAATTAATTAAATTTATTTCATTTTAAAAACATTATTTTTTATTAGGGATAGATAATACATAGCACTATATATTGAAGATAATTTATGTTTTTTTATATATTAATCTTTCGAGTATAATAATCGTAATAAAAAATTACTATAATTAATTAATTCATAATTGCTTGAAGGGAAACATTAAATTAGTTGTAAAATATTAATATAATTTACAACTATTTAAAAAGCTATATTTTATGTTGGTAATCTTCAAAGCAAATAATAAGAAATAATATAACTACCAAAATTCGAACAAAAATATGATTCAGAGGAATTAAGCAAAAATAACAAAAATCTAAACAAATCATGACAGTATTATTTTTACCTAAATGATTGAATTTGATTCTACGCTACGTACCTCAGACCTTTGGATGACACCGACACCATTAAGTCGTAAAAGTATTCATCAAATCATAAACAAATTAAGGTGAAGATGAATATAATACAACCTGTCAAAATCACCAACACCCAGTGTTAAGTAATACAAGACCAATAAAACATTGCGACAGACCGACAGTGTGAACAAGTGTTCACGATACACGAACTCATACCGAAAAAAAATTTATTTAACATTAGGATTTTTTTGACATATTTCATTTCATAATCGAAAAAAAAAGTATTTTTGCATCTTTTTATAATAATTAATATTTTACATAATTTACGTAATGCACGGAACTTCAAATCTGTTCACGGCACGGCATACTGAAGAGGTCTAATGGAGTCACTGCGACCTCACCAGTCAGCGTGGGTTCAGAGAGAAGCCATTTAGGGGTCTCGATGGACACTTACACATTTTGACCGCGTTTTAACTCAATAATTAATCACAAAACCACACGAGAAAGTAAACAACTAATTAATGAAAGAATACTGTTTTTAAAATTAGAAAATATTAAATACGAAATTATTTTAAAATATAATTTAATAAAAATATAATATTATAATTTGTTTAATAATCAGAGGTACTAATAAAGTGGACTCTAAGACAAGGTTACAATAACCCCTTGCAGTCGACAATATTTAATTGCTGTTGCAGCTCGAGGGGCACCACTGAAGCTATTATGAACTATATATTTAATGTTTTTTTAAGTTATTACGTAGAAATTAAACTTGTTCTTGTTTTTTTAGTAATATTATATTTAATTATATAATTTTGGGTAAATAATAAATTTTTTTTATTATATTTAAAAAAAGTAATCGCACCTAAAAAAATATTTTCCGTATTTGTGTTTAACTTCAAACGAATGAGCGGTTTGTCAAGTTTAAAGTGCCTCGTACACTACATTATATGTATTCATGGTAATACACAGGGTACTTAAGAATACAGAGGATATTTTCTGTTTGTCTGTCTGTTTGTTCGCGAAACCCACAAATTACTGTACATTCATATAATAATATGGTAATATGATAGCTTTACATAATAATAATAATATATCTGATTTCTTAAAAAATATCATATTACATCTAATTCTAGACGACATTACATGAGGTAGGCATAGGTAATTTAATTTTCATCTAGATTCTATCAAAGAAAGTGTTTTATTTTAAGTAGGCAATTAACTAGTCGGCGGTTCCAAATAGACGATGGAGATAATTAACACTTTCAACCCACATAGAATTACATAACAAAAACATCACTAAATATTTTATTCACAACGAACTAATATACTATGATCTAATTTATGCGTATTATAATAATCTACAGGTTACTTTAAAAGGCAGTGCAGCAGTCCAGTGGGCAGGCGGCGATAACACGCTATTTATGTACATAACTACGATACGAGATATTTTTTGCATAATATAAATAAATTAAAATTTCAAACAAATTCGAATTATTTTTTAAATTATTTGAATTTGAATACAAATAAAAGGATTCTAAAAATATTAGAATTTGAAAATCGAATACAAAAAAAAAAAATATGCAAATATGAAAATCGAATACAAAAAATTCTAAACATATGCGAATTTGAAAATCGAATTAAAAAAAAACTGAAAATAGGCAGATTTCAAATCAAAAACAAGTAATTCTAAAAATATGCGAATTTGAAAAACGAATACAAATAAATAGATTCTAAAAATATGAGATTTTGAAAATCGAATACTACAAGTAAAAACTACGTAGTTTGCAAATTACTTTGTGATAATTAAAAAGGCCTCCTACTCAATACAACGCATTCTCAAAGACTAAATGCTTTTTCGTGATGACTTATAACATAACGAATTCTTCATCGCAGAATGTTAGTAATCTTAATTAAGTCGTGTATTTCTGTGTCAATGTCGGCACGTCTTCGTCTCATTTAAATACTATATAATTAACATCATTATATATTTTTTACAATATTGGCTCTCTCTATTATATTGCTGCCAATAATAAAGACATTCTATTATATTATATTATTCTAATACTTTTTAAATTACAATACTAATTAATAACATTAGTTCTCACTGACAATACACTTAATATTAATATTGCCCGAAATCATTAGTTAAAACAACTGCGCAAAAAAAAAACATACTTGAAAAGGTCACACGTATTATTATATTTACTTATGACCTTTTAATTTACTTTAATAACTTGGTGAAGAAAAGTATATTTATTTTGTGAACAGCGCCACCTAGCGGCAATCTTATGAGTCACATTCAAATGACATCATAGGCGTACGTACAGTGTCATCTACCGACAAGTAGTATAACGTAGGTTTGAATGCTCACCACTTTGGCGCAGGCGGCGCTGTCGTCGCATTCTTACTGATAGACTTTCCCAATCGTCATCCATATTAGGTTGTCCTTCTCTCTCAACTAAAAACAAAAATATATATATAATACAGGCCCTGTTAAATAAACAGTAGTCTACAATCTAAATGATATTTATACCTTCTTCCGTCCGTGTCCTGGAGTGTACTTGTGTACCGACGCGCAGTCCTCCCGCCATCAGATCCGTTGAGTGCTCGAGATCGACTCTCTTACGACGTTCTGTTCCACCTGTTTCTTCAACCAGACTTTCGTTGCTCTTTAGTGATTTTGCCTGCAATATAATTTGAAATTAAGGCATTTTTGTAAATAAATGTTAGTGCAAATTCATTGTAATTACAGACCTCGTCTTTGGACAGCTCCTCGTCGCAGAGTCGTTCCTGCTCCTTGGTGTGTCGTGTTTCAGTCACAATAGTGCCGTCCGGGCGTAAAGCTCGCAGCTCCTCCTGTGTAAAACAAATTATAGAGATAGTGATGTGATTTATTACACGACCTTGAAATAAAGCGAAGCAAATAATATTTTGGAACTTAAATAAAATAATCAAAAAACATTAAAATAAAACTGTTTTATAAATTCAACTCGCGTATATTGAATAAATTTTAATTTTAAATCCAGGTTTCAAACATTATTTACTTTGCAATTGTTACAAATGCTGCAGTCATGTTCACGAGACGACGAGATGTAACATATTCGGAACTTGAATCCGTACAATAATAATATAAGTTATCAGTACGCACCGTATCATCGGTGGTGATGGTGGTGTTGAAGGCTGTGGTGTCCTTGACGAGGGTGGGTCCCCGCGGCACCAGCGCGAGCTGCTCCGCCTGCGCCCTCAGAGCATCTCGGACGTCATCGCCCTCCGTCTCATTCACCGCTGCTATTAACGCCTGTAACGAAAACAACTTTTATATTTCTTATACTTATTTAAAAAAGTTTTCATTCTATCATTTAATTGATATAAAAACTATGAGCTAAACTACAATAGACAAGAAACGTCATCAATATAACCTCACAATGAGTGATACGTTTTATAAGAAAGCCGCAAAATACTGGGCCAATGTCCCCCCGACAATAGACGGAGTGCTGGGAGGCTTCGGCCACATCACGGACATTGACATCGAAGGCTCCAAATTATTTCTTAATAACATACTATCGCTGGAGCGAGCGCCCAAAACCAACCTGGCCTTGGACTGCGGAGCCGGCATCGGACGGGTCACAATCAACCTTTTGATGCATTACTTCACGAAGGTCGACTTAGTGGAACAAGACGAAAAGTTCATTAACACGGCGAAACAATTGCTCGGCGAAGACAATGATAAATTGGGAACAATACACCGGATCGGTCTTCAGAATGTCAAATTTGAAGCAAAGTACGACGTGATCTGGTGTCAGTGGGTGCTCGGCCACTTGGCGGACTACGACTTGATTGCCTTTTTGGAGAGATGCAACGAGGCGTTAACAGATGACGGCGTTATAGTGATTAAGGAGAATATAGCGTCGTCCGGTGAAATGGAGTACGACGACGACGACTCATCGGTGACTCGTCCGTTGAAGCTAATGGAGGATATCTTTGAAAGCGCCAACCTCCGTGTAATCGCAACAGATGTACAAAGCGGTTTCCCGGATGATATTTATCCCGTCCATATGTTTGCTTTGAGACCTGGATAACGACCATTATTGTATTAAAAGAAATAGTCTAACTCGTATTTATGAATTGTAATTTGGTTCATCGTTAATCTATATATATAAATAAAATTGAATTGTCCGTTTGTAATTCCAAATGAACAGCTATACACTACATGCAAAAGAAAGTATATACGGTACTTACATTAAAACATTTTTTTTATTATTATTATGTCTTTTTATTCATGGTAATCTTTGAAACGGCTGGATCGATTTTAACAGGACTTTCACTGACGGATAGCTGATAATATAAGGAGTAACTTAGAATACTTTTATTTTAAAAACATCGAACGAAGTCGTGGGCAGAGCTAGTATATTATATAAAGTTATACCCGTATGTAAAGCTTAATATTACATTCTGAATGAAGTTTATCTATGAAGTGTTGGATCGTGGGTAGAGTTCGTGCCGCAGAGATCTGGAACGTGCCAGGGGAATATTTGCGCATTCACCGTTACCGCGGTAACAAAATCATTGCGTCAGATGCTACTTTGTCACATTTTATTGTAACATTTAAATGCATATTTTATTATAACATTTAAATGCATTATTATAATTACATTTAAATGTATGTTATTATGCAGCGAATAGTTCTCAAAACGTGTTTAGATCCATCTTACATTCGTTCAAAGTTCTATCTCCGACCACGAGGCCATTATCGTCTGCAGTAATTTGTTATTACAGTTACTTTTATAATGCCTATTACGTATGGAAGATGAATAACAATACTCTTGTAATGATAAGGTAATAAAAAGATTTTATTTGATTATAGAATGACTTAAATCTATAATTATAAAAGTATTCATGAACATTGATTGTATAAAATATATAAAATACATATATTAATATGTTTATAACAACTGAAGAATATTTAAAATAATTAAATAAATGTAATATACAAATGACAATATTATTGACAAACGAGAGAATACAGAAGTAAAAGTAAGGTGAAGTAAGAAGTCATTGAAAACCGGTCCGTTAACTCCTGGAGGCGTTTCGGTAAAATTCTTGAAAATACAAAAAGATAAAGAAAGATAAAGATAAACTCAACTATCTATCTTGAACAAGAGAGAGTTATTGAATTAATTATACATTAATGATATATATTTTAATCGTCGAAATGAGGTAATGATTAATTAATGAAATACGAGTGAGTGTATCGTTAATATTAGAATATTATCACAAGCATATTAATATTCTGGGACTAATCATTAAGATTGTTTCAATGATAAATAAATCGATATTCTGATATATTATGGTCTAAATATTAAATTGTGTTTTGAAATCGATTGACGCTGTAACATTCCGACTACATTAAATGCATTCACTAATATTGTTAATATTATTGGAATAATTTTTATTATATGTCAAATAATTCTTATTATTTATTGATTAATTTTTATTCTATGTGAAATAATTCTTATTATATGTCGAATAATTCTTATTATATGTCAAATGATTCTTATTATATGTCGAATAATTCTTATTACATGTCAAATAATTCTTATTATATGTCTAATGATTCTTATTATATGTCGAATAATTCTTATTATATGTCTAATGATTCTTGATTATGTTAAAATGATTTCAAATATGTTAAAATAATAAAATGTTAATTATGTTAGAAGCATTTATATTTACCGGATAATTAAAGAAGTTTTAATATAAATGAATGTTATAAAAGATTGACTGAGAGACGAATATATGACAAAGAATTTCTTTTAAGATTGTAGACGTATGGGAGTAACTGCATTTATAAATTTAACTTATAACTAGATATGACAATTAAATATAAATATCTTATTTAAAAACTCAATATTTGAGTATTGTTAAACTATATTACATACAACATGAAAGTGAAAAACAATAAATGTATAATAAGATGTTACAAATAAATTATTATTTATTTATTTGTAAAAGGTATATTTCGTAAATGCAGACTTACTGTAGCGTGAATAATGAAGGCGTGAATTCTCTGAATTAACGGCCTAAAGGTTAATCACTGAAGTAATAGATACTATTTAGTTTTGGCGGCGGATTGTATCAATATAATATGAGATTAAAGGATCCGAGTTATGTTGATCTATAATTTAATTATATTTAATTTAAAGTAAGTGTGCGAATGAGACAACACTATGACACGTCTTAAATATATTGACAGAACTGATAGTGACGTTCAGTTAAAAATATAAAAAATATATATTAACATTCAATTTAACAAATAACTAATTTGTTTATGACAGCAGACAAAGTCGCTGGAAATAGCTAGTAAGGAGAAAAATTAATAAAAATGTAACACTTATATGAAAAAATTAATATGAATAAACTTTCATTCAAAATTAATAAGTTTATTCAGTCAATTAATGGTCACAACGGACACAATTAATTCGAATCGATACGTGACCATCTCGACGGCAATAAATTGACTAGATTATATACAATATTGCGAAATTACTCAACGAATCCCCGTTTAACAACGCCATTAAGGACGGGAGATATTAATGAGATGGGGATACCATTATCCGACGACCGATCTAACCCACGTGAGATTGGATCTCGGGGAATTTCATTCAAACCCAAAGGTGCCTATGCAGCGAGCAGACAAATAGCCTATTGAATTACTAATATATATATATTATAATTAATATTACTACAACGTTATGTAGACGCACAATTAATACGATGACAATCTCTTGTGTCACAGGCTTTCTAGCAGATGAAACGGACGATTAGTTCATGGAAAACTAACAATGATAAGTCTGACTTTAGTCTCGCCATATAAATTGTCATGCTGTTAAACCAGTTATGTTAAGTTCCGTGACTCGACTCAAAAATGTATTATGTAACTATCAACAATGTTAGAGAACTTTAATTATATTAGATCGAGATTAAAACGATTCTTACACCGGCCATATTACTTACATGCGTCATTTGATATATTACAGTATATTAGTTAATTTGTTTATTGGGACAGAACAATCCCTTCGTGGGACCGACCTTCGCAACTCGTGACGCAACAGGTGTAGAAATATTTTAACTGGAAGTAAATAATACATGAAATTTGTAAAGAAACTGGAACATTTATAATATAGGCATTCATTTATTTTGAAGACTTTAACAAAACATGCAAAGTACAGATTTCACTTTTAAAATATATTATTTCAAGCTATAAACTGATAAATTCTCGATAGACCCGCCCAAAGTGGCAACCTGTATTTCGGCCTTGAGAACCAATCGGCCTGCCCTTTCCTCTCCATGGCATTCCAATAAATCTCAACACTGTTCCGCTCTTAAAATTAACTGTTTTATTCACTTCACCTTATTAATATATGTATAAAGTCATTATCATTAATTTGGTGCGTCATTACACGTGATAGGATAACCTATGTTAATTCTATTCTAAATATATTTATCATATTACAAATCATAAATTAATATAAATGCTTCGAAAGTAATGCAGCAATTGGAGTGTAATATATTTGATGTAATTAAATCAGGTAAAACCAGTATTAGTAACGAGTATTGCCAATGTTATACACGTACAACTTTTGTAATAGTTTTTTAGTATTTGAAAGGCACCTTTCTATTCCGTGTTTTATCATTATGATAGTTAATATAGATTCAATATAATTAAAAAATATTACAATTATACATACTTTTAAGCTTTTGGAAGGACGGAACCGGTAGCCAGAGCTAGTCGTAATCATTGACTGCTATGGATATTATTTGAGTAATTTATTATACCACAAGCATTTCAATAAGTCTAACTGAAATGTGTACACGACAGAGCGGAGTTATTATTTTTATCAATACGTCATTCATCTCGTGTATTTAATCAGTTTATTACATTTCATAGACACCATGCTGTTATGGAATCTTGTTAAGAGTCTGATAGTTTGTCACCACAAGAGAGTAAATTGATCTGTGTTAGATATTACATATCAATTATTAAATTACTTTAATTTATTTTAAGTTTTGGAAAGAGAAGTCTTGTATCCGAGAGAATTGTTGACTTTTTTGTTTAGCTATTCTTGTTATACAAATAGTCACCTAAAATTGCTAAATACATTTTGATACGATTTCAGAGATTTAGTTATTCCTGCAATACACGTGCAAGTCACAAAATTATCATATTCTTATGTCCATGACAACATGTAAAGATTTTGAACGACAAAAAAAATATTTTAATTGGATAATGTAGACATAAAATAATATAAGTAATTATGTTGCCATTTTATATCTTTCATTATTGAGCTGTTAAAGAAAGTCCTAATCCGACCCGCGGGCGAAACGAGTTTACAATAAACCTGGACTATACCAATCTATAAGAGATATAAAACTTGAAATACGACAAGCTGCGTGTGACTTGGGTGTGCAGTCCAGTAGTTTCAATGCAATATCATCAATAGAGAAATGATCTTGGTAACCTACTGAGTTTCACAGGAAAGAAAATGGAATCACATAGTTAATACAGTACTTGAGCTGTTATGCCCGTGAAAGTCATTGATTTGTCGCGCACAAAGTCGAGTCGTTCTGCCACGTTAAGGTTTAAAAATCATTTATATATTTTAATCTATTTAATGAGTCTTATTCATTACTTCTTATTTAAACGATTATCCGTCTTTAACAGCTTTAATGTTAATCACTTGATTAAAGTGATTAACATTAAAGCTGTTAACACAAATTTAATATATCAATATAAAATTATTGTTTAAATACTTGAATAAATATACGTTATATAAAAAAGGAAGTTCAAAATGACCGCAGTAAACTCAGACGTAACATTGTCGTGTTAGCGGAACCCTATTCTGTGCTAACATTTTATTAGGAACGCTTACTTAGCGATTGAAAGATTTCTATTGTGAGCACACAATAGACAAGTTACCATAAGTACGAGTGCTTATATGGCTCGAGTAATGTTATGAGATAATACTAACCTTTCCCACTTAGTTTTTATAATAATAAGAACTTAATCTATCTGTACAGAATAAATTTTATGGCAAAAGTATATGAAGACCACCAAGAAAGTGGATATCGTAAAAAAACTGGAAGATATCAAACATTCCTTAACGGTCCTGAATGGCGGGGTTTATCTGTAATTGCGAGACCAAGTTCGATTCACATTAAAAGGTTTATGAGATTCTTTTAATAATAAAACTATAATAATATTAATATAATTGAAGTGTCGGTTTGTAATTCCAATTTAACAGCTCTTCACTAAATGCATATGAAAGTATACGAGTATACGGTACTTATATAAAAAAACAATTTTTAATTTTTATCTGTCTGTTTGTTACGGCTAATCTCTAAAGCAGCTAGACGTATTTTAACAAGACTTTCACAGGCGGATAGCTGAAGTCATAAGGAGTAACTTATTTTTAAAAATAAATGCCGCGCGAACGAAGTCATGGGCACAGCTAGTATTAATATATAAAAGGTCATTCAACCGCAGTTTGGTGTCTGTAATGTAACCCTAATTTATGTTTGTAATGATTTAACCGTGCACTATTATTATACATTATGTATCAAGATCTCAGCTAAAATTTTGATCGAAACGTGATCAAAATTTCAATGAAAACATTAACCTACATTCAAAGAATATTAATATAATTTGAAGGTTTTATTATATATATATATATATATAATAATACCATTATATATTATACTAAAACTGTGTGTTTAATTAAAAAATATAGGGAACGGACGCCATTGATATTTTTAATTATATTTGTATCTTAAATGTATTTTTGTTTCTGAAATATTATATATTTTTTGGATTTTTCGTATATCATTTTTTATTCTAATACTGAACTGTAATGATAATATTATAATAATTATTGAGCGAAGCGAACGAAGTGAGCGGAGCGTTATACTGGAAACTTTTTACATTCTTTGTCACGAATTGGCTAAAAACTGATATCCCATTGAAGTCAATGGGAAACGATGAGTCAATAGACTGGGCTCGCTTCGCTCAATATGCAAACGACACCCGAGGTATTGTTGGCGCCCCTAGTTGTTTAACTATCGCTGTGTGAAATAACTTTCATGAGGTTATATTATTTGTAGATCTATATATATCTACTAAATGCTAATTAAATTGATATCATAAAGGTTAGTTTGACAAGTGGTTCAGGGAATCTGATAGTCGTTATGTATTCAAGCCTCCGCCCCGACGCACTCGTACTTCTACGAAGACAACCCGTCCTTAATATATTACATGTAACAACATTTTTGTACGATGACTGTGTTGAAGTTATGTTTACAAATATATTTGTATTTATTATCACTGTTAGATAAACTATTATAAAGATTTTACAAACGCCCAATTGTGGAGTTCGATTTGTTTTTAAGAGAATACCGGGTATTAAGTTATAGCGTTAAGACCATTGCAAGCAACAGTAAATAGCATAGATAATTTTTACATTAAAATAATCTTAGGAAAATTACTTATTCAACTCTAAACAAATCAATTTATAAAATATTCTTTAAGTTTTTTTATAATAAACCTTATTTCCTAATTAAAGATATCTAAGTAAAGTGAAGTAATATACTTATTAACATATATATATATATATATATAGTGATTTATCACGTAATTCCAAATTCCTCTGTAGTAATATAATTCGCGTGTCAGGATCAGAATGGGCGTACGGCGGCCATGTTGAACGTCTATGGACTGCTAATGTCATTCTCACTTGAGGTTTACTTATTCTGTGTATTGTATTTAAATTATATATTTATATATAAATACATTATTGTTATAAGTACATGGTTTATAATCAATTAATATTGAATATTTATTCCGTAAGTAGCGTGGATTACCTCGGATCGGAGATACAATATTAATTTGGGTCTTACATAATGAAACGATGTAAAGAAATTTCTATGACGATATCTTTATTTACACGATATTTTAAAGAGTACAAGAAATTTCACCACAATGTCTTTTTGAATATATCGTCATAAAACTTCATGACGATGCACGAAACAGTCGAAAGTTATAACAAACAGTGGAGAAAACACTGTTTTTATGGTTATAGTTAAAACTTTACCATCAGAATTATATATATAATAAATGTTGACTTAGTCTGTCCGTTCGGGGACTATTTTACAACAATTAAAGTTGTATTATTAAGGGAATTACTATAAAAAAAAACGAACGAAAGACCCGAGATTTTGGTCACAAAAACCATTAAAAAATACAAATAAATATGAAGATATGGGGATATGTCACAGTAATCTAGTGCTGGGCCAGCGTAGAGTGTAGAGTCAATGAACAATGGATACCCGGTATCTGAATAGAAATGTGTGGAGCGAACTTGTAACTGTACTGAAGGAAGTGAATTATATACCGTTAAATGAACCGATATTGAAACTGTTTATTGTTCTGGATATCATTAATTTGTATTTAATTTACATTTAATAACTGTATGTTTGTTTGTGTTATCACATTTTATATACGGGTTCTTCCCCCAAATAATTTTGATACACTTATTGGTTTTATAATTTGAATTAATTAGAAACTAAGTTTTAAACGTACGTTAATTTAACTTAACTTGCAGATTTTATTTGGTGTGATATTTGGTGATTATCGCTTGAATTAGTTTTTATAAATCAAAATATATGTTCTTCTCGGTAATACACTCACAGACGCAATTACCCGCCCACCTTGTATTTCCTTCAATTTACAGAAATCGTCTAATTTAGACCACATTTTGTGAGAGGTATATTGAAAGCTTTAAAGTTAGCTTCTTCTTTAAAGGTAGGTCTTGAAAATAAAACCAAAATTCTTCAATAAAGGGGTTTTATTAAACGGTAAATTCCAAAAATTTTAAGAAAATTTTTCGATAAAAATGTAACAATTTCAATTTTGAAAAAAAGTGGTCTAATTAAAAAATAATAATAATAATGGGTGTTGCCGCCTCGGACTTTAATGACTTCTTGGATATCTTCGATATTCGATTACGAGATATAGTGCCACTCCTCTACCACAGCCGTCTTGAGCTCTCCTAGTGTCGTAGGTGCTGCTACTCTTGCTCGGACACGTCTTTTGAGGTTGTCCCAAATGTGCTCAATTGGGTTAAGATAGGGACTGCGTGCCGGTCATGGTAAAACATGAATCCCGACCTCATTGACGAACTCTGTGACGAACCTAAGGTAAGGCAACGATAAGGCAACGTGCATTATTATGCATTAATCTAAAGTTGTTACCAATGAATGGTGCAAAAGGTATGACAGGGTCTTTTACTGCCTATATCGATACCTCCCTGAACCCACTTTTTTGGTTATAGTGCATGGAGCAACCCTTTCATTTTGACGCCTGTAGACACACTGGCGTCCATCTGGACCTCTTAATACTATTCTGCTCTCGTCTGAGAACATTATGTCCTTCCATTCCTCCACAGACAGTTAGCATATTCTCGAGCAAAAGCAAATCTAGCTCTACGCTGTTGTGGGGCACGAGCTGAACGAAAAGCCCTCAGATTCCTTTCTGCCAGTCTTCTCCTAATTGTTCGTTCACTCACACTGACATTTCTCACCTCAAAACGATGCGTACGAACTTCAGTAGCCGTACAAAAACGATTTCTCAACACGTTGCTAACAACGAAGCGGTCATTTCGAGCTGAAGTGCATAGATGTCGGCCTTGACCTGGCCTGCGGGTCTATGAGCCTGTCTCTCGAAATAATATGATGGCATCCCGTACCGTAGTTCGAGGTACACCGATCGTACGGGCGATACGACGATGGCTGTACCCAGCGTCAGCTAAAGCCGCTGCCCTAGCTGCACCAGTTGCATCGAGTGACATATTTTAAAGTTACAAACAATAAGCGAACACCGGAAACTGTCTGTGAGTGTACTTTATTTCTTCAAATAACATCACCCATTGCCAAACCACGTCCTTTGTAAAATTTAAGTTTATTTTTCGTAAAATATATCCTATAATGAGTCTAACATTTGTATCGCACGGCTGTCAGTTACGTATTATCTTTTGCAATTTTGAAAACTATTCTAAAACAAAGGTCGCATCTTCAAACATTAAGTATGAATAAGGATTACATACTTTGAACAATTATTGCGAATTCCGAAGGCAACTAAGATTATGTAAAA
Organism: Melinaea marsaeus rileyi; assembly: GCA_918358865.1. Taxonomy (NCBI): domain Eukaryota; kingdom Metazoa; phylum Arthropoda; class Insecta; order Lepidoptera; family Nymphalidae; genus Melinaea; species Melinaea marsaeus. The sequence continues at coordinate 24,515,544 of OU911085.1, forward strand.
TAAGTTTAACAATAGTCGAACTTATATAGTCGAAAATATTACAAATTAGTTACAAATTTACACAGAATTCACAAAAAATCATTTTTAAGTGGGTTAAATACATTTAAATATGGCGGCTACAAAACTTGGCTACCAGGACATCATACCACTGCAAGAGTAGGTTACATTTTTAACAACTAACTATACAAACACTGGCATGCAACAAATAAATTAATACTTTCATGTAAGAAAAAATGCTACCAGGACATCATGACGCAGAAATAGTATTTCAAAATACTCTTAGAAGGAAAAAAATTATATTAATTTTATTTTTTAATTTCTTTCTTTCTTTTATTTTTTATGAAAATAATATTGTTGAAGAAATTTGGTACCAGGAGAGCATACTACCGCAGAAGTAAAATGTTCTCTGAACAGGAACAAATGCTACTAATATGTTTGCGTAGTCGTATTTAGAAAGTAAGGTAATGTGTATGCAAATCCGATTGTCGATTAATGTTCACAAGGAAATCGTATCTTCCCTTCCGATATTATTACTACGTCTCCGGTTTATTTGATATGTAAATTTTTTCCTTCTCATTGTAATATTTCAAGATTTTAATGAAGAGAAATCTTTTATGTTATTTTTTCAATATTCATACCATGAAAGTGATTGTAATTATTAAGATCACAAAATGTGTATACAGTACTCCCCCCTATAACACGGAACGCGCGCGTTGTAGGAATATTCTTGTATAACGCGCTCATACGACCGTATAACGCGTTATGTACAAATAATTCACGTTTAACTTTTCTGGTTAAAGGCGGTTTACATGGAATTTTAAGACAGATCTTAATTAGTTTTAAATTTTTACTTATTCTTATTTAATTTTATAACACAATGTGCAAAGGTAAGCGAAATTAATAGTGAATTGTAAAAAAAAAATATACATTTCATAGTATAGAAATATAACCCGTTAAATCCCCGCGTTGTATGAGGGAAAACATGTGTTATGCCTGAAACTGAAATTGCGTTATATGAAAACGCGTTATAAGAATACCGTGTTATAGGGGGGATTACTGTATATATTTATAATATTCTGCTTACATTTTTTTATACTAAGATAACGAACTTTTTTAAATAAAAAAATGAAATCAATACTACCAATATTCCCATGCATAACATAATTGGTGTCTGTATGTAAAGGTTGGTAACCTTCATTGTGCATCTGGATATGACGTATTATAAATAGCTGAAAGGCGATACCATAATGAAAGCTCGTGGGAAGGCGCGCGTGTGTGTGAGCGTGTGTGTGTGTGTGTGTGTGGGTGAGTGTGGGTGTGCGCTTTGTTGTACGTTTAATTGACAGGTGGCCGTCAAGTGTTCCTTTAATTTAAAATTGAATTTCTTTTCTATTCGAAATTCGAAATTCAAATTCGCTGAACAACAAATTTAAAATAGTTTATTTTTTCAATTTAAACCATTTTGTTATAACATTATGATATTTAATATGATAAATGTTAAGTCCGACATCTAAGTATCATATAACATGTCAAACGGAGCGTATAAGTGACACGTCAACATTAAAGATATCATGTACACATCTCAAAAGATTAACATGAAGAGGTATGATGTTCAAATTAAAATAATAAAAAATATTACTGGAATAAAATAAATTGTATTAATTTCATAACGCTTCGAAGGTTAAAAAATATTTTTAACTTTTCTGTTCATATATCTTTATTTTAAAATAAGTTTCGACTTATTTGAATAAATAACAGATTCTTATAAGGATTTTTACTAGTTTAATGAAAAAAAAATATCGATTCTTAAATGTTATAGAAATAAAAAGATACATTTTATCTTTTATTCATTGAGAATTTGTTGCGTGACTTGAGATTGAATTACAAATAGTCTGTTACAGATATTTTAACACACATAGAAGTAAGAGTTGACATTGAACTGAATAACTAGCTTTTAGCCGCGACTATGCTTGCAATTGTATCAAATTATATGTTTCTTACATTGAAAATTATTAACTTTCATTGGAAGGACTGGAATCTAACTTTCTATTGATGTTTTAATCAGTAATGATATATCTCTTTATCAGTTATTATATTACTAAGAGAAAATATGCAACGAACAGACTCAACACCTATATATTTTAAAAAGACTTTGATTAACATTGGTTACTTTTTATCCCGATATTTTTAAGGGATACAGAACTCGATGACGGGAGTTTGTTAGAAAAAGGGCACCCAATGAGAAATAAAATAAATCTTAAGTACCATGTATGTTAAAAAAAAACATATTAAATTATATTTTACAAGAACAGGTAATTTTTTTCAATAGATTTCGTGAAAAATCATAAAAAATATAATTTTAAAATTAAAAATCCAAATGTTAAACTTATTAGAGTTATATTAAGGTCAAACAGTTCGCTTTCAACTTTGAGATGGGATAAGATGAGTTGAGATTATTAAAGTATACATTTTCGTTGTTTTTTATTTACAGCTTTAATTGAATTCGTTCTGAATTTTATTTGATTTAGATTTCATAATAACACAATAATTTTATGAATATAGAAATATAGTAAAGTAATTAAAAAAATAAATTATTTTTGGACACTTTTAAGATTATTTATTTGTTAATTCAATTGCTTTAATTTTATTCTTCGCATAATTTCAAGGAAATAATTGGTTTTGACTTAGTCAAATTAAAACCTTCGTTACATTTACAATAAAATAATTAATTAATTGGAATTAATCAATCATTAATTAAATTGAAAAAAAGAATTAAAATAATCGAAATAAAATTTATATACTCCTATACACTTAGCGCATTTTTTTTTTACTTTTAAATTAGTTAGTAGGAGTAGTAGTAGTTACTACTAGCCCTAGCTTTCAGACTAACTTTTAGTTTTACTGCACTCATTATATAAATCATAATATTATTACAGTTAAATTATTTATACACAGACAACCTTTCAGTATAACGTTATATTAGATAATCACAAGACCACATCGCCCGCTCCTTTACGGATGAATCTACTTTGACTTTTGAGCTGTGATTAGGATAGCCAGGGTTGGCGATATTTTATATATTTAAACTATCATTATTTAAATATATACTTATTAATATTATAGGATTATTTATGATTTGTATGTTTTTTTCTCTTTCAAAAATTAAGAAACGGATTTCGATGAAAATTTACAGTAATAGCTTATTATAATAAAACTTTATAACGAGCGAAGCCACGTACAATAGCTAGTATTGACCAATAACCAATAATAAAATAATATATAAAAAAATTATTATATTTTAATAGTATAGTAAATTTTCATGCTTTAAAAATTTATTACATCTAATCTAATCTAATCTAATGTAATTATAATTTGAATAGCACATATTTATCAATGCTTAGTCAGTGGTAGCCCTTAACCACAAGGTTGTGTTGAGGGCGGGCGCGACAAGTCGCCGCTTCCTCATTGCATCGCCAGCGGTTGAACCAACAAATTGGCTTAAGGCCGCACTATAGATACTTTAAATACTTCGTGGCCTTTATAACGCCGCTTTATAAACTAGCTGACCATCCCGTCTTCGCTTATCTTTTATATAATATTTTTTTATTTAGAACACGTCCTGATTCCGTTAAAAATTCGGGATAGAAAATCTGTTTTGGACAATTGGATAAAAAATCGGTAAAATATTTTTTAAATTTACTAAAGACAGACATACGCATTATAAATAAAAATATATATTATTAATCGAAACATAATAATAGAAAAAAGTATTATAGTAACAATAAAACGTTAAATTAAATTCTATTTCTGAACACATAACAACGATTGGACGAATTAAATATTGATTAGTTACATTTACAGTTGATTAGGGGTCAATGACCTCTCAATCAAACTCCTCTATATATAATATATTTATATTTATAATAAAACGTATAATTAATTATAACTTTTAATAATAGTTAATCTTTAATCGATTATTGACATCAAGATAACTGGATTTCTGATGAGATATGCTCTGCCAATGTTTTGCGACCCTTGAACAAGAAATACAACCAGTAACCTTCCTGGTTGGTTCCTTATATAAACTGATATTTAACAATCCGATAAAAAAATATATAGCAATTATTATTATTCCTCAATTTTATGTCTATATAAATTTTATAACTTAAAATTATACTTTAAAAAAATATATATTTAAGTTAAAGCATCAATTTAAGTGTCTGAAACATCACATTGACTTAATAAATACTAAGTGAATATAAATGAGTATAAGTGAGTGTAAGTGAGTTTTTTGTAGTCACTAAGCCTGTTACCAATACGTATGATTGACTCAAAACTTACATAATAACTTTCACTTAGTTCGTTCACATTTCAATTAACAGACAAAATGTTTAAAACTAACAAACGAACTAAACAACACACCGTTACACAACTAACATAGTACTAACTTAGTATTAATACAACAATCTTATACAGGGTGTTTTAAGATACTTCAAAAGATATAATATATAGGATGGTATCTTTTATATTAAAAAATATTTTTCTTTATAACGTTAATATCTATTTAGTATGAAATGGGAGTGTCAAGACTGTAATATATCGAAATAATTATTTGTAAAAACACACTTCAACTTAAAATAAGACTACGGAAGTTCCAAACGAGCCTTGAGAAGAACCTTTAAGATGATAAAAATTTTTGTACGAAAAGTGCGTTTTCAGAAAAATATCCTTAATAATTGGTACAAACAGTTTATATATACATATATATCTATCTATCATCACGAAATCTCCGAAAGAAGAAGAAGAAAAATATCACAAAAGAAGTAACAAGAATGGAATTCCTACTCCAACTTATTTCAACTTCTTGCATTACGCCAAGTTTTAAAGCTGTAGGAGCTATACGCTTAGCGCGGGGGTGAGAGTTACCATAGCAACGGTTACGATGACAACGGATAATATGACAAAGGTTACCATAGCAACCTAAGTTAACATTCAAATTAATAGTGTGCCCAGCGGAGCGGGAGGGAGTAAGCTAGTATATTGTAGTAATATATATATTAATAGTAATTACTCAATATATCGGTATGTGAGAAGGACGTAAAACAATAGATGCATCAAACATACAGATTTCATAATTCTTTTATCTATGGACGCCCTCACACCCACTGAGATATTAATCTCAATACTTTCACGCCCAAACACATTACAATAAACAAGATACCGCGACAGGTAACAGGTAACAGGTAATAAGTAACAGGTAAATATGTGAGTACATTACGACTTAGCGAATATTAGATATATTGCATTTTATATTCAGGGGATTCTGAAGAGTATTTTTAATCCATAGAAAATTATTCCCAGACTAAATGTATATAATTAAATATTTAGTATGCTGTTTATAAGTTTTACTCTAAGAATAATTATTTAATCTTAGAATAAATATTTGATTTTATATATATCAAAATTAAATGTGTTAAAAAAATCAAATATCTTCATTGATTTTATATTTTTTATAAAAATGTAATATTATTTATATTATCTGGAAAAATTTATTATGCCAAAGACAAAAAGTTATGACTCGCACCTCTCACAGGGCAATGACCTTTCAAGGTTATCCAAATTGTTAAAAAATACAATATAAAATCTCGATAAAAATATATAACATTACTATTACGCGAATTCAGACAAGTACAGTCGTCGACACTATACGGCATATTTATGATGACGTAAGGTCGCGAGTGTACAAGTCATTACCACATAGTTTTCTATTTGACTTGACTTTTGACAAGTGGGTGAAAGGGGACCTGTGACGTCACCGCGATCAGTTATGACGCCGGTGTGACATTGGATTGATCTTTTATTGACCTTAAATATATTGTATATGTTCGAGGTTACAAATTAAATTTATTTATTTTTAATCACAGACAAACAGACTGTCAAATGTTTTTGAAAAAAAAATACGTTTATTTAGTTTTTTTTTTTCAATAATCTCGAATTTCGTATTAAAGAAAACAAATAATTTCATTCCTCCATTACAATGTTTACGACAAATTATTACAAATATCTTCAATTTTATCTCAAAGATCTTCGAAACATAGATATATAAATTATATAATACTTTTTTTAATTTTAAGCACGCGGTTAAAATATAATACAACAGATCGTTATCATCGGATTTCACTTTTAAAGAGAAGTATCGATGAAACCATAATTTATTGAGCATATTACTATTCGATTATAATTGAAATCGATGTTAGATAAAATCGATAATCATATTTGATAGGTAGGCTTTATTGCACTATTATTTATATTTAATACTAAAATTGCATTAATGGTAACCCGTAGAGAATGACAAGAACCGTAAGGAGAGTTGCCTTTGAAATTGCGGGCACGTGTGGTAAACATATTAGTCCTTCGTATAATTATATATAAATTATACGAAAAAAAGAATATTTAATTTATTAAAATAAGGCTGAATATATTATTCCTTCGTCATAGGAAAATGAAAGTGTTAAAGTGTGGGGCTGACCTGGATTCCGACCTATAACCACAGAACAATTTATAAAAAAAAATGTTTTTTAATGCGAGACACATTTTTCCTTCGTCATATAAATTTTAAAGAGTTAAAAAAACAATTCAATTTATTAGTGCTTGTCAGGCTGAACATGTATGTACCTTTAAATATTTATATAACAATTTATTTTAAAAAAATCATTTTGTTTTTAAGTAAGGGTGAACAAATTATTCCTTCGTCATATAAATAAATATACAAAAAATAATAATGTCACTATTTTATAAACATTTCATATTTAATATAACATTACTTTTCGCTGGTCAATTGTATGCTTTCATTTTATTGCTTTTTGAATTACATTTAGTGAAAGTAAAAATAGTCGACACATAGCAATAAATCTATTATCGATGAAAGTCATGAATCATGTTTAGTATGTGAAATAAATAATTATATTTTATTATATAAAGACTTCTAACAGTTGATCTTAATGTATATTTGAATACAGACTTGTTAACCTTTTCTGACCGCGCCAAAGCCTAACAAATGACTCGAGACATCCAAATAACAAAAATGGCAGCCAGATTACTTTTTACCACCTAAAATCCAGTTTCATATCAAAATTACTACCAGACACCTTGATCTCTGTTTTTATTGACTCCAGGCTCGAAATTATATATTTTTTTATTATTTTTTAACCATAATTTTGTTATTATTATTTTTAATATGATTCAAATATATTAATTTTAATGATTAATTAATAAATTATGATAATATAGGATCGTTTAATAGCATTTTGTTATAGAATGTGTTCGGTAAACAGGTTGGAGGGATCATGTTATACCGGTGGCATCACGCACCGGTCGGACGGCCTCCGATACACTGCGAATTCTTAGTGAAGCTTTATCGAACTTTATATATTATTAATTGTAACATTTAAATAATATATTATTAATAGATAATAAATATAATTACCAAAACTTTTATATTACAATTAAATATTCCACTTCATTTTATATGTCAAAATTTATATTTATGTATCTTCAAAAATTATTAGAAACCTAGACTTAATTTTTTTTAATTAAACATTAATTTTTAGTTTCAATTTTGTTATAAAAATATTACACAGTTAAAAACTTTTTTTTATATTTATACAACATATTCATAGACGAATACTACCTTTTTAAACTTATTTAAAATAACTCACCTATAATAAAATCCTTAAAAATTATAATATACACTGATGTCACTAAACACTCACATATATAATAATATAAATAAAAATAATAAAAATCCACAGTAACTAAAAATACACGCGCGCTCTCCGCGGCGTCCCGGCGGCGACTGAACATACTATCTCTTGTAAACTTGATAACGAAACCACATTTTTCTATAACACTATATTATAAAGAAAGTGTTTATTCCACTTTTCATCACTTTTCAAAAAATCTATTAATATATGTATATTACAAAAATTAAAAAATTACTTATTCATACTAATTGGCACGAAAAAAAAAAATCTTATTAAAACAACTTTCATAATCAGTGCTATTTCTTCATTGAGTTACTTATTATTGAGTTATTTCTTCATTTAGTTAGTTAGTTATAGTACCTATTTTGAATAGAGAAGAAATCATAGTTTTATTTCATTTACACACTTTTGAAGCTAGTTCCAAAGGTGCGTCTGGAAAAGAACCGGCAAGAAACTACTCAGTCACGGTCAAAATTAATAAATAACAACTCAAACACTACCACATACCAAAATAACGCTACAACTGAAAGTTCTATGCTAACATTTACAAGAAATGGTTCTAAATTTAATAATAATAATAAATCATTTAATAATAAATAGACGATACATTGAAATAAAATTTTAAAACAAATTTGAAAGTCATTCCATAATTCTAAATTCAAATATTCGTTCATTCGAATTTCAAACACATTAAAAAAATCAAAATTATCTAACGTAAAGATCGATTCTCAATAAAAGAAGCGCGAGCACTTACTACGCTATCGAGTACCGATGAATAAAATAAAGTGCTTTTCTAAATATAACCACTATCTTAAACAAGACGCGTTTATATTTTATACGATATTTATTACGTATTCCACTTATTTTGATATTATCGCTTATACTGGAATACATTAATTGTATATTATTTGCAAATAGATTTTTTAAACTTCGAACATCGGTTAACTAAACGTTATTTCATAAAATTATTAATTATTTTTTATAAAATCTGCCTTACTTGTATGTATAGACATTATTAATAATAAAAACATATAATAATGATCGAAAAGTAAAAAACACTATTCTGTGTGGTCTCTGCCAATTTATTTCTCCCCATTCCATACAATAACTTACCGAATCCTTTTTTGTATGGATGTTACTTTACAAGTATTTATATACTTTTTGTTACAAAAAGTAATATTTTATTGTCACTAATAATATTTGGAGTCGGAAGAAAAATTAAAGTCAAACAGAGTAGAAATAATTAAATCTTATTTCCGTGAACGAACGTGAAGGGAAATATTTTTGTCACCTCACCTCACCTGCCAGCCGCCATTTTGTATTTTCAATAAATAAGTAAATATGACATAAACATCGCATTTAACTTGTTTCTTCCTGTTTATTTTTTTGTTATAAGTATAATGTAATAAAATTACAAATAATTTTACTTTTTTTTTTAATGCAATAAGTCAATTACTTATTGTTTTATTTAAACGGGACACAACACTCCCACGGTTGTAAAACTAGCGGAAGAAATCAGAACAACTTACTTTTATATATATATATAAAGATCTTAAATACTTTATTCTTAAATTATTCAGACAATTATGTTTTGTAATAAAATATTTAAACTATGATCCGCCGCCGCGGGCTGCGGGAGTTGAGCTGAGCCCCCTCAGTTTTTTGACCATCATTTCTGAATGTAATGAGACATTTTAATTCTGTTTTTTTTTAAACATGCCCGTTCCCAAGCTCTACAGCTCTGCCAATTTTCATTCAAGCCAGTTCAGTAGTTTTTATGTGATGTTGCTTCAAAAAGAAGTTTCCCAAACGGTTAAGAGCTTCGCTTACGCTCAGCTCAATTAAGCAATAGTTGTTTAAGACTTTTATTGTATTAGACATACGTAAAGTTTACAAACACTTCAATTTGACATTGACATTGTGGACTACTACTAACTAGACATAGGGAAACATTATTAAGTTATTGGAATGCTTTCTACTAATCACCAAATAGTATCTGCCTTTGTTCTGTGATTAGAATGTGTGAAACGACCCTTATATATTAGGTCGTGTATCACAGTTTTAAAATAATATTCTATTTTTTTTATCACTTTTTGATGCTTACATCAGAAGCGTCAGCTTTCATCAAGAAAATGAAAAGATATAAATTTAAAATGGCAACGATTTTAACGAAAACCAACCTTCTTGAATTGAATTAAGGTTTATTTTAGCTTCTTACATTATTTTTATATTGAGTTTGGTGCAACAAACAGTTAATTCTTATCTAATCATAAGGTCATTAACCTCTAAAGCGATTTAGAAGTTATCACTATATATCTAATGAAACAATACCTTTCACGACTTCATACGTTTCGGTTATTAATTTAAATATATGGAGACTGAACAAGGTTCATTGAACTTGATTTTCGAACTACTTAAGAGAGATGTTATAACATAACATTTTATTGTGTACTTTTATAACATTCTTGTTATTAATTAAATATTTAATGTCATTTAAAGTAAACTGACCGGTTATAATCAATTAAATTAAGTAAACACTTTAAACAATATTTATTTGTAAAAATATGTTTCCGTTTACCTTAATTGATATTTTTATTATAATTAGCTTCCTGCGATAAATACATACATAATTATATAAAAGTAAAAGTTAAACTGTATTATTGAAAGACATTTTCAATAACAACCTTACGTTTATTAAAAATACTACATGAATCAGTCAATCAATCAGTCAATCAATCAATCAATCAAAATTTGAGAATGTAATAAATTCAAATATTTGAGTAGTTTTGGAGTAGAGACGTCATTAAATGTAGTATACACATCCGTAAAGGCAGTCATACACTTCCCTATTTAGAGGTATTATTATTACAGTCCGGATGTAACAAGAAAGGCACCACCAGACGTGAAGGAAAGCAGCGTGACAGTTTACACGCATCGAGGTCGACTATTGTCATATTGTTTTAGTTAATTATATGAATTGGACTCACAGGTAATTATAACTATAAATATGTATATGAATTTTCTTATAAAAATCAGCCTTTGAAAAAATCTCATTTACCTCCAGGTCACAGTGAGGTATCATTATGTAAGAGTTCCGTCTCTTATTACTACCTCGTATCGCCCGTACAACCTAATGATACACGAACTGAACGTCGGTTGGCAATTTGTTTTCATCTTTTTTGTTTGATCATAATTATTCGAACGCACACTTTGAAGTCCATTCGGTAATAACGTAGTATCTTTTGTTAGTTTATCGCAGATAATTTTAAAAATAGAACTATAATTTCATTGGTCAAAATTGTATTTGTATTAACGGTCAGTTTCTCGAAGGTTTGAAATAAAAATGATTTGATACAACTGAAAAGAGTTGTCATTGGCTGTCTTATTTTACTATCAACCAATCAGGGGACGGTGATTTTTACAGTCAATTCTTTTATAATTTTAAAAAATAATATTTCTACGGCCAGGAAGTGAACCTGCAACCTCTTAGAATTTAGAAATAATTTTTGTTTGTGTGCATTTAATATAGTATACGATATATAGTGACCGGTAGAGTTGTTTATTTACTAGTAGTAGTGCTCAAACATTGGTACAATGTTAGTACGCGTTGAAGGGCTTAGCGGCGTGCCTGGACCGAGGTGGACATTTTAATATCTTGACTAGACACGAGTTATATATATATATATATATATATATATATATATATATATATATATATATATATATATATATATATATATATATATATATATATGTATGAATTAAAGATATTTCAATATAATTAAAAAACAAACAAGCAGCCATCTTGTATTTTTTAAAATTATAATATAATATATTTATTTAACCATAGTATGAACCATTGTTATCTATGCACTTTTGCCATATCATCATATGTAGGTCATTGACCCCCTTTCGAAGGCGGGTGCTCCATCTTAGTTAGATTTTTTCCCTTGCAAGAAATTATTCAAATTTCGGCAGAGTGTGGTCTAGCGCTGTCATGAAGCAGCAGTGGAGTAGAGTGATTGACCAGTCTCGGTTTATCAGCTAACTTTTCCAGCATGGTTTGCAATTGCTGATAATAGACGTCTGGCTAGATTTAAGAAAACTGTAATGAACGACACCGGCACTACTGTACCAAACGCTTACGAATAACTTTGGATCAATTTTAGCTTGGGGCAGGATCTCGCCGGCTTACCAGGGTGCAGTCATTGCGATGAGCGCTGCCGATTATCGTAGAATCCACTTTTCATCACAGGTAATGATTTGATTTAAAAACCCTTCATTATTGTGCCGGTCAAGTTATGTAACGCAGCAGTGGACGCGCGTTTGCCGGTGTGCTTCACTCAATTCGCGAGGTATCCACCATTCAAGCTTTTTAATCTTTACAAATTGTTTCAAGTGGATTAAAACAGGTTTATCACTAACACCGCAGCCTGCACCTAACTCGGATTTGGTTTGCGGTGGATCCGCTGCCACAATAGCTTAACTTAACTTGGGTCTCCCGCTGTCCACGGTGCGAGTTTGGCAGACCAATATTTCCAGAAAGAAAACTATGTTTTCTTTTGCGACACAACCGCCATACACATCACTAACCCTTCGAGGCGTTTCCACAACACTGATGCCACGGTGGAACTCGTACTATTAAACAACGCTATATTTAAACTTTTCAATTTTGTATACTGAGTGACGCAGTGAACAGAAAAAACAAATGAATGACGGTTAACGAAATACATGTGTAAATACCTAGCTATATGAATTTGAATTTGGAATTCCCAACCAAAGAGGAGTAATTTGTGATTAAAGTGGCCAGTACGAAACCTAATAATTCTAAGACTGTTTCTAATAGGACTGAGTGTCTATATAATTAAATGAACTGTATCTTACAATCTGTTTATAATTGGATAATACCAGGATACCAACTCTCGACCCTCCCATACTGGATGGAGGAGATATTAATCTTAATTTCAAGACGACATTTTACTACCATAACATAATAATAAATAAAAAATATTAACCAAAACAGTTTGTTTCTCAAAACTTTGTAAGATTAAAAATTATGTTATATTTAATTTATTTATAATAAATAAATAAAAATTTCAGATATGATATTTATATTACATTAATTACGAAAAATTAAATATTATTGATTTATATAATCAATCGTATTACAACGAAAGTAATATATTAATTAAACAACGCTGAGCGGCCATTTAGAATGTCCAAATCGCTCGAGTCGTGCGATCAAACAGTTCGTCATGTTTTGTTCGAGCATCAATGAGAACCAACATGAAAGTTACATTGTCTGTTACGAGATAACGAACACACAATATATCAAAGAATCGATTAATTATATTATGAACTTTCGTTTTATATCAAATATCTTAGCTTTTGGGGGAGAAGAAACTTATGGTCTGTTTCAATAAATAAATCTTTGGTTAATATTAAAATTTATTTGGTAAACATTATTTGTTTAATATTGTTTGGTAAATGTTATTTGGTTAGAATTTAGTTTGAAGGTAAAAAAGCCATAAAAGAAGTCTCATCGCACTTCGTCTCAAACGGTCTGCGAGCGAGGGAGCGAGGATTTTACCGCTAAAACCTCGTATTCGCGATAATTAGTAACAGGTTTTTCAACTTGATAATGTTAGAAGGGTCAATAGCATTTCAACCAAGCCAACAACTTTTCATACAACTAATAATAAAATATAAAAATATTAATAGACATTATTAAGGATTTCTATTCAGTTATTTTAGTTACTACGTATAATAGTAAGGACCTTCCCGAGGGTCACGTAAGGGTCGTCTAAGGGACAAATATTCAAAAGACCAACACGCAAGGACTCCACGTTATGTGGTAGTTCTAAAAACTTTTGCTAAACATCTCGTCATATACTTTAAATATTAAGCTGACCCCAAATAATTTGGATAGGTTATGAATAAACTTAAATTGCTTAAAAGAGTAAATTAGTTATATCGCTATAATATAATATTAAACTAATATCTATTATGATTCATTTGATAACTTGCTAAAGGTCAAGGAATATAATAATCTAAACATATTTTAATATTGACAACATAATATTACCTGTCGTATCTTTACTATATTTTATATATATATATAATTATAATATTTAAATTTCATTGAACTTTTTCAAACGTTATTTTGACACATTATTAGATTATTTCTTAAGTAATTCTCATACTATTATCTTCTAGTAATGAAAGTTTAAACAGTTTCACTTTTAGAAATTATATTTATATATTAAATTAATTATCAATACTAGTTAGAGCACGCGTCGCCTCACGCGGTGAAAGCATTAAACACATTTCGACAATGGACACAGATGACGAGATCATTCTTCGCATTATCAGCCTATCTGAGATCGGAGCCGCGCTATCTCAGATTGGATCCGCTGAGGTCACATGGATTTCTGTGTACACTGAATCTTGTAGATTTTATCGACTCACTTAAATTATTAACCCGGGCTTTATTGTTGAATTAACATACGACTATAAATTAGTAATTTTCATAATAGTATTTATTGTGGATGGTATAATAAAATTATTTTATATACTAGCTTTTCACCGCGACTCTCTCTGTACCAGAGACATCGTTATTAAAAATGTCATCATTTATTTTCGTAAATTCTTCACGAAAGGTTCTATTTTGAGCATATGATACGGACATCTTGCCAGAGCATTTATATATCGATTCTAGTAACATATATGATATATAATATTAAAAAAAATATATAATATAGTTTAAAAAATTACTACCTAAATACAAACTAACAAACTATAAAATAATAATATAAATGTATAGATATATGTCAAAGTTATTACAGATCCAATGGTTATGTTCAAATAAAAGATAGCCCACGATCTGTAAAGGATTAAATATAATCTAAGATTGCACTTGATGTATCCATTTCCAATCCAATATTGATACAGAGATAGGATCGAAGATTACTATCAAGTCTGTAAATTGCTATAAAGAAAAAAAGTTGTATTATATTTTCATACTCATGTGGATCACCAAGGAATATATTCACACTATTAAATACTATTTAATATATACATAAATAAATTAACTGAATTATAATATCGTATCGAAAGCGAAACTAAGAAACAATGCTGTGTGAGAAGAACTTGAATTGTATTATAATGTTTATAAACAGACAGATTATAACTATATATATATAATATGAGAAACACGTTAATTGTAAACAAAAATAAAAAGTATTTTTATCTTTATGTATTTTCGTTCGTTATTCCCGTGTGTTCGTTGCTGGAGGCGGCCCTAACATATTATAATTTCAAAATCTCCGTGGATTTATGTGAAGACTCATCTGAATAAAGGCTGCTTGGTCCGTTTCGCGGCGTCCTACTCGTGTATCTCGATGCACGTGTGGATCATTTATAACTTCAATACAGTACTACCCCTATAACGCGGTACTCTTGTAACGCGTTTTCAAATAATGCTAATTAAGTCTCTCGTATAACACGTGTTTTCCCTCATATAACGCAGGATGTATTACATACTATGAAATTTATAATTATTTTTAACAGTTCATAATTAATTTCGCTCACCTTTGCACATTATGTTATAAAATTATATACAAAATTAATTTAATTAAGTTCTGTCTTAATATTCCATTCAAACCGCCTTTCACAAGAAAAGTTAAACGTGAATTATTTGTACATAACGCGTTATACGGTCCTACGAGCGTGTTATACAAGAATATTCCTACAACGCGGTACAAATATATATATATACGATATTTTCAAAAACAAACAATTAATATAATAATTGTATTTTACCATAGCTTAAGATAAAAGAAAATTTTTAAATTAAACGAAGCATATACACATATAATAAACAATATTCTCTATGATATTAAACCAATAAACTATATCAGTGTATAGAACCCATGGTAGGGTTGTTAAAGTTTTTTATAAAAAGGTCGACCCACACGGCGCCAATTCGCTATAATTTTAAACGCCCTTACAGATCTCACAGATTCGCATCAAAAAACATTCCAACGAGTCATTTAACATGATTACAGATAATGATAATGTTTTTATGTTAGAAACACAAAAATACAATCAATAACGTTACAGGCCGTGTATTGATGTACAATATGTGACCTTCAACGAACTGATCACCGCCGATATTAGAAGGACTCAGACAGACCGCATTATATTTCAACTATAATTATCACAATTAATTATTGTTAATTTGATATTATATTATAGAAATATCATAAACTAAAGATTATCAACTGACAGATAGGAATATTGACATATATTATCATCCGGCTGTACTCGTTTTTATTATAAATTTAATTAGTACTATCAATATACGAAAAGTCCAAAATTTTATAATAAAATACATGCGTGATTGAGATCTCAGTATGGAATGGATCAATCGACATATTATATATATTAGTATTAAATTAAAGGAATTATTTTGTATTTACAAAAGTAATATTTATAGAAGAAGCGGGAATACAGAGGCTAGTGTTAATTATACACGACCAAAATTAAAAATATACAAATATCTATCTATGTTTAGTCAGTAGGAAGATATCTAAGATTGATTTCAATCTCGGATTGCATATTAATAATGTACTCACGTCGTGCGTGGTGTCGCCGCGGTGTATCCTCTCCTCGGTCTCTCGGACCCTCTCGGTGATGTTTCTCGTGAGGACCCGTCGGTCGCGGGACTCCCGGACCTTACCGCCCGGGTTGGACACCACCAGCGATGACACCACCACCTTGGGTGACGGAGACACGGCGGTGGGGACGTCATCTAATGCTGTTGAATAATTTAATTTTAATTTATTAATTTCATCATCACCATCACCTTCATCATCATCACCAGCCATATCGTCATCATCAGAACCATTCCCTTATTCAAATTATTTGAGGTCACATATGACATGTCTGTCATAATATTTTTCCATACTTCATACATACATTTTAGTCTTTCTTTTCGTACATCCACATTCACTAAACACTTCTTGTGTACTTCCAAAATTAAATAAGTATGTATTATCAAAAATATTTTAATTTACTTATAGTAGCAATTTGTTTGTTATATAAGGATATAAATTAAATTATAACATTACTTACAAAAACAGTGACGAGTTTAATTGAATTACTTTAACTTTGAAATATCTTGAGAATGGTATTAAAAAAATTACCCTCAACAGTGACCCCGGCATCGTTGACTTCTAGGAGCTTTGCGTCTTCTTCTCCCCCCTGATCTTCTGGTATTCTGTGCTGCGGATTGAAAACACATAGACACCTTTCATTTCTATAACCAATTAAATCTATATCTTTATTTCCATCAATTATATTTTAAGTGACATAAAAATTATTGTACATATTTTTTTTACAACAATTACTTTATCCTTTTTTATTAATTGTAATAATTAGTGAATATTAATATTGAGCGAAGCGAGCGGAGCGCTCTACTGGAGACTTTTTCACATTCTTTATCACAAATAGGCTCGAAAACTACTTGACGGAAAATTATGAAATTTCGCAATCAAAGACAAACAACAAAAAAAAATGTCAAGTTGTTGAGAAATAGTCGTTAAAAACTGATATCCCATTGAAGTCAGTGTGAAACGATGAGTCATTACACTGGGCTCGCTTCGCTCAATATACAAATGGCATCCGAGATTTCGCGAGCGCAGCGAGCCGAAATTGAGGCTCTGTCGGGGCCCCTAGTATATTTTTTATATATTATCAATCAATATTACATTTCATATTTTAGGTAACAATAAAAGGGAACCTATTCATTAATTTTATTTAATAACAACTCCAAAATTATATATGTAAATTAAAAAAAAAATTACAGCACTGTCGAGAGCCGTGATTGGCTATCTATTAAAAAATCAACCAATCAGAGAGGTTTATACAAAAATTTGACAGCAGCTTTATTAATGTAGCAAATAAAATAAAATGTACTGAATAATATTACCTCAGTTTGTTGGTAGTTAGTGGTGTGAGTGTCTTCATTGACGGAGGTGGATATCTTTGGTCCTGAATCGCTCAGGATGCGTCCGTCTTCGAGAACCAGCTCTCGCTTCACTCTCGTCGCTATCTGTCGTGTGGTCGTCACTTCGCTCGTTTTGCGAGTCACCCATTCTTCTATAGATTTAAACGCGTATAAATTATTTTCACACTATAAAAATATAAAAAAAATATTTCTCATGAATCAAATGTTCAATTTCCATTATCATTATTCAAGTAGGCATTTACACTTTTGAATCGTCATGTATTATAAAAAGGTCAGCGTAATCAGTCGAGTAAGCTACCAACTCGGAATGCTGCTCTACTGAGAAGAACCCAGAAACTCAACAGTTATTCTTTTTAAATATATAAAAATGTTTGTTGTTATACATTGTAATTTTAACCCTGCAAATGAGTCAATAAACTAAGTTCCACACATTTCGATCAACTAAGAACTCTTAAATGCTAGAATAAGTTTTATTTAATAATATACTTTTAATTTTAGATTCTAAATGATAATAATGAAATTTTTTTATTAAGATATTTAATATTTTATAGTTATACCTTCTTTGGTTGTAGCTATTGTTTCCCCCGGCTCCGCCTGTGAAAGAAAAAAATATTTTTATTAGCGTCTATCATAAAAAATACTACCTACATTCAACGCAATTACTATGTTCAGATAAATTGTTATCAGCGCCATCTCTTACCGAGAAGCTTAAACTATTAAAATCGTAGGCAAGACGTTCGGGCGATCTTGATGTAAACTGCAGAAGTATTCGAGGCCGCCGCTTGATGGCGCCATGGTCAAATAATGTAAAAACTGTCACCATTAAAATACATACAATTTGTAAACGATTTGTCTATTTTTACGCACTCACTCATATATTAAAGTTAAATTGCACTTATTAATGAAAAACATATTTAACACCTTTTTAAAAACATTAATATTATTATTTTTTTAAGTTTGATATAATATATTTTATTACTACTATATTTGTCTTTAAATCACTTGGGCGAAGTGCTAACGCTAACTGATTATTGACTGAACGTGCCCACGGGTAGAATCAGCAACCTTAACAGATTAACATAGGCTTTTGGCGGAGCCTAATTCAGGGGTGTCGACATTATAAATTTAATTTAAAAATAAACATTTTTTACATATATCGTTAATACATAACATATAAAAACATAAAATCATAAATTTTTAATTAGAATCATAAAACTGATATTATATTGTTATAACTGTAATGAAAACGAATAAAACATTGATACCTTAATAAATATAGAATTTATAACTTAAATAAGGTAAAATAAATCTACAAAGAAAAAAAAAAAATCATAATTAAAAGTTTTATTTGCCAGCCCTGTAATAACAATGAATATTCCACGTGTAAGGTTTCCGGTGGTACCACACGACCAAAAGCGCTTCATATTAAACACCACCTCAATAAGCATTCACGTTACACGGTTCAATGATTTATTAATAAAGACAATTTGAATTATCGAAGGTCTTTGCATAGACATCTTAAACTATATACGAACTCCTTATAATAATAATTATTTAATATTAATATTTACATAATTATTCTAATTTGTCTATGAAAATAATAAACAATATTTTCTTATTCTTTCATGTTAAAAAAAGAATAATTTAAAAATGGAATGCAACGAACTTTAAAGGCTTTCAAAAATATATCATTTAATAAAAATTAATTTGAAAATGGAATTCAATGTATGGATCTTACTTTAAAAATATATATATGTTTTTTTTTTAATATCACTATAAAAAGGCCGAGGAAAGTAATGAATGCATAACTCAATTACCGGCACACGCATGGCGCCCGACAGGGGTTGTCACCAGCGAGACTGGCATGAATATGTTAGTTCTATCAATTGACTGCATATTTACTTTCATATTCAATTATATTGTCTGATGAAAATATAAAGCGGTTTAATTAAACAATGTTGGTCTTTATCAATTTAATTAAACTTTGATTTCTGATATAATATAAAAATCCGTTAAAAATAGATTCGTAGATTTCGTAGATCAGGTTAAAATGAAAATAATTGTTTTTTTTTTTATAGACTGACAAAGACTTTCATTTTATTTGTTAGTATTATTCCATCAATAAAGATAATCATTAAATTTTATACTTCAAGGTTAATTACTTTAACGTACTGTACTTAAACAATGACCTGTTCAAATGAAATTCAATATCATTAATGTATCTCACATTGGATTTTTAAGAGTAAGAGAGGTAATTTTATTTTACTAGAAACAATTAAATATACTCTATGATTATTAAAGTATGACAGACTACATAATAAATGTAGATATCAAGGAGTTACCTAATATAGTTTTAGTGAAATAAAATAATAATATTACAACCTATGCGATTTAATTTATTTATTTATAAAGCAGTGTGTGCTTAGTTATTTCGCCCTTAAATAAAAAAAAATCTTATATTGTCAAGTGACGTAACCAACTCCTAATACGTCAGATGTCACTGTCAGATGTAATCCGTCGGTAGTGACAAGTGACCGCGCCCTTGCAGCGACCGGCTGAATGATTAAACTCATTGTGCAGTCTTCTCATTGTATACAAAGAGGTCATGAAATAAAACATTTAGACTTCGTGTTCGCGTGATGTATAATAAATATTGCTAATTGGATGTTTTTTTGTAAACGGACTAATACATTTAACCAATAAAAGGAGGTCGTTTTAAAAATTATTCATTACACAATTATATTTATAATTGCGTATCATAATTAAGGGATTGATATTCGGAGATAAGCGTATTTTATATATTATTAAGACCCGTAATAGTTATCACGTACAGACGTAATATCATTTATTAATACTTTTATATATATTGAATACACACATGGTGTTGTAATTAATTTGTGTATATTGTTCATGTAACCTTCAACCTCCGCAACCGCCGGCGGCTTGAAATAAGAATCAATATCAACCAGGGCTTTAAAACAATGTGCTTTTGACGTTACATTCGACCACATGCCAATAATATCATTATTATTCAGGCCACTATAACTCTTATTAGAACATTATAAGGACGCAAATCGATCGATTATAGAACAATAACATTATACCGTAGGGCAAAATTAGTGATTTCAAATTTAGAACGCCTTGTAGAATACAATGCGTTTATTTTATTTTTTAGATAATCTATGAACAATAAATTATAATTAATAGCACGTAATACGTGTTTACAATACGATTTAATTAAGTTGTGCAATAGGTTATGGTTGAAGAAGACGTTTTATGTCTTCTTTGTTTATTATCGCAATAGATACTTTTTTAATTGGTCGTATTATCCTTAATCATAATTTATAACTGATAATAAAAACACTTACTGTTTGTGAGCCTATAAACTTATTAATAACATTGATAAGGCCATATCAAATATGGAGGCATATTGCCAAAGTTAGAACACACCTTGATTGAGACGAAAAAAGTTAAATTGGATTTATTAAACACATTTAATAATATATATATATATATATATATAAACTATTTTGTATTTAAGGTAAGAATGTTAGTAATTTTGTTAAAAAAGGAATCCGATTTCTAAACTGCCAATTTGACAATAAGGTATTGCAAAATATCGTAATATGGGTAGTGAAAGTTCCCGCTTTTTCTTTAAAAGGCTTAAATGATATACAACCAAATAAATACAGTTCGTAGGAGTTTATCCTTGTGTAACGGATAGTTTCTGGACGGATAACATAATAATGTTTTGACAGCACCATTAAGGGTTCTGATTGGCTGTCACTCTAACCAATCGGTAAGATTGAGACGGGACTAGACCATAAATCATTTGATTTAATTAAATTGTTTTGTAATTAAAATTGATTGTGTCATATATTTCAATTACAAGCCCTAATGAGTAATAGACAACGCCAATACGTGAAGGTAACGAGTTGTGATATGAAAAAAAAAATCCATCGATCCATCAATCAATACGTCAACTTGAAAGAAATGAACTGATAAAGACTCTATAAAATAAATAGACTTTCTTAAATTATAACTAAAAACACGATACAATTTTAGGATAACAAAAAACTAATCAAAATCGGTTCTTCGGTTTCGGTTTCGGTTTGTAAGTGACGAGGCCACAGATAAACATATATGTAACATAATACCCCTCTTTTTCCCTCCAAGATTAAAAAGTAACGTAATTGTCACATTACTTCATTTGTAAGATTCGGACCGCATAGGGATCAGATGCGGTAAGCAAGTTCAACATTTCGTTATAAATAAAAAAAAAATCTAATATTTGTGTAGAGTTCCTGAGATATAACAAATGGGCAATCCAATACCTATAGATAAACATGATTTTTATAATGAATATTAATTAAGCAATTAGTAATCAATAACATTCTTAATAGACCTTTAAAACGATAGTGTAATGCGGTCCAATGACCGGCCATCGGGCCCTTACCGCAAGGTCGACTCACGGAGGTGTGGACTATAGATATGACCACTCAATGCACGGATCATACTATAGATATGCAAAATAATATTTTAATATTGTAATAATAATAATAATAATACATATTATTATACGTAATATAATAACTTAAACGTGGGCACTAACTATTTATTTATACAAATTAACAGATTTACATTAAATACATATTTATTTTATTACTTATTATTATAATAAAATAATTTGCATAAAATTATAATATTCAGATCAATCTGAATATATTTCAATAAATAAACAAACAAACAGAATAACAAATTTATGTTAAATTCAACTTATTTTATTAATAAAATTGTCTTAATAACGTCAAAAAATAAATGATTGATTCAGCCATATTGGAATCTTCGTTTATCAATATTAATAAGTTGTCAAGTTGACATTTTTCAACTTAAAAACAATATATATATATATATATATATATATATATCAATATTAATAAGTTGTCAAGTTGACATTTTTCAACTTAAAAACAATATATATATATATATATATATATATATATATATATATATATATATATACATACAATCTCAATATTAATATTGCCAGTGTTAGTTATGAGAGCAACACTTTATATTATTGATCAATAATTGTAAGTACACTATTCAGGTTCATAAAACGTTCAAAGTTTTTATGTCAAATACATTGCACACGAAAACACACACACACACACACACACACACACACACACACACACAGAGAGAGAGAGAGAGACACACACAGACACACATACATACACGCATAAACACACGCATTAGTTCCAAAGATCCATGGAAAAGAACCGAGAAGAAACTCCTTGTACACTTCCTAACTTATTATTAATAAAAATAATACAAGTATCAAATCAACAGTATCAAGTATTAAGTAGTCTTAGTATTTAATACGATACAGCAAGACAGTATTATTTCTATTAAATGTTTAATGTATATATATACATATATACATTAAATCAAAGCGGGCTTTAGCTAGCTTAGAGTGACGAAAGCATCCATAGTGCTGAAAGTCTAAATCTAACCTAACCTAACCCTTCTGGTATGAGTGTGGTATTTTTAAAAAGCCCTTGGCCCATAGACCCAGAAAATGCATTTACTCTTAGCAATATACCTACCGCCTCCACCTCTACGGCCGTTTGAAAAATGAGACTAAAATTGACCTTGAAAAAGATTTTCCTAAAGGTCCTCGTCGAGACCTTTTCAACAAGCCCAAAAACGCCAAAATCCGACCACCGGTTGATGAGATATGACATTTTGAAAATTTTGACTGGCGCCTCCATCGATGATTACTTTGTCTGTTTGTGTGTATATTCGTAGTTTCAACTGATTTTGTTCAAACTTTCAGGGATTGAAGTACTGCTAAGACTAAGACTTTTTTGTTCTACGACATTTCGATTTGGCCGCCATGTTGGCCATGGCCAGCCTTCGAAAGGCCAAAAATGGCCATTTTTCGTACAGGGACTGTGGCCAAACCAGTTGACGTACATTGACAAATTGGGCATCATTTTAATGGCAAAAACATTTGTTGGCGTGACATTTTTGGTCAAAAGGCAAAAAATGGCCAACTGGCCGGGGACAGATCGGCCATTTTCTCGAAAACGATTTTTTCGAAAATTTCCTCATTCGTAGCCCCAAATTAGAGCAAAAATTTGGCATATAGCATATATCTGGGAAAACTCGTTATTTCGAGATATGGCCTTGAGAAGTTCAAAAAATCATGAAAAATGACCAAAAATGGCCAAAAAATGACTTTTAAAGCCAGAATCGTACTCACAACACGGTTTTAATTCAATGCTTGTTGCACAGTGAATAAACTCACTAACGCATTGCCGTCTGTAACAATAAAACAAAATTTACAGTAAAAAATCCGAATGCTGAAGAAAATCTGTTTTGAAGCAATGAGTTAAAAAAATAAATGGAAACTGAAAAAATGAAATGAAAAAAAAATCGGGCACCTGTGGGAATCGAACTCGAGGTCTCGTCTTTGTCATTACAACGCTCATCCTCTGAGCCAAAACACTCTCATTTTGTCAGAGGCAACTATTCCAAATAAATGAGTATATATTTGCATGACAAATAATCGCACAGCATTTTGTTTCCAATCCTTTTACAAAACTATTGATATCAAACCAAATTGTTTGTTTGTTTGTTTGGCAACGTTCCGAACACATTCACATTTTTTGTGTTTGTTTACGTTTGTGAATAAAAATGTTCGTGGTTTTTTTCGTCGCAAAATTCATATCAGGAGTTTTGTCAGTGTATATGTATACAAATAATATATTATATGTTATGTAATACATCGATTAATTGATGTCAGAGTCAAGTGGCATGCTTTAGAGTACTTTAGACCGTGTATAACTCAGAATTTTCATTTAGTTCCTTATCTATTCCGATATTAGATAAACCTTTTATTTGTTTGTTGGTATGTTCGTTTGTAATGAATAGGCTTAATAACTACTGATTCGATTTAAAGCTACATTATTATCATTATCCTGATATTGCTACTGGATTGGGACCTGAGGGTGTAAAACTGAACTAATCAGAGAAAAGGGTACATACGGAAATATACAATATTAAGAACCATACATAATAATTTAATTACAAGAAAAAATGTAGCCTCAGATTATCCAGTACAGAATGAAACATTATATACATAGTTTTTAAGAAAACAAGCGGCTGATATAGACAATCGCTGCAAACTGACATTTCCAAACTATTTTATGTCACTATATTATGAATGGAATATTTACAAATAAAATCATATTTCGTAAATCTATTAATGCTAGTACATAAATACACAATTAAGATGACATTACCTAATTAATAATCATCTAGAGATTTAATTATAATTAAATATCATATAATTAAATATCTACTATCAATATTAAACTCTCTCTCACACACACACACACAAACAGTTCTCGTGAAACGAAATACGATCTTTCTTTGTTTTTTTGTACTGGAAGACTTCTGTTATTTGATATATTAAATTCGTGGTATATCATATTCATTTATTGATTGATTGATTGATTTTTATAATGTTAAAACAATATTATTCCGTGCTGTCAAAATAAATAGTATTAATACGGTATGAATAGTATTTTCTAGATAAAAATATTGGTTATTAAATTAATTTTTCTTACCTTAAATCACAGATGCATCTTGTTTAGATTTTTTATTTCAAATATAATAAACCTTCGATATTCTAAATAGCGGCAATGTGTCCAAATGCTATTTAGAAATGCGGTAGTGAGTCGGTATTTACATAAAATGGCGCTCCCACGGTAACAAGGTGAGCGGGCTATTCTTAAATTGTCAGTTCGTTTTCGTTGACGAAATTTTGTTAGAAGCTTACTCAATAAGGGAAGTTTGGATTGAAATATCCTGCTTTTAATGTTCAGGATATTTGCACAATGATTTACAACTACAAACACATCGTTATAACATAACAACCTCTTATCTTGATCTGAATGTAATAGATATATATTTTATAATAAACTATGACATGACGCGCTTCAATTTTAGCGGGAAAAATGTTTTACATTTTTTTATCTGTGAATTTAATATATAGATAATATTATAGAAGATGTTCAGTATTAGTAAAACCTATCTTAAAAGGATTTTTTTAAACTATTAACAATATCTTTATTCGTATTATAAAAAGCAATTAATTAAGTACAATTTTAGCAGGAAAAATATTTTTAAAAATTTATCTGTTGATTTTTACCTATTTACCTATTTACATATAATTCTAAATACACTTCGTCTCAAGATTGAACAATTGAAAGTAATATACAAGTTATTCGAGGTTTTTTTGTGTTTTATTTGTACAATGGATAATTGCAACCGTACACACTACACTTATTGTCACTGTTCAATGAATTTGCGTAATGAATTTATTTGTTCGTGGGATCGATCCATATTGGAACTAATTAGTTAATTCGTTTTGACAAATAAAAACTGTGACCACAATGATGGAAATAGTATGTATGTACTACGCCTTA
The DNA here is from genome assembly GCA_918358865.1 of Melinaea marsaeus rileyi. Classification (NCBI taxonomy): domain Eukaryota; kingdom Metazoa; phylum Arthropoda; class Insecta; order Lepidoptera; family Nymphalidae; genus Melinaea; species Melinaea marsaeus. The sequence goes on from OU911085.1 coordinate 24,541,835, forward strand.
TTGTATTTTGTAGTTGTAAAGAAACAGTATTTACTAAGACTAGAATCTACATTTTTACGACACATTTAATAACTGCTAAGGTTTTAATTGTATTGATAGGTTCTCAAAGGTTAATTAATATAATAAATTATGATATGCTGTCAAATCCCGTCTTAACGTCTCTGATTGGTTGATAATATAATAGACAGCCAATCACATCTCTTAACACCTCTGTCAAATAATTCCTACTAATAATCGTATCAGAAACCTGTATTTTAATGATAATTAACGATTAAGATTAAAAAACAAAAAAAAATCCCAGTTATTTCCATAAAAAATAAAAACCAATTTAATAGTTAGAAAACTTAAAATACATATTTGCATAAATATATACGCCAAATTTATTATCACTAGAAAAACAATAATACGAAATGTCGTGAGTGATAACTATTAAGTCAGTATCGTGAGGATGCATAATACAATATGAATATAGCAAATAAACCACAACACCCAAATCACAACACACGAACAGTTAATCACACTTAATATTACTTATACACGTTACAACCAACGCGAGGCCGTCTGTTACTGAAGTGCACTACGCTACTGAACCATTGTATGCAAGTGTATTGTGCGTCTGTTGCCTTGTTATGGACATTTTCTATTCACACAATAGACTGATACCTTCGCTAATACCACGGACAGACAGTTTTAACACTGATAATATTTCGATTTCATACTGTATGTGGGTCAACACACACATACATATATATATATATATAAATATTAATTTTAATCAAGTTTAAATTAATGAAGCCGTGTCTTTTACTTGCTATATTATTTTTTTCATAAAACATACTGCAATACACAAACAATTTGTTTTTTAATATGCTATGCTATACTATATACTCGTATGATAAAGATTTGAGTGTTAAAGGATATAACAGTAGTAATATTTATAATAATGAACGCAGTTCCTAATGGAAGCTGACCGTAAAGGTCGTTTATTGGTAACACGACCTTAATATCACAATAATACCACCGACTATTTATATAACAATATTATTATTATATAAACGACTGTTATTAACCTTAACTGGCGATTAGAACGCATATAGGAATTATGTAACAGCAGTTTAACTAGTTGTTAACTTAAAGTATTATTTATATGTAAACAGTACATTAGTTATAATAAGTGATTCTTAAGTGTTAATTGGTAGTAGTTTTTTTTTAATTTGAATAAAAAAATCTAAAAATATATATATTTATTTTAGAAGTGAATACGGACGAGATTGAAAATAAGGGTTTATATTCCACTTATCCCATGATATATAATTTATTTTCGAAATATATTTTTATGTATTATACTCGTAAGTTAAGTATTATTACTCACAGTGGCTAAGGCCTCCTCGTAGGTGACGGGGCTGGCGGGAGACACGCCCGTGTCTTGGTATATCGCCGTGCTGGGCATCTCAGAACATCACTATCTGAAAATAATTATTATAATTTAATTAAATACCATATTTTATTATGAAATTATTTTAATTTATTATCATGGATTACTAAAAAATAAAATACGTATCTTTTAAAATAATGTTACATGTGCATGAAGAGAGAATGTAGGCGTCCTTTTTACTAATCTCAAGATCAGGGGTTCCGATTATTTGATATTTCATAACTTTTTTATATTTCTTCAACCCCTTTTTATGGCGGAGATATTTTTAATTAGACTATACTGTAGATTCACAAAACCGTCGGTAATTTGTGTACTTTAAGGACATCAAAACATAAGGTAATGAGTTAAAGAGATATGTAGGAAAGAACACACACACACACACACACACACACAACACACACACACACAAGGAGCCTTAGGAATACAATTCTCTTACGTATATACCACTGAAATAAGTAGAGAAATACTGTATCATTTAGTATTGTAAAGCCGTAGCTTATTTCTTCAGGCAACTACACAATTAAGAAATCATAACAGTTTTACTGAATTACGCAAATAAATGAAAAATACCTAATACTCTTTGGCAGCTTAACGTACAAAGGTACCGGTGTTTATTAATAAATAAATTACCATTTAATAATACTTAGAATAATATTTGAATATATTAATATAAATCAAGGTTAAAAATACCACAGACTTCATTAATTTCGTCAGATTAATATTATAGTTTCTATGAATTATTTTTTGATAAATAAATTAATTTCAGTGATGATTTATTATAATTATAGAAAAATGGATAACATTATCATATATTAAATATTAACTAGGATCCGCCCATCGTCCGTGGCGGGAATTGAGCTGAGCGCAGGAAAATCCATTAGAAAACAATAAAAGGAAATAAATATTTAATAACAATAATAAACAATTAATTGAAAAAGTTTGTCGCCATGAAAGTTAGACTACGAGCGACAAAATCACGAGTCTCTTGGTTTTTCTTTATAACTTTTGATTTAATCAAGCTATTTTCGTTCTGTTTTTCTGTAGATGCCTATTTATTAGTTATACATTCGTGCCAAATTCGACTAAAATCGCTCCAGTAGTTTTCCTGTGATGAAACAAGTCAGCTCATTTTGAGGAAGACGATCGGTAAGCGCGCGCGAGAACAGTTAAATCTATGGGGATTCAGTTTTTCGACCATAACTTTTGATCAAATCAAGATTTTATTAATCAGTTTTATTCTGTAGAAGCCCGTCAACAAGATCTACAACAATGCCAATTTTGATGAAGATCGACTGAGTAGTTTTTATGTGATGTGGCGACATAAAATTGATTTCCAAACGGTTAAGAGCTTCGCTTACACTCAGCTCAATTATTAGACATTACATATGTAAAATCAAATTTAGTTGCACGGTTTTAAAATATATATGGAGAAGTGTTAAGAAACTCGATAAATACAAATATACCAAATCTGATATTATGATATCTTTATTTCGTTTGAGCTAATCTCTGAAACCACTATACTAATTTTAATAAAATTTTGTAGATATCTATTGTTTGGTCAAACTTAAGAGATAAGATAGATTTCAACTCAAATAATAATATATTTATTTATTATAATAATAACATTTTAATTAATGTATAATAGTTTATGAAGCAGACAAAGTCGTATGCACGAGCTAGTAGTTATATAATATATAGCTACGAGTATCAAAATAGGTAGAAAAACAATTTAAAAATATTTTATTAATAATATATTAATATATACGATATATCACCCACGTGTTATAATCAATGGCGCAAAAAAGATACACATTTTGTTTTTATTTCAACGGATTACGTAATATTATTCAATAGAATACTTCTACGACCTTTATATTAATAACTCAATATATTAAATAATAAAAATAAGACAGACACATATAACTTAAACATATTTTTATTAACCTAAGGCGTGAAAGATATTTATTTTTATAATATACTAGTGATCCCACCCGGTTGTGAATAGATGTAGTTCATTAAGGAAGAGAATAATAAGTGATTTTAGCAACAAAATACATATTATGTCTTGAAATTAAAATGTATTAAGTATATCATTATCCAATTTACCGAGCGCTAAGTGAACTAGCATGCTAATATCGCATTGTCAAAAAGCTGTAAGTGGCTGTTCGCAAGGTTGTGATTAACACTTTTTACTCGCTATTTTTGGGTTCAAATAGTGCTCAAAAAATTGGATAAAGAAATAGCACCATTAACCTACACTGAATTAGTATGTCAAACTGCTATTAAACTAAAAGACATTTTTTTAAATTTTTATTAAATTTTCATACAGATATTTTTTTAATTTACAAATTAACAAAAATCTTCATTAATAAAAAACTATCAATTATAAAAACTATAAAACGACAGTCAAAGCTATAAATATACTACATACAGAAATCGATTTATATATATACATATATAACTTTATATTTTTATGAAATTTTGTGATGTCTGTGAGTCCGCTTGACCTTGAGAATTTCACTCAATTCTTTGTAAACACGCGCCATTAGAACACCTGTCGTGACACAAGCTCCAGCGTATTATTTAAATGACTGTTTATTTCTTATTAATTCATTATATCTTTAAAACGATGAATACTAAGCAAAAACCCATATTTTACACAAATCTATTAACATCTTTAATTTATTACACATTATAGTAAAAAACACCTAGTCCATTTTTAAGTTTTACATATGTTTATAAATTTCGCTTGATATTGTAATATAAGAAAAGCAATAGATATTATAAGTAAGTAGTAGTGGTAGGGTGTTGAGTCATAATTGCATAGAAAATTCACCTTTGACACCAACAAGTATGAGGTATTGGTTTCCGGTTACGTCCATAGATACATTAATTCAACCAGTCAAGAGACAACGTATATTATTAATATTATTTTTAGTATACACGATTCAATTATTTATTAAGATTCATAATATTTCATGTTTTTTTTTCATGTATTTATCTTCCCATACCAGACGCTATCGCTTGCATTCAAATTAGTAGTTACCTTTGAAACGAAAATTAATATTTTATGTAGCCTGAATGTGACGTCACAGCAAGAAGAGCAGAAGGCCGCGTATACACATATTAGATAACATTGCAAATGTAATAATAATTATGAACATTATACAAAATATTCTTGATACAAAATTAAATATTATAATAATATATCGCAGTTAAATTATGGCAAAGCTTATTTTCGTTTGGACTGAACGTGACGTCACAAATGTCATAATTTGGTTTCAACGTAATATGTGTGTATGCTCGAAGGGTTTTATTGTACTTTATATCAAAACAAAAACTTCTCAACGAAGTAAATACCGAGTGACGAAAGCGAATCCACTGACAAAACTCCTGATATGAATTTTGCGACGAAAAAAACCACGAACATTTTTATTCACAAACGTTAACAAACACAAAAAATGTGAATGTGCTCGAAACGTTGCACAAATTGCATTTTTGATTTTATTTTATTAGATTGATCAAGGCAAGTTGGCAACGTTCCGAACACATTCACATTTTTTGTGTTTGTTTACGTTTGTGAATAAAAATGTTCGTGGTTTTTTTCGTCGCAAAATTCATATCAGGAGTTTTGTCAGTGGATTCGCTTTCGTCACTCGGTATTTACTTCGTTGAGAAGTTTTTGTTTTGATATCAATAGTTTTGTAAAAGGATTGGAAACAAAATTCTGTGCGATTATTTTTCATGCAAATATATACTCATTTATTTGACCAACACATGGAACTATCTATAATGACATGAGGGACTCTCGTAGGGCCTTTAAAAACAAACTTAAATGGTGCCAAGACAATTCAGAACAGATTAAAATGGACATACTGGCTACGTCATATAGAAACAAACATTTTGGAAAATTCTGGCAACAAACAGACAAACTGAATACAAGATCGAATATTCCGGCTGAAGTAGGGGGAGTAAGCGGTTGCCGTAACATAGCAAATATGTTTAAAACACAATTTACAGTGGATCCCTGTGAGTTCAATTTCGCCGAGGCTGGCAGGGGGGATATTATAAATAATGGGGAAAGCTTTGTACGTTTCACGTCTAGCGAAGTAGTAGATACAATAATGGGTATGAAGCGTGGAAAGTCGCCTGGACATGATGGCCTGAGTGTTGAGCATCTGCGACACGCTGGTGTGCACCTTCCTAGAGTCCTAGTTTTGTTGTACAATATTTGTATAAGCCACGGCTTTCTGCCGGACTCGATGACAAGGACAATAGTCGTGCCTATAATCAAGAATAGGGCGGGGGATGCGACGGACAGAACCAACTACAGACCGATTTCTCTTGCTACCATCATAGCCAAAGTGCTTGACGGCTTGCTTGATACTCAACTTAGCAGAACAATTAACATACACGATGCGCAGTTCGGTTTTAGATCAGAGCTGTCAACTGAGAGCGCAGTATTGTGTCTCAAGCAAGCTGTAAGGTACTACACGGATAGAAAGACCCATGTGTTTGCGTGTTTTTTGGATCTGTCGAAGGCATTTGACCTCGTATCCTATAAAATTTTATGGCAGAAGCTTGAAAAGGATAGCAGTTTAAGACCGGAGTTGATATCACTATTAAAGTACTGGTATGGTGCCCAAAGTAATGTGGTAAGATGGGGTGATGCACTTAGTGAACCATATAAATTAGGGTGTGGAGTAAGACAGGGGGGCCTGACGTCACCCAGGTTGTTCAATCTTTACATAAACGGGCTCAGAGAGAGGCTTAGCGGGGCAGGCGTCGGTTGTTCGATAGATGGCGTAATGATGAACAATTTTAGTTACGCAGACGATATGGTTCTGTTGAGCCAGTCGGTCAGTGGTCTTCGAAGACTGATAAAAATCTGTGAGGAATATGCAAAGGAGAATGGACTGAGGTATAACGCTAAAAAGAGCGAAATTTTAATTTTTCGAGGAATAAACAAACAGTTAAATTTCATTCCTAAAATACATCTGTGTGGAACTTCTCTGAAACTAGTATCTGAATTTAAATACCTTGGTCATATTGTGAATGAACGCCTGGGTGATGATAGTGATATCGAGCGGGAGCGCAGGGCTCTGTCGGTTAGAGGCAATATGTTGGCCCGTAAGTTTGCACGGTGTTCGACACAGGTAAAATTAATATTATTTAAAGCCTATTGCCAGTCCTTTTACACGTGCAGCCTATGGGAGAACTATACGCGGCGGACATATAGCGCACTGCGTGTTCAGTACAACAATGTGCTGAGGGCTTTGTTGAGGAAGCCTCGATACTGCAGTGCATCGGCAATGTTTGCGGAGGCTCGTGTAGACGACTTCTATGCGATAATACGAAAGCGGACCGCGTCCGCAATGACAAGATTACTGAACAGCTCCAACAGTCTTCTCAGCATATTGGCGTTAAAGCTAGACGCTCCCCTCTGGAGGTCCTGGGATAGTGTACACGTAGCATCGAAGCGTAGTGTATACTGACTGTAGGAGTATAGCGTTGAGTTATTTGTAGAATTAAAAAAAATAATAATAATTAGAACGATGATTTCCATGAATTTTATTTTATTTAATTTCTTTAATAGTATTTTATGATTTTAATTATATTTGATTTGAATTTAATTTATATTTATTTGAATTGAATTTATATTTCATTTTAATAATTTTATGAATTTTGTGCATTTTATTAATTTTATTTTTCTGTATAATTTGAGATTGTTATGTTGAATACTAACTACGAGTACTATTATAACATTAGTTACTTAAGTTAAAATGTTACTAACACTTATGGATGAATTATCTGAAATAAATTGATTTATTATTATTATTATTATTATTTGGAATAGTTGCCTGTGACAAAATGAGAGTGTTTTGGCTCAGAGGATGAGCGTCGTAATGACAAAGATGAGACCTCGAGTTCGATTCCCACAGGTGCCCGATTTTTTTTTCATTTGATTTTTTCAGTTTCCATTTATTTTTTTAATTCATTGCTTCAAAACAGAATTTCTTCAGAATTCGGATTTTTTTCCCAGATATATGTTATATACCAAATTTTAGCTCTAATTTGGGGCTACGAATGAGGAAATTTTCGAAAAAATCGTTGGCGCCGTTTTCGAGAAAATGGCCGATCTGTCCCCGGCCAGTTGGCCATTTTTTGCCTTTTGACCAAAAATGTCACGCCAACAAATGTTTTTGCAATTAAAATGGACATTATTCAAAAGATAAGCTTGAGACCTTTCCAATGATGCCCAATTTGTCAATGTACGTCAACTGGTTTGGCTACAGTCCCTGTACGAAAAATGGCCATTTTTGGCCTTTCGAGGGCTGGCCACGGCCAACATGGCAGCCAAATCGAAATGTCGTAGAACAAAAAAGTCTTAGTTTTTGATGTACTTCAATCCCTGAAAGTTTGAACAAAATCAGTTGAAACTACGAATATACACACAGACAAAGTAATCATCGATGGAGGCGCCAGTCAAAATGTTCAAAATGTCATATCTCATCAACCGGTGGTCGGATTTTGGCGTTTTTGGGCTTGTTGAAAAGGTCTCGACGAGGACCTTTAGGAAAATCTTTTTCAAGGTGGAAATAAGTGATTTTATACTGGTGCGGAGCCAAAAACTAAATTTTAGTCTCATTTTTCAAACGGCCGTAGAGGTGAGGCGGTAGGTATATTGCTAAGTGTAAATGCATTTTCTGGGTCTATGAGCCAAGGGCTTTCTAAAAATACCACACTCATACCAGAAGGTCTCGTGTATAAAAAAATCGATATTGCGCGTATATATACAGAGTTAGACTTTCAGCACTATGGGTGCTTTCGTCACTCTGAACTAGCTAACGCCCGCTTTGATTTGTCAATTTTGTCTTCAAAAATAAATAAACAGCCTATAAAAGAAGTAAAAATTACAATCAACTATTAAAGTTTGTATTTCAACACTACAATGTCATTAAACTTATCTTTCTTTTCCTTTCTTTGTTTCTTTTATTAAAATCATTGCTCGCGCATCTTTGATCTTTGACACTATGAATTCTTTTAACACAACTCAGAAGCAACGCAATAGCTATTAAGAGGTTGAGAGATATGGGATGCGCAATCGTTTATACTATTCGAGAATCAAATTGACCGTGAAGGGCGGAGGCTGTTAGTTTGGTTATATCTTATACATATATGCAGTTGTCTTTATGTATATTTTATTTCTTAAAAATATCATTATTAAATAAACAAAAATTAAAGCATTGATTTTTTTTATTTTTGTTTGTTTTTGTTCGTGCAGCACTCAAAAAACAACATAAAAGATTTTGATGAAATACGAGGTTATAGCCTCAATAAAAATATATGATACTAATTACTAAGAAAAATCTCTTGGTAACCACAAAAACTTATTTTAATTTATAATTACAAAACAACAAAATAATAGACAGATTTTGTTGAAATTCGGTGTGACAATTTATTTCAGATTAACGGAAAAAACACAACAATAAACATAAAAAGTATACATTTTAAGTAACAGTAGATTATTACATGAAGCAGACAAAGTCGACGGCAATGACTTGTTCAAAAATATTACACGGGTCACGGAGGTACTCGTATGCAGGGAGTGGCTCGTATAAAAAATGGCAATAAATTATAAAAACACGCCTATAATTTCGTATTCTGGTCAAAATGTATGTGGCATTAACGAAATGACCAAAGTCATATCTGATTTTGGTTTCATAAATAATTCATGAGACAATGAATTCGAAAATGGAATCAATATTTATGACTTTTAATAAAAAAATATTTATTAATTCGTATTGAATGGTTTTTGTATTTGAAAAAAGATGTTAACGCAAAAAGTCTTTATTACATTATCAATATTTCAAATTGTCTGTAAATATTTTAGTTATAGTAAAAAAAATCAAATGCAAAACCCACCCATGTCTACAATTTTTCTATGTTTTTCTATATTTATTTAATGCTCACGTTTTCCATTTTTATTATCTCTAATGAAAAGAATGTATGTATCGGATAACAGTCCAAATTAAATCAATTAATTAATTAAATTATCTTTTTTTTCTCAGTCCAGGGCGCGTTTGGAACCCTCGTAGCCTTATTTTAAGTTGGAAAGAGTATTTTCAGAAGGGCTTATTTTAATGCATACGATATCAAAGTAGGCCCTCCTGTCACTTCCATTTGACGTACACAAGTGATCACTGATATAGATTCAAAGTGGAAAATATATAAATAAATAAATTTATATTTTCCCTAATTAAAAAAATAATAAAGTAGGTAAGGTAAAATAAGCGGCCATGTTAAACATTAGATTTTTATATTATGTAAGTACTTAAGATTTGACACAAACTAGCTAACACACCGAGGTCTGCTTGAGTAATATCTTGACATAGCGAATGCGAATAATTTAGCAACTATACTGACTACATGTAAACAAACTGTTTACAAATTTCATTTAACATGACTTCTCACTTTTAAAAGCCAGTAAAGTGTAAATTTCTTACGATTTTAAAATGTTAATTAATGACGAAGTTATGAAACCTAAGAAATGAATAGAAAAGTTGTAAGAAATAATGCATTATTTATAAAAAAAAAATATTTGGAACTTAAGAAGATATGTCCCTTTTTTAGTTAATTATTAATAGTTTTATTTGTCTATTAGTCCTAAGAGCAGGTTATAAACATATTGAATTTAATTAAACATTCAAACAATAAAATTTAAATAATTTTAATTTCTTCCTCGAACTTCAAACAAAGGATAAAAAACCTGAGTCTAAAAAAACTCGTCTGACATCTTCCTAATACAAAAATATTTCATACAAAATGGCGCTACGCGATTACGTTAACATTTTGACAAGTTGTTTTGTCGTGACATATCTATTCAGGCGTGTATATTAACTACCAAAATAATAAGATCTTTTCATTCCGAGCGACGTCAATTTAGTGATGTACGATATCACAAGGACGTGTAGTGTTCTAGAGGTCTTGGTAGGTTGGATACAATATTGTAAGCCTACGTGAGAAAAAACTTTGCGACTTATTGTGGAACATAAATAAATATATGTGAAGCTTCAAATTTGTTAGATACAGAAAATGTTATATAGACGAAAATATGACATCTAAAATAAATTGCTCACTTAATTATTATACATAACAATAGAAAAACTATTTTGCCTGTGTTATATTATTCTGAAGGACAAGTGTAATTCTCCAAAATTGAAATGTCAGGACGCTGTACCTATTCATGTACCATCTGAATTTACTTGATTTATATAATTTATATCACTAACCTATATTTGTACTACTCCCTTAATCTCTTTCTCTCTCTCTCTATTATGCTTTTTTATACCAAAATTATTTCTGGTACGAAATAATGAATACAAATAATTATTTTTTTGTATAAAAGATGACTACCATAGAAGAAAAATCAGTTAAAACTTATTATTTTTATTTTTACGGGATGTGTGATAGTTTTTATTATTTTTATGACAAACATAAGCTGTTAAATTTAGGCCTTATTAGTGAAGTTAATATTGAATAAAACTCATTTAAGATTAATTAAGAAGAAGAATTTAGTTTATTTTAAATATATTAAACATAATAAAACCAATGTTAATAAAAAGTCCAAAGTCCAGTGAGTTATGTTTCCATAGCATAGTATATTCTTGGTGTGTTACGTAATGACCTTGGTAAATTGCAAAGCCATGCGACATACCTACATACATATATTACAATAAATGAATAGGTACATATTGTTTTAACCGATATACCATTATCCTCTAATGTTTTAACTGGAATATGATTAATATTACCCGTACACAGTATTCGAATGAAGTGACACATTTTATGACATCCGCGTTATTTACGAGTACAGCTGTCTATGTCATTGTAAATAAGGCTTGGTTTAGGAATAAAATAACTAATACCGGGCTCTGCTCGCTTTCATCGCTCGATCTCATTAATAGGGACCCCGAATGGATTCTAAACTAGTCTTATTTTGCAACTAAGGTGCAACATGACGTTTAATAATAATAATAATAAAGCTATTTATATGTTCACATGTTGTAATAATAGAGATAGGACACTACCTAGTTACGGAACTTAAAATTGATAAAATAAAAGAAACGAAAGAAATAATGAAACAGTTTTGTTTTCAAACATTTCTTAAAAGGTGATTTCAAGAATGTTTAAATAGAAAAAAGTCCTCACAGTTTCATATAAATGTAGCTTGTAACAAAGATGTAACTGATCTGTTAATATGAAGCACGACGTTGGAATGTTTGACACAAGCTTACATAGATTTTATCATTAATACTTGAATATAAAAATATGTACGCCTTACTAAATAATGAGACATTGCTATTTAAGATTTCTATTAATAAATTTTTAAAATAAGGCATTTATATTATTTTTTATCACGAATATATATTTTTTTCTAAAAATAGTATTGTAGTATTGTACTGTACAAAATTATGTTTATTTTTTTTAAACATTACACCATTGTATATTACACTATTTCGAGATGCAAATTAATACACATATATTAAGTTATTAGTAACTTTTTTTATTAAATATTGAGTTAAATTAACAGTTTAGATATGCATAACGCATTTAATAACGCATAAAAACTTTTTTTACAAGCATCTTTTTAAAAAAATTATTAAAATCTGTTTTTAACTGGTAGAAAGTTTAAAATTAATACTGATTATGATATACATTGATAACAAACCCAACAAGTAAAATAGTTAATGAGCAAAAAACCATCTTTGGTTGTAAAAAAGAAAAAAACTATTTAGTTGTGTTATAGTTTTAATAGATGGCGTTACTATAAAAAAGGTCGGTAATCATTTTCCCGCGCTATTTTCGTAAACGTTATTTATGAATTGTTAATTTGTTAAGTTCAACATAAATGTAAATCATTTTATGATTTTGTGTGGTGATCATTGTATTTGTTTTAGTGTTTTGTTAAACTAATTGTAAACATTTGAGAGCTTCATAGACCGAGTAATATTCAGTTTTAAAAGTGAAAAAACTCCGCAGCGCGGTTGAAGCCGCTGACAAACTCGGTAATAATAGTAATAAAGGTAAGTTATTGATATTTAAGATACGATAAGACATTCTCAATATCCATTTAAGCATCATTTAATGACATTGGTCGCTTCCGAATGCCAAGTTATTCTGAGGTCATGTAATTCGCAAAAACGATACCGTCTAGGGTCACTTGACAACCTCGACTATCTTTGTACGCTACTGGAAGTATGCCAATGAACGAGACATGAATTTTCACTACCACTTTAGTGTAATAGTCTTCACATGGGAATGTTAAGGTAAAAAGGTTTGGGAGTCAAGTGAAATTTATGTTCTAGATAATTCTGTGTAACAATGTAAAGGTCACGCACGTCTTAATGAACGTCTTAACGTACAAGCGAAGAAGAAAGTTACTTTAAGTTATATTACACCATGTTACCGAGAAATTTAATGACAATAAATAATAGGATTATTTAGTAATAATGTATTTAATTTAAATGTATTTGCGCTCGAGTAGTGATATAACAAAAACAGTCTCAAGGTTATCACGCGGTCTCATTTGACCATCAAGAAGGTCTATGAGATGACAATTGTAAATAGATACCTTAATAGAATGAGGTAATCATAAATATAACATACTAGCTGTTGCCCGTCACTCCGTCCGCTTTGATAAAGTAACGTTCATACATCGCAATTTTTTAAAAATGTACTGATTAAAAAGCCTTTTTCTCTGATATCACCAATTTTTGTCCCGATCCCGTGAAATTATTGGGATAAAATGTTACTCACTAGTAATTAAGCTGTCAACAGATGAATGAATGTTTAAAATTACATACATACAGAAATACATATAAAAGTACAATTTTACCTTTTCTCTTTATAATATTAGTAGAAATATTTTTTACAAATAACTTTTCCTACTCCTTTGACTTATCAATTTCTATTGCTATTGTTTTAATCGAAGTTTTGTAATAAAGACAAAAATTATCAAACAGTTGATGAGACCCATTACATTATCAAATATTTGATTTATAAGTGACTTAAATATATAAAATTAAATTTATAAGGTTTATAACCTCATATAATTACTTCCTTTAATATAACTGAAGGTACTTATTGATATACGTTTATTTAATGAATGACCAATCATTAAATATAAAAAAAAATATTCTTGAAGGATGACGCGTTTCCTTTTTAACATTCATGTTTAGAGAAAACCTTAATGTTTTGAGAAAAAATAATAAAATAAAAGTAGGTAATAATGATGTATCGGATAAAAAATTATCACCACAACAAAAGGACCATCAAAATAAATCTAGTTATTTTTGGACACAAACAGAACACACAAAAAACATTTAAATCTCAAAACACGAAACAAAAAAAACACAATAAATTCTGTACATTGTATATTTGTATTATTATAGGAGTATATAAAAACAATTGTCATATACATAGACGGATGAATGCTCCAGATGTCTGTCTGTAAGTCGTAACTAATCAACGGATCATGCGTGGGCGCAACAATGACAAACTACACCTGTCATTATTTTACAATATAATATAATAACGCCTCCGTAATGTTCGTTTGTGTGTTTTTTGCTTCATATTACAGTCATAAAGTATTTATCATGAATATGTATTTTAGGGTTCCGTGAAAAAATATTGTTTTTATAGAACACACGCAAAAAAAAATATTTTATTTTATTTCATTATAATTTTGTACCTAATATAAACTGCTTTATAAAAACAAAGTCATAATATTTTTTCTGTTTTCAATTAAACATAATATTTTTCCTAAAGTCAGTAATATTTCATGAGCTGTTATTATCCGACCGCAGACAACAATTACACGAAAATATAATGGGTCATAGTCAAAAATAAAAAACATTAGTCCCTGAGATTAGATTGTTAATTAAATTAAAAAATACCAAATATATAGAAAATTGTTTCAAATTCTGTATAAGAACTTAATAAGTAATTATGTTCTGAATTAATTAACATCGTAAAAAATACTGATATTACCTTAACTGGTCCTAAAATTAAGTTAAACTAAACCATTTAACTTCTCTCGTTTATTAATAATGTCCCGACAGGGACGATGACATAATAATTGAGTACTGACATTATAGCTTAGTTGACAAAATGACTACGACGGGATCCGACAGGTCAGTGGTTCACATCACCTATTTGCATTTTTTTAATTCTCTTTTTTTATCTGTAATAAATTGTAGGTATAAATTATCATCGCTTAAGAATGACTCATTCGATGAGACAGTTTTTTGTTCAGCACAATTTTTTTTACGAATTTAATATTTTTTTAGTGTAATGTTGAGTTTTGTAAATTTGAATATCATTTCTATGAGTCTCAATAAAAAATGAGACGTTCCTAGACTGTCTCACTGCCACATATGACATGTAAAAGACAGACAGCGTAACTCTATTGTAGTGATATTCCACCATCAGTGAACCCACTCGTATTAATCATTAGCATCAGTTGCATCCGTGCGAAGCCGGAGCATAGGTACTGTAGTAGTATAGTATATTATAAAGAACAGTATACTTTATCTCCTATAATACGGACAATTTTTCTTATCATTATAATTACGCTCCAAAATAACTGCATTTTTTTTTATAATAATCACTTTTAATATGACGAATTAATAATATAAATGTTAAAATATAGACATATATGTATCCGGTGTCCTTGCTTCAGGAAGTTGCGGAAAACTCATTTACCGTATATGGCGAGTTGGTTTAAAGGTTTTTTCTCATTCCATATAAGTATGGAGTACTAGGAAAAATATGACGCATACAGATTAGTCTAGCTTCAATGTAGGCCATAATGTGTTTAGAATAACATATATATATAACATAATACATGTATGAAATAGTCGTGAAAGAGCCGATTAATTTTTTATGCATTTTTTTAAATATTCCCGAAATTCACTAAAAAAATTTTATAAAAAAGAAAATCCTTAAATTACACGTGTAAAGCTGAACGATATAGCGAATATATTAATATATTTTTATAATTTTTTTTTAATTTAATTCGTTAATAAACTTGATTTGAATATAACCATGAGTCGTAACACCAAAACCCTGTATTTGCATACCTGGTGTCGAACTTATGTCATTTCTAATATTAGAAATTAAATATTTTTATATACATATTTTTATAGCATCTTTTGGAAAATATTATTTAATTTTATCCCATTGCTTTGTATCAAAACAAATAATATTTTAAATAAAATAATATTTTTATGACTTGTCTGTGGTTTCCGTTTGTCAAACCGTTTTTTTATTTTAAATTTGACAATTCAACGATTAGTAATAAAATTTAATTTAAATTATCTTCAATAATATTAATTATCACCCATTAAATATATAAAAAAAAAAGTTAAAACTAAACCATTAAAACTTTATAATCAATTATACAAAAAATAACTATCTATAAATATTAATAGTTGTAATTCAAATATTTACCTCATGTGAATGATGTATCACGTGGAACGAACACAACTATTTGTTTACAAAACACTCAGATTAAAAGTAAACACATTTTATGATAAAAAACAATTAAATCGAACACTGCAACCGAAACACCGTCACATGTAATATATATAAATAACTTTTAATTCAAAAAAGTTATTAGATCGAATCGAAAAACCGCCGATCGATCGAAGACGAGCAGCCGCGTCTCGTATTACGGAGTGCGAACTGACAGCCGACGTGCGGGCTCGGAGTGGGGAGAGGACCCGCCGAATGACACGCAATATTACATATTTATTTTATTTGTTATCATGTTTAAGTAATTTATGCATATGATTATCCTTTAGGTCATTTATTTTTGAATCTTCACCCCAGACTTGTTGGAACATATTTTAGTCCCTTATTTTATCGACAATTCAAAATGCTAAATTCCAAAAAAGGGTCAAGAAACTTGGATTTGATAAAACATGAAATATTTTATAAATTTAAACAAGTTGAACATTTTTAAACCCTTATGAAGTTTATTGAATATTTAAAATGCAAAAATATACTCACTCCTTGAATATATTTTTCCATTCAAGTCATAAAGTAGTTGATTTTAAAAAGCTTAAACATTATATATACATATTTGTAATTAAGTTAAAGTTATAAATTAATTGTAGTAGATAGAATGGTGGGTGAACGGGCTTCCAGGCAATTCACTTTGAGGGCCCAGATGCATACAAATGAGATGTAGGCGCCGCTCCACTTCAATATTACAGATTTCATAATCACTACCTACTGCAATTACTAAATAACTTTAGCACATGATACATATCGCTTTGAAATTGATATAGACAGAATAAAACGAGCGAGATTTGAACCTGCGGAACCTGCGCCCTCTTGAATGCAATAACATCGCTTTACCAACGGAGCTCTTGTGATCTTCTCACGTTTTATGAAATTAGCTCTATATTACTTATATTTACACAGAAAAGGATGATACTTGAAATATATAAATCTTATATCATGACCTTACATAAACCAAAGGAACAGCTGTGTCAATGATTTTATCGTAATCTTTTGTTCATTATTTTATGTAAATTATAATTTATTATGAGAGTTAGACATTAAGTAAATATTAAATACTTAATGCTTATGATATATTAACCCCTAGCTTTTGCTCGCGACTTCGTCTGTCCTCTCCTAACTCAAATATATTACGAATATTAAAATCATTTAAATTGTTTAAAAATCCATACTTCGATTATATATACTATATAATGAACTTTTTTAGATATAGACAAATTGCAAGCTTAAACTTGATACATTATTACTGAGAAATGTTACTTTATACAAACAAAATGTGAGTGATCATTAAATATAAAAAAATCGTTAAACCGGCTTTCGGCACAAATATATTTTTACACCTTTTTTATCTTAAACGGGTATTTAGTTAAATTGATAATATCAATGACCTTTATTTTTTATAGTTTTACCTCATTGAAGACGAACCTTCGATATATAAAACCAAATGGTATTACTATATATATATATATATATATATATATATATATATATATATATATATATATATATATATAATATAATAAGTCTGAATATTCCCAATTTTAAGGAAAAGAAGGAATCTTAATAAAATACACAACAAATATTCAAATTTTTACTTACTTAATATATAGTTAGAATTCCTTCATTTACATGTAAAAATATATATTTATATATATAAATATATATAAATATCTAATTATAGCCGGCATATGCGCGAAACAAACTATTTATTGACCAATATCATTATCAAATTCTTAGCGCACTATTTGACCCTAAAAATAGTGAGTAAAAGCACACTGACAGCCTTCTCACTAGTGTTAGGCTACTTGACCTAGCGTACGGTGGATTGGATAACAAAATGGCGCAGAACTTAAACAACTGTTTAGCGTATTCATATGTCGTAATAACTTGATAATAACGATTTTCCTGTTTCTTTATAAAATCAATGTAATATTTCAAAATAGCTAATAATTATAAAGACGATCGTGTTTCTCGGTTAATTATGTTTGCTCATATTTAGTGAACGCTTCACTGAACATTTTAAACTTACAATAATGCTAACAATAACATAATACAGTTAAAATTAAAAAGAGGTAAAAAGAGGTAAAATATAGTTATCTATATTAACATATTATATATGTTTTTATGTTTTTTAAGAAAAATAGGTAGGTATTAATCATATTAAAGTATGCGTATTATATAACCTTGAGTATTTGGACGTGTTAGTTAGACGTTGGTGGTAAGGCGTTACCGTATACGGAGTGTAGTGGATGAGATTTATAAAGTGGTTCAATAGGAGCGTGGGTCGCAGTTCATATTTGGGAGTACTTATCGACTTCAATTAAAACACAATGATTCATTTTTACACCTGTTATAGTTAACTTTGATAATTTGTGGCTTCGTTAATCTAACATACATATAAATATTTTCTTTTATTCGAAGTAGACCGACCTAAAGACTTGGATACTATTATAAGTTGTTAATTTACTATTGGTTATACTATAAGTATTGACTGACTCACTCAGTAGTATGAGTTTTCCTTTTAGTTGTAGAAATTCTAACTTACCTACTGACACATCACTAGCCAGGAAAGACTTAGAAACCTATTATTTGTTTATTAAAATATATAAAAAAAGTTCTTTACAATTTTTCCCCCAAAATATTATCTTACAGTCTTTTTCTTAAATATAATATTGTTTCTTCTTCTTCACTCTTTTTTATTATTTTTCTAAAAGTTTATAATTATTTTAAAATGTTTATTTTTATAACTTTGATAAATTGCAATGAAGTAATATTTATATAAAAAACAGTTTTTCAAAATGAAATCATCGCGTGCCAACGTAACTACGTAACATTGTCATCAATATTGAAATATATTTTAATAAACACATCACCTGGTACCAATCAATTACCGTGTTAAACTGTTGTTAACGCCGTACTACATAATTATGAACATACAAAGTCTATAGCAATTTCATATTTGTATCAACAAGTCATAGTCCCTTTATATACTAGCTCTGTCCGCGACTTCGTTCTACGAAATATGGTTTTAAAATCAAAGTAGTTTAAGTTCCTTATAAGATTAGCTAACGGTCCTTTTAAAATCAATCCCGTTAAACATACGGAAATATATATTTTTTAATGTAAGTATCGAATATAATTTATATGCATTTAGTGAAAATATTTTAATTTAGAAATATAAAGAGATACTTAAACTTTATTTATACGTATACATTCATAAATATAAATATATTATTTATTATTGTAATGTACATATGAAATGTGCTTTGCTGTTTAAAAACCACAAGATGTTAACGTTCTCGCATACTGTGCCAGCGTTTCTCCCTTTCCATAATATTTAGATTTTATCTTTTCTTAAATAGTAACTCCAAATAGTTTTAACCACAACACATTGTTATACTCTCCCACACCTCAAGTTTAAGTTTATGGGCGAAAAGGCCTGTTATAGTGAAAATTCCCACTACATCTACGCCACAGTATAATTACATCAATTGTATTAATTTACTAATTAATTGTGCCAAAATTATATATTTAAAAATATAATGATGTCTGCCAATTATATTATACACAGTTGAGTTAATTAATCTCGTTTTTTTTAAAGGAATAATTTTAATAAAATTGTTTGTTTCGTTTTAAACGTAGAAAATGTTCGTTTGTTTTTCTTTTTAATAACGGAAAATAAATAAACAGATATCCTGTTTTTTTAATGAGGGTGATTTCAACTTAGTTATATGCAAATAAGGCACTTTTAGGTATTTTGGAAACATGGAAAAATTCAAGGGAGAAGGACAGTTACCGTACAAAACGCGTATAATAATTATAATAATATGTTATTAAGCGCATACTCCTGCGTTAAAGTGGTGGTTATAATATTAATATGTATTATGAAAACCACAAGTCAAAAGTTAAGGCCGTGTGCACAATGGCATCAGTGTAATCAAAAGGATCAGGACGATGCGTCGGTGCGTCGGTGCGTCGGCGTCAACGTACCGATATGGGGCTCACGTTCACGATCCGACGCAATACAACTTAACAAGGACCTGTGTGTCACTCGCACGGGATAATACTCACCGATTACGACTAATTGATAACAAACGATATTTCACCAACACTGATTGTTACTCATAAAATGTTAATATTTAAAATATTAAGCATATTATTTAAGAAATAACTTGATGTTGTTTATGCAAGAAATAAAAAAATGTTTTTTTAAATATTTGTATTGGATTATATGACAATAATCAAATAGTTTTACACTAAAACTCACTCAAACTATTTAAGTCACACATTGATAATTAATAGATAAGTAAATATCTAAAATCTTAATAAATAATTATTTTTATTTTCTCACTATCGCCATCTATTGTTTAATAGAATTATTAATTATCTTTCAATGTTGACAATAGATGACTGTTACAACAATTATCACCTAGTTTGGTAACTCGTCGCTAGATGGCGTAACAGAAGTATTTCTATAATATTCATGGACACGTATCATAGTTTACAAACGAAGAGGCGACCCTAATTTCTTTTCTTACCTGATAACAAAGCGTGTTTCTTATTAAGCAAATATGCTATCCCTGCATTAACAAAGTAAGTGGAAACGCAAACTACACAAAAATCACGCAACACAAATGCCAGGAGGTACGCTAAATAGACGCAAATTGATAGAGTTGACGCAGAGAGGAGGAGTTGCAATCGGACCACAGACAGCTTATCAAATGTCGCTGAAAATATAAAGGACATACATTAATTAAAAAAAA
This sequence comes from Melinaea marsaeus rileyi, assembly GCA_918358865.1. Taxonomy (NCBI): domain Eukaryota; kingdom Metazoa; phylum Arthropoda; class Insecta; order Lepidoptera; family Nymphalidae; genus Melinaea; species Melinaea marsaeus. The sequence continues at coordinate 24,562,622 of OU911085.1, forward strand.
GTATTTCATTTGCCTTTTTTGGTAAATTTGTACTACCTTGCAGACATTAAAGGATTAAGTTTTTACAAGAATATGCAATTACTTAACTAGAACTAACTATTTATAAAAAGATATACTTCGTATTCCATAAATTAACAATTTCTCAAATGTTAACGACGTTAATGGAGCGGTAAATAATATTAACACATGTATGTATGTAATTATTGGAAATTACAAACATGGACTGCGATGAAACAAAAACAGACAGATGTAATTAACAATTACAATAACACGGGAATTATTTAACAACAAAATATTATCAAGTAAATAATAAGCCAACGATTACCGAAGCATCGAGGTAATCAACATATTTATAACAATTTAGCAAGCTGTAACTGCTCACGCAATCCCCGTAATGTATTCAAATATCTCTTATATTATATTATTGGTAAAGTCGTGCTTCGGGTTGACTTACGAAATGATATGCGTCGAATATAAGGAATTTAACTGGGGTTTATTATTATTAAACCAAGATATTTAATGTATTAACATAAATATTCCAATTATATGCAATATTTAACATCAACAAAGCTTAAAGGCTCTTTGTATTGGTCAGTTATTCATACCGTTCCATTCTTTTGTAATACAAAACAAGTAATTAAAAACATAGCTCGGTTTTAGACTTTTAATATTGACCAATAATATTTGTGCAACTAATGTTTTTTATTACCGCGATTTGTGCATATTCCTAATTTTATATAAGTTTTATAAAGCAACGTAAAATATTTGTACCAAGTGCATTTTGTGTTTACGTTAAATATAATATTAATAAATGAAAACAAATTTAATTTAAATATATATTTCATTTATCTTTAAATTATATCAACCTAACGGAATACAACAGTTTAATATTATTTATTTAAATACTACTTTAAAAAATGCCAAAGAAATAAAAGTACTAATATTTAATATTTATAAATATAATTATGTATATGAAAACACAAGAAAAATTCCTATAAGTTAATTACAACAAAACCTATAAAGGTGAAGTCAAGAACCGTAAATAGCGAATAAAAATATATAAATTGAGTAATCCCCAACCAACTGTAATTAAAAGTAAAGTGGATATCACATTAGTCGTTAAAGTGCTCAGACGCAGATGTTATAAGGTGCTTAAACTCTAAAGTCTCCAAGTATTCAATTATTGAACAATTAACAGCTCAAAAAACCGATGGGTATCTTACCAATAATAAATAAACCACTTAACCTTCAGTACTTTAAATTATTTAGTTATCTTGTAAATTCTATATTAGTATAGAAGTGCATTGTTAAATACCCAATTACGTGTTAATACGATTCATATAAATAGCGATACTTACTAAGGAATATTGTGATACAATAGAAGATTGTTCCATACACGCAATTTGGTACTTTGAAAGGAGATTCATTTGACACGAGACCCAGACCCTTGGCGTATCTGGAAAAAATATATATATTTATTTATTTTAATACATAATTTGTATGATAATATAAAAACATGAATATTATAATAATATTCAATATATAAGTTTTGAATATATTAAAATATTATTTTAATACTTACTTCGAGGTGAGTACTTTGGAACAACTGGCGTGTTCAGAGATGTCACACATAGCTTTGTACCCCGGTTTTGCTTCCGCGACTAGTTCCACGTACAGTGCATACGTAGACACTAATATTCCTATTAAACCGAAGATTATGATTGAGCGATTTACGCTCGATTCCTTCATTTTGGTTATCTGAAATTAAAAAAATAATAATTTGAGAAGATATAATACATATAAAATATAAAATAAGACTCGAACACCTGTCCTTTCGGATTCCCTCTTAAGAAGGCGGATTGATGAATTATTCATTTTATACTCATTAAAACTTTAAAAATAGAAGCATATTTACATTAAATTACCAATAAAAGTAATCAACTAGATATAATTAATGATTAATGTAGTCGATACACAAATAGACTACTTGTTGTATTATAAATATAAGCAGACGTAAAGTGCACTTGACCATTTGAACTTTTCTGAGCCGATGTCAATATTTATCGGTACATTAAATATAATAAATAATAATTTATATTAAAGGAATAAAAATGTTTCACAGATATAAAAGGATGAACATTTTTAATTTAAAGCCATCCTTACACCGACGGACGATAATATTAAATTTAATAATACTATTATTACCATTTATACTTAAGAAAAACAAATATATGTTATTTGTGCATATGTTAAATATCCGCAGATAATATATTGACAATATTACTTTTTTCGGATTTAATAATATCATAAGTAAGATTTAGGCAGCTGGTATGGACTGCTTCGACTGAGTGGTATCATATCGTGGTATATATAGTGGTATTAATATTTCTAGGTTAAGTTCGATGAGAACAAAGAGAAAGGACAGCAGTCTTTTCTCTTAAGAAAGTAAGAGACTAATCTCCGTTATGGCTCCCTCTCTTCTCTCTCTCTCTCTCTCTTAAGGGTGGCCACTTATTAGTATTTATTTCCAATTGTCCACGGGTGACGGCACTTACCATTAAGTGGACCGTGGCTCGTTTATAACAAAAAAAAATAAAGTATAACCACATATTTGCAAGTCCCACTCCCATCAGTCCTATATCAACTATATCAATAGTACATCTTACACAGTATGATAAAATTTTCTTAACCTTAACCCTAACTAAGAAGAACGTGCTAGGTGGTTTGGGCACGTCGAACGAATGAGTGATGAAGGAATGGTAAAAGAGATTTATAAAGGAAAAGTGAGCGGTAAGAGAGACTGGGGGAGGCCTCGAGTGACCTTCGAAAACACAGTATCTATAATACTGGAGGAAGGTCACGTAAAAAGCATGAGGACCCTCCGGAGGGCATGTATGAAGAGGTTGATGTCTGTGGCCGAGGCGAAAGAGGTATGCAGGGACCGTTGCGTTTGGCGCTCCGTCGTCTCTGGCTACCTCGCAAGGGATATGGCGTGAAGCTAAGTAAGTGAGTGTTAAACCTAACTATTTCCACTACCTTTAAGACAAGTATTTAGTAACTACTGATAAGAACGATACATTTGGATAGACCGTCTCATAATCAGATAAGAATGTATATGATCCGTATGTCTTTAATGGTCAAAATCAACAAAACAAGTGACGGTAAATGTAATAAAACTATAAAGCTGCGAGATCGTAAAATAAAGAAAATATTATAATATAGCTGGATATGAAAATTCCCATAAATAACCTCAAATTCGAACATAACTATATATATATTTTCTCTAATGGCAACTTTAATATTAAATTATTAAAACCGGTTAAAAACAGTAAAAATGTCCGCGACCTTGGCGCAGAACTGCAAAAAATACGTCTGGTATTATTGTATAATAATCGAAATTTCTGGTAGCTTTGATTAAAATATTTATTTTGTTATCTTGACCATGACATTCGCGATATGTGGATTATTTTTATTTCCATAATAAGTATGTAATTAATGAAACATTTATTGTAATAAAATGTTAATAATACAATACCAACTATTGTTAAATTACAATTTTAATTGTATAAAAAAAATCTGTAAAATATTATAATTTAATATTAGCTATCTATCTATCAAAAATTATATTTAGATTTATTTTTTTTATCTTTTACCTTGCTTTAGGTAATATTTCTGTTGAGATTTGTTAAAAACTACATATTACCGAATTATAAAGTACTTATGTTATTAAAAAATATAACAATATTTTTTATTGAATCCTATAAGTAAAAAAAATGTTAATCCCTAAAATCAATTCACGCGATCCCTTTAATCAATTTCACTGTAGGGGGAGCCGTATGTTTGAAGACTATTATAAAAATAATAATTCAAACAAACACACTTCCCGACCCTTCCGAGTATGGCATTATAGCTTAGTAATATTGATATCAAATAAAAATATTAAAATTTTAATTTAGATCATACGAATATTCACTATAAAATATTAATTATTAATTTTTAAACAATTTAAGATAGACAGAATTAAAATAATACATACTTTGAAATCTCCAAGGAGTCGTCCTTGTTAAAGGAAAATATAAAACCGGTTTTAGTTATATATTTAAAACACAAGTTCACAATTTGGCAACAAACGCGCGACTGAAACAGCTTAACTAAATATCGATACTGATTGCTCGTTCTTATCAAAATAATTGTTTTGACGGAATTAGCATACATTGTACATTTATTATCAACATTTAAGATATTCACAGAGGCGCTACCACAGAGAATTATTAGAGAGTACCTACATGTTTATTTACATATATTTTGATACATTATGTATTAGTAGATAAATCTATACATATAAATAAATTTGAAATGGCGGTCTGTAATTCAAAATTAACAGCTTTGAATAAAATTTATATTCAATTATACACGGTACTTACATAATAAACAATTTTTAAAAATTTTCCGTCTGTCTGTCTGTCTGTTTGTTTGGTCCGGCTGATCTCCGAAACGGCTGGAGCGATTTTAACAGGACTTTGGTGGATAATTGTTATAAGGAACTTAGGCTACTTTAATAAAAAAACATACTCCACGCGAACGAAGTCGGGGGCAGAGCTAGTATCTCACATTTTTGATATTCATCACACACACAAACAACCCTGTTATTTCATAAGTCAATGTTAAAGTGGAATTTATGTTTACAAATGACCAGCTACTTCATACTCATAATGAATAATAAAACAAGCGGCAGATGTATGTGGAAAAAAACACCTGGAAATTTAAAGACCTAACTACGTCTTATAATAGGAGTTTAAATTGGAACAGTATAAAAAATATACTTTCATTCTAAGCTTGTAATACTCGTTTTTCATAAATTTAATATTTTTGTACAAGTTTGGTAGGTATTTTTTATATAAAAATTAATTATATTTAAAAATGTGATAATGAATACTGTACCACACTTATAAGATAAAATATTTATCAGAGTTTTAACCGTAATGGATTTGTTAGTTAAACATTAAGTTCAGTTTCTTTTTAATTAGAACGCATTCAATAAAATGTCAACATTGTAAACGCAACAACTTCACTGTGAAGTGCGAGGGCTATGTTCAGCCTGCACTTTGCTAGTTTTTGTGCTACTAGCGCGCTCTGTACGTACATCTGAAAAACTAAAGACATAACAAAGACATTTGAATGTCCAACATTATAAAAATAATGGATGAGTGATAAAATATATTTAACAAAAAAGTATATTATTTATATTATATTGTCTAATGTTTATTAACGTCCGGTTTTAAGATAAAACTAGGATCTGTATTTAATGTTAAAATATCTTACCACTAAGAATATTAAAATAGGTCACGAATGCAATCTCACATTTTTCGTTACAGAGAGAGACAGCAATATAAGAAGAAAGAGCAAACCCCATCGCCACATTGCCAATGACGCCCGATATCGCGGAATGTATGTGTTTAAGTTGGTAGTACTGCTTTAGTTCCCCATCGCGACCGCAACGCAGCGTTGGCGTCGTGCAACACCTTTCATTGTATTGACTATTGACTGATTCTGAACACAGAGAATAATGTATAAAACTAATTTGTCGTTTAATTGTCTTAGTTCTTGTTGAAATACAATGTAGTATATCTTAGTTTAAGTGTAAATATGCCTCCGTTTACGTAAAAGTGAAAGAAGTCAGCCCGTCAAGTGCTACGCGGCCATTTTACTTGCAATGCGGCAACGGTGTACGATCCGCCATTGGAAACAGCTAGTGTCGTTTTCTGAGTGCAAGATTTGTATTTAGTCGATTTTTTCGGCATAGAAACAAGAGTTTACCATGTGTGATAAAAGTGTAGTGCGGACTTTAGTGTAGTGAAACACGGTGGTCGGGTGTTTCGAATAATGTGCGAACGATGGAAAACGAAGTGAAGCAGCGCAATCAGAGAAATAGGCGAAGGGAGCGGGCACAGCGCATGCAAGCACAGCGAGAGAGTAAAGTTAAGGATGGGGACAGCGGCGAGGACGAGTCTCCGGCGAGAGAAAAGCCACCTCGTCCTCCAGCCAGGAGGAAAAAGTCGAGGGAGCCCCTCGGAGAGGAGGACATCATCGATGGTTTCGCCATAATGGCATTTCGCACCTATGAGGATCTCGAGGTAAGTCGAGCTAAATATTTAAATTTCTTGATGGCCTGTAGTCACGCAAACCCAAAACAATTACACTCAGCGACGTCAACTAGTTTTATCTCCACTTTACAAGACCTAAACGTAAAGTACAACAGTTATTTACATTATGTTTCAAGATCTTATTTAATTTGTTATGACAAATATCACTGTTAATTATCATCAATAAGAATCCATTCGTCTACATTAACTTTATTATGAAATGATAAAGGTATGAAATTTTAATTTATAATCCACTTGTGTAATACATAATGTATTGTGTGTTAACAAGATTTAATTGTACTTGTTTACATTTGCCTATATTATTATTCGAGTAACAAAAGTAGCTATGTAATCGCCTCGGACATTGTCTCGGAAGTGCATTGACCCAATAAATGAACCCTGAGTGTATTTACGGCTGTAAGAATGAAAACTCAGTGAATATGTTTATACAATTTTAATATGAACTTAATTTTACATTATAAATTATATTTATTGTGTTATAAGTAACTGGCAATTAACTACAAGACGAATCTAGAGGCGAAGTTAACTCGCGGTCTCCCACTAAGTGTAAATTTGGTATAAGTGGCTTTCGCCCGTTTGTGCTCATTTATCGCGCCGTCCTCGAAAGTCGTTTCTACAATATTATGTTGTATATTTAAGTCGTAAGAGCACAATAAAACTATACGAGTTATCGTTCTAAATTATAACGAATAACGACAGTCTGAGTGACTATTTGTGCCTCGTTCGAGCTGCGGTCGGTTGTATTATAGACATAAACAGGTTTCTTTTGCTCCTATTTAATTCACCACATGCGGTGTACAGCGTTTATGCAATTTTTGCTGATAATAACTTTAGGCAAATTTTCTACATAAAACAGGTCTCTGTTAATATAACGAACATGTATCAACATATGGTTTATAAATGTGAGGTTTCTCTTTATAATTGTAGTAAACCTATGTAGCAAAAAATAAGGAACAAATTGCCGCCACACCTCCAGACAGCCTTTGTTGATTTTTTCCAATTTGTAGGTTTCATATCTACCTGTTAGTTTTAAATTAAATTTTGCGATTGTATTTAATAGATATTAATTATTTTTGAAGGTTAATAAACTTTATGTAATATAAAAAAAATAAAAACATTTAAGAATACTGCTTACCAATCACCCAACCAATTGCCAAGCGATAAAGAATATGTGAATTTATGCTGCGCATCGAATAACCCAATTGTAATTTTTAAACAATAATCTTCACTATAAATATAACGAACTAAGTACGTAGCAACCTAGTTATTTGGTAAAACGGTAGTAAAATAAAAGATAAATTTATACTATCACGGTAATGTCACCCGATGCCCGTAAAGCGGCGACTACAAAGACAATAACTGGAGGCTAATCACTTTCCCACGACAACTTTGACGTGTCCAGTTTCGAATCATAACACAAACACTACTAAACTTCATTCTTATGTAGTTTAATACTTTTATCAAATTTAACAGCATTTTCGAGTTTATAAATATCACTTTAATATTCAGTAAGATTCGTAATCGTAACTCCGCGAGCTATAACAAGTATTTTATTACTCGGAGAGGTATAGATTTTTGTATTAAATTTTTTATATTCAATAATTTACATTGTTTGATAAATTGTTGCTTCAAATTATTTTATAGAATGATTTTATCATGAAACAGAATAATACAATTTCAAATTACTAAATATTAAAATGTTAACATAAAAAATACTTACTTTATATGAAATAATTATCAAACATAAATAAAGAATAAAATGTATATGAAAATATTTATTTCACAACATACATTTAAATTTATTTGATTATGTAGTGTGCTTTTAGCGAAAGGAATACCTCACGTTATCACGGAGCATTGCACTCTAACCGTTAAAGTGATTCCCGGCAAGAGACGCCTGCGGCAAAGCCACTACGAGGTAATACCTATGAAAGCTGTTGTAGTGAATCGCATAACAGCCGTATACTAGGTTCGTGTTTCAGTGTATGCTTGTACAAAATCAATATCTGTCGCTTTAGAAGACGAGCCACGACGACGGAGCAGCGACCGCGTGTCTCGGCACCCCCAAACACCCCTCTGACCCATCCCCTTGTAGTATTCCCTGGAGCTTAATGTTAGCACACCGTGACATAAATACTTACCTGGGAAAACTTTAAACCGCTCCTTTTCAGTTTTTATTACCTCTTGAGATGAGTTTTTTTTTATATTGTCGCCACTTGTCAATCGGATTTCACCAGAACGTTATTGTTGACACGATACTTTGGTTTTCGTATAGAAAAAATATAATTATAAATGAAATGAAAATGATGGCAATATTACACGTGTAACAACAATACCCATTTATAGAATATAAATATTCACTAATAAAAATGATAAAAAATAAAGAAAAATAATTGTGTCCAAAAAAAAACTTAGTCATTTTAATATTAATTTGCGAGTTAAGCAAAAAAAATGAAGCAAAAAAGTTTATTTATTTAGTAGGTATAGTTATATATTTTTTTATCAAGTATGAATTGAATTGATTTTAATTGAACAATTTGTATAACCTTCCTCAATGAGTGTATTGTCCTGAATGCGAATATGGAATTGCATTTTAGTTGCAGTTGTTGTCAATTTGATCAATCAAACGTTTTTATCAGAGAAGATATCATGTTTTATTGGGAAATTATTATTTTTATTATTTATATTCAATATTAAAAATATCATATCGTATTTTAATTACTTTCCCCGGTGTTATTAATGCATAAAAATTATCACTAGGAGCCTTGTCTTGAAGAGGGCTATTATGTAAACCCTAGCAAAACTTAAGCTCGCAAAAATACTAAATCTGAACACGCCTTTAAGAGCAACCCACACGACTGCAAGGCGGCGCCGTTTACTTTAAGAATATTGCACAAAAATTGCTTTGTCCTCCGCGCGTAGGGGAGAGTTTTGTACGTTACTACCTATTTACAATTCCAATTCACTGTATGTATATATATTTATCGTCCGTGGTGTAATTATAACACTACTATTTTTTAACACTAAACCTACCACAATTACAATTCTTGTATACCTGTTCCCACCGCACGCCGTCAAATTGACGGGTAATTAAAAGTTATTTTATTATATAACGCATTTAATAATGGAAATAAATAAAAGTAAAGAGTGTAGAAAATATTATATGCATATTCTAAGAATTGTCATGTAGTTTGATAACGATATTATAACGTTTGAAAATGTGTAAGTTTTACAAAAGTTTAAGAACGGTCATATTGACCGGTACTTGGTAGGTTTAGTGTTAAATACCATACACCGTGGGTTTGAAATAATAATATTATTATTATTAGTACTTAATAATGTAGATATGAATATAAAATGTTCTAAAAAATAATTACTCACCTCAAAGTATTTCAAGTGACAAGTTCCACTCGACGATAGGTAATAAGTGGTACCCAACTGTAATACATATTTAATATATATGTATTCTCTATACAAGGGCGCGAGAGTGAAATGTAATGTTAGGTGTATACATATTTATTATTTTTACGATAGTTAGAATCGAAATTATGAAATGTAAATTAAAATTTTATACGAATTATTTTAAACTTTTCACTTCCAACCAACCTGTTTCATAACCGTGGCAAATAAACGAAAACTATTTAACTAAATATTTGTCAATACTTATATTAAAAAAAAGAAAAATATTTATACTAACCCGTCAACCTGAAGACTTCTACTTACAAAATAAGATATAATAATAATAATAGCATATTTAATATAAGAAAGAACTTGTTAACAATGTTAGTTTTATCAGGTCATCGTCGGAACGAGTACCTTGTTAATAATTTATCTAATCTACTTGTGATTTGCGTGATTTTTCCTAAGTGAACAATTGATTTGACATCTTGTAAAATTAGCTTCTGATATCAAAATAAACTAAATATAATTTTAACATAGAATGTTAAATAGAATAGAAAAACAATACATGTACACGAATTATCCGTGAAGTGAATATTAGCACACGTCATTAGCTTTTATTTTTCTACATTGTATAAACATTTGGAATACACAGTCCCATTATCGCGTATCACGTCAAGTTGAAGTAAATGTTTACTATGAAGTTAGTGGCGGCGGTAAAGTCGACCCGTCTCGTACCCTTTAGATACGACGACAATACAAATAAATCTCGGCGGATTGATGATCCGGTTATACATTCAGTAAAGTATTCTCTGTTGGTACAGCAAGGCGATTTAGAGCATATTTTAAAATTCATATATGATGTAAATTAAATAAAATCTTAGTGTTGTGGAAAATAATCGGGGTTTTTTTTCTCTTTATTTTATAATAGTTTTTGATTCATAACTAAATTAACTTTATCGATGTCATATAATGAAGTTTAATGTGAAATCAACCTGACAAATAAAAAATATATATATTGATTTTGAAGTTGATCTATCAATTCTAATTATCTTTATTATCTTCTCTATTTATATATTTTTTAAGTTTTTCACAGCTGCCACGACCACAACCCAAAAGGTAGTAAAATGAAAGACGTTAAAAGGAAACAAACTAACATTTTACAATATTACTGAAACACGAAACTAATAAAACATTAATAGTACATAAAACTTAATTAATATCCTTAATAAGAAACGTGCAACCGATATGATATATAACGCGAATAATTTATATATACCGCATTAAATTAATATTAATTTATAATTAATTAAATTATTAAACGGTAGTGTAAGGTGATTGAATGAAATCAATATTCGAGTCGCGATCTTTACCTCGTCGCCTCGGAGGAATTAACACTAGCGCTACTGAGAATGTTAAACGCGACCCCGTTTTAGAATCGCTGCGGTGAAGTAGTGTAGTACACTATTAAATTATTAACTATTTTAACGATTTAATGACTTATTTAACTGTTATGTAATGTTGTAATTGTACGATTTGACACGTATTATAACTTAAACGAGTATACCTACTCGTATCGTATATTTATTTATACGTGGAAGTTATTTTTTACCTTGTGACATAATTAATATACAAGTATTGAAATGATATATTTTGATAAAATATATCATATTTATTTTTTGATAATGTCGAAACATTTAATAACTCTATTGATTTGCATTTAAAGTGATACGTATTATTTTTAGTACGTCAATAAAACAGAAATTTCTTGTAACAGTATGCATAAATATTTCATTTAAACAGTCACACTACGGTTCGTTAATGTTCTTATTAAACTTATAAGATGTAGCTTAGAATATTTCGTTAATTAACAACAACAAAAAAAAAACAAAATGTCGTTTATTTCCGTCTTTATTTATAATTGAAACTTATAGAGACAAAAGTATCCGCTTAGATTGTATCGTGTCACTTCGATGTTTACAAGGCAAGGGTAATAGTTGAAATAAGGTTGTACGGCCCACGCGGGGAGGGTCGAGGTGAGGACGTATCGCCTGACGGAACCGTTTACAAAATATTTCAATCGCAACCCTCCTGTTAAACGTTCTCATAAATAATTATAATAAACAAACATTTTTATTGATCCGTGTTTAACACGTACCTGTAATTGTAACATTGAATTTTATTAAGTTATGTGGTATTCGTTAAGTTGGTATTAAATTTCTCGCCTCCATTCTGGTATTGGAAAGTTCAATTTACATAACCATGTTGCTAGTGGGTACTGTATTTATTTTAACCAATAACTCGAGAACATAAATCCTGCTTGTCAATGTTTGTATTATTACGTGTAATACAAACCACCGATTAATATATTTTTTAATGGTTTTTAACGATAATTTCAATACAATACCCGACGGCTGCACTACAATAAACAGTTTTAAATAACATATTGTATACCGATGTGGTTTCTATTGTTGAGTGATCTTTTGTACTTCAAAAAAAAGGGTATATATTTCTATTACAATGGACCTCTTAAAAAAATAATGTAACCTGAACCTAAAGCCCCTCATTTCCTAGTTACACAGGACTATACCATTTCTCATGATAAGTTAATTAGGTGCCGTAGTAACCCAGCGGCATAATCGTTCATTACCGTACAGTTCAGTGTCTAATCCGGCGCGCTAACCGACGCTAGCTTGTCTGATGACTTAATTAATGACCCACGGTGTCGCCGTTAATTAAACAGCCCTGGCAAATTGAAGTTCAGCGCTGCCCCGCGGCGTCTCGTCAGATTAAAATCTAAATTTAATTTTCTATAGCCGACCGGGACGCTAAATGATCTGTTTAAAAGGACGTCGTTTGAATGCAAATTGATCAATACTAATTATCTCGTATAGAAATTTAGTGTTAACATAATATATATAGATACTATCTGTTGCATACGACCTAGTAAAGGTCAAAGATCTTTTTTTCGTCAAACTCTGAAAAGTAGTTCTATGAATTTCTCTTAACTTATTTATTAATTTTCTATAAAGCTGACATTATCCGTATTTGTACAACTTTATCAAAGATAATCTATTAGCAACAGTCGAAGTTATGCTCCTCGTATTTCTCCTCCAGATTTTGGGCTAAAAAACGTAAAAAATTTTTTTTAAATCCGGTAATTCCAAAGACTAGAGCGTTGGAACAAAAAAAAAACCAAAAACTATTCAGCTCTAAATAACGAAGAGTCATAAAATTACATTGTATTTTATCTTTGCAAAATACTTACTCGAATATTACTTTTAAATACCTCGTAAACTCTATACTTTTGCATTTAGTGTAGCATAAAATGAATAAAATATTATATTTATCTCGTAATATCGATTAAATATTATTTTATCACATGACTATGATAATATTCTTTATCTACATTTAATATTTATTTATCTCCGTCTCTAAAACGTACGATAATATAACTGATTTATAAAATGATGCTAAGTGGTCGTTAACGGATCGGTCGTGGGGACGTATTAAGAGATCATTATTGTTTCATAATATTAATATCGTAGCCGTCACTGCGGTGATTAATTCGTTGTCAGTGAAGCAATTAGGGTAAATAACAGTTGTAAACGAGGTGTGACTTACTACGGAGTAGGAGGCAGGCGGTGATTACCTCGCGCCCGACCGTGCTATCGACCGATACTAATTATTTGAGGTCGTCCGTGGACGTGTCATTACTTACGACTTAACTCAAAACTCGAGACATTATAATGATAGCCTTAAAGTAAAAAGTTTGGATCTTTTTGTTGTTTTCATTAGTCAATTATATCGTTTCATATTCCGTGATCGATAAATAAGTTTTCACTTTTACACGCGCTTAGAAGTAATAATAATCATTTTTTTGTTTATTTTGTGATGTTTTAATATTGTTAAGTTAAATATGTTGACTTGGACGGGTTTATTGGCTTTTATATAAATTGTATCTTATCTTTGCGTCTCATAAACATTTATAAATACTAGGACGTTATAAATTGGGGGGAAATAAATCTACTTAGCTATCAGAAACACACATTTGTATACAAGTTAATAAAACTCTGATAAAAATAACGTTTGATATTATAATATTTGCTGAACTTTAATAATAAAATAAATATAAGAAAAATCTATATCCTTCCGATTCAATATATGAAAAGTACATAAAAACTCAATAAAGAATCTTAACTTTGTTATTACTAATAAATCTCTTTGGGAATGCGTCTAAAATACAATTCACTCGAGATCTTTATGTGTCTCCCACAAAAGATTTTTTTTTATATACAAGTAATTTCAGTCTCATAAAAAGTTATCAGAGATTCGCAGAAATCGTCGGAGTTTATTTTCTGCCTACGTTTGCTCACCCCGTGGGAAAAGCGACATAGATACCTCCACCGATACATTGCTATGATTGCATACTTGTATTTAAATGTGTTCATTTTAAAAATCTTTAAACATATTAAATGAATACTTATCTTCCTTTCATACAAGGTTTTAATACCAATAATAACATATGATATTTTATGATTTGATAAAGTTGGTATTAGGTACTTTAAGAATTTTATTTTATTTATTTTAAGTTTAAATGTAGTGTTTACATTGTGATAATGTAATCCTTAATAACGTCTACATGCGACACAATAATTCATTTTCGTACTAACGTAAAAGAAAATTTCCAACCAAAACGGTACTTTATCATTTAGGACTTTAATATTGATATAAAAATTATTCACAGTTAAAGTTTCCTATGATTCATAGTTGAGTCTACTTAAACATTTACCTAAGTCACGTTATAACTTTGCTGATAACAAAATGAATTAACTTTTGGTCATTGTACGTAATCATAGTATTAAATTTACATTTCCCTTTTTTCTTCCTCATTACTCGATGATTGTTCTATTATAATTATATAATTTTATATCGGAATTAATTGATAAACCCATACAGTTTACGTTTTTTATACGCTATGTTTTAAGAATCACATATATCTACCGTCTTTACGGTAACAAAGGATTAGAACTTTTTTAATTATATATATATATAGTTATATATAGTTATATGAAATATATTCTGTTAGATATTTTTTCAACATGAAAAATGCAAAAGTAGTTTGACAAATATTTTAAAAGTCTAACAATATGATTGTATTTTCATTATTATTTTCATGTTAATATATTTGATTTGTTATGATTTTTTTCGTTAATATCACAAAAAATACTTAACATATCCCAAATAATACAAATTGATTATATTACTGTATCATACAATTTAATTAATCTATTATATATGTATATTCTTCACCTACACAGGCTGCGATAAAAACAGCTTCTTCACCCCGCACCAATGCGCTGTCAACCAAGCCGCGGTTACCCTTGGCCGCTCTCGCAGGCGACCCCGCGCGCAACCACGCGACCAGCAATGTCAATTCACATGTAAGTTAACAATTATATCAATTTACATATTATTAACACTTTGCTGTTATTATTATTGTTCATAATTATAACTTAACTCCGACACACCCGCTAACATTGAATTACCCTAGAGTTAAGCTTTGCTTACGATTTTTGTTGAATGCTTTTTCTAATTGTTATTAAATTGTCTTGTTAAAGAGAAAAGTGCTCGAGGCGTTTGCCTTACATATCTATCTAGCGTTAATGTTCTTAGAGATCGTAAACATCTTAACGCATTCAGACTGAATTGGTATGTCACCGGCATTCTTCTCCCGCGCTTTGCTTTCTCGCCAAATGCATGAAAAGTACATAAACTGCCATTCCGCCTTAACTAACGAGAATACTAAACAAGACATTGGGATTTATGTCAAGCGTGTATTGCCCCCTTTTGCCTATTCTCAACATTCACTCGTAATAGTGATATCTTTTATTGAACACTGGTTGTTTTTTCGCGATTCTGTTCGCTTTAACTATGGAAGGGATATGTTTAGATTTGTTCGGATGTTCTAATACAGATCATATTTTTGAATGTCGTGTAATCTTCCCCTAAAATGAGGCTTCCATATGTAAAAAGAATTTCTCAAAATCGACTGCGAAAACCCATAAAATTAAACAAAAAAGTAATCTCAAATTTTTAAACTCTATTATATATATTTTTTTGTAATTTTGAATTAATCATTTGCATAATCATCCCAGAGGGTATATTAAAACGAAAACGTTTGTTTTTGTGTGAATTCCTGATTACTGTAAAAGAAGAAATACAAGGCAGAGAGTCTAAAAGGCCGTGAATCAAAATGCGCTTGAATATTGCAGCGGATAAAGCTGGATAGGATGAGTCTAGGGCGTACAGAGTTATTAAAATAAAATGTCGGAGAGCAGCTCGGCGTGGCGGACGCTGATATTACCAGCCTTTATATTCAGTGTCTATACAAATTGACCTGCTGCTATCACTATTGTTGTCGTCGTATATAAAAGCCGATTTTGTTTTATATTATTTCAAAATAATATTTATATTAATAGAAATCTTTTGTAGGATAAATAATTATTACAGTCTTGTCCAAGAACTTATTATTATCATAGGTATTTTTCTATAGTTTAATGATGACAAAAAATATAATGAAAAAAGTTATCACATATTTATTCCATCACGATCTATCACGATGTTTCGGTTGCTATAAAAATTTATTTTTACTTCCCTGAAGAACAAATTCTCTTGTACTTAAGTGATTTTCCTCTTGTAAATATCCTTGTATACATAAGCTTCAAATAGGTTCACGTTTCTCTCCCGATGGCGGTGGAGTGTTTGTCGGAATGCGAGCAGTTCACCCCCACAATTGGTCGCTTCGCTGCCAGCCGAGATATGTCGCAATCTCATCCAATTTGCCCCCCTCCCCTTATGCCGTTGTTGGAATAAAAAGAAAAATCTCTCCACCGCCTAAGAATAATTTATATGCTATACCGGCGTACGAAAGCCGGAGGCTTTTAACTTCTTTTAACAAATAAACGTAAGTGATTTAAAAAAATACATTCGCTAAGAATGGAAACGTTTCTCACTTGATTCTGTTATTTTACTTCAATAGACTTTTTTTTTTTTACTCTTAACAACAAAGCGATTAAATCTTTTATTGACTTTATATAATAACTCTCTTTCAAGTTATAAATAAAATATAATATTAAATTATTAGCCAATTAACCTTCGTGTTGTAATAATATTAATATATTATGGTAGCAATTTATAGAAATTGTCATAAAACTTTAAAAATAATAAAACCAGAACCGCTCTGTATCGGACACGTAAAATATGACATTGGAAAGTGAAAATGAAAACAAGATTGAAATTTATTTCTGTAAATCGGAGTAAATTCGATCCAGGTACGAAACGAGCTTCACTAAAACAACTTTACCGGCAGTTTGCACCGAGTTAAATTGACATTTTTATTGTGACAATATTGTGTTTAATTTATTCTTTGAACGTATCGTTACGATTCAGTTAGACTGTAATATTTATTACATACATATTAAGAAAATTACTATAAAATATTTGAATAAAAAAAAGTATCATTGAAGTAAAATATAATCGCAATAATATTTCTTTCTGTGTACATATGAAAAAAATGTAATTTGAACAGAGACATCAATTGATACAACGCCAAAACGTAGTTCCGTATTAAATTGGTTGCGGTGAAGTGAACGCGGCTTGATTGCTTCCAACGGAGGCATCCTTATTGTGTTGTCACCGAGCCGGCGACCCGCCGCAGACGGTGGCCCGAAATGTTTTTATTTCACCCGCCCGGGGTCATATTGCACACGTCGCCTTCGATTCACCTTATCTGGTATGTGAGGAACGTATTTCGTATATACGAATTACGAGTATATACTACTTATCGGTACTTATTAAAAATTATGACACACTTTTTAAATAAATTGTCTTTGAGCAATAAATAACATCGTTTGAATATCGTGTTTCAAATGTTTGCAAAAATGAATACAAATATGTTTTAAAATATATGTATATACTGAAAATGTACAAAGTCACGTGAATGTCGCTAACTATTATGTAACTCTGAAGCTACGTCTATTTACGCATTCAACCTTCAATTATTACAATTTAAATGACAGGCGTGTCTGTACATAATTTTTACACAACACATATTTGGTTGTGTCTTACAGCGAACGTTATCATAAAAACAAAATATAAAATAGTAAAAGACATCAACAACAAACAGTGCAATGGAAATGTTAATTCAATCACAGTTCCATTAGTTGGTCTGTCCGCAGTGTAATATTAATCTCGGGGCGGTCTGTCGCGAAATTCCATTTAACAACGCCGTGAGCTAACGCCGAGCGAGCGCCGCTCACGTCGACGCCGTCCCTGATTGATCCGGTGTGATGTGATGTGATGGTCCAGGATTAAACCGTGCCTCGAATAGCTTCGCTGTTCAAATACACGGAAATCCGCTAGCTTTATTTCGATCCCATCCATTGCAGACTCACGATAAACCCCTTTCCAAAACTTGAATAAAAAATGTTTGACAACGTGACATTTTTCTAGTTTTTGCGTATCGCTTTTCTTTTTTTTTTGTTTTTTCTTTCTATAAGAATAGACGTAATATTTTTCTTATATAACATATAAGAATCAGAACGTAATATAGTATTCGAAAAAAAAAACAATTGTATTTTTGTATCAAGTTATTAATAAATATAGCAATACAAATAACCTTTAGTCGGGTGTGATATCGCAATGTGTTTAAATATTATTACGTGTGTCTCGACGTGCCGTCGCACCGCTGACGTGAAACCAACAAGGGAGTAGGTAACGTGCCGAGACATAAATAAATTATGCAATGCGCCACTTTAGTGACACCAGTGACACCGCACCTTGCCACCTCACTCTCGGCCGTCCTCACACATCCTCCCGTCGCCTCTACAATATAATTAATATAAATAATTATAACACAATACACTATTTCAAACACGTATCACATACGATCACTTGACATGCAGGCAATAAACTATGGTCATTACATTTAAATGGCCTTTTAAAAGTTATTGCTCGAGCGTGATGCAAATTAAAACTAAATGTTAGCTACAATGAAAATGGAATTTTAAATATTAATATTAATTGCGATAGTTTATAATAAATAGTCTTTGTTATTTCAAACGCGACAGTTTCTTATGCATTGCGTGAATATTCATATAAATTTATAATTGAGTGATTTATAGAGTTGATCACGTTTCGTTGCTATGTGTAGTTCTCATGAATAAGTAATGTCGGGCGGCGGTCGTTGTTTCAATTAGCGGTTGTGTAGTCGGTCGGACGCGGCCTCCTCCGCCCGCCGCTGCCTAACCAACCAGAATGCCATTTGTAAACTGATTCTCATCCACCCTCTCTACTAAGACTTGAACGTGAAGCTCACTTCACATGGTTGACTTTGTCAACGGCTCATCGGTAACATATTGTGATGTATTATTACCATAATATTTTTATGACGTCATTTTTATTTTGAGCATCAAACAATTAATGTAATCTTGTAAAGGTGTGTTTCTTTGTTAGGAGCTCAATATTATTGGATTAACCGTAATATGTGGTTATCGTCCGGATTCATTGGCGCTACAAGTTTCTGTATTTACAACATCACACTTACAGAGTGTAGAATAAATTGATATACGTGAGATTTCGCATGAGTCGTTTATACATGTAAGGGTCTTAAGGGTCTGGAGCGATCCCTTATATTATTACAATGGGGCTATAATCGCTTGCGTATGTTTTATTGTTGTTTGATGTGACGTCGGAATTTATTAGGCCGTTCTGACTTCTTAAGATGACAATAACAAACTCCCCTCCTTTGCTTTCGAATAAACAGATATAATATTTGTTTTTATTAAGGAGGGTATATGATGTTGTTATTATTATTGAACTTTGATTTACTTTAAGAATATTAAATGAAATAAAAATATAATGTTAATGATGTGGTATGATAATGAAGCGTTAAGTATTTTTTACATATTGGACCTTAATGATATAGGTTTGAATATTTCTAATTTTGACATTGTCATCCATATTAACGTCAGGGATAATTTTACTTTACACATTTGTTATTGTTCCCTCTACTGACACTACTTGAGTAGCCAAAAGTAGATCAAGATTTACAGTAGCAAAAATTTATCTGTAACACAATTACACGAATGCAAAAGGAGCGCGAAATCAAATTGCGGATTAACTTATCCCAAGTAATAAAAACATGGAAGTTCACTGAGCGAGGGCGGTCGCAGAGTTATCCATTTACAGAGAGTTAGTCTTTTTATTTTCCTTTATCCGTCCCGTCGAACTCTCGTCGTTGGGCAGATTTGTTTCCCCCCCCGATTTCTTCCGAACCCTCCCGTGAAAAAGACTCGTAATGTGATAAATGGTATAGTCTTTTTATTGTAAGTCTCGGATCGTTATGGGTATACTCATTTTGGTCCCTGTTTTATCGAGTTTTCGTACATCGATGTGATCGCTCAATTCTAAAAAGCCACATACACTTGACTGTGGCTCGACAAATCCGTAATCCAATAATATTTTAGATTGATAATATAATTTTGAGTATTTTCTGCTTGTGTTTTGCTTGTATCGAGAGAATAACTCTATCTCTTCATAACAACAAAAGTGTCGTATTATAATATAACGGGTACGGTACTATAAAGTGCTCCTTCTGCAGGGTATAACGCTGATCCAAGACGCCGGCACGTCGGACGATAGTGGTCGTGCCTCAGAGCGCCTCACGGGCAGCTCGGTGGCGCCCCGCGATCCCGATTCTTCTCGCGACCGTCTTAGTGACGTATGTATATTCACAAATAATCTGTTCCTCCTTTATTATGCTTTCGATACTAGTTTGTCAGGTGACAGACCCAAAGCTTTATACGTGTTAACGTTTATGTGTTATACTTATCGTCCGTAAGTTCTTCATTATCTCTGCCAGATGTCATGTAGATCTTGTTGTGATGTTTATATTTTTTTTTATTACATTCTGCGGCTGATGCTACTCTCTGTCCCTCCTATGTGGTTAGCTGCTGTCTATATGTGTTAGAATCTTAATCGTCACTGTTTTGATCCACATTTTTATTTGTTACCATTAAAAAGTTTTTCTAAGACAAAGTCCAATTACACCTCCCCTTCTTTTTTCTCCCTGCAGGCCAGTAGCCGCTGTAGTTCCGGAAAAGGCTATATCGTAAGTATAAATGTTGTTGTCTATATCTAATGTTTTAACATTAGATATCTATCTACCTTTCATGCGCTTGACCACTCGCTTTTTATTTCTAATGCACTGTTTATCAAGCATGCCACCATTTCCTTTATTGTATTTTTTATTTGATTTCTCTAAATCGATTATAAATCTTCGACGACTGTATTTATGTATGTATGTATGTATACGAATGAATATGGCATGTTAAGAATAAATTATTTTTCGCCGGTGATGCTAAAAAGTCGTAAACGCCATTACTGGTTGGTGGGTGTTGTTGTTCAAAAGCATAATTTTCGATTACCGCGTGCAAATATACCCCGATCACGAAACACCTTCCGCCGTTAGGTATTCGGAGCGCGCAGCAACTAAATCACGAGATTTGTCGAGACGGGTACCGCTCGCCCGCGTAACTCACCTCCGCCTTGAATACTTTATTTATACTTTTTTATTCGTTTCGAATTGTAATATCTATGTCTGTACGTACTTTATTTCCCCCGACGAGCGCTCGGTAAATATAACGTTAATAAAAACAATCTTAGATTTATTTATTTCTATTTAACGTAAACAATACGTTAATAAATATTCTATCTCATGCATATATAATCAACGGTAATTATGTTCATAAATCTAAAACTATTGATAATTATAATAATAATAATTATTATAATAATAAACATTCTCACGTCAATGATAATTTGTATGTTAATGTTATACGTGGTGTACTGGAATATGTAAATGGTTACTGATTAACACTGGCTATAATCCCACCACTGATACTGATACTGATTGCTATGAGTCATTGCGTAAATAGAAAGTTTAATTACTTATGTAGGAGCATGTGTTGGCTTTTGGTGAATTACTCAATCTTATACCGCATGATAATTTATAATCTATCTGAACGTGAATATTATTATATAATATATATATATTTTCTTTCTTTTACAGTGTGATAGTGAAGGCGACGATGATAAGGCAAGTAAATTTAAATATAACATTAATTATACACTGTCTGTATGTTTTACATGTAGGAATTAATTAATTAAAGTCATCTCGAAACGACGAAAAGTTGTAACAACGTTTCAAATAAACGTCCGTGTAATGTAAGTGGCGAAGTTGTTCGTACCCAGTTTATTACGAGCGAACTCACTCCTGCCGAGTGATTAATCTCGCGGGAGGAGACGCCCCGGGCACCTGTTTACAGATTGTTTACCGTAATTGGATTTTTGTCTCTTCCCCGATTCATGAGGATATTTTAAATACTTTAACACGAGCTCAGTTCGTAGTGGTGCAGCGTACAGTTGAAGTGTTGTAGTTAGTTTCTCTTTGTACGGACTCTAGACTGTAGGGGCTTAACTAACTCGTCAACAGGTTGTGAAATGCGACTCAAAAGCGACTAGAGTTAAACGTGAAACGCTCTACGGCGCGTCGACGTACCAAAGGGAGCTGATTACGCTCCGTCGCTCTGTTTCGTAATTACAAGATTAACGCAGTCGCGAAGTGCCCGTAATTAAGTACGTTATATTACGACTTTTACGTCGCTCTCTCTTAATAATCCATTTCCATTTAATTTAATATTAAACTGCATTTAACAATCTACACGATATAATAAGATATTTATATCATTAACAATAATTATCAAAGTTTAAGCTTTTTATATTATATTATTAGTATAATATATTATATTTCAACTTGTATCTAATATTATATACTATATATTATAACACACCTATACATACCTATAAAGTGGTACATAACTGAAAGATTAATATTAAACTTTACAAATCGAAATCACTGGATACAATTAGTCGTGGCGCCTGTTCTAACCGAAGCCTTCGGAACGATAGTATTGTTCACAAGCGCCGGCAATTCGGACTCAACCACTTTCCACTTAATCTAATTACGCCTGTCCGCTTCGCTGCCCTCTAACAATCCACCCCTACACATCCCAACTCACCCCTACGTGTAACAAATCTTTGTTTTATAATACCATATCTATCTTTATCTTCACGTAATATACATTACATATGTAAAGATACCTTATCGTAATTGAAAACTGAATGGTACTCGATTTTATAAAGTTATTACTAATAATATAACAATTTAATTGATCTCGTTATCGTATAGGTGATAAGTGACAATTGAAGTGTACGTATGCGTGTACGAGTGTCGCTTAAGTACGGTCGGCAACACATTTTAAAATTAATAAATTGATAATTTTATAAAAAAAATCTATTTTTTTAAGGTAATAGTAATACTTTAATAAATATTGTCATTTCGGTCTTGCGTTTTAAGGTAAATATTTTTTATTTGACAAACTCAATTGTCTTCAAGTTTAAAATAAAAGATATAGACAGACAGTCTTTCACAAAAATTACAAAAAATATATATTTAATATGTATCGCATCTTTATAAATACTACATTTAACTTATAAATATTTTCTCGTTGACTGTACAATAATTTAAAAATATATCTGATTTATAGTAATGAAATAATTTTCGATGTACCGATAACATACCAATATGAAAATTATAATTATGAATTTAAACGATAGTGATATCGTAAATGTGTTAATCATTTCAAAGTGTTAATGATTGTGGAATGTAAATGTAATTGTATTATGAGTTGAGTGGAACAATAATTCCCGTAAAGTGATATCTTAGGAGGGAAACGTTCCCGACTCCGTTGTGTCTTATTAATTAAATTATCCCGATTGAACTTGACTGTTCGAGATCACTTCTAAGTTCAGTGAATTAATATATATCTCATAGTAAAGCGAATCCTTCAACATTGACTTTTTTACATCTATAATTAATTTACGTTATAAAAATCTTTAAAATAAATTCAATTCCAATATTTCTATAGCCCTATTGAATGTTATAGTTGATTTTAAAGTACCTCAACGGATCGTTCCCTTTATCGAGTGATCTCATCCTTATCTTCATCCTCGAGTGGTCGATCCCCGTCCCCGGTTTACGGGATGATACCATCCAAGCATTTATATTTCTGCGATACATTTAACCCAGAGTGCACCGCTAACTCGATCCGATTCGACTTTGCTATTTGCACTGATGGAGTGGGAGGGATGGGGAGGGGGGGGGGGTTGTTCAATTATGCCACCACTTTGATATGTAAATTCGCTGGCGTTTTGGTAATTACGTAGACGCTTCACAGTTCCGTTGCAAACGTCAGTTTGAGCTTAACATTAATTTATTTGACTTTCCAAGAAGAGATTCTCCTCCTCCTGAGCTAGATTGTTATGAAAAGGAGAACTGTTTCTCTCCTTTATTACAATGTTCGCGAGAATTGCGAAGTAACTAACGATAAAATAATAATATATACTACCTATCCCTTATTTTTTATTATTGCTTCATATTTTAATCTCGCTATAAATTAATAACGACAGTCGTATTGTATGATAGTTTATTTAGATTTTATACTCTTCATTAAATTGTTATAACCATTTTATAAGATAAATTTTAATACATATATATAAAACGGGTAGATAATTATGAATAATATTACAATATCATTATGTTTTATTTTTTTTGAATAATTTATTATAATTAGATAGAATTAAAATTAAAAATACGTTTATGAATATTTATGATTTCGTCTTTAATTATACGAATACAAACAAGTTAGTTTTATTTTAAATCTAGCTGCGCCTACGACTTCGCGCGGAATTTTGTTTTTTTAAATAAAAGTAGCCTAAGTTACTTATTGTAAAATCAACTATACGCAAGTGAAACTCTTGTTAAAAATCGTTTCAGTGATTAGCCGGAAGAAACAGACAGACATATGTATAACTATATAAAACAATGAATATCCATATAATGTTAATACTAATTGGATACTGTTAAATCTGAAGAGAAGTTCGGTTTAAATTTGTTGAACACAAACTTTAGGATACCTTACCTCGGTTGTTTGCTTAATAGAAGCGGTTGAACTAACAACGACCGAACTCGAACATTAACAATATTGCGGGCTCCACTGAAACACCGACGGACGGACGGACGGAATATGTTTTCATTGTTGTTGTTTTGGATTTCGATTGAAAATTAAGATCTCAATAAACGATATTGGTTCTCGATCACCTGATTGTCTCCTACTAACTTAGTGTTATATGAATAATTACATTTTCTTAAGTTATTACAAACAGTATGAATATTATTTATAAATTATATATATATATATACGTTGTTTTTTTTTTTAATTTTTTTTATAGATATTTTGACTTTTATATTATTTTAGTACATTTAAATTTCAATTTGTTAATAAGATACCATAGGTTAAACTATTCCTATGTTACAACTTTTCTATACATACTAAGTCTTGAATAAAATACTCAGAAAAGTACTCGGGAAGTGAGGTTTTGTGAACTGTATTAGTTTAACAAGGAAATGTTGTAAGTGGAGGACGGTAAAACCAATTCACTATAACATTGTATATTTAATTGGGGTTTAATCATACCCCAATATAAATACCCTTTTTTTCCTTAATTCTTATTAATACTTATATTATTTATTATTATTTTTAATTCAATATTATTTTAAAATTTAACTTTTACATAACTATAATATGTTAGTTATTAAATTGTTAGATCCAATCATAATGCTTACAAAGGGGAGATAAACCGAATCTTATACTCGTCAGATGTGTTCAAACATCAGGTAGCGTATCACTTCTGGCCGATTAGGTCGGGGGTTTCGAGGTGAACACAATCTGCGTAGGGTCGACCCGGGGTAATAAATATATGAATATCAATATCTATATAACATACCTTTAACATGTTACACTCAATTTATATCTATAGTATACATCTATAACGTTGTTATCGTGTTTATAAAATATAACTACACAAATAAACCTCGGCGTTTTAAATTTAAAGTAATATATTCCGGTATCGTAGAGCCGGGCGCCTCTTGGCCGGATTTACCTTGTGCAAACCTGCCTCGGTTAATTGAAAGAGCTTCTTTCATTTAGTGTAATATTTTATGGTCCGTAGTCTGGGGCGCCGCGGTGGGAGCGTGCGGCTTTAACTTCAACTCGCCAATCTCCCTTTAGTGCTCTCTCCTCCAACTACCGTTTGAGATTCTTTGTGATGCGCCGAGCAATAAGAAAATTATTTAATCTCTTGATATCTAGATTCTGAAGAGAAATGTCTTTCTAACTTTACCCTCGCTCGCCGCTTTAATACATTTCTCCTTTTATATCCTTTTAACTTTTCGAACAAATTATTTTACAAACAAGAGTAAATAAATATTTTATTATTATTAAGTTAATGTTGTATATAAAGTGGTTATAACGAGTAGAAAACGAGGAATAAAGTGAGGTAGTTATCGAGGTCGTGTCTTAATTAGCGCCAGTCCGAGGGTTGATAATGCGGTGCCGACATGAGCCGCAATAAATCGCCACAACCGTGACCCCGCAGCGGCTGCTGGATAAGGGTCACCGTGACACCGTCGTCCATCCTACACCTACATTGTTGCACCGCCAGCAGCGTGAACCCCTCGTGACGTCCATCAACACTTTACGACTTCGCACCTATTTACGTTATCGCCTTCACCCCACGCATCATATAAAACGCTCACGTAATAACTTAAATAAAATTATAACAAACTATGTACATAACTACGTGATTAACATAATGTTTCTGAAATGTTCCACTTTTGTCTTGTAAACGAGCATAAAGTGAAAGAACAAATTGCGAGTTTCCCCAGTATTTTCCTCGCTCGGAAAAATATATGTTTTATTAAAGCTCGGCATTTCCGAGAGCGAGGCAACCCTCCGGGCTGGGGTTGGGGGATGGCGGGCGGCGGTGGGGGTCGGCACGCCAGTGTATAACAGACACTGGAAGGATATAAAACATATTTACGCGGCTATAAAGTACTCTCGTACGTTCTCTCTCCACCATTTTCTTTGTTCCTCGCTCACAGCCAATGATAATGCTTTCTCCCGTTCTGCTAAACTTATTTCGCTTCCGTCTTATCTGGATTTTCTTCAACATTTTTATTTATAGCTCGAGCGGCAGAGGAAAATTACCCCAGATAATAGTTTAAACACTCAAACATAATATATTAACGGTTACAGATATCTAAATTATTCTTTAAACGTATATTTGATATTTACTTTATTCCTCGCATCGGTATCATAAAATATTGTCATGAATGTATGATGTATTATTTTTAATATATGTACATGTATTTACTTACACGGTGTACGAGCAATCAGAGTATTAGAAGTATTAAAAGTGAATGCTCTAAGCAATTGTAGGCGACTAGAAGTCAAAGCGAGGAGAGCCTTAATCTCGTGCGACAGGACGGCTCAGATCGGAGCCCCTTACGTAGGTGAGAGGGTGTAATAACAAGTCCTCCCACTCCTCTCTCTCTCGCTCCTCCGTAGTCCGCGGGCTTACCCGCTCGAAAACTTACCGAGAACCGCATTAAATTGTCGCGCAAACCGGAGCGGATTTAAAACGACCTTGGACAAATGTGTACTAAACTTTTTATTGTTTGTATTAAAGCATTTCTATTCTATTGTTTGGCTTGCAATTACATTATTATACAATACTATTATAATTTTCTTATTGTATTTCTTTACTTAATAATATTGTATTTAAATTGTAGATTACTGTAACCTAGTTCTTCTATAGCATTGTTTTAATTTGAATAGTAAATATTATTGTTATATTGACGAATATATTGATGTTAAACAGTTTTGTGAGGCAAAGTTGTCACGTCAAAGGGGGGTAATTATCCGTAGTCAGGCGAGTGTTAGCACTGCTCGTGGTCGAGATATCTCGTGACGGATCATCTCAGTGGGGATGCACTCTGTGATTCCGTTTGTCGCAGTGGCAGGCTGCGGTGTGAGCTCTCGCTCTGATGAACACATGTCATGTCAACGTACTTTGACTGCCTACGCTGTTCATACTGCCCGTAATAATAATTCACTATTACAAAATACGTAATACCTCACGTATACGGATAACCTTTTAAGCTATTCACACGTCATCGTGTGAGCTACCGGTACTAATTGGTCGACCGCAAAGTTCACGCAACCACGTTTTAAATACGGTACCAACGGACAAACCATTCTCACAGTCTTTAATCTATTCTTAACATAAATGAATTCTTATATAACTAACTAAGTGTATAGAATGATTATTTAAAATGTTAAAGATGAAAAATATGATATACAATTTCAATAATAAGTAATAACGAAAAAGTTACTTCCATGTGATGTATACATTTAACTAAAGCTGTAAATTCAGTATCACATCCTAATAGATTGTATAAATTTGTAATATTCAAACTTAGACAAATAGCAATTAATATAGTGTAGAGTGAAATTTCATACAATTATTATAAAGTAATCTAAGTTAGGAGATCCCCCGAGATGGGGGCCGTCAGGTGTTTAAATAAATGTATAACGGCATCCCCTCTCGCCGGAGAATCGCCGTATTGCCGGAGAGACGGATTTGTTTGAGCTTGCGGTTTCGGGATTAATTGCTCGACCCCGCAGAGAACGGGAACGATGCTTACATTTCGCCTTTAGACGTTCATCCTAATGGAGTAGTAACAAGTGTCGTGCTTTCAGACGTTATCCCAGATTTCCTAGCCGCGTTATTATCCCTATCCGTGTTTTAGGGTTGAATTGAATACTCGACGATTATTATTGCAAGAAAATTTATTATTCTAGAGAATTTTTATTCTTAGTTGTTAGTTACTCCATAAATAATTATATGAGGCATTGTTTAACTCGCTATTTTTACTCTCGGAATATTTCGTTTCATCGTATTTAAAATATACAAATATATTTTGGATTATTGCGTAATACAATCTTGAATATAAATAATAATGTATGAAGCACCGAAATAAAATTCTTAACGTCCTTCGCACTATGTCGTGTGTACTGTGTATTTATTTATTTCATTAGGTTTATATATTAAATTGTTAAACTATCCTAAGGTTAGACTAGTATAATGTAATAGTTTTTTTTTTTTTGTAGAATTACTACTGATAATTTACACTCTATTAGGATCAAAGTAATATCCTTTATACTATACAAATGATAATAAATGTTAGAGAACTATGTTATTTTTATATAAGAGATAAATTAAAGTGAATAAATAATGGCGATGACAACAATACGACAATTAGTAAAAACGATCGCAGCGGAAACGTTAACTAAATCTTTTGTCGTCACTGGTCGGAGTTGGTTTAATTAGCCACCGACGCTTGTCGCTCGATCTCGTCGCTCGGCGCCTCTGTCGCTGTCATAATGGACGGGTAATTGGTCGGACATTCTTTTAAATAACGTCATATTTATCTATTTTTAAAACGAACACAACTATTTTTGAAATTTTAACATTGGCGGATAATTAATTATAGCAAATAGTAGATATACCAATAAAGAAAACCTGTCCTACATTTGCGCCTCGTAATACCACCGGTGTGCATTCACTCGGAGTCATTAAAGAGGTTTTTGTCCTCGCCTCGTGTTTATTTTATTAACAGACCGACCGGACTCTTGCCACTACAAATTCTGATGCAATTTTTCTTATATAGCAACCTTGTATCAATTATCCGGACACGTTTTTCAAATAGACTCGTCTTTCGCGTTTTCTCAAATCGCAATCTTATTTTTTTTTTCATTATTAGCGTGAATTGTTTATGTTTATTATAATTGATGTCAATATATTATGTCTGTTATCTAGCGCTGTTCACGCCAGATGAACACGAGGTATTCTTTATAAAACATTCAAAGTAATTTGCCGCTACCTTTATCAATTAGTCTTCCAGAGCAGCAGTAATCCACTGCAGTTTTACGGTCAATGACAACTTGTATGTTGATATACGACTATTGTATTCTTTTATACGATTAATTAAATTGGAATATAAAATGTAATGTTCATTTATTTTTTATACAATATATCCTAAAGATAATTTAGCGTCGCTTTAGCAGCGTGCGTTGTCGAATTACTCCCCCCTTGATGCCGTCAACTCGGATCCGTCGACCACTTTGTTGTTTTATACTTTGTCCCGAAGCGTCTTTATGCATCGCCTCATTGCTCTTCGTCGTTTCGCTTATTTTCTCCCTCTTTATTTTCGGCTCACGTTACTATGTAAATTTATTTTTAAAGTATAGACTCGACGGCGAGCTATTCTCTCCCCTTACGGCGATTTGTTTACTGTTATACTATTATCGTTTATAAATATATCGTTACCTTCTTATGTACATTGTTTGTAGTATTTTTATATTTATAAGGTATTATTAAATCACAAATTGGTTTACGTTTCGACATAAATAAATATTTTAACAGCAAATGTTAGCTGTATTAATAAGGGGAGAAGGTAATTTGATTATTTCGCTCGAAATGCCAATTAAGGTCGCAATAACGTAAACCAAATTCAGCAATCCGTCCTCCCTCCACCGGGCGTTCACTATAAAACTACATTTTTATACTGAAAAACAAAAAACAAAATGACTCGGCGGAGGCATTGCGACGCTTTTCTATGTATTTACAAAGGAGAGAGCTTGAAAATTCTCTTTTAATACCTTTGTTCCATAACGCTTTACGGCTCTCGTTCCGAACGGTACTCTTCAAGTTTACTTCACATCTTTATATTTAAGATTCTTCCATTCCACGCTAACCTTATTTCGGATATACCAAAGGGTATTTACAAATCCTTTTACAAACTTCTTACTATGCATTATATTAAAATTTTATTTTCTACATTTCCCTCATAGATATATTCTTTGAGATATTTTTATATTGTAATGTAATTTACTCAAAGATCTGCTACTATTTTTATATAATAAAAAGATTTTATATTATATATATTAATGATATAAAATGTAACGTAATAATTACTGAAGTAAAATCTCTGTGAACTCGACAGGACTGTTGTAAAATGATCCTTTTTTTATGGAAAAAACTTTTCTACTATTATATTGGTAAAACGGTAGTTAGCTGGCGGGATTCACTTGTACAGTGTTAAAGAGTACCCAGATTACTCTCATCGTGAAATTGTGTTTAGCGAGTTTATTCATTACTCGGCACCGCGAACGCTGCCGAGGAGGGGGTCTGCCTCACCCCACCACCCCCACCCACCCACGCTGTGCTCAGTTTATGGATATAACCTCGACAAAATACCCCTAAAATTGAACTGTTTTTATTACGTACTCTCTTTATCTCTTTTGGTTTGTTGTGCCCTTTGTACGGCTTTATAATTTTATTAGGGTCTTTGAGGAACATTAAATTATAAATCGTAATAATTCTTGGAGTGTTCTATAAAAAACGTTAGAATTAATTCACTTAAATTAAATTGTTACGAAACATTGCAATGGACGATTAAGTGTTGTAATTGAAGAGCTTAATTGTTTTACGGTTAATATATATAGTAATACAAACAAAATAATCTTTAATAAATATAAATGTGGAGCTACTTATCGACATTGAAGTGTTTAGATTCTGTTGAGTCATTAAGTGTAAACAATGTATAGATATGTCAAATAGTTTGGACGTACTGTTAAACAGAACAGGTCGGCTGGCAAGCGACCAAGCCGCGCGGCGCGACACGAGTGGACGGAGCACAATTTTCATCTCGTACGCCGTACTGTACCGGTTGTTGTGCGCCACATCGCAACGTCGCCTCTCCTTGCCTCTCCACGCGGTGCTTAGAGCGGATTTGTACGAATTCATTTTAAATGGAGCTGCCAGATCGCAATTACTCTCCCTTTGAGCGTACGAAATGCGTTCTATGTGACGTTCAATTCAATTTAGCTTACAAAGCAAGCGTCGAAATTCTCTTTCCCTTTGACCGGTATACTCTCACGTATTGTACGTTTAAAATTATACGTTTTTACAATTTAGGTAATTAAAGAGGAGCGATGTCACAACATAGAGATGTTATAACGTAACGTTATCTTATCTTCGATTCGGATAGTTATAGTCGATTAAAGATATCGCTCACGTACACGTGTATATTAACACCACCTCAAAGCAAAGGTGGATCGAAGCCGTCGAGTGTATTAACAACCCAGTTGGCAGCCCCGGAGCGCATTCTCGCGATTAAACTCGCCCATCTGTCACTATTCACGTGCTCTCTTTTCAATAACAAAAGTGAGTTATTATACTCTTTAGAGATCTACACTGTGCGAGTGTTTAATACGCTCTTAACGTGCTATTGAAATTTAAATGCTTTTAGATACAATTATTCATTATATAAGGCTCATAATCCGGAGCAAAGTACAGCGACTGTTACGGAAGCCGCGCGATCCATCTCCGCTCTGCGGATGCTTAATGCTTAATAATTTATTCATATTTGTAATGAGATTGTCGGTGACCGCGTCTTGCTAGATATTGCAATATCCGTCGCTATTCTTGTGACCATTATTTTATCTATATCACGGCGTTGAATAAAAAATAAAATATTATACTTGAAATTTTTTATTCATAAGATACGGTACGCTGCGGAGTCGTCACCGACGGTTAGATAATGTCGTTGGGAAATATTGTCACCCCGCTCCATAGATTGCAGTTCGCCCGTCTACTTCTGTACTTGTCTATAATATTGTGTCTGTGAAACATTTATTATTATCGAAGTTATTTTATATACCCACTATATTATTAATAGTTTTAAGTGGTTGTACTTCAATCTTTTTATTGTTGAAAACACTTTCTATGTTGAATAATACGTTTTTATGTAACATTATATCTATGTTTTTTTAAATTGTCAAATATTACATATTGTTTTGAATTTCTCTGTTATAAATTTGTACTTTTCCGATTTAACCTCCAATTGCGCTTCTTGTAAAACATGTAAAGTTTTATTTGTTAGAATTATGTTCCGAGTAAAAATCTCTACCTCTGTCTATACGAATTTTAGACATACTTTATTCTGAGAATACTTTATTATATTATACACGGAATAAATATTGTATAAAAAAAATTGTAAAAGTCAAAAGCCAATTTCTTACGCAACCTCCTCTAACATGTCCTCGCACTTTCTCCTTTAAACATTGATTATATTAATATATTATCAAATAAGCATCGTAAATATTTGATACATAAATTAATTATCTGTTATCGAAACTATAGATTAATTCACGTCATAATAACATTTTAATCGAGCGACGGTGAAATGTTTTTGATTCAGAAACAATTCAACAATAGGCTAACCGCAAATTAAATGAGGTTGCAAATAAATCCGACAGTCGTTACTTGGCTCCCAATCTCCACCCTCTCGTGACCCCTCCCCCGCACGCGATGCTCACAGTTTAACAAACAAAATTATCCCTCCCAGATACATATCAGAGTTATAACCTATTTTCACTAAAGTTAATTATATATCGTATGAGAATATTTTAATATTGCTATTATTATCATTATTATTATTATTATTATTATTATTATTATTATTATTACCGCTGTCATTGTATATCGAGTGGTTTATTCTGTTATCTGAATGGTTT
Organism: Melinaea marsaeus rileyi; assembly: GCA_918358865.1. Classification (NCBI taxonomy): domain Eukaryota; kingdom Metazoa; phylum Arthropoda; class Insecta; order Lepidoptera; family Nymphalidae; genus Melinaea; species Melinaea marsaeus. The sequence continues at coordinate 24,595,851 of OU911085.1, forward strand.
AATAGCTGGAGTATTATTTTAAGTGTACTCGTTGTAGAAGATAGGAATCTATATTATATTAATTAAAATTATTAATAATGTACGTATTATGTAATAGAAATCAATAGAATTTTACGTTATAATTGAATTATTAAAATAGGAGGAATAAATAATATATTTTATTAATGTAACGTTTGCTGAAATAGCTGGTATCGTTACGAGGAGTCCCCTCTCCCTCTTATTAGAGGTCGCGGTCCCGAGGGTGGGTGTCGCAAAGCGGTGCTCTAGTGTATCGTAAGTGTTAATTACTTTAGTCACTCTACGAGCGTGCGGTTAACAAATCATGTCTTTACATTAACGGGGGAAGCAGTTTACAATGATTTTGATTTAAAATTTAATTATATTTATTTAAGCTCAACGTTTTCATCGACCCTACAGTCGATAAGCGTTTTTATTGCACCATTAAGTTACGGCTCCCGAGGTAGCACCGAGATTCCGATCTCCGTAATCAATTCCGGAAGCCATACACAACACTCGAGGATTAATTGGTATTAAAATATTAACACCACTACTTGTATTGTATACCTATGGTATGTGTGTGTGAGAAATTATAAAATAATATTCAGACATTCCCTTTGTTTACGTTATACTAGCTTTTGGCTGCGGATTCGCTCATCTTTTGTTCTACATTGGGTGATATGTTCCAAGATTGTAGTCTATATGTTATTATAGTAAATTTTTAATCAAAATCTGTTGAGTACTTTTTGCGTGAAAGAATAAAAAACATACATACATTCACACAAACAATGCAATTATATTTGTAAGATTTATAAGGTATTTATTTACGTAATGATGTTAAAGGTTTTTTTTTTACTTTTTACAAAAAAAAAACTCTAGAACCATTCGACCCAGATTATTATATTTGTGTGTTGAAATCATATATTATAATACTCTACATCCGAGGAGGAAAAAAAAATGTACTCAACTGTAGACGTTGAATTTACGGATTTCACCGGAGCCTTTTCATACGTGAATTAAAATAATTCTCTGTTATTTCGTTTTTTCGTTTGTGCACATAAAATATTTTAATTTTCCTCTTACGGAGTGTGTACAGCTTTTGTAATCAAAAGTCAGTTAAATATATTGATATATATATATATAATTAAATATTTTTACACTAAATATAACTTAATGTCGACGCTATATGAATAAAAAAGAAATAGTTGACAAAGTTTTATTTTTATATAATCTTTTTATCTTTCTTTTAATATATAATTCTCATTAATCGTCCAAATTAAAAGATAAACATCCCTAAATAATAACACAACTCGACGCCCCCGTGTCACGGGACCAAAATTACTCGGCATTTTGTTCTGACATCCGGTAATTAATATCAAGCGTAATCCGATACAACAACCCAAATATAATATAAACATTTGTTTTAATCGACTCGACGTTAGCTGTAATTATAATAAATTAACTCGTATTTAAATATACTTATAATTATTGAGATTATTATATTTATAACCGTATAATACTTGTATGAATTATGAGTTTGATTTAGTTTTAAATATGTAAAAGACGAGTGGGTAAGTAATACCATGATGGGATATCGTAATAATCTTGGTGCCATTTAAAAACAATTCAATAAACTTAACGATCCCCTCATCTTGAAAGTTCCCCCCGAGATAAGAAGCCGGGGAGGTTATTTTTTTTTTTTTTCTTTCAAATAATTTATTCCGAATTAATATTATCTGAAGCGGGCTCTTTATTGCGTCTTTCGGGCATTGTCTGAATAATTTATACCATTCACGTTTTATTGTTATCATTTAAAATAAAGAGATTATCGTCACTCGATCTGTTGTATTTTACCGATAGTGCTTTACAGTTTTTGATTCGGTTAATCCACAATAATAGATTGAATAAAGTGAATGCACCATGTTTAGTATAATAATAAAATATAAATTAATTCTAAACATACGTTGGATTTATGGCTTTCATGTACAAGCAATACAAACAATATATATATATATACATTTTATTATGCGAGCACACGATTGTTTGCTTACCGTTGCGGCGATCCGGATTCTATAAAAAATATGTTATAAAAAACAATACATATTTTAAGATAATTTAATCGATAAATAAATCAATAATCGTTTTTCTAAACACAACTTATAAATATATTAATTATCATTGCTATGAATATATTATGTGCTCCGAGGTTGGTTTCACCTTTAAAAAAACAAAATTGAATATTTATAAATCAAATCGTATTGTTGAGAATCCTTGGTTCGCTAATGTACGTATAAATTTATTCTCCCAAGTCTGAATGGTATATTTACGGTGGGCATGTATTGGCTTTCGAAAGCCGTTTACATGTGTATTGTATCGCGAGAAATGCTCAACGGAGCGTTTTGTTGGGCGGGCGGCGCGTGCGCGGGGTGAGGGGGGCCGGGCAGCGGGGAGTGGGGGGAACGACCGACCGTGCCGCGCGGCCCGCCGGCTGCCGCCTGCACCGCACTCTTGTCATGGCCGTCGTGCCGACGTTACGCGTTCGTTAATGTACGCTCCTCTTTGTCTCCGTTTACTAATCACGCTCTATTGTTATTTTTTTTTTGTGTGTAAAAAATTCACTCTCACCTCCCAGAACGGATGCAAATCTATGGATTACAGTGTTTTAAGGATTGCAGTGCTATTTAATTGGATTTTAAATGAGTGATAATATTATTTTTAAAAGCCTCTCTATGTGTGACAACAATTAACTTATAGTTCGAGTGCTCCTATTTACTTTAATGTGTTCGTTTGATACGATATTTAAGAAGATTATTTTAATGTGCCGTTGATTGCTACCATTGAGTGTTTGTTAGTTCTGAGAGTTGTGTAGAAAAGTTACAAACAGTTACCATAGTGAGGATTAAAGATTCCCCTAAAAGCAATGCTGACGGTGGTAACAAGAAAGAAGGCAAGAAAAAAAACACAAAACAAAAAACTGATAACAGAACTTTGACAAGTCATAAAAATCAAAAATCATCTGGAACCGCTAGAACGGAAAAAGAAAACCCTAAGCGTTCACCATCAAAGAATACCACTGACAAGGCGGTACTGTTTGTATTGAATTAATACAAAATAATAAAAAAAATATATAACAATTCAATTCTATATCTATAATAGATACAATTTATAAGAAAATTTAGTATGAATTGTAAATTTATTACCACATCAATAGATTCGTTGGCACGGCACTTTTAAAAATGGCTGCGATTTCCAAACAATCTTATTCCACATAGATGTAAATTGGACAGATACCAAATTCAAATTCAAACTGACTTATGAATCTGTTGAAAGTCTACATTATTTTTTTTTGTTTTACGAACGTTTGATGCATGTATAATTTACACACACATTTTAAAATCCGTTTGATAAATGTGATCGTGATATCATTTATAATAGTGAAACATTTATGTTTTCTTTTGAGACATTGTAATAAAATTACACATTAATTTTAATTTATATTAAGAATAGGATTAAACGTTATGTATATATTTCTTCATGCTTAAGTACTGTTTATTATTTATATCAGACCAACGTGACTATTTTACATAATAATTAATAAATTAAAACTCTATTTATAACAATTGGAGAAAGCATTAATTAATTAATTAATAATGGCAATACCTATCGCACACAATAATAAATACCGTTAGGTTGGTAATATTAACCTGGTAACACCGGGACATTATTATTATTATATTCAAAACTTAAATAGAATTGCCATAACGCTTAGTCATAACGTTCGAAACAAACGCGATTCACTTTTAGCTGCCGCTACCGCCATTACGCTCTAATGCGGTCAAATGTTACAACACTGGCAACTACCTAATTATACTTTCTATTGCCCCGGCCATTAAATTTAAAATTACATCTGACACGCACCGATAAATTATATATAATATAATATGCCAAAGATTATATCAATTGACGATGCACGGACGAGTCATTTGTCGTTCCACACGTGTATACTCATCTTAATTGTCCGAATAAACAATAATCTCCCTTAATCTCACCCGGTTGGAACATTTCCAAAACATTTATATTAATTTGATATATTAAATAGATAAATAAATGTATTTTAACAATTTGAAATCCCTGTTAATTATTCTTGAGACGTCAAATAAACTCAACAACCTCGTAATGTTTTTCATATACGCTTTGCAAATATTTTATATAAATATTGAACATTAACATGACACAGTTATGTTTATATAAGATAAATAAAATAACACGCTATCCCGTGTAAGGCTGTCTTTAAACACATGTGTAAATAGTGTATTATGTTATATTATAAATGTAAATAGTGCTTTAATTCTTTTATTATTTTATCGACATTAAAATATATTATGTATGAATTTTATATTTATATACGTTAAAAGTATATTCACTTTATTTTAATGATTCGTTTTATTATAGACATGTCCTATTTGACATTTAAATTTTTATTACACAATAATTTAAAAAGTATATTTTAAATTTTACATCACGGTGACATTCAAGAATTCACAAGACGTTCTTGCAAAATACGAACGCAAGAGTCGAAAGTTTTTGAGAGTTTTGAAATTAATTTATCGTTTTATTGAAGAACGCTATAATTTAATTATAATAATAACAGTTTAATTTTAGCTCCTCAGTATTATATTTATAGTCCATCTGACACCGATCTTTACAGAGTCGAATCGTTTTTGGAAGCGTCTTTAATGTCTGTAATAAAAAAAGTTATGTAGTCTATTTGTGTTTTTATATCTAATAACATATTATTAAAGTATTAATAATAATAGTATTAACAATAATAGTATTAACAATATAAAATAATACACCAGTATTTGCTGACTCCCCACAACTCTTGAAGAGAACTCTGTCAGAAATGCAAAATCAAAATTTCCATCATAATTGTATATTTAATTTAAAATATATATATTTTAATTATCATTTCTTAATAATGGCGGTACAAGATGTAGTGGGTTACAGTTTTATGGGACTATTTAATAGGAGTCGTTTATCAGAAGCCTGTTGAAGCAATAAAATGCATAATAGAAAACCCGTAAAGTATATTAGAAAGTTGCCGAGGGCCGCGATCACGAGCCGCTGTTTGAACTTTCCTTCGAATCTAAATTCTCGTTGAATTTTAAGTCCTATCCTATTAAAAGTTTGCCAAAGTATTAGAATTTCGAATGAGGGGTGAAAAGCTATCACGTCGTTTTTTTTTCCTCTCCCTGCCCCCCTCTCCCCGTTCCACAACAATGGTAGGGGGGGGGGGGAGAGCGGGCTCGGTAAGCCTGCGGCTGAAGTTTTCGGATTATACTTTAATATCTGTTTTGATTTCGTTATTAAAATACTCTCTGTCTCATCTGATAAAATAAATTGAATCAACAATAAATAACAATGTACAATTTGTAAAATACGCAAAAACAAATTCCGTCACAGTACAGGAGTGGTCGTGAATATTTTACATTTTACATCGTGTTAATATGTATTATGTATATTACTATGATATATTTTATATTACAATTTTGACAGTGTTGAGTAGTGACGAGGTCGTTTATTTTTATTGGTTGTTTTATTATTATTATTATTATTATTTCTCCGTGTCGCGTGCTCGTCTCCCTCGCGGGTCTACTGCCATTATTATTACACATCAGCACGACATCACTCATCACTAACGTCCGTTTGTTTGTCTATTTTAATGCAATTTAAATGATGTTATGTCGTTTTGACAAGATGCCAGCATTTTATTTATTTTAATTTTTCTTTTCTACAATTTGAGAAAACGATTTATATTCGACCGAGTGATTTATTTTGAGTAGTTTTTTTTTTTATAATATGAAAAACGTTAAAATAAATTGTTTTGAGTATCTTTTTTTTTTCTCGTCTCTAGAAATATTTATTAATACTTGGTCTATAGACGACAATATAGCCAAGGTTGTATATTTTAATATTATTATAATATCTATTAATTAATGATAATTTTAAATGTTCTTTTATATAAATATTTAATAGCATGTATGTTTTATAACTATTTTTATTATTCCTTTGACCTCTGATTTAAAGATTATATTAGATATAATGTAGTGTTGTTATGTTGTTTTCTGCCCACGTATTCAAATATCAGATACTCATTTATATTTTAATGACGATTCTAAGAGATTTGTTTTTTTTTTATTTATGTATGGAATTATACATACATTAAGAGCTTAGAGACATTATTTTTTGAAGTTATGAGCTGTAATAAAAGGTTTCATAGGTAATCATTTTATGATGAAAAAAACAAAAAGTTATACATATTCATAAGTAATCGGACATTAATTTCTCATTCACATTATCTTTTAACGTATCGCCTCCACAAAAAAAAGGAAATATAACACATTTTAATTTGTAATATATTATAATATAAATGTCGTAAATTATATTACACGTGATCGTTTAAGTGATGACCGTGGTGTCTATGACAAAAAGCAAGCGGGAGTCGAGACACGGCACCTTTTGATACAACCGGACGCCGCCTCCCGCCGCCGGCACGCGCTCTCCATACTTGATTTATAACTCCATTGTTAACCCCCCCACCGCCTCCCACACTCCCGGATAAGACTTAAACATTCAATTGCCGGAACGATCCCGAAACGATTTGTACCTTTTCACGCGATCGATTTACTATCTCTCCTTCCGCCACTTGTCCGAAAAGAATCACAATTTGTTACAGGATTATATTGAATTGTTTCTCTTACGGCAGTGTCATTAAAAAGGAGAAATATTATATGTATATATCGAGTAGGTACAAAATGTTAATTTACTATTAGATTCATGATTTATTAAGTTTATTAAAACAATTTATTTCAATATTAATGATACATATATTCTTACTAAAAGTAGTATCGGGTTTTAAAATACGATATAATTTGATATAACTTCAGCATCGCACGATTAGGAGACTTAAATAACTTTATTGAGCAATTCTCTCGACCGGTCGTAAAATACCTTTTAGTAATTACTTTTGATATTATCATTTTGCGATTGTAATTCATCTCGCCGCCCTTTGTTAAATTAAATATATCATGATGTTTTATTTATTAAATATACTGTTAAATTTAACCGTCCCGTTAAATATTCACTATTGACTTGATAATATTTTTAGTATATCCAACAATAATAGTCTGTTTTTTTTTGTATAGGTATATTTTGGTATTACAAGATTCGTATTGAACGGTCCTAAAAGCACAGATTAGATCACTGGATAGCAAGAAATCTAATAAACAATCTTGAATGGTACAATGAATATATATTTATTAATTCGTCACGTTTTTGAATTAATTTAAAGAAAAGATCACAATTTTGTAGTGTACGTCAATCATTTTGTAAGCAAAACGATTGATTTACTTACCGTGATTATTTATTAGTTTGTACCTGATGAATATATTTATTCCAGCGGTGTCTTTGCATCACATCTCTGGTCCAACATAGACAAACAAGCGGATATTGTGTATTAGTTTAGAACAATAGGTGTACATGAATATAAGTTTGAATACTAATGCGTGCATTACACCGGCCGGCGACGGAGTGAGTCTCCACTTAGCTACTGAATAATCGGGATGATCTCAACGACCCACCACCTTTGTTTAAGACGACCTCCTAGAATTGAAGGAAACCATAACGTGCCTTAACAACAAATTACATTTTTGCAAGATCTTTTAGACAGATATCTTTGTCGTATCTGACAGTTCATGTTCACTTTTTTTAATCTTTTATAAGATACCGAATAACAACTAATTAGAGATAATTTACTTATTAAAATATTTTTTTTTTGTAACAGGCGAGTCCAGAAAACAGCAGAAATGCCTCCCCTAGATATCACGACGCATCTATGGACGATGTAAGTGTTTATTTTCTTAATTAGCCCTTACTGCTTTCGTTACCTAGTTATTTTCTTAATTAGTAGAAATATGAAAAAAGAATAAATAGTGAATTTTTATTAATAGTAAATCATTAACATCTTCCAGGCATCGGATGCCGGCTCTCTATTCCGGGTGACGGGCGCGGGCGGTGGCGGGGCTAAGAACGAGCTGGTGGCGCGGGGTGGCAGCGGAGGCGCGCTGGCGCTGTCCCGCGCGCCCGTCGGTGGCAGCGCCAGCCCCGCGCCCGCGCCCCTCCCGCAACCCGCGCCCTCGCCCGCGCCGGCCGCGCTGCCTCCCCCGGCTCTCCCCCCGCCCCCCTTCCGGGCCGACACGCCACACCGCCCCAACGGCGCCCACATACCGGCCATCGACGGACAGGCAGCCACCCAAGTACCGACGCGACCTATCGGTGCCACTGGACCTGACACGCCGGAGCGGCCGGCCAGCAATAACAAGCTGCAGCCGGGCGCCCGCGCGGCGGCCGATAGTCCAACCCCGGCACCGCCGGCGCCCGCCGCCCCCTCGCCGCTCTTCCTCTCGCACACCGCCTACCAGCCGCATGCCGCCGCCGCTCTGCCGGACTATCGCCACACCAACCACGAGACGCGACCGGAGCCGGCCGCCCAGGAGCCCCCGCACGTGCCTCTCGACCTCCACGCACACCACGCGCCCCGGCCGCCGCACCTGGGGCCCACCACGACGCCACCATTGCATCCTAGTCTCCCGAATCGCGTACCCCATCCGCAGTCTCACCCCGTGATGCCCGGCCACGACGTTCGAAACGCGTCTCCGGCGACGCAGCCGCATCCTTCCATTCCTACCTCCTATCCCAATCGTATTGTGTCAAATGGCGTGCCACAGAGTCTATCGCTGCAACCGACGCCGGCATCGACTCCCAGCAGTCTTCCGAGTCAGACATTAACGGGGCGTTCCCTATCTCCTTCGGCGCCGACGTCCCGCCACTATCCTACCCCGTCGATCGGGTCTAGTCATGTAAACTCAAGTATTAGTTCCGGTATTCACGGCCATTCGATACCCTATCAAGGTCAATCGAGTTTACAGAAACATTCCATTCAGCCACCGTACGCGAGTAGACCGCACCACCACACAGCCTTTAGCGTAGCAAATCATATATCGGCAAATCACCTAACATCCACGCACCCGCCCACGGCGACGCACTTCAGTCACCCCGTGAACAGCCACAATCTGATCGGCCATCCTAATAATTTAGCTTTAAGTAGTTCAAATCTTATGGCTACTTCTACACCCAATCACATGAGCTCAGCGTTGCACTCCACCACTACGACTACCAGCTCACTATCTAACTTTACGTCGAGTATAAAACATCCAGGTCTAAGTTTGCCCCCCCATCCTCACGCAGTGCTAGCGTCCGCCGTCTCACTGCATCAGCCGGTGAACCACATAGATCCTTCCCCCACCTCCAGCGCGCCCGCCATAATAACGTCTAGTAGTAGCCACGTTAGCGGTCACCCCCTACCCCCTCCCATGGTAGATGCTAGACATTTGCCCGTAACGAATGATTTAACTAGCCGCACGGAAAGTTCGACCAACGGCTATCCTCCGCCGGCCGTATACACGGGTGGCTCCTACCCAACCCTATATGCTCCTTACGCCCCCACGCTGCAACACAGTCCCTACCTCCCACCGTCGGCTGCTTCTCCAAGAAATACGTCAGATACGGTAAGATGAAAAATGTTCAATAATTAATTGCTGAGAACAATAATCAATGCTATAATTTCAAATAATATAATTTCAGAGGACAAGTCTATCGGCCTCGCCGCTTGTAGCGCCTAAAACGCCAAAAGGAGTCCGACCGCACACGCCGGGATCGCTGGGAGCCGCGGGCGCACATGCACCCCTCGCATACTCACCGCGAGGGCACAGCCCCGGCAGGGAGCGGGAGAGCTTCAGGTGACACCCTCCATCTTTGTTATTCCACACATACTTTGGCGATATTTAATATTTTTAAAATATATTTCAACGTATTTCTTTAGTGGAAGACACAGTCTTTCACTAAAACTACACCTTACTAAACTCAAAAAATGTTTATACATTTACATAAGGCAGTGCAGTGATGAACACTAGCTGTTCTGGTCAATTGTATTTGGTTGATCGCTGTACGATATAATACAACGAATAAAAGATCGAAGAATACAATTATTGCTGGTCCCATTACCATAATTAATGTGTGTGCGGTATGTTCCAGCAGCAACATCAGCAGTTTGTCCCGTAGTACTCCTGCATCCGGCGGCGCGGGCTCGGGCGCGGTGCCGGCGGTGACGTCAGCATTGCCCGCCCCCCTCGCCGCACCCCTCCCCGCGCCACTCGCGGCACCGCTGCCGGCGCCGCTGCCCGTTAGATCTAATTACTATTTTTTTTTAATAAACACGTCAAAGGTGTAGATTGAATTTGGATTCAATGTGATTCTGATGTATTAGGTGTTTTTTCAAACACTAAATTAGTCTTATTTTATTACTAGATAGTGTGTTTAAAGTTTCAATTAATAAAAAAGTTTGTTTGTTGCGAAGGGGGCGGTCCCATCATTGGGAAGTTCGCTGGGTCCGCTGAGTACGGGCCTCAGTTCGCTGGGTGGTCTGACGAGCCTGGCTGCCCCCACGCCCACGGCACCGACGCCGTCTGCACCTCACTTGGCACACTCGCTGGCCCCCGTGCCGACCGTGCCCAGTATAAGCTCCAGTGCAAAACCGCCTGCCCATTGGGGGGTAACGTGAGTATACGGCGGACCGAGACTGAAATTATTTTAAAAACATACATATTTAAAATATAATACATTTTATAATTAATAGTCGGATTTGTTAATTGCTAAAAACCAAATTTAATAAAATGTTGACGACACGAACTGCTTTCTTATTGTGCTTTTTTTTTCAGCAGGCCCACGGGGTCCGAGCGCGCGGGTTTCGCGCCGGCACCCCCTTTGTTCGGCGCTCCGCTGGCGCCGCCCAACCCGAATCCCTTCTCCGCGGAATCGCTATTTCAATCTAGTAAGTGGTCAATTTCTCTCATATGATACAATTTATTAATCCTGCATCAACTAACCCCGTATAATTGAAATTCCAGGTCCTGGTGCGGATCTTCTAAGGCGCGAGCTGGACAACCGGTTCCTGGCGGCAGCGGGGGCGGTAGGGGTGGGGGTGCGGACGGAGCTGCACCACCACCAGCACCAGCACACCCACGTGCACCAACACCCACCCGCCCCACACCAACACCCGCACCACGCGCCGCACGCACCGCCCGCCCCCCACAACCCACACCCGACCCACAATCCCCACCAGCTGCTCGTGCCGCACGCGCCCTTGGTGGGTTAAACTAGATTTCATATGAATATTTTAATTTGTTTATGAAAGTTGTTTTTTTTGTTATTTGTTTATGAAAGTTGCTTTTTTCTAGTGTCAATTTTTGCTGTATGTTCTCGTATTACCAGTACAGCTACAGTTTTTGTCTGAATATTAAAGAAAGAATACGAAATGCAAGTTGTCGTAGAAATGAATCTCCTCTGCGTCTAGTGACCACATTGTTATCTCATTTCAGTTTAAAGATGTCGGTAAAATGACTTCTCTGTATCGATCCGGTCTCGGCCTTGGATATCCCTACTCGTCTAGTTTGCTGCATCCCACGGCGCCCTACGTGCCGCCCGCGCCGCTCACTACTTATGCCCCTAAGGTACATAATATGAATTATAACATAGTTGAGGTTTAGGATATTACATACTTTCACACTAATTTACCGTAGAAAATAGATATTTCATTTTAATAATAATAACCTAGATAGAGAACGTAAATAAGTTTTTTTAATTCTAATTTTGTAAATATAGATATTAACAGTATCACATTTCTGTGGCTATATGGGGATCTTATAGTTGTATATTTATATTTATCTCTATTTTCTTTTTATATTAGAGCTATCGTTACCCAATTGTATAGCTTAATGCTTCCTTGTTATTTTGCTGTGTACTCATTAACGTTTGCATCGCGTCATGTTAACAGCCCGTAGTGTCCGCCGCAAGCGAGTCCGCCACTAAACCACCACCACGACCCGCTATGGCGGTAGGTTCCTTTACGCACATCATTACATGCATGTTTACGTTTCTTTTCTTTCTTGCATGGTTATTATTTATATAACTAACAGTATGTAAAACGTTTTTAAATTAAATAATAATTTTAAGCAGAAAACTGGAAAGTGGAACGCCATGCACGTCAGAATTGCGTGGGAAATCTACAACCATCAACAAAAAGAAAAGACCGGCGGAAACGGCGCGTCAGCGACCGTCTCGGATAAGGACAAGCTGCGAGCCTTCCCCGCCCCGGCGCCGCCGCCGCCCGCTTACCGCTCTCCCTACGAGCTGCCGCCCGGGCCCTACCTGCCGCACCACGCACCGCTGGGCATCGTGCGGTACCCCGCCCGCCCCGCGCTTGCACCCGTGTCCCTCGCCGCGCCCGTCGACCGACACCTGGGAGTTACGGGGGTGTCGCCGTTCGGACGGTACGGCGCAGGTCCCTACGGGGGCGCACCCACGCCCTTCGGTCTCTCCGCCTACGGCCGCGAGCTCGCCCTGTCGTCGTCGCTACACGGCATGCACCACGGCCCGCCAATGTCTCTGCATGACTCGTGGCGCGGAGCGCGGCCGCCCGCCTCCGCCGCTGCCGAGGTGCGGCGCGAGCACGAGGAGAGGGAGCGGGCGCGCCGCGAGCGGGAGGACCGCGAGAGGAGGGATCGCGAGGAACGGGAGAGGCGGAAGGCGCGTGAGCAGCGGGAGCGGGACATGGAGAGGGCGAGAACGCGGTCGCCCCTGCGCAACGGAGTGCCGGAGCAGACGAAGGACGACCGCAAGGAGCCTCCGCGACCCCCGCCCACACTTCCCGCCTATCCTCCTCCGCCTCACTGGGACCCGTACCGCGTGGCGTTCGACCCCCTTCAACACATGAGGTTCGCGCCTTTCGTGGAGGCGGCGATTCGCGCGGAGGAGGATCGCGCAAAAATGCTGAGCGCCTACGCGCACCACCAGCAGCTCAAGTCTAGCCCGCTGCTGCATCGCTCGCTGCCGGGTGGGCCGCTGCCGCCGCTGGGTGCGCACGCGCCGCTGGCCCCCTTGGCGCCCTCGCTGGCGCCCCTCGCGCCTCTCGACCTGCTCAAGAAGGAGGAGCCGCGATGATAGCGACCCGCCGCCCCCCCCCATGTACATAAAGTAAACTGACGATGTCGCCCAGTGAGAGTACGTCTAATTCTCCGAGTGTATCGTTCGCATTATCGTTTTAGAAAATTATTTATTACATCGCTTGCAAACCGACGGTCGCCATCTCGGCCCGCCCCCGCGTCCGCCCCTAGTGTAACGTCAGCGGCTCGCGGGGCGCGGCGCGTGTCAAGTGCAATATACGACGAGGACTCTACCGCTTGTTTATTTACATTTAAAATATCTATCGAGTTGTTATTGTGACCATTATTAGTTAATTATACATTAAATTGCCGATTACGTGGACGATAAAATTATCGGAATCGCTATCGATATAATTATACATATTTATATATATACCTATAAATAAAATGTAAATATTAGTCTGTAAATTAGTGTTAAAATATAGAATTGGTTTATTTAATGTCATACAAAGGAAAAAAATCCCATAAATTATTATTCTATCGGGAGTTATAATTTACACTTCCGTTAAAAATCTCATAATGGTTTTTCGATTGTACCAGTGGAGGATTACTTATTTATTAATGAATATAATTTCTTCCATTCTCATATACGACCCAGCGGTGGAAATATCTTCTTAATGCATTTAAAATATGTGATATTATTATATTGTGAAATACATTTTGTCTGACTTCAAAGTAGTGTCTGTTTGCAGCTGGATGATATGAGACAGTTATTATTGAAATCACGACCGTGTTATCTACTTCCTAAAGTTTGTTTTGAAATTATTTGGTCGATATCAATGCTTCCGTCAAATATTTTTATGGTTTATATTAATTGTTAAACTCGACGTGTGCCATTAAATTTAATATGAAAGCGCGTGAGTCAGACAAAATTTTTAATAAATATGATTATTATTATAACCTGTTTTAAGGCACTTTGACGATTGCGTTCTCATGGTTTTGTGAAGGGTAAAGAGAAATGTATTGTTTGTACAATTCATTCTGTATACTAAAAGTAAATGAAAGCTTGGTGCGATTCAGAAAATACCATTAAAACTTTTGATTTTTATACCAACCTGATTTTCTTTTTTTCTACAACTTCTCTAAGTAAGAGCGTTTTATAAAAGCTAAATTTGATATGCATACTAAAGTCTCCTCTTGCATTTATCTTGTATATTTTTGAGATCACCAGATATTTAGTAATCTGATATTAATGAACTTATTTTTTGTAGTCCCGTGCATCGACGAGATATGGAATACTATTTATCTCTGAAACATATTTCAAAACCACATTGTAAAATTAGACTAAGTAGAGATCAACAGCACTGGGGTGAGGGTGGTCCATCGACGGACGCCGAGCGTGTACAGGTTAGTTATTGTAAATCGTAATGCTGGGACACGTTATAGATAATGCGGGATCTATGTATATCAAATTTTTACAAAAAAGTTACTTAAGTACAAAAGGTCTTCATTAATGTCGGCATTTACACGCACTTTTGAATTGTCAATTATTACATTAAAAAGGTCAGTGAGTGAGTGAGTGGGTAGTCAGTCCGTGAGTAAACTACCAACTCTGAAAGCTGCGCTGCTGATAAGAGCCGCCCAGAAATACAATAGTTGCTCTTTCTAAATGAAATTTTACAACGTTTGATGGATACATTATAATATCAACCCTGCAAATGAGTACAACCTAGGTTCCACACATTTCAATCAACTGTTAACCTGAATACTATAATAAGATTTATTTAATAATATACTTTAAATTCTAAAATTAAAACTAAGAAATGGGCGGTCTAAGATATTATGTGGAACTTTATTATACATGCGTATGAAGAATTTGTTAACTTCGAGAAGTCAAAATTTAGGCGTTACGAGTTTATTTTCTTGTATTTATCGTGTGTCTGTCACTTTTTATAGAAGTATTGATTTTTTTTTTACTTATTTTATTGCAAAGACGGCCGAGCTGAGTTTGCTTGCGAGTTGTGAGATGGAGGTCCCAATGGAGCTTTTTATCTAAAGTTATACCTAAGAGAATTGTTGAATCAGTCAGTTCTAACACTTTATGGTTAAGGAGAATTTTAACTTTATATTAGGAAGTGTGAACTGCATGTCTTAGAGTTTAAAATCAAATTATTTATTTCGGACCAATGAAGAACAAGTGACAGAGTACTGCTTACTTCGTCATTATTTTTCCTATTAAGCTTAATTTTCAAAATAAGTGTATAATAAGTAATCATTACCAAAAAGTAAAATATCCCAAAGATTTTTTACGATAAAAAGTAAATTATTAATATAAAATAAAAACAAAAAGGGGTCAAGAATAGATCCTTTTGAAACACCCATCTTTAGATGGAAGACAGCTGGACCGTCTGCACTCTTTGATTCAGGTAAGAGGCAATAAGATGAATCGCAAAACTACTAATAAATCTATAAGTTTGAGAAATAACATTTGATGGTCTACGCAACCAAATATGTTTCTAATTGCTAAGTAATTTAACTTACATACCCCAAAGACAACCGGTTTTCAAATATGAGTTTTTAAATGTTTTAACAACTTCATCTGATGAAAGTAAAACATTTATTACTAACTCTAACGTCATTAGTCAATTCGACGATTGCATCAGATGATGAAGGATTTAAATTACGCTTACATAATGTTTCGGCTGAAACATTCGATCCCTAACATATCATGAGTATAGTAAAACAGTTAAGAATTATAACATTGCCCATCGTCTTTTCGAAATTTGATTTATAGGGATTTTATATTATATATATTTGTCCATATACAAATATAAAATTTTAGCTAAAATAAAAAAATAATCACGATACCGGTGATTGATTCATGGAATTTTTTCGCTTATGATACAAAAATACGTTTACCGCCGACATTAGCTCAAGTAAGTTTTTCACCCGTTTTTTTTTTTCAAAGATTTTATGTAAGACATTTTATTAACAATTGTAGAAAATTAAATAATATATCTTGATTATTTTTCTTCCTTAAGCATTCATGCAAATACGACAGGCAAAAGATATTTTATTACCCTTTCCTAACATTAATTATTGATACATAATTATTGTAATTGCTAATACTAAAAATATTAATAGTAAAATAATAATAAAATGAAAAATATAATGGCAATTTCAATGGTTTTTAAAAACAGAGCCTTAGGAAGTATTTTAACATACTATTAATAAATTAATTGTACGTCTGAATATAAAAAATTACGTAAAATTGTATTATCATTTTGCAAATACGTAAGTAAATTGGAACAATTTCAGAGTATTTAAATACTATGTTTTCTAAAATTAACAACTAAAAGAATAATTGAACTTTCTTCTTTAGTATCTTACTGCAACATAATTATTCATTAACTATTTTTTGAGCAAACGGGTAAAACAAGAGGAGAATCTCACTTTTTTTAGTTTACTTTATAAAAATTGTCTTTCCCGCCAATGCCTAATTAGTTACAAAAAGGATATATTTACTTAAAGGCAGCGGTTTTGTTTATTCATCCCAGAACAAAAGTACTTAAAATATACAAAAAAAATGTATTTTTATATTTAATGAATAAATAATGCAATATAAGTCTTTTAGGATTAGTAATTACTTCCAAAGAAAAGTTATTTACGTTAAAAGGGATTGAAAAACATGTTGATCGTAATACATAATTAGTGACATATAAAAACTTATACTCGTATATTGTTATTTAACTATTTATTTTATTTTACCCGTGGATTGAAATAAAATTCCAATTTTGTAGTTGATAAACCAGTTGGCAATACGAATTATGGTTATTCTATAATATTAATCAGCCCGAAGGAGAATTAAAGTGACTCTCGGAAGTGCTTGCAACAGATAACAATAGAGAAGTTTTGCGTCTAAACATTTTAGCAGGACTGTTCTAACAGAACAAAGTTGGATTTAAATTAGCTGACTAAAATTTTAATAGTAACGTATTGTTAGAGTAAAATATTTATAAAGTGAAAAATAAAATGAGAGAAAATAAAAAAAATAAATAAAGATTAAAAAATATTTAAATAGTTCAGTTATCTTAAGTTTTGATAATGTAAATAAGGTATTATCTAAGATTCGAAAGACGAGAACCTGTGAAACTATTCATGACGCCAGTTGTTGAGAGGACTGTGACAGTATTTAGCAGATCAGCTTAAGGATCTCCTGCTTCAATCCTCACTTGAAGTTATGCATCGTTGGATGATAACTGGAGGTATCTCTTGGGCATTCGTGACAATAACAAGCACTGTACACGTCCTGAAAGAAACCACCTAAGAAAACTGCTTCTCCAGATGGAACATGATATACGTCATTTTACACAGCCACAAATCCAGCGCCAAATAATAAATTAATTTTTTTTGGTGTTTTAATTTTTAAATCGGGCTACTCCTGGATATCAACTCTCTTAACGTGTCAATAATAATGGCTATACATTCAAATCAAATGCATATCGATTTGATAAACACTATTACAGTTTTTCACCTGATAAATAAAATAAGATAAAACTTGTGATATTACAATTATATTAAATACTATTGAATGTATATATTACGTATGGATTAAAAAATATATTGTATCTTCATTTTTTTTACTGATAATTATGCGAAAGAAAATTATGGCGTATTCATTCCATAAAATGAATGGATAAAAAAAACACTTAATGGATATTCTTAAGACCTGAGTACATTAATAAGAATAAATTATGTACATTTATAACATAATATTGTTATTTTATTGTCTTGTCATGATCATCTTGTCATAAATTGCTAGTTTCGATTAAGTCACTGACACATGACATGAATAAAATGTTTATTAATCACACATCTTAGCTATTATTCTTTCATCACCTTCATTTGCAAAATGTATGTTGATTTATCACAAAAAAGCTCATGGTTGTTGTAATATATACAAAAACTAATCTATTTTTAGCCTTTTCTTCATTTGAATCCCACAATGCTCATGTTAAGTTTCCAATAAATAATTTCTTAATGTGTATTTTTAGAAAAAAAAAAAAATTTCAATAAAGATAAATAATAATCTTAATTCAAAATTATTTTACAATAATAAAAAAAATACATGTAACATAAAATTTTTTTTGTAACAATTTTTTTTTTAAATATTATAACAATAAATTATTTTATGCATGCAAAATGACATGCTTAAAATTAATGTATGAATGAATGCACCTCTTTTGTCAGTTCAAACTTTTGTGGTTTTTGTGTCCATCCTATTTATTACTTTATAGTATTAATGCATTATGGCAGTAATTGTAAAGTTCTGGTTACTCGTCTTAGAGAATTTCGATTGAATTTTATTAAAGCTAATTGAAAGGTATGTACTTCATAATTTATATAAACCACTCAAGTGTTATTGTACTTGTTAGATAAATATGTAGTTATTATATTCTATATATACTAAATCTTTAAAGATACCACTTTATTTGTGACGATCTGTGTGTATAATAATGCATTAGAGCAATATGGTGGTTCCCTTGAGTAATTAACTCCTAATTACTTCACAATAGCTAAATAGAAAGATGAGAAATACAAATTTGAAAATGACAAACCTGTGATGCCTTGAGAAGAGAAGGCCTTGCGTAATAAAGAAACCCCTACTTTCCACCTTCAGCCGACAAGCTTCAGCTACTATAAAGCGCATTTCATTATGCAATTTCAAACTATGTGACCCATAAATAGCGAGTTCATAACGTACATCAACGCTAACTAGCGTCACAATCTTCAACCGTAAATCCCCTCGGTATTCATTAGAAAAAGGATTTTATATCGTTTGTATTAAAGCTCTTTTTGCATTACGAGCTGTCATACTATCTAGAATAGAAGATGAGTAACCGTGTCTGTCCATATCATCGGATTAGATAGCAACGCTACTTCACAAACAGCCTTGAAGCAAATAATATGGATTAGCAAATTTTGTCCTCCAAAACTTCTCTTATTTTGAATCTCTTTTAAATATCATAGTTAAAACAATCGTAACAAGCACACAGAATTAGGAATTTTGTAAAAGCACTTTCGAAAACCAAAAATCAAATATAATCCGATATTATAAATTTAAAAAAGAACAAATTTCTAAAGTGTTTATTTCCAAAATCAGATCTTTTTTGTGTGTTAGTAAGGTTATTACAAAATAATACATCTTATCTTGTCTAAGACTATATTTATATAAAATCTGTCATGAAATATCACATCAATAATACAATATAAACATTATGTAACAACCGTTTATATAAGCAGTATATATTAAAAAGATTAAATTTAATGTCTATACCAGACTTGAGCGGTTTTCATTCTCTTTACTTTCTTTTGTAACTGTAAAACCGCATACATCAAGGCTTCAGCGGTCGGAGGGCATCCAGGTACGTAGATATCAATTGGTATAATGCGATCAACGCCTCTGAAAATATATATTACAACAGCTGATAAATTCAGATGATAAAGTTGAATTTATTATATCGTTGGTAATTATATTAATTATATTAAAATTATTTTCTATAAGAATGAATCAACCGCCGGCTCCCGAGATACCTGCCAGTTGAACAATGATCAGCAATAATGCAAGAGGATTATTTATTAGCTCCTTAACGGTCAGACAAAAAAGTAACTATATGGGATTTCCCTACACCTCAAGCAGACTTTTCGCTTTTTAAATCTCTATAGGATATAAAAATTTTGGAATAAGAAAACTATAATTTTCAGTTTAATGTATTAAAATTATCTGAAATGTAATTAATTTCAAAACTATATATCAGAAACACCCTTCTTTTCCGTAAATAAAAAAAAATAGCTTGTATACGTGCATTCAGAACGGAAACAAAAATGTAAATTAGAGAGAATACAAAAATATATAAAGAATGGAATAATCATTGTGCAGATTCACTAATTTAACTTCGATTTATTTGATAACAGATCAAAGTTACCTTGCATTTGATAATCTATAATTACAGCTTAACTTTCATCACAGATAACATAAAAAAGGCTTATATTGTTATGACGTTTATGTTACGATACTTCAGTTAAGAGATATTATTTATATTATGAGTAATAATCACTTGTATATATAATTGTTATTTGCAGGAAACGGTAATTATAGTCTTGTATATTGATGTGTGTGCGTGCGGTGTTTTTTCCTTAATATAATATACGATCTAGGAAAACTTCAAAAGCTTACACAATACACAAATGACGATAAAATAATATGATTTATGCCTATTTATAGTTATCAACAATAAAATTATACAACAGTAGACCTTATAAGGTAGCTTTAAAAAATATTACGTTCCTTAATTGTTATTGGTTCTCCTGCACACGATTTTATTCTTTAGTTGGTTTGATTTTCATTATTCAATTTATATTCTTTATTAAGGACGACGCCGTTAATTAATACTTCGGTAAATTACGACAACAATTTTTTTCTTTCTTTCTATTTTATTAGTCCCCTTAAATCATTAGGGTTGGGATATTTTAATTTTAAGTACTACGACTTGTATTTGTTGTCTTGTACGTATTTTTGTGACTTGACATAATGTAGTATAATCAGGGGCGTAGGAACGAAATTTTTACTGGGTGGGCAGGTTTGAAATCGTACCCCCCCCCCTCTAGTTTTTAAAATGTCAAAGAAAAAAAAGTTCTACAGAAAAAAAAAATTGTATCCCATAAGTAATCAATAACAAAAGACTTAAAATAAATTGCCTTCCCGGAAGCAAACAATGGCTTTCTGATTACATGAGTCATCTAATCCGCCCAAAATAGAAATGGTCCATTTTGTCGTGAAAAGCGACCTTTTTGCCTCTAAAATGGTCTTGAACAAATTTCCATTGAAACAATAAATGTTCAATTTCAAAATTTTAATCCTTTGAACAAAAAGCATGGGTGGGCAATGCCCACCCTGGGAAATTTCTGGGTGGGCAGCTGCCCACCCTGCCCACACGGTTCCTACGCCCGTGAGTATAATCTATTTTGTGTGTTTAGAATACATAATCTGTTTATTTACCTTACAACTGAATAAGAATAATGGTAATATCCTCCGCCATTAGCGCAGCTGCCCATAGAGATGACCCATCTAGGCTCTGGCAATTGGTCGTAAATTTTCCTTAAGGCCGGTGCCATCTTGTTGGTTAATGTTCCGGCAACTATCATTACATCAGACTGACGAGGTGATGTTCTGAACACTACACCATATCTGAATTAAATAAAAAATAAAAAATTGTAAGCTTATTTATTTATAACTTAACAATCCATCTTTATATCCCTATAAACATTAATATTTTTAAACATTCATATTCATTCTGTCATGTATTCAATGTTATTACTGTAAAATAAGAATTTCCAACAGAAGCCTAATAGAATTTGACTCCATATGTTAAAGATAATAATATATAGAATGCTATATTCTTTAGGGTCGGAAGCCGCAAGGTAGCTAAATTAGTAGAGCAGCTACATGGGATCCCAAGTATCAAATGTTTGAGTCCCATCCGTGTTGAATCTTCCAATTTATTTAGTAGATAACTTATCAGATCTGCCAGTTGCTGCATACATATTCATATGTTTTAAATAAAATAAAATGATGGTCTTAGGAATAAAAAATCATGTCTTATTCCCATTTCTATAAAATAATATTAGAATCATTGATTTTTTATGTACAATTTCTAACTTGAAACATTTAATTCAATAACTTTAGATTTAAAATAATAATAATACTATTCAATTTGAATATTAATAAAAATTAAATAAATATGAAACAAGATGAAAACTGTACTATTCTGAAAGTTAATATTACTCATAATTGTTTATCTCAATTTATGTCAATTATTATTTGTTTAATATGATACTACAACTTTATGATAATATATTGATGATATTCATTCGTACCTATCCATGTCGTAACGGGGAGCAGCCATATGCATCATCTCAACAGCACAGCAAGCTAATCCAAATGATAGAGGGAACATAGAACCTCTCCGGCCCCAATTCAATAAATCATCCAATCTGGCCATTGTGTATTCTGCCATGTTATCGCTTTTTTGGAAGGGTGAATAAGGTCTATGCTCGTTTGAATTTGGTGCTGGCAGAAATGTATGACGAATTTGGTCTACCACTGGTGTTAACGTTCTTTTCTTAAGAACAGACATGACCTTAGTGGGAGCAGTGGCTCCCAAAGCCACGATAGATTGCATTCTTAACAGAAAATTATATTCATAAATAATTAAAAGTCGTATAAAAATATTTTACTTAACGTTAACGTATACTTTTACTTCCAAAAAACTTTTCTACAAAAATATATTTTCAAATCAAAGTTACAAAATTAACCAACCAACTTATAATTTACACACGTCTTTAAGCTTTATACAAAATTTATATTACTTATCATCATTATCATTTTAGGATAGAAAGAAGTGGGAGATACGAATCGGATCTATATATCGTGGTTAAATCAAAATTCGATACGCGATGACAATATACATTAACTAAAACACTAGTTCGACATCGACACATCAAGCTCGGACTGATTCACTTAGTCGACTGATCGTGATGGTGATCAGTGATAGTTTCAAGGTGTATTTACATCAGACGAGCGAATGCTCATTCTATCCACACCATATCAAATTCTTTTAGTGTAAACAGACGTAGAGCATTCTTTTGTTGTTCTTAGTGCGTTCGCAAAGATGCTATAGAATATAAGAATGCTCGCTCGCTCGGTGTAAACGGCGCTGGAGCGCGCGAACAGTTGCTTATAGCGGTCTTGCGTGTTCGAACGTGCTCGCGCCCCCGAGCCGTCTCTTCAAAGTGTTCTTGTGTTCTAGCGATTGTACACGTATATAATAGATTAAATTATAGATTGATCTAAAGAAACATGTTTATTAATGATAGAAGCCTACCAAAATTCCAGATGTCTGTGGGAGACGACTTATGAACACTATAAAAATATAACTTACAAAAAATATTCTTGGCAGGAAATTGCAAAATTACTGGAATGTAATGTTGAAGAATTAAAACAAAAGACAGTCGCTTCTTGCATCTTACCGCCGAGAAAGACAAAAAAACAATGAGTACGAAATCAGGCAGCGGTTAGCAGCGGCAGCACTAACCAAAATAAAAATATGGTAAGTAGGTACTTATGTTTATTTATTACACTTATTTAATCATGAAGCTTTATAGGTTTGACGTGTCTGTATCTGTGTGTGTATGTGTGTGTCAGTGTGTGTGTGTTGTGTGTGTCTGTGGCATCTTATCTCCCGAACGGATAAACCGATTCTGATTTTTTGTTTGAAAAGTGAATTAGTAGTGTTCTTAGCTATGTTTCATCAAAATCGCTTCAGCCCGTTTTAAAGTTATTATCATGATTGGTACTTTTACTTTAAGTAGGTAAGTAGTTACATTTATAACAATTTCGAAAACTTCTTGCCCTGAAACCCTAGTGCATACCCCTCCAATTATGCAATATTTTTTTGCCATGGCAAAATATAAATCAAATTAAAAGTCTGAGAATTCTTTCCGGATATTTTCACATTGTAAAGTGTGTCTTCGTCCAGTGTTGCGTCCCGGGAGAAATGATGATAAATGGTCCACTTCTCACCACTGGCCTCAAATGACGTCATCTTCAATTCTGTCCATCATGCCCGGTGAATTATATAGCTTCCTAGAAGCTTTCCTTTTCATCAAATTATCATGTAGGTACACGCAGGTCATTAAGGTGAGCAATGCCTTATCCGGTTGTAGCAACATAAGTATGCCAAATGCATTTTCTACTATTCGTCTTGCTCTAGATAAACGGTAGCTGTACCATAAATTAATTTTCGGATCTCCTGGTGTGAGTACCAGGATATGGCTTCATGATGTGTCTTTGTAATGGGAATGCATCATCTGCTACAAATACGAATGAGCAAAGAACATTCGGTCAGATGATCTAGCTTTTGTTTACACTAAACACTAAAAGATTACTAAAGATTGCTCTGGTTTTAGCTCTAGCTCTTTGTTCGATATATGTAAACGCTGAATACGAGTTTTCGTTTATACATAAAGATCAAGAAAGAATGCTCTAGTTCTAGCTCTAGCTCTTTATACAAACCAAACCAGTGACGTATAAACAGGTTTATTTTGTAAACAAACTCCTCCCATTTCATGAACATAATACTGTTCTCTTGCTGTTACCTACTTTAAAAACTATACTTTTTGGGAACGATTGCCCGAAATTGTCCATTAAATCTATGAGGTAGAAGAAATTAAAAAAATAATAATAATATTGTCTTAAATGACAAAAAATAAGATGTAATCGTTAAGTTTAACAACAGACAATTTTACTTATAAAAGAAAAAGCCATGGAAAAAAAAAATGTGATGACGGAGTTTTGAAATTTATTAATTATTTAGCATTCCTAAAGTTAATGTTGTACAAAAATCTTAAATATTTTTTTACGATTATTTATTATGATCTTTATTATTTATACAAAAATTGACGCTGTTTTTTAAATCAGTTGCCATTACCACGATGACAGTTGTAATAACTTAAGGAATCCTAAATAATTTTGACTTTAGCATGTCTACATTTTACTTTTGGTGAATGTTTCGATGAATGATTATTTTTACAGAGAAAATAATAATAACACTAATTTTTAAATGTTATCTTTATATATTACTAGCGGCCCGTCCCGGCTTCGCACGGGTGGACAATTATTTAAATCAATTATTTTTTACATATACACATTACATTATACACCCTTCTTTTCACATTGAACGTTTTTTTTATTATTTTTTTTATCCTTACCTACAGCTATTATTATAATAAGGGTTTTTATTTTCTAAAAATGATTCTTTGTATTTTTTTTGTTGTTTTACATTATTTTATGTCTTTTGTTGTTTATTATTGATTTAGTGAATTAAATATTCCTGCGGAAAATGTACTGCGTCTCTGATATTAGTAGCGGTGTCGATGGATTTGTAGGTTTTTATTTGACTGTAAACATTTTGTAAAATCTGATTGCTTATTCTGTTGACAGTATTATTCCTGGATGACACTATTGCCTTAGAACACAATCAATGAAAGTTCTTTTCGTGCAAGTTCTCCATGTCAGGGTTAACTGTATCTATTAAAGTTTCTAAATTATGGACTATCTGGCCTAGTAACTCATCCAGAAGGATGTCACAATTTCTTCTTTTTCTGCTTGCTTCTTCTGCACCACAGTGATACTTAGATCGCATGGTGCTGCCTAGTTAGCCAAGCAGGGCGAGGGCGGGCGCGGGGGGCAGAGATAGGTGGTGGTTGGAACACGTACGTCGAGAGAGACATCACATCATAGTTGATGAATTAACAAAGATAGAAAAATTAAAAAATGTTGCTTATTTACATGGTTAATGTAACTGGTGGTTTTGATAATTAATACAATCATTATTAAATATGATTATTACTTTGGTACGAATAATGTGGCGTAGTTTGTACCGGCGCGACGTTACTATTGCACATTTTTAGATGAAAAAGTAGTTACTGTGGTATAACTGTAATAGTTAGACAAATAGTATTGCAGACATTTTTATAGACATTGATGTCCTCTATAAAACTGTAGTACATCACTTGGCTCTATTGCCAATAATTTCCACAGCGTACGCGACATAAGGATTTGTTTTGGTACTTTTTTCACACGTTGGGTTACGTTGTTGAAATTTTCACGCGGATCTCTTTTTTTCTCTCGTATTAAATATAGCCTATGTTTATCAGGGATAATGTAGGATTCTAATGGTAAAAGAATTTTTGAAATCGGTCCAGTAGTTTCGGAGCCTATTCAATTCAAACAAATAATCAAATCTTTCCTCTTTATAATATTAGTATAAATTTAAGGTTTTACGATAAAATGTGGTAGTACCATTATCTCCCACAAGATGGCCTTATTATATAATATAATGTTATACATGTAACTGAATTCCATAAGGTAAAAGAGTGTTTTATATACAATTTATCATTTAATATAGGTTATAGACTTAGAAATAGGTCAAGGCCTATAGGAATATAAGCTGATTTTTAAATAATATTTATAAAAAATTGTATTACTTGCAAAACCTTTTTTTTAGTCAAAAGCTATATTACTTATTACTTACGAATGTAAAAACGAATTGGAAACTATCCGTTTAGTATTAATTTTGCATCGCACTGCATTGGAGCGAATCATTTTATCACTGAAATTCTCTAAAGGAATTGTATTCGATAATTTACAAAATGTTAACTGTATTATCCAATTATTATTTATACATTTAAAGAATTCTTAAGAGACCGAAACAGATGGAAATGGAAAATAAAGGTTGCAACATCAAGACTACATGGATGTATTAGGACTCCGCTGTCAAACTCTGAATTTTTGTTGAGTGGCCAACGATATGATCGGTCGTTGTCGTGAGGAAAGACCAAACCTTTTTGTTGGTTGATTTTAGCTCCTTTTTGTCAATTCCTTGATAAGTCTGGAGCGGTTGACAGTAGAAATCTAGATCAATGGTATTGCCCAGCGGGGAAAACTCATTCTGTTTTCTTGTCAACGGGTTTCGCGATAGTCTGTGCAGCTTGAAGGGCCTTTACTCACGATTTTTCTTGTACAGTAATACCCCGCTTTACGCGACCCCGTTATACGCGGTTTCACTATAACGCGGATGCAAATTTCGCGCTCAAATGCCTCGAATTACGCGAAAGAGTGTGTATAAATATAATGTAGTCATCAACAATAGATGTATTTTTCCGTAAAAAATAAGAGTATGTATTGCATAAAATGTTCCTAGAATTGAAGTGATTGATTAAAATTATTTGTATTTTTTTGTAATAATTTTTGACTATGTTTAATCATAAACCTCGTTATACGCGAATTTCAGTTAACGCTATGTTTTTTGGAACGTATCCCTCGCTTAAAGCGGGGTATTACTGTACATACTTATCGTCACCAGTGGTCAATCTCTTCAAAAATGGTTATTTTTGATTACGTCTTAAGAGAGCGTGGGTCATTAGGTTTCTTTCAGTGAATTCATATGACACCCTTATATAGAGTAGTTTTGTATATACAGCGTTTTAAAATGTGTCAAAACTATAACTTAGCGATCAGAGCGGGATGCATTTGAGTTAGAGTTAGATTTAGAAGTTTAGATGCGTTAGACTTATCTCAGTTGAATTATATTAAAAATCAAAATAGATTAGAACGTAGATATTTTAAACAAGGACAAAATTGTAAATTTGTTTTGTGTTAGTAAGGATATTACAAAAAAAACACCATATCTTATGTATAAAAATATACTTATGTAAAAATCTGTCATGAAATATCACATCAAAAATACAATATAAACATTATGTAACAACCGTTTATATAAACAGTATATATTTAAAAAGATTAAATTTAATGTCTATACCAGACTTGAGCGGTTTTCATTCTCTTTACTTTCTTTTGTAATTGTAAAACCGCATACATCAAGGCTTCAGCGGTCGGAGGGCATCCAGGTACGTAGATATCAATTGGTATAATGCGATCAACGCCTCTGAAAATATATATTACAACAGCTGATAAATTCAGATGATAAAGTTGAATTTATTGTTATATCATTGGTATTTTAATTATATTTAAATTATTTTCTATAAGCATGAATCAATCGCCGGCTTCGGAGATACCAGCTGTTGAACAATGACCGGCAATAATGCAACCTGATTACTTATTAGATCCTTAATGGGCAGATAAAAAACTTTATACTCTATGGATTTTGCTTGGACCTCACGCTGATGCTTTTGAGATCTTCATAGGGCCTTCCCTAAAATTTTCTTCTTTTAGAAAAAGAAAACTATAATTTTCAGTTAAATGTATTTTCTAAAATGTTGTTATTAACTATATATCAGAAACACCCTTCCTTTCCACGCAGAACTTTAGCATATCAAAATAAAATTGTTTGTATACGTGTGTCCAGAAGGGAAACAAAGTTAGAAATTAGTGGGAATACAAAAATATAAAGAATACAACAATTAGGTATCATTATCCAGACTCACTATTTTAACTTTGATTTATTGATAACCTTGCAATTGATAATCTATATTTATTAATTCACTTTTATCACAGATAACATAAAAAATGTTTGTAATGTGACGATTTTATTATGATACCTCTGTCAAGATTAGTACAATGTCAATATTTATACCATGACTAATAATTGTGAGGTTTCTTTAATAATAACTTGTATTATATTGTTACTTGCAGGAACATGTAATTATAGTCTTGTATGTTGATGTGTGTGGGTGCGGTGTTTTTTCCTCAATATAATATTATATGATCAAGGAAAACCTCTAAATCGTGAACGCCAATGCACATATGACGATAGTATATCATAAGTGAGGCCCATTTATAATTATCATCAATAAAATAATACAACAGTAGACCTTATAAGGGGAATTAAAAAAATATTAAGTTCCTTAATTGTTAACGGTTCTCTTGCATCCGATTCTATTCCTAAGTTTGTTTTTAATTATTTAATTTATATTCTTTATTGACGACCGACGCCATTAATTAATAGTTCAGTAAATTACGACAGTTACTTTTTGTTTTCTTTCTATTTTATTGATGCTCTTATAGCTTAGGGTTGAGATATTTTCATTTTAAGTACTACGACTTGTATTTGTTGTATTGTACGTATTTTTGTAACATAATGCATTTTAATTCAAGAAACTTGACATAATGTAATATAATCTATTTTGTGTGTTTAGAATACATAATCTGTTTATTTACCTTACAACTGAATAAGAATAATGGTAATATCCACCGCCATTAGCGCAGCTGCCCATAGAGATGACCCATCTAGGCTCCGGCATTTGATCGTAAATTTTCCTTAAGGCCGGTGCCATCTTGTTGGTTAATGTTCCGGCAACTATCATTACATCAGAATGACGAGGTGATGCTCTGAACACCACACCGTATCTGTTTTTTAAAAAATGTTATGCTTATTTATTTATAATTTAACATTCCAACGTTGTAAGGAATTTTAAATATTAATATTCATTCTGTCTTCTATTCAATGTTATTACTGTAAAGCAAAAATTTTCCATAGAAAACTAATAGAAGTTGACTCCATATGTTAGAAATAATAATACATAGGATGCTATATTCATCAGGGTAGCTAAATTAGTAGAGCAGCTACATGGGATCCCAAGTATCAAATGTTTGAGTCCCATCCGTGTTGAATCTTCCAATTTATTTAGTAGATAACCTATCAGATCTGTCAGTTGCTGCATACATATTCATATGTTTTAAATAAAATAAAATAAAATAAAATGATGATCTTAGGAATAAAAAATCATGTCTTATTCTCATGTATTATGTACAATTTGTAACTTGAAATATTTAATTCAATGACTTTTAGATTTAAAACAATAATAATATTATTATTCTATTTAAATATTAATAAAAATTAAATAAATATGAAACAAGATGAAATCTGTACTATTCTGAAAGTTAATATTACTCATGATTGTTTATCTCAATTTAAATGCCAATTATTATGCAAGTCATGCTTACCTGTTGCATTTTAAAAGGAAAAATTCACAAATATGTTTATTTAATATGAACATACTATAGCTGTATGATAAGATATTCCTTCTTACCTATCCATGTCGTAACGGGGAGCCGCCATATGCATCATCTCAACAGCACAGCAAGCTAATCCAAATGATACAGGAAACATAGAACCTTTCCGGCCCCAATTCAATAAATCATCCAATCTGGCCATTGTGTATTCTGCCATATTATCGCTTTTTTGGAAGGGTGAATAAGGTCTATGCTCGTTTGGATTTGGTGCTGGCAGAAATGTATGACGAATTTGGTCTACCACTGGTGTTAACGTTCTTTTCTTAAGAACAGACATGACCTTAATGGGAGCAGTGGCTCCCAAAGCCACGATAGATTGCATTTTTAACAGAAAATAATATTCATAAATAATTAAAAGTCGTATAAAAATATTTTGCTCTAATCTATAAAATTTATGTTAATGTATACTTCTACTTCAAAGAAACTTTTACAACAAAAATATGTTTTCAAGTCAAACTTATAAAATTAACCAACCAACTTATAATTTACACACGTCTTTAAGCTTTATACAAAATTTATATTACTTATCACCATTATCATTTTAGGATAGAAGTGGGAGATACGAATCGTACCGAAATAGTTATTAAAACTGTATATCGTAGTTAAATCAAAATCCGACACGCGATGAAAATATGCATCAACTAAAACACTAGTTCAATATCAACACGTCAGTCTCGGACCGATTCACTTTGTAGACTGATTAGTGAATACTGATCGTTTCGTACAAACCAAACCATGAACGGATATATTGTAAACAAACTCCGCCCATATTATGTACACATATACGCTTGCCGAAAGGCACACAAGCGCAAAAATAATACTGCTTAAACTTTTGTGTAAGTAGGTAAGAATGCTCTTAAGAGCTAAGAGCAAGACTTTTACCTACTTACATGAGGTAGAAGAAATTAAATAAATATTAAAAATTAAATGACTAAAAATGAGATGTAATCCTTACGTTTAACAAGACACAATTGTTACTTGTAATATAGAAATACATGGCTAAAAATTTAAGACGACGGAGTTTTGAAATTTATTCATTAGACCGTATTCCTAGTCAATGTTGTACAAAAATCTTTAAATAAATGTATATAAAAACCTCATCTTAATCTTTTTTACCGATTATTTATTTAGATCTTTATTATTTGTAAAAAAAAAAGACGCTGTTTTTTTAAATGGTATATCAGTTTCCTTTATTACCTTGTCAGTTTTAATAACTTAAAGAATCCAAAATAATTTTGACTTTGGCATTTTTACTATTTACTTTTGAGTTTCGATGAATGATTATTTTTACAGAGAAAATAATAATAACACTAATTTTTAAATGTTATCTTTAAATATTATGTAAGGTTTTACGGTGAAATGTGATAGTACCATTCTCTCCCACAAGATGGCCTCATTGTATAATATAATGTTATATGTATATAACTGAATTTCATAAGGTAAAGGAGAGTGTTTATATAAAAAGCTATATTACATATTACTCACGAATGTAAAGACGACTTCGAAATTAACCGTTTAGTATTAATTTTGTTTGAAATTTTATTGCCATTTCGTAGGTAACGTGATTCCGTTGCTGTAGAAATTGTGAGAATTTAAAAACTTAATATTGACCTTACACTAATTAAAGAATTTTAAAGAGACCGAAACAGATGGAAATATAATGGTTGCAAGATCAAGACTACATGGATGTATTATGGCTCCGCTGTCAAACTCTGAACTTTTGTTGGCTAACGATATGATCGGGCGTTGTCGTGACGAAAGACCAAACTTTTTTGTTGATCAATTTTAGTTCCTTTTTGTCAATTCCTTGCATAAGTCTTGGAGCGGTTGACAGTAGAAATCTGGTTCGATGGTGTTGCCCCGCGGGGAAAGCTCCTAATGAATCCTTCCAATCCCTCATACTCTCAACATCACCTGTTTTCGTGTCAACGGGTTTCGCGATAGTCTATGCAGCTTGAAGGGCCTTTACCCAAGATTTTTCTTATACATACTTATCGTCACCAGTGGTCCAATCTCTTCAAAAATGGTTATTTTTGATTACGTCTTTAGAGAGAATCGCAAATAAGAGCATGGTTCATTAGGTTTCGTGTATATTTACATAGATTGTTTTTTTTAAATTGTGTCAAAACTATAAGTTGGCGATGAGAGAGAGATGCATCTGACCGACATTATCTGTTTAAATTTGAACATAGGATTTTTTAGTTATAATGGTCAAAATCATTTTAGCTCTAAGACCCAATTTTATTATCTTGTTTTATTTTAGCAAATGAGTTTTTTAAGGAAATGTAAAATAATACACCAATGCTTGTCTAAGTCTATTTTCATTTACATGATTTCATGAATAAAACTATCAAGAGACTTGAATGTTACACTTAAATAATATATTAATAATATTAACAAATATGTAAACAGTATTTCTTTCGGGATGATTTGAGGGAAAACATGGTAATATCGTGACCAAAGTGAATATTGAATATTGTTTCTAGGTATTTCATTACTTTCTATACCACACTTGTACTGATTTCATTCTCTTTACTTTCTTTTGCAATTGTAAGACTCCATACAATAGTGCTTCGGCAGTCGGAGGACATCCTGGTACATAGATATCAACCGGCACGATGCGGTCACAGCCTCTGGAAATATAGATTAAAACGGTTAACAAAGCTTTGAAAAAAAGAAAGTTTTGGTCGGAACAATTTAGCTATCGAATAACTTTACATAGTAAATTACATAATTGACCCTTGAAAGTTCTTTATAACAGTATGATTTATACATTCACTTGTACTACTTTCCTTGTGCAACTGTAAAAGCTCACAAAATAAAAACAATAGACGACGAGCTATAAGGCTTTATAACACTTGTTCAGAAAATACGGTTTATTGCTGTTTTGAAAAACTATTGTTATATTACAGAAAACAGAACAGAAGAAAACGATATTTTGGCTAATAACATTTATGAGGTAAGTTATTTTCATGTTATAAGTAATTTAAAGCAAATAAAAAATCAAAGACTAAAATGTTTAATAATAATTTGCGATATTATTGTTACCATATTAAAAAATTACAACATCCGCCCCACGTGCTTTCGTTCAAAGCTCATACAATAATGTGTATTGCCGCATCGAAGTTACGATGAGACAAAGACAAGCGGTTTGATACGGCGCATCACTGTATAGATTTTCATAAAACACAATATTTGTGTTCCAGCCGCATACGTGTTGCATTAAACATTACACAAACGATGTGAGGTCGCAGTTTAAGTATTAAGAAAGTTAGCAGTTAGATGTTGTCTCAAACATAAATTATAATATAATCCATTTACCTTACAACTGAATAAGAATAATGATAATATCCACCGCCATTAGCGCAGCTGCCCATAGAGATGACCCATCTCGGATCAGGCATTTGATCGTAAACTTTCCTTAAGGCCGGTGCCATCTTGTTGGTCAATGTTCCAGCAACTATCATTACATCAGACTGACGAGGCGATGCTCTGAACACTACACCATATCTGAAATATTAAAAAGCTAAGATTTAGTAGAGAATTCATAAGACCTGATAGATATTGTCTAATCAGTTGTTGCATACACATGGATTTACATAATTAAAATAAACTGTTGATCTTGAATAGAAATCATTTTTGTTTTCATATTTTTATTTATAATATTAGACTCCTCGGAATTCGTTTTTTTTTGTTGGATTAATACTTTTTAAAATGTCCAGTATAGAAAAAATATTCATATAAACAGTCTAAATATAAACGTTCATGAAATTATGACAATTATCATATAAGTAATAATATTATATAATAATAAAATGTGTCTAATAATGTTTCTTCACACAGTATTGAAACACATTCATAACAATATAAGCAATACTTCATCCACTGATATATGGAATCTTCTAAATTCTTATTCAAATTAAGATCCGTGATTCTTAATATTTTATATCCCTCAACCTACTTTCCCAAACCACTACAGACCCATTTCCATATTGCAATTCCCGTTAAAAGTTCTAGAAGCCTGATTGTAAGCAAATTTCTTCTCATATTTTTAAGAATATCCTACTAATGTATAATGTGTGTTTCATCCAGAACCAGCACTAATACTGTTTTCATAGAAGTAACTAATGATGTTCAACTTTGTGTTGATGCTTGTCGACTTTTTACATGCATTCAATACAGTGAATTACTAAATCTTTTTTGTCATTCTATCCTTACTCAAGTTTATCCAAGCCCATCTGTAGTTGAATGGTTCTCATCCTGTGTTTGTGGCCATCAGCAGTCAGTTTGTGTGGGCGCTCATCCTCCATATGGGACTGAATACTCACAGGTGTGCCCATAAGGCGCAATATTTTCTCCCATTATAATTTCTTTATTCATTAATACATTACCATATATCTCAATTTGAACTGTTTGAATCACTTATACACTGAAGACCTTTAGCTCTACATACAAACCGGGATTAATGATCTTCCAAATGCAATTATTAACATTAATAACTAACTAAATCAATTAAGTTTATGGTTATTAGACACTCAAGATTGCTGGTCAGAATGGATTGTTGACAGCATATCAACCATCATTACATTGGCAACTGGGGTTGTGCATTGACTATAAAATGGGTTGGCACCAGCAGATTAAAGATAAATGACTTCTAACCTGTCCATATCATAACGGGGAGCAGCGATGTGCATCATCTCAACAGCACAGCAAGCTAAACCAAATGTCATCGGCCATATAGAACCCTTCCTGCCCCAATTCAATAGATCATCCAATCTGGCCACGGCATATTCAGCCATATTACTGGTATCTTGGAAGGGTGAATAAGGTCTATGCTCATTTGTATTTGGTGCCGGCAAATGTGTACGACGTATTTGATCTACTAATGGCAAAAATGCTCCTTTTTTAACAAGAGACATAACTGTGGCAGGAGCAGCAGCTCCCAAAGCCTTGACAGCTTGCATTTTTAACTGAAAATAAGTCAAAAATAAAAAGACGCATAAAACAACTTTTCTGTTATAATAACTACATACTACATACTTGTAACGAAAAATCTTTCTTTAAATATAACTTACGAATTTAGTGCACCAACTGTTATTTCGACTTTACAACATACACTTTTAAAAATAAAGAAAAATGAATTATTTTACGTAACAACGAGCATTTGATCTTGTCACTGTCAAGTGACAACAGCAAATGTCAATAATGTAACCTTTGAAGCTCTATTTCCAAGTTTTGTTTTTTTATAAAATATTTTTTTAGGCAAAAAAATAAAATAACCAACACGAAGGCTGTGTTTTCATAAGAAAGATTTATAACAAAAACATTTTATTAAAAAAATTAACTTCATATCCTTATTAATCATAATGAATAATCTTTAATGATTACAATTCTTTACTTAAAATATTTAAACATTAATGTAATATACAGTAAAAGAGACGATGTTGTTTTGATCTTTGTCTATCCCGCGATAAGGCGAAAAACGATAACTACGTCAGTGATTGTCAGTCACAGAGTACTACTATTGTTGTCATTTTTGAACTTTGATCAAAGCAAGATAAGTTTTGCGCTTTGTTTTATATATTTATAGTTCACTGTGCCTTAAAATGGCTTTGAAATTGTATTTCGATCTAATGTCCCAACCATCCAGAGCACTCTACATTTTATTAAAAAGTGCGAAGTGTACATTTGAGCCTAAATTAGTTGATTTACGTAAAGGTAAAAGTTTGTTTATAACGGTGTATACAAATTCAATAAGTACTTTTTTAGAAAAATAGTAATAAAAAGTAAATCTTTTTATTACTATTTTTCTATCTCTACTTCATTTTATAACAATACAAAATGTTGATAATGTAAATATATTGTAATAAAAAAAATAAGCATGCATTTTTTTTTTACTTTTAAACATTATCACTCCACTCCACACCGCATTATGAAATATACTTATTAGTGTTTAATCTCAGGTTATTGACTGCTATAAGCAAATACTTATAATATTTCTAATTAGTCATCTCTTTCTATTATTCCAGGAGAACATTACTCTGAACAGTATGCATCGATAAATAGATTCCAAAAAGTACCAGTCATTGATCACAATGGATTTGTTTTAAGTGAAAGGTAACTTTAGACCTTTTATTAAATCTTCAAAATAACTGAATCTTTAAAAAGAACTGTCAAATAAATTCCCTTCTGGTCATCAATATTTGAATGTTGATTTAATGTATGTGTTATTTTTATTATTTCAGTGTAGCAATTGTTAAATATTTATCAAGACAGAACTTGATACCCCACAGCCTGTACCCGATAGACATCAACCAGCAGGCCAGAGTTGATGAGTATTTAGAATGGCAACACATTGAGTTTAGACTACACTTGTCCATGTACTTTAGGGTTAAGGTGGGTGTTCATAACTCAAAAGAAAGAAAATTAAATGAGATAATGATATGAGATAATGATAAACAAGGTTTTTTAATAACAAATATGTATTGATTTAAAGAAAGTGAATTAAAAAGTTATTTGTCATTGCCATATAAATATATAAAAAACATTTCAGCATTTGGATCCAATGATAACTGGAATACCGGCTGACCCAAAGTCACTGAAAGGTTATGAAAGAAGAATGATATCCGCATTAGAAACTTTTGAAACTCAATGGCTGAAAAATGGAACCGAGTTTATTACCGGCGACACTATTACTGTTGCTGACCTCATGGCTGCCTGTGAATTGGAACAACCAAGTAAATTTATTTCTTATTGTTTTATATGTAGCTTTTAATATTATGAAGTAAGAGAATTTGTAGTTTAAATCAATTAACCTTGTTTCACATATCATGTTTAAAAATACTCTAGGATTTTAAACTGTCACGCCTAAATGAACCAAATTTTCTATATTATTAGTCAAAATTAACATTTATACATAATTTCAAGTTTTTGATTCTTGCATATATTAAATATTTCGGGCCTTATCACCAGAAAGGGTTTTTGCCTGGCATTTCTGGATGCCTCGAACATAACACGTTACTATCGGAAAGCCTTAAAGATGCCAGAAATAGTGAAAGACAAATAACGGTATGTTGGATAGACTTAGAGAACGCTTTCGGGTCGGTACAACATGAACTGATGATGTTCGCGCTAAGGTGGTATAACTTTCCTACGTTAGTAAGTGA
The DNA here is from genome assembly GCA_918358865.1 of Melinaea marsaeus rileyi. NCBI lineage: Eukaryota > Metazoa > Arthropoda > Insecta > Lepidoptera > Nymphalidae > Melinaea > Melinaea marsaeus. The sequence continues at coordinate 24,632,726 of OU911085.1, forward strand.
CATGATTGCATCATATTATTCAAAATTAAAATTTTTCATCACAAATGGAAATCATTCCAAACCATTAAATTACAACATAGGTTTATTTCAAGGTTGTTGTATTTCTCCAATTATATTTAACATAGTGATCAATATTTTAATAGATAAATTAATTAAAAACGAAAAGAAATGGGGTTATCGGTTTAAGTTTAACAATAAATACACAGAATCCATACTAGCATCTGCAGACGATCTCGCGATACTGACACGTAATCCAAAATAATGTCAGCTACTTTTAAATGTTGTGGAGGATTTCTGTGCTTGGACGGACGGATTGAGGACAAAACCGAATAAATGCTACAGTCTATGTCTGTGTACGCGGAACATCAGATATACCTCTTACGATCTGGGTCTTATAATAGGCGGTAAGTGCTTTACTACGATTACCGACGCAGCTCCGTTCAAATTCTTAGGCAAAAAAATCGATTACCAAGGGCGTACTCCATCTTTAGATATAATAGTCGATAGCTTTTTGAATGATCTTAAAAAGGTAGACAATCAGCCAATAAGTAACATCAAAAAGGCTTAGATACACGATAATTATTTAACATCACGTTTAAATTGGCCTTTCCTCGTTTACGATATTAATAATTTTGTTAAAGTTAGATGCAAGCGTCATAAGGACATTGAAGTCATGGCTCGGGTTAGCGCATCCAGCGGACTCTTCTACCTTATTTAGAGACCGACACAATTTTGGGTTAAAATTAAAGAAACCATCGGAACTCTATAAACACCTAAGAGTGACCAAGAGACATATCATCTCAAAGTCGAATGATGATACTGTAACATCTCTCCCAAAAGATAAAATTGCCGCAGAGCTGGAGTCACGACTTCAATTCTATAAACAATTTATGATAGGTGCTCAAATAAATAAAGCAGGGCTAGGATCAAGTAGGAAAGAACCAGACATAGAAATAATAAAATCCTTTATTCGGCACGATGACAATGATAATTACCGGTTGCACGCGATGAGCCTAGAATTGCAAAACGAATGGGTGATAGGAGATTTTTGTATTCCATTAGCTTTACGATGGCGCACCCTGCTTCATGATTGGTCAACAGCATTATTAAAATTTTATCTTAATGCATTCCAAATGACTCTCCCAGATCAAAGTAACTTAGTAAGATGGGGCAAAGACACCGAAAAATCTTGCAACATCTGCGGGGAGGCAGTAGGAACCGCGAAACACTTGCTAGTAGGGTGTAGGGTACTATTAAATAGAGGTAAATACTCGCGTCGCCACGATAAAGTATTAGAAATCATACGAGAAGCGGTTAGTCTTTCTGTAGCAAGAGCGCAGAGGGGTATAACAACCACCAAAAAATCAGTAGAGTTCGTAAAGGCAGGTTCGTCCAAAAAATCTAAATTAAAACCTTATTCCATCCTGGACGCGTCTCCTGATTGGACTCTCATGATGGACACGTATGAAAGGCAATACAAAATCCCCGGGGATGTTTGTGTTTCGTCATCTAGGCCGGACTTATTCCTGTATTCAAAACAACTAAAGCGCGTTATACTTGTGGAGCTTACTGTACCCTGGGAAACAAACATACCCAAAGATCATACATTTAAGCTTAACAAGTATGTATTACGAACTGTGTAATGAACTGATCAGGAATAAATTTATAGTTAATTTGTACGCTGTAGAAGTAGGAGCGAGAGGTATAACAGCAAAATCTCTCTACAACTTATTTAAGGATCTCGGCCTTTCTAGAACGATCATCAGTTCATTTCTGGAACGTATTTCAAAGGCAGCTTTAGTAGGTTCTTACGATATTTGGTTAGGTAGGGAGAGGAGCGTAAACAGTGAAGGTGAGCGTGTATGCGCATAGTAAAGGGGCCCCTTAAACCTACATCTGGGTCGCAAGTTCCAGGCATTGTTTGCGCTCCTCTTCTTGCAACGCGATGGGCCCGGCAACCGCACGGTGAATCCATGGAATGCTAAGAAGCTTCGTCTCTCTTAATCTTATTCCATAATGATGAGGTAGAAACTTTAAAATTGAAAGTGAGATTTATTTTTTAAATAAACCTAAAATGTTGCCCCCGTCCTAATAATAAATTTATTTAAATGTCATGAGAGAGAATTCCAGAGGTCACAGGTTCGAGTCTGGCTTGTGTAAATTAAAATTTGCATTGTATATTTAATTAATGCCGGAATAAACATAATGGCTAACATGTGTATCAATAATTTCATAACACATTGAGTTACAGTTGTAAATAACACAGTAGAATCATTTAATTCAAATATTTTTTAATTGTTGATACTAAAGATTCTTTTATTCTTTAAGGAATGGCAGGATATAACCCGGCTGAAAGATTTCTTACAATTGCATCATGGTGGAAGAAGGTTCGGGAACATTTCAACCCATACTATGAAGAGGGTCACGTCATATTGAACAAGATAATAGCCAAACAAAACAAGCTGACTGCTAAGATGTAATGTCATTAGTATTACCAAAATATATTCCAGTCAATGTGAAAATCATTTTAATGTTCGTAAATGAAAAGGTATTTTTGTATATTTTTGATATATGTATAGTACTGATTAAAATGAATTTATAAATGTTGTTATTGTAACTCAGTTATAACTATGTTTTGAATATAATAGTATAACTATTACTATATTGTCTTAAACTGTATAAAATCATTCTTAAACTGAAATAAAGTGTAAAATTCTAATGATAAAAATCGATGATAAATATCCACGCTGATAATATTCAACAATTTACATAATATTGTTGAATGTTGTCAGCGTGGATTTTTAATTTTATAACTATCCTGCCTATATCACCTCTTTCGAATCTTGCAGAGCAAAATTAATATTTAATATTACATTAAGATAACCTTTCAATAGAAACCAGTGAAGGTGCAAATACTCAGGGTACAATACTAACGAACTTTGACGAAATTATAAGTGTTAATAAAAAATAATTGATTTTTAAGTGAAATGATTATTATTTATTGAAGAAAAGAAAATGTTAAATATATGTTTATTTATAATTACTAAAAAATTACAAAAAAGTATGATTAATAATAATACAAAATAGTAATTTAAGTAAATCTGAAAATAAACTAAATCAGTAAATTGTAAACAGCGCAACAACAACAACAACAACAATAACAACAACAATAATGAAAATTTTTTCTGTCCACAGACATCTATACAGTATACATCCATCCGAGAAAAGTGAAAACAATACAGAACGAACAAAGTTCGTTCGTGAAAATTTGAACATTATCTTTCTAGTAGTGATGCGATTTGAACCCTGTTTCTACTCGAGTCACTAGAGTGAATTAGTCAAACTCGTGCTCGACTGCAAAAAAATATTACTCGAGTTACGGACCCAACTCTACGCATGGAGTTAGTTCTGTTGCCACTAGATGTCACTACACTACCCTATTTTCCTTATCCTATGCCTCTTCGAGACAATGAGCTAAGTTTCATAACATGTGATTGTTACTATGTATTAGTCACTTATTCATGGAAATTTAATTACTCTTACTTTGGAAGACATTTTCGTATTTTGTTGATAGTATCAGTACATATGTAAAAACTATTGTAATGCGTATTTTTATTTCACATTACTTCATCCACGATAATAACACTCTTTTGAAATAGGTTTTTGTTTAAAATTGCTTAAAAAAAATCTTTCTCTAGTTGCAACTTGCAACTCTTTTAAGCAAAATAAAAAAGACACCTCTATACCTCAAATATCACCTAATTATCGCCACTGAATAACAGATGGCGCAGTATATATAATACATTTTATAAAATTTGATTATTATTTCAATTAAAAGTAGAATTTGACTGTCGCTTAAGGTTGTTTAATGACCATTAAGTTATAAAATAAAAATGTACGTGTTTGAAAAGACAGCCAAAACCAACCAACCTCAGCCGTCAGTCGCGTAACCTCCGACCTCACCGTAAAGTACCTTAAATATACCGAGAGGAGTCAAGCAATGGGCTTATTTCTGTATCCAACTTTAAGCACACTATTTAGAAATAGTGAGTCAGAAAGTGTTTACCAATTTCATTACACTTATTTATTTAGCACGTGTCACAATTTATTTAGCAAAAAGGGACTTTAGGTTATAAATAAGAAAGTCCTTTTCGCGACGCGGTCTAACACACTACCAGATGCTAGCGCTGGCTCACTAACCCTGTTAGTATGAAATCTCATTAGGCTAGTAGACCTTGGCAGTGCTTGACAGATTGGATAATGAAATGGCTCCCTAGTACTCTGTCTAATAAGTTAATAAGTTAAGGCAACTGCTATATTTAATATGATACTGTTGTATTTACTTTTCAATATTTTATATTTAAAAGGAAACTTTTATTGGGTTTTCTTTGTCGGCTTTGACGAAAGTTTTGTAGGAGAGTATTATGAAAGTACAAATGAAAATTAGAAGTCTCGCTGTTAAAGCAAAAATAGTACCTACGTAATAAACATTTACAGTTTTTCTTAATTAGTCTCAGCTCCAATTGCTAGTTATATTGATTTACTTCTAATAAATATAACATTCGCGATTGCATATGATTACATACATATATCATATAAGGATATAAGATGCACTGGGGTAATTTCGACATAAATTTTGATGAGATGATAGGAGGTCTTAATTTTATATTTTTATGGAGGAGTTTTTTTTATATTATCGTAATTTTTTTATATATCTTTAAGTATTAAAATATTTGCTATACAAATTTTAATTGCATATGGGTAATTACGACATTAATTTAAAATATATTTCAGAGATCAATTATTAAGACATGCATTTCTTTTTCAATTTTAATTATAAAATACCCAAATAGTCGTTAGTTCATTCACACTCATGTTATACAGTATTTGACATTTCGGAATCACCTCATTCAGCTCCAGTGGTTCTCAACTGTGGTTGGTATTATAGCGTGTTTACTTTCGTCTATTTACTCTATTAGTTTTATCTTCAAGCACTGCATCAATTCTTTAATTCACTGATAATCTATTCCTATACCTATTTGGTTTAATCTTTATCCTTTGTATTGATGGAATTAAAACTTTTTCTGGTCAATATTTTTTCATTTGCTTTTTTCACATTTTTTTAATTTTTTTTATATATATTTTGCTTGTTTTTGTGCCTCTTCCTTAATTATCTTCTTCAAATTTCTTCATTACTTCTTTAAAATCAGCTTCATTTATTGTACTTGTTTTTATTATATTGTTTGTATTGTTATTTGGGTATCTTTTAGTTTTTTCCTATTATAAGTTCGAGGCATAATGGATCTGAAACATTAAATAAAAAAGAAAGTATTTTGGGACAAGTTGATATATATTACAGTATATCTTATTAATACATTCTGAATATACGTTTGATATAAAAGGTCTTTTATAGATTGAGAATCACTGCCTTATAGTATGAAAAGGCCAGTTGGGGGTATAAACATATATCGTAGCATATAATATACATAGTGATATCCCCAAAAGGGCAATTCCGTTTATTTTTTAATACCTAACTCAGATATTATGTTCCAGTAACGTATTTATGATTAACGATAATCTATAAAAAAAACTAATATTTGTATAAGTAACTTACCAAAATCTTAAGGAAATGACGTTGGGGTTATTCCGTGTTGTCGAAAATGGCGAGTAAATCACTTCCCTTGGAAAATTAAATAATACGCCCCACCTATTGACACCAGCGGTCTAGGGACGACTGACTCAGCGAGTCCATTAGATTTGGCATCTAGACTGATATGTTTACGATTGAATGTTGCGTGAACCGCTAGATGTAAAACAATTTCGGATTAAAAACAAATATATATATATATATATATATATATATGGTAATAGCTTATTATATTTTATATATTGCAGTCAATTATTGTATTGTATTTCGGCTTCAAACGATATTAAAACTGGAGATCCAGTAACAGGGGCTTAACCTACAGTGCAGGGTGTGCAAAGCCCACGGGCGCCGCCGATAAGGGGGCGCCCGTGGGCATTGCACACAGGCGCTACACGAGCTAGAGCCACCCCCGTCCAGTATCTATCTTTTATATTACAAAAACATTTTATTTTTATTTTTGAGAACAAAACAACTACTTAATGTGTATTTAGTAATTACAGCTCTGGTACTTATCTATAAATTGTACTGACAGTTATGTTTGGATTGGTGAAAGTTCATTGAACTTATTTTTAACAATCAAGTTTAACAAAGCTATATACTTTAATTAATAACTAGCGACCCGCCTCAGCTCAGCTCAAATGCAATTTCAAATACATAATATAAATAGCTCGCTTAGCCAATAAATAAATCAGTATGTTTATTTTATGTCAGTCAGTCTGAACTGAAACGTTATAAAGCACGAAATTGAAAACCTTCGTGGACAAAAACGATGTTATAGACAATAAAGATCAATAATTGATATTTAAGGCTTCCTGTTAGGCTATCGAAAGGTAGCTTAAAATCATTTTATTCAAAACATTTGAGTACAAAGTGCAGGATGTAGGGAGCAGGGTGAAAGCTCTGTAGGGTGGCTCCATTTAGGTTGGAATAATTAGATTTTTCTCAAATTTCCAATATCGCGACCACCCGGGGGCTGTTTAAACCACTTACGTCTACGTTGATACAAAAATAAAAACTAAAGTTCAACAAAAACCTTATAACGTATATATTAATATGGATTGTAATGTAAATATTATAATAAATAGCGACTTATTTTAATGTATTAATTGCTAAGTATTCCTTATTATTTTTTATTATTTCTAATTCTATTAATATTTTCTTCGCTTCTTATCTTTTACACGTGTCTCGTATCATAACAGTATCTGTACTGAGTTGAAGGTTGTATCTTTCTCCTCGTTCCATATAATCCTCAGATAATTGGTGCGGATTGCTGAGTGGGAGCACTCACAGTATTCTTTATATTAAAGCAATCTCGTTGCTTTAATATCAAGAATACTGAGGATTTGTTGATTGTTTTTTTATCAAAATAAAACACTCGACTTAACAATATGTTCTTTTGTATGGAATATTTATATTTGGTTATATTTTTTTTATTAAGAACAAAGAACATCAATCATATTTTAAGGTCATTATAGGCAATAGGCAGACAACTAAGTACACACTCCTCAAGGAATTATTTGTATAAATACTATTTCATATATTTATAATTAATTAACAGTTAATTAACATAAATTCATTCTGTTCTTATCAATAACTATTTATTATAATTACATTAGAATTAAATATATTAGAAGAGGCTTAAAAATGTGGACTTCAGACTTACACGGATTTAAACGGATTTGTGGTTTTATAATTATATAATTGAATTCGAGAACATACGAATATTAATTAACCGTTAACAAACAGGATTATTAAAGAAATTAAACACACTTGTAATAAAATGGAAGGTATTATCTAATAAAACTTGTTTTTTGTCTATATTAATAATATTTTTGTATAAAAATATAATATTTAATGAATGTAGCAAAATATGCAAATCTATCGATTATTTGTGGTAAAACAATAATTGATGCGAAATTTCTGAAAATTCATAAATTTGTTTAGGTTGTAATAATAATAATCTAAAAATATATTCGTTAGCCATAATTAGAGACGCGGGAGGGTCCGGCGGCCAGATGTCGCTGGCAATAGTTAATCTTATTTATCCGGGTGTTCTTTCCTTTTATACGCCTACATACCATTAAGAAAATAAAAATTCGATTAATAATTTTAAAATGACAATAACGTAATTAATGTTTATTATTTATTACTCGTGTCTCTTATTTGTTTGTTTGTATCGCTTATATACATATACACATATATGTATATATATATACTTTTAGTTGATATTGAAGGTAATAACTTATTTAATTTTATATTATTTATATTTAGGATACCGCGTGAACGATTTGAATATTATTATTTATATATTTCACGTGAGCATGCCAGATATTTTTTATATACTAAATTAAAAGTTTATTATTAAATATGTAATATGTGGAACTTAAGTTGTTGAATCATTTGCAGGATTTATATTATAATGTACATCATCTAAGATTGTTATATTTCTTTTCAAAAGAGCAACTGTTGAGTTTCTGGCCGGCTCAATTCATCACTGAAATATTTAGATTTTCATACAAACCCGTGGAATATTCGTGGAATATTCAGTCGCGACCGACACCTCGTCGGGTGAAGTCGTGTGCGTGGCGCGGAGGTTATTATTCGTCGGTGACCGATTATTAAAAATGGATACACTGAAATGTAATAGTTGTAATATTGTGGTAAATGAGGTGCTCTAATTTTATCAAAATAAAATAGATGTCATGAATAATGTAAGTTTGGCGCTGTTATGTCGGCAATCATTTTGAAGAAGACGAAATTTTTAAGGCGAAATCCTTACTGTTCAGTTCAATATCATCCCGGTTAGTAAAAAAAAGGGGAAGATAGAAAGCAGAAAAATATAGAAGATATTATTGGAGTATTACGGAGTACAGAACCAGATGATATACCCACATTTGTTGCAAAAAATCTGCACAAGTTACTACCTGTAACTTTTGATCACGTTGATGCAAGGCGTGTTTTGAAAGATATCATCATACTACAAAATCAAGTTCATACACTACTTGATAGACAGGATAAATACGTCAAGAAAGAAGATCTAGATGAATATTTGAAGAACAAAGAAAGTACATCGTGTGTGCAACCAAGAGAGTCTAAAGCTTATTTTAATAAAAATAGAGGTGGTTTCTGTTTGCAGCATAGCTATACTTGCGCTAGCGGTCCGTTGGGGCTATTGGCCGGCCTAGAAGAAGATTTTTCTCAGAACATAAATGAGGGTAGACTATTTGAACACCCGCGCATTCCATCACGCGCAAGCCCTATAACTGCAACAATAAACAGTGGACAAGCTATCTCTGTCGCACTAAACACAGCTCCTGCGCAACAGCTGATACACGTGGAGGCCCTCCGCGGCAACACTTCGTGTGCATTCAATAATATTTTAAAGTCGCGAACTCATACGTTTGAGAAGGTGGCGTCATGCAATATTAATTGTGTGCCGAATGACATATCCGCCGAAGTTCATAATGACAACGACGGTGATTGGGTCTGTGTTGTAAAGCGAAGGAAGACGTCCCGTTTGAAAGGAATGCGGGGTTCCGCCAACGGAAATGCGGAAACAAAAATAAAAGCAGCCGATAGCGTGATCCCGTTATTTTTTTACAATGTGTCAAAAGAAAATAATAATGAGAAAGACGTTGCGGATTATGTTTATAAAAAAACTAAAATAACTATAAAACCTGGAAAAATAAATACAAAAAATTAAAGGAATACACATCTTTTAAGTTTTATATACCTGGTAGTAAACTGTCCTTATTTACAAATAACGAGTTGTGGCCGGGAGGTAAATATTTTAGAAAATATATTTTATTTAGACACAGTAAAAAGGCTGCAATTGATAGTGAGCAAACGACCTAAATTATGGAACAGTATTACAGGCAAAAAAATCTAATTTTAATGTTGGTGAGTTTTAACTGTAAATCTCTAAAGAATCCGTGGATAGCGTGAGAAGTTTGTGCAGTTCGGCGGATGAGGTGGCGTTGTAGGAGACTTGGCTTATGCCTCATGACCTGGCATACCTCAGCACTGTGCACGATGAGATCGAGTCTACGGGTACGTCGGCGGTGGATACGGAGGGCGGCATGTCACGCGGCCGCACACACGGAGGTGTCGCGCTGTTGTGGCGTAAGAATGTGTTTACATCTGTGTCTGTGGTTCATTGTACCAGTGTGAGGTTGTGCGCTATCAAGTGTCAGTTTCGTGAGCAATTTATTATATTTTTCTGTGTAAATGCCTGTGGACTGTTCTGAAAATCTTACAAATTTCACAGACTGTATGAGTGAAATGAAAGCTATAATTGAAGACACCGGTATTGGAGTGGCTTCTATTTTGGGTGACTTTAATGCGCTTCCTGGTGAATTATTTTTTAATGAATTGTATCTCTTTTGTAAAGATTAAAAATGGTTCTGTGTTGATTATGAATTATTGTCGTGTTGTAATGATGTTTACACGTATAAGAGTGACAGCCATGGCTGTACACGTTGGTTAGTTCATTGCATTGTTACTCGTTCGGCTGGAGAATATATCGATAGTATTAGTAATAAGAAAGATGTGACGTGGTCTGATCACTATCCTCTGGAGATCAACTGCAGGTTTGGTTTAGATCGGTCGCGTTTGCTGCCTACGGCATCTACAGATAGTAATAAAGTAATATGGGGTCAGAGAGGTAGTGAGCAGATTCACTTATACACGGATTATTGTAATAATAAATTAAAATTAATTGATTTTCCTAATGAGATGATTGAATGTTGTAATAATTTATGTAATGTATGTAATAATTTGGAACACAAAGTGCTTTTCAAGAATATGTATGACAATATTGTAGGTATATTAAGGGATGCAGCGATATATTGTTATAAAGTTGCGACGCATAGAAGAAAACGATCCATTACGGGGTGGAATAAACACGTGGCGCCGCTTCATGCTAGGGCTCGGTACTGTTTCATGTCATGGATATGGGCAGGACGACCAACACATGGAACTATCTATAATGACATGATGAAGCCTCGATACTGCAGTGCATCGGCAATGTTTGCGGAGGCTCGTGTAGACGACTTCTATGCGGTAATACGAAAGCGAACCGCTTCCGCAATGACAAGGTTACTAAACAGCTCCAACAGCCTCCTCAGCGCATTGGCGTTAACGCTAGACGCTCCCCTCTGGAGGTCCTGGGATGGTGGACACTTAGCATCGAAGCGTAGCGTATGGTGACTGTAGGAGTATAGCGTTGAGTTATGTGTATGTGTATTATTAAAAAAGAAATATTGTAATTAGAACGATGATTTTTATGAATTTCATTTTATTTAATAGTGTTTTATGATTTTAATTTAATTTGATTATGTGTTTTGAATTTAATTTATATTTAATTTTAATAATTTTATGAATTTTGTGCATTTTATTAATTTTATTTTTATTTTTCGGTATTCTTTGAGATTGTTATGGTGAATGTACTAACATTAGTTACTTAAGTTAAAATGTTGCTAACACATATAGATGAATTATCTGAAATAAATTGATTTATTATTATTATTAAATTACAATGGAAAACATACTTCACTTTGTTAGCAAAATATTAACTTATTTATTATTAAAAGTTTAAATGTCAGTATAGATTTTTACGTTTTCCAATTTCGTTGTTAATACTTACAATCTCACTTAACCCAGAGGAATAGAATTGGACGAAACAAGTGTACGTGATCTAAGACGAACCAACTAAGTATTATTAAAGATATCTTCACAAAATTATTTTCAAATACCCCTTAAAATCCGCTTTTCGAAACCTTTAGAGAGAAATCCTCGAAACTTTTCTTATTAGATTCTTATCAAAACATTGAAACGCCCGCTTGTACTGGGCGTGTTGAGAAACTCCCTTGGACTTAGTATCTTTTATATATATATATATATATATATATTATATACGTAGGTAGGTAAATGAACTTATCACTACCGAGAATTATAAAAGCAAAAACTACCTCTAGGTTGTTCTTTTGAAATGCGTTTAATACTTTTCAATTTATATTTTTCCTACCATATACTTAGGATCCTGTACTTCAAACAACGTTTAAAATATTTTAAATATTCATGAGAAATTGCTTAAATACTTTAAATTATTAACGCTTCTAGTGCCCGATGCGTTGGCGTTGTTACACGCATCGGAAGAGGTACATATCATTAAATCATTTTATAAAACGTTAAAATGATTGACATTCGATGGACTACCATTGAAAAAATGTTTATTACAATTATTTTTTTATATCTTATGTTCATTAGCCCCGAAGCTCTGTATATGTTTGAGTGATAAAGTAGAAACGAGACATTGGATTATTTGAGATCGGTTCCCAAGATACTTTCTTGGGAACCTTAATCGCAATCTTTGTGTTTATGACAGTTATCAGACAGTTCAAATTACACGTCGTAGTGCATCGGCACGGTGAAAATAAAATCTTTCTTTCAATCTTTCTTTCTTGGCCTGTGCGACGATCACGCACAATTTGCATTCACTAACAAAGGGTTACATGGTGTGTGCATTAGTAGGCATCGATGCTAAATTGATTGTGTAAGTAAAAATAAGGAAATATTATATGTTTTTAGTAGCCAGATAACAAACTATAAATATTTATAAAACGATGCATTTGTTCTACAGCGGACCTGTCTACGCTTCTCATGCATTATGAAGTTCTCGTTTTGTTCTTAGGGGCGATATTGTTTTTCTTTATTTATTATTGAAAATGGCATATTTATAGTGTATACCACGTGACCTACAAAATATTGACCAAACGATGATTGGTGAAAATACTGTTTGTAAACTAGTAGCTTTAGTAGATTTTTCTTATTTTTAACATTCTTTATATTGTTATTTTTCATACGATTTTAAATAAGTATTATAATATAATTTGCATTATATTATTCTCCGATTCTTTCCCAATATGCTGCTTTTTAAATTTTTTAATTATCATTCTTAGTTTAGTTTTTATGGGCTTTTTCCGGAACCTTAATAAATTCTTCAAATTCGTTTGGTTATCTTCGCATGGGTATCAGTTTTTGTTCGGCACTAAAAGGATTAATATCTGAAAGGACAACAGCCAAAAAGTTTTCACTTGACACTTTTCAATACTGAACCAATATTGTGAATAGACTTCCCTAATAACCTTGTAACTAAGAATCTTTACAATGCCGGTCAATTAATAGGATTATCCCTAATTAAGACCCATCGTGTTTCAAACCTCCATACATTTACATCCGATTTCTCGAAAACGAGAACTAACTAACTAACTAACTTATTCGGTTTTCTGGTTGATTCATATCTTAACAGACAAAATGTCAAAAGATTATTAATATAAATATCTCGGATACACAATCATACATACAATCTTATTTTTCAATATAACTGATATTGAAAAATTATTACTTATTAAAAATTACAGCCAAAATTTTATACATATTACTTTACCTAAATATCAAGTAAAGTCAGATGAAGTAGTAATATTATTCCACAGAAAACGTTTATAGAATCTCATCATATTACATAACAATGAAATGCAATCCAGAACGTGAGTCTGAGTGCAGCAAATATTAGTTTACAAACTACATTGCCCCGGTGCTTAGGCTTCAGCTCCAGCTAAATCCTTATACAGTTTTCCAAGTTGAAGTGAGCTTTCAAGTACACCAACTATCTACATATTAAACTAAAGAGTACTGTACATACAGGATAACATAAAATTTTTATGAAATAGTTTAATTTAAATACATATAATTTTATTTTATCTTTTTTTACCCTCCTAAAAAGATAAACAAGAAAGAAATATAAAAATAAAATACGAAAGAAAATGAATGGAAAAAGATATACTAAGATTTTATTTCTTATTTTAACAATCAATCTGATAAGTTGAAATATACGGATATATCTTCCAAAATTTTCTGTATAGATTAAACATTTAAAATATTTCAGATTTATTATTGTATAAGTAGTCGAGAGAGTATAGTCAAAGTAAAGGAAGGGAAAAAATGACTGATTTTAATCAAATTATTTTCCTGCATTTTAAATAAAAATTCTCGCAAACTTCGTTAATCCGCGATTCCTGTCACAGGAAATATAATTCCAGGTAGAATATTACTAAATAAAATTCATGTTGAACTTTAAAATAACGATGTTAAAATTTATAAAAAAATTATTTACGTTGTGATGTTATAAAGTTATCAAAAATTTTTAATAAAACTATAAAATAAAAACACAATTTACTTCCTAAATTAATAACCTATGCTGTGGATCACAGTTTTGCAATTAAGGATTGAAAAAACAGTCTGTCTTCTTGATTTTATATTAAAGACTAGTGCATAGGACTTCGTTCGCGTTATTTATGTGTTCAGCAGACAACGGAATAGCTTGTTTGTGGCAATTCAACAAAAAATATTCTTAATAATATTTATATAGAACCTGAAACGAAAGGAATCTATTTGTATATAATAAGATACAGCAACCGATTAAATAAGAATATAATGTTTCTTTAAATACGCATTATTAAAGTACCTACTATTTATAGTATTTGGACAACCTTGAGTTTTTTGTGAAAACAGTTTTAATCAATTCGTGAAAAATTGTTGAATACATTTTTAGAATATAAATATCTTCTCCCTTTTTTAAAACAATATAAGAATAAGCTATATAAATATTATACAAAACATAAGATATATAACTTATCTTTTAGTTATAAACTAACTAATGTTTGTAACAAATAGTAATTGTAGTTTGAATAAGAGCTGGAAGTGTCCGACTCTGCTCGTGTTAAATTAACAAACTACTTCACTGCTGCATCTGTGTACATATGTAGTGGTATTTAATAAATATCAACACTAAATCTTTATTTATTACTCTACACAGTACACTATAAATATCTTGAAAGTTTAACCAAATAATAATAAGTACCGATACGACAAACTCTTATAAATCAGATAGTCACTCCAATAAGGTTATATTTTAGTTCCTATTCCTTTTTAATTATTATACATTTCATTATATCCTAGAATAGACTGTCTGTTATCACTCAAAGACACAAGATAAGACTAGCGAGTGGATGTTTAAAGGCTGCGATGAAAAATACTACCTACGAAGTAGCCTCTACGTAGATTGAATCCCTCAAAAAAGAACTTATTTGTTTTTTAATAATATTAGTCCAGTTATAATTCAAATAAAACTCTTTTTTGTTGTAGTTTCATTATAAAATAATGATTTCTTTATTACACGAAACAGCGATGTGTATTTAATTATATATTTTTAATGAAATACGCTGTAAACTTATAATTAAGCTAACTTCAGCTTCAGGAGTCATTCAATTAAATTGAAGCGTATATTGAATTGAGTGGAAATTCACAAGGAAATTACTATTCTATTAATTCAAATAGATACATGTTAATTATTCTATGAAATATGTTACGTGTAAAAGAGATTGGAGATACATACATTCAGAGACGAAATCCAGTCAAAGCTAAATTCAATATTAATTCACCCGAGATATTCCTCTCATTAAGGTGTATCAGTATTTAGTGAAATAGATCCTTTGGCTTGTAATGTGATATCCTTGTACTGATTTATGCCAAATTTAATGATATACCACCATATCATATATGTACTATATATGCATGTCGTCTATGTAATACATTTTATGTTATTATATGTATATGACTTTACGAATCGTGAGAGAAAAATCCATCCGAAATTCCAATTCTGTCGGAAGCCAATAAAAGAGTGTGATGGCGGGTGGTTGGTATGGGGTGTGGAGTGTGGGGTGTGGGGATGAGGGGTGAAATATGTTTAGTTGTTCAATGGTGTGGATATTGCTGATTTGTGTGCGAGTACTTGTTTTTTATTGTAATAATTGTGGATTCGAGTGCGTGTAAATGACTACTTTAATAAAGATATTTTGTCTATAATATTATTTTAAACTGAGAGATGACGGTTAAGTAGAAGTTAATATACTTTATAGTAGACGGAGTAGCCGATAGCTAATACAAACAAACATAACATGTGTATTATTTATTGTAGGTGCTTATTGTGAAAGTATTGTGTCTTGGTTTGTGACGCAATATCAATATCTAAATCTTTCCAGCTCTTCTATCAGAGATATATAATTATTCGATAATATGAATACGTATATTTTATCAATACTTTAAAGCAGAAGATTACATATTATAAATATATATTTTTGTAAAAAAATACTATTCTAAAGTCTAGTACTTTATAATAATGTCAAAGGATTCGGAAATAATAAGAATCAAAATAAAATACTGCAACTTTACTTTAAGAATTTGCAGTATTTACCATACCGGGTGAAACGAGAATATATATATATATATATATATATATATATATATATATATATATATATAATACTTTTAAAACTTTCTCTGCCACTTCATGTTAAAAAATACAGGTTAAAGATATACTATTGGTTATCACCAGTGAGTTTGAAAAAAAGTGAACATCTGTCACACTTGTGGATTCATTCACAAACATGCATATATATTTTTTTGCGTTTAAAATTATTTTATGTCTCCCCCATTGAAGAGGTGATGGTCGGAACGGTGGAGTGTCCGCAGAGAGGACGTTTTTTAAGCGGCTACCCACTAAAACAAGTAAAAGGATCACTTTTGTATTGAACCGCAGGCCTCCGGTCGTGCAGGCCTGGGGTACTCGGGGATTGCTATTATAATTTTCAATGTTAATATTAATTATAATAAAAACTCCGAGTTCCTTATTAGTTCACGTCTATAGAATATAGTTGACTGAACTAAACAGATGTTTACATAATTATTTAATATCTATTGTCTTACTTACATTAATAAGGACGTAAATGACTTGAATATGTATATCATACACCTAAGCCCTGTTAACAGAAAAAGGGTATTAAGAATCTCTCGTGAATTCTTAATAGTAAGGTGTCTTAAGAAAGAGATCTTACAAATTAATTGAATTTCTATATAACGAGTAGAACTATTTCACAAACATTTAATAAATGTTACTAGAAGAGAATATATTTATTTATCAAACATAAATGTACAGTACACTTAAAATGATATTATTCTAGAATAACAAAGCTCTTGTAAAATCGGTTCTTGTTAAAGAGTCCTTAGAAGATGTCCAAGGTATTTAAACATAGCCGAATATCCATTTTAACTGAATAAGACGAAATCCCTAATACATTTTTCCCAGCGCTATCCAATTTGAGTGGAATATACTGTACTGAATGCTTTCAGGTGGGAATGCAGTCAAGCGAGGAGCAAACATTCATTGATTGTTCAGGACATGTACATTGACTTGGTGAATCAGTTCCCATTGTTAATATGAAAAGATTTACTAGGTTACAGATATATGTGGTGTCATTCTATGATACTAAACGAAACATAAACTGACTTTGATTATGTTCTTAGTTATAATAAAAAAAAATAACATTTCTAAATATTTCAAGTTAGAATTTATATAATTGACATTCAATATGTTATCAATAATTAATAGGTCATACCATTTTTAATAAACTTTCCATGTCTTTATAGACGGTTATTAAAAATATTGTCAAAGTACAGACACCCTCGTATTGGTGTAATACAATCACTCACCGGTCCATTAGAATAGGAAAAAATCCATAATGAAATTAAAAACAGATACCCTGCACTCCATTTGGCAGGCTGGGGCGTAATTGCCTTTGTGCAGGACCTAGATTTAAATATATTTAGCCTATGGGGTTGTCAGGGTGGGTGTCACAACATATCAAGCTTAAATATTCCTATTTTAGCACCTACGATTATAAAGCAATGTTTGCATTGTTGTTCAGTGTTTATGGGTAATTTGGAGCTAAGGGAAGCCGTCAGTGTTATATTTCGTTTTATATTAGTTTCCATAACTAACTTCCTTTAATATTATATCGATTTGAAATCATGATTTTTTTCCACTAAGTCAAGAAAACATGAAATTAAATAATTTAGCGGTTTATTTTATTATAGGCTTATAAAATCTATAACATCGTAATTGATTTCTCTAAGATTTATATTACATCAGTTTCATAACTGTCAATGTCATCTGAGATATTAAGGTTTTTATTTTATAATTGTTAATATATATATATATATATATATATATATATATATATATATATATATATATATAAACCTTTTTTCAAAATGACACGAGAACAACGAGTATATAAATGTGTACTATGCCTTACTAACATTCAGGTAAATAGTAATGTCAAAGTGAATGGACATCGCCTCGAGGATTACAATTCAACAGGATGTACACAGCATTGATGTAAATTGACTTTGGCTTCACTCCGAATGCATCCAAACCTGTTTGATATTAACAAAGTATTAATCCTAGTCTTGTCTTTAGACTGCATCATTTTATTTATCAAATATGTGATTTATTTTTAACAATTTATCCCCGGCGCTGATCCAAAGGGTGGGAGGGGGGTAGTAATGACTGCAATTACAACTCCCCCGCTTGATGTAACAAGTATTTGAATTTTATTTATGTATATATACTTTATTTTTCGTAACTCACGTATTAAGTATGGGTGTTTGGTAGGTAGCTGCTATATTATTTTAGTATGGATATGGAAATTTCAGGAACATTGAAAAAAATATATATTTGCCACCTTTATAAGCCAAATTCTATTTCACTGCGTAATGTAGTCTCATTACTATTTTGTATATTAAATTATTAATTTGAACTCATATTTTTAATCTTTATTGAAGCTAAAGAGTATTTTGTATTTCGCGCCAAAACGAACGTCACCTGTCGCAAAGTTCACAGCAATTTCAAACAAAACGTCACAACCAAAACAGACGGTATTTTCCCCCATTTTTCCGCGTGTCCATTGCACAAAGGGATATCGGTGTGAAGTTGCTTTGACTTAGTGACTGGAAATTAAAAAATCTACCGTTCAAAGGAAAAACACCACCGCTTAAAAAAATTATCAAACTAGGGTTTTGTGTATGAAAAGTAATATTTTATTTCAACTGATATTGCTGTATGTAAGGTATGCTTTTAAATATAATATTTTTAATAGGTCGTCTAGTGAATACTTCTATAATTTTTTAAATTGTTTGTGTGAGCCAACGTTACATATTAAATATCAAGAAGTGATCAGTTCTCACTTAAAGTAACCAATCAATCAGACTCCAACTGAATATTATTATTTTGTTTCACACACACAGACACACACGTTCCTTACATGTTCCTAATTAACGAAACACAAAAGTCGTATAATAGAGAGTTGAAGATAATTAATGGTTCCTGTGTAAGTATAACATCAAACAATATATCGCCGACCCTGGTCCTGTCACACACAGTCAATAGCGCCCTTCACTGATTGTAATCATATTAAAAGGGCGCGTCTCTGTGTGTGTAACACAATGATTCAATAACCTTGTGCTAAAAAGCAATGTCTGCTTTTTAACAAGACCTAAGTGTAGACCATTATATTAATATGTGTGTATGTGTGTGTTATTGTTGCATCTTCATTAAAGTCAAAGTGTTTGTCAATCAGTTATATATATATATAATACACTTATGTGACGTAAGAGTAATTGAACGGTGTCACATCGTAGGTTCAATGAGGAACCTCCTGCACTTTTAATTGTTTATTAATTGCCATTTTTTGATTTTTTTAATGTTTATGTCGAATTAAATTAACTCCTTATTAATATTTAGTATTACATTACGCAATAAAAAAGTAAAAAGTACCAATAAAATATGAGAAAGGGTAAACTACCCCTAAGATATATCGGGTAAAGTTAAATGAGAACCATATAATTGTTGTTATTATTTAAAAATAGTTTAACATTTAATGTGTCTCAAATATTATCATCATATATGTCACCTTTTTTCATCTAACAATATTTACCAAAAAACCGACTAATCTTTGCCCTCGATATGCTACATTACCTATACCTTATCTCAGCATCCTAAAAGCCACGTTTAAGATGAAAAATTCGACATAGCGCATACTTTTCACTACTTTTACTAAATTTATTTTGTAAATTCACATATTAAGTGAAAAATAAATAAATCTAGGAACAATATTTTTCTTCTCCGATCTTTTATCATATCAGAAACCACTTAGGTGAAATGGTTTTGAAATTAAATTGAAGTGAAGCAAGGACCACGTATAAGTGAGTTAAGTCATGGCAACGGAAGCATTGAAGATACAAAGTTCAAAGAGGGTAATTGGATTTATAAATACGTTCACAGGATGTATCGGAGACAGGCGCTGTGCGGACTCGAAGCAATAATAAGGTTAATTGGAGAAAATTAAATACCTTTGGTGGTCTGGTTTATGAACTCGGTCTAGTGAATTAGGAATATTATAGGCCACTAGATTAGATTAGGTTTACAAAAACTTTCTAATAGATAGCGTTAAACAATAAAACTATTTATTTATGAGGATAATTTTGTAATAAAAATACGTGAGTCAGAATACTAAAAAAATGTGATGAAAAAATAAATGAAAAAATATTTAGTTTGGATACCTAAATGTAGAGAACGAATAATTCTAAAAGCTTATAATATACATAATAAAGGTACTTAAAGGTAAAGGAGTCAAATCTATACACATCAATAAAATTGAAGTGTCTGCTTGTAATTACATTTTTCACTGAATGCATATGAAAGTATATACGGCACTAACATAAAAAATCAATTAAAAAAATAATTCTCAGCTTGTCTGTTTGTTCCGGCTGGATCGATTTTAACACGGCTTCAACTGTCGGATAGTTGATGTTATAAAGAGTAACTTAGGAATACTTTTATTAAAAAAACATATTCTGTATGAACGAAGTTGTGGTCGCAACAGCTAGTATATTATATATTTATCTCATAAAGATACATAATCTGTAAGTTATATCATATTATCATACCGTACAAATATAATTAATTAAAAAATGGCCTCCTTGTCAATTATTACGAAAACGGTACATAACGAAACTTATATTAACTGAGAAGTGTATTTTAGTATCAATATTATTACATCACAGCAGTATATATTAAAATAATGATTGGTACATCAATTATAAACATTTTGATAAAAAGGCGTCAAAGACCAAAGCTCGTGTACAATTTACAGAGCTTGTCCGGGCAGAGCGCGTCCTGGTTACCGTGACAACTCCAGGGACTAGCTTGCAGCCTAGATATTTGATTTACTACACGAGATGTATTATTTAATAATGGACTTTATGTTATTAGTGATAGAGTATCAAATGGTCTGTATTCGTCATAGTTGTTGGATTTCAAGAAATTAGTATTCGTTAATAGGACTCTTACAATGCTTTAGTGTTCAAGGGGATTATATTCGATGGACTTATGTGTGGATATCTGATATTGATTTTGGTTCCCTTCAAGTGTCGGTTTCAATTAAGTTTATTCTGTTTATATAATTTAAATAAATATCTATATTACAAATACCGCCGCGAGCAGACAGACAGACAGGCATAATTTAGCATGGCTCACAAATTAAACAATTTAATGTTTTTTGTTTTTTATTATATACGTATGAATATGTTGTTTTTAATGTGTGTTATTGTAGTTTAAATGATCTATAAATATGATTCTAACTTACACGTATAATTAATATAGTGCATACAAATGTTGAAATGATTATAAATATAAAAAATAATAATAATCAATAAATGCACCCTACGTATCACATTTGAGGGACTTGTTAGAGTCTGTTGAACGTGACCCACTGCCGTCAGACCGATACAGGGGGAGGAGGGTGGCTGTTACACCTGTTGACTGCTTTAAAATACTTTTAACACATTTTCTAATATTTTATGAACTATTATGTTATGTATAAATAAAGGCACTGATATGTTTTTACTATAATATAAAGTTTTTATTACTTGTATTTAATTGTTTTGGATATAAATGAATTATTTGATATAAAAATCTTTTAATTGGTAAGGTTTCTTCCCTTAACGCTTTTAATGGTCAAGTAAAAAACTTTACCTCATCTATGCAGTATTTTATATATATATATATAATCCATATTTCATATTTTTGTTTATAATAGTTTAGTAGTTTTTTACTCATCTATACTATCAACTGTGGAGAAGATGATTGTACATTTTAAAGTAGGCTGGATGTCTTCCTAGCATTTAGCTCGGCTATAGTAATTTTAATATAGAACAGATAGCAGGTATCCCGTGTTTCGCGACGGACGGCGAAAGTGATCAAACATTTGTTTGCATTTCCACACCACCTAGGAGGTATCAAACAGGCGCGTTATATTTTTTGCAGTTTGGAACGGTTTGGACCTTTGCGAATTCCTTTCTTATTGTACCTATTCAATATATCAGGAGCCTTGTGTCCAAATTTCAGCTTTCTAGGTATTACGGTTTGGGCTGTAGAGCGATGAATGAGTCAGTGAATCAGTGAGTGTCTTTGTGTTTTATATATTAAGATTACTAATTTAACTTGTAGAAACACATTCTTACTTTTCCGACGGCTTTTGATCTTTCAAGCTAAATGCACTCTTCCTTATTGGTATTTAGTGACAAAAATGGTTTCCGTGCGTTCGCATATCGTTGTAGAGACGTTTTGAATATCTTGTTTGTTTTACATCGCGTGTTCCGTCTTAGCGTGTGTATTATAACATTAACTAATTAAAATATTTTTAATCAATTTGTTACTTCAGTTGAATTTGATACATTTTGGCGCTGTCACACATGTCAGGTAATTAATATCTTACATATTATAAACCGAAACATCACTTATTTATTAATACAAATTTATTATAGTTTAGATTTGGGGATATTTATGTTTGATTTTAAATTGTAACGAACAATAATTGTATGTTATATAATTATTTAAAGTATTCTTAGTTTCCTTGCTTTTGTACGTAATAAGCGCACTTAGATTATATTATGAAAGAATTATCAAATGAAGGCACTCACCTGATTTTCCGCTACTAGTGAAAGATAACGAACTGAAATATAAAAGTGAACAACACTTTATTAAAATTATTTAATCAATAAGTTATCTATACATTGAATGTATAAATCTAATTTCACAATATTTATATATTAAGAATATTTAAAAGTAGTATTTACTAGTATTTACATATTTATTTAATTTCTTTACTGCACGACAATATACAAAGAGTGGGCTTAGTGGACTTAGCCAATCCAAAACGTGCAAGAAAATATGCATGAAGGCGAAGTACAAATAAAAATCAAACTAGAAATATTCTATCCAAGAAACCGAAATATAAAAATTTTGTTTTTTTTATACCTATTGAGCTTTAATTAGTAACGAAAGTTGTTACACAATATTAATACATTATTTCTTTTAACTAATTAGAATCCTAATTCCGATAAATCTTTAAGAATCCTTATTAAAAATATATGTTTTCTTAAAATTGTATATTTTCACATATTTTTAACGGCTATCTTTTTCTTGTATTTTTACTTCATTTCAATATTGAAATTAATGTAAAGTAAATATATTATTATGATAAGCGTGCATGTAATAATATTATAAGTAAAAGAAGAAATTTTGTTCAACCTTATAACGCTTTTCTATATACAAGGTGTTTCAAAAGAAAGTTCACATTTGTTTTGGTTATTTCGTGAACGCAATTATTTCGGAGGGGCGCGGTGCGTGTGTCAATCGGTAGTCTGGCTCTTGAGAATTTAGTCTCTATGGAGCGTTTCTTGAGAGCGGAACGTGCATTGTGAGTACGCGAGTCAAGCCAAGACCTTCAAGAACCATCGACAACGTGGATAGTTTCACCCAGTCTATTCGGGATGATTTACCCCTAAAAAAATCTGTTGGTGCAAGATTTAAGCCTCAGGATGCTGTTCAGAGGCTTGACTTCGTAAACCAGATGATTGAGAGTTTTTTGACATTCATATTCATATTCATGTTTATTTTGTAACATTTTTGGTTTACAAAGTTCTTAAACCTACCACCTTGTGTTCAGATGAAGCCCATTTTCATCTTAATGGACACCGTTAATAAGCAAAATTGATACTACTGAAGTACAACCAATTCAAAACAAAAACATTAGAAAACGCCTAAAGTGACCGTATGGGCCGCAATGTCTGCGCGAGGAATTATCGGCTCTTACTTTTTGAAGATGAAAGGCACGCACAGTTACGGTGAATTAAGAGCGTTATGTGGAGAAGTTAGACAACTTCTCTGTGCCTGAGTTGTCGTGAGAGAATGCCGTGAACTCAACGTTTTACATTTGAACGATATTATTTACAAAAAATAAATTTCCTAACATTGTATTGTAATAATTAATAAACATTTTTTCAATAAACTTCTAACTTTTTAATTTTTTTTTAATGTGAACTTTCTTTTGAGACACCTTGTACTTACGATAATTGTCAAAGATTAATTTCCCGCAAATTGTTATATTTGAGTGACCACCAGTGACCACCAGTGACCAACCAACCAATTCAACCAGACGCTCCGTAGAAGGTCTTTTTCTCATCACAGACATAATAGTTAAGTAAATACTTATTACATACTATTTTGTAAATCTTTTATCTTAAAATTAATTTTATGTCACTTTATCGTTTTCTGACATGTATTTTGGTGTGTTAAAAAATCATAATATATATTATAACTAGTTCAAATTATATCAGAATCACTCATTAGTCATTTTAGCATGATACGAGTCTAAATCGATAGACAGACAGATAAAAATTAAGAAAAGAGTCAACCATTGAATTATATATTTTGCTTCTTTAATAATTTTACAGTTTTTAATGAACATATTTATAAACCTTGAAGTTCAGTTTACATGTACATCTGAAGGTTAGATATAATTAATATTAAATCACGAACAGCCGGACGAGTATAACTCATATGTAGTAAATAACCATTAAACAACTTTGAGTGTATTTTGTAAAACTTCCAACAACCTGCATACGAGTATTATTGTAAGTTTCTGACGGAGCAGATAACATTATGTGTTATACTGAAATTGTAGAGTAATTTATATTTGGTTTAACTTGGTTTGTATTCACAAAAAAAGTATTTTTTTACATATTTTGCTTGATATATTTGCATAGATATGGTTAGTTCGGATTATATATTATTATACAGGACTAGATTATTACAATATCAAGATATAACGAAATAATACATGAAAATGTTCAGTGAAGTGAGCTATCTTAAATTTAATTTTATACTAATACTAATAGGACATAAAAAAAAATTATATCTGAGTCCAAAAAAACCTTTCATCCAATATCTTGTTTCAAATAAGCATTTATTATATTAAATTAATCCTCCCTTTTCCTTGTCATTTTCCTGTTATGCCGAAATCTCTTGTCCTTGATCGTGACCTTCTAAGTAGGTCGTCGTCGTGGGTCTAGGTCGTGTTAGGGTAGGTTAGTAACGTCGAGGGAGAACAAATCGCTTTTCTTATTAGTTTCATTATTAACTCTACTGCTTTACTGTTGTTTAATTTATTGCAATGTTGTTGTTGATATTTTATTTGATTGACCTTATTAAAATTATGAGATGTATGAGGTTTTTTTTATTTATTTATTGTAAATTATACATTAAAATTATAAAAAACATTAGTACATCTAACAAAAAGTGTTAGTTTTCATTTTAATTTAAAGTAATTATTAAATAGATTGGAGCAAAAATCCCGTCGTATTGATTGGTGCAAATTAATGCTGAAAAAGTTTGAAGGAGAATCTCCGCAAAACATACCCCTCATCCTTATAACTCACGAATCTTAGATCTACAACTATGCAAGAAATGCACGCATTGTATGTTCCAACAGGAAGAATCTCTCAGTAAATTACTGCGCGGTCGGAGCGTTAATAAAAATAGATAGCACTTTTTTTCGGCGTAGTGGACCAGTAGCAATAATTATACTAGAAGATCGTAGAACAGTTACTTTTAGTTAGTGAGTGGTATTGCGAAGTTTATCTATCCCAAGTTTTCGGGAAGTTGTGTAGTGAGCGGCCAAGAAGCGGCGTTCTTTTCTACCAAGACAACGCGCTTGTTCACACAGCTACTAGAACCATCAACTGTTTGACTTCCTTCGTACAGTTCGGATTTAGTTCCATGTGATTTCTTTTTATTTCGAGACCGTCTAAGAATTTCGACGGCTAATTTGATATATTGCAAGAGGCGTTTTATGAATGTTTTAAAAGCTGATTCACGAACGCATAAGTTGATAGAGGTTAGAGGGAAATATTTTGAAAAGGTAAAAATAAAGATTTTTGTTATTCGTGCTAGTTTTCATTTTACTAATAATTTTCTCGACAGATGAAATTTTATAATCGATTTCCTAGTTATTGAGTTTAATTTTTATAATCGGTTCAGTAGTTAATAAGCTGTTGTCGTTACAAACTAGTGTACAAACAAACCATTTTCCTCTTTATAATATTCATAAAAGTTATTAAAATAGCATCTATTCTCATTTCTCAACAGACTCACATTTATTGTTATGACAATACAGAATTATAAATAAAAAATCCATAGGACATTACATTTATAATTTATTTCATATTAGACAGAAGACACGTACAACGCAGAAAAAAAAGAATATATATGATGAATACTATTACATGTTATGAATATGACTGTATGATAACGATACAAGAAATATTTAAATCTGCCCGCGTAGGTTTTTTAAACCTTAAGTATATTCTACACATGTCTGTAGTATAGTCTACATAATCATAATACATTTCGAACATAATTTAAATTAAACTAAAAAAGCGTACTACATTTCGTTTTATATTTCACAAAATCAAATGTTTAACGATTTCTATTACGTAAAGCTCTATCACAATAAATTAAAAAAACGAAAAACTCAAAAATATATAGCCCGATGTATATTAAAAAAAAGTATTTTTTTTTTAAATCCTCTTCGACAGCCGAATTATTTGTTAACATATTTTTTACGTTAATAACTGCTTTATATACAGGAAAAATATCATTTCTTCTGTAAAATAAAAATATGAGTGTGGCTAATAAAAACACCCTCATAGCAACGGAATCTGTAACAATGTTTAATATTAAGAATATTATCAAGTTTTTTATGTACGGTACTTTAAATTGTGTTTTATAATATGTTAACGAGCAGAAAATGGTTGAATTTTTTGACTGAAACTATATTGCAATTCTTTTTGATGCGATTTGTAAGCGACGGATACTTTTCCCTTTAATTTTAATATCTAACACAAAGTAATTTGTCAAAATTTTTTAAAAATTAATGACGATTACCTGTTCTCCTTTGATTTTTAAGACTTTGTGAGGTTGTCCGGGAAATTTTCTTGAAAAATATTAAAACTTATGTTTCCTAAAACAAAATAAAACTCGTTAGAATGCTAAACATTTAAAAAATATTGTAGAATTTACTTGATATCCAAATAGTTATTAAACTTAAAGACGTGTTGAGGACGATTGGTGTATGAGATTCGTTTCAGTTAACCGTAACTTTCAAGAAGTATTTATAACTTGTAAAATAAAAAAAATACAAAAACATACCTCAGTTTGAAAACAACGTCACTTAAGTGGTTACACTTAATATTCACAATTGAGTTTAGACCAAAATAAGAATTGTTATTTAAAAGTTAATTGAAGATAATTTTAACAGACTGACCTTCGTTTAAAAAATGTATCACTCAGAACTGTTATGAACTCTGTGGTATTTGTAGGCTGTTAGCTGGTTCAACCTGAGACTGCGACTGCAATAAGCTTGCGCGGCGCAACCTCCCGGAATATATACTGTGAGGCTGTAAATCCCTCCCAATGCACCAGAATCTCCGCCCAGTCAGAGGTTAGTACTTAAATGTCACTCTTTCACCTGAAATTAGATTTTCCTGTTACATGTTCGTCGACGTATACCGTCGCGTGCATCACAAAATGCATTTCAATTTAGCAAAATTATTATTATATATTAGAATCGTACTTTTATAATAATTCCAAAATATTTTATGATATTAATATTTGTAATTAGAATATGAATATTTGAAAACACACAACGTTACAACACCGCCTTAGAATTTTTTCCAGAACTTGGAACTTGAATAATATAGTTTTTCATAAAATTTAGGGTTAATGAAGGCAATGTTATTTTATTTCTTGTTCAAAATATTTTTTTTCTAAATCACAGATATTTTGTTCCAAGTTTCAAACTGAGCGTTAATAGGTCATTAAGTCGCTAAAGAATACTTAAATAATTGTGTTTCACAAATCATTACCGATGTAATAATGAAGCTGAAAAAATGAAAGATGTTATTATTTTCACAGTTGTTATGAGTTATTTTACTTTATTTTAAAATTTAACTATAATACTACTATGCTTTGTTATGTAGTGGTTTGAGGAATACCGGGCAGTTTTTAAGGTATTAAATTACAAACTTTGTGACAACAAGTGCATTGTCTGTAATGAGTTGTACAGGTAAAAACAGTTTTTATGTAAAATTCCGTCGTCGAAAGGAGCTTTACCGCAACCGATGACAACGAGAACTTTTTTCTTCTCGTAGTGAATTTAAGAGCAAAATATATTAAGTGCATTGACGTTTGGTTACAAGTACACTAGAAAAAGTGCCAGTAGCGAGAAGATAAAATAATATAGTATCTTCTTTTATATATTATCTATAACTTGACAAAGATATAAGAATAATAAATAAGATTTATGCCTCAATTCGCTAGGATTCATTCTGATTATGAAAATTTTTCATAATTTTCATGAAAGCAACATAATAAAAAACTTTTTATTTCGATTGTTTCAACAAATAAATAATAACCATTAAAAATATATTTTTAAGTGAAACAAAACAAAAACTGATCTGTATTATAATTTAAAAAAAAATGTGTGAGTCTGTTGAAAGTGTCAGGATAACCAAATTAACTTAAAAGATAAAGAAAAGAGTTTATATGGGCTGTGTGAAAAACAATATGTGTGTCAGAGGAGTGTCAAAAGAAATATATTTTTTAAAGGCAAAATACTTTGAGTGCTCAGTAAATTAAGATTTGAGAATCAAGTGAATTATAGAATCCATGCTTTCGTATAGTGTTAGTTTGTGCGAGGTTTCTGTATTTCAAACGGTCAATGAAGTCGATGTCACTATCACATTATTAAATACAAAACTGATATTAAAACGCTATTGGCTCGAATCTACTGTATTTAAATGAAATTTGTATCAGCTGAACAATCTAGATTAGTTTGTAAAATGATGTAATACCATCAGTTGCCAGTGAGTTCATCTACTCCTCCGATTATAGACCATGTCATGTCATAATAATACACGTGTAAGAATTGTCTTATATTATATTAAGCTATTATATGTTTTATTTTAATTATGTCTCAAAGCGATTTTTGTGTTTTCTGTGTAAATGAAAGAACATGCTTAAAAAGTATTCAATGTTACTATGACATAAAGCTAAATCGCATTTTGAAGAAATGTGTTACTTGGTCAAGTTTAAGGTAATTCAGTAAAACAGTTTATTAATGATATTCTTAGGACGTAAAACAAACAAACGGTGCATTTACTTTAAATTTAATCTTTTTTATTTATGGTCTGATTTAAATACCACAAACAATAAGTCTTAACTGCAAGTTTGAATAATATCTACATGAAAATTGCATTTACCATAAATCGGATTAGCCGTTCCAGAGATTAGCCATGAACGCACAGATAAAAACCAGACAAGGAGACAAAAAATTTAAAAAACATTGCTCTTGCTCACTAATGATAAGAGACCCCCAGCAATGACTTCTCCCAAATATCTTCTATGTTCAGACAGCGATTAGTTTCAGATGTATTACGTGTATAGATGAAACCTTTGTCAGTCTAGTGTTTAGATAAATATTGTATTTTATGATTATCATCTAATTTGGTATTACTTGTAAGTGACTTTTTTTGTAATGTTAATATAAGCAATTACTTACAATGTTCGTGAATACTTACTTATATAAAAAAAACAAGTTTTCTTTTCTGTTTTTTTAATTCTCGTATGTCTTTCTGTCTCTCTGACTGATTGTTCTACCTAATGTCTAAAATGGCTGTGTCAATTTTAACAGGACTTTCCCTGGCAGATAGCTTATGTTATAAGGAGTAACTTAGACTACTTTCTTTTAAAAAATATATTCAAAGAGAAGACATAATTTACATCCTAAGCGAAAAACTTTTC
Source organism: Melinaea marsaeus rileyi (assembly GCA_918358865.1). Taxonomy (NCBI): domain Eukaryota; kingdom Metazoa; phylum Arthropoda; class Insecta; order Lepidoptera; family Nymphalidae; genus Melinaea; species Melinaea marsaeus. The sequence continues at coordinate 24,662,533 of OU911085.1, forward strand.
TAAAGTCCTAAAGTCTTATTTAAACAATTATTCTCTTATAATAATATTAGATATTTTTGACTATATTTATTTTATAATCTCCTTCTCTTATTGTGGTGTTTTGAATTACTTCACCGAAATTTTAAGAAGTTTTTCAACTAACGCCCTGATTTACATTTAATTATATATAAATATACTTTATAGTTAGTCAATGAACAATTATGGGTTTATCCAAATAGTTCCAAGATGTTGTTCAATAATTTTATTTACAAAATATCTCTTAAGAGATTGAAACTTGAATTAAATAAGTATTGTAAATGGTAGCTCGTTATGGCGTTGCATAAAGCGGTTCACTTCACTGAAAAAGTTGAAAGAGATTGAATTATTTTCCCGATCCAAAATTATCGGGATAAGGACAGGTGTATGATTGTTCCTATCCCTATCTAAAAAATAATAAAGATAATAATGATTACTGTCATAAAAAAACGATAACCAATAAGTTTTAACTTTATCTTAATACAAATTGTGTGAATTTTATTTGAATACAAAAGTTAAATGTTTGAAAATTTTTACATTTCCAAATAACTTGTTATCTCAATAAATTAAACATCTTTCTAAATACCGAAAAAGCTGATTAAAAAGCGTTTATTGTAACTGATTTAACAACGGAAAGTATTATATTGATTTATTTACAAAAAAAAAAATTAAAAACCAAAAAAAAAACACTATTTATAATTTATAAAAAAAATATTACAGACTATATTAAATCTACTATTCGGCGGCAGTAATAACTTTATATACACATTACGCCTACTGGTTTTTCTTATGACTTAATTTATTGCTCTTGAATATTCATCTCATTTCTAATTATGTACATATTTTTACTTACTTTTATTGAGCGAAGCGAGAGTAGCGAGCGGAGCGTTTTACTGGAGACCTTTTCACATCCTTTGTCACGAATAAGCTCGAAAACTACTTGACGGAAAATTATGAAATTTTGCAATAAAAAGGACACACATTAGGTGATGGTTTTAAAAAAAAATTGAGAAATGTCATGTCGCTGAGGAACAATCGTCAAAAAACTGATATTCAATTGAAGTCAATGGGAAGCGATGAGTCATTATAACTTTATTTTCATTAATTATATTATGGGCGGATCCAGATTTACGCTCAGTGGGGGAAGGGAGATGTTATCTGAGTAATCTATAAACAACTCCACACCGACGGAGTCTGTCTGAGCTATTGTATGTATGAAAGAATAACATAGTGTCAATACAATTCTCAGACTTAGGATATATTTTTATAAAAATAATGTTACAAATATAACCTTACAATTCATAAGCATAATTACTATTAACTATTTGTTAGAACATATGTGAGAATGACTATGAAGGAAAAAAAATCACACCGTAATATGCAAAACATACTCGTATTTTTCCTATAAATTTTTCCTCTAATCTCATCATCTCCAAAGTCGCGTACTCGAGCCCTCCGGCACCATAGCTTCATGTTCTCATCGGGAAGCGGTTAAGAGAATTAACCCTATCACGAGCATATTTTTTTAGTTTTATTTAAATAATGTTAATCTATGCTTGGATAATTTTACGTTGCAACGAAAAATATTCTGTCTTTACTATTTTATATCAAATTAATGTCTATATTTCACTCCACGTTTTTCTGTGTAACATTAAGTTGAACACGATATTGGGAATACAAGTCACAAAATTCGTTTCTGAATTATTAGTTCTTTTATCAATCGGAGCTATCACTGAAAGTAACTTGCCCACGACAATATTGGATAAATTGACTATAATTATTCTACAACATTATGTAGTTTGAATATAAGATACTTATTGCATAACAATATTTTAATATAATGGCGACAAAGCTGCTTTTTCTCTTTTTCTCAGAAGTATATTATATTTACTAGTATATCTTCACTAATGTAATTAATAACTATAATAAAATGTAATTTAAATAATTTAATTCGACATTCGACATTTTCATTATGTTTTGAATGGAATCTATAATAATATTATTTCAAAACAAGCATTCTATAGTTTCACTATTCAAAGTTAACATTTAAATATCAAACATAACACGTAGAGCTTCGTAGACGTACGATACAATCGTCTACGAAGCTCTACGTGTTATGTTTGGTGAAGACTTAATAAAGGTAGCAATTTATAAGTCAATACTAATTTAGTGCCATAAATTATAAACCATGTAAATGTAAATCAATAGGATGTGCTATTTTTTGGTTAGATAGTGATGATTTGTTGGTGCAGTGCAGGCTTTAGTAATAATACTATTATTTACTTAAGGAGCTACTTGACTGAGGAGTGATTTGAATAAAGTTTAAATTTTAATACCAACTATAATTCAAAATGCGATCTCAATATATAATATTACTTATACCATTTTTTTAATATGGAGTAATTATAACATTTAAAGGCAATGTATTTATAGTACCAGCCCCAAATAATTGAGATATAGAGAGATCCTTAATAGTTAGAGGATATTCTATTCTTATTCCTATTACTTTGTATTATATATTAGATATATTACGATGGTAGTTCAGTCATTTGTTTGTTACTTCATCTAAACTTCAACCTCTTAACATTATAATAATACATTTCAATCATTATTATTTTATAAGTTATAGCTATAAGTTACTGAATTCATTTAGTTAAAGAAGATAATATTATCAATCGAGTATCATTTATAATATATATTTGGAGTGACCTGTGTGTGTTGGAATGTGTGAAGGGAAACTCCTGTATTTTTATTACAATACTTTTAATACAAAAAAAATAGGATGTATATTAAAATTTAAACTTTATAATATTTTGCTGCATGGTTTTATGTGGTAAGTAATAATTGTAATGCCTCTTTTATCTATACAAACCTTTATACAATATTTATTGCCTTTGGAGCTAAGAAAATATGCAAAGGATAAGAGTTGAGAATGTAAGATTTAAAGACGTTAAACGAATACATCTTGTAACTTGTAATAGAGTAAAACACTGGGACAGGAGATATGCACAGATAGATTAATATCCATGGTTGCATTATTGGTTTCAAATATTTAAGAGTAGCACTTAATGATCTGAGTATCACTTATGATTTATTGTCCTAATATTAAAAACAGTACATTAGTAAAGTAAATCAAATAAATGAATTTCAATAAGCGTTCAATAATTTCGTTCGGAATTTAATAAACTGATGTTGCAATAGTATTTTGATTTCCAATAATATAACATTGTTCGGATGCTCTCGCAACTGCGTGCGTGTTCGGGATATAAGTTCAAATAAAAACAAAAAAATTAATTAAATGTTCACCAAATAAATTATTGAGTGATGAATTAACTTTAGCATTACAAATAATAGTTTTATATCAATACATACAAAAAATAAAGTATCTGTTTGTAATTACAAATTAAGACTAAATGCATATGCAAGTATATACGGTACTTACATAAAGAAAACATTTTTTTTATATCTGTCTGTCTGTACGTCTGTTTGTTCTGGCTAAACTCTGTAACGACTGGATCAATTTTAACAGGAGTTTCGAAAGCGGATAGATGATCTTATAAGCAGTAACTAAGGCTAATTTAAATTTAAAAGACATATTACTTGCGAGCAAAGTCGTGGGCTCAGCTAGTTTATAAATTTTGATATTACTTAATTCATTCAAATATAATTTGACAGATTATTGGTTACAATCAAAATCTCGTGTAACATTAATTAATAATTGAGCTGAACGTAAGCCAAGCTCGTAAGCGTTTGGAAAACTTATTTTTTAACCAAAATGACATAAAAACTACTGAACCGATTTGAATGAAAATTGGCAGAGCAGTCGAGCTTGAAAATGGACATGTTTAAAAAAAAATAGAATGAAAATATCTTATTCCGTTCAGAAATGATGATCAAAAAACTGTTTCTCTCATAGACTTAACGTTATCAGAACATCCGCGCGATTGCCGATCGTTAATCTAGAAATACGCTTATAAGCAACATCACATAAAAACTACTAAATAAAAAAAAATCTATATATAATATAATATTATATTTTATGTAAAAGGGGATGGGGCTCATCTCAACTCGCGCAGCGCACGGCGGCTGTCCTAGTATTCTTAAGACGCACGCTCGTAACGTTTCTACGAATCTTTGTTTCACGTAATATTTAACTTTCCCATATAGTGCTGATAAAAACTATAAAGTTTTACCTTTACTTCAGAAACACATTTTTTTAATAACAACTATCGTTTTTCATATCAGAAGAATCGATTTTATTGCTACAATGTTATCCAAAAATAAGCGTGTAATGCAAAATGTACACAAAACTAACATCTAAAACGAACCCCTCACGCCTTAATTATTTGGAATTCTGACCCCACTGCCGACATAAAATACCTAGGACATTCAGCTTTGATATCAAAAAGGACCTTGACGTGTGCCTGCTGTGTTCAGTATTCAAGGGCTTGTCATAAACAACCCTTTAGACCAGCCTTCACAAATTTACAGGTATATTGTATAGACATGTAATTTTATGCAGAATTCAATTTACACTGTTTTTATAACATATTCGTACACACAAAGAAGATATCAATAAATATACTCCTATAAGTTCATAGTTTACCAAAGAGTTTGTAATATAAATTTATGTTTTATTAATATTCTAAACTTGTACTCAAAAAAAACATGAATAAGTAAATTGCAATCATACTTTTTAGGATTCTGTAGTCCAATAAGTTACATCATGTCCGTCCATATACGAGTATGTGCAGTCTATCTCAAAGACTGTTAGTAATATAAATATAATTCAACATGAATGTACTCGTATGTATTAGCTACGCTTACAAAGCGGTAGAATAAAACTTTGAAAACACTTTCTTATTGTCCTGTCCGTGAGTCTGTCTACTCATATGTGTCTAACGCCTGAGGAAACCGTTAGTAACCAATTTTAATTTTAAAAACTTTTTAGATACTTTTTTTAATCAATAAACGGTACATTGTGATTCTTTATCTAATTAAAGTAGTTAGAAATGTTGTGCTTTTAATTTAGATTAATATTATCTTAACAGCGTGTCGTTATAGTTAATATATAGGTATGTATTAACAGATTTGCAGCGAACAATCGCGTCTAAAGAAACTCTCTAATTACTATTGCTATCTATAAGTTTGCGATTTGTGCTTTAGAATATTATACATTTTCGATCGCCTTTGATCGTTTGCACTGATTATCGTTTTAAATTCCTAATCATTGTCATACTGACATTATTTTTGTTATTTATTTGATAATAAATTATATTGCAATTTAAAGTCGACTTGAGGCTAGTTTGATACTTTATACACTTTTGAATGCTTTTTAACAATCATTAGAGCGATTACATTTATACGAATAGTCATTTAATACTTATATAAGTATTAAGTGAAAGTTCAGTTATCATCGTCCTGTTTGGGCCTGTTTTAAGAGTTCATGAACCGGTAGTCGAATCCAATAATACTAAATATAAGTATATTTTTACTTCTATTTGACGTGGCGTTATGCGTCATGGCTAACTACAGAACTGCACATTGTGCGTGGCCCGACACGTGCTTGGCTGGTTTTTACTATAAAGATGTAAACACAATAAAACTTTACCAACGACCTTTCCTATCTAATTTAACACAATTATCTAACATTTTCTATTTTTATTATTTTATATTTATTATAATTCTAATTCTCTAGCAGTAATAACACTCCCTTCACGAATAGAGACTATTAATTAGACTACAATTAAAAATTAAATTGTGTGATATTAAGATTTAATACTAGGGGTGTAATAAAAACAAGGCAGCTTCAACAATTACTTTAATCATTTCTGAAATGTACTAACAATATCTCGATACACTCTTTAAGATAAAATTATAAAATTGTTTGTTGATATGATAAATTAAAATGTAAATATTCATTTTATTTAACAATTATTGTTAAAAAACTATATCGTGACACACTATGTACGAAAAATGTATATAAAAATATATGTTTTACAAGATCATATAATATTCAAAAAATATCGTTTTTGTTCTCTTATAGTACTCTCAACTCATATTTACAATTAACCGATTTCATGTGGCGTTTCTCGGTAGCGCCGCTCTCCAGAAGGTCAACAGCCCAGGGAATCTCTGAAATAAATTTACAACGTTAGCTCCAAGGTAAATGTTACATACTAATATACAAAGAAAATCATTGAATATCTTGATAATTATGTAAAAATATAATAGCTGAGGTTTTCTTGTCTTGAGTGCAGATGGTAAGAGGCATTCAGAAAGTCATTTCGGTTACATAATATGTATTATAGTTATGTAACTAAGATGGCCTTCCCAATGCCGCTTCCCTTTTTTTCATCATGTACCTTTCTTCGTCAAAATCATGTGTACCAACATAATTTATTTTTATTCTTACGTTGGTACTTCCTGTCATATAACATTAGTGAATGGTGAAATGTGGTGGCGGATGGTACTTTCTATAGACATAATGAATGTTATGCGATGTTTCTTTCTCCTTGATATATCGAATTGTAAAACTTATCAATGGAGTAAGTTGTTAAATCTTTAATATCTCGATAGGTTCACACTTCGACCGTACCAAACCGATCTTCTGAGGTAGCTGCAAATAAAATATTATACTATAGATCAAATAGTATTAAATTAAAATACCTTTATTATTATGAATGTACCATTCGAAACCACAGGTCTATACTTTATCAAATATGTATCATTACAGTAAATAAAGAATTAATTTGATAGCCATAGCAATAAAAATATTATTGTGCAGCATCTTTTATAGATCCAAAAAAATAATTTATGTACATAATAATTTTCTGTGATAACTATGAATAAAGTGCCTCCCCATGTGCGCGGTGATCACTTACTATCGCGTGGACTGTCGGTCGGTCCGCCATTCTGTCACATAAAAAATATGAGTATTCAGAATCATATAAATAGCTTTTAATTCGTACTTATGGTCTAACGTCTAACGTCTAATAAACATTTAATAATAGTTATCAGACCCATCACTAGTTTTCAATTACATACAAGCTTGTATAGAAATAAACACTAAGAATATGAATAGTTATACCGGAAACTTGATTACATTATTAACTGCACCGCACCCAGCATTTGCAGGGCAGTCATCTTAAACCATTACATATAAACAAGGGAACTTCCCGGCCGTTCGGGCCAGGAAGGGTCAAATGTCACGTATAAGGTTGGCACCTATCCTATTTTGTGGCCTGATTCAATAGCTTTTTTTTGATGTATTACACATTATTGTGTGATTTGTGGGTGATAAGTGATGCGCGTGCATACAGAGTCAATTAGGTCATTATTATATAGTAAGGATAGTTATTAATACATCTGAAATCGACTGTCAAACTGAGTGGACGTGTGCATTATATTAACTAAACTCCGTAAAATGTTTTGCAAAATCAATTAATCCAGTTCAAGGAAAAGTGATACTTAAATTTTAAGACTTTTTATTATACGTGAAGTGATTTTTTGCAAATCATATTTATATCATAATTGACTAAAACATACTGTGTGGATATCAAATCTTCCGGAGCTCCCCTCACCCCCTCGGGTAAAGAGCACAGTTGCGATTTTTTAACTCGCTCGCACTACAACGAAGCTATGCCTCGATCGAACTAGTTAAAAATAAGATGACTACACATCAAGCATCAAATAGCGGAAACCTCACAAGCGGTGATACTGTATCAAACTTTTCGAATGAGGATAATATGAACATAGACATGAGACCCAGAAAACGAAATGAGCGTTCAATTTAATAAGAACTAGCTGATTTTCGGAGGGAAATTATTAAACTTTTTCAAGACTTTGCAACTCCACAAAATGATACAATATTTCAAATACGGAAGGAGGTTACAGAAATAATAAGTGAGATTAAAAATATCAAAAAGACGATTAAAAATTTAAATCTACAATACGAAACACTAAAAAGAAATAAAAATGATAAAGTCAGAGAATCAATTAGTACAGGATAAATTGAAACAGCCTGAGCAATCTAACATTACAACGCTCAATAGTATTACAAGCAATAAATCGCGTCCGCTTACTCACGAAGATCTAATGCTTGAATTTAAAGACCGCTTCGACCGAGAGAAAAATATTATTTTAGTCCGGCGCAAATATGACGGTAATGAATCCTTTAAAATTATTACTTCCATATTTGAGCAATGCCCTAAACCTATTAAGACTATGCGTCTTGGTAAATACAATGCAGGAAAAAACCGACCTTTAAAAGTATGTTTTGAATCGGTAACCACTACAAAGCAGTTATTACGAAATAAAGTGAAACTGGTCGGTAATATCCGATTATATACCGATCAAACTCCGTCTCAAAAAATTTTTTTAAAACAACTTACAGAACAGTTACAGAAACGTAAAGAAAATGGCGTAAGCGACCTCCTCATTAAATACATACAGGGAGTACCTAAAATAATAAGGTCGAATACGATTAAAGAATACTGTTCACGATCTATTAACAAGTTGCCCCACTCGTATAAGTGCAGATAGTAATGCGTGGCGCATCATTTAATTCATAAATATCAAGATCTACCTGCGAGTTCAAATTAATTAATTTTTTTCTATGCCAACCTACGAAGTAAGTATAAGAACACAATGTAAATTCGACGAAATTCAATGTATACTTAAGGCGATACCGAAATTAGTTCATATTCTCATCTTTACCGAAACTTGCCTCACATCGGAACAAGACGCCCGCCTATATCAAACACCAAATTACACGCATATATACCACTACAGAAGAAACAGTAAAGGTGGTGCTGTAAGTATATACATTCATAATAGTATTAAATATGACGTCACGGACGGGAATCACTTTTTGAGGGTATATCTACCCAGGTTTGCAGTAAATGTTGGAGGAATTTACAAACCAGGTGAGTCTAATGTCAAAATTTTTTTAGTAACAAATTTCAATCAATTAGAAAAACGCAATGGAACCATAACATTGGGTGATTTCAATATGGATCTCTTAACTTCGAATAATAATACTATTAACTATTTGAGAACGATAGAACAAGCTGGATACGACATAGTAAATAAAATTGATAACAGATATTGTACGGGTGAAATAAACACAACCCAAACTATTTTAGATCATGTATCTACTAATGTAAGTAAGAATACGTTCACCCTCTCAATTATTGAGTCATCTCTGTCTGACCACAAACAAATTTACGTGGAACTATTAAACTGTAAAACTCGCACACTACAATGAGTTCAGTACAGTGCTATTGATTGTGAAGGACCGCTAAAAAGTGTCACAGAAACTATGCCTCTAAATACTACTTGTGACCATTATTACCCCGAAAATCTCATAACTGAACAAGTTTCGCAGAATAAAATATTAAAGTTTAAAATACTAAACTTGCCAAGGCAAGATTGGATTAATAAAGAAAATTAAAGATGGGATTGACGGGCGCAATATTATCTGGCAAACCGTAAAAAAGGATAATGAAAATGAAAAAATATTAGTAAAATATAATTTGGAAAATAAAATTAATGAGATGATAAAGAATTCGAGAGAATGAATGAATGAATTTAGTAAGTGTAAAAATAAACCTAAAAAATGAGGGACCTTATAAATACTTTAGCCTTAAATAAAATAAAAAATTGCTGTTCTCTACCAACACTTACAATATCTATATCTATATTAAAGAAGTATATACAATTATTGAAAATCTAAATTTTAATACAAGCACCTGTATTGATGGACTTAGTCCAAAGGCCCTGAAATGTATTAAAAATGTAATTGTATATATATATATATATATATATATATATAATATAGTTAATCTAAATCTATCAGGTCAATTAACTCTGTATGCGGATGACACTTGCCTCTTCTATTTTGCAAATTCCATTTACGAAGCTATATCACAAGCTCAAAAGGACCTTGATACAATGAATGAATGGTTCCTATACAATCTTCTCGCAATTAATACAGCAAAAAATTCATTTATGATTTTAAATCCAAATAATAAAAAAATACCTAATTACACATCACTTAATATTAATAAAATTATTTTGAAGAAGGTAGGGAAAGAAAAATATTTTTCAATTTTAAAATAAGCTTAAATTACATATTATCGATAATATTGTATATTTAATTTGAGTAATATTAAAACCAAATTGTAAGATAAATAACTTAATGCTCTTGTAAATTACTCATATTTATTTTTTAATTGGTTGGTTGAGACACATATCTATTTACAATAACATTTAGTTTTGTTATAAGTATCTCTGTATAAGTGAACAGTATGTTCTTCATGAGAAATAAATATCTTTAAACCTAACCTAATTTTATTTTCCCCAATCCGTTGTAATATTACTACTATTTATTTATTTAACTTCACGCCATATCCCTTGCGGGGTAGCCAGAGACGACGGAGTGCCAAACGCTACGGTCCCTGCATACCTCTTTCGCCTCGACTACAGACATTAACCTCTTCATACATGCCCTCCGGGAGGTCCTCATGCTCATGAATATTACTACAAATTTATAATTTCTTTTTCCGTTCAATTAATATGACCAAATTTGAGAAAAGTATTTTTTTATCGCTCCCTTTTTATTTAGAACACTCTCATTTAACACTAAACCTACCAAGTACCGGTCAAATTGACCGTTCTTAAACTTTTGTAAAACTTACACATTTTTAAACCTTATAATATCGTTATCAAACTACATGACAATTCTTAGAATATGCATATAATATTGTCTACACTCTTTACTTTTAGTTATTTCCATTATTAAATGCGTTATATAATAAAATAACTTTTAATTACCGGTCAATTTGACGGCGTGCGGTAGGAACAGGTATACAAGAATTGTCGGTAGGTTTAGTGTTAATAAACTATGACTATATTTTATACTCGTGTACCTATATGCATTAATAAAAACTTAAAGAATCTGAAAACATAATTAGTAGAAATAATAGAAAGGAACTATTTAAAGGTACTTTACCATTTGCGTTGCTTGTGTTGTACTTCTTTAACAATAATCTTGTGTTGAATAGAAAAGAAGAGGAAGTGGGTAGTTTCACTTCAATTAGAAATATTATATTTATAATCTAATTTTAGTGAACCATCCATTACCACTTTTTCCTTAATCTTCAATATTTCTTTAATATTCTTGTATTTGATTTTCCGATCCTCCGTGAGATGAAGTGGAATGGAGCTTGTATTCACACAAGTTGTAAAGACACGTTACAATCCTAATTTCTTGTTATAAAACATTTTTTGTTTTCTTATATAGTTAAAGATGCAACTTGATAATCTCTTGAAGTCATGGTGCTATTAGATAGTAGGCAGTGAGGTGAACGATGCTGATTATATCCCTGAGTTATTAGATAATAAACAACGCCCCGCTCACTGCTTAGTTCTCTATTCTGTCCATCCTGTTGTTAAGATTTGACAGTTTACAAAAATGTAAAACTTTGTGAAACCTATTAATACTATACAATTATACGAAATACCATTTTCTTAGAGATGTTTAAATCTCTTATTTAGTTCAATCAGTTTCTGGAAAAATTATTAAAGTAAATAGAATTTTTCAAAACTTTCACATCAATCTATAAGAGTTACAGCGACATAATGGTTAGTAATCAGTCGTCGAGCACACACAAGTGTGCAGTACAATTTTTTTTCTGTCGTTTCATGTCAGAGACATGTTCACATCAACGCTTGACCTTATTTGACTTTTCTTGTCGTAACTATGGTAAAATTAGAGCAAAGAATAATCTGTTTTGAGCAAAAGTTATTTGAAACGCTAATACTCGTAGCAGGTTAAGATTATGTTCTGATTTAAAACATAAAAAAATATCACATTTATTCATACCATACCATGTGGTCATAATAATTGTCAATATAAATTTGCCTTTTTTTTTAGAGCTAAAATTAAAATTCTTTAAATAATCTTAATATATATTTATAGAAAATGTCCCGACTCACCGAGTCATCAGCGTCCACCCTTTACCATTGAGTGTAGAACGCTGAAATTATGGCATATATTCTTAATGCTCCCGTCCACCGTGATTTAGATAGAACAGAGTTGAATTTTTGTCACGTAAAGTGCACGCACCGGAGCCTACCAAGAATCTGATCTGAAACTAAGCTTAATCAATCAATTTTACGGTACAAAATATAAAATATTATAGTACGTTCACGGCTCATGTTTTAATTATAAAATTTATAACTTTTTTTTTTTGTCTTAAAATAATAAATTTCTAAAGAATAAGTCCTAACCGATTAACTCCAGCCTCTACTAACGACTCCAGAAACCTCACTTAGATTTATACTTTACGGCATAAACAAGAAATGAACCTAATTTCTTAGAGATTTCACTCCCGAAGGAGTTAAATAGGAGTTAGTTTTTGTAAAAAACTACAACATATATTATAATATTTTGTTCTCTGATCAAAAATAAAAAGACGTGTGTTGTAGTTTATAGAAAGTTAAGTCATAGAGATTCTCTCTTACAGGCCTAATTATTTCTCGAGCAATATAAACCAAAACATAAGATTAATTAACTTTAAGTTTCCTTGGATATTTATAAAACCTTAGATTTTTTTAACGTCTATAGCTTACAGCCTAAAGAAGTAATAACTATTATAGAGTTAATTATATCAAAATATATTGAGAAATAATCAAGAGCTTCCAGTTTTTGACATCTATACCTTCTATCTATAACAATATTACATATATATATATATTTATGTATATAAATATAGAATGAATCTGAAGACGTCAATAACTAAATTGAACGAACTGTTTTCAAAACAAACTACTATTTCCATGGCTTTAAGGACTTTTTTTTCTTTTCCTTTATTGTTCTTCTTATGTTAAAAGTAGAAAAAAAGAACAAATAATCAATTTCACGATAATCAGATAATATAATAATTATATAATTTAAGTGAAACATCCATTACCACTTTTTTAATCTTATAGACTTCTTATCTTCAAGTAAAAATATCGTCAGTATTATAACGTAAAGGAACCTCTCATTCTTTTTCTATACATCCTCTTACTATTCTTATATTGGGTCCACGATTATTCAGATAGAGTAGAGTTTTGTTTGTTTTGCATACAAAGACTTAGGAGATTATATTCGAAACAAAACCACTCCATTGGGATATCTTAATCAAGAAAAAGTAAAGATTGATATAAATTAAAAAAAAGGATACATGTTTTAATACAATTATTGATATAGATTTATAATTGTATGTTTTTTATTAGAGATGGCGAACAACCAGTCGGGTCAACTAGTGTGTATTACCAGTCAAGATCTCCTGTAACTCCTGGTTCAATTGTCAGCCTTCTATTGTTCCATAACATTACTCTTCTTCCTTTTTCCTGTATTCAGTTTTAAGTATTCTCTTCCTTCAAGATATCTGAAGATTGTAAACCAGTTTTAGTAAACCACTAATCTAGTAATATCTATGAGAAGAACAGTAGAGAAGTCGTCTATTCTTACAGGCCTAATTATTTATAACATATAGTTTTTGATAAAACAGATCAAATATACAAAAAGTTCAATATTAATTATAATTTAAATAGTATTATACGATTATACATACATTGAGAGAATGAAGTAATTATTTTCACTTCAAATATCTTCAATTACTCTTATAATAACAAAAAATAGTAAATCAAATTAGATGTGTTGCCTATTAAATATACAGACAGACACAATTAGCGACTTAATATTAGAATTAGTCATTAATATAAGACACAATTGGCGACTACAAGAAGAATAAGAAGATTACACTTTATAAATGATAATGTTAACTACATCTCAAAATACCTCAGTGTAACAACAGCCAGAGAGAAACTCATAGATCGTACAGATTCCTTTATATAACTCAGACTCTACTACCTACAAGTTGTACCAAATAATGATTTACCAGAAACACATTAAAATAACTGTGTATTTTACCAAACTATATAATATTTGTATGTGCTATTATTATTTAGTAAGGGTCATTTGTCCCCTTCCTTCTTTCTCTTTATGTCACAAAATATAACATTGTTTATTTGCATAGTGCTCGATATACTTAATTTATTTTATATTTTTATATGATTAATTATTTACGAGTCACGGAATAATTAATAAATATTTCTTAAATACATAACATAACCATTTCTCACGATTAATTCGCATTTAATCAGGTGTAATATTATATGTGTGTATTGTGTATTATTCTCGTATAATAAATTATTTATTACTACATAATATAATAGGTCAATAAATTAAGTAGTTATTAATAATCTTGTGTCCATGTTCTGTGGATATGTTTTACAAATCCCCCCGTAACAAGTCCCTTTAGGGTAGACTTACCTTTTTTCTCCATATAGCTCCACTAAATAAATAGCACTTACCTGTAAGGATTTTTGAAACTGAATATAACAAAGAGCACTATGTGCTTACAAAGTAAACAAAATCATAGTTGTGAACGTACATCTTGTTAGAACAAGGCGCTCAAAATTACTATCAATAGTTATTTTAAGTTTCGCTGCCCAAGTTCTGCAATAGTTCTACATTTGCTCAAAACCAATATATTAATTTATTCATTACATTTGATTGAACAACAATTATTCACGGTCTAAACAAAAGAACTGTAAAATTCAAATATATTTATTTAAAACCAACAAGTTCCAAAGAAATTGTTTTGAAGAACGGACTTTTGTTTTCATTTATATATATCATATTTTTTTATGTATTTTCCAAAAATCATTATAATGGTTTGTTTTTAATTAGTTAAGATGTCTGCAAAATTATATTTTGGATTCTTTTGTGGAGATTTCTTAAATATCATCATTATATGTACAGAGAACATTTTAACTACTTAATAATGATACAAAAATATTAATGACTGCAGTGAGGGAAGATACTCATATTGGAAGAGCATCTATTCAAGTGTAAAAATAATTAAGAATGTAAGTTACATTTGACAAATAAATTAATAAATAATTGCTGATACATAATAATCTTTACCTTCACATTACCAATGTCACTGTTTGTACTGGAATTAAAATTAAGACAGAAGGAATATAAGACAACTTGTTACTTAAATATGAAACATTTACGAGTATGTGAGTACTATTTTTATTCGAAGCTTTACATTTAGTTTTACCGCATTAATAAGAGTATTTTAAAACAAATTAAAAATGCTATCACAAAAAAGGTATTCTATTAACAAGCGTGTGTTTTTAATAGTCTTTTTCTAATTTCTAGCCGTGTAATACACGGCCGAATATAGAGGAGAGCAGGTGGGACTAGAACACCGGGGCCTATACAGGGGATAGGCCTCAAAAATAAAGATAAAAATAATATCTAAATTTGACGAGTCAGCATTTTTTACGTTTTTATTTTTTGTTGTCGCTTCGCTTGTTTATACAATTTTATTTGCTTATAATAGATGTTTTAAAGACTTGACATAAAGAAATATTTTTTTTATTAGGAAAATAATTATTTAATGGGAGCCTCCACTCGATGCCCGAGAGCGTCCAGACTTTACAAATCGATCCTGGTTCCATATAATAATAATAAATATTTCATCGGTATAAATGTTCCATGATTAATTAGTACTTGTGTTCATTTCCTCAAGTGGTGTAAGATACAATTATTGAGGATTGTCCTCGAATTAAACGTAATTGAGCTATTTCTGAACATCCAAATCATTTGATAAGACATATTTATGTATTCAATATATAATATATATGGCTGCCTGATAGTTTATTGTACTAATTAAATATTTGCAAATAAACTACCCGATATTACTTACAATTTGGATAATTAGCAAATATTGAACACAGTTCTGTTATTATAACAATATAAATTTATAATTTAATTCAATAATGAAGCCTTCATTACCATCTTATATAACTGTTTTATAGCAAATACGGACGGCGTGTCTCGGGTAACTGGAGATGGTTATATGTTTTTAATAAACTAATTTTATACAGTACGATTTTATTAATTTTTTTTATCATAATAATATTATTTTAGAATCCCAGTGTAATCGATTTGTGTTAGTATAATTAATTATTTCAAATGATAATTTGTAAGATTATTTCAAATGATTATGTGTACATATATATATATATATATATATATATATATATTAGTACAGAAAATAATATATTTTTAATTTTTCACCCTTTGTCCGCTTTCTTCAAGATCAAGGATTAAAGAAAAATACATTCCTTAGTCAAAATAATGACTTTTGAAAAGGTGACGTTTGTATTTTTTAATGTTATGAAGATATAGTCGCTGAGGATCCCATCCCACATATGTATTTATTAAAGTACATTTTTCAATTTATTTTTATATCAAATACTTTACTACTCTGATCTGATTGTTATAAGTAACATTTTAAAACTATATCTTTATATATTATATTTTTTTATTTTTTAACCTTTTTAAGGAAGCCGGAAAAGATGCCATAATAAATTGTATGTTGTGAAAATATCATATTTTCTAAATTTATTCTTTTTGATTGGTTCGAAAAGTATAGTTAAGTATATTCAAAATTCTCATTTTTTGTGTATAAAGTGGAAAAAATAAGAAAGATTCATAAATTAAGAAAAATAATAAAAATATGACGGTGAATATAAATTAGGAAAATAAAAAATAGTTCTTCCATAATTACGATAATAAAATAAATTGTGCGTACCACATTATGTAGTCAGAGCTCCAAGGATTAATTCAAGTGATTGAGGTAATCTTATTAAACACCCGATTTCATTTAAAGACGATTTTAGTCTATTCAAGTTTCTCAACAAGTGCACATTTAGAAAATAATGATTTACAACAACTCTCTCTTAATTAAACTTCAGCCAGATAAGGCTTAATTTTCTATTTTTGAAATATTTTGATTTTTTCAAAACATTTTCAATGATTTCTATTTAGATGTTAATGACTGACCTGTGTGCCAACTACGGAAAGCGATGAAACATAAATAATGTTTTAACATAATATAATCCGTCCGTCGGCGCGCGTCCAAGTGAACCAAGCCAATGATTCTATGAAGCGGGATTCAATATCAAATATTGTATGAGTTCAAGTTTTCAACTCGTATGGAACATTAAGACAAATCTATTCGAACAATATTATATTGTATTTTAGTTATTTGATAGTGTATACAGAAAACCCTCTCACATTACAGAATAATTGGTCTACAAATATATCAAGTCTTGGCAGTCTGTGGATCATAGCAAGAATTGTCGCATGTGGGAATTGAACTCAGATTCTTTGGCTCATCAGTCAGAGTCACTCACTCGCTCAGTCTAACAGACGATAATAAATAATCTACTCTATACATATACATGTCAATAAAATTTAATTAAAATAAAATTTAATTTAACAACAGTTTCATACTCAATGCATATGAAAGTATGCGGTAGCTCTTTCTATCTGTCTGTCGGTTTGGTTCGGCCGAAGTCTGATACCGCTGGACTGATTTTAACAGGACTTTTACGGTCGGATAACTGGTGTTAAGGAGTAATGGAGTAAGCTACTCTTATTTTAAACTGTATATTCCGCGCGAACGAAGTCTTGGACCTAGCTGTGTTATTTGAATCGTTATCTGCTCTGTCGTTGTTCTATGTTAAATGTTGGTTCTTAAATTTCTACAATCAGTATATCTTAAAAACCGTCACACTTGAAAAATGCGTTGTATGATCTCTTATCTCTCTCTCTCTCTGCTATCTCCTTATAGGTTAAAATAATTTCTCTTCACTTCTTTTTTTTTGTTATAAACATGTTTTCTTTTTTTTGAATTCAGAGGTTCAATTTCAACTGTAATTATGGGGTTCGTTTAAAATTTAGTTATGTAACAACTCGTCCATGTCTAATGTGTTTGTAAATCTGGATATTTATTGTAAAATCTAGAAA
Source organism: Melinaea marsaeus rileyi (assembly GCA_918358865.1). NCBI lineage: Eukaryota > Metazoa > Arthropoda > Insecta > Lepidoptera > Nymphalidae > Melinaea > Melinaea marsaeus. The sequence continues at coordinate 24,680,492 of OU911085.1, forward strand.
GAAATACGAGATTTTGATTTGAAATAAAAATAAATTAAGTTTCCTTGAATAATAAATAAACTATAATAAACAACAAGCCAGCAGTTATTTGATTCGAAAACCAATATAAGAACGGGAACTGTGTGAGGAAATAAAGTTTAGTGAACGGCGCCTTCTCTACATCAAACAGGTAAAGGTTATAAAAATATGAGATTGGTTTGGATTGGGAAAAATTAAATGAATTTTATCTTTTCACCACAATTTATTAGTTATTTTAAAATATTGGTAGATTTTTATTACATTCTTACACATTTAATAGTCTATGAGAGATCTTTAAATTATTTTTAAACATTTCTGGTACAAAAGATCTTTTATTTTCAAAATTATGAGATTTTATATAGGCGTATGTTTTTAAAGTTATAACTCGATAAGTCAGTGACAATTATATTCAGAGCGCTTCACTCCTTGTTTTTATTATTATTTAAAAATAACATTTACAAATATAAATCATATTTTCAAAATATAAATAAATAATATCCTTACAATATATGATCTCAGTTTTAACGATCGTTTTTTACGATACAAAAAAATGGTCATCACAATTTTGTTCAAAAAAATATATTTTTGTTCTCATCTTGGTAGATAAGATTAGAAGTATTTTATATATTTATATTAATGTGAGACGATGACGACTGTACGAGGACTGTATGACCGAACCGATTGGATTATTTGAAAAGATTTTTGCTATATTATACTATTTACGAAATATCCAAAACTGTAACATTTTTTCCTCATTTACTTAATATTTTTATTTCGTTAATGAAATCCGTAACTATCTTTATATAAAATTCTAAATAGTAATGTATTAAATAATAATGTATATTTAAAAAAAAAGCGTACTCACCCAAATATTATAACATTTTCCGCTCCATTTCAGCATCTTGTTGACGCGAAAACCGGATTTAATCAAAACTTTTACCTCTCTCTCTCACTCTTATTCAAGAACAATTACAGGAAATAAGAAATAAAAACTTAGCTACTGTTAACACAAACAAAGAAGTAACTCAATCACAACTTGTGTGCGTCAGAGGTGCTCGTGAGACATGATCGCTTCCGGACGTGAATCCAGTAACTGCAACGTCCAGGAGCTCCGGAGCCGAGCGAGGTCGGGAAATTAAGGGTGGCAGACAATTACAACAGCCACCCCCTAAATGCAACAGATACCTATTCACAACAGCAAGGTGTCCTTTGAAAATTATTAAATATTTACAGTATTTGCTCGGATGAACGAAGAACATGTTTATTATTTTTTTCTTTTTCACGGAAATTATTATTATTATAATATCTATTAAAACAAATACATGTTAAATTATTGTCAACAATTAATTTAAGACAGCAACGCATTTATAAATGTATTATTTAGAGATTTTTACTTATCCAAGGAAACCTAAAAACAAGTAGATACTAAATATAGAATGAAAATTCGATCCACACTCTCGGTAATTATCCCGTAAAGTAAAGCTTAACATGACTAAACATGTTTATACAACATCAAACACTAAATGTAGCTCGTATTAAGATATTGTTCAGAGAGACGAAACTTCTTAGTATTCCATGGATTCACCGTGCGGGTGCCGGGCCCATCGCGTTGCAAGAAGAGGACCGCAAACAATGCCTGGGACTTGCGACCCAGGTGTAGGTTTAAGGTTTAAGGGGCCCCTTTACTATGCGCATACACTTTCACTGTTCACGCTCCTGTCCCTACCTAACCAAATATCATAAGAACCTACTACAGCCGCCTTTGAAATACGTTCCAGAAATAAACTGATGATCGTTCTAGAAAGGCCGAGATCCTTAAATAAATTATAGAGTGATTTTGCTGTTATACCTCTCTACTTCTACAGCGTACAAATGAACTACAAATTTATTCTTGATCAGTTCGTTACATAGTTCGTAATACTTGTTGAGCTTAAATGTATGATCTTTGGGTATGTTTGTTTCCCAGGGTACAGTAAGCTCCACAAGTACAAGTATAACGCGCCTTAGTTGTTTTGAGTCCAGGAATAAGTCCGGCCTAGATGACGAAACACAAACATCCCCGGGGATTTTGTATTGCCTTTCATACGTGTCCATCATGAGAGTCCAATCAGGAGACGCGTCCAAGATGGAATAAGGTTTTAGTTTTGATTTTTTGGACGAACCTGCCTTTACGAACTCTACTGATATTTTGGTGGTTGTTATACCCCTCTGCGCTCTTGCTACAGAAAGACTAACCGCTCCAAGTATGATTTCTAATACTTTATCGTGGCGACGCGAGTATTTACCTCTATTTAAAAGTACCATACACCCTACTAGCAAGTGTTTCGCTGTTCCTACTGCCTCCCCACAGATGTTGCAAGATTTTTCGGTGGCTTTGCCCCATCTTGCTAAGTTACTTTGATCTGGGAGAGTGAAAATTTTAATAATGGTGGGGACCAATCATGAAGCAGGGTGCGCAATCTCAAAGCTAGTGGAATACAAAAATCTCCTATGGTCACCCATTCATTTTGCAATTCTAGACTCATCGCGTGCAACATGCGTGGTAAGTATCATTTTCATCGTGCCGAATAAAGGATTTTGTTATTTCTAAGTCTTGTTGTTTCCTACTTGATCCTAGCCCTGCTTTATTTGTTTGGCAAGTGTCATAAATTGTTTATAGAATTGAAGTCGTGACTCCAGCTCTGCGGCAATTTTATCTTTTGGGAGAGATGTTATAGTATCATCATTCGATTTTGAGATGATATGTCTTTTGGTCACTCTTAGGTGTTTATAGAGTTGCATCTAGAGTTGTTTAAAGAGTTGAGACGCTTGCATCTAACTTCAACAAAAGGGTCTTATTGATATCGTAAACGAGGAAAGGCCAATTTAGACGTGATGTTAAATAATTACACAGGCACACAAAAAAAAAAAAACGTCATGAACCAGAGGGGAGACCCCATTATTCCTAGGTTTTTGGGATCGCTGAAACCGAATATGACAATAAAAACTAATTTTAAATGCCAGTTTTCCCGCTAGCACCCCCTTACTACCTCATAAGGGGTGAAAATTGAAATTTTTGTAAAAAATCAAGATAGATGTGTCTTTCTACGTTTTTTGGGATGCTGAAACCGAAAATGATAACTAAAAATAAATTCATGACCACTATCACCCCCTACCATCCCTTACAGGGGGTGAAAATTTCATTTTTTTCTATAAAATCAAGACAGATGTGTATTTCTACGTTTCTTGGGATGCTGAAACCGACAATGATAACTAAAAATAAATTTATGACCACTATCACCCCCTAATACCCCTTACAGGGGGTGAAAATTTCAATTTTTCTATAAAATCAAGATAGATGTATATTTCTACGTTTTTGAGGATGCTGGAACCGAAAATGATAACTAAAAATAAATTCATGACCACTATCACCCCCTTACTACCCCTTAAAGGGGGTTAAAATTTCAATTTTTCTATAAAATCAAGACAGATGTGTATTTCTACGTTTTTTGGTATAATGAAACCGAAAATGACAACCAAAAGTGAATTTGATACCTCTTTTACTCAATACCACCCCCTAACTACCCCTAACGGGGGGGAGGGGGTGGGGGTAGTTTCAATTTTGTATAAAATCAAGATGTATGAAGAAATTTTGACGATTTACAGTAAATGACATGTTTATCAAACTAGTTTGAAGTTACTCTTAGCTCTTATATTAGAAATTCAAATGCTTTATCGATCAGAAGTATCTGATATATATTCATGATTTAATTCTATTCTTAGCGTAACCCAGGAACAACGGCGTGGACGTAGTAGATTTCTGTTCCCTTTTGGAGTGCTGGATTAAAGTGAGTCCCCTTGCCTCTCACTATTCAGCGTCTACCTGTTTCTACGATAACGAACTCTCTTGTTGTCAAAAGTTCTTCTAAGTGGTTTCCTTTTATTGGTTCTTTTCTGTTCTGGCAAATCTCTTTTTAAATTCCAACAGTAGTCTGCTAACATATTGACATCCCATTTACCCTGATAGCGCTGTTCCATTGTCTTAAGATCCTGTCTGATGGAACCTTTCACCTTGCTCCTCACTGTAGTCTCCTAAATTGGCCGAAAAATAGTAACCTTTCTATTTCGGAGGCATAGAATTAGGTTCAGCATCTTTTAAGCGTTTTACAAGACTGCCGGATGGATAACAGTATAAACAGAATTAAATAGAAAGCAAAAAAAAAAACAAAAAATGAAACAACTTGTTAAGAATAGGACAAAAATCATGATTCAGTCTTAGTATCATAATAACAAATATATGCATACAATAAGGTTACCATATACTTTATAATCATTTTTTCTCTCAGCATCTTGAAAAACATAGAAATTCACATATTTTCGGTTCCAGCATCCTAAAAAACGTAGAAATACACATCTATCTTGATTTTATAGAAAAATTGAAATTTTAACCCCCTTTAAGGGGTAGTAAGGGGGTGATAGTGGTCATGAATTTATTTTTAGTTATCATTTTCGGTTCCAGCATCCTCAAAAACGTAGAAATATACATCTATCTTGATTTTATAGAAAAATTGAAATTTTCACCCCCTGTAAGGGGTATTAGGGGGTGATAGTGGTCATAAATTTATTTTTAGTTATCATTGTCGGTTTCAGCATCCCAAGAAACGTAGAAATACACATCTGTCTTGATTTTATAGAAAAAAATGAAATTTTCACCCCCTGTAAGGGATGGTAGGGGGTGATAGTGGTCATGAATTTATTTTTAGTTATCATTTTCGGTTTCAGCATCCCAAAAAACGTAGAAAGACACATCTATCTTGATTTTTTACAAAAATTTCAATTTTCACCCCTTATGAGGTAGTAAGGGGGTGCTAGCGGGAAAACTGGCATTTAAAATTAGTTTTTATTGTCATATTCGGTTTCAGCGATCCCAAAAACCTAGGAATAATGGGGTCTCCCCTCTGGTTCATGACGTTTTTTTTTTTTTGTGTGCCTGTGTTATCATATATTTAAGCCTTTTTGATGATATTGGTTGATTGTCTAACTTTTTTATCTAACGATGGAGTGCACCCTTGGTAATCGATTTTTTTACCTAAGAATTTGAACGGAGCTGCGTCGGTAATCCTAGTAACGCATTTACCGCCTATTATAAGACCCGGATCGTAAGAGGTATATCTGATATTCCGCCTACCCAGACATAGACTGTAGCATTTATTTGGTTTTGTCCTCAATCCGTCTGTCCAAGCACAGAAATCCTCCACAACATTTAAAAGTAGCTGACATTGTTTTGGATTACGTGTCAGTATCGCGAGATCGTCTGCAAATGCTAGTATGGATTCTGTGTATTTATTGTTAAACTTAAACCGATAACCCCATTTCTTTTCGTTTTTAATTAATTTATCTATTAAAATATTGATGATTATGTTAAATATAATTGGAGAAATACAACAACCTTGAAATAAACCTATGTTGTAATTTAATGGTTTGGAATGTTTTTCATTTGTGATTATGAAAAATTTTAATTTTGAATAATATGATGCAATCATGTTACTAACTAACGTAGGAAAGTTATACCACCTTAGCGCAAACATCATCAGTTCAGTTCATCAGTCAGTCGTACCGACCCGAAAGCGTTTTCTAAGTCTATTCAACATACCGTTGTTTGTCTTTCACTAGTTCTGGCATCTTTAAGGCTTTCCGATAGTAATGTGTTATGTTCGAGGCATCCAGAAATGCCAGGCAAAAACCCTTTCTGGTGATTAGGCCCGAAATATTTATTATTTATCATGAATTGCGTCATTTTTGTTTGTAAAAAGAAAAGAAATATTTTGGATATTGTATTTGTTAGAGCTATCGGTCTAGTGTCCCTAGGATCCGAGACATTGTCACTTTTTGGAATGAGGACAAAAAGAGCATTTCCGAATGTTACCGGTGTTATCCTCTTGACCAGATTTTACCGAATATATACAATAGATGTTTATGAATCGACGAACATTTTTTATAAACTACATAAGGGATACCATCCGGACCTGGTGCTGACTTAGATTGTTTCTTTTTAATTATTTTATTGATTTCCTCCAAAGTTGGTGGGTTGACATGAATGGACTATGGAAGGACTCTCAAGTTTTCGTTCGTTGCGATCACCATACAGCCTTTGATTTTTAAGAACTTCGTATGTGCTTTTATAGTAATCAAAAATTTGCTCGTTGGTCAAGAGAAGCTTACCTTTTTCGTCTTTGAAAATTTTTTTAGAGTACTTAAAAGGATTTTTATCAAAGTCTACTTCGTGTTTTGCCCGGTCAAAGCTATCACGGTTTTTTGTTATTTGTTGTGATATGCCTTGTATTAATTTAGGATCGGTTTTAAATTCCTCAGATAATTCTTATCTATGGATAATTTTATGTTCGGATAGATATTGTGTAGAAATATTTTTAAACATGAATTCTGTTCTTCGGTTTAAATTAAATAAATAGAGAATGTTTTGAAATAAAGAATAAGAGTTTAAAATTCATTCCTAACATTTTCTTTAAAGCCATGGATATGATTTATGTCGCTATTTTATTTTGTGTAAAAACAAACTTCTATAAGCAACCTCTTTTACTAAATAGTAAATCAAATTAGTTTAAAACAAACAACTCATCAGCAAATGATTTTATAATAAATATGCTTTTGCGTTATTCAATATCCAAAGGTAACTTAATTTTCGATCCCTACATTTTCTTGTTCCTCCAAAACCGTGATCTTTGACCTTGATCCTAACCTCGTTACGATCAAGGCCATTGTCCACGTTGTCCACGTCCAAAGTCAAACACACAATCACATAAAGTATGATACTGCGAGATGTGCCTGTACTTTAGTTAATAATGTTTATCTCACTTTATTTTATTTAATGACGTCATTTATAATATATTGGATAATAAATAATATTATTAAGATTATATTATTAACGCCTTAATGAGTAGTTTTATTTTAAGTTGGTAATAAGCAGTCTTCCAAGTCATTCAATGAAAATTATCTTTATATATTTATATATTCTTATTACATCATTAAGATCGGATTAAAAGGAGTGTAGTCCTGGTTTAAAGTCTTGTGTATAAAGAAACTCGCAGCGCTGTAAAAGTTATGAAATCCAATCTGAACCAAGTCGGTTAATTTGGTAATACATTGGTATACAATGTACTTTGATGATTTAGCTGTGCTATAAGCCTATCGCTACTTTTAAAACAAAGCAATCGTTTTTCAAAAACAAAGCAAGTGTAACAAATATATATTTTCTCATTATTATTAATAACATCAGCTGATATTGACTTACCATAATAAAAGTAGGACACATCAATATTCTATGAAATGAAGGGTGCTGCTCCCTTTCTTAAATTGTTGCCTAAATTCAAGTAACAGTGAGTTATTTGAAGGAGGTATGTTTTAATATGTATTAGTGAATGAAAAAATAAATTAATTAAAAAATAATAAGTGTTTTTCAAAATAACGCTGTAATTATTTCTATCAATGAAACCAAAAGAATGCAATAAAATCAAAATCCATTAATATGACTATTTGATAAAATTATCACAAAAGATATAAAATATACCTACCATATATCCACTAAAAGCATAATATCAATACACAAAATCCGACATCAAAGTACTGAATAATTCCTTCCAGCTAGATTCCTCCCCATCAGCACGTTAATGTGTTTCATCATGCAGATAAAAGTAGAAGGTTATTTTTTGTTTTTTTATATTATATATATTATTATATTATTTATAAAAAACAGGGTACAGACATCTCTTTTTGTTTTAAAGCTGAATTTCATATTTTTAAAGTATAAACGATACGCTCAAGTGGAATGAAGTTTAGTATTTTTCTTTTTTATCTTAACTAAAATGTAATATTGATGATTAGGAATTACGATAATGGACCTATAAAATATTCTACACACACGAATAAATAAACTTTTATTACACAATAAATATCTTAAAATTGTTTGTATTTTTATTCTGTACTGAAATTTACTTCACAATATTCGATCAGCAGGAATATTCTCAGGTAGCTGCATATCATATTGTATTCAAATGTAAATCCTATTGCTTACAATTTAGATGTCATTATTGAATGCACTAGATAGTGTAACATAAGTCTGTCTACACTTCAACCACTAAGCTAGCTAGGTCCCTGGAGTTGTTATGGTAACGCCGGGATACATGTTTATACTAAAATTGTATAAGCCATTGATGTTGGATGATAGTTATCTTATAATAACAAAAATATCTATTGTATTCATCTTTTAATAGTAATAATATGTATTCACTAAAATATTATTCATATATATCGCAAAATAATAAATATGGTTTTTTTTATTAAAATTCTACGTACAAAGCATTCACATGTTTATAGAGACATCTCATTTTTAAATATAAATTCTTGTATGGTATCGGTAACAATCACGCTCTGAACAGTGTGAATAATACTGAGTATTTTTTAGGTTTCTTTTGTTATGAATTCAATATAAACGGAGATGAAATTTTATATTCAACAAAAGATTTTAGATTGAATAAAAGTTATAAATATAACCAGACATGTTCAAGATTCACTGAGTTATGAGATATGAATTTATGTATATGTATATTTTTTTTGTATTTTAATAGTATATACGTTAGACAAAAAAAGAGAATGAACGACACAATAAAAAACTTACATCCAGTGCAACCAAGAAACGTACATTTATTTAGTATATATATTTGGCAAGGCATTGACCTCTTAGGTAGTTTGTTAGCTTTGATATCGTAGAGCTTCATGTAAGTTTATAAATCAGAAGGAAAGACCACAACAACAACACCGCCTGTTTCAATACAAGGAATTCAATAAAAACATAAGAGTAGCAGAACTTAACGTAGTATGTATGTATTCTAAAAACTAGTTAATATTGTTAGTTTCAGAATTAAAGATATATTAAATATCATTATATTACTTCAAAGTATTTGATAAAACAGATCGTCATCTTTGTATACTATCTATAAATATAAATAAAATTGAAGTGTCCGTTTGTTAATTAACAGCTTTTCATTAAACGCACAAGAAAATATATACGGTATCTAAGCAAAAAAAACTATTTTTTTAATTTTATTCGTCGGTTTATTTCGCCTAATCTCTGCTGATGTGATAAGGAATAACTTTTATTTTAAAAACATATGCTAAGCATACGAAGTCGTGGTCACAGCTAGTATCAAATATGCTATTATACATAAAATAAAACATCTGTCAGCAGATAAAATTACACCCTATATAATATCATATATAATATATATATTGAGCCTAACTTCAAAGGATTGTTACTTGAAAGGGAAATGGAATGTATAAACGACGGTCCATCTGAATGTAAGTTGAATAGATTAGAATAGAAGAATAAGGTTTTTTTAAATTATGGTAAATCCGATATTTTACCTTAAGGAAATGCAGATTTTAAGGTATATAAATCAAAGTCGTAAATAATACATTATTATTGAAGGATGTATTATTCCCTAAGAAATTTGAATGATAAAATGGTGAGTTATGTTAGTGACCTTACCAAGGAACAGAGTGGAAAGGTAATAATTTCTACACACACACACACTCACACACACATATACCGACATACCCTTTTTGATCCCAGTACAATAAGTCCGGTTGCTATTGACCAGACGGAAGAGAGTAATACTTTGTTTGATGTCATATGTCATATTCGCAAATTATGAAGTTATAGTAAATGAAAATTAAACTCAAATATAAATATATTAAAAAAATTGTAACAGGGTTTTGAATCTAGCAATAATAAATAATAACATAAAACCTTATATGTGTATTATTATTATATATTCTGAGTTAAATCCCATATAATGTTTTGATAACAACGTACTGACAAACACAATGCAGTGATATTGAGTTACTTTCCTTCGATGATACTGGATGGTCATTTTTAATGAGACCTCGTTGTTTCGCAGTTCATATAGAACTGACCGCGTCGTATTTAGTGCTCAGGTTATAATGAACGCTTTACAATACCTGTTTCATGGACAAAATTAATAACCTATCTACAATCTGTAATTAAAAGTGACCTCTGATGTCTTCTAAGACATTATCCAGGGATCGGTTTTTGGCACTGGTTACTCAAGATTTCAATCTGTAATATCAAATTTAACAGATTGTGATTAAACATGTAAGTAAATCTATATGTTTTCCAGAAAAAATTATTAAAGTAAAATATCAATGTAGGTTTATTGAGTGTATTTTAAATTTGACCGTCTTTATGTGTATGTGTATGTGTAATTGTCGTTCTCTTTGTGTGGTTATATAAAAAAAATTACACATTAATTTCATAGAGATATTGAATAACGAAAATCTATTAATAATTATAATCACACGCCACCCTCGATGGCGAGTTTAAATTAATTACGCGCACAAGAGAACGCTTTTAAACACACACACACACACACACACAGACACACAGACACAGACACCCACGTCACAGTGTGTGTTAAATCACATTGACAAAAGTCGATCAGACTGAAGTTCGTTTTCATTTCTCCATTATGTTGTAATAACATGCACATTTGTCCAAGTATTTACAATGATTGCTGAAGATATTGTATCTACAAATAATATATACTCAAACACAAGTCTTGAGATTGAGAGTTGTCGAATAATAGGGGACAGATTAAAGCGATTTTGACCCTCCATACCAAACGGAGCGCGATAATTGAGATTTTAACTTCAAAATGCAATTGTTGTCTATACAAATATATATAAGAATATTTATTTTAATATAATTATTTACTTATATCGGTGTCCGGCGATACTTTGGAAGAATATTAATTGAGCATGAATTCAACAGGTTAGTTATTTAGTAATTGGTAAATTCTGTCGTAATAAACAATGATAAGTTATATCTTTGATATCTTTATACATTTTAACATAAATGTAATATATAATGAATAATCCTTTAGAGGACTGGTCTAGGAAGATAACTGGGATTGGTTTGAATCATCTATTTATATACTATTAACCACATAACTACATTAATTGTATTGAAATAATCTGATAAAAATGGAAATTTTATTGACCTTCACTGTTATAGCCAATGTGCCCGAGTCTACTTCATTAATACTACTAAAAAAGGTTAGACGTGTTTAAAAAGGTTTAAATTCATATTGAAATATAGTGAGTAACAAATAATGTTATTTTTCTGTCTGGTTAAATAATATAGAATTATTTTCAATTTAATTCAAAATATAATATCAGAAGTATACAAAAATGACGATATTTTAAGTGGGTTAAAATATCGTCATTTTTGTATACTTCCGATATTATATTTTTATTTTCTTTCTAGATCTTTGAGAACTTTCTTCTTCTTGAACTAGACTAATTGAGTAAGTTATCTAAGTTAGATATCTTTACCTTAGATTTAAATTCACAACATTAATTCAATTAAAACGGATGTTGAATCTTTTTGATTATATATAAGTATCAATTTTTTCTTTTCTCATATTTGTATTTCTTATTTTGAATACCCTACAAATAGGGCCAAAAACTTGATTGTAATAATTTACATATATTTTAATTAAGATAATTATAAAACCATTACAATTAAAATATTGTTACACAATTTGTTTTCCCATTTTCATTGTATCTTCTATATAGAGATGCATAATAATGGTGGTAAATTATGAAATTGACATTTGACTCTCAGGCATTTCATGGTTAAGAAGAAGGCTGTGTTTCATATCTGGTAATAATATATTAAAATGTATCATTAATAAGAACTACAAATACTTGTTAGAGGTTTCACAAAAACATATTCATTTCATTACCCAATGCTAGGCACGCTAAGTCAGCTAGCACGCTGGTATCCTACAATGAAGAGGGTGCTAGTGAGCTTAACAAGCTTATGGCCCTCTAACTCGTTGTTTTTGACGAATAACGACAACGATGACTGCGTAAACAAAACAACCTACATTAATATAATACAAATAATATTATCGAGATTGTCACAACTTAAAATTCTGTTTAAATAACTCAATAGACTGATTTTGATTTATACTAAAAGAACGCACTCGAGCAAACTTTATCATATTTTAAGTTGAAATGTTCTTAGCTTTAGGTCAATAGACAACCTGTTTTAGAAAAGGTTTACTGGTTTTTGTTAAATTGGGTTAAGTTTATATTATACTAAAACATTTTTATTACAATGCAGTGCTTATAATATTATTAATTGATTGCATCAAAGGACTTACTTAATAGAAACAATGCAATACTCAAGTTAAGTTTATTAAGTTTCTGTCACACCTCAGCCACGTAAATGGCTCTTAATAAAACATTACAGAGAAATTGGAATTATTCATTCGTATAAATCGCGTATGTCACAGGAGCAATTAATTCCTGTAAAAGGAACTCGCGGCAGGTTTTACGGAACACTAATAAGTCTATCTGAAATTTTCCCTTTGATGTCCATACCATTCAATTATTCGCATTTCAGACACACCTCCGGTGCATAAAAAAAACTTTTACAGCGAATATTATTTTCATTTGTCGTGTCGTTGTTGTTAAACACATTCTACGTTACATGGATAATGGTAATGAAAGCTTTTTACACTCACTGAAAACTTATTTCATATCAAATATTATTTTAGTTTTGGACAATAGTATGTTTTACATATGAATAATTTCATAATTAAATTATTTGGATATTCCAAAAGCAATATTTAATATTTCGTATATATAATATACCATTATATAATATAATATTTAACATTTCGTTTAAGATAGCAACATAAGAATTTTATATTTTAAATATGTGGGTACATTTCAAAAACAAAATATTGCAAAATGCAACACAAGCTAAGTAAAACAACTGTATTAAAAAAACTATATCGATTATTACATGATGTAAACAGTTTCACGTTTAAATATCAGAGTGCATAGCAAAGGACCCTTTGACCAGCGTCCTGTAATGGTCGAAGGTAAACCAGCGTCAGAGGTAAACAAAATGGTATTGGACGTGTTGCCTTTGAGCTCGGTACGATGTAATTTGATTGACGGGAACAATTTTAAAAATGAACTCAACCGGGGCTTATACTGACAATTTTTAAACTAAAATACCTTTTTACTCTTTCGGGGAAAACGATTTTATTATTTATATAAAATCACAGGATTCTGTTAGTTTTTTTTAGTCCTCAATAATTCTCTGGGTCAGTGCACCATTGAGTGGTAATTCCTCCTTCATTTGTTTGTATGAATTGTTCAAGTTTAAGGGCTTTGATTCTTTCCATACGGTCTTTGGTGTTTTTGTTAAATACACCGTAGTAAATATGTCAATATGTGAATATATTTTTAAGTAATATTTATTATTGTATAGTTTGACATACAAGGATTAAAGCAACGATTGACGGTCAATTATGGAGGAAACAGTCCTGACAATTCATATTCCACACACTTCATCGGTTTATTACCGATTTAAAATGATTTATTTAACAAATTAGTTGAAAAATAACAATTATTTGTTTGTATGACTAAAACTACAAATATAACTGGTTAGTAAAAAAGTTGATAAAACAAAATATAATAAAAACTTACATTGGTTTGACGAAAAACAATTGACATATAACAATTGAAACATCACCTATAGAGTGTACCGGGAGTAAAGAGGGTTTATAACTGTCAGTTTTCAAATTGGCGCAAAAACAATTGACATCTAACATCCATTAAAATATCACCCATAGAGAATGCTGGGAACAAAGAGGGTGTCAACTGTCAGTTCTCAATTTGGCGCGAAAACAATCCTAGTTGTATGTCATACAACCATGTAACAGGTAACACAGTAATAGTAGTGGCCGGCAGTTGTTTATCCTTAATATATATATTTTCTAATAATGTTAGCATATTTTGGTTGTCAATTGTTTATAGATTAAGTTAGTATTATAATGTATATTATAAAATAAACAATCAAATACTATAGACCTTTGAGATAAGTGTCGAATGATTCTTATTAATAATTAAGAAAATCTCCTTCCTTTGAATTTCTTCCTTTGAATTTTTTAATAAAGCTTAAGACTTAATAGTTTCTAAGATTTATTAACCAGAATTTAGTTAACTCACAAAAAAAAATATAAGTGTTATCTATTATTTAATACGAGCAAAATAATGCTCCAAACGCATTCTTTTAAATGTCTGCTGTCAGCCCCACCCCCGTGACAGCGTCACCGGTTTGTTTGTACGCACTAGCGCGTGAAGCCATGATTATTATTGTAAGAGCTTCTGTAATATTACATATTAAAGTATTATAAGTGTATTCTATATAAAAAATGTAAATGATGTAATGGTGAACGTATTCAATACACTTACATTCGAAACTTGTTAATTATATTACTCAGTTATTATGAGTAAAAGGTAATTTAATTATAAAATATAGCTTTTGTTAATTGTTTACTAAAACATTTAGATTTTGTTTTGCATCCGTCTGCCCGTGCAATATAAGAACTGTTGTAAGTTATCTTCAAAGAATGAAAAGAATTTTAGACGGACACGGGTACAATGAGGTACAGGACGATTAGGGAAAATACGTTGTGTTATATTTATGTTTATGTATATATATATATATATATATGAAATTTCCTATATTGTTGTAGTTAATAGGAACATACAGGTTATATAGTATATAATAAATATATATATTTGTTGTTACTGTCTTTTTCGTTTGTTTCTGAGGGGGAATACTCGTTACGTTTACGTTTGCATTTCAAGTTCATAACAATTTAATGTTCATAGAAAAATAACAGATTTGATTCTTGAATCTAAGTCTTTTTATCCTTACAAGGTACGAGAATTGTCAAACTTTTTACATTATTTATTTATTTATTCATTTATTCATTCATTCATTCATTCATTTATTTATTTATTTATTGGGTAATCCAACAGTGCATACATAATTTTAAAGGTACAATAAATAATATTTGCATAAAATAGGACCAAAAAAGAACTACACTATTTAACAATACTATGAAAATAAAAATAAAAACAGTGTTGAAGTTAAAGCAATTGATAATTAAATCGAATTAAGGGGAAAAAATACAAAATTTTTCAAAACTTTGGGGCTAAAAGCTATTAAAGGGAGTGAGTGTATGTGTGGAAGTGTTGATGTGTGTGTGTCTGTGTGCAAGAATGAATGTATGTGTATCTGAGATAATATAATTTAATATTTAGTTTGTTTTATGTGTTTCCTTAAAGCTGATATAAATATATTAAATAAATCGATATGTGAATAAAATTTATTATACGTAGAGGTCATACGATGGACAATCGAATATTGGGCATAACCTGCATTTACGCATGGTATATCGAATAATTCGGTGTGTCCAACTATCATCTACACAAAATATACCTAAAAAACATTTTAAGAAAATAAAATTTTTAAAGATGGTACCTACAAAAAAATATTTTATCATAAAATTGGTGTTCCGTTGTGAGAGAAGAATATTAATAATATTATTCTGCTTTTCTAAGCAACTCAACACGATAATTTTTTAATTACAGGACTTTGAAATCTTTGAAATTTTCATTCATTTTGTAATATATATTCCTCCTTTAGATCATTAATTATAAGATTATTGTGGTAGTTTTCTAATAAATTGATTTGTGGATCAAAATTGTGCGACAGTATGGCGTCCCTTGTGTATGACAGTATGGAGTCATTGTGGAGCCCTGGCGCAGCAAGCGCGGCCCCGCTCAGTGCCATCGATGCCAGGCCTTTAGGCACTCTAGTCATGAGTGCCACCGACGCCTGGCATGCGTGCGCTGCGGGGGGGAGCACTTTGCGAAAGATTGCCCCAGACCCCTGGACGAACAGGCCACCTGCGTAAACTGCGGTGGCCCGCACCCAGCTAACCATATCAACTGTCCGCAGTTTAGGAGGGAACTGCGGAACAGGAGGGCGAGTACCACCGCCCTCACTACAGTTGAGAGGACGAGACAGCCCCGAGCGGAGACCAACATGGTCCCCTCAGACGCCCAAGCCACCTCTCTGATGGCCACCGCGAACCCGCCATCTACCGGGACGGGCCGTCGGAGGAAGAAGAGAGGCGGCAAACGCTCTCGGCGAGCTGCGAGGACGGAAGTTACCCCAGCTACGGACCGCATCCCGCTGGAGGAAGCTGCACAGGTTCCAGCGGCCAGAGAAGTACCCATCGCCGCAAGTAGACCCGAGGCCGAGAGACCGGCTTCTGGACGGATCAGTCTGGATAGGGTAATTGACACCCTCAAGGAGGTTTTAACCGCCTTGAGGGAAGGTCAACCCTGCCCAGGCTGTCTTGAAGGGCATGATGAGTCTCCTCCAGGATGCCCAGTAGTATGCTCTACGTATTTTATACTGGAACGCTGCTGGACTAAGGAGGAGACTCCCTTTTCTTAAACTGTTGATGAGAGAGCAGCGCATCGACGTTGCCCTCATCAACGAAACCCATCTGACTCCTAACCATCCTGCCTTTATTCCGGGTTACCACGTGCTGCGACTAGGTTCAGACCCATCTAATCCTTGGAGGGGTCCTCTAGTCGCGGTACAATGTAACCTGGTTTTCCGCCCCGTGCCCGATCTTGACACCCGGTCTTTTCAGTCCTTGGGTGTCGAGATCCAACACGGGGATCATCCCCTTTGCCTATTCGCCATCTACCGACCCTACAATCCAAACTTAGACGTCAGCGAGGTGCGTCGGATGCTCGAAAGCACCACCATCTCGCTGGCGGTTGGGGATTGGAATGCCAAACATCCCTCTTGGAGATGCCTCTCCACCTGCACCAACGGAAGGTGATTGCTTGGGATATCCCAGCGCTGCGGGTTGGAGGTTGTGGGACATGACCTCCCAACCCACTACCCTTACGCTGCGAGCCAGGCACCGAGCACCATCGATCTGGTGGTGCATAACGGTGTCCAGGCCTTGGACCTCGAAACGCTGCCCGACGCGTTTGGCTCGGATCATCAGCCTGTCCTGGCATTCGTGTCAAGCAGGCTGATTCTGGCCACTATTCCTCAGCCGAGGAGACGTGTCTCGTGGCAGGTCTTTGAGAGAAGTCTCAGGCAGGCGCCGCCCGTTGCGGAACCCATTTCGGACTCTGGGGGGTTGGACCAATTGCAGGCTACGTATCTCGGCATAGTCCTGGACCGGAAGCTTCTTGGTACCCAACAGGTGCGAAAGGCGTGTCGGGCTGCTCGTATAGCCCTTCATCTGCTCCTCCCTCTCTTCCGCTCCCGACTTCCTTTGCGTACGAAGGTCTCCCTTTACAAGACCTTCGTACGCCCTCATCTGACCTACGCCTCTCCGGCGTGGCTCCAACTTTTATCGGCGCGACAACGCAATGTGTTACAGGTGGTGCAGAATGTAGCTCTCAGGCGTATCACCCGGGCTCCCTACTACGTGAGGAATGCGACCTTGCATAAAGACCTCCGAGTAGAGAGCCTGGTAGTTCACGTCAGGCGGCTGTCGAAAAACGTCTTCAGCCGCACTGACGCCTCGAGCCTGCACCACCTGCGGGGTATCGCGCCGTGGCACGCTCGTCCGCCGGACATCAGGCGGCTTCCCCGAGACCTCCTCATCCCTCCCGATTCCTGAGCTGCTGCCTCGGTCACTGGTCGTCTAAGCCGGGCCTCCCATACGGGTTTCACCCGGCTGGACAGACCGCCCAAGCAGCCCGGAAAGCTCACGCCCCTCTTCTTCGTCCCTTTATTTACCAATGATACCTTTTAACCTTTTACCTTTACCTCATTTATTTACTATTAGTCATCTCTGTTTTTATTCATTGTATTATAGATATGTCTTGTATTTTAGTAGTGTATTTGAAAAAAATAAAAATAAAAAAATATAAAAGAATTTATAAAACAAAATAAAAAATAAGTATGTTAAGTATGTATGTTGATTGTATTGTATCTAAGTTTAAGTATTATTATCTTTAAGTATGTTTAAGTTGATTGTGCTTGTCCAAATTTAAGTACGTATAGACTCTACAAGCGTTTGTAATTAAGAAATTATAAATATATTGTATTGTATCGTATCATATTGTATTGCATTTAGATTAAGTTATTTGGCTGTTAATTATATTATTTCTGTTTAAGTTTTTTGTAAAAATTGTTAATATACTGTATTATTAAGATTTTGCTTGTTGAAATTTATTATTTGTGTTCGTTGTAATTGTATCATTTTATGTTATTGTATTGTTTGATTGTATTTTCTTATTGTTTTATTGTTATTAATCTTATTTTGTAAATAATTATATTATATTTTGTTTGTAAATCATTATATTATATTTTATAAATACTTGTATTTTGTAAATACGTGAAGAAGCAGATGAAGACTAAACTCCGAGGACCGGGCACATTTTGAACTGCCCGCGATAGATACTCTGCTAGGGGGCTCGCCCCGGGAGCAGCACCCCGCGCACAGATAAGGCGGGAGGTAGACAACGACGACGAGAATGAATTGTTATATTGAGGTTATTATTTATTGTATGACAAACATTATCGGTGCATTTCCTAAATTGGATACCTGATCGTTACTGACATGTAAAGATAAGACTACTAACCTAGCGTGATTAAAATTTTAAATGTGTACCTACCGTTAAATTTTTAAATGACTAATCATATTATTAAATTATCTACATGTTACTACTTTTTCACTTCAATTTGAATTGAGAGAGATGAGACGGAATAATTCGATTTTTCACAATTTCCGATGGTCTGAGAGATTTTTAAGCACTTATGTGCTCAGTGCATCGGTTGTATGTTAACATTATTTTATACGTATTACATTATAACCGCATGTTTTTATTTTATAGTATGAATGTACAAAATTAAATGTTGATTTCAAAAGACGAAATAAAGATGCGTTTAATCCAGACATTCACAATCACATTTACAAGAAGCCAGTTAAACAAAAACAAATACATAAAATAATCACAGAGATGTTCCAATTCTATTAACGATGTACATAAAACATATGGAGAGATTGCCGCTAGCACTTTGCTACTTGAAAGACATAGGCGGTGTTCCTAATATTTAATATAATCATCATTTAATTGGCGCAGAGAGGTGAGTGGGTTAAAAGGAATTGCAATACAGAAAAACATGCACTGTTTTGTTTATCGAAGATAAGCATTATGGAAGTAATAGTAATACTATTTTCATCCGACTGTAGGGAGAGGGTTATACCCCTGGACAGATTTGTATAATTAAGGTGACGTATACGTGTTTATAGACCGAGTGTTCTTACATCTGTGACGTCACACTTAATCTAATATGGCGACCTCTAGAGGCAATTATGCCCTGGGTACAAACCACAAAACTTTTGAAGTTTGCGGGATATGATATGAAGGAACTTAAGTAGCACATTTCAAATGTATTTGATATTAACGTATTTTTTTTAATGTGTCTTGTGGGTCATCATAATAAAGGCCCTATTATAACATACACACTTTAAATATATAAAATATTGTTACTAGCTTTTGTTCTCTTCTTTACTTGTATTTTTATAACTCAAACATTAATTTGTGTATATTTTACTGTCCCTGGACCGAACTTTGCTAGGTAAGTTTATTGTATTGACACGGTCTTATTTGCTGGGAACTATTTTGATTCTACTAATAACTTGATACACACAAAACACACAAAAACAGAAAAAAACATATTATACATAAGGTTACCGAAATATGACCTTAGGGGTCACATGCGAAAGTATTCAAATGACACTATAGTGTGTCCTATCACCACCATGACCATCCAGATTATTGAACAAAAGTTTAAGAGATCATTATTATAAGAACACGAAATTCGGGCATCTAGCATCTCTGATCTCTGTCTATAGCCGATACTCCTGTACTGCCGAAATCCCCATCCACCGTTCCCAAGAAAGGCAGGTCATGGGGCATTAAACAAATTTCCTGCAGAGCGACAATATCAGCACTCCGACATAACTTTGTTACTCCGTCTATTGATCTTTTAATTGACTTACAATTAAAAGTTACCATACGGGTACATGTTTCCGTATTATTATTATTTATTAGTGTGTCCTTCAACTTTTTTCTTCTTAAAGTCAATAATTTTTCGGAAAGTAATACCCTCCGGCCAAAAATTATCCTTAAGACGGCTACCTTAGTCAATTCAGGATGTCAATTTTATACGCGTTGTATTCACTAGGCGTCTTTACATTTATTTTAATAGAAATAAATTTACCCTGCGTTCTATCAAAAATATAATTAGTTATGTCATTTTTCGCAGTCTCTTTTGATACGTTGTTTATAAATAAAGAAATTTTAACATCCGCACCCTTAAATTTTTCATTAGTACTTGTTATAGCTTTACTTTCAAATGTACTAAAACGATTTCTGTCTTTATCTTTGTACTAACTCCTGATGATAACTCATGATTTCGCTTCTCCTTCTTCCAAGGCCCGCCAACTCCTACGATACCCTACAATGTCTCATCGCTTTGTCGTTTTTATAGATTCGAATAACAAACATTTTGCACATTCTATATCTTTGAAGAGAAGGATGAGACGCAAATACGAACAATACTTTCTTCCATAACGACCACTTTGTTTTGAATGAATGCTAATGTTTCAGAAATAACTATGTTGCAGTTGTTACACTTAACTATATTTGACGACGACATATTAACAATCAGCGACATCTGTGAGCAAAGCGTCGTGAAGACGACTGACATGCCATCTATTGCTCAATTTTTAAACTAAAGTGAAACATAATAGTGAAGTTATTTTTTAAAAATTAAGATAGATGGCGTTGATACTTTTGTAAAATTGTAAGTTGAGGTAAGATTTTAACATAATATAAGCAGCTTTATATATATATATTTATATATATATATATATATATATTTACATATAAAAAAATATATTAAAGTATTAAATAATACTACTACCACTATTAATACTACTTAGTAAAACTTTACATTTATCCTTATACTCCTGATATTATATCTGTCTCACTCCCTCGTGGGCTACTTTACAGACACACACCCGACGTGCTCGACATAGCGCTCTTGAAAGACGAGACGCTTCAGTTGCGATCAATGGAGACACTATCCGAGCTGGACTCCGACCATCGACAGTCCTAATCCAGCTAGGACCCCTCCACCCTACCGCACCCGCGTTAAAAACAAAAATCAACTGGAGAAAGCTAGAGGAGCAACTCCACTCCCCCGCCTCAGTGCACCTCGACGAAATACCTGACCAGATTGTAACGGTCGAGGACTCTGAAAATGACGTTATGCTTGACTTAAATTATAAAGTCCAAAAATATGAAACCTTGGACAGCAGTGCTCACAGTTTTCTAATCAAATAAAATATTTAGGTAGCAGTAAAAACAAAATATAAATCACAGATATTTTAATAAAGATATCACACAGAATTTATAGTTTAACTTGCAATACTTGGACTATGGATATTTATAGAAAATATACAAAATGAACTTTTTTTAAATTATTTAAAAATAAATTTATCAGTATTATTTATTAGACTGATCCGTGAAAATTAAAAAAAGAAAAAAATTATAACAGTTGATTATATTTCCACAAATAAAAAGAACAGTTAAATAATTTTGTCCAAGAACTTTGATGTATGGCCGGCCGCACTATTAAATACATGATACATGAATGCGTCAAGAGCGAAACTAAATCCGCCATCTTGTGAAGTGTCACTATCGGCTGATTTATAAATCCTTCGACATTGTTTAGTTACACCCGGTCACCCGCTCAGTGGTCAATCAATTAACAAAAGAACAATGGCAATTTTTTACCTGAACCTTTTATGAAGCGTCTAAAAACAAGACCAAAGCGAAACTTAATTGTATCATTTAGTCGTTTTTTACACGGTCTTAGATTTACGTGGGAAAGCCACGAAAAAAACTTTTAATTAATAAGCTTTTAATTTCGGTTTTTTGTGCATTTCCGGAATAATACAATTAAAAAATAAAAAACTATTTAAAATGATAAATAGCAATATTAATTTTTCTTTGTTGTTATTACTACATAATAAAGAAACTAAATAATTGCGTTTGTTGTATGTATTTAACTATAAGATTAATCAAATATATTATTACAGGTCAATTTAAATGACTGATAACTGACTAATAGTTTGACTGACTTTGACAGTACTGGAAGCCATTTTAACTAGCTTTGCGTGGTTTATTTACTTTTACGCTGTCATCGCGACTTCTGTGCAACTATTCATTCTCGGACGCCTTAACGGATTTCGATTGTCTTTCTGTTCTGAGTGTTCTTTTATCATGGATAGCAAGCGCAAGCACATATTGTGCGTGAATTGTAATATTTCGGTGAATACTCTTCGCCGATATCGGATTTTAGAACAAAACACAAGTGTGTACGATGCTCTGCAACTCGATTTATCCACAAATCGTAAGTTCTTAAAAATGCTATTGCCTGTGTTTATCCCTAAATTATATTAAATTAACTCGTTATTTATACTTTCAAACATAATTTGTTATAATGCGTTAACACTTATTACAAATTACTTTCAGATAACTGATAAGGATTATGTTTGCGAAACATGTTAGAAACTTTTAATAGATGCAGTAAATCGGAATCTTCAACAGAATACTGGTAATGAACCACAAGCTGGACCGACACCAAGTCAGCGTGGTCATACCAATGTTTGTATTTTATGCGGATGTTCCCTCATACAAAGGCAAAATGAGAAAATATTAAGAGATAATCCCTCTGAACTACAACGGCAGATGATAGAAATAATTAAATGCAGTAAGGAACCACATCAGGTGTGTACATCTTAGTTTAAGTTCTGTTTTATGCTATTATTTTTATGTATTCTATACACATTGAACTTTAGGTTTTATTCTTTCAAAATGTTTGTTTGATTTTATTTATTTTAATATCTAATCTTCTTACAATTATTTAGATTGTGAAAGTTACATAAATACATTTATATTATAAGTTTAATTTACCCTGAATAACATTAATCCTAGATATATGTTTTATATGCTAAAATCAGAAAGTTTTCTTATATTTCTGCCAGGTAACAACTTCAGACAATGTATGCTATTCCTGTTGGTTACGAACCAAAAGAGAGGTCCTATTCCTATATATGAATCGCCTTAATGAATTAAGAGTTGAAGAAGCCATTCGACATGGATGGATGATGCCTCGCATACTGAGCCACCTAATGAGCCTACTGTTGTGGAGTATATCTCAATGCCAATGTTGGCATATCTTTGAAGGACAACCAATCTCATGAAGATCCACATGAGCAAGATATTGTCAGCGAACAGGCATTCGGAATACAGAGAATGGAACTATAGCATTACCAGATTACATTAGAGCCGCTAATACTTGTAACCATTGCCTCTTTCCTGGCTGCAATAATAATGATATGCAGTGTTTAATATATTATGTAATTACAATACCATCTTGTTTTATTTTTACTATAAATACCTATATTATTATTTTTTTTCTTTGTTTATAGATTTACATATGTCTGTCCTATATTATCCTTATCTAAATAAATGTGTAACTACATTTTTCTAAACAAAATATATTTTTTTTCACCTGTATACTATACTATATGATCGCTATAGAATAGCGGTGGTCTTGTCGATTGGCGCTGCCTATACGATGTTGTTTGCGGGTTCGATAGTAGGCAATTTGCTAGCACGCATTGGACCATCGCCTATTAAGCTGCGATTCTTTTCCTATCTGGTGAAAGAGGCCTATGCCCAGTATTGGAATGTTAGAGGTTGAAGCTGAGTAAATAGAAATAGCTATCTGACATATTTGCAAAGAAGAAAGATCGGTTTTCTTATATTTAGACAAATATTATTCATTGCAAATATATATTCGCGTTAATAAACGCGATAAAATCCGTTCAAGACATATTTTAACCCTTTACTAAACTAATAACTAATATTAAAAACATCATTTAGGAAATCTCTTACGTATTTTTTTTTGTTTGTATAGACTATAATTACAATCAGTGACAACTAGTATTGACAGGTAACCTCAAATTATTGTTAAACAAAAACTGAAATATCTTCTTTTTGTGGCTTTCTAAAAAAATATTTGTTTCTGATTAAGCTTATGTAATGTTACCCCTATCGTTTAAATATTTTTTTATATTTAGACGCTTCCAAAAAATGTCAGGTAAAATGATGTATGGAAAGCTGCCATTGTTCTTTATGTTAATCTCTCTGAATGGTTGATGTCGATGATGCTGATGATGATGATTGACGATGACTGCATATTAATGCAATGATCGTCAATCAGACGTCAATCAACCAATCAGTGAACATAAATTAATTGAACAATCTCAACACTTCACTGAACTGTCAAATCACATTTAGTTCAATGATTCTGTCATAAACAGGCTTTAATACAATTATTAGAATGTTATTTGTGACAGATTTTTTTCAGTCATTATCATAATATAAAACTAGGGAACATTTTTATTTGTACATTTCATCTTCTTCAGGCAACACTTAACTCCCTTTCTTAGTCTCAATAACCTTTGGACAATCTCATCAATTTTCTTATCAATTTTAGTCTTGGTCTCAAAATATCATATAAGTTATTCTGTCCCGTGGCTACCTCACCTGCCGGTGTCGTCTCTTCACTCCAGTGCACAGCGTCTGGGAACATAACACAAATCAAGGATAAAACTAATATACGTACAGTCCTTGTACAAACTTGCACCAGATACAAATCTCTGGATCCGACCAAAGATTATGCGTTAACAGTATTCCTAATATAGTCACTGAAGTATGAAGGTACATCACCATTACCATCATCATCATCATCATCAGATATCTATAAAGGATCTTCGTTCTGGTGATATCGGCTACCGATTAACTATATCTATACCCATGAATTCTATAATAACAAGCTGTTTTTGGATCTAAAGTATTCAGATGCTTTTGACACTTAAGTATTTAAGATTCATTTAATTCTATTTTATTTAATGTTAAATTTGTATTCTAGTGAAGTCGTGTTGGATAATTTGGAACTATGTAACTTGTTTGGTGCTGACTGTACATGAAATCATAATATTACAAAAAAATATCTAAGGACGGATTTTCACGTTCCCCTCCAAAAATAAAAAAATAAAAGACTCCTAAGATTTCTGTGATATTTTAAGAGTATATTAATTATTTTTAACATAAATATAGTATTAAATACTAAGTTAAATAAACTATGAATACAATAAACTTACAATAAACTTCTGCCCTCCAAGTTTTTAATCTATTATCAATGTAAGGTTCCATTGTGTTAAAAAAACATATTCATTATATTATTATCCATATTTGAAATATTTTATATCTAAAATATATACCAGGTGGTAGAGTACAGTACAGCTGTAGTTATCTGACTGCAGCTCGTATTGGGGTGGCTCGACCTGGGAAGGACCACCCTCTCGCAGAAGACCGACGTGTAGTAACCAAATTTATTTGGTTATGTTCCGCCGGTGAGTGAGAGAATCCGGATGACCAACCTCCCCTCCCCCCCGCCAAACATGAAAGCAATGCGTAAAAGAAAAATACCCCAGGAGGGTACCGGCTTTGATGAAGCCGGGGACCCTCTCCCCGAGCAAAATCGGGGAAATGATTCTCGGATTTTGCTCGGGCTGCCCGTCGTATCTGGGGCGGGCAAAGTATCGCCTTTTGTGTTTTTTGAAGGCAAACGACGAGTCAACGCAGCGGCACCCCGACCCACAATAAATGTGGACTTTTGCAACATCCGGGGACTTCACTCCAACTTGAACGCCGTCTACTATCACCTAGAGACGGCGCAGCCGCCCTTGTTGTTTCTGACGGAGACGCAGATATCTCAACCTAGCGACACAGATGACAGGTACGCTGTGTATAAATTAGAACACCATTTGACACCAGTGCGTCTATTTCGGCACTCCTACCTTAAAGGCGTAGTCCTGATCTCATGGAAGCGTGCCCTTGTCCATCCGATCCCTAAAAAAGGTGATAGCTCGGACCCAGCTAACTACAGACCTATCGCCATTACCTCCCTTCCCTCCAAAATAATGGAGATCAATATCAACCGACAGCTACTAACGTACCTCGAGGATCACCAGTTGATCAATGACCGACAGTATGGCTTTAGCCATGATCGATCAGCTGGTGATCTTCTTTTATAACTTACGCACCGTTGGGCAGCGGTTATTGAAAGCAAGGGAGAGGGTCTGGCAGTTAGTCTGGATATGTCAAAAGCCTTCTATCCTGTATGGCACAAGGGCC
The DNA here is from genome assembly GCA_918358865.1 of Melinaea marsaeus rileyi. Classification (NCBI taxonomy): domain Eukaryota; kingdom Metazoa; phylum Arthropoda; class Insecta; order Lepidoptera; family Nymphalidae; genus Melinaea; species Melinaea marsaeus. Next base: position 24,706,784 of record OU911085.1, read on the forward strand.
TTCTTTCGAAGCTACCTTCTTATGGGCTTCCCGAGAGTTTATGCAAATGGATCAAAAGTTTTCTCACTGGGCGGAGCATACAGGTCGTTCTCGACGGTTTTTGCTCGGACCCCATGCCCGTGAACGCTGGTGCTACCCCAAGGCTGCGTGCTATCCCCAACTCTGTTCCTCCTGCACATCAATGATATGATGGATATTCCCAACATACATTGTTATACGGATGACAGCACTGGGGATACGGTATATTACGGCCGTGAAGGTCGCTCTCGAGAAACCGACGAGTGCCGAAAGAAACTTGTGTCTTCTATAGAGACCTCCCTGGGGCTGGTCTCTGAGTGGGGTGAACTGAACTACGTTCAGTTCAATCCCCTACAGACACAAGTTTGCGCGTTTGACACATAGAAAACTCCATTCGTCGTATCACCGCTCTTCGAGAGCAGTCCTCTTATTGCCTCGCCAAGTATACTAATATACTGGGTCTAGACAAATCGAACGATTGTCAGTTTCGTGGTCAACTGGAGACCAAGGCCAAGTTGGCCCCTAAGAAATTGGGAGTGATTAATAGAGCGAGGCAGTATTTAAAACCTGGCCAAAGACCTGCGCTCTATAAGGCGCAGGTCCGGCCACACATGGAGTACTTGGAGTTCTCATCTCTGGTCCGGATCACCCCAATATCAGCTTCTACCATTTGACCGCATACAACGGAGAGCCGTTCGGATTGTCGGGGACCCGGAGCTCTGCGAACGGCTGGACTCTTTGGCATTGCGTAGAGACGTGGCTTCTTTGTGCGTCTTCTATCGCATTTACAACGGGGAGTGTTCCGAAGAACTATTCGATCTAATGCCTGCCGCCGAATTTCATCACTGCACAGCTCCTCATCGCCTCCTTTACCATCCATACCAACTGGATGCATGGCGATCTTCCAATGTGCGGTTTTCAAGCACTTTTTTCCCACGTACCACACGAATGTGGAACGAACTTCCTTCGCGCAGTATTTCCAGATCGATACAATATGGGTACCTTCAAAAAAGGCATATACTCCTATCTCCAAGGCCGGCAACGCTATTGTGAATCCTTGAATGTTGCAAGGGTTGAAATGCAAGCTCGTTTGCCCTGCTCTAAAATTTAAAAAAAAAAAACGAAATGTAAACTTAACCACTTATTTCTAATATGTTACTTATTGTAATTGTCTAATAAATATGTATTATAAGTAGAACAAAAAATTTGTTATGACAATATATGACTTCACTATAACCAAATATTTAGGTACAAAAATATGTTCAGTACATATTAAACAGATTAAGACAATTAAGACAATTTACTTACAACATCTGTGCCATATGTCTCTGTAAGTATCTTGACTTCCCAGTAATAATGGTAACTGTGATGTAAAGGGGTGTCACCCTCGGCTGCAGCTGTGCCAGTGCTGAAGGAGTGGAATGTCACTAGTTTCTTGTCCTCGCCCACTATGACCCAGCTGGTACTGCAGCTATCTGTAGGTTCCCAGCCCTATTCATGTACTAAAATCATATATATTTAGAACCTATAATGTTACAATGTATATATGAAAACTAAAAATTGGAATGAAACAGCATCTAACTAAATTGTTGATATGTTTTTTAATAATAATTCTGAATTAATAATAATATTAAAACTTAAAAGTTGAAATTACTTTAATTCACTCAATTTATAAAGACACCACTTCTAGACCATTATTTTCTATTTACATATTAGACCAGATACATTTCATCCATATTATAATATCAAATGGACATCAAATATATTAAATTATCACTGACCAAAAAGCATTAAAATATAAAATATTGTATATAATATAAATACATAATACGTAGTAGGTATAATATTTGCGTGCTATTATTGTATATTACTTCTTCTTCTTTGTCTTTCCTCTGTTTGTGGGAAGGTTTAATAAAATGCATACATCTTTTTTTGTGCTCACAGTGTAATATTTTATTTTAATTTGTTATAATTGTTCTATGCATAAATTAATTATTTACTGATAGTTATTATAGCTGCCATCAGTTCTCTCTTGTAATGTTTCCCCATACACATTAACTAAATACATATTTCATGTTCACTGCACCTCATTATCTTTTACTTTAATTTTATTGCCTCTGCTGGACACTACGGAATCAATAAAGGACTCAATACAGGAACTGACACAACACTATCATTCTAAATTGGCTGAGTTTTGCATATTGCAGCCCAATTTAGTTAGAAAGAATCAATATTCTTAAATTAGAACAAAATTTTATTTTCACTAAATAATACTAGAAAATATACAATGTATTATATATCAGAAATGGAGTGAATAAGATAATAATTTAGATATAATAAATATATACTATTAATATCCGAATCGTCTAATTACTAGAAACTATGACACTTGTTTTATTAACTGATTAGAAAGTAAAGATAATGCTACCTTTTTATATATAGTGGTTTAATGATAACTCAATTTTCAAAGTTGAATGTAAAGAAATATTACCTGAATCAATAACCTTCCACTTGGGATGCGGTGAGCATATCCTCTTGCTGATGTAAAATTGAGCCGACGTGATAGTGTGGTGCAAAGTCAGGAAATAACTATACTGCTGCATATATTTGAGTGGAGGTATTTTAAAACCAAGTATCTGTAAATATATATAATATGTAATTACTGTATGTTAGTATGTTATATTTGTTTGAAGAGAAATTTGTGTTGACGGCACTTTGAGGCCTTCAGCTTTACTCCAGTTGCTGTCTAAGCAGCAGAATAATTTTGAAATGTGGAGTTGAAGGAAAATGTTATTGATTCACGGTGTCCCTAACAACAAAAATGAAAATTCAACAACATCCACTGGAATAAAGTTATTGTCTGATAGTCTAAAAATACCTGATCTTTCTCTTGAAGTTTTTAGTTGATGTTATCGCTTGGGTACTATGGTCTCAGATAAACCAAGACCCATACTTTTTAAGTGTTAAGATCTGTCTGTAAGGAAAAAGGTTTGGGTATCCAAAATTAATCTTAAAAATTCAGGGCTTACTTTGTAATTTTTTCTGACGAAGCCAAGACATGAGGCGTTTGTCGCTGCAAGACAGAGTTTATTAGATTATCCAACATCTGGATAATCCAAAACTGTAAAAATGGATAAAGGATGGCGTCGTTATTCTTGTTGGATCAGATGGTAAGCGCCAAAGAATAACTTCAATTTAGGAACTAAACAATCTCTGCAGTGTATCGGTGCCATCTTATAACAACTGAGTCGAAGGTTAGACGGCAACCTCAGAACACTCGGACAAAAAGGACCATCAAAACGTTATTTTCTTGTATGTAGTTGATATTACATTTTTTAAACTACTTATGTGCTGTATTTTAACTAAAACTTTGGGATTGTTACTATTCCTTTCAAATAAGCTTCTCCTTAAATATGCTAGTTTCTTTTAGTCTGGAAATAGTTGATAAGTTCTTTGAATAAAATTACTATTTAATAATTAAAACTTTTGTTAATTGTTATTTGATAATTCCGACAAGTGTCGATTGACATTTGCTGTCATCGACTTGACGTTGTCCATCAAATTAAAGATTTTTATCTTATTTTATCTTTTATGTTTTGAAATGGTCGGTCTCGATTGTCATGTTGGTTGTCTGAATTATTCATAATTATTTCAATAATTGAGGATTAATTTTCAGAAATCTATATAAAGAATTTCAAGAGTGGCTTTTTCAAAAAGCTGCCGAGGATTGTCATAGGAATAGGAATTGGGAAGTTTTCTGAGTTTAGGAGTTAAACTTATAACTGCAGTTGATCTCTCTTTGTTCTCCCTCTTTGTCATCACTTTTTTTAGGCAGAACACTAAAAAGCACTCATGGCAGTGATTATTGCCCTATCCTTTTATCCCTCTCTCGCAACTCTATCTGTTCCACAAGGTTCCCACGTCGCTTGAAATATAAACTTAATATAGCTGACTGGGAATCATAGGCTGCCTCAGTCGATTTTATGGTTTATTCGCTTATTGGTTTCGAATTTGTTGACGAATGTTGGAATGTTACTATCAACTATTTATTGATATTTATATCTCTTTCACTGAATAACATATTGTGATCAAAAAAGCTGCTCGTGATTTTATTCCTTCTTTTCCCTGGTGGAACAGTGAATGTACAGGAATCTGTTTAGTAACAGGAAAGAAACAGAAAATAGGTACTCGGTTTGTATGTCAACTACCAATTACATAAGTTATAAGAAATTAAATGCAAGATCTATTTGATTAATTTCAAAAAAGCAAAAAACATGGCTGGATAAGGTGTTGCGAATCTTTAAATTCCCACCCTCCATTCTCCATCGTATGGAACAAAATTACTACTACCACTGCTACTGCTGCTGCTGCTGCTGCTGCTGCTGCTGCTTAATCCTGTACATCACTCTCTTCGCAGCTGATAGCAGCAGCGCCACCGGAAACAACTTATTTTTTTTTTTGCCGTTTTGCCAATTATGGCATCAAAAAATAATATTTATATATAAATTAAAATATTTAAAAATCCCGCCTTCGTATTTTCACCGTTCCCGCGCTCCCAGTTAAATCGTCAGTCTTCATAGACAGTAGACTATATCATCGAGGTTTTTTTTAAATATAATAAAAATATTCAATTCATTGAATAATATAAATTAATAACGTATATCATACCTATTTTATTAATAATTAATATTTGTATGTATTTTTCACATATTTGAGCTGTATTTAAAAAATCCGATCTTAATCATGAAATAATCATAACTTCAAATGCAAGGCGATGATATTTAATTATGTATCGATATTCCATACGTTATTCTAGAGTATTCTAGACTATTCTCTAGCATAGAGTAATAGTACTCTACAATTTATAGAATTGTCATGTTGACTTGCTCTCGCCAGTCCGCAGTCGCGATGCGACTCGAATAGGATTTTGTGACTCGAATCACTCGAACAATTTATCTCCTCACTCGAGTCATACTCGAGTTTTCGAGTCACTCGAGTAAAAACACTCACTCGAGTTGAGTTTGCAATTCGAGTAAGATTTCTTTAAGCAATTTTAAACAAATGCCTATATTAAGAAAGGTTCATTGTCATATGAAATAAAATGCGTTATAAGAGTTTTTACATATTATTTTTAATACTAATCAACAAAGTAAAAATGCCTGCTAAAGATGTAAGGAGAGTTAAAATAATTATTAATAATAACAATCAGATTTTATGGAATATCAACTAGTAACTAAGTTTTCTTTTTATAATTAGTATCAATAATTATATTAAACCAGAGTGATTCAGACTTTTGTATATTATAACTTATAATCAAATTTTATTTGATAATAAAAAAAAATAAAAATATAAAAATCCGAAGTTATATATTTAAAGAAAATTAAACTAAATAAAGTTATATCAATCTTTATTCAAAACAAAATATAGTATTTGTAGAAAACAAATAAAAATAGATTCTTCAAGACAAATCATTAATAACAATTGTGCATAGATAAGTAAAATACAGTAGTGAAGTGACATCTAGTAGGCACAGAGCAACAGAATTAACGCGATGACTCGAGTTGACTCGGTGACTCGAGTGCATAGAGACTCGAGTAATATTTTTTTCTACTCGAGTACGAGTTTGGCTAATTCACTCGAGTGACTCGAGTAGAAACAGCACTCGAGTCGCATCACTAGTCGCCAGTTGCTAAGAATACGTACACAGAGTAAGTAGTGTATACGTGTTATAATTTAATACTTGTTGGTCTGTTGACATACTCCATAAAGTACAGTTTAATTTAAAATTTCTTTGATTGTTGATAGCTTTTGCGAAGTAGTCTACTTGAAACAGTTTTGTAGTTTTCTATGATGTGTCTCTAGTTTATAGTTCACAATGCGATCCAAGTCCTATAATTTGGAACTTTAATTATTTCGTTTATGTTTTATTTATATGACTGTGGGACGTAAAATCGAAATGCACACATCTTTTGACTTTACCAGTTTAATTTAATTTAATGAGCCGTGTAAATTATTTCACGATGTTGGTCGGACCACTAAATTCAAGATCGAGGTCTGTTAATCACCTTACTCCTTATTGCCAATGCTGGAACAAGAAGTGTCCCATGTCCTGGACCCAGTTAGGTTTACAAGGGTGTAAATGCGGAGAAGACAACAGTGGTTCGTAAAAATACAGTTAATTAACTACAAACAGTGTACATATTAGGCTTCATGTTCAGTATTATATTCACAAATACATTTGTACATTTGGGTCGTTTTCACAAAAATTGTACATTAGGTTTTTGGGCTGTCCTATGACTTTGTTAAAGTTTTATTACATAATTTTTTGGTAAGTTTCATCAAAATTTTACTACAATCAAATCTATGGCTTATTTTCTTTTAAATTTATGATATTTCACTTAGATTTTTACGTTATAAATATTTATTTTTTAATTTTATATCAATAATGGTAGTCATTTTTGCAGTGTCCCATACCAATTCAGCGAAGTTCAAATAACAGTATCGGCTTCCGTTATAAATATATGACGTTGAAATAAGTTTTTTTAGAAAATTTATAATCTCTACTTGTATTCTATTGAAATACTTCGGTTAAAAGGTAGAATATGTAATTTTAATTATATAATTACTCCGAAACACAAAATTGGTCCCTATGGAAAATTCCATTCCGTAACCGTATTTTATTGAACCTGTAAACAAAAACTACTAATAAAAGTTGTTTCATTACGCAAGGCAACTTAAACATTAACTTTTAAAACAAACAGTTCTTGTGATTCGTTCATTTTGTGGCGACAATTGTTTAAAATAGGAGTGACGGCCGCGGTGGTCCAGTTTCAACGTTCCATAAACCGAAACCAATACTACGGTAAGTAGTTTAGTAACTTTTTTGCAAATTATACTAACTGTTTATAGATTATCAATAAATTTAAATCAAAGGTTTAATAGTTCATTGTTTTAGTTCCTTTAAAGTTATTTAATTAAATTCAAACCAAGGTAAGTGTCCGTTACTTCCATTCTGAAACCAAAACACTGGTAACGTATAACGTGGAACCCAAAAGTTTCGGAGTGGAATTCTTAAGGAGTTGATACAATGATATAATTTATACTTTTTGTATTTTTTACAACACACTACAAACAAACAATTTAATTTCAGGATCATCTATATACAAAATTGATTGCCTTATTGAATCACAATAATGATTGCAATAGCCGATATTGATGGTTTCTTAACCAAAAGTGAATTTATATCACTCGAAAAAGTTTTATGGCCATGGAAAATTACACATTTCTGTCTCTCGGATAAATGTTACAGGTGTAAATATCCTACTTCAATTGATAACAAAAACTTTTTTTGGTGTCAACGATGCACTATTTATACTATATATGATCACTATTGTCAAGATGAATGCGATTATTGTATGAGACGAAGCTTCTTAGCATTCCATGGATTCACCGTGCGGGTGCCGGGCCCATCGCGTTGCAGGAAAAGGAGCGCAAACAATGCCTGGGACTTGCGACCCGGGTGTAGGTTTAAGGGGCCCCTTTAGTATGCGCATACACGCTCACCTTCACTGTTCACGCTCCTCTCCCTACCTAACCAAATATCGTAAGAACCTACTAAAGCTGCCCTTGAAATACGTTCCAGAAATGAACTGATGATCGTTCTAGAAAGGCCGAGATCCTTAAATAAATTGTAGAGAGATTTTGCTGTTATACCTCTCGCTCCTACTTCTACAGCGTACAAATTAACTATAAATTTATTCCTGATCAGTTCGTTACACAGTTCGTAATACTTGTTAAGCTTAAATGTATGATCTTTGGGTATGTTTGTTTCCCAGGGTACAGTAACCTCCACAAGTATAACGCGCCTTAGTTGTTTTGAATACAGGAATAAGTCCGGCCTAGATGACGAAACACAAACATCCCCGGGGATTTTGTATTGCCTTTCATACGTGTCCATCATGAGAGTCCAATCAGGAGACGCGTCCAAGATGGAATAAGGTTTTAATTTAGATTTTTTGGACGAACCTGCCTTTACGAACTCTATTGATTTTTTGGTGGTTGTTATACCCCTCTGCGCTCTTGCTACAGAAAGACTAACCGCTTCTCGTATGATTTCTAATACTTTATCGTGGCGACGCGAGTATTTACCTCTATTTAATAGTACCCTACACCCTACTAGCAAGTGTTTCGCGGTTCCTACTGCCTCCCCGCAAATGTTGCAAGATTTTTCGGTGGCTTTGCCCCATCTTACTAAGTTACTTTGATCTGGGAGAGTCATTTGGAATGCATTAAGATAAAATTTTAATAATGCTGGGGACCAATCATGAAGCAGGGTGCGCCATCTCAAAGCTAGCGGAATACAAAAATCTCCTATGGTCACCCATTCATTTTGCAATTCTAGGCTCATCGCGTGCAACCGGTAATTATCGTTTTCATCTTGCCGAATAAAGGATTTTGTTATTTCTAAGTCTTGTTGTTTCCTACTTGATCCTAACCCTGATTTATTTATTTGAGCACCTATCATAAATTGTTTATAGAATTGAAGTCGTGACTCTAGTTCTGCGGCAATTTTATCTTTTGGGAGAGACGTTATAGTATCATCATTCGATTTTGAGATGATATGTCTTTTGGTCACTCTTAGGTGTTTATAGAGTTCCGATGGTTTCTTTAATTTTAACCCAAAATTGTGTCGGTCTCTAAATAAGGTAGAAGAGTCCGCTGGATGCGCTAACCCGAGCCATGACTTCAATGTCTTTATGACGCTTGCATCTAACTTCAACAAAAGGGTCTTATTGATATCGTAAACGAGGAAAGGCCAATTTAGACGAGATGTTAAGTAATTATCGTATATCCAAGTCTTTTTGATGTTACTTATTGGTTGATTGTCTACCTTTTTTAGATCATTCAAAAAGCTATCGACTATTATATCTAACGATGGAGTGCGCCCTTGGTAATCGATTTTTTTGCCTAAGAATTTGAACGGAGCTGCGTCGGTAATTGTAGTAACGCACTTACCGCCTATTATAAGACCCGGATCGTAAGAGGTATATCTGGTGTTCCGCCTACCCAGACATAGACTGTAGCATTTATTTGGTTTTGTCCTCAATCCGTCCGTCCAAACACAGAAATCCTCCACAACATTTAAAAGTAGCTGACATTGTTTTGGATTACGTGTCAGTATCGCGAGATCGTCTGCGAATGCTAGTATGGATTCTGTATATTTATTGTTAAACTTGAACCGATAACCCCATTTCTTTTCGTTTTTAATTAATTTGTCTATTAAAATATTGATTACTATGTTAAATATTATTGGAGAAATACAACAGCCTTGAAATAAACCAATGTTGTAATTTAAGGTTGATTGAAGGAATGATTTTCATTTGTGATTATGGAAAATTTTAATTTTGAATAATATGATGCAATCATGTTACTTACTAACGTTGGAAAGTTATACCACCTTAGCGCGAACATCATCAGTTCATGTCGTACCGACCCGAAAGCGTTTTCTAAGTCTATCCAACATACCGTTATTTGTCTTTCACCAGTTCTGGCATCTTTAAGGCTTTCCGATAGTAACGTGTTATAATAATTCTATTTTTTTTTACGAATACATCATGAACAATATAACAATGTTTTTTCGCATTTTAAGATGCCACTTACATCCATCAGCAAATACTAATAGATCTTTTGCAAATTTGACGCTGAGCCCGAATAACTCACATTTATTGAGTGACAGTCACGATTTAAATAACATTGAAAACTTATTGGATTTAGACCTGTTATCCAACTTGCCAGTTTATATTTTAAATGATACAGAAGAGATACATTTTGATAAAGGTGCCTTATGTTCTGAAAACATTTTTGGAAATAATAATTATTTAATCCAATCTATCCATCACGAGGATGTGTAGGATTAGAATCTGAAGAAAATGATTAAACTGGCTGTCAATCGTTCTCAATCAAATCAATCTAATTTTGTTATGTGTGCCGTATCCTTAATTCTGATAACCTCTTGTCCTATTTTTTTAGATCAAATTTGTTGTAATTTTACACTGGAAGCGTTCTCGTATTTCTTGTTTTCAATAATATTTAATGTATAATGTGTTCTTGATTGTGTAATTGATAAAAAGTTCCTAATATGCCAAGTATTCCTTAAATAAGAAAAATTTAGATTATTTTATCCAAAGAGTAACGGATCGGAAATTAATAATGATGCTATGACTGCTAATTACAATTGATTACACTTTTGTTGTTTTGTTATTAAATATTGTATTTAGGTTTATTAAAATACACTACGGGAAACAACTTCAAGTTACGTTTTATTTAATAAATCTGAGTGTTTATAGTGGTCACGGAATGGAATGATTTTCGAACCTGGAGGCTTTCAAATAATTATAAGTCGAGAAATACATGATTCTAATATATAATTTTGGTATTTTCAAATATTCTAATAAATAACTAATCTAGATAAACCGCAAAACATGCATTTTTCACAACTTGAAAAATTTACATGATATTTTAACTTTGTACACTTTTTGTGAAAATGACCCATTTATAGATAAATTGATTAAATGTAAATAATTTCAACTTTTGGGGTTAGTTTTAATATTATGATTAATTGATGAATATTAAAAAAATATATCAACAATTTTAATACTAGAAATGATGCCTTTAATCATGTCTCATTCCAATTTTAATTTTCACACTATAGATTCTTAATATGTATGTTCACAGTACATGAGTGGGGCTGGGAACCTCCAGGTAGCTCCAGTACCAGCTGGGTCGTAGTTAGTGAAGACAAGAAACAAGTGACCTTTCACCCTTTCTTCAGCACAGGCACTGCTGCAGCTAAGGGTGACACCCCTTTACATCACAGTTATCATTATTACTGGGAAGTCAAGATACTTACAGAGACATATGGCACAGATATTGTAAGTAAATTTGATTATCTTTGTAATGTATAATAAATATATATTTTTGTACCTAAATATTTAGTTATATTGAAGTCATATATTGTCATAACAAAATGGATATAGTATCCATTTTGCGAATGCAAACCAACTGATGAATTATTATTTAAAAATATTTTATTTTTAGTTCAACTTATAATACATATTTATTAGACAATTCCAATAAGTAACATATTAGAAGTAAGTGGGTAAGTTTACATTAATATATAGACTTATTACAGTCTCTCTGAGTTATGTTATAGCAGCTCTAAAGTGTCTATACTTTAAAATATCATTTATATTTCTTACTAAAAGGAACCTTATGTTTTATTTATTGTTAAAATAATCAAATAACTTAAAGAGATGTAAAAATTAAGAAATGTCACGAGATGATTACCGGTAAATGATTTACTAATTGCTACAGCCATGGTACAGCATTGTTGAGATATAAATTACTTTACATTGTTACGTGATTTCAATCCACTGCTCGGTTCTGGTTATTAGTAACTCATTTAATTGTATACAATGTTATATGGAGATTGTTATTAATTTTGACTATAAATAAACTTTAGCTATTTAACTAAATTAATAATAATTGATGTTTATGAAACAGTGATGATAATAACGAAATACCCGAAAGAGTTTGTTGTGTGGTTCTTCTCAGAGCAGTACACGTTTGGAACACTCATAGCATTATTATAAGTTGGAGTGTCTTTATAGAAGGGCTTATTTCAATGAGTGTGGTAACGGAACAGGTCCTTCTAACACTCCCATTCAACATACACAAGTGCTCACAGACTAAATATTCAGTATTTTTAATAGGCATTCTAACTAAATATTCCCAAAGTCAGAATATTTGTATAAATTAGTAATATCTCTGAATTGTATTAAGTATTATAATTTAGCGAAATCATATCCTCTAATCAAGAACCCTTAGTCTAATTCAATATTTATTGATTAACATTTTTTTATATTAAGTTCTTGTTATTGTAGTTATGTGTACTGAATAAATTTAAAGTTATTGATTGATTAATATAATAAATTTTGTATTAATTTTTATGCAAAGAATATTATAATTAAACTGAATAAATATTCTCAGATGGTAGGTCTAGCAACTAACAAAGTAAGCACGAGCGACTCCCAGTTCAAGTTCGCGTCTCTCCTGGGTCGCGACGGCGAGTCGTACGGCCTGTCGTACACGGGCGCGGTGCGACACGACGCGACAGTCGCGCGCGACGCCGCCGGCTTCTGTCGCGGGAGCATCGTCGGCGTCCGCGTCGACATGTGGCATGGGACCTTGGAGTTCTATGTGAACAGAAAACCCCAAGGTATTGTATTTAATATATTTTTGTATGATATTGACATTTTTTTTAACTATCTTTTTTGTTCAATAAACCGGAAAATATTAATAATACATTGTCACAACAAACTGAGATCTGTTAAGTTGGAAAATGTTATGTAAAAATAAGAAATGCAAATATTCAAAGTATATATAAAATATTTAACATTGTGTGTATGTCCGTTTAACCTCTCGATAAATATAATTAACATTAGTAATACGATAAATATCAGAATGAATTGATAAACTATCGCAAGGGTCGAATGTGGATTAGTATTGACAGTGAACTAGCGGAATAGTTTTCAATGATGGTCTTATTTCAACTATCTTCTAAAACATAAGCTAAGCTAAGCAAGTATTTTCCTTTTCTCCTAAAATTCAGATGAGCATTTAATAAATCTTCCAACTTGGTATCAAAGAAACCAAAATACGTATCGCCTATTTTCAAACACTACACACCATTGTTTAAGCAGTTGTTGCAAAACATGTGACCACATGATGTTAAATGAAGAGTTATGCCAGATTCTAACTGACTAAAACAATTATTACAATGTATCCAGTCCATTTTCACGTAAAATAAAACAATTTATTTTGCAAACATGCTATTTTTAAAACAATCATTACGTTACTATTTTTTAACAATGGCCGCCAAAACATTTAGGTGTTTTATCAGGTTGATGATTTAATTTTTTTTTTAATATATATGTTTGTTTTTACCGTGATAAGGGCGATATGTCTGTGCAAAAATAAAAAATAATGGTCTAGCATTAAAACTTGTTCGAAGAAAGATCTCACTATATCATAACAAAATAACTAAGACTACCTACCAGGTGCAGTTAATAATTCTTAATTTTTGTCAGAGATGGCGCTGCTAATAGGAATTGGTTGACACTTATGTATTTTGTCATTTTGTTGCTATGTCAGTGCTCTTTAAAACGATAATGTTGTTTGTACGATTTTGCGTTCGCATCATTTTTTTTCGTACTGTGAAAATGACGAGTTACGATCCAAATAAAGAACATTTGCGGTACGTATTGCTATTTTTGTTTAACCAAAAGAAAAGTGCAAGTGAGAGCCGACGAATTCTTGTACAAACATACGGTGACAATGTCCTAACGCAGGACGCTTGCGTGCGGTGGTTAAGGGTTAAGCGTTGGTCGCCGAACGATATGTGACCGTTTGCATGCCATGGGAAAGATTCAGAAGGCGGGGAAATGGGTACCTCATCAGCTGAACGACAGACAGATGGAAAGACGCAAAGCAGTGTGCGACATTTTGCTTTGTCGGCGTGAACGATAAAGTTTTTTGCATCAGATCGTAACTGGAGTCGAAAAATGGATACAATTGGAGCAAAAAAAAAAATTGTGACCTTTGACCTTAGGTTTTAAAATCCCTACCATATGTAGGTTTTGAGACATTCATTATGATGTCAAAATAAAAATTTATATGAGAATGACCTCGTTATATATATAAATCATTAGTTTTTTCCGAGAAAGATCCGAGATACGAACCTAATTTTGACTAAAATGACGACTACAGACGAAGTCGTTAGCAAAAGTAAGGCAAAAATATATCAAAATACAATCTAAATCCATTAATGTTATCTCTATCAAGAAAAAGCAAATACTCTAAAATAATCCAATACAAATTACCTCGACCCGGTAAGATACAAAAACAATAATTATATAACTGCTAATGTATTCAATTATCAAATTTATAAATTTAACCCGATGCTACCCGGAAATGTCACATGTGTCCGACTGAAATTAACCTGAAAATCATTTTATATTTACAATCATGTTGGTCTTATTGCAAAACGTAGACTTAGACCAGTCAAAGTCTATAGATTCAACTTTAATGTAAGACCATTGTTAGTGATAACTTAAACCAAACCTTAAACTAATCCAGACCCACAATTAGCGTTATGGGCCTGATGATTCCTGAATTAGTGGGATAAAAAGTAACCACCCACTACATTACATTGAGTGGAGAAAACAGACCTTGTGTTATTAGTTATAAGGTCATTTTGGGGATGGAATCTGTTCCACTAGACAGAGTAGGAGATGAGCGAGGTGATAGTGTCCAACTCTATATCACTAACAGCTTTTTCATTACGAGATCTCATTAGGCTAATTGACTTAGTGCGTGATAGATTGAATCATGAAATGGCTGCCATGTTCTGAGAATAATTTCAAATCATAATTTTCACCGTCTCACACAATACTCAGACTTTAAACATATGGTCTTACTCATACTTAAAGATCATCATGAAAGTTTTTTTTTTTTTATTTTGATCAGCCAGCTCTTAAGTGTGACTAATAATATTATAAAAATAAATCACAACCACATACTTTATTCAACCTTTTACTGATAACAAAAGTCCTTCAACATGTCGATGTTGATATATAATGATACCAACCTGAAGATAAGATAAATGTCTTTATGGTTCAAGGAACTACCTTTGTCCTTTATTTGTAATACTACGACAAGGAAGTGTTGTTCACAACTTAAACAAACAACAAACAAACATATTACTATCCATCATTATTTACATACATCTCACATTCATGGAATATACATAACATTTAATAACTATGTCAAAAACTTAAGTATCAATCTAAAACTATTTTTGTCTCTTGGCAATATATGAAACCCATGAGTATCAAAATGGCCTAATGTTGTAAGTGTTGTAATGTATACTTTGCTCCATTTCCACCCAATGTACAAAGAATGTCATGTCTGTACCGCCCTCCCCATAGTGTATATAAAATATCACATTTCAGGCGTGTCGTTCTACAACCTGCGCCGCCATGGTGCCCTGTACCCCATGGTGTGTTCAACGACGGCCCAGTCCTCCATGCGGCTCATCTACGCGGGTTCCTGGCGCGCCTCACTGCTCGTGGATGCCGCCAAGATTCTGGCTGCCTCAGTTAAGAAGACCCAGGAGAGGCTGCCCCCGGGCCTATTGTATACTTGTAGATCTCAGTTCTGGCTAACTCTTCCTTCTGAAGGTAAGTCCAGTTATCTTTCATTAGATCATTATTACTTCTTAATTGATAACAGAAACAGAAAACCTATATATCTCTTTTATTTCTTTTTGAAGTAAAAGTACGCACGCTTGACTGCGGGTGTAAGCTGGTAAATGCGTGACGAGTGCGTTATGGAAAGTGTTATTTTTCTAGCGTAACGCGAACGGTGATTACTTTATTATTGAAGTAAAACTTCTTTAGGCACTTCAGAATATTATCAATGAAAGCCGATAATAAATTGAAATATTTGTAGAAAAATTAATAATAATGTATACTTGTATATGTTACAGATACATAGTACATACATACATATATAAACAAACTGCTCATTTCATTACACATGTATTCACACGCACGGGCTGATAAATGGAACAAGTGCGCAGTCCAAGGATCATCTCACTGACTCATTTATTACACATAATGAAAATATAAGTAAAAGTATTAAGTTTGAAAATACTATTTCTCACTATTGTTTACAATGTCTTGGATATCTATTTAGGTTACACTAATAACAACTTCACAATACTTAAAGTATTTTACTTACAATGACAGATAAGAAAGTAGACTTAATAAAGTACACTTCCAACACTTGTAGATAGATAAGCAACACGACCGGACAAACAGACAGAGATAAAAGCAATCTCTAACAGACAACCCTCAGTAACAAGTAGGGGATAGTGCTAATGTGTACAAATAGTATTTTAATATATATATATATATTATAAATTTACATGACAATATGATCGTGAATCGTAATGATAATTAACTACAGTGTTAAATGTAATATTTAATTGGACATTTTGAGCATCTGATATCTGGAGGTTGCTATAGTATATAGTGTTAGGAATAATTATGAGATGGAAAGGACATACGTGTTAAAGTGATGGTTAGCCATGATAGTTCAATACGGTTATGATAATGGTCCAATTTTTCTATTAAGATAACCTTGACGCAAAAATCTCTCGAATTAGTTGATTTTTCTTCAGTTGCATCTGTAAGAGATTGTACTACAGAGATTTTCGTCTTAATTGCCATGTGTACATGGTCTATATACCTAATTAATTTTTCTATTAATTATTTATCATGCCGACCGTACACATACTCGTGATGAAAGGCGACAGTACACGTACTCGTGATAAAGCTGGCCGTACACGTACTCGTGATAAAGCCGGCAGTACACGTACTCGTGATGAAAGCCGGCCGTACACGTACTCGTGATGAAAGCCGGCAGTACATGTACTCGTGATGAAAGCCAACAATATATGTACACGTGATGAAAGGCGTGTTAAGATAAAATCAAATTATGATTATAAATGAATCGTTAAACTTTTTTTTAGGTCAGACTCCACTGAGGTTTAAGATATCCGTTATAACAGGGTTATCTGTTACATCACTAATAAAGTATTAAAATATAGAAGCACAAATAAAAAATGTATAATCAATATCCTATTTAAAATTACATAAATTTTTTTGCTTAAAATTAACTATAAAACATGTGGTAGCCCTACTGAAGAGATGGTCGCAGCTCCTAATATAGCTAATAAATAAATAAATATAAAGATAAGTTGTATTATTATATTGAAAATCTTATAGAAATAATAAATTAAAAAAAATATTAACAAAATAATCTCTTATTACCAACTTTATCAAAGCAACTTACATATGTGGGGTTAATATTTTTGTATCTGTTGAATACCTTCGGATGAAGTAAATAGGAAGTAACATCCATTTCATTCATCTGTGTGTTTTATTATTTCAAGGTTGTGAAGAAAGAGAGACTTTGGACAGAGAGTCGCTTGGCCTGTTACCTGTGAAGATGCCCGCTGATGTTGTAAGTTCTTTATATTCTTTTGTACTTTTTATTATATATATTACAAAAAATCTGTTAGTATATATAATTATTAAATTTGTTTATTGTTAAATCAATGTTTGTGTCCTTAGTGAAGAGAAATGTATATTTTTATCGTTACGTGAAAGGCAAACCGCGTCTTAAAACTAGCGTAACTATAAAATTATGTTATCACTCATGTCTGAACGGCCTTTATCATTTGTTTTAAGTCGAGCAGAACTAATTAAGTATTTATTATCGGTTGTTTATAATTATGGAATTTTACATGTTTAAAAAAAATGTGAGTGAAACATCTGTAAAGTAGTCCACGAGAGAGTGAGAGGGATACAGAATATCCGGAGTTTATGTTAATAACTTACCTCAACTAACAATTTTACAAAAGCACCAACGCCATCTATCGTAATTTTTAAAAAATAACTTAACTTTTTTGCCTCACTTTAGTTTTAAGATTGATTAACAGATGGCACCAAAACAGCGGTGGTCCATGTGTATTCTACCTCATTCTCTCTACATTTATTCTTTGATTTGTATTATGTTCCCAGACGCTGTCCACCGGTGTGAAGAGACGACACTGGCAAATGACATAACCAAGAGACAGAGTATATTGTCTTATCTGATATTTTGAGACTGAGAAAGGTTATTGAGACTAAGAGTTAAGTGTTGCTTAAAAAAAAAGACAAATAAAAATGTTCCCTAGTTTCATATTATGATAATCACTATAAAAAATCTGTCACAAATAACATTCTTATAATTGTATTAAGGATTTTTTGTGACAGAATCATTGAACTAAAAATGATTTGAAGTTAAAGTTCAGTGAAGTGTTGTGATTGGTGAATTAATTAACAAAATTGTGTTCACTGGTTTGTTGATTGATGTCTGATTGATGGTGATTGCATATTACGACATCAACCGTTCATAGAGATTAACATAAATTTTGTTAACCAATTTCTAAGGATTATTTAAATCAGCCAATAGTGACACAGGATGGCGGAATTAATTCGCTTTTGACGCATTCATGTAATGGTCTTCTCCTCATAGATTCAGGTATTGAGACTGACCAGTGTTTTTTTATTATATTTTAATAGTATTTGTATTTTAATAGTGGGGCCAGTAAACATTAATAAATGTATATTTAAATAATCAAACCCTTGTACAAAGTCTTTGTAAGCGTCGTTAGTAATGAGTCGTTAGATTTTAATAATTAGGAATGTAAAGTAATTTGAACTTAGAAAGAAAAAATAAGTGGGTGTAATAAAAAAAAAGTTCTTTTATATTATTTATGTACATATTTTTAATTGTTTATTATACTTAATTTCTGATGCTTATTTTACCAAGATTAGAAGTGTTATTCGAGTATTTCAAGAAAAAAAAGTTTAATTTGAAATTAGTGAATGTTTAAGTTAAAATTGCTATAAACTTTTTAACATTACTATGATTTTCACTTGGCACAATTCTTAAAGTAAAAAAAGTTCAAGTTTCAACATGGCTGCCGTGTCTCGTAACAGCTGATATTTTGACATGTAGTTGTAGTTTTTATATTTCTTCAAAAAGGAAAAGATGCAATAGACCAAGACAAGACCTTATTTACATTATATGACATTAGAAATTACTTTGATATTTTGACATTTAACCCGACTTAATGAATAAATGTACACTTGTATAATGTAATTAGGAGGAGGGTCGGCAATTTCATTTGGACGGTTTATACATTGATTTTTTTTCATTCACTTTGTCCCACGTCAAACCTTCCACCACGAAGACTGTATTTCCTTTTTTTTTATTTTTTTATTTGAATGAATATAATGACAGTTGTTTGATAAATTGAGTCATGCAAAATATTTTTTCAGAATAACATAATTTTGGAAAAAACAGCTGTTAGACAAAACTTTTGTAATTTTTCTATTATTTTCAGTGATCTGTTTAATTTATTATTAATTAAAGAAAAATTTTCATTTTGTACTTTTTCTATAAATGTCCATTGTCAGAGGGCTGCAAGCTAAATTAAAATGTTGTATAATTTCTTTATTAAAATATCTGTGATATATATTTTATTTTCATTGCTACCTAAATATTTTATTTGATTACAAAACTATGAGCAACTGCTGTCCAAGTTTTCTTATTTTTGAGTAAATTTAAATGTTTATAATAAATTTTAAAAAATGCTGACCGCTTGAAATGATTTTACATTGTTTAGTTAAAAACTTTTTTTTTTCGACTTTTTTTTATCTAATAGATATTAAATTATAATTATTTCTGTATATCCTATTCTAAACACATTTTCACCATTCTAAATAGTATTTTTTTGTTATTATTGTAATAGTGGATAATCTGAAATAAATTTAACCTAAATAAGCACATAATATATTTGTTGCAGTCGGGTGGAGTGATGCCAAGTCCGTACATGAGCGGCTTGTACGTTGACAGCGTGGAGAGGGAGTACCGCGTGGTCCTCTGGGAGTGATGTAGTTTTACATTGAAATATTTAAATTTAAGATGGCTCCACGTCTACATTAGTTTGTGGACGTTATTGCAAGGCCCCAATTATCAGAGATGACTTTTAAGTACATTTTATTTTTTATGGTCGAAAACATTAAGCCCCCTTCCCCACTACTACTCAAAAGGTGTCTTCGGTTTTTCACTCGACAATAAAGTAAAAAAAATAATATAAATTATTAATCCTTATTTTGACTAAAACGAATTATTACCTGCACTTTGATTGCTGATATTTTTCGGGTTCAGTTCTTTTTGTGAGTTATCTCTCGTCAGTGCAATAATCGATCTGGGTTGACTTTGTTGGCGATTATTAACTTATCTCTTTAAACACCCTTAAAACCAGGAGAATACCTTTTGATATATTGCTTGATTTCTAGATTAAATATGTAACACTTGCTGTGGCGCAAAAAACATCGAAACTACAACAGTGCAGCTCCTAACGCACAGCTTGTGGAGCCGCATCCGTATTTATAGCTAAACGTTGGCAAACCAATACGACGACAGACATTAAAACAATAGTATTTCATCCGATTTGATACAAATCACTTCGGTGATACCGATTAATCGTATTCTAGTACGATATAGTGTTTGTGCTAGGATCGGCCGCCGTGCGCTGCGGGAGTTGAGCTGAGCCCCCTCCCTTTTCAAATCTATTCAGTAGTTTTTATGTTGCTTATAAGCATATTTCTAGGTTGACGATAGTCAAGCGCTCGTAGGTTCTGCTAACGTTAAGTCTATGGGAGAAACAGTTTTTTGATCATAATTTCTGATCGGAATGAGATATTTTAATTCTATTTTTTTGAAACATGCCTATGCCCAAGCTCTACAGCTCTGTCAATTTTCATACAAATTAGTTCAGTATTTTTTATGTGATCTTGCTTCATAAAGAAGTTTCTCAAACGTTTAAAAAATATAGTTTACTGGGAATTTATGGAATAATGATGGATATATGTTGAGAGTGCGTGTGCTGCCACCGCAGTGTAAACATATTTTTGCTTGTCTCGTAACAAATAATTGTCAACGCCGTAAATAACTTGGACATTAGTTTTTAAAGTATTGAACGGAACATTGAATCCATTTATCTTTAGTGTATGTAATTCAGTTCTCGGTTTAAAAGTGTACTTCGTCTAAAAAAGTTTGTTAAAAAAAAATAGTGCAGTGAACTTGTGATATATTTTTAATCATTTACCTACATCAGCTGTTTTAACGTGGAAACGAACTGGATACTCATTACAAAGTTCGCCTTTCTGACTATCTAATAGATTGGTGAAACGTTTACAAAGTGGTAACGTTTACAACGTTTAGTCGCGCGTTCGATCCCCACATGATTGAAGCTTTTTAAAATTTTTTCACAATCTTAAGATTATACTTGTCACCTGCTGTCTGTATATTATTTAAAAACACAATTTAAATTAATACAATGGTCGCCGTTTGCGAGAAATGCAACGGTAACATAGCAGTTGCTCAAAAAAGAATTAAATGTTCTAGCTGTGGCAATATATTTCACTCTGATTGCGTCCGCTTTAGCAATGAATCAGGTAACATCAGGGCAATCTGGAAGTGTCATATTTGTGTGTCGCTGTCTTCGAGAAAAAGAGAGGTGATTCAAGTTTGAGTTATAAAGGCGGTGATAATGAGCCTGTGGATATGAATAACATTTTAATGGAACTCCGAGCATTTCGCTCTGAGATTAACAATAAACTAAGTACTCAAAACGAAACTTTACAAACATTACAAATGTCCTTTAATTCTATTAAGGAAGATTTGATAGACTTACAAACAAGAGTTAAAGACATTGAAAATAAAAATTTAAATGTTGATTTATTAGATAAAAAAGTAACCGACTTAACGAATCGAAATGAAGTTTTAGAAAACGAGATTAACAAGAGGGACCAACGTGACCGGATCAACAATATTGAAATTAGTGGTATTCCCCATTACCCTAAGGAAAATATTCCCAATATTGTTATTAAAGTCGCTAAAAGTCTGGGCTTAGAAATCAAAGAAACTGACCTGGATTGGGCTTTTAGGACTAAGTCGTGGAAGCCTCTAAATAAACCAGACATCTCAATGGCCGACGATACTTCCGTCGAGGGCACTTTTGCGAGTGTTGCTGCTACTACTCTTAATACTAGGCTGTGTGTACGTTTTCACCGGCGGGAGGTAAAGGAAACAATATTAAAATTATCAAAAAAAATTCAAAACAGCCAAGGTGGTACCGGACTAACTTCAACAGATATCGGTTTTAGTGGCGAAACTCGTCGTATATATCTCAATGAACATCTGACACCAATTAATAAGCACATACTTCGACTAGCCAAGCTACGAGCCCGTGAAAAGAATTACGCCTTTGTTTGGGTAAAGGATTCAAAAATATTTATTCGTAAAACCAACAAATCCCCTGTTACTCAAATATCTAAGATCAGTGAAGTAAATTCAGCTATTTTATGACTATTAAGTGTATGTGTAAGTGTAAGCATCTTTTTCCTTTATTTATATCCAAGTCTTAATAGTTTTATGTATGTGTCAGAATCATCGGTACTGTACCATTTTTTTGTTTTTGAACAACATTGTTTTATATTGCTAATTGATTGTTATATATTGGAATTTAAAACACATAAGCTGTATGTTAATATTGAGTTGAAAGTTTTCATATTTATACTTATATTTACTAAAGATAGGTAAGCGTAAACCTAATTTTACTCTCGCGACATTAAACGCGCAATCGTTAAATACAGGAAGAGATGAATTAATAAATACCATAGCCACATTTTTGCCGGATGTAGTCACCGTAATTGAAACTTGGCTAAGTAACGAATCGAACGCTACTTCGTTTGATGTAAATGATTACACATTTATTCATATGCCGCGTTCCGAATTTCTTATGACAACTCGTGGGGGAGGAGTCGGAGCGTATATCAGGCGCGGAATACATGTTCGTCAGCTCCTAATGCCAACAACAGAGCTCGAACAAATGTGGTTAGAGGTTAAGTTATTTCGTTTCAAAATAGTAGTTGGTGTTCTTTATCGATCACCTAGGCTTAATTGTAAAATATTTTTGGATCTGTTGGATGAAACATTGTCAACTTTAACCTCAACATATGATTTTACATTTTTAACAGGCGATGTAAACATCGATCTCTTAAGTAATGACTCTCAGCAACGGGATTTCTTGTCCCTTTTAGAAGGACATGGCTTACATCAAATTGTACGCGAACCGACCCGTATATCCGTATCTTGCAGTTCTCTTTTAGATGTTATTTGCTGCAACAAAGAGTTAAGTTCACACTGCACCAGCGTTAAGCATAATGATGACCTGAGTGATCACGCTTATATCCAGGCTAGTTTTCCAATTGCAGTTCCAAAAAAAAATACCAAGAATTATTACCTATAGACCATTTAATCACTTTGATCAAAATACATATGAATTTGCTTCGAGTATTACTCCTTGGGATTGGATATTACAACTTCAAAATATTGATGAAATGGTTAATTGTTTTAATTATCTTTTGCTTGGTCTATTTGATCACTTTGTGCCAGTGCAGACAAAAATATTTAGAACTTCTCCCACTCCCTGGATTACGGATACTGTGAAGGCTATTATGGCAGATAGAGATAGGGCATGTGATATTGCGAAGAGAACTAAAAGTGATGACGATATGAGCTCCTACCGATCACTACGGAACTCAGTACTATCTGTCTCTCGAAATGAAAGGGAATATTATTTTACCCGAATTATTAATAATAATATAAATAACCCCATAAAGACGTGGAGTGAATTTAACAAAATTCTGGGTAATCATAGGTTTATTGATTTTCCACATAATTTACGTGATCCAGACATTATTAACCAAGAGTTTCTGAAATCAATTCCCGTTTGCAACCATATCAGTAATGCCTGTTTGGAACAATACTCTAAAAGTCAATATAAATGTCAATTTTCATTTTCAGAAATATCATCTGGTGAACTACTAAAAGTAATTAACTCAATTAAATCTAATTCTCAAGGGTTAGATGGCATATCAATAAAGATGATAAAATTGACGTTGCCTTATTCCTTACCAGCCATAACCCACATAGTTAACACATGCATTCTAAAAGGACACTTTCCTCATTTGTGGAAAACAGCAGTAATTAAACCCTTACCCAAAAAAGCTAGTGTTAATACTATAAAAGATTTACGCCCAATAGGCATGTTACCAATTTTATCCAAAGTTGTGGAAAAAATTGTAAATTCTCAACTAACAAGTTATTTTGAAATTAATAATATTTTACCCACTCAGCAATCTGGTTTTCGGAAACGACATAGCACTACCACTGCACTTTTACTTATCGTAGATGAGATTCTAGCAGCTTCAAATGAAAATCTTCCAACAATTCTTGTTTTATTAGATTATAGTCGTGCATTCGATTGCCTTAATCATAAATTGCTGATTACAAAACTGAGTTACTATGGTTGTGATGAATTAGTATGCACTTGGTTTGAGAGCTACTTCCACAATCGGCAACAAATTGTAGAATACGTAAATAATAAAGGTAAGACACTGAGATCTCGCCCACTTGATGTAAGCAATGGAGTTGTACAAGGATCCATCTTAGGGCCACTACTTTACTCTATATATACGGCTGATCTGGTAAAATGTATAAAGTCTACTTTGCTGCACATGTACGCTGATGATACCCAAATTTTATTAAAATTTCATACCAAATCAACACTCGAATCGAAAAATTGTATAAATAATTTAAATCAAGATCTAGAGCTAATCAATAATTGGTCTAAAAATAATAATTTATCTTTGAACCCATTAAAATGCACATACATTGTTTTGGGAACTAAAACACAAATTAAGGCAGTCCATCTTAGAGCGCCTGTAGTTGCCATCGGTAATACTATAATTAAAGAATCATTTAAAGTTCGTAATTTAGGTTTAATACTTGATAATACGTTGCGTTTTAATGAATACATCGATCTAAAGATCGGTAAATCATACTCAGCGCTTAAAATGCTGTATAAATTTAGACCACATTTAAATTCTGCAATCAGACAAAAACTCGCTGATTCATTAGTTCTTTCACATCTTGACTATTGTGACATTGTATACGGCCCCTGTTTAAGCAAAGAATTAGAAAAAAAAAATCAAAGAGTGCAAAATTCTTGTGCCAGATTTTGTTACAACGTGCCCCCTCCCTCAAATATAACACCCTTTTTAAATTCATATAATATGTTAAACATGAAAAACCGCCGAAAGTACAAATTCAGTTCTCTAATTTACAAGTTACACAGAAATGTTGGCCCTCGTTATTTAATTTCCAAGCTCGACTGGCAGGAGAATAGAAATGAAAATGTTACATATCGTTCATCGCGGATTATTAATCTTATCGTACCTAGACCAAAGCTCTATCATTTCAGGGGTAGTTTTCGTTTTGCAGCTTCAAAATGTTGGAATGACATTCCTCCTCCCATAAGAATGTCAAAGTTTACAAGATTTAGATTGTTATGTAAAGACTGGCTTCTGAATGTTCAAAAACAACAACATAATTGGACTGCACTACCTTAGAGTTTTTTTAATGTATTGTCGCTTTCTGTGCTTACATTTTTATTACTATTATTACTTTTTGGTTTACAATTTTATATTTAATTTTTTTTTTAATTTATTTCTACTATTTCTTTTTAAACAATAACTCAATTATAGTAATTTTAATATATTATTCTGTACAACGACAGCTTATATGTTCACCCAACACTACTCGATAACTTTTCACCATAATCAGATTGATAACAATCCATTGTATTTTTTTTCTTGTGAATCCCTTTGTTTATTTTGTCTAGTTAAAATTTTTGTCTGCATGCTGTGGCAGCATTGGCACAAGGCTTGAACTGAAAAGCAGCTCTAAGCTGAGTTCATTTCCTTTTCAGTTGCATACATATACCTAATTATTTAAGTTATTTTTTGTTAATCTTAATTAATTTGTGTGCTTCTTGAATAAAGTTCTTATTATTATTATTATTATTAAATGTGTTTATTTCTATTGTGTTGTATTTTATAATAGGATTAATGATTAAGTAGAAAAGCTAGTATAGATAATTAGAGTTGATGAGATTAACGAAAACTTGAAGGTATTAGAACTAAGTGGAACATTTATATAATATAAGTTGTATAGCAATGAAGTATTAATAAATAATACATAGTATTACAATGTTGTTTTATTTAAATAAAAACTTTTAAGCCACCTCACGAATTAATCTGTTGTTCTGGCAACCCCAGCTTTGTTAACATCGTTATCATAGTTTAATTTCCGTAAATAATTAAAAGTTTAATTGAAATTGTGTAAATACCTGTGCAATCGAGTTTATTTACGACTGTGAGTGACTAAGCAAAACTATTTGTGACAAATTATATTAAGTAAGAGATAAACAAAAAAAATTTGGTGGACTGCTTTGTGTGGTGCTAAAACTATTTTATTTTAGTGAATACAGTTTTCAGACATTAGTGGTTCCGAATATTGAACAATACTGCATTAATTTGTTACAATAATCAATATCTTTCGTATTCTTTCAAGTAACTTACATTTGCGCGACCGTTGAAAGAAAATGAACTTTGGACCTTTAATATAAACCATACAACTAGCGCCACTTCGAGATACAAGTGACGAGAAGAAATATTAGTAGATACCACTACTTGCCACCAGTGACGCAGTTAGAGATATGTATAAAAATGCGTACAATTTAAAGAAAAACTTTACTACTAGCGCCACTTTGCCTAACAAACGTCGACTGAGAGTACTATGGTTATGCCTTTTGCCACTAGATGGCGATAAGAGTAATATAATCTCTGATTATAAATTTGTTTATACCGGCATCGGCATATTGTTATTAATATATTTAAGGGGCTATTTTTTAATTTTATAATTTTATTTAGATAAAAGATAAATAGTAAAATATAAATATGTCGTTCGATATCTTCATGAACGATAACATAACTAAAAGAAATAAAAGAAAAACCCACAAATTTCTGACATCTTTAAATTCCCTCAGTGAAAACAGATTATCGTTTGATGACTCAATGTACTCGGTTCCTGACTTGTCTATTCGAGCTGGTAACTTACAAATACAGGATTTAAACGAAAAAATACAAGGAGAATTACAAAGTTCACATCAAGAGATTGAGTTACTTCTTTCTAAAAACTGTAAATTGAAACGTTACATTGAAGAGCTGGAGAAGAAAAGTGACAGATAAAAATATTTAAATTCGTCGCCCATGACTTCTAGAAAAAGTAAACCTGAAGGGAAACGATTAAAAGGTAAAAAAAATCTTGGCTCATCTGTACAGAACTTAAACCAAATATGCAGCTCGGAAACTCGAGAAAACAAATAAAACTCGGACCATGGCCAAAACAGGATAAGTATTACACCTAAAAATTCCTTTCGTCCCTTTTTTTAATAATTATAAAAACAATTCTTGTACTATTTTGCATTAAAGTATAGCGGGATACTTAAATTAACAAAATATACTTAAATGAATTAAATGATAGTAGCGTGAGCGTGGATGTTGTATGTTTGTCTGAGACTTTTATAAAAAGTGGTTCTGAAGCTAATGCCAAATTTCATAACTTCAATTTAGCAGCAAATTTTTCAAGAGATGTAAAACGTGGCGGTTTGTGTATTTTCACAACTAATTAACAAATTTAAAAACTAAAGAAATACAAGACAAAAAAATTCGCTCAAGTCTATACGTTTAAGTGCTGTGCTGTTGAACTAATTGAACTGCGTTTGCATCATCCTATGTGCGTATCGTATTCCGAACTCTGACGTAAATATATTATTTGAAAAAAAATTACTTAACACTGAGTGCATTCAAAAATACGAAAAAAAGTGTTATTATTATATTATGTTCAAGTCACCGGTGGACTTGAATGTTGACCTACTGTCTGACAATAATGTGACAAAGAAATTAATAATGTTATTAGATAATTATAATATTAAATTCCATATTAACAAACCCACTAGACGTAACAAATGTATTGACCATTTAGCTAGTACCATAGACGAAGTTACAGCAGCTGTGCTTCAATCAGAGTTGTCGGACCATAATATTTGTCAAACAATCAGCACAAACAAAGAAAATTGCGATATAAGAGCTATAAAACGAAAAAAATAGAAGATAAAGATAATTATTTGAAGTTCACTGAAATATTAAAATCTTGTATAATCAAGCCCAAAAAAAGTCAAACTGGAAATATATTTCTGCGTCACTTAATAAATGCAAAGCTGCTTGGACTGTTATTAAAGGATGCAATCATAATAACTTCAATTAACCTAAAGATCTGGAAGAAATAGTGATTGATAGTATAAGTATGAAAAATCCTGTTGATGTTGCAAATAAGTTCAACGACCTCTTTGTGGACAAACAAAATGAGTGTAACTTAATGAAACACAATAAAATGATCATGATAGGAAATGAAGTCAGCAAATCTATTTTCTTGGAGCCATGCAGCGCACAAGAGATTATTACTACTATAAAATTCTTAAAAAACGCAAAATCGGTTGGACAGGATGGTGTAAGTACTATTAAAATTAGCTGTTGAAGAGTTGTCGCCAATATTGTGCTATCTAATTGATTTGTCTTTTATCTGTAGCACTTTTCAGTCAAATTTAAAAACGTCCATTGTAAAGCCAGTTCATAAAAATTATGTAATTTTATTGACATCAATCATCCTATATCACTTACCTCAGTTATTTCTAAAGTGCTTGAAAGAATTATGCACAAACGTATTATACTTTCCTTACGAAATGAAAGACAATTAAAAATGAGCAAAATGGATTTCAAAAAGAGAAAACAACGACACTGGTACCTTTTAGGTTATTTAAAAACTTTGTATCGTGTATTGACAGCGGTAGTCCAGCCTGTGTTATGTTCTGCGACATGACAAAGGCTTTTGATTATGTGTCACATGATTTATTACTGAAAAAATGCGAATGCTATGGGCTTTGTGGCGTATGCAATAATTGGTTAGAAAGCTATCTTAACGACAGAAAACAGTTTGTTCAAATTTCGAAACTGAACGAGAAAAAGATATTAACAAATTTTAACTAGTCTTTAAAAATAAATGCTGTTGGTGTACCCCAGGGCAGTGTTCTTGGGCCACTATTGTTTTTAATATATATTAATGATCTTCCTACTTGCACAAAACACAAATGTATTTTGTTTGCAGACGATGTATCAATCATCGTACCGTGTACATTTTTTTAAATAATTGTATAGAACTAAACAACACTTTAAAAGACGTGCACGAATGGCTAAAAATGAACAATTTGTGTATAAACCTCAAAAAAAACAAACGTATGATGTTAAGGAATAGGAAAATGTTTATTAACACTAAACCTACCGACAATTCTTGTATACCTGTTCTTACCGCACGCCTTCAAATTGACCGGTAATTAAAAGTTATTTTATTATATAACGTAGGTAATAATGGAAATAATAAAAGTAAAGAGTGTAGAAAATATTATATGCATATTCTAAGAATTGTCGTGTAGTTTGATAACGATATTATAACGTTTAAAAATGTGTAAGTTTTACAAAAATTTAAGAACGGTCAATTTGACCGGTACTTCTTAGGTTTAGTGTTAAAGGTAACGTAATAACACGTGCCCATGAAGGAATAGAACAAGTTACAGAAATAAGTTTTTTAGGTGTACGTTTCGACGAATTTTATTGCTGGGGTCCTCATATAGCAGTCTTATGTCAAAATAATTATAAATTTGTATATGCATTAAGAAAAATTTAAAGGATTGCTGATCAAAGCACAGCGCTATTGGCATATCAGGGTTACGTTGAATCAAATCTTCATTACGGGATTTTGGTTTGGGGAAATGGCTCAGACATTAATAAAGTCCTTCTCACACAAAAAAGTACATAAAGACAATCTGTAATATGGATCCGATGCAATCATGTAAATGTAAATTTAGGCACCTTAAAATTCTTACGTTGCCAGGCATTTACATATACCAAATTGGGTGTTTTATAAAGAGATTTTGCCATGACTACAACGAGACTCGCGGAAATGTTATAACATTTAATACTAGGGATAGTAAAATCTATTACCCTCAAATT
The DNA here is from genome assembly GCA_918358865.1 of Melinaea marsaeus rileyi. Lineage (NCBI taxonomy): Eukaryota > Metazoa > Arthropoda > Insecta > Lepidoptera > Nymphalidae > Melinaea > Melinaea marsaeus. Next base: position 24,736,576 of record OU911085.1, read on the forward strand.
AGTACTGTTCTTGGTTCTAAAAATTGTTATCACAAGATGATACGATTAGAAATTTGTCATACTTTGGACTTAAGGTGAAATTTCGTGACTGGTTGGTTGACAAATGCTTTTACTCAGTAAAATAATTTTGTGATATGTGATTTTCACATATCACAAAATGAATGAATAAAAAAGAATATTGCTTATCTGTAATTCTTCTTCATGTGTCTCAATTGTGGTTAATATTGGTAATATACAAGACACAATATTTTTCAGACTTGACATATAATTATTTGACTTAATTTAATCCATTACTTATATTACATTAATTTAATCTTGTATAATTTATTTTATTCTATTTATTTAATTAAATGTAGTTTTATATAACACAAATATAATTTGATAATTTTATATAATGTAATTTTTATGAACTTGAAATAATCTGTAATAATTTTTTGCATGTGACGTCGTTGACCACATGTATATATATATTAACAATATTGTATTATGTGTGTCCTATTTTATGCATATAAAAAAAGGGAGTTTTATAATGTAGCATATCTCATGTAACTTCTCTTCATTTGATTTTAGAACCAAATCGGTCTTTATTTATTTAAGTTCAAACCAAAGCATGTCAGCAGCAGTGTCATGTTTAAAAATATTTCTACAGAATAATCTACCTCAACACAAAATTATCCATATATAAGAATTAAATGAGGTATTGAAAATCGACCTTAAATATGATTAAGAATAATAAAACCTTATCTGACAATCATAACAATAATAAATACTGCGAATTAGTGCCTTTCAATTATTATATACGATGAATTAAATAATTATTTTTCATCTGATCCGATAGCAAAGTGCATAATGCGAAGCTGTAATAATCCCTTTCCGAGAGCAGAAGATATATTGATTTCAAGAGTTTCAAAGTTTTACGAGTATTGGTTTTCATAACTATCGGATAATAAACTTTCATTCGTTCACTTTAATTGGCTTCTCCGATAATGAATATAAACTGCTGCAGTTATTTTTTATTTAAAATATGATATTTAAAGTGAATATTCATTACTTATGCAAAAGTTATTGAGTTTTTTTTGTATTCTGTAGCGACGGCGGCTATTGAACATCAAACGACCAGCCGGTTTATTGAGCGAAGCGAACGAAGTGAGCGGAGCGTTTTACTGGAGACTTTTTGCATTCTTTGTCACGAATTGGCTCAAAAACTACTTGACGGAAAATTATGAAACTTTGCAAACAAAAAGACACATATCAGGTGATGGTTTTTAAATAAAAAAAAAATGAAAAAAAAAATATTTTTTTTTTTTGGAAACTGTGAATACACTGGGCTCGCTTCGCTCAATATGCAAACGGCACCCGAGATTTCGCGAGCGCAGCGAGTCAAAAATGAGGGTTTGTTGGCGCCCCTAGTTTGTCTTGGTTTTTATGTAAAAATACTATCTGTATGGTGTTAAATTTATTGAGCGAAGCGAACGAAGTGAGCGGAGCGTTTTACTGGAGACTTTTACATTCTTTGTCACGAATTGGCTCGAAAACTACTTGACGGAAAATTATGAAACTTTGCAATCAAAAAGACACACAACAGGAGATGGTTTTTAAAAGAAAAAAAATAAAAAAGGCCCTCAAAAAAATTTTTTTTTTATCTTGTCAAAAAACTGATATCCCATTGAAGTCAATCGGAAACGATGAGTCAATACACTGGGTTCGCTTCGCTCAATATGCAAACGGCACCCGAGATTTCGCGAGCGCAGCGAGTCGAAATTGAGGGTTTTGTTGGCGCCCCTAGTTTAGCGAAGTGAACGAAGTGAGCGGAGCGTTTTACTTTTTACATTCTTTGTCACGAATTGGCTCGAAAACTACTTGACGGAAAATTATGAAACTTTGCAATCAAAAAGACACATATTAGGTGATGGTTCTTAAAAAAAAAATTGAAATATATATCTTTTAATTTGTTAATTTTATAAGATTTTTCCGACGCTAAAATTTTGCCTTCTTCTGTGACTTTTTTCGGTTTTTAACTTTCAAGCCCCCCAGCTTCCCAACTCCCCGACCGATTTCCCCCGTTGAAGAACTTAACCTTCATTTTGTCTTTTAGAATGTGTATACCGAGTTTGAAAATCCTCCGTCAATATTTGCGACCTGTAGCGTGTCCCAAAGGTTTACACTTTCACCCCCCCCTCCCAGCCCCCCCTTTCACTTTTTCCAAAAAAACAAGATGCTACGTTTGGCCTACTAATTTATTCCATCGACCTGTGAAGTCAGATTTTGCCTACGATGAATTTGGACTGATGGATCATATATACATATATATAGAGGGATATATAATTTTTTTTTCGACGGATTCTCAATCTCCAGTTCATAAAAGGCGTAGCGCCCCTACTCTGGGGTCTGGGTCCCGTCATCGCATCGATTGCAATAGGTAGATTCATTCATCTATGGAATCTACCTAAAAATAATTGAATATGTCATGTCATTGAGGAATAATCGTCAAAAAACTATAAATATTGTGTTAGGTTTGGTTAGGTCTAATTTGATGGCTTGATGGTGATCGTGGCGCGACTGTCAGCCTAATCTGAAATCTCCTACATTAGCGACATTGTCCACAACGATGAGTCATTACACTGGGTTCGCTTCGCTCAATATGCAAACGTCACCCGAGGTTTCGCGAACGCAGCGAGTTGAAATTGAGGGTTTGTTGGCGCCCCTAGTTTATATCATTTCCACTTTGTATCATTTGTGTACGTCAAACGGAAGTGTCAAGAGGGCCTACCATACTCATCGAAATAAGCCCTTCTGTAAAGACACTCTCCAACAATTGACCAGCACTGATATGTAGATCTCAACCAAAGTAACAGTCTAGCCTCAGTTGTTTCATACTAAACTTGTCTCTCGTAATGACATTATGACATTAATTGAATTATCTTGAATTGAGCTTTATATTTTAATTAGACAAAGTAACACTATAAAGACTAGTAATTATATATACAATTTCTTGTGTATTTTAATATGTTATAAGTTAAATGTTTTATTGTATTCTAATAGTAACAACATTCCCCTCGCTAATGGAGGGTATTAATAAGACTAAAATGAAGTTTTGTGAAAATAGGAATTTGATACTAGGTGTGTAATAAAAACAAGGCAGATTGAGTAATTAATTTAATCACTCTTGAAATATACTAACAATATTTCAATACACTGATTAATATAAGATTATAAAAATATTTATTAATATAAATGAAAATATAAATATTCTTTTTATTTAACAATTATCGCTAAAACACTATATCGTGACATATAATGTAAGTATAATATATATAAAAACATGTAATAAGATCATACAATGTTACAAAAATATAGTTTTTATTACTTTAAAGTACTCTCAACTTATTTACAATTCAACAAAAATATTTATCAAAATAATTTTGTTAACTTTATCCGTCTCTTAAGCAGGTTTCAATCTCGCATTGTCGATTGTATTGTAAATTAACAAGTCCGGCATTATCTATAGTTTCTGCAATGCTGGTTAACCACGTCAACCGACTTCATATGGCGTTTCTGAGTGGGACCGCTCTCCAGTCAGTCAGCAGCACAGAGAATTTCTGCAACAAATATTTACAATGCTAGCTCAAAGGTTACGTAGCAAAAATACATAAAAAATCATCAGACAACTTGTTAATTATGTAAAACTATAATAGCTGAGGTCTTCTAGACTGGACTTCAGATGGTAAGAGGTATTGGGAATGTTATTTAGCTTAGATAATATATATTATAATTATTTAACTAGAACGGCCCTCACAATATCTCTTTTCATATTTTCATTATATTCGTTTCTTCATAAAAATAATGTGTAACAACGTAATTTATTTATCTTTTTTATCCTGGCCTTCCCTGCCATATAATTTTAGAGGATGGTAATTACGATAGACATAATATATGTTAGGCGATGTTTTTTTCTCTTTGACATATCGAATTGTAAAACTTATCAAGTGAGTAAGTTGTTAAATCTTTACTATCTCGATAGGTTCACACTTCGACCATACCCAACCAATCTTGGAGGCAGCTGCAAATAAAATATTATACAATAGAGCATACGGTATTAGATTAAACTCTTCTTATTATTACATCTATAATATTCGAAACCACAGGTCCCTACATTATCAAATATCAAGCATCACAGTAAATAAAGAACTAATCCGATGTCTATAGTAATAAAAATATTATCATTCCTCGATTTAAATAAATACATATTCTTAATTTATTATTCTTATATCTTTCATAGATCTGCAGATATTCACATAATGATTTTTCTTCTTTTTGATGGGGCGAGGTGTGAAATTGTAACGGATTAAAACTATTACGCTCTGATAATTTCATACTGCGATCACAAGGAACCATCTTTATGAGACAACTGTGTAAAAAACAATATAAAATTAAACAATAACAGTGTTCAAGTTCAAACTAATTGGTATTGGATAAATCTGTTTAATTTAATTTTTATTGGCAATTCATATACGGGCTAGCTCGACCGAAGTAGTGCATCCAGAGTAGAAGAGTGTTTTAAAGTAACTTTACCTTAGAGCCAACAAAGCTACTCCTCTCTCTGCCTCTCCATCTGCGCGGTGATCACTTACTATCACGTGGACTGTCGGTCGGTCCGCCATTCTGTCACATTAAAAAATATGAATATTCAGAATCATATAAATGCCTTTAATTCGTACTTACGGCCTGAGGTGTAATAAATATTTTAATATAGTTACCAGACCCAGCACTCGTAGCTTCAATTGATATTGAATCTGATAAGTTAAATCATAAACTTAATTACATTATTAACTGCATGGGTTCATTTGCAGATCAGTAATTTTAAATTAATACACATGAATAGTTATTAATATATCTTAATTTCATTTCCCCGAATCTATTGATTGTAATGTAACAAATTCGTAATTTCTTTTCATTTGGATCAATATAATTAATAAATTTGAGAAAAGTATTTTTATCTTTCTCTTCTTATATAGAACACCCTCTTTTGTTAATGTATAACAATATTCTATATATTGACTTTAACGAAAAATTAAGAAATCTGAAAACATAATTAGTAAAAATAAATAGTAAGTAAATATTTAAAAGGCACTTTACCATTTCCGTTGCTTTAATTACTTCCGTACTTCTTTATTAATAATCTTTCGTTGAATAGAAAAGAAGAGAAAGTAGGCAGTCACTAGGACTAGAAGATATTTAATTTTTTCAAACCTCCATTACCACTTTTCCTTTAAGCTTCAATATTTTTTGTTTGTTTTTAATTTTTCCATTCAACGCGAGATAAAGTGGAGTTGAATTTATTTCCACTTAATCTGTAAAGACGCAATACGTTTATACACACACATGTACACTGGTAAAAATATTAATTTCTTACTATAATAATGTATTATTTTTTTATATATTTAAAAATGTAACTTGATAGTATATTGATATCCACAAAAGCCACGATGCTATTAGATAGTAGGTGGTGGGCGACCAGCGAGGTGGGCGATGGTTATATTTCTAAGGTAATACACAATATACAACGCATACCTCACTGTCCACTGTTCTCTATTCCCTGTCCATCCTGTTGTAAATTGACAATATCGACACTTGAAAAAAATGGGAAATTAATCAAAGTACTTTATGAAACATATTACATATATATTAAAGTAATACTATATAATTATACCAAACGAAACACCATTTACTTACAGTCTAATTTAATCTTCTTGTTTAGTTCAGTCAGTTTCTGAAAGAATGATAAAAGTAAATATCATTTTTGAACACTATCACATCAACCAATAAATACATTACCAAATAAATTAGTAAATTAGATAACTTCTATCAATTAGATATCTTCCATTGCGCAGGTTTTCTGTCGTTTCATATCCGAGACATGTCTTGTCATAATAATGACAAAATTAGAGCGAAAAATAACCTGCTTTGAGCACAAGTTATTGAAAACGCTTATACTCATGGCAGGTTAACACTACGTTCTGATTTACTTACATAAAACATGTATTCACTACGTGGTCATCATAGTTGTCGACATAATTTTTCCTTATATTTATTTTAAATTGTTAAAATAATCTTAACATATATATATATATATATATATATATATATATATATATATTAAAGAAGTTCGGACTCACTGACTTATTGACTTATTAGTGTCCACCACTTACCATTGAGTGTAGAACACCGAAGTTATGGCATATGTTCTTAATACTCCACCGTAATTTTAGATAGAACAGAGTTGTATTATAACAATTATAACAATTTCAAACCAGGCCCTACCAAGAATCTATCGAGAAACTGATCTAAAACTAGGCTTAAACAACTAAAATAAATAACATTAACACGCTCTCAGCTTATTATTGATTAAGAACCCGGAATGAGTCTACTGGAAATTAGTCACTCACATTCTGATGTAAAGGAATTAAGTAAAGCGGTTACATATAATATAATAATGGATCACGAAAGTTTAAATACGAAATATATTTGGTACCTAATAAATATGACATCTTCAGGAGCCGTGACCTTTAGAAGGTAGGCAGTGAGGTGTACGATGTTTACCTTCATAAGGTAACAGAAGGTAAATAAAGAACACAACATCGCCTATCTCTATACTCCGTCATCCTCCGACTGGCGAAGTACTGACTCCTTAAGCATGAGATAATTCCTTATTTGTTTCTCCAGACATCTCACTCACACAATACATCATTAACATGAATGACCCAATACAGTATTTTAAATAGACCTACCCGTATGTTCCACTTCAATTGATGTAGTGTTGTACGAAATATGTGTTTTTATTATTTTTTTTTTCTTGTAATCTTTAATTTCTCTGGTTATTTCTATTAACTTTTAAAATAATCTATTTCTAAAAACTAATTTAAATATAAAAAAAGAATAAGTGCTGGGTTAGCACTTATTCTTTTTTTTTTTTATTCAACTCCTACCTAGAGGTAGGAGTTGAATAAAAAACTAATGACTCAAAAAAGAGATTTCATTGCCGAAGAAGTTAAATAGGAGATAATTAGTTAGTTTTTGTAAAAAACAATAAAATATATATATATATATATTGATCTCTTTTCATAAATAAGGACACGTGTTTTGTAGTTTTTTAGAAAATTAAGTCTATTATTGATATTTCTGATATATTTAGAACATTCATAAGTTTTAATTTCAACCAGCTGTAATTTTTAGAAACGTGACAAGCAACTACTAGTCCAGTACACTTGTGAAAGATACTAAGCTAAGTGGCTCTCTCTTACAGGCCTGATTATCTCACTGCAATATAAACTAAAACATAAGATTAAATCAATTATAAAGTCCCTTGTAATATATTGGATATAAATAAACACACCTGAAGAAATTTTCTCTTAACATCTATAGCTTACTACCTGAAGAAGTTGTAGTAGTAACTGTTTCAGACTGTATCTGTAAGTAGGAGCTTCTAGTTTTGGACATAAAACTATAACAATATTACACAAAAATATATTAAATCTAAACACATCAAAAATTATATTAACAACAGTGTCTTCAAAACAAACTACCTTTCTATGGCTCTAAACACATTATTCTCTTTTCCCTTTATCGTTCTTCTTATGATAAAAGTACAAAAGAAGAGAAATAAGCAATTTCACTATAATCAGATATATAATAATAATAGTTATCTAATTTTAGTGAAATACTCACCACCTCTTTTGAATCTCATAGACTTATTATCTTCTAGTAAAGGCACGTAAAGGAACCTCTCGTTCCTTTTCTATATATCCTCTTGCTGTACTTGTATTTGGTCCACAATTATTCAGATAGAGTACAGTTTTGTTTGTTTTTCACGCAAGTTCGTAAGAGATTCTTCCTTTGCCCTGTATGGCATTTCTCTTTTATATTCAGTTTTGAATATTTTTTTCTTCAAAACACCTGAAGATTGTTGACCAGTTAGAGTAAACCACTAATCCAGTATTCTCTATGAGAAGAATACTAAAAGAAGTGGTTAATTCTTACAGGCCTAATTTATTAACACATAGATTTTTATAAACCACACCAAATATACAACATATTAAATATTAAATATATATTCTTATATTATTATACGATTATGCATAGATTGAGAGGATGAAGTCATTATTTCTGCTTGAAACACGTTGTGTACTACAACTTGTGTTTTATGTAAAATTAGTAAATCAGTTATATGGTGCCTATTCAATACACAGACAGATACATCACTCACTAACTCCTAAATACACCAACAACTATGTAATATACAACAGTAACAACCATTATATAAGTATATATTAGACACAATTAGCGACTACAACAAGAATAATATGATTACACTTAATACTTACTGTAAGTGATAATGTTAACTACATCTCAGAATACCTCAGTGTAACAACAGCCTGGAAGGAACTCATAGATCGTACAAATTCCTTTATATAACTCGATCCCTACTGCATACAAGTTATACCAAATAATGTTTTACCAGACATTAAAATAAACTGTGTATTTTACTAAGCCATTTCTATATACATTTTTCTTATATACATTTTAGACTAGATAATTTTAGAGAAAGCTCCACTAGATAAATAGCGTAATCTTGTAAGGATTTTTGAAAATAAAATCACAATGAGCACTAGATGTTTTCAAAGTAAACAAGACAATAGTTCTGAACGTACATCGTGTTAGAACAATGCGCTCAATGCTGCTATCAATAGTTATCTTACGTTTCGGTGCCCAAGTTCTGCAATAGTTCTACATTTTCTCAAAACAATTATAAATCTAACCATTACATTTAAATAATGTTCTATATATATTGTTATTGAATATTGATTGAACAACAATTATTCATGATCTAACCCAAAGAAGTGTTAATTCAAATATTTATTTAAGGCCAACAACTAGCTCTAAAGACTTAATTTTGAAGAACGCATATTTGTTTTAATAACCAAAGTCTAGTTTCATGTATTTTCCAAAAATCCTTATAATATTTTGTTATTAACTTGTTGAGGCTTATGAAAAATAATCCCTCAGTGAGAATTTTTATCGTCAATATTTGACGATGAAACATCATTTTTGAATTTATTTATAACACAATATATATTTTTTGTAGATTTTTTATAAGTATCTTTTATTTAATTATTGTTATAACTAGTTAATCCATATATAATGGTTTACCATCTCCTCTCTATCACAGGTGCAGCTTGCGCAATGTATGTACATGTTATATAACGGCCTCGTGAGCTCTTGATAATTATATGTACAGAGTACATTTTAAACTACTTAATAATGTTAAAGTTACTTATGAAAACAGTGAGGGAAGATACTCATATTGAAAGAGCATCATTTAAATGTAAAGGTAATTAAGAATGTAAGTTACATTTGACTAATAAATCAAAAGGTGATTACTAAAAAAAATATACAGAAATAAATCTACACCTTTATATTGCCAATGTCACTGTTATTACTGGAATGTGAATTAAAATTAAGAAATAAAAGGAATATAAGACAACCTATTACTTAAATATAAAATATTTATGTGAGTACTACTTTAGTTTGAACTTATTTACGTTTTTTTTTACCGCATTACTAAGAGTATTTAAAACGAATTAAAAATCGAAGCAAAAAATTTCTCTATTACCTACATTATTTTATTGTCTCCCCTATTCGCTATCATGTTATATATAATTTCTTAACACTTATTAATAACATTCAATAACTATGTACATGGATTTTTTCAAAATATTTTTTTAATAATGTAATCCCAGAATATTAATTCAGACAACTAGTTCTCAATAACATTGGCATATGGAAAAACTGTATCTGATAAGAATTAGATATTTATATTATTTTATGAGACTTTGAGGATTCGACATCTTGAGCATTAGAGTTTTGTCAGAAATAACAATTATGGATGTACTATAGCTACAAAATTAAACAATAATTGATACATGTCTTTTAATTTAGCCTGAGTTGGCATAACAGGGACGGGAAAATTATTAAAAAAACTAGTTTCTGCACAACGACTTTATCTGCATCATCCTTACGGTATTGTTTACATAAGTTTACTTAATATTCGTTTATGATGATATTTTGATGATTAATGTTACTTTATAAAACCAGAGAAGATGCAAATACCCAGGGTATTTCCCGAACGAACTTTGACGAAATTATAAATGTTAATAAAAAAACAGTAGATTTTTAAGTAAAATAATTATTATTTATTTAAGATAAGAAAATGTGAAATGCAAGTTTATTTATAATTACTAAAAAAATCCAAAAAAGTGTGATTAATAATAATACAAAATAGTAATATAATTGAAATAAATAATATGAAACATTAATGATATCAAAATAAACTAAATCAGTAAATTATAAACAGCGCCATCTCTCGACAGTAATGAAATTTTTTCTTGTCCGCAAACATCCATACATCCATCCGAGAAAAGTGGAAACAATACAGAACGAACAAAGTTCGTTCGTGAAAATTAGTTGTTGTATACAGGGTCGGATTTAAGGGAGGACGGACGGAGCTACCATACTGGGGCCTCCGCAGGAGAGGGGCCCCACGATAAAAAAAAATCAAATTTGACGTGTCAATACTTTAACATTTTATTCTTTTTGTTTTTAATAATTTTTTTTTACAAAATTTTTTGTTAAAATAATTTTATTTGCTGATAATAACTATTTGAAAGTGTTGATAAAAAAAAACCCCTCTATTTGAAAAATAATTAATAACAAAGGGCCTCCACCCAATGATCAACAGGCCTCCAGACATACAAATCCGTCCCGTATGTAATAATAATACTTTTTTCATCATCAAGCTCTCGTTACCGTGTTATGTAACTGCTTACAGTTTTTTATCGACCTTCATAGAATACTCTTATCTGTACAATTTTTTTAAATACATATTCATATTACTCTGTTATAATGATACTTTATAAATTACTTATTAAAATACACAGCAAAACTTTAAATACATTGATTTATCTATTATATATATATTATATATATATTTAATATAAATTTAAGACAAGAAAGAGAGAAGAACATAGAGATATAGATAGAGAAAGAAGATGGTTAGAGAGAGAGAGAAAACTAGAGGGAGAAGGTACTAGGAGTGAGAGAGTGAAAGAAAGAGAGGTCGAGAGGTGAGGCCTTTTGATAGGTAGGGAACGAGAGAGAGCGAGAAGATCTCATAAAGATAGAGAAGGGGATTTAAGAGCACCTTTTTTTTTATAAAAGCAACAAGCTTAATACAATAATTATTTTTACGATATGCATATTTCTTTTTACATTCCTATAATATGTCGGCCATACCGTGCAGGAGAACTATTTACACACACACTACACACTTATCACTTACACACACTTTTGTTGTAGCAACAGTATTGGTACTTATACGTATTAAAATGATATTATGAATTCAAATTTAAATTCAAATTCAAAATATTTTTATTCAAGTAGGCATTTACACGCACTTTTAAATCGTCAATTACTACAATACAAAAAAAGGTCAGTGTAGTCAGTCCGTAAGTAAGCTGCCACCGGCTCGGAATTCTGCTCTGTTGAGAAGAGCCGACCAGAAACTCAACAGTTGCTCTTTTCAAAAGAAATATAACAATAGGTGATGTACATTATAATATAAATCGTGCAAATGATTCAACAACTTAAGTTCCACATATTTCGATCCACTAAAAACTCTTGAACGTTATAATAAGATTTATTCAATAATAAGTTTTGATTTTAGATTTAAAACTGAGAAATGGAAGGTCTAAGATATCTTGTGGAACTTTATTATATATGCGTATACTCAAACCCATGAAGGATAAATTAACTTTTTGAAGCCGAAACTTTGGCGTTACGAGTTTGTTTTTATTTCTCGTATTTATCGCGTGTCTGTCACTATTTTTTATATAACTATTAAAATTTTGACGTATATATAATATGTTATTAAATATGTATTGCGAAGCGACTGTAAGAATACCTATTTCCTTAAAAACAGCTCTCAGAGAATCTCTAGCTTTTAAGTTATAAATAGCCCGCACAGCTCTTTTTTGTAAGATAAATATAGATTAATTTCGGCAGCACTGCCCCATAATAAAATACCGTAAGATAAAATACTGTGAAAAAAACTAAAATAAACAAGTGGAGCCGTATAAATGTCCGTTAATTGTCTAATTTTTCTAATAGCAATGACGGCGGAGCTGAGTTTTGCTGCGATTGTTGAGAGATGGGAGCTTTTTATCTAATGTTATACCTAAGAAATTTGTTGAGTCAATCAATTCTAACACTTCATTGTTTAGGAGAAAGTTAAAATTTTTACTTTTTACATTAGGAAATGTAAACTCTATGCGTTTAGTTTTCTTAGCATTTTCTTATTCTCTGACCGGCATTGCTCAGCCTGAAATGAATAGATGAAGAATTTAAAGAATTCCCATTCACTTTTAGTGACAATAGAGACTTAAAAAAAATATGTTGTTTGTTTTGTTTTAATGTTCCAAACATTGTCGACGAACTCATGCGACATATGTATTTTTATTTAAAGTAATTTTTTTAATTTATTTTTATATCAAATACTTTTCACTACTCTGATCTGATTGTTATAAGTAACATTTTAAAAACTATAAATGTCTTTTGAAGTGAACTTACAATCTTTGTAATTTTTTAACTATTTCAAGGTGGCCGGAAAATATGCCATACTAAATTACAAGTTTTCAAAAATAAAATACTTGTATCAATTTAAGATTTTTAATTTCTTAAAAAAATATATAGTAGCATTTTATTCAAAATTATCACTTTTTGTATAAAGTGGAAAAAAATTAAGAGATATAATATTAATATTACGCTGAATATAAATTAAAAAAAGAATAAATAGTTCTTCAATAATTAGATATAATAATAAAATAAATTGTGCGTACCACATTATGTATACTCAGAGCTCCAAGGATTAATTCAAGTGATTGAGGTAATCTTATTAAACAGCTGATTTCATTTAAAGACGATTTTAGTGCATTCAAGTGTCTCAATAATGCACGTTTAGGAAAAAAATATTAATAGCAACTCTTAATTAAACTAACGTCCAGTCTATATTGAATTTTCCACTCGCTATTACTATTATTATACTTTTGAAATATTTTAAATCTTCAACGATTTGTACTTAGATGTTAGTGACTGACCTGTGTTCCCAGCTACGGAAAGCGCTGAAACAGAAATTATATGTTAACATAATATAATATATATATATATTTCACTATTGAGAGGGATTCAATATCGAACATTGTATGAATTCAAGTTTTCAATAAATTAAATGGAAGTGTCTGTTTGTAATTAGAAATTGACAGCTTTCCACTCAATGCATATGGAAGTATAAGCGGTAGCTCTTTCCATGTCTGTCGGTTTGGTTCGACAATGTGTGAAACCGCTGGACCGATGTTAATGGAACTTTTACTGTCGGATAGCTAACATTACAAGGAGCAAGCTACTTTGATTTAAAAAACATATTACCCGCGAGCGAAGTTTTGGACACAGCTAGTACATAATAAATTAGTAAGTATATAAAAGGTGAAGATTATTGTTAAATATTTTATAAAAAGACAATGACATATATTCCAATTTACCTGTTGTCATTAAGGTTCACTGACAAGTATACTCTCAGTAGCCATCTTCGGTTGTCATCTGAATCGTTATCTGCTCCGTTGTTGTTCCACGTTGGATGTTGGCTTTTGAATTTCGTGATACAGTATATCTTAAAAATGGTTAAAACTAAAAGATGCATTCTGTGTTCTCTTATTTCTCTCTCTCTCTCTCTCTCTCAATCTCTCTCCCTGCTATCTTCTTATCGGCGAAAATAATTCTTTTTCTTTACTTCAGAGGTTCAAATCAAACTCAGTAAGTATGGGGTTAGTTTAAAATTCTATTATTTAACAACTTGTTATTATCTAATGTTATTGTAAAAACAGTAAAATGGAGATTTGAAATCTGAATATTTATTGTAACATCTAGAAAGAAATAAAGAGTGTTTGATTTGGAATAATAATAAATTAGGTTTTATTGAATAATAAATCGGAAAGATATAAAATATAATAAACAACATTCCAGCAGTTATTTGATTCGAAAACCGAAATAAGAACGGGACCTGTGTAAGGAAATCAAGTTTACCAAAAGGTACATTTTCTACTCATCACATTTGAATACATCAAATAGATAGAAGGTCATGAAAATACCAGATTGGTTTGGATTGGGAAGATTAAATATTTTTTTTATGTTATCACCACAATTCTTACGTGTGTTAAAAATAAAAAACATAAAACAGTCGCAACTCGCAAGTTCGTTGAAGTATCTATTACTTTTAGCATTTTACTTATACTCGTATTTTTATATATTTATTGTATTTTTTTTTATAAAATTTAATGATTTATCTTAATTAGTAGCGTTTAACTACATTCTATAAAGTTTTAGTAGAATGTATTAGATTTTCACAAAAGGAAGGCCCTATTGTGTATTAAAGCAAATATATGTTCAATTATTATCAACATTTAAGTTAAGACTAGTTATAAGACAGCGCACTTTAAATATGTCATTTAGAATTTTACCTATTCAACGTAACCTAAAAACTAGTATTAAATATAGTATGAAAAAATAATTAACACGGGCAGGATTCGAACCCGCGCCCTCTCGGTAATTATCCCGTAAATTACAGCTTAACACGGCTATACATGTTTATACAATATCAAACACTAAATGTAGCTCATACTATGACGAAACATTTAAAATGGTAAATTGAATATCTTTAAATCATAAAGAGCGATGCAGTTCATTAAAATGGTTTCAGTTTAATTTTGACGTTATTTTACGTTCAAGGGATGATAGGACTCTTATATTTTTCTAATGAATATAATATTGTTCAAAATAAATTAATATTACCGTATACTTTATAAATATACCTTATTACGTTATCTTTCATGAAGATATTACAAGACATATTTAGAAATTATCATATACATAAATAGATTCAAAGATTGTGATTGTAGAATGGTTGTATAAATATGGTAGGAGTCGAGGCATCGCTGAAGGATGACAGAAGTTATTTAAAAACAGATTATCCCAACCCCATCTATAGAGTGATATGACGATTATAGATTGTAGTAGATGAAATAGATTCTTAGTGAAATATTATATCTGCACACCTATTATGATATACTCATTTTCGGGGTATAAAAATATAAACTCAAACCATTTTCAAATGTCTATAATTTTTTTGCAAAAAAACTAGACACTCACACTTTCGAAGACTTCGAAGGGTATTTTTATCCAGCTAGATATATTTATAAAATATTTTTAATTTGTACCAGCAGAGTAAGAATTATAGTATTTCAAGGTTCATTAACTTTGTCATTGATTCCCGCTAACTTTTAGCTGAGATTCGGTATATAATTATATACCCACATATACACGAGGAAAAACTATCATTACTTTGAATATTGAAGATGTAGAATATATCTGTGTGGAACATTATAGCAAAAGTAAACCATCCAAAGATACGGAAATGCAAATGGCAAAGGTTATTCGGTGTTATACTTTCTGGTGAGAAGTTTTTTGTTCTAAACTCATTTGATTTATTATTTGGTAATAGAGGTTTTATTGAACTTTATTTTTTAGCAAAACATACTTTATAATACACAGACCAAGGATTAGTGTTTCTTAAACACCGACTTAAATCATTTCAATGTCTTCAAAGAAACTGTTCTGACAGAGTTTTAAAACCATTATCTCACTAAATACGGGTTTTACTGAAATTTTGGCTATTTCTGTTTGAGAGAACAACATGTGGAATGAGTTATTGAGCTGAGCGTAAGCGAAGCTTCTAACCGTTTGGTTAGACCGTTCTTTGTGTTTAGTTTTCGCGAAATAATTGATAATATTTTAAACTATCTGACGCTGCTAATATCGCAATTAACAACAGATCAAAAACGCACTCTCACTGGCACGGCCAGAGGGAATCAACTACAGCGCGGACGCCGAGTGACGGTGGAGAACCAAAACTTATTCTCACCTACCCCACGATACGACGCTCAGGCGCGAATACAAAACAGTCCCCCGCCCCAGCCAGACCGTGTCTGGATGAAGGACAACCAATATCAGGAGTCACGCGACTGGCAAACGGGAGAGCGTAGCAAAAGCTCGCTTCAAAACTGCGCCTCCAGGTCATTAGGATCCGACGAGATCGGACAAAGTGGGCGGGAATTCAAAACCGCTTCCACCTTACAAAATACAGTTTTAAGTTCCTCAAACGTGAGAACAGTCTCGCCAATCACGCATTTAACGACATACCCGAAGAGGTCGGTGACGAGCCATCAAACACTACACGTATTTTTCCGTTTTTGAATACGGCGTGGTGGGGGATAAAATAGTGCTCATGTTTTTTCCACTCGAACTGCGAAACCGACATATGTCCGAGCTCCTCATATTCGCGGCGCATCCGGCGCTCCATGGATAATAACCTTTTTTCGGCTATTTTCCAGGTGTCCCCCAGATGCGCACGTAGGGACAGGAATGGCAGCCGAGTAAAAAAGTGACCGGAAGCAATGCGACCAGTGTTGGCGAGAAAATGCGACTCGCACTCGTCGTCAACTGGTCGCGTTCGTGACACCGGAGGGGGCTCTTCAACCTCCCAAAAACGCTGGAGAGATTCAGACAATGAGAGCCCTGCATGCACCGACGGATGCGGAGACGCCTGAGTAGCGAATGAAGGTGCTGGGCCAATCTGTCAATCCCAAATCTGTTGGGATCGCCACCAACCCACCTGGTTGGAGCAAGATGGCCTTGTCCAATTTAAACGAGCCTATGACATCGGCTCCGAGTAAGAGCTCCACTGGACCAGGTAGGTTGAACTCGACATCAGCCAAATGCAAGCCGGACGGTAAAGACCGAACGTCAGGCGGTAGTGGCACCTGCGGATGATGGCCTAAAATATTCCTTAACACAACAGCATCTAGAGAATACCGCCGACTAGGGTGAAGAGTAGGAGAAGACGACAAAGATGTCATACCTACGACGTTGTCGGCCCGAAGTCCTCCAACACCTGTGATGTCAGAGGTATGTGTTTGTAAACGTAAATGAAGACGCTTCACCAACCATAGTGACACTAGACACCCCTGAGCGACAGAGTCCAAAATGGCCCTAACAACTAAACCTGAGCCGTGCGGTGAGTGTACATGAACCTGCGCGATGGGTAACACCACAGTGACGGGGGGTGGGTAGGTTGGTGAAGTCGATGCCAATAGTCAACGCTGGTGATCTCGACTCGGGCGTCTACGTTGACCCCGAGAAGGCAATGGTTCCCACAGCGTTTGAACTCGCCGAACTATACGGATCCCATTCCGGAACAAACGGCGGTCGTGTTGCCAAAGCGAAATGTAGAGTGCGATAACGCGACGTTCCCGAACGTAGATGACGGGTAACGCAAGGACGCTCGACGATGGGTGGTGACGGCAAAAGATCAGGTTGCGGACGCGCCGACTCGGTATTACCTACATGAACAGTTGGGCTGCGCGTGGGCGATGATGACGGCGACGACACCCCGGTCCGCCCGTCCCACCAAATAACGCGCGGTGGAGAGTCCCGGTGACGCACTGGGGAGGGAGGTGACTGTTTTCGAATCGGTGTACCCCCGCCCGAAACAGGTGAATTTTCACTTAAACTATCCCGACGATCCTTGACAGCCCTATTGAAATATGTAGGCATACACAGGAGTAGGTTGTGACCACCTCCACAGGTAATACATGGCCGAGAGTGACCGCAGTCGTCCCCCATGTGTTCACCGAGACAATAATAACAGCGACGATGTCGTCGAACCAAAAACCGCCTACGAGACACACTTAAAGTTTTGAACAGAGAGCAGTCGCGAAAACCGTGACCTACAGCGTAACACACCGGACAGCGCACTTCGGACTCGAGCGACATAAAATTGCGCTGTTGGGTTTGACAATATCCAGACGGACCCGGAAAGGAACGTGACACAGCCGGTATCACCGACGGCTGCGAAGGACGTCATGACGGTGTCAATCGTGAGGGCGCCTCAGGTCGTCGCGGTGACTTACTCAAGACGTTGGCAGGAACGTTTTCCATTTTCCTACTTTGGTTTTCTAAATAGTCCATCAACGTGTCGAAGGTCGGTATATCCGATGTGCAAATTCTCGAAGCTAGTTCTCAGGTCCCGAGGTAATTTATTAAGCACAATATGGAGTAACAGGAAGGACCACTCCCGAACCGGCAACTCCATACCGCGAAGCGCGTTGGTAGCCGCCAAAACTGGATTTAACAGATCACTACGCAGTTGATTAATTGATGACAACTGCGTAATTCTCAAAATTGCCCCGACATGCATATCAGCAAATCGCCTAGCGTTATGGTATCGACGTGACAATAATTTTCTCGCAACCTCATAATTAGCGTCATTGATATTTGAATGTTTAACAAGCAGAAGCGCCTCTCCGCTCAAAAGTGTAAACAAATACCCTAATTTTTGAGCATCAGTCAAATCTGAACGACGATGGATGCTTGACTCAAAAAAGGAATGAAAATTGGTCCATTCAGATAATATGCCTGAAAAACAGGGAATGGCCAAAGTTGGTAACGGCTCCTTATGGACGGACTGTTCCGGAATGGTAGCTGACGGCGGAACAGATGACCGTGAGCCCACAGCTTCAGCGAGTTTATCCGACGCTGACAGACAATGGTCATAATCCGCATTAACGGCGGCGATAATTTTAGGATCTTCCGTGGCGATAAGGCTTTGATAAATAGAATCCAGATCCCGTAGACGGTCACCTACCTGGTCATTTCTTTTTGAAAGGGCTATGGCCCTGTCCGAGCGCTCAATCAACGCCGTGGCGGAATCAAACCATCGAACTAAGTTCGCCAAGGCAGCTTTGTTATTGCTTGTTTTTATATATTAATTACAAATTCAAGTAAAAAATGATCCACGAATAAATTAATTAAAAAAACTACCACAAAACAATAATCTTATAGTTAATGATCTAAAGAAGGAATAAAAGATTTCAAAACCCTGTAACTCGTAAATTATCGTGTTGAGTTGCTTAGTAAAGGATTTAATTTGTGGAAGAGCATGAGCCTCCGCCGTCATACAATGAACTCGTACGGGGGGAAGTTAATTTGATTATACTTAGACTCTGTTTCGCCGCTTATCTACCATCTCTTATGTTTGACAAACCTTCATCCTTGTGCCTTACTTTATGACCTTGTGCCTATTATTGTTATTTTTATTTTTATACTTTTACCTAAGTTAATCTAGTATAGTTATTAAGTAATTTTTATTGTAATGAAGTAAATCTGTAAATCATTTCTGAATAAACCTTATAATTATTAGTATTATTATAAAAATTAAATTCTCCACTTTTACAATCTCACGCTGTCAGTTTTAGTATTGCTCATGTGTTTGTTACACACGACATGATATCAAGATCCAACCTTCGAATGATTTTGAATTCCAATGGGTTTACAATTTTATTTGACATTTTGATATTTTAATGTTTTCAAGTTTGTTTTATACTTATTTACTTTATAGAATGAGTAGTTGTATTATATTATTATATACTAACTACTTCAGTTATGATTATTATTTAATTCTAAAATTTGGACTTAATATTTTTCTCACATTAATACAAGAAGTTAATGTATAAAAGAGTTCTATAATAATTACATTGTAATTACATAGATTGCTATAAAATATAAGAAATATAATTTTATATTATTACAATAAAAATAAGTTCTTTAAAATTTCTATTTATAAAGAATTGAAGAAAAGCGAATTTACAATTGTCATTTCTAAGCTAGCAGTAGCAGGTACGTAACCGGAAATGAATTTCCCGGAAGCACTCCAACAAGGTATTACAATTTGCCTTATGAAATATGTTTCCAGATGTGGAAGTATTGTATTGATTTATTGTTTGTATATTAAATAGTTTTTTAATATCAAAATGTGTTTCTTTATTTTCAAAATAACCAGATTTTATATATTTTAAAAATTAGTTTGCTACCGGTTAAGTAATTAACAATGTAATTCAGAGCCCTCAACTCCTACGTTATCATTTACGATCATAAATCATTTCGTTTTTATAATAAAATAAATTCGAAAATTTTAAAATATTTATAGAATTTGCTCGGATGATCGAAGAACATATTTATAATTTATTTCATCTTTCACGGAAATGGATTAAAATATGCATTAAAACAAACAAATGTTTAATTATTATCAACAATTAATTTAAGACAGCAACACATATATAGAATGAAAAAATAATCAACACGGCAGGACTCGAACCCGCGCCCTCTCGGTAGTTATCCTATATATACATATATGGCTAAAGATGCTTATACAATATCAAACACTAAATGCCGCTCATACTAATTTAAAATAATAGTAATATAAAATAGGGTATTGAATACCTTCAACATCATAAAGAGCGATGCAGTTGAATAAAATAGTTTCAGTGAAATTGAGTTTTGACGTTATTTGATGTTCAAAAGATAATACATATAACATTTATACTTTTTTATTATAAATATAATATTGTTCAAAATCAATTAACATTACCGTATACGTTATAAATATATCTTATTACGTTATCTTTTAAGAAGATATTACAAAACATTACTTGAAATTAGAAATAATACAATACATATACATAAATAGATTCAAAGACTGTGATTGTTATTCAACAATACTTATATAATCATTAGATTATATAAGTATGGTAGGAGTTGAGGCATTGCGGAAGAATGAGAGAAATTTATAAAGGGAAAACAAATTATCCCAAGCCCATCTACAGTTTGATTTGACGATAATAGATTAGAATAGTAGAAAAAGATTCTTATTTGAGCTATTGTCAAATTCAAATTCAGATTCTAGCTCGAACTCGAACTCATTAAAAATCAAAAAAATCACTAGACAACTTGTATTTTATATTGAAATCTTTTTGACTTCATTGCAGACGGTAAAAGGCATTGAGAATGTCATTTAGCTTAGATTATATATATTTTTATAATTATATAACAAAGATGACACTTCCAATACCGCCTTTCATTTCTCTGTCATTTTAATCTTTTCATCCGTCATAGATCCAAAGATCATGTGCACCAAAGTGATTTATTTCTCTTTTTATGGTGGCATTTTCTGCAAGTTTATATTAGTGAGGTTAAAAATTATATACGTTATGTGGTTATTCTCTGTGATATATCGAATTGTAAAACTTATCAAGAGAGTAAGTTGTTAAATCTTTACTATCTTGATAGATTTACAGTACGACCATACCAAGCCAATCTTCTGAGGTAGCTGCAAATAAAATATTATACTACAAATCAAATAGTATTAAATGAAAAGCTCCTTATTGTTATGCATGTACTGTTCGAAACCACAAGTCTATACTTTATCAAATATGTATCATCACAGTAAATAAAGAACTACTTTGATATCCATAGTCATAAAAATATTATCGAGCATTCAACGCTTTAAATAAATAAATATTCCTAATTGATTCTTATCTTTCACAGATCCACAGATATCTAAATAATGATTTTTCTTCTTTTGATGGAGCGAAGTGTGAAGTCGTAACGTGTTAAAACTATTATAATAATAATGTTGCACTGCGACCACAAGGAACCACTTTAATATAAAATTAAACAATAACAGTGTTCCAATTCAAACCTAATTAGTATTCGATATTTATATTGATGGTAGATAAAGTTATGCAGTAGTTAATTTGACTGCAGTTCATATAGGGGCTAGCTCGACCGAAGTAGGACATCCATCTCACAGAAGAGTGTTTTAAAGTAACTTTACCTTAGAGCCAACAAAACTACTCCTCTCTCTGCCTCTCCATGTGCGCGGTGATTGATCACTTACTATCACGTGAACTGTCGGTCGGTCCGCCATTCTGTCACATTAAATAATATTAATATTTAAAATAATATAAATGCTTTTAATTCGTACTTATGGTCTCACGTCTAATATCTAAGAAACATTTAACAATAGTTATCAGACCCAGCACTTGTTTTCAATTACATACAAGCTTGTATAGAAATTAACACTAAGAATCTGAATAATTATATCGGAAACTTGATTACATTATTAACTGCACTGCTCCCAGCGTTTGCAGGGCAGTCATTTTAAATCATTACATATAAATAGTTATTAATATATCTCAATTTTATTTTACCCAATCCGTTGTAATATTACTACAAAGGATAACGGGCAAAATGTACCCACCGACCAATAACGACCAGACGTATGTCGTTAGATAGCTCTTTTCATGACTATCATTTGTTATTATGGGGGCTAGTCTCAATTCGTTGTGGGAAAAATGTTATAGTTACTTAAATGATATCTATTAAAATAAAAGTTGTTAGTTCTAGATATATAAAAAAACAGTTTTTGTGTAGACTCCATGTACTTTCAGCGTTAACTTAACATGAGTTAAATATTAGGACAGTCAAATTGTGAAAAAGAAACCTAAAATTAAAAAAAATCGTTTATTACTGATTTACAAACAGAATTCTTATTATTTAAAAACTAGTCATCTATGTTGTCTACAATTACATCATTTTAAAATGCTGCTGGAGGATTGAATACCGCATGCCTTGAGTAACCAATATACAATATAATTGAAGTTAACGAAATAAAAAAATAAAAAATACGTTACTAAATACGTCTTTCCGTACAAATAAAGGCGGCGATCGGGGGCGCGACGGGCGGCGCGCGGGTGACGCGTACGCACTGAGCATTTCAGAAATTACACCTTGCATTAAGAGTTTACGTAGGGATTTTTAACTTTTAAACACATTTTTTTTAATATCTGGAAGACCCCACAACGATATGAGACTAGCCCTCATAATAACAAAGATAAAATATCTGGAACTAATAACTTTTATTTTAATAGATATCATTTAAGTAACTATAACATTTTTCCCACAACGAATTGAGACTAGCCCCCATAATAACAAATGATAGTCATGAAAAAAGCTTTCTAACGACATACGTCTGGTCGTTATTGGTCGTGGGTACACATCCCATACATTTTTGCCCATCATCCTTTGTAACTTCTTTTTCCGTTCGATCTATATGACCAACAAATTTGAGAAAAGTATTTTGTTTATCGCTTCCTTCTTATTTAGAACACTTTCATTTAATAAACTATAACTATATTTTATGAATCTGAAAACGTAATTAGTAGAAATACATATTATAGAAAAAAACTATTTAAAGATACTTTACCATTTGCGTTGCTTCTGTTGTACTTCGTTAACAATAATCTTGTGTTGAATAGAGAAGAAGAGGAAGTGGGCAGTTTCACTATGATTAGAAAATATTATATTTCAATCTAATTTTAGTGATACTGCCATTACCACTTTTTCCTTTAGCTTCAATATTTCTTTAATATTCTTGTATTTGATTTTCCGATCCTCCGTGGGATGGAGTGGAATGGAGCTTGTATTCACACGTAATAATCCTAATCTCTTGTTATAAAACATTTTTTGTTTCTTTATATATTTAAAGATGTAACTTGATAGTCTTTACTAGCCATGGTGCTATTAGACAGTAGGCAGTGAGGTAAACGATGGTTATTATACCACTGAGTTATTAGATAATAAACAACGCCCCGCTCACTGCTTAGTTCTCTATTCCCTGTCCATCCTGTTGCTAAGATTTGACACTTTAAGAAAATCTGAAACTTTATAAACCCTATGAATACTAT
Source organism: Melinaea marsaeus rileyi (assembly GCA_918358865.1). NCBI lineage: Eukaryota > Metazoa > Arthropoda > Insecta > Lepidoptera > Nymphalidae > Melinaea > Melinaea marsaeus. The sequence goes on from OU911085.1 coordinate 24,760,380, forward strand.
ACAATTATACGGAACGAAATACCATTTACTTAATTGTATATAATTGAGTCGATGTTTAATTCTCTTTTTTAGTTCAGTCAGTTTCTGGACGAATGATTAAAATAAATATCATTTTTCATAACTTTCACATCAATAGATAAAAAGAGTTATCACGACATAAAATAGTAAATTAGGTAAGTGTTTAGTGATCAGTTGTCGAGATCATACACAAGTGTGTAGTAACGTTGTAATGTTTTTCTGTCGTTTTATATTCGAGACATGTTTACATCAACGCTTGACCTAATTTGACTCTTCTTATCGTAACTTCATAGTTACGATAAGAAGAGTCAAATTATCATTAAAATTAGAGCAAAGAATAACCTGCTTTGAGCAAAAGTTATTGGAAACGCTAATACTCGTAGCAGGTTAAGATTAAAATAATTTAAAACATAAAAAAATATCACATGTATTCATACCATACCATGTGGTCATAATAATTGTCGATATAAATTTGTCTTTTTTTTAGAGCTAAAATTAAAATTCTTAAATAATCTTAATATATATTTATAGAAGAAGTCCTGACTCACCGAGTCATAGTGCTCCTGTTCACCGTGATTTAAACAGAGCAGAGTTCAATTTGTTGTACACGTAAGTTGTTAAAGATACCTTACAATTATAACAATTTCATACCGAAGCCTACCAAGAATCTATCGAGAAACTGATCTGAAACTAAGCTTAATCAATCAATTTTACGGTACAAAATATAAAATATTACAGTACGTTCACGTTCACGGCTTCACTCATGTTTTAATTATAAAATTTATAATAAATCTATTTTTTTTTGTCTTATAATATTCTATTTCTAAAGACCAGTTTCTATATTAAAAACACAAAAGAATAACTCCTAACTGATTAACTCCAGCCTCTACTAATGACTCAACAAACCTCACATAGATTTATACTTTACGACATAAACAAGGGAAATGAGAATAACTTCTTACAGATGGTACTCCCGAAGGAGTAAAATAGCAGTATCTACTCCTATTCAACTCCTTCTAACTAATCTTACTAACTACTACTATTATACTAACTAATCTTAGTTAGTTTTTGTAAAAAACTACAACAGATATTATAGTGTTTGACTTCTGGTTAAAATAAAGAGACGTGTTTTGTAGATTATAGAAAATTAAGACATAGATATTCTCTCTTACCAAGCTATTTTTAAAGACCATTTTTAGAATTTTTTTTTATTTACATCTTAGACTAGACAGATTTCACATAGATTATAATATCAAATGAATATCAAATATATTAAATTACCACTGACAAAAAGCATTACAATATAAAATATTGCATATAATTTAAATACGTAATACATATAAGATATGATATTTGTATGTGGTATTATTATTTAGTGAGGGTCATTTGTGCCCTTCCTTCTTCCTCTTCATGTCACAAAATAAAACATTGTTTATTGGCATAGTACTCGAAATACTTAATTAATAATTTTTTATATAATTTAATATGTGTAATTATTTACAACTTATTAATATTTTTTCTTAAATACGTAAAATAACCATTTCTCACGAGTAATACAAAATTGGCATTTAAACATGTAACAAACGTGTAATATTATGTAGTAATAGGTCTTGTATATACATTATTTATTACTACATAATATAATAGGTCAATAAATTAAGTAGTTATTAATAAGCTTTTGTCCAAGTTCTCTGGATGTGTTCAACAAATCCCCCGTAACAAATGCCTTTCTTGTAAGAATTATTGAAACATTAAATTTACATGCGCACTGAATGTTTTCAAAGTAAATGAAACAATAGTTCTGAATGTATATCCTGTTAGAACAACGCGTACATATTTGCTATAAATCTTAAGTTTAAGTTAAGTTTTAATTATTTGAGAAGTCTGAAAAATTATCTTTTTGTGGAGATTTCTTGAATATCATCATTATAATATTGGATGTTTAAACATCATATTCTAATTTATTTATAACAAATTGTATAGTTTTTGTAGGGCTTTAGATTTTAATAATAACTAAGGTATCTTCAATTTAATAATTATTATAACCAGTTAATAACGTTCAAAAACTATATAAAGAAAAATTAACTAACAAGAGTTATGTTCCGACGATAAGGAAAGAGTTTAAAAAAAAAATGAATTATTTATTTTATAATTACAATATCAATAAACGTGCTTTCCTAACTATATCTGGGACAAAAGTGACAAATAAAAGAATTAAATAATTAATAATGATTTCTCTAAATAAGCGTTATGTATTCTACAACTCGGCGTGGGAATCTGCGATTCAGCAGCTTCATGTCGGTACGGTCCTGGTAACGCCTCCCCCCTTAAGAAGGAAGCTCATCTTGGAGTTTCCTGCAGCGTCCTCGCTGACCTCTGCATTTGGTTTGGTCCACTTTCTTCTAAAACATTGGACCAGTTTCCAGGAGATAAAAATGAAGCCAATAGCATATAGAATTAATGTAGTCCAACTAGGGGTTGCCATCACAAGAGGCCAATTGACATCCTCTGTATCCTGCGCCTTCTGAGCCTGGTTAACCAGGTTACGAATGCTATCCAGCGGTATGTCTTCCAGATGCAATGTATATTCAACTGGAGATTCAGACTTGTAGTTATTTTGAAGTGGTAACGGTATAATTTCATTAATATTTAATGTTTTTCTTTGTGCTTGAAGTGTTACATTCATCAAGGTTAATTTACATCCTTCCGCAATGGTTACTAGATGAGGTTCTTCTATTTTCTAGTACTGAGTTCTTCCCTTGCATATTTTCCTAACAAGTCCTTCTTTAGTTGGTATGACTATCCAGCTGTTATCCTTGATCTTCTGAATTTTTCCTCTTCTTAGAACCATCCTGGCTCTTAAGCAATTTGCAGGTTGGTGCTGCACCAAGTTGATGATACAGTCTTCAGAGTCTTTTGTAGATACTTCATCTAGTTGACTGCATAGAAGATTCTTCTCAGAGATGTGGCGACATCCATCGTTGAGGTAAGAGTACACTTCACTTCCAAGTACAAGGTATTTGGATTTGGGAATTATTGTAAAGTTTTGTTTATCGGGGATGGAATAGATATGGACAAGGTCATATATACTAGGATCAACTGAGGTTATTTCTAGTACAAAATTAAGTGTATTACTATAGGCCTTGACCACCACAGATTTTTCTATGTTATCTATTGCATTGATACCTATTTCCGAGGTCGGGTTAAATAGATAATTTTGTTTTATATTTAATAATTCGTTAATTAAGTTTTGCCCATTTATTATACTAGGATGCATTATTCCCATTCGAGAGTATGTTACTGCGTTTTCTGAAATTATCAGTTTATCTAAAACTAACTGCAAGTTAAAACTTATCTGTACGTATATATCTAGAAAATGTAATTGATTAAAAACTACATTACTACTATTAGTAACATTATAAACTAAGACCGATAGTTTCAATTGATTATTATTTATTTTATTTAAAACTGATGTAAATTCTTTAATAGTATTTTCAGCTAAAATAATTGTTTTTTGGTTAATATTATTTAATTTATTTGTAGATAAGAAATCTCTTGATCTATCTTTTCTGCATCATCATTATCTAAATTGCCTGTTACTACTCTAACTATCGAACCTAGACCATTTATTAGTCCTCGCTTTACTCTGTTACTAATTACCTAAAGATCTAAATAAACTTAGTATTTTATCAATTAAGCTAAACGAATATTCTAATTGATCCTTATAATTCTTATGTGAATCATTAGAAACTGTATTTACTTCTTTTGATTTAGTGTATAAGAAAAGTGTTAGTAATCTTAAAGAGGAAATATGAAGTTCTGTAATATTGTAAATACAAACAAGGTTAAAGAAATCTACTTATTTAAAAACTTGCCCTTCTTTAATAAGCAAAATACCATTTGTATTATCTATGGGATCTATAACTATGTCGGCTCCTGCGTAGAGCACGAGGGCTCCTGCGATGAAGGTGAGGCCTTCTAATAAGTTTGAAATGAACTCTAATTGATTTTGAATTATGGTGACTACCTATCATTTCAGCTATATTATTAGGGTGTAAATAGATAATTTTATACGGACCTTTATATGTTGGTTTTGCCTTGTCATTACGTGCTGTCTTGGCGACCTGCTTATATACCATCTCACCTACCTTGAATTTTATTTCTTTAGCTGCTTGATTCCTCTTACTAATAATTTGTTCCTTATTTTTGGATACATATGCTGCTACGCATTCTTGTACTGCTTCACCATTAGTTTTATGTTTAAGAACATAGTTTTGATAAAACTCTTTGGGGTAATATACTTCTAAGGGATTTCTAGATGCTGTATGATCAAACATCAACTCATGTGGTGTATAACTAGTGCTAGAATGAATTGAATTATTATAGGCGATTACTGCATATCTCATTAATAAAGGAATAGGATCATCTGTATTTGTCATTCTTTGTATTCCTATTATTTCAGCAATAGTTGAATGAAAACGTTCAATAGGAGAGTTAGAATTAGGGTTATATGGTGTTGTAAAATGAATATTAACATCGTGTAAAGAAAATATCTCTTTTATAAGATAGTTTTCGAACTTAGTATCTGAGTCAGTAGTTATTTTCAGTGGTAAACCAAAAACTGAAAACATTTGTAACAACGCGTCTGCTACGTGAATACTACTAGATGCAGTTAAATGAAAAGCTTGTGCAAATTTGGAAAAATTATCTATAATAAAAATGTTGCTCCTCCTGTGGAATATAGATCCATAAAAAGATGTTCCATAGCTTTATTAGGTGTATCTGTCAAAGCTAAGGGTGGTTTAAGAAGGTTTCTCTCATATTTAGCTCGTAAACATACATCACAATGATTAATAAATTTTTGAATGCTAAGTAGCATGTTTTGCCAATGATACTTTCTATGAAGTTGCTTATAAGTTTCTTGTATACCTCTGTGAATAGTTTTACCTATGTGATAGTTCTTAATTAATTGTTCTTGTTCTATTTTACTATCTACTGTTATAACACGAGATGTACATTTAAATAATTTGGGACCTCTTTCATTAAAGACTGTGGTATATACACGCGAAAAAGCTAAATATAGATCTTCGCTATGAAAATAACAATGAAACACATGGTCGGCTATGGTGTGTTCTTTCAGGAATCGAATTATTTCTACTTCTGTATTATTTACAGGAATAAAAACATCTTTAATAATATGCTTAAAATTTGTTGACCTATCTTCAACACGATAAGTTGAACCTGGTGTTGATCTGACATGAAATTGCTTTTGTTGGCTATCGATAGCATCAGATACTATAGGTATGCTTCTATTTTCATTATCTGGTTGAGTATGATTCGTGGATATTAATTCTTCCGGATTATTTTCTACTGAAATACTACATTCAGTTTCTGGGACTGATAGTGGTATATCTTCGTTGATGTTGATTGCTACGTTTTCAACTGGGAGTTCATTCTCTTGTTCTCTACGTACATTATCAAATATTCTATTTATAATTTCGTCATTATCATTATCATCAAAGTTTACGGCTAAAGAATCTACACTATTATGAAAAACTTTAATTCTAGATAATGTGTCTGCATTTGTATTTTGACTTCCCTTTTGATATATTATTTGGTAATCATATTCTGCTAGTTTTAACCGCCAGTGGGTTAATTTCGAGTTGGGATCCTTTAAGGACATTAACCACGTTAATGGGCGATGATCAGCGTAAAATGTAAATTTTCTACCAAATAAGTGTGGTCTAAAATACTTAACTGCCCGTACAATAGCTTATAACTCTTTTTCTATTGTAGAGTATCTAGTTTCAGTTTCAGATAGTTTTTGAGATGCATATGCTACTGGTTTATCTGAACCAATGCGACCTTGTGATAATACGGCTCCAAGGGCGACATCAGATGCATCCGTCGTTAAAATAAAAGGTTCATCAAAATTTGGGTATTGTAATAAGGGTGCATTCGTTAATATTTCTTTACATTTATTAAATGCATCTATGAACTCGGATGAATGAATTACTTTATGATTTTTCTTAAAACATATAGTCATTGGTTTCGTGAGCTTCGCAAAGTCTTTTATAAACTTCCTGTAATAACCTACCAAACCAAGGAATGATTTGATTTCCTTTTGAGTTTTGGGAAGTGGAAAATTTAAAACAACTTTAATTTTATCCTGATTGGGTTTTGAGCCTTGATGTTCATGACCTAAGAATTTGATATGTTTTTGAAGAAATTCTGATTTATCTCGTTGTATTTTAAGATTATGTAATTTAAAACGTTGAAACACCTGTTGCAATTTAGAGATATGTTCTTGTAATGACGTATATGCTATAATTACGTCATCAAGATAAGTGAATACGTTAGTTATACCGCGTAAAATGTGATCCATAAGACGCTGAAAAGTACTAGGCGCGTTTTTAAGACCAAAAGGCATTCTAAGAAATTCGTAATGACCTCTTTCCGTAGTGAACGCTGTCTTTTCTACATCATCTGGATGCATTTCAATTTGGTGATAGCCACTAGCTAAATCTAGTGTACTAAAATATTGAGCTCTACCTAACCGGTCTAAGATGTCGTGAATATTTGGAAGTGGATATTTATCTTCAATTATACGATCATTGAGTCTCCTATAATCTATTACTAATCTCCATTTTACTTTTCCAGACGCATCGGGTTTTTTTAGGAACTATGTGAACAGGGCATGACCACGGGGAAATGCTTTCACGGATTATTCCTTGTTTAAGAAGATTATCTACTTGCTCTTTAATTTGTTTATGTTGTTCTATTGACTGCCTGTAACTTCTAACAAATATAGGGGTATTATCAGTTAATCTTAGTTGGTGTTTTACTGAATTTGTAAATGATGGAGGAATATTCTCTAAACAGAAAAGCTCTCTGTGTTGATAACATAAACGCATTATTTCTCGCTTTTCTTCTTCGTTCATATGTTCTGTCCTAATTTTGTCTAAATTATTACAAAGTTCTTTATTTAAATCTGTTCTAGTAGTCATTGAGTTTAATTCACATTTTGTTTCCTTATTTTTATTACAGTAACGATCTAGTGTAAATGGTGCTGGAATGGTTATATATTTTTTATTTGTATTAAAATTTGAAATAGATGTATGAAAGTAACCATTTTTAACTTCTACAATAGCAGCAGGGGAAAATAAATGTTTATTCCAAAAGTAATCATCATGTGAATACTCACCATCCAAATAGTGTGTTTTTATTTTTATTATCTTTTCACATCTTGGTTCAATGCAAATCTCTTTATTTGGATAATCGAAATGTATAGGTATTTTGACATCTGTTGTACATAGAAGTTTATTTTTTATATCAATGTTACTGGATAATAATTTTAGTAGGTCTAGTCGTATGAGACCTTTATATTTAGGATCAAAATCAAATAATAAGAATTTATGAAATATTTCAGTATTAAAAATATGTGGTAATGGTAAATGAGCTACAAGATCATGACGCGTGCTACCATGAGCTGTTTTTACTTCAAATGGTTCATGTTCTATACAATGTTCAAAAATAGTGTCTGTTATAACATCTGGGGAAATCATAGAGCGGGATGCTCGGGTATCTATGAGAAACTTACCTTTATATTCAGGTATTTCGATGTAAGGTAAATGATCTTTATAGTGATTAAGTTTTACTATTTGTCTATGGCTTGTATTTTGCCATTGTGAAAATCCTGCTCAGTAGTTTCATCTTCTAATTGATTTTCACAAACATTACCTTTGATTTCTTCAGAGGGTTGTTGTTTTTCAAAATACTGTTGTTCATTATATTCATATGGGTAACCTACCTGATCAAAATCTTCTGGGGTATAAAAAAGCTCTTCAAACACAAACTGTGGTTTCTCGGGTTTATTTATTGATCTCATACTTACGTCTGATACTTTTTGAGGTGAATTTATTGGTTGTTGAGGTACATTAGGTCGTCTAAAATTATTACTATTATTACCTGAAGGTCTGAACTGTCCTTGAGGTGTATTTTTCCAGGGCAACATGGAATTTACCCATTGTATTTATGAATAACGGTGGAATGCTGTGGTGATTTTAGCCTAACTACAAACCACACAATATAATTATTCAAACTGATTTTAAATAAGAATAATATATTTATTATATAAATTTTTCATCATCATCTCTTGCCGAACCTCGTCTCAGAACAGGATCTCCTTTTTTCCGGAATTTCCCGTAGATTTATCGTCTTCACAGGTTTCTTTAATAAAATATCAATAAACGTGCTTTCCTAACTATATCTGGGACAAAAGTGACAAATAAAAGAATTAAATAATTCATAATGATTTCTCTAAATAAGCATTATGTATTCTTCGACTGGGCGTGGGAATCTGCGATTCAGCAACTTCATGTCGGTACGGTCCTGGTAACGCAAGCGTGTGTTTTTTTTTATACAAGGTCGGATTTAAAGGAGAGCGAGCGGGGCTAAAGCACTAGGGCTTTCACAGGAGCCCGCCCCCCCTTTACTATTTGGAATATAATTAATAAATAGGAGCCTCCACTCGATGTCCGAGAGCTTCCAAACTTCCAACTCGGGCTCTGGTTCTATATAATAATAATATTTATTTCATCGGTATGAATTTTTCATGATTTATTACTTATTGTATTCATTTCGTCAAACGTCATATAACAATTATTAAAGATTTTCCTCAACTGAAACGTGATTGAGCTATTTCTGAATAAATAAATCTTTTGGTAAGATATTTTATTCTGTACATTATATATGGTTTCCGATAATTAAAATTTTCTAATTAAATAATAGCAAATAAACCGTCCAATATAACTTAATATTTGGGTGACGTACCAAATTTTGAATACAGTTCTACTGTTATTATAACAATATAAATTTATAATTTAATTCAATAATGAAGCCTTCATTATCATTCATATAACTGTCTACAGTTTTTTTCGAACTTAATAGAATACTCTTATCTGTACACATTTTTTTATATACGTATTTTTCTACTATAATGATATTTTATAAATTAATTGAAAGAGAGAGAGAGAGAGAGGAGAGCTCACAAAGATGGAGAAGATTTAAGATTTTTTAAAAACAGCTACAATTTTAATACAATAATTGTTTTTACAATATGCATATTTCCTTTCATATTCCTCTATCGTATATTTATTTTCCAAATCAGGAATCTTAATATATCGGCCAAACCGTGCTCGAGCTAATATTTGCAAAGGTAGTTCACTTTTTAAGTAGCAACAGTATTAGTACTTGTACGTGTTAAAATGATATCATCACTAATATTCGACTCTTCTGGGAGTCGTGAAGGAGATATTCTATACACACATTTTGTGTTTTTATATTAAATAAGGACGGCGTGTCTCGGGTAACTAGTGTTGGTTATACTCGTATGTTCTTATTGAACTATTTTTACACAGTTGTTTTTATTTTATTTAAATTTTTATCTTAAGAATATTATTTAAGAATAGTTTAACCGATGTATGTATTTTTTAAATACATTTTTTAGATTTATTTAAATATCAAATACTTTTCACTACTCTGATTAGTTTGTTATAAGTAACATTGTTATTCTTAAACTTTTCAAGGTGGCCGGAAGAGATGCCATGATAAATTATATGTTTTGAAAACTTGACGGGATTTAATCTTTTTAATTTTTTAGTTCCAAAAAAAAATTAAAGTAGCTATTTATTCAAAATTCTCACTTTTTGTGTATAAAGTGGAGAAAAAATAAGAAACAATAAAAATATGATGCCGAATATAAATGAAGGCAAGAAAAAATTATTCTTTAATAATAATATAAATTAAACAGATTTCATATAAAGACTATTTTAGTTCATTCAATTGTCTCAATAAATGCATTTAGAAAAAAAGACTTATATCAACTCTTAATTAATGTAATGCTTTATCTATATTGAATTTGCCATCCGCTATTACTATTATATTATATTTTGGTATTTTTTTTAAGTTTTCAATACGTTTAAAATGATTTGTCTTTAGACGTTAGTGACTGACATGTGTTCCCAGCTACGGACACCGCGGAAATAGAAATATTGCTTTAAAATAATATAATCCGTCCATCGGGGCTTGGCCAAATAATTGATGTCTATTCTAATCATGTTCTAATAAATGGGATTTAATATCAAATATGGTAAGCATTCAAGCTTTCAATTCCAAAGAAATATTAAGAAAAATCTATTTAAAACAAAAATATATATTTTTTTGTTATCGGAATAGTGTATTTAAAAATCCCTCCCACATTAAAAAATAATTGTTCTAAAATAAACTAAGACTGTGTAATTTGTGGATCATAGTAAGAATTGTCGCACGTAGGAATTGAACCCACAATCTTTGGTTCATCAGTCGGAGTCACTCACTAGTAGTCTAATAGACGATAATAAATAATGTAATCTTTACATCCATACATATTAATCAAATTGAAGTGTCTGTTCGTACTTAGAAATTTTCAGCTTTCCACTCAATGCATATGGAATTATAGACGGTAGCTCTTTCTATGTCTGTCGGTTTGGTCCGGCCAATGTCGGAAACCTCTGGAACGATTTTAAAAGGACTTTTACTATCGGATAGCTGATATTACAAGGAATAAGTTAGCATACTTTTATTTAAAAAACATATTCCTCTCGAACGAAGACTTGGAAACAGCTAATGTACATAATTGGCTAGTACGTTAGAATATTCTCATTAAGTATAAAAGGTGTTAGATATATAAATAATTATTTTATAAAATGTGACAATAATTACATATATTTTAATTTACTTGTTGTTATTAAGGTTCACTGAAAAGTATACTCTCAGTAGACATCTTCTGCTGTCGTCTGTATCGTTATCTGCTCTGTCGTTGTTCCATGTTAAATATTGGTTCTTAAATTTTTTTTTGTCACTTCTTAATTTATTTTTGTTGTAGACATGAATTCTTTTTTTGACTTCAGAGGGTCAAATCCAATTTTATAATTATAGGGTTTGTTCAATATTATATTATACAATAACTCATTCATGTCTTATGTTTTTGCAAAGAGAGTAAAATGGACTGGAATGGAGATTTGATATCTAGATATTTATTGTAATATTTAGAAAAAAATACGAGTTTTTGATGTGAAATAATAATAAATTAGGTTTCTTTGAATAATAAATCGGAATGAAATAAAATATAATAAACATTGATTCAAGAAACGGAATAAGAACGGAAACTGTGTAAGGAAATCAAGTTTAGCAAAGGTGCATTTTATACTCATCACATTTGATAATATCAAACGGGTATAGGAATGGAAAGATTAAATGTTTCACCACAATATTTACTTACAAGTTCGTTGTAAGTACCTATTATTTTTGGTAGTTATGTGTCATTTTTATATATACTAGTGGTCGCCCAGTGGTCGAAATTCGACCATATAAGAAATTTAAATTGTAAGTGACTTAATATACATTATTAAAATATAATATTAAAACATTACTAAGGTTCTACTGTCGAAAACTAAACTACTGTTACCACAGATTTGACAGAGACTGTTATTTGCCAATTTCTTTTTTGAATAAATTATATGTAATTAAAAGAAAGTAAAATAAAGAATATCTATTTAAAAAAATATTTACTAAAACAAAACACAACAATTTTATCTTGTCATTTAAAGTGAGTAAAATATGAGCATGGGGCAATCCTCTTTTTTGAAATTCAATTGTGTAAATGAGTGCTTCAACTTTACCAAAGATATTATTTTGTATAAGGCCCTCTATGAATGCTTTCAATTTCGACTTGAACACATGTATAGAAATATCAGGTCTAAAATTAGGAACTTCACCTACACCAATGTTGTTCACTATTTCTGGCCATCTTGGATTGCAAGTCATTGTAATAAATAAGGAAGGTTTTCCGTAATGTTGTACAATTGACATTGCATCTAAATAATTCTGATACATATTTGTTGGTGATCCATTCAATGAAGATGGTGAAATTACTCTTCGGCCAACATTCCTGGCATTCATGTCCAATGTTGTAAACTTCAGACCTAAGACTTGTTTGATTTTGTCGAATGAAGTGTAATCGTGAGCCCTCTATTCTCACATACATATCAACAATCCACTGCAGAAATAGTTTTTGTGAATGGTGTAACATGCTGAAATCATCTCTAATTGCTAGTCAATAGGCTGTATACTGAAGCATGGTTAATTTATTTCTGGGTGCTCTTGAAATAGATGTAGTTGGTGTATTATGAGCAATATTGACATGCCACCCAGTATCATTGTTGGGAAAACGCAGTGGGTACGCTAAAGGGTCTAATGATGAGTCCAAAACTGAGATATTCTTAATTATACCATTAACATTATGTTGTTGTTACATGTTTGATTAATACATATGTTCTTGTAATCTATAATTAATGGCAGTGTCAACATCATAAAAATATAATTGTGCATAACATGGTGAGCGACCATATGCGGCAGTCATTGGGCCTGATCTGTGATAAAAAACATCATGTGTTTTGAAATGATACACTCCACTTGTAACTGCCTCAGCAACTTTGGCTTCTGAGCTAACCATAGCAAAACATGAATTATATTTCCTAATATTTGCAAAATAATTTTTTGATTTACTTTTTATTGAAGGTTAATTTGAAGTAAGTCCATCATATAATATTTTATTTCATTTTGACTTAAGGGTGGTAATATTGCTTTACCCTTGTGACAACATGAAGTGAATGCAGTTCGGTCGCCTTAAGTCACTTAAGATTCAAAATGTTTCGCATTGCAAAACCTGCACTCTAAATTAATTAATCCACAATCATAACTTAAAAACACATTTGGAATGACATTTAGAGCACACTTAAATGCATCTCTCAAAATCATATTACTATCTAATACTGCTGATGAGGAATTATTCCTGCCTCTTAGAGAAATATTCCTTCTTCTTTGTCCCTCACTCCGACTCGTTAATGTTCCATGTCGAGGCATAATTAAAGTTCTTTCATAGATTACTGAAATCAAGAAGAGAAAAAGTTTTTACCTGTATGATGAATTCTTAATTCTGATAATTCTTACACAAAATCACTTATTTATCCTAAAGTATATGCAATCACTGAAATCGTAAACTACAATAATTGCTTTGAACCAGCAATTGCAAAAAATTTTGTACCTGAATGTTGTTATTGCAGATTGCTGCTACAGTACTTTCTTTATGCATATAATGATAGTCCTTGAAAGACGACGATACGTTTAAATGTATCTTACTGCTACACAACTCATATAAATTTGTATAAACGCTCAGTATTTCACGTAGTATTCGTCAAATAAAACTTTAATTAACTTTAAACATTCAGTAAAACCACAGGAAACAAACTTTTCAACTATGTCTATAATAGTCAAACGAAACAATTTGACCACAGAGTATGTATGCGTGTGTCAAATGCATGCTGGTTAGTAAAATGTTTTATTAGCTGATTTAATTTATTTTTTATGCATTATTATTAAAATCTTTTTTATATTTAATTAAATTAGACAAATTAAACTTTTTTTTTGAGTACTCTGTCTATGCACAAAATGAAAAACAAAAGAAACCATTTAACCACAGAGTATGTATAGGCAAATATATATATTTTTGATATGTCAATGTCAGTACTCTAAGTCTGTAATAAATATGTGTGTGAATTTGCATGGTAGTGTGTGTAATGTTTCTATGTCTATAGACAAAATGAAAAACAAAACAAACATGTGTGTGTGAAATGCATGGTAGTGTGGGTAATGTTTTATTTATTGATTTAATGTACTTTATAAGCATTATTATTGAAAAATATTAGCGTTCTGCACTTCTCCTGTACATAAACTATAAGTGTGCCAAGTTTTATGCTCTTGCGTCCGCGCAATTTTCGTAAAAAGGGGTCCAAAGTTTTGGCATCACGTATTAATATATAGATTTTTGCAAAAAAAAAAAAATATTACAATTTTTAGTAGTATAGGGTATATGGGATTAAAATTCGTTATTAAAAATTTGTTTTTCCGAAATGTGTTTCTTTACTTTCAAAACTACGAGATTTTATATAGGCGTATGTTTTGAAAATTATTTTGCTGCTGGTTAAGTCACTACAATGTAATTCAGAATGCTTTACTCCTTCTTTTTATTATTATTTAATAAACATAACATTTACAAATTTAAATTATATTTCACAAATAGAAATAAAATATTAAAAAAAAATAATTAGTTTTTAAAATATGTGATCAGTTTCAACGATCGTTCTTTGTGATAATAAAATGTCATCACAATTTTGTTAAAAATACTAAGACATATATTCACGTTTTTTATAAAGAGTATACTTACCCAAATTTTAGAACATCTTCCGCTACATTTCAGCAACTTGTTGGCGCGAAAACCGGATTTAATCAAAACTTTTAAAGTCTCGTTCACTCTTATAAGAGAACCAATACCGGAAATAAGAAATAAAAAAACTAAGTTACTGTTATAACAACCAAAGAAATAACTCGATCACAACTTGTGAGAGTCAGAGGTTCTCGTGAGACGTGATCGCTTGATGAGGTGAATCCAGTGACTGCAGCGTCGGGAGCACCGGAGTGTAACGAGATCAGGAAGCTGAGGGAGGCAGCCACTTTCAACCCCACCACCTCCCCCTGAATGCAACAGATATTCGCAAAAGGGAAGTGCGCTCTGACAATTTTGAAATATTTACAGTATTTTCTCGGGTGAACGAAGAACATATTTATTATTTTTTAATTCTTCACGCAAAACCATTTATTTCCGTGCAAGGTGAAAGATAATAAACATTTTATTGTTTAAACATTTTAAATTATTATCAACAATTAATTTAATATTGCCATTTTATTTTTACTTTTCCAACGAAACCTAAGTACAAAAAAATATCGAATGAAAAATTAATCAACAAGGTCAGGATTCGAACCCGCGCCCTCTCGGCAATAATCCCGTAAATTAAAACTTAATATGTCGATATAATATCAAACATGTTTATAGAATATCCAACACTACATGTAGCTCATACTAAGGTGAAACATTTTAAATAGGAAATTGAATACCTTCAACATCATAAAGCGGATGCGGTTGATTAAAATGTTTTCAGTGAAATAACGCTTTGACGTTATTTGATGTTCAAGGGCTGATAGGACTTTTAACTTTATAATGTTTTTCAGAATAATTAATATTACCGTATACGTTATACATATACCTTATTATTTTATCTTTTAAGAAGATATTACAAAACATATCTTTTGAAATTATAAAGACTATAAGACATATATTATAAATAGATTCAAAGACTGTGTGAACGACTGTATAAGTATCGAAGGACCTGAGGCGTTGCTGAAGGTTGTCAGAACACAACAGAGGATGATGATTATTGATTAGAATATATTATATAAATACTATGTAGAATGTTATGTGCATGTCTATTAAATAATAGACGTAATACTGAAATATAAAACTAAACTGTTGCTTTAGCCTCTAATGCGTAATAATATACAATAGTATATTCACTCCCAGTTTCGTTCACACTGTATCTGGAGGCCCGGAAGTGCCTGCTCCTGGTCGAGCAAAAACACGCGGCCTTACTCTTTCCGCCGTAAACTTTTCTCGAAGCGATTCGAAACATTTTCAAACCTCTATAACTCCTTTGCCAAAAATTTAGAAAGTTTAAACTTTCAGTGACCAAGAGGTTAAATGTATAGCTAGATATATATATATATATATATATATATATGTAAAAGATATTTTGTCACTGGTTACCGATAACTTGTAGCTGTGATTTGGTATTGGATTTATTGTACTTGTGTGTGTAACTTATAGTATTGGTACCATAATTATTTTTAATTGTGGTAAATTTTCTTTTTCAAAATCTTTTATTATCTACTTTTTATTTAATGATATAATTACAATAATCAACATAGGTACATGGTTTATATTGACACCAAATAGATGAAGGACAAACGAACAATGAATTAGTTCAGAATTAGTCCTCTCGCACAGCACTCGGACCTATCGGATATCTGAACCCTTTGGTACTTCATAGCAATGATAATATTTTTATTAATACCTAAGAATAATATTCGATGTTACAAACAATAAAAACTAAGACAATTTTACACATGATTATCTTTTAATTATAAAATATTTATATTTCTATAGATGATATTGATTGATACGAAATCAAATAAACATATAAATTTAAAAATCAATTTTGCTCTTAAACCTTTGCCATGTACTAAGCACTAAATAATAGTTTAACAGATTTTCTTTGTTCTTATTTGTTATATATGTATATATATATATATATATATATATTATTTAATTTATTATTGTTGTTACTGTTATTTAATTTTTTGTAATTGTTATGTTATTTATATTGTATATAATACTTAATTACTTTTCCCAAGGAGGGTTGGTGTCAGGCAGGCGGCCGGCCGTAAAACTAAGCCAAATCTTTAAAGCAGTATGGTAATACCGGTGCCACGCGAGAAGCTAGCCCGGGAACAAAGAAACATACTGTGCCGACCCCAAAATGGGATAAGGGCAGGAAGATGATGATGATATATATATATATATATATATATATATAACAAGGTTAGGTTAGTGTTTCTTCTCTTGCTAGCTCTAGTGTATAGAACTGCGGAAGCAGAAGTATTAAGTATTACGTGATCTATTTCTAATTCTTTAAAGACTTGGTTTAATTTCTTAACCATAACGAATGTTGAATGTTGAATGAATGACAAATAAATGGTAGTGTCCAAGAACGTCAAAGTGATAGGAAATAATTAAATAATAACAATTAAAGGTAACACTAATTGAGATTCATAATTATCTAAAAACAATATGAAGTTGAGAATTCGGTTAAATAAAACAATAAAATGAAATGTAAATTATGATAATCGCAATTACGACATTATCAACCCGTTTCATTGACTCGTAAACAAACTTCAAGAAGACAAAGTCATCTGGAACAGAACGTAGTGATGAGTTAATTATCCAAAGGATGGTTTAGAACGCGAGTGTATACTACATCTAAATGCTGATGACTTCTTTTTGGCAGGTTTGTGAACACTGCTTAATAAAAAACAATGTTTATAGGGACCCCGGCCCTGGCATCCCGCAGCAATGCATAGACAACAGTGTCACTCCTGTGTCGTGTGCGGAGCAGGACTCCCCGGATGCCCTGGTACCACATCCGGACGACTGCGAGCTGTTCTACTACTGCGTGAGTCCGGACAGCGCTCCCATATGTCGCCAATGCCCCGCTCACTTACACTTCAACCCTGAGAAGCGCGTCTGCGACCTCTTTGAAGACGCCGGCTGCGAAGCCGCTACCAAAATAGTACTGATTTCTAATTAATGCCGACATTGGACATATACAATGAAATTTAAACTACTTATTTTGAATAAAGACTTATCCTTAAAATTTAATTATTTTTTATATTACTTACTATATTTTTAGTATTGTTAATTTTTCCATTGTTCGTTTATTGTTGTTGTATTATTTCTATACGTATAATTTTGCTTAGAATATTTAAACTATTTAATCACAAAAGATACATTTGTATGTAAAAAGTTTAACAATTCTCTCACCTTTTAAGGATAAAGAAAATTTTTGAGTCCAAAACCAAATCGTTTATTTTTCTATGAACATCAAAGACAAACTAATTAAATTATAACATAACATACAAACGAACTCACGTTCGAATATATTATATTAATTAGATAATATTTGATATAAATAATATCGCTGGGTTACGAACACAGGTAGATGATTATCTTACAACGAAGATATAAATTACTGAAAAACTACAGTTCAGTTGAGCCCATACGATTTAGGGTCTGATGTACTTCAGATAAATAAAAGCAATCAGAACTAGTTTGCTGTGGACTTTGTTGGTAAACAAGTAACACAAATATATTTTTCTAATAAGATTTAGAGACTTGGCAGTAATACATACAAGACAAGCTGTGTCCTTTAGATATATATTGTAAATTTAGACAACTGTCATCTACTCGAAACATAGATAATAAACATAAGTTATTAAATATTAGTTATTTTCTTATTAAATATAAGTATTATATTAAAAATGCTACCTACCAAGCAATAAAAAAACATTTAATTTAAGACGTTCATTATAATTATATTATTCAGTAAATATCAAATGTCAACAAATATTTTGAAAAGATTAAAATACAAGTACAAGTGTAGGAATAAATCATGTTAAAAAGATTACATAATGTTGTTATTTTTTAATAGATTGCGATTGATTTAAATTTAATTTATAATAATTAATAAATAACGTCACTTTTAAAATGTCAATGTAAATTAAAACTCGAGAATTTATATTTTTTAAACCTCTCCTAAGCAACTTAACACAACAATATATATTTCTTGTTAAGATCATTGATTATAAGGTAAGTATATTGTTTTGTAATAGTTTTTTTAATTAATTGATTTGTGGATCAAAACGGTGCGACAGCATGGCGTCCCCTTGGCTCGGGTTGTCGCTCCCCCCCCTCCTTTCTACAGCCGGCATTGGTTGTATCATAGACATATCCCTACATAGATTAAACTGAACCAAATTTATACTTTTATTTCTTAAAAGTAAAGTTTTATATTGAGGTTTTATTTATTGTATTAGGCCAAAAAGGAAACTTGGCAATCATTTTCTGTACACTACCTAAATTAGATTCATAATCGTTACTGACATAAAAGGTAGAATATCTTCGCCGACCAACCTAGCATGATTATAATTTCAGAACTATATACCTACTGTTAAATATAAAAATGGCTAATCAAATTACTATATTATCTACAAGACATTACTCCTTCTTTACTTGAATTTTAAATTGAAATGAAATGATAAATTAAACTCAATCAGGACTCCATCATGTGACTCTTTGAACTTTGAATTCATAGTTATTAACGAAAATGTTTCTCTTATCATAATTACCTACACTGTAAGACAATATTAATTTTGTATTATTTTGACACACTTTTGAAATATTTATATATATTACAAAATGTAGTGCTTATAATAAATGTTAAATACCAACAATTTCTCATTTTTCGACTTCCCTAAAAATACTATTTTGGTAAGGGATTTGGATTTTTCACAATTTCCGATGGTAGGGGATTTTAAAGCACTTATGTCCTCGCTGTGTCGGTCGTCTGTTTAAATAATTTTATACGTATTATATTATAACCGTATGTTTTTATTTTACAGTATGAATGTTACTGAATAAAAATAAATGTTTATTATATATATATGAGCGGTGTTCCAGGTATTTAAAATAATCCTCACTTAATTGGCGCAGTGAGGTGAGTGGGTCAAACAGAATTGCAATACAGAAAAACTTCTATTGCTTTGTTTATCGAAGATAAGCATTATGGAAGTGTTTTTCGAGTATCTTGTTTGTTTGTAATATTAGTTATTAAATCATATCTTCCAAACCCCTGGTCAGATTGATATAAGGTGACGTATATGTGTTTATAGACCAAGTGTTCTTACATCTGTGACGTCACAATTGATCCAATATGGCGCCCTCTAGAGGCAATTAGGCCGTAGATAAAAACCACCAAACTTTTGAAGGGTGTGGGATATGAAACGAAGGAACTTAATTAGCACATTTCAAATGTATAACATATAACTAGCTTCTATCCCTCTCTTCTTGTATTTGCTTAATAATAACGTATTTTTTTATGTATCTTGTGTGTCATCATAATAAAGGCCCTATTATGACATACACACTTTAAATATATAAAATATTGTTACTAGCTTTTGTTCTCTTCTTTACTTGTATTTTTATATCTCAAACATTAATTTTATATATAATCTTACTGTCCCTGGACCGAACTTTGCTAGGTAAGTTTATTATATTTTTAATGACAATATCTGAATGACTATAGGGTGCCCTGTGATTATCCAGACGATTGAAGAAAAGTTTCCAGATTCCTAGAAGTATAAGAAACCATTATCATAAGAACACAAATTTCGGGCAAGACCTGGCATCACCCTACTAGTTACCGTTTCATGAATAATTAGTACTGAATTCACTTTGTTTTAATGTTACTGATAACTCATTTCATGTGTTGTTAGTCTTGATCAAAATAACGATCATTTCAGTAAGTCGCTTGGTTTACGTCCGTATTTAGTGGTTCAAAAACCAAATTAAGAGAAGTACATGAGATAAGCTACATTATAAAAGATAGCTTAATTCCTGAGGTGGCTTAAAAGTATTTACTTTTGTAATACTATGTATTATTTATTTATACTTCATTACTTATATAACATATTATATAAATGTTCCACTTAGTTCTAATACCTTGAAGTTTTCGTTAATTTTCATTATTTAAATGTATTATAAAGAAATTGTAATGGAATAATTTATTACAAAATATCACTAGTTTTAAACTATTTCTTTTAAATTGAATTATAATTTTTATTGTTGACATTGATAACAGCGAGATTCTAATCAACTCTAAATATCTACACCAGCTGTTCTTCTTTATCTATAATCTTATTATGAAACACTACACTCGACCGAATGGACAATAGAAAGAAACAAATTTAATAATTTACTCCATCATTATTCCATAAATTAATAATATCGCTGTAAAACTATATTTTACAAGTATATAAGTACGAAAGTCGATTTCAATACTATCAATATAGTTGCCATTCGAAACGACACGAAAGGCAATATTATTCACTCCAACACATATTCCTCTAGTAATGGAAGTGTTAAAATGACAAAATCTTAAGTGCAGTTCAGACCCGCAGATCAGTTCCATTAGACCGTGCAATTTCTAGTCTGGGTCAAACTTACTCTTCATAGGTTCATATTATTTGTTGCTTTACTGAAGTGTATGCGTTATAAATACACTATAGTGTGTGTTGCCATTAATAAAGTGACACATTAAATTTACCTCTTATTAATTTGTTATTATATTAATTTGACCACTATGGCTACATTGATATACATACTCTGTTATTTATTTAAAGTGTTACTGCTTAAAAGATACATAACTGTGACAGACAGACACGTCGACAGACAGCGAGGCTTCGCCAATGGGACGGGATCCGTTTTACACCCTTTGGAAGAAAGGAAATAAATTTATATCAAGCAAAATCAATAAATATATCAAAATGTATTCTCCTGGTTTATATTTTAAGGGTGGTAAGAGATAAATCAATAACCGACCTGCAGTCTGCGATTGGGACGTCTCAGACAACCGCCAACAAACTCAACTCAGATCGATTACTGCACTGACAACTCACAAAGGAGTTGAAAATCTATTCTTTAGTAACAATAATAATAACCGCCAAATGTCAGCCTTGTCTAAGTGCGGGTAATACATAGTACGTTTTAGTCAAAATAAAAAGTATCTTTTTATTGATAAGGATTAATAATTTAGATTATACATATTTATATTACATTTACTTTATTGTCTCGTTTTCCATACGCAGTAAAAAACCTTAGAAACACCTCTAGAGTGGAAGGAGGAGGGAGGGGATAATGAATTTCGACCTTCAGCGATAAAACACACTTCTTTTAAAAGTCTCTGTTAATTGGGGCCTTGAAATAACAACCAGGTGCAGTTCCGCCTGAAATTTAATTATTTAATTGTAGATATTAAAACTACATCTATCCCAAACGACCACGCGGCACTCCCTCTCCACGCCTTGTACGTGCAAGCCTTTCATGTACGGACTTGGAGCTACTTCACCCGACTGCAACAAACACATTTAATGCATTTTTAGCTAAATTTACTTCAGATTATCCACTATTACAATAATACTAAAAATGTAAAAGGAAAAATAGTATTTAGAATTTGTTGTATTTTTTATTTAGACCAAATGCCATGAACGTAAAATACTTAAAATGTAATATTTATTAAGTCAATAAGAAAAGTAAAACAAAATGAGAAAATATTACGAAATCATTTCACGCAGCAAACATTTTAATAAATTTAATATAAACATTAAAACTTATCCAAAAATAAGAAAACGTCATTCAGAACTTGAACATCTTTCTTCTTCCATATTAGCTGTTAATAATGACGTAACTGCAATTTACAAGTGGAGTAAACAATATGGATTAAAAATAAATCCTCAGAAATCACAAGTAATTATTATCGGCAGTCCCGGCACGATAGCAAAGGTGACTTACGAATTCTACCTCCGATTATATATAATGATGTAATTATACCTTTTTGTTCTACCGTTAAAGATCTTGGTATCTACTTGGGTCAAACGTTATCTTGGTCTGTCCAGGTTAAAGAACTTAGCAAGAAAACCTTCGCGGCACTAAATTCTCTTCGACGACTGCGATATTTTCTTCCAATTCCCACCAAAACTATGTTAGCACATCCTCTCCTCCTCTCTATACTTGATTATGCGGATGCAAGCTATCTTAATCTAACCGAGGACTGTTTAAATAAACTTGAGCTTCCAAATACTGCTATACGGTTTATATTTGGCTTGCGCAAATATAAAATTTCTGAATTTCGTCAAAAACTCAATCGGCTTTCCATTCGCCGTCGCCGGGATTTACATGTTATTTACTCTTCTTCTTTTTAAAGGAGAAGTTTCAGTTTTTAGGTTTACCAGACGACTTGCGAACATCTCAATAATATTATTATTAGAACGCGTAAACATAACACTAAATTTTATAAATACTCTTTCACTATACAAGCAACCAAATTATGGAATGCACTGTCTCTACCTGTAAGACGATTCAAATCTCTAAATATACTCGTATTTTAAAAATCCGTAAAGCATTACCACTTATCAAATGATAACTGAAACTTCGCATTTGCTATCCTTATGTTATATTATGTAAAGCTTTTTATATTTACATATACATTGTGTATATTTTATTATTTTTATATTGTTTAGTTTATTGTTAAGTACATATTTATTTTATATAAATATATATGTATTAAGTTTACGTATTAGAGTGTAGTTATGTGTATATGTCTATTGTTATATTGTATTGCACCTACCTATATCATCCGACTTTTGTCTGCCATTCTCTATCCATCTCCATCTTCTAACCCTACATTGTCTGGAAAAAATCGCCGTTTGGCGATAAGGCCGTCTTTTGTATGTTCCCAGTGTTTATTTTATTTTTGTTTCCTTTGTAATTATTTTTTTTCGTGTGGTGCATAATAAAGTAAATAAAAAATACTTGGAAAGCAGCTCACAAAGTTTTCTAATGAAATAAAAAATTTAGGTAGCAATAAAAATAAAATATATATGACAGACATTTTAATAAAGAACACAACTTATATTTAACTTTCAACACATAGTCAATGGATATTTTTAGAATAAATACAAAAAGAACTTTTTTACATTAATTAATAATAAATATATAAGGTATTATTATTTATCAGACGGATCGCTGAGAATTATAAAAAAAAAGTTTTTTTTTTCTAACAGCTGATCTTACCAAAATTATCTTATTCTAAAAATATATTGTTCTTTATTTAATTTATCATACAACTGTGATTGTATTTCATCAAATAAAAAAAATCAAGCATATATATTCTGGTCTTGTAAAGTTTGATGTGAACAGTGTGAATGAAAAAAAATACATTGTATAAACCGTCCAAATGAAATTGACGACCGTCCTCTTAATTACATTATACAAGTGTACATTTATTCATTTGAGTCGGGTTACGTGTCAAAATATCAAAGTAATTTTTAATGTCATATAATGTCAATAAGGTCAGTTGAATTTTAGCGTTTTTTGAAAAAATTTGAAAACTACAACTACAACTCGTAATTAATATGTTATTTAAATATAAAGACAAACTTTATATAACAATATTATATAATAATATTATATAAAGTTTTATTTTCTTCTTAGTTTATGGCATACAAATAAAACAATTAGAACAGTTTAATTTATTTTATTAACACGAGTCGTCAAAATAATAATTTACATTAGATTCGTCCGATGATGAGTCTTCTGTAATGTTAATGAGTAGCTCTTCTAAGATATACATGTTTTTTTCAATTTTTCATTATCAAATGCAATATCACGGTCCCAATCAGAGCTTATGACTCTCCTAGTTTTCTCCACCATACTTGCCAGTTTTCGGCCGTCACGTGGGTGCAAGCATTTTTGATACGAGTCACAGATCACGTCAAAATATTTTTTATGATTATAATAAATACAAACGCAATCACACGGGTTTACATTTATTTAAAAAAAAACTAAGACAGTATTAAATTAAAATGTAAATTTCTATATCTGTTATTACGTTTACATAGGTAGGTACGTAATTCCATTAATGATAGTACTATAATCGGATTTGTTTCGCATTCGATAATCTGCGGCTGCCGCGCACTCGCCTTAAAAGAGAGCTAGCTTTCTTACGAAGAATGGCCGGCAAAATTGACAATTCCTGCGTGCGCGAATATACTTGAGGCGCTACAGTACCGCGGCAGCAATGCCCTAAAGGCACTGTTGTATTGAACACCCAAGGCGCTATACGACCTCTGAGTATAGTTGACCCACAAACTGATCGTATAAAAAGTACAGTAGGCTTTAAAAAGCGTGATCTTGACTGGTGTTGAACATCGAACAACTCTACGAGCCAACATGTTCGCCCTGATCGACAACGCCCTGCGCTCTCGCCCAACATCTAAATCGTCCTTTAGCTCTTCTGAGACAATGTGGCCTAGATACTTGAATTGGTTTACACTAGCAAGATTTGCCCCGTTGAGCTTTATTGGTGGTATATTTTTCGGTAGTCTGTTACCAGCCTTGAAGACCAGATATTCATTCTTCTTGTTATTGTACACCAATCCATGCACTTCAGCCAAAAAAGCCAGCATCTTTCTAATAGCACTTGGTGAGGGAGCCAGCAGCACAATGTTATCCGCGTAACTAATATTATTAAAACAAACGCCACCGATATGGCACCCGACACACAGGCCGCTGAGCCCCTCAATCAACGCATTGACATAGAGGTTAAAAAGCTTACGGGAGCTCAACCATATATATATTTTTTTATAACCATATATTTTTTTCGCGGGTAGTTGTACATTAAGCAACACATAGTTTTTTGTCCTCCGTTTTTTAATTTCATTATATAGTGAAACTTTACATATATACATTAAAAAACCTTACTTAATGTATTAGAAGTAATTCTACATACCTGGCATAAATAAACTTTCACAACAAACAAGTTTTGGATAATATCACAAATGGATCTACACACACAACTACGTAAGAACATGGATGAGATTGTCAATATGTTTGAGTCCCGTATGGATCACTTTGACAAGGAACTTGCACTTTCACAAGCTTCAAAAACTTCTTCTGGCACTTGTAAGGATCTCCCAGGACTTGCAGCTGAATACTCCGCTTTCAAGAGTCTTGTTTGGAAAACCCTATCCATGTTGCGGCAGCAGTTACAATTGTTGTCAGAAGGATTTGATAAACACGAAGCAAGATCACGAAGTAAAATTCTCTTGTTTCATGGTTTACAAGAGACTACCGATGAGAAGACAGAATCCATAATTAAATCTGTGATGTTTGACCGCATGAAGCTGCCAAGTTCAGCAACAGAGAACATTGATATTTGTCATCGACTCGGCGCTAAAAGAGACAGACCACGTCCCATATTAGTTAAGTTTCTTGGTTTAAAAAATAGAAATCTTGTTTGGAATTCAAAAACCACACTTAAAGGAAGTGGCTGCACTTTATCTGAGTTCCTCACAAAGCCCCGGCAGGAGGTTTTTATGACTGCACGCAAGCATTTCAGTATCAAGAACTGTTGGACTTCAGAGGGGAATATAGTCTTAGTCTTGCCGGATAAAAGTAGGAGTAAAATAATTTCTTTAAGCGAGCTACAACTGCTACTTGACAGATTTCCTTCTTCAACTGATTCCTCTTTGGCAAATCAGGAACATAAGCAATCTTCCAGAACTCGCCGGGCTCTTAAGGTAACTAAGTAATTACGTTAACTAGTTGCTTAAAGAGTTGTGTTCACTTCGTGATCGCTATTGTGTCTTTAAAATATCTAAACATGTTTAGTGTTACGCTGCGTTCCCTTTCATTTGCCTTAATACTTTAAAAACGAATACAATGTCGACTTTAAATAAATTAATATTACTTTCTTATTTCATTTGTTATGACATTTGTCAGTTAGTTGACACTAGTTGTGGAAAGTTGTTACTGCGAGGTGTTACCGGTTTTTAAAATATTATTGTTTTATTTTTGTTTGTTACATTAATTAATATTGTTTTAATCTTAAAATGTATGGTTGTTGTATACTTTTTGTTTTTGTTTTACTGTTAATCATTTACAACAATTTTTTTTTTCTTTTTATTATTTTTAATTTTACCTAATTGTTAGTTTACTATCGAGACTTTACCTGATTTTTTTAACGTATTTTTTATGCTATGCCATGTATGTAGTAAAATTGATTTGGTTGATTTTTTTAATAGTCTTGTATATTTTATATAAATTATTTATTTTATTTTATTTATATTATATTAATTTATTTTATTTTATTCTATTTTTTAACTATTTTTAATTTTTATATGTCGGATATACTGAATATTGATGATAACTATTTTTCTTGTACTTCTAATGATGATTTTCTCAGTGTTTCCAGTAATTCTTCTTCTTCCCACAGTAATTCATCTTCCCTATATACTCAAATTAATTCAGTCTTTTGCAACAATTCTGAAAGCCTCAATATAGTTCACATTAACGCACAAAGCATTCCGGCCCATTACTCCGATCTTCTCGCATCATTTAACGGTGTCAGTGTCGACGTTATCTGGTCTCAGAGTCCTGGTTAAAACCCTCTCTTTCCACCTCTTTCTACAACATTCCTAACTTCAATCTGATACGTAATGACCGAACTTCTAACGGAGGTGGTGGTGTCTGTATCTATCTCCGTGACTGTATTTCCTTTAACATAGTTAAGCAATCTTCTGACCCTTCTCCCGAACCTTATCTTGAATACCTTTTCATTGAAATTATAGCTCGTCATACTAAAATTTTAGTTGGCGTTCTTTATAGTCCTTCGCTTCATGTCAATTATTTCAATACTTTCGAATCCCTCCTCGATATGCTATCTCCTTCCTACAGCCATGTTATTATAATGGGTGATTTAAATACATGTTTAGTCAAAAATGACTTTAGAGCTCAAAAACTTGAATCCCTAATTTCCTCCTTTAATTTGACCTTGTGTCCCCTCTCTGAGACCCATTTTCCGCCTAACTCCAAGCCATCGCTTCTTGATCTTATCTTTGTTTCAAAGTCTGAAAATGTTCTAAGTCATGGTCAACTAACAGCCTCTTTCTCTTACCATGACCTCTTATTTCTTCGCTATAACTTACCTTTTTTCAAACGCAAACAAAAGTGTATATTTCGTCGCAGTCTTAAAAGTATTAACCCCAATAACCTTATATCTGATGCACTTAATATAAATTGGTCTGCTCTGTATGACTCTCAGAGTGTTAATGAGATGGTTACCATCTTTAATGCAGAAATAATTAAGCTGTATGATGTCCATGCTCCAGTTAAGCAAATAAGAGTTCGACATCTCCCTGCACCTTGGCTTACTCCTACAATTAAAAAACTCATGGCGAAACGGGATAAAGCTAAAAAAAATTGCAAAAAAGATGCATCTCCAGATAAAATTAAAATTTACAAAACACTGCGTAATCTCTGTAATAGAATGTGTAGGGATGCAAAACGTCGTCATATATTTTCTTCCATACACAATCATTCGGGTCCACAAATGTGGAACTTCTTAAAGTCACTAGGTGTGGGTAAAAATCGTAATACTCTCAATCACACTGTTGATTTAAATCTTTTAAATACACATTTTTCTTCTCCACCCTTAATACTTTCTAAAGAACGTAAATCTAAAACCCTGCAACAATTGTCAAATGTCACCCCACCTATCTGTGATTCTCCTTTTTTCTTCCAGGTTTTAACGGAGGGTGATGTGAAAAATTTCCTACTTTCTACCTCTTCTAAGGCCGTCGGTAATCGGACGACATTAGTAGAGATATGCTTATTCCTATAATCGATATCCTATTACCTATTATAACTTATATTTTAAATTTTTCTTTAAGAACTTTCACATTCCCTTCTGCATGGAAGGCAGCACATATAATTCCCTTACCTAAAATAAGTAATCCTACCTTGCCTTCTCACTATCGACCAATATCTATACTCACTTTCCTTTCAAAAATTCTCGAAGACGCTGTACACAAGCAACTCTCTGAATTCCTTCTTGGTAGTAATCTTTTAAGTCCTTTTCAATCTGGTTTCCGTCCTCATCATAGCACTACCACTGCACTAATCAAAGTTACTGATGATATCCGATATGCGATGGATAATAAACAGCTTACGATACTCGTTCTTCTGGATTTTAGTAATGCATTTAATTCAGTGGACTTTGATATTTTGCTTGGTATCCTCTCCACTTTCTCTATATCTCCTTCCGTTTTAAACTGGTTCAAATCATATCTTTACGGGCGTCGGCAGATTGTGAAATCCGATGACAGTTCTTCTCATTGGATGGATCTTTCTGCTGGTGTACCTCAAGGCGGCGTACTATCTCCATTACTCTTTTCTATATTTATAAACGAAGTCTCTAAAATAATATCTTCTTCCTACCATCTCTATGCAGATGATTTACAGCTTTACAGACACGACACTTTTTCTACAATCGAACAGGGAATAGCATCTATCAACATCGACCTTGAAAACATACACTTATGGGCAGAAGAATATGGTTTACTAGTTAATCCAAATAAGTCTCAAGCTATTATAATTTATAACAAGCAATCTCGCATTAAAATCAATTTTTCCACCTTGCCTTCTATTCTTTACGATGGTACTCCAATACAGTACCTAGATACTGTAAAAAATCTGGGATTAACCATGGACTCCCATTTCACTTGGGTAGCTCACTTCAGCGATATAAGCAGGCGCCTATATCGTTCGCTACACTCTCTTAAACGTCTTCAAAATTTACTTCCCTTTAAAACTAAAATTATACTTGCCCAATCTCTCCTACTTCCTCTTCTTGACTATGCTGACATTTGTTATTTAGATGCGACTGAGGAGCTACTTGACAAATTCGATCGACTTCAGAATTTATGCATCCGTTTTATCTACGGGTTGCGTAAATTTGACCACATTTCGGAATACCGCCGTGAGTTAAAGTGGCTCCCTATCCGCTTCCGCCGGAATGTGCATGTATTAACACTTCTCTATAAAATTCTTCTAAAATCTTCTCCTTCTTACTTGCAAGATCTCTTTCAGTTATGTCCACCTAGACAATTGCCTGAGCGATCTTGTGTTTCCTTAAAATTTCTTGAGGTGCCTCACTATAACACTGCCCATTACAGCAAATCCTTTTCTGTTCTTGCTGCTCAACTCTGGAACTCATTACCTCCTCACTTGTACGAAGACTGTCCCACTATTACTTCCTTTAAGTTTAGACTGAAGAATTACTTCCTCTCCCCCTAAAATGTCCTCGGTATATATATTATATTTATGTAAGTATGTATTTTATTTATATTTTTGTATATTTAAGAAATATGTGTTTATATATTCAGATATAAATGTGTATGTATGTAATTTGTATGTACCCAGATAGCAAAATGACGTATTAAGTTATTCTGAATGAGCTCAGATTTCTGATTTGGACGTCAGATCTTAAGTCAGAAAGACGTTCTCAAGACCTCCTGAAGAAGTCGAATGCGCCACCTAACGTACATCTTAGGACCTCTTGAAATGGAGCTCTTAAAAAGCTCATTTTTACGAACTCGTGAAAATGAATACTTAATTAGCTCTTTTAATTGAATTCATAAAAAGACTTCGTAATGAATTGCTTTTTTGAGTTCTTAAAAAAGAGGTTAAATGGAATTCATATTTAAGAAGTCTTAAATATGATTTCTTTTAGAACTCTTTTTTTGGATATTAGTTAGTAGGGTAAATATATCGATTATTGAAATTTTATATAAATTTTGGAATCTCCAAAATGTAACTTTCAATTTACTAAATATCTCATATGCTTATATTATTCAAATATATATACTATAAGGAAATTTCCAACAACAAAATCTTATGCAGTGGCAATGTTTAAAAATAATTATAAAAAACATTTCTTTAAATTTAAATAAAATGTCAAAAACCGAGACATGCAAGTACTCGATATACTTGAAGAATTTCAACAATTTGTTCGGAACATAATTTTATTTTATTTTTTTATCAAAAACTATATTAAAGAAGATATAAAATAATGAAGCTGGTAATGCTAGTTTGATATATAAAAAAAAAACTTAAAAATTATTGAGGGTTATGCATGAATTTTGTCGATTTTTTTTATTCGGTCATTCGCGTGCTGCATCCAGGACATGATTGATTGCTTGCACTCATCAAGAGAAGACCGTGATGTAGCAGTGACAGTTTCTAAAAATAATAAATAATCATATTAAGATGCATAAATGTTGCTTGTAAGAATTATTTTTAAAGATAAGTAAGTAAATCTGTTAAAAAAGAAGAAAAGAAGTAGATTTCCCAATTCTTAATTTTTTAATTTTGTTCGTATTCTTCTTATATTTTTTAATATGTAGGCTCTAACTTTTATAAAACAAAATCGATTGCTATGATTTATCTATAGATATATCATTTGTAATTAATTTTAAAAAATCAAAGTATTTTGTCAGAAGTAAAATATTTTTTTTTGTACAGTATCATTTGCTTGTTTGTTACAGCAATAGTTTGGATTCAGTGAGTAAAATTCCAATACAGTTTAATTATAAATGTTTTTATCTAATATCAAATAACTACTATCAAATTAAACAAAATGACGACGAGAGTAAAATTTCATTGAAATGATCCTGAGAGGAATATTGTTTGAGTTTAGAAATAGAAATGAGTATGAAATATGAAAGTAATCTACTACCATTTCGGATGCCGAATGGCATTTTAAAGCATTATGCAATATTTATAAGATTTTATATTTTAAAAAAAATACTTCAATATTTTTTTCATTAGGGGTCAAAGTTATTTTAGCTTAAAATTGTGTGCTTACCTCTCAAATATTTCACAAATGGCATTTTTTCAACTTTAATCGTATTTTTTTTACCACTCCAAGATAATTTACAGCTGAGTTCATCTGATAAAATATGTCCCAGTACGATTCGAATACATTTTTTCCCATCTAAATGTCGTCGTTGTTTTATAAAATCCTCCTGAAAAATTATATATTGCATAATCGATGTCCATAAGAAAATTATTCAAGTTAGACAGTAATAAGCAATAGCGTCTTTATAAGCATTATTCATAACATTTTCTTAGTAGCATGAAAAAATTCAGAAGCATGTATAATGAATATATACTGTTGAAAAACTTTGTCTAAAGGCAGCTATTCCTTCTTTCTTCTTTTTTATTATGTAGTTTCATGGTTGATGATGTAGTTAATTTGCAAGTAAAAATGATAATAAGTAAAAGACCGTAAGAACTTGTTGAATTTGTAAAATTTTAAAAGTCAAAATTTCATATTTGCATTAGAGTAAAAAATCTTCATAAATTAATATTTTGTAAAAGGCGAAAATTAATTAAAAAACAAATCAACCATAAAATTTGGCTTCATTCACCAGAATAGAAAAAGTAATTACGTATTGAGTGCGTGCTGCTTCTTTATCTGTTAATAAATCGTTGAATTTTACCAAATCTTCATGTTTACAAGAGAAAGCCGATCTCTTGGGCACTCTTTTCGCCTCCAACTCGACTTTGGACGACCAGGGGAAGACACCGCCTATCATCCCGCGGTGTCAGAGCTCAATGCCGGAAATAGTTTTTCGGCAGAAAACTATTAGGCAGTCTCTATTTTCCTTGGACGTTCATAAGTCGAGTGGGCCGGATGGCATTTCTCCATTGGTGCTACGAACGTGTGCCCCTGAGTTGACTCCAGTGCTAACGCGTCTATTTCGGTACTCCTACCTTAAAGGCGTAGTCCCGGTCACATGGAAGCGTGCCCTTGTCCATCCGATCCCTAAAAAAGGTGATAGCTCGGAACCAGCTAACTACAGACCTATCGCCATTACCTCTCTGCTCTCTAAAGTAATGGAGAGCATTATCAATAAACAGCTCCTAACCTACCTCGAGGATCACCAGTTGGTCAATGACCGGCAATATGGCTTTCGCCATGGTCGATCGGCTGGTGATCTTCTGTTGTATCTCACACACCGTTGGGCAGCTGTTATTGAAAGCAAGGGAGAGGGTCTGGCAGTTAGTTTGGATATGGCGAAAGCCTTCGATCGTGTATGGCACAAGGGGCTTCTTTCGAAGCTACCTTCCTATGGGCTTCCCGAGAGTTTATGCAAGTGGATCACCAGCTTCCTCACTGGGCGGAGCATACAGGTCGTTCTCGACGGTTTTTGCTCGGACCCCAAGCCCGTGAACGCTGGTGTACCCCAAGGCTGCGTGCTATCCCCAACTCTGTTCCTCCTGCACATCAATGATGTGTTGGATATCTCCAACATACATTGTTATGCGGATGACAGCACTGGGGATGCGGTGTATTCCGGCCGTGCAGGTCTCTCTCGGGAAAACGTCGACGAGTGCCGAAAGAAACTTGTGTCTTCTATAGAGACTTCCTTGGGGATGGTCTCTGAGTGGGGTGAACTGAACCACGTTCAGTTCAATCCCCTAAAGACACAAGTTTGCGCGTTTACCACTAAGAAAACCCCATTTGTCATATCACCGCTCTTCGAGAGCACCCCCCTCATTGCCTCGCCAAGTATCAGAATACTGCGTCTCGACATTTCGAGCGATTGTCAGTTTCGTGGTCATCTGGAGAGCAAGGCCAAGTTGGCCTCGAAGAAATTGGGAGTGATTAATAGAGCGAGGCAGTATTTCAAACCTGGCCAAAGACTTGCGCTCTATAAGGCGCAGGTCCGGCCACACATGGAGTACTGTTCTCATCTCTGGTCCGGATCACCCCAATATCAGCTTCTACCATTTGACCGCGTACAACGGAGAGCCGCTCGGATTGTCGGGGACCCGGTGCTCTGCGAACGGCTGGACTCTTTGGCATTGCGTAGAGACGTGGCTTCTTTGTGCGTCTTCTACCGCATTTACAACGGGGAGTGTTCCGAAGAACTATTCGATCTGATGCCTGCCGCCGAATTTCATCACCGCACAGCGCGCCATCGACTTCTTTACCATCCCCACCACCTGGATGCGTGGCGATCTTCCACTGTGCGGTTCTCAAGGACTTTTTTTCCACGTTCCACTCGCTTGTGGAACGAACTCCCTTCGGCGGTATTTCCAGATCGGTACGACATGGGTACCTTCAAAAAAGGCGTCTACTTCTACCTACAAGGCCGGCAACACTCTTGTAAATCCTCGGATGTTGCAAGAGTTCATGGGCGGCGGTGATCACAAGTCATCTGTGACCCGCCAGCTCGTTTGCCCTCCTCTTCCATAAAAAAAAAAAAAAAAAAATTACATATTGGAAAGTTTGGCAGTACGTCTGATGCTCTAATCGTATTTGGCCAAGGATTATCTCCTACAATATTCAACAATGTGTCAAGCTTACGAGAAACGGAATATAACACCGATCGACATGCAGCTGTTAAAAAAAACAAATATGTTTTTTACTATACAGAAATTGAAAATTTTCTTCCAAAACCAATTTTAATGAAACAAAGATAAAATCAGAAAATTCGAGAGATCAATAACAAAATCAATTGATACTTACAGCAGCAGTTGGAATTACATGTTACAGACTGTCCAGTAGAAGTGTCAACTTCATTTGTCGTATCTTTGTTTAAGCCCGTAAAACCAGCTGCAGCACTATTTTGGTTAACTTCATTTATCTTTTTTAGATTATTATTGGACTCGCCTGCAGAACTAGATGCTAGTTGATTCTCCAAATCATTCGAACTTTCGGTTTCACCGAATTCGTTTGGCTGACATGAACTTTTTGCTATTCGAACATCATTGTCCATACTAGCGTTTTTTTTCTCTTCAATTCCTGATATTTCTAGAAATTAAATGAATAAAATTATGGGAAATACAAAACAATTATTTTAGCATTGGAGATTTTTTGTATGCAACACTTATGAATACGTTCAATACCACGTATTACACGAACTATAATACTCCCAGTATCAAAAAATGCATGTATTTACTTACTGTTATATCAAGTTGTATAAGGAAAACCACTCAACTATCAAAAAAGTATAATTGATTTAAGCAACCAAATTTAATAACACGATTGCTTTTTAAAATATACTAACAAAAACTTAATTATTCTCTGATATATTGAATATTTATCAAAACTAGCAGGTTAGAATACAAAAATAAATAAATATTATATACGTATAGAATTACAAGATTTTACGCATGCGTTAAACAGTTCATGACGAAATCATGAATATGGCGTCTCTATTTTGAATGCTGTAAGAGTTAATAATGTAAATTCTTTTAGAAGTGAAAAAAAAGAGTACTTCATAACGTCATAAAAATGAAGTCTTATTTATTATGTCTACAAGAGCTCATAGTGTGCAATTCAAAAAGAGGTCAGAAAAAAATATTCATTTGGATGTCAAAAAATCGACTTCTCATTTAAGGGTTCATTAAGAGCTCTGAATTATGAGCTCTTAAAAATGAGCTATTTAAGATGTCATATTAGGACTTCTGCAAGAAGTTTTTTATAGGACTTCATACTGAAATCTTTCTGACTTAGATGCTGACTGGGTATTTAATATATATTTGAATATCTTTTTAATACTTTTAATATATATGTTTTTATATATTTTTTTTCGATATTTATTGTACCTATACCGCGATTATCAAAATATTTTTTCCGATAACGAAGGGTTTCTGGTAGAGATCTCTTTTAAGAGATAAGTCATCCTTTTTGTGTATACTTTATTTTAAATAAATTGTATATTGTGATTTACTGGTGCATAAATAAATAAATAAATAAAATAAATAAATAAATATATATATGTACTATTAATAGTAATAATAATAATAATACTAATAATAATAATAATAATAAATAAAATATTATATATATATATGTATATATATATATATAATATATATATATATATATATATATATACATATATACATATTATAAACACATATAATGTCTAATTAAGTATACTTACATATAATAAATAGCATATTTATCTGAATGAAATGTGTATTAGGAAGATTCTAGGAAGTACTTGCGAATAAGATTTTTAAAAGACCTTTTGGTAGGTGATCTCCTAATATTTTCAGGAAGATTGTTCCAGAGTATAGAAGCTTGAATTCTAAAAGACTTCTGAAAAAAATCAGTTTTATGCGGTAGAATGGCCATTTTAAGGTTGGAAGATGATCGAAGCATTTTGTTATGTGTTGCGTGAAGATATTGGAATTCCTCCTTTAGGTATGGAGGCGCGTTTGGATCATTTAAGATTGAATAGAGGAGATTAAGTATTCTAGAGCTACGCCTCTGTCGAATAGTGAGCCATTTAAGTTTAGTGCGAAATTGAGAAACATGATCATACTTACGTAAACCGAAGATGTAGCGGAGACAGTTGTTAAGGAGGCGCTCTAACTTGTTGAGAAGATCATTGTTAAGGTCTGGATAGGAGACATCTGCGTAATCAATAAGGGGTAAGATAAGAGAATTGATTAGCATTACTTTCGTCTTAATGGGAGGAAATGTTTCGTACGATATAAGGACTGTAATGAGGCAGTGACTTTACGGCAATTTTCATTTATCTGCTGGCGCCAATCCATCTTACAGTCAATGCACAACCCCAGGTTTTTTACTGTCTTTGATAGTGGTATGACATTGCCATTATATGTGACGGCTGGCATGGCATGCAGCAATCTTGAGCTTCCAATAACTATAGCTGTACATTTGTTAGGATTAACAGAAACACCAAATCTGGAGGACCATAAACTCAATTGATTCAAGTTGCGATTAATGGTATCAATTGAATTTGAAAGGTCATTTATCCCAGTTTGCACATTGCATTGCATGCATTGCAGAGCTGAAGGTCATCAGCGTATAAGTGATACGAACAGTCGAAGTTGGGAACTAATGTATTAATTAATAAATAAAGAAAATAAAATGGGAGAAAGAATTCCGCCTTGTGGCACACCAGTTTCTATGTTGGCCCATATGCAGGATGAGCCACCCATACTAACTGACTGTTGGCGTTCACGAAGATAGGATGAGAACCATTTAACTGCAGATGGGCTAAACTTGACTAAAGATAAAATGGCAAGGAGGATTTCGTGGTTAACTGTGTTGAAAGCATTTGATATTTACACTACATACAAATATAGATTTACCGCTAAGGGATATCTTGAAAGCACAAATGCGAGGGTTAGACACTTAACCACAGACACGCACGGAAAAACACTAGATCTCCACAGAAGCGCTTCTCCCCCATAGACACGTCCCGAGATAAGACCAGCACCCGTGTCTATAGACGATGCTCCTGTCCTGCCGAAATAACCATCCACCGTTCCCAAGAAAGGCAGGTCATGGGGAAATAACCAAGTTTCCTGCAGAGCAACATTATCAGCACTCCGACATAACTTTCTTACTCCGTCTATTGATCTTTTAATTGACTTACAATTGAAAGTTCAAATGTACTAAAAGGATTTCTGTCTTTTCCTTTGTACTAATTCCCATTCATGATTTCGCTTCTCCTTCTTCAAAGCCAGCCAACTCCTACGATACCCACCAATGTCTCCACCGTCGTCGGTTTCGCCGACAACACTCCCTGATGACGCACCCCTGCGTTTACGGCTGCGGTATTGAGGCCGTCATATGTAAACGGTCGTTCATCTTTGTTCGAAACCGCAGTGCCGCCCGGAACGGTGAGGCCATCTAGAGTAAGAGCTTTTGTCATTGTTCGGAATGCCGTGAGGCTTGGGTGTGCGACAAAGACGAGATAAGATCGCCCCTGTCAGGTGACTTGCTTTTGTTTGAGCGGTCTCCACTTATCGAAGTAGTATTAATTTCTGCAATGTGCGGTAAACCGGTAGGCCCGCTATCCATAAAATAACTATTGGTCACACAACTACCGCCACGATTGTTATTCACGTAACAGTCATATGTGATCTCAACTGATAGTTCGTCTTGCAATTCACTTTTAATTTTCTCAAAACAATCTAACGTCAAACATATTTCTTGCAGTGTTTTTATTTCTTTCTGCATTAGAATAATATCCTTTAACAACCCTGTATACATACATACATAAAGGTGATCAAAGGTCACAGGAGGTAGTTTATACAATCCCTTTTGCAACAAAAATCGCAGTTTCATCGGGGTCAGTCTCTTTGAAAAGTGCAATTATATCGAATATGTCCCGGTTTTTTTCTATTCTATTTTTATAGATGTTGAACATTCGAACATTTTGCACGTTCTATATCCGTTGAAGAGAAGGATGGGACGCAAATACGAACAATACGCTTTTCCATAACGTCCACTTTGTTTTAAATGAATGCTAATATTTCAGAAATAACTATGTCGCAGTTGTTACACTTAACTATATTTGACGACGCCATATTAACAATCAACGACATCTGTGAGCACAGCGACGTGAAGACGACGACTGACGTGTCATCTATTGCTCAATGTTTAAACTAAAGTGAGGCATAATAGTTAAGTTGTTTTTTAAATTTACGATAGAAGGCGTTGATATTTTTGTAAAATTGTTAGTTGAGGAAAATTTTTAACATAATATAAGCAGCTTTATATAAAAATACAAATATTATACATTAAAGTAATAAATAATATTTAAGCTTAGTGAACAATAATAAACCTTACATTTATCCTTATACTCCTGATACTATATGTCTGTCTCACTCTCTCGTGGGCTGCTTTACAGACGTTTCACTCACATTTTTCTATAAAATGTAAAATTCCATAATTATAAACAACAGACAACAAACAATTAGTTATGCTTGACTTAACAATAAAGGCCAATAATAAGAATACTTGGACGGCAGTGCTCATAGTTTTCTAATCAAATACAATATTTAGGAAGCAATAAATACAATATATATATCACAGATATTTTAACAAAGATATCACACAGAGTTTATACTTTAACTTGTAACACACTGACAATGGATATTTATACAAAATATACAAAATGAGCATTTATTTATTAAAAATAAATTAAACAGATCATTACAAATTATAGAAAAATTACATTTTTTTTCTGACAGCTGTTTTACCAAAATTATCTTATTCTAAAAAATATTTTGCATGACTTAATTTATCAAACAAATAAAAAAACAAGGTAATATAATTTAGTCTATGAACTTTGATGTGGTACAATGTGAGTGAAAATAATATCAATGTATAAACCGTCCAAATGAAATTGCCGACCCTCCTCCTAATTACATTATACAAGTGTACATTTATACATTCAGTCGCGTTACGTGCCAAAATATCAAAGTAATATCTAATGTCTTATAATGTCAATGAGGTATTTAAGAGTTGTACCGAGTGAAGATCCTAGTAATATTAACACGACCGTAGCAATTTTAATTTGAGGATAATCCAACGAAACTGTATTTTCTTGAAGTATTTGAATTAGACTTCTCATCTTGTTGAAGTCAGCCCTAAGTACAATAAACCCAGTCACTTTGTTTTTCTAAATTCAAATTAAATTACAATTAATCTAACGACTCATTTACTTACAAAGACTTTGTACAAAGGTTTGATTTTTTAAACATACAATTATTAATGTTCACTGGACCCACTATTAAAATACAAAACCATTTCGCTATCTAATCATATTATGTATTTACTAGTGTCATTATCAACTTAATAAAAGAAACACCGGTCAGTCTCAATACCTGTATCTATGAGGTGAAGACCATTACACGAATGTGTCAAGAGCGCCATCTTGTGAAGTGTCACTATTGGCTGTTTAAAAATTATTACAAATTGGTTAGTTACCATATATTCGATTGATTGGTTGATTTCGTGATATACAATCAGACATCAACCAATCAGAGGACATAAATTATGTTAATTAATTGACCAATTACTACACTTCACTGAGCTGTCAAATCATTTTTACTGTAATGATTCTGTCGCAAACAGGCTTGAATTCAATTATTAGAATGTTATTTGACAGTGACAGATTTTTTCAGACATTATCATAACATAAAATTAGGAAACATTTTATTTGTCAACATTTCGTCTTTTTAAGGCAACACTTAACTCCCTCACTTAGTCTCAATAACCTTTTGACAATCTCGTAACAATTCTTATCAACTTTAGTCTCGGTGCTAGTCTCAAAATATCAGAGGAGATGAGATATTCTGTCCCGTGGCTATCTCATCTGCCGGTGTCGTCTCTTCACACCGGTGCACAGCGTCTGGGAACATAATGTAAATCAAGGATAAAACTAATATAAGTAGTTTTTGTACAAAAATTATTAGAAGAGTCCAGATGCAAATCTCTAAAACAGCTGCACACTTAGCTTACACACTGGTCTAGTACAAGAAATAGATGTTAGAATTAGATGCGTATTGCTGCCAACTGGATCCGATCAAAGATTTTAGTTAACAGTGTTCCTAACATAGTCACTGAAGTGTGAAGGTACATCACTATCACTATCATCATCATCATCATCAGATATCTATAAAGGATTTTCGTTCTGGTGACATTGGTTCCTGATTAACTATACCTATACCCATGAACTCCATAGCACCAGGCTTTTGTATCAAAGCTTTCAGAAGCTTCACACTTAAGTATTTAATATTCATTTAATTCAGTATTACACATGTTAAGTTTGTATTCTAGTGAACCCGTGTTGTATATTTTGGAAGTTTAACTGGTTTGGTGCTGACTGTACTTGATGTCATTAAATTACAAAACAATATCTTATACCTCTTTTATTGTAGTATATCTAATGATTGAATATCACGTTCCCCTCCATAAATAAATAAAAAAGATGTCTTAATATTTCTATGATATTTTTAAAAGTATACTTATTATTTCTAACATAAATATTGTATTTAAATTAAATAAGCTAAGAGTATTATACAATTAACTTCTGCCGGCAAAGTTTTTAATATATTATCACTGTAACGTTACATTGTGATAAAAAAATAATTATCCATGTTTTAACTATTATATCTACAATATATACAATCCTTTGAAGTGACTCCTTCAGAAACAAACACATAAATGTATAGAGAATGAGATATAATACACATGGTCCACCGCCGTGATGGCGCCATCTGTTGATCGATCTTTAAACTAAAGTTATGCCTCCATAATAGTTAAATTATTTTTCAAAACTTACGATAGATGGCGTTGATACTTTTGTAAAATCGTTAGTTGAGGTAAGTTTTTAACATAATATAAGCAGCTTTATATAAAAATACAAATATTTTACATTAAAGTATTAAATAATGAAACTTATAATACTACTGCTACTTTATAAAACCTTCACGTTTATCGTAATACTCCTGATACTCTATATCCATCTCACTCTCTCGTAAGCTACTTTACAGAAGTCATAAGTGAAAATGACCATTGTAATGGTAAAACTCCATAAGTATAAACAACTGATAACAAATACTTAATCACTTTTGCTTGACTTAAACAATGATAAAGGCCGTTTAGACACGAGCGGTGACATAATTATATATTTACACTAGTTTTAACACGCGGTTGTACCAAATCAGTTTTCCTTTCACATGACTATAAAAATATACATTGATTTAATGATAAACAAATTTAAAATTGTATATACTGACAGAAATTTGTAAAAATATATACAATAAAAAGTGAAAAAAAAAATATAAAGAACTTACAACATCAGCGGGCATCTTCACAGGTCCCAGGACAAGCGACTCTCTGTACAAAGTCTCTCTTTCTTTACAACCTTGAAATAATAAAACACACAGATGAATGAAATGGATGTTACTCCCTATTTACTTCATCAGAAGGTATTCAACAGATAAAAAAAAGATTATTTATATATATATAATAAAAGATTATTTTGTGAGTACAATTTCTTATTATTAGTTTTATAAGATTTTCAATATAATATTACAATTATCTTCACATTTATTTGTTTATTAGCTTTATTAGAAGCTGCGGCCATCTTTTAACCGACCAACCAAGGGTTACCAAATTTTTATAGTTAATTTTAAGAAAAAAATAAAAACTTATTTATTCATGGGATATTGTTGTGCATTATTTATTTGTGCTTATTATTTTGTTGTATAATAAAGTATCAAACACAACCCTGTTATAACGGATATCTCAAACCTCACTGGAATATCACCTAAAGACAAGATTATCTATTTATTAGTACGCGTACAGTTTGCATGATAAATAATTAATAGAATAATTTATTACATTCTTATGGCAATTAAGACGAAAATCTCTGTAGTACTACCTCTCACAGATATAACTGAAGAAAAGATAAAAAAACTAGGGTGGTTTTTGTATTAAGCTTGTCATAATAACAAATATGACCATGTACCAGAATGTATTATTTAACTGAGATGGCTAACCATCACGCACCACAGGCATGTCCTTTCTATCGTACACTT
The DNA here is from genome assembly GCA_918358865.1 of Melinaea marsaeus rileyi. Taxonomy (NCBI): domain Eukaryota; kingdom Metazoa; phylum Arthropoda; class Insecta; order Lepidoptera; family Nymphalidae; genus Melinaea; species Melinaea marsaeus. The sequence goes on from OU911085.1 coordinate 24,802,009, forward strand.
GCCTATTTAAACTACAAATATATTTACGAAGATTCTCTTCATTGGGTTCTGAAGGTGAATTAACACCAAACACACCAGTAAACCTTCGAGTGTGAAGGCAGTATTATTGTGCTATATGCTACCTCCAGATATCAGAGGCTCCATCCAATTGATAATTCCATTAAATATCGACTTATTTTACCTTTTCCTATAATAAACTACACTTACACTGTCGTTATCATTTGGAACTGTCGTCATGTAGTACGTATTTCTGTATTTATTATATACATGTATTAATTTATTTATTTTAAGTACTATTTTTACGCATTAGCACTATCCCCTACTCGTTACTGAAGGCTGTCTGTTAGAGATTGCTTTTATCTGTCTGTTTGTCTGGTCTGTTGCTTATCTATCTACTAATAAGTCTTGAAGGTGTACTTTATTAGGCCTACTTTCTTATCTGTCCTTGTAAGTAAAATATTTTAAATGCTGTGATTCATTATGTGTAATAAATGACTCAGTGAGATGATCCTTGGACTGCACACTTGTTCCATTTATCAGTCCGTGCGTGTGATAGATAGATAGATGTGTAATAAAGTAAGCGGTTTTGTTATTAATAACAAAATACGTAGTCAAAAACAATTTAGTTTTAACAATACTTTTGCGATCTTTTGTATATTACATACATATATAAATATATATTTTCATTAATAAATTAATATCCAAAGGTGCTTAAAGAAGTATTACTCCAATAATAACAAATTACTGCTAGAAAAATAACACTTTTCGTAACGCTCTCGTCACACATTTACAAGAAAGAAAGATAAGGGTTTCTGCTTTTGTTATTAAGAATTAATAATGACCTAATGAAAGATAATTGGAGTTACCTTCAAAAGGAAGAGAACCAGAACTGAGATCTACAAGTATAAAAAATGCCCGGGGGCAGCCTCTCCTGGATCTTCTTCACTAAGGCAGCCAGGATCTTGGCCACATCCACGAGCAGTGAGGAACGCCACGAGCCCGCGTAGATGAGCCGCGTGTACCGTGAGGTACAGGGTACCATGGCCGCAGGTTGTAGAACGATACTCCTGGAATGTGATATTTTATGTACATTGTGTGGAAATGGAGCAAAGTATACATTACAACACTTACAGCGTTAGGCCATTTTGGTACTAGTTGTTGGGTTTCATATATTGTCGAAACAAAGACAAAAATAATTATAGATTGATACTTAAATGATAATATCTTAATGATCTTTCACTTTGACTTAAGACCACTGTATGTATGACATTGTTTCAAATCTGAGTATTCTATGAGACGGTGAAAATTATGATTTGAAATTATTCTCAGAACATGGCAACCATTTCATGATTCAATCTATCAAGCACTAAGTCAATTAGCCTAATGAGATCTCGTAATGAAAAGGCTGTTAGTGATCTAGAGTTGGACACTATCACCTCGCTGATCTCCTACTCTGTCTAGTGGAACAGTTCCCATCGCCAAAAGGACCTTATAACTAATAACACAAGGTCCTTTTTCTCCACTTAGTGTAATGTAATTTGTAGTTACTTTTTATCTCACTATTTCAGGGATCAAACAGTGCGTTCGTAATTGGTTAATGAAATGGACCCATATGACTAATCGAGGGTCTGAATTAGTTCATGGTTTAACGTAAGTTATCACAAACAATGGTCTTACATTCATCTAGGTCTAACTGTGGTCTTAGACTAGGGTTGAATTTTTAGATATTAAGTTGAATGAATTAATCAGACTTATCTATAATCTGGACTATAATATTTTCTTTCTCTCTCTCTACTTATTGACATATTGTTTGCATAGATTTGATTATTTTGTTATAATATAGAGCGATATCTCTTCATACAAAAGTTTTAAGTCTGGAAAACCGTTTTTGTGTTTTTTTTTAACGGAAATCGATTTTTTTATATCTTTCTTTTACTTCGAAACGGATATTTTATTTTTGCACAGACATATCGCCCTTATCTCCGTAATAGTGAAATGTTTTTGAAGATAATTAAAAACCATTCCGCTAGTTCACTGTCAATACTAATCCTCATTTGACCTTTGTGATAGTTTATCAATTATTCTGATATTTATCGTATTTCTAATGTTAATTATATTTATCGAGAGGTTAAAAGGACGTACACACAATGTTAAATGTTATATATGTACTTTCAATATTTGAAATTCTTATTTTTGAAAAACAAACTTTTTTTTGCAATTAAGTTTAATTATTTTTTCCAAGGAGGGTTGGCGTCAGGCAGGGGGCCGGCCGTAAAACAAAGCCAAATCTTTAAAGCAGTATGGTAATACCGGTGCCACGCGAGAAGCTAGCCCGGGAACAAAGGGATGTAAAACTGAGATTTGGAAGTTGGAATGTTGGTACGATGACTGGAAGAGGCAGAGAAATTGCGGATGTGTTGAAGAGAAGACGAAGAAATGTAGTATGTTTACAGGAAACTGTTGAACAGGAAATGTTTACAGGAAAATGGAAGGGATCAAAAGCGAGAGAGATTGGTGAGGGATACAAGTTTTATTGTTGCGGAAATGATGGAAAATGGAATGGTGTTGGAATTATGCTTGATGAAAAATTAAAAGGGTGTGTGACGGGGGTGAATAGGGTGAGTGATAGAATCATTGCTGTGAAAATGATTTTAGAAGGTTTAATCATTAATGTATTAAGTGTGTATGCTCCTCAAACCGGATGTGATTTTGGGAAGATTTAGATTCTGGATGATGGAAGTTCCGGACAATGAGCAGATATATGTGTGGGGTGATTTTAATGGGCATGTGGGATGTATGAATGACGGTTATGAAAGAGTACATGGTGGTTGGGGTTTCGGTCACCGTAATGACGAGGGTGAGGCCTTGCTGGAGGCCGCGCTAGTCTCCGATTTGGCTATATCCAACACTTTGTTCAAAAAGAGGGAAGAACACTTAATTACATACAAAAGTGGCCGCCATAAGACGCAGATTGATTACTTCTTCATAAGAAGAAATAAAATGAATTGCGTCAAAAGCTGCAAGGTACTGCCGGGCGAAAGTGTAGTCTCACAGCATAGGCTCCTCATCATGGAAATTAAACATGTAGTCCGTACAAATATGTTCAAGAAACGACCCCCACCTGAAATAAAATGGTATTTGTTAGAGAAGGAAGAATGTGCGAGTAAATTTAAAAACAGAGTGACAGATAAAATTATAAATATGAGTAGTATAGAAGGAAAATCCTTGAACGATAGTTGGAACGAAATAGCGGGATGCATAAAAATTATGGCAAAGGATGTATTAGGTGAAACGAAAGGAAAAGGGGTGATAAATAAGGAAACGTGGTGGTGGAATGGAGATGTGCAAAAGGTTCTGAAAGAGAAGAAAGATACGTTTAAGCAATGGCAGGAAGTACCGGATGAAAATGTTATATAAAAGATGTAAGAAGAGAGCGAAAGTAGCCGTAGCCATTGCTAGAGCTGAGGTGCAAGAGGAGTTATATAGGTCGCTAAAGTTTCCTGCAGCTCAAAAGGAACTCTACCGGATAACAAAGCATAGGGAGAAGAATGCTAGACATGTCATACATGTAAAATGCATAAAAGATGATACTGGAAAGGTGTTGATGAGAGATGAGGATATAAAAAAAGAGATGGTAGGTATATTTTGAAACATTGATGAATGAAGAAAATGAATGGAGTGGAGTTTTGAACAACCAGCCGGTAAATAAAGGATTAGTGAAAGAAGTGACCGATGATGAAGTGAAAGCGGCTGTGCACGGTTTGAAGAATGGAAAAGCTGTAGGGACCGGATGCGATACCAGTGGAGGTATGGGAGGTTTTAAATGAATATGGGTATAAGTGGCTGACTTTATTTTTCATATGGTGCAATAGTGACCTAGTGCCCATTTATAAAAATAAAGATGATGTACAAGACTGCAACAGTTATCGGGGTATAAAGCTCATGGCACATACTATGAAAGTGTGGGAGAAAGTGATAAAGAGAAGGATGCGAGACGAGAGTGATGTTTCGGAGAACCAGTTCGGTTTTATGCCTAGTCGGGGTACGACGGATGCTGTATTCGCTCTTCGTCAGTTGTGTGAGAAATACAGACGAACGAGCCCACAAGAACTTGCACATGGTGTTCGTTGATCTCGAGAAGGCATACGACCGGGTTCCCCGTAATGTGATATGGTGGGCTTTGAAAGAGAAGGGTATACCTGGGAAGTATGTGGAGTTGGTTCGTGCAATGTACAGTAGATCTAGTACACATGTCCGGTCGGTTGCTGGAAACACCGACAAGCTCAATGTGGCAGTAGGTTTGCATCAAGGGTCGGCTCTGAGTCCCTACCTCTTCTTGTTGATAATGGATGCTCTGGACATTGACATTGGACATGCAGGAAGACGCACCCTGGTGCGTGCTTTTTGATGATGATATTGTTCTTGTCGGCGAGGATGGAATTGAGATGCAGAGTAGACTGGTAAAATTTCAACAAAACCTGGAGAGTGTCGCCCTGACGGTGAGCAGAACTAAAACAGAGCACATGTTCTGCGATTTCGGCGATGTCTCCGGTTATGTTCCTATTTTGTTCGACGGAGTACCGTTACCAGTCTGCTCGAAGTTTCACTATCTTGGTTCTCTGATTCAAAGCGATGGCAATATTGACCGGGACGTAAAGCACAGAATCAACACGGGATGGATGAAATGGCGACAAGTCACTGGGACGACATGTGATGCCCGAATTCCCCTTAAACTAAAGGAGAGAATTTATAAAAACATCATTAGACTTGTCGTTATGTATGGATCGCTGAGCGATGAAGGTGATGGATGAAAAGCGTTAGCATGTAACGGAGATGCGAACGTTAATATGGATGTGTGGGGTGACAAGAAGAAGATAGAATAAGAAATGAGTATAATAGGGGAAGCTTTGGAGTAGCGCCAGTGACAGAAAAAATTTGAGGTAGCCGTCTGTCATGGTATGGGCATGTTATGAGGGATGAAAGGCACGTGACCAAAAGAGTGCTAGGTATGGTAGTGGAGGGATGGACAGGTAGAGGACGGCCGAAGAAAAGATGGCTGGATTGCGTGAAAGACGATATGGAGAAGAAGGGAGTGTGTACAGAAATGACGAGTAACAGGAGAGTATGGAAGGATAAAAACAGTCTGTGCCGACCCCAAAATGGGATAAGGGCAGGAAGATGTAGTTGATGAAACATTATTAATAAAAAGATTTTCTAACTTAAAAGGTCTCAGTTTGCTGTGACAGTGTATTATGAATATTTCCGGGTTTATTGAACATAAAAGATAGTTTAAGAAAATTTCAATATCAAAAAAAAAATGTTAAACAACACCTTGATGTTCTCTATTCACAAAGAACTCCAAGGTCCCATGACACATATCGACGCGGACGCCGACGATACTCCCGCGACAGAAGCCGGCGGAGTTGCGTGCGACTGTCGCGTCGTGTCGCACCGCGCCCCTCGCGACCCAGGAGAGACGCGAACTGGAACGGGGAGTCGCTTGTGCTTACTTTGTTAGTTGCTAGACCTACCATCTGAGAACATTTATTCAGTTTAATTACAATAACAACAACTTTAGATAATAATTAATACAAGACAAATGGTTATCAATGAATATTTAATTAGACTAAGAATTGTTCATTAAAAGACATCAAACTGATTTCGCTAAAGTATAATACTCAATACAATCCAGAGATATAACTAATTTATACAAATATTCTGACTTTGGGAATATTTAGTTAAAATGTCTATTAAAATACAGGTATCTTTTTATAGCCAAAATTAATAACAATCTCCATATAATGTTGTATATAATTAAAATATCAACTTGTTTAATGAGTTACTAATAACCAGCACCGAGCAGTGGGTTGAGATCACATTGATACTAACAATGTAAAGTCATTTATATCTCAGCAATGCTGTGTCATTGCAGTGACAATTAGTAAATCATTTAGCAGTAATCATCTCGTAACTAATAATTTGTTTAATTGTTTCTTTGAGTTATTTGATTACTCAAACTAGATATAGAATACTATTTTTCAAATATTAATTCATCAGTTGGTAGTATTAATTTTGTTATGACAATACATGCCTTAAATATAATAAATATTTAGGTACAGAAATATATTCAGTATACATTAAACAGATAATCAAATTTACTTACAATATCTTCGCCATATGTCTCTCTAAGTATCTTGACTTCCCAGTAATAATGGTAATTGTGATGTAAAGGGGTGTCTCCCTCGGCTGCAGCAGTGCCAGTGCTGAAGAAGGGATGGAATGTCACTTGTTTCTTGTCCTCGCTAACTACGACCCAGCTGGTACCGGAGCTACCTGGAGGTTCTCAGCCCCACTCATGTACTGTGAACATACATATTTAGAATCTATAATGTTACAATGTATATGTGAAAACTTAAAATTGGAATGAAACTTTATTTAACACATCATTTCTACTTCAGCATTTAATTAAATTGATAACATGTTTTTTCATAATAATGGTTAGTTAATTATAATATTAAAAAACTTAACTTAAAAATGGAAATCCTTTTAATTTACTCAAGTTATCTATGAATGTACAAATGTATTTGTAAATAAAATACTGAAGTCTCACAAATATAATGTTTGTTGTTAACTAGCTGTACTTTTACAAAACGCTGTTGTCCTCTCCGCATTTACAAGCACCTAACTGGGTCCAGGATGTGGGACATTTCTTGTTCCAGCCTTGACAATAAGGAGTAACTTCATTAGCAGACCTCGACATAAAGGTAACAATAAAGAACTCAAAACAGGAACTGACACAACACTTTAATTGTAAAATGGCTGAATTTCAGCAGAATCTCAATGCCTCCATACCTGCAACGAGTCCAACTTTGCATATTGCAGCCCAACTAAGTGTGTTCAGGTCCTTTGTGTTAACAGCACTTAGCACATACGTAGGCCAGCTTAAGTCCAGGTGCTGTCAAAGCAACAGGATAATTTTGAAATGTGGAGTCAAAGGAAAATGTTATTGATTCACGGTGTCCCTGAAGACAAAAACGAAAATTTAACATCCACTGGAATTAAAATATTGTCTTGTCATCCTAAAAATGAATGATTTTTTCTTGAAGATAGTAGTCGACGTACTATGGTCTCAGATAAACCAAGACCCATACTTTTTAACTCTAAAGATCTGTCTGTAAGAAAAGGTTTGGTTCTCCAAAATCAATCTTAAAAATTCAGGACTTACTTTGTCAGAATTTCTGACTAAGCCAAGACAAGGCGTTTGTCACTGCAAAACAGCGTTTTGGAATATCCGGATGCTGGACAAAAAATGGCTTCGTTACTGTTGTTAGATAAGATGGTAAGCGCCAAAGAATAACTTCAATTTCGGAGCTCAACAATCTCTGTAATGTATCTGGTGCCCGGGATCCTGCAGCAGCGCCTGCACCGCCTCTCATGACAACTGAGTCGAAGGTTAGACAACCTCAGATGCCTAGGACAAAAACTAATTTTCTTGTATGTAGTTGATAGTACATATTTTAATCCACTTATGTGCCGTATTTTAACTAAAACTTTGGGATCGTTACTAATACTTTCTAAATGAGATTCTCCTTAAATATGCTAGTTTCTTTTAGTCTGGAAATAGTTGATAAGTACTTTGTGTGTATTACTATTTAATAAAAATTAATACTTTTTAGTTATCACTGTACTGTCAAGTTTTGATTGCGACAAGTGTCAATTGACCTTTGCTGTCATCGACTTGACGTTTTCCGTCAAATAAATTTTTTTTAGTCTATCTTATTTTATCTTTATGTTTTAATACTCGGAAGGCCATTGGTGTAATTTTTGTTTATGTTATGTTACTTCTCGATGTTTATTTATTTTTTATTTGATAACTCTTTATTTATATGTATCTTGTTTTATGTTCAAGTGTTATCTTAAAATTATGTTTACTTACAAAGCGGGTTAGTTAGATAGACATACATTTATATATACATATATATATACATATATATATAAATATATATATAAACTCATTATTATAATTATAAACGTATTATTGATATTTACTAAATTCTTAAATAATTATTAACTAAATAAATAAAAATATATATATATTTACATTAATTAATTATATCCTCGTCAGACAGTGTTGTATTTCACAGTACAGCCGCTGTTCACCTTGATATTAGTTAGTTCGTGTTCCTCAGAATGTTTGAATACTTTTAATGTAATCCATATAAATGCACGAAGTATCCCGGCTCATTACCCTGATATGCTTGCATCATTTGAGTCTCCTAATATATGTGCGATCTTAATATCAGAATCTTGGCTTAAGCCATATTTGTCATCCACTCCTTATTCACTACCGGGATTTCATCTTATTCGTAATGATCTCGTCGGTAAGGGTGGAGGAGAAGTGGCGATCTACTTACGCGCCCACTTACCCTTTAATATTGTTAGTTCGTCCACTCGGCCACCAGATCCTCAAGCCACTGAATATCTATTAATCGAAGTAAATTTAGGTTAATCTGAAACCTTCCTTGGTCTATTCCACTGCCCCTCTTCTATTTTAGACTATTTTAATTCTTTAGAAAACGTTTTAGAAAAATTTGTTCCTTACTACAATCATTGTATTATTATGGGTAATTTTAATATATGTATGAAAAAATATAATTAACGCAGCTAAAAACTATTAAATGCATCTGAAGCGTGTTACTTGCAGGTACTGCCTCTTAGTGCTACACACTTTTTCCTCAGCAGTGAACTCTCTCTTCTTGACCTTATTATGGTATCTTCACCAAATTTTGTATTAAAACACGGTCATTGCTCTGCTCATGCGTTTTCTTATCATGATTTGATTTAATTCTCACTTTACTTCTACAACGGAATTTTGGACGAATTGAGAACAACCGACTATGTGAGGATGCTCGTTAGTTAGAATGGGATCTTGTCGTTAACTCCGAATCTATTGATAATAAGGTGGAAATATTCTATAATTTGTTGACCCAACTATACGACATCATGCCCCTGTGCAACCAAAATGAAACACCTTCCTGCACCGTGGTTAACTACCGAACTGAGGACTTTAATGACGAAAAAGAGTCAAGCAAAATACAAATATAAATTAAAAGACTCTGTTATCAAGTGTTCTAAATACCATGACCTCGAAATCGCTGTAATACTTCGTGTATTACAGCGCACAACGCCACCACATTAATAACTCAATTGAAGATGGTAACACATCAAACACATGGAAATTTCTTGAATGGGTTGGAGTTGGCTGAACTACAAATACTTCTATAATTATTTACACTGAACTTCTTAATAAACACTTCCCTTTTTTGAAATAATGGACAATGCCGATAAAGGACGCATAATTCATTATTTTTCATCTCTTCCAACTCCAGATTTCTTATCTTTTTCAGTTTGTTCTATGACCGCATGTGATGTTAAGTGCGTATTATCAATTTCTTCGAATCCTGTAGGTGCTGACAGTATAAGCCGTAATATGTAATTCTACCCATCCTAGATGTTATTGCCACCCCTGTTCCCTATTATGTTATATATGTACAACTTCTTAACACTTATTAATAACATTCAATAATTGTTAACTAACAAGCGTGTGTTATTTTATTAATTGTATACAGGGCCGGATTTAGTTAGATTTAACTTTTATTTATTTTACTTATAGAATACCATAATTTCTTATAGTATATATACAAGTCGGTCGTCCTAGTCGACTTACTACAACTGAGCTCTACCACCTTTGTAAGATTTCACCCCTAAGGTGATTAAACAAGGGTTGAAAGTTTTGAATCGACAACATCCCTTCTATAGTAATCAGTATACAATTTTGTTTATCGCTTTCTAGTATTAAAATAAATACCTGTTTCAGTGTTTTTTAGAAAATGATTCCTGCGTGGATGAAATATGGGATTAAAGTTTGATTTTCAGACGATAGTAATGAAGCATAAATGGATAAATCTTAAAATAGTAAAGTAGTAGTAAATGGAATCAAAGTAAAGATAACGAGTGTTATTTTATTGTCCTCGGCAACGCCATGGACCATGTAGAAAAATAAACCAAAGAATGTGGGTACACATTCTCTGGTATATTTTTCTCTACTATTTAGGTTTATCCAACCAACCTTCTTAATAACTTAAAAAAATAGATGTCTATCGTATTTTTATATTTTATTTGTCAGCGATTTTTAATAAAAATTCAAAAATAAATCTTCAATATTTGAAATCAACTTAGTACTCTAGTCTAGGAAGAAAATGGACTACATTGCGCTGGTTCTAGTTGTTCGTGAATAGCTCGCTAAATATTGACGTTTGATAAACAGTGATCACAATACAGAAGTACCCGCCTGAGTTTGTTGTGTAGTTTTTCCCAGAGAAGGTCGCGTTTGGAATCCTCGTAGCTTTATTTTAAGTTGGAGAGTGTCTTTACAAGAGGGCTTATTTTGATAAATTCATACTTATCGAAACATAATACATTATTAAAATAGGCCCTTCTGTTTGACGTACACTATTGATTACTGGTATTGATTCACAGTGCAAAAGATATAAATATATAATAATAATAAATAAATAGTGTTCTTTACATAAAAACTATGGTAAATAAACTGCCGGTCCTTTGATGCTAAATAGCCGTTGTCGGTATCTCGCAAAATCAAAGGATTCACAGAATACAAACGAAATTCAAAGCTTTTGCATAAGTAATAAATCTTTACTTTAAAAATCATATTTTAAATAAATAATTAATTAAAAAAATTTGCCAATTAAAGGGAATATTTATAAAATGTTTCTATAAAGCCAATATACCTTCTTCTAGCTTCGCATTTATGCAATCTGTCATCGGATCAAATGATACCATGTAAAAGTTACAGTGGAACTACAATATTAATAATAATTGAAAGACATTTGAAGTATTTATTATTGTTATGAATGTCAGATAAGGTGGTTTTATTATTCTTAATCATATTCAAGGTCGACTTTTAATCCCTCAGTTAATTCTAATCTGTAGATAATTTTATAATTAAGATAGATATTCCGTAAAAATTATTTTAAACCTGACATTTATTCTTCGGTTTAAATTGAAATAAATAAAGACTGATTTGAAATAATGGGTTTAAAAACTCTTTCAAAACCGTTTCTTCGAACACATTGAAATGATTTAAGTCCGTGCTTAAGAAACAAAAACCTTTGGTTTGTGTATTAATAGAGTATATTTTGTTTAAACCAAAGTTCTATTAGCAAAGTCTTTTACTAAATAGTAAACCAAAGTAGTAGTAAAACAAACAACTCATCAGCAAATGATTTTATAATAAATATGTTTTTGCGTTATTCAATATCCAAAGCTAAGTTAATTTTCATTGTTCTGTTTTTCCAAAACCGTGAACCTCGACCTTGATCGTGATTTCGTTACGAGGTCACATTAGGGTAGGTTAGAAAGGCAGAGATTGGAAGGGTAACTTCTATTGTTTGTCTGTCATCTTAGTCCAAAACTTTAGTTAATAATGTTTATCTCACTTTATTTTATCGTAATACGTTTTAATCACATTATTTGTAATATATTAGATAATACATATTAAGCTAATATTATTGTCGCCCTGGTGAGGGGTTTTACTTTTTTTTTAAGTTGGTAATAAGCAGTCTTCCAAGTCATTCTGTGAAAAATATTTAATATTTATTTATTTATATATTACTATTACATGAATAAGATCCGATTAAGGGATTGCACAATACTCTATCATAAAGTCTTGTGTATAAAAAGACTTGCAACGCAGTCTAAAGTTATGAAATCCAAATCTAAACCAAGTCAGTTAATTTAGTACAGCTGTCTATGCAAGCAGCTATACAATCGCGTAAACTAAAATGTAATATTAATGACTTATAATTACGATAATGGACCTAAGAAATATTCTACACATACAAATAAATAAACCTATATTACACAATAAATAAATAATAAATCTTAAAATTATTTTTTGATTTGCTCTGAACTAAAATTTCCTTCACTATATACGATCAACGTGGAATAAATATTCCCATGTAGCTGCATATCATATTGTATTCAAATGTATTATTACTAGGGGCGCCAACAGACCCTCAATTTCGACTCGCTGCGCTCGCAAAATCTCGGGTGCCGTTTGCAAATTGAGCGGAGCAAACCCAGTGTAATGACTCATCGTTGTGGACAATGTCGGTAATGTAGGAGATTTCATTGTAAAGCAAATTTTTCGCGCGATTTTTTTTTCCATTGACTTCAGTAGGATATCAGTTTTGAAAGCCATGACATTTTTCTAAATTTTTAAGTCGTTTTCGAGCCTATTTTTTTAGCAAGGGCTTTAAAATCTTGAGGGTAATTTAGGAGAAGAGAGATGGCACTTGTTTGTGCTGCTTGTTTTGCATATGCGTCTGCAAATACACCTCCATTCAGGCCGGAGTGGCCCGGAATCCAGACTAGTACACTTTTAAGTTGTTTTAGTTGGCAGGAAAATAATGTTTCTCAAATCTGAAAAATAACTGAACTGACTTTAAAAGGGTTTTCCTTAATTGCTTGAAGGCACTCAAAGAATCTGATAATATTAAAGTTCTTTGAATACTAAGGGATTTAGCAAAACGTATGACTTTTAAAATTGCTATCTACTCTCCTGTAAAAACTGATGACATAGGGGGACATTACAATTGAACGATTGTTTTGTATTTTGGGATCTAGCAAGCTAGGAGTATACCAACATTACTATTATTAGAAAGTTTGGAAGCGTCCGTATATTTAGAAGTGAACTCAGACCAATTATAGTTAATAATTTCATTCAGTGAAACATTCGCTTCCACTGTAATATAGATTTATATAAACCTATATTTTAAAAATAGAAGGGGTATAGGTCAAAGCCCTAAAAGGGTTTGAAAATATAAAAAGCTTTGGGTAACTATGAATAGGATGTGGAAGGCAAGTGATTTTACGAAAATTTTTAAGGAGGTCTGGAATATCTTGGTTGGAGCGTATTAGAGGATGAGAGGATATTTGTAAAATTTTACACATGAAACGGTCGCTTGAGTAGCGACATCGTAATTGAATAGAAGGGTCAGCACATTCTAATTGTAAAGCATTAGCTGGGGATGATTTCGTAGCGCCTATAATTAATCGCAAACATTTATACTGTATTTTGTTTATTTTATTACTTTCAGATTTATTAATTGGATTTAAAGTAAATAATCCGTAGTACATATGGCTATGAAAGGTTGCATTATACTGTATATATAAATAGTTGGCAGTAACATTCCAACTCGCCAACAAATTCAAGATCTATAAGCGCATCAGCCATTAAATCGATATGCAGCAGCAGTAGCGGCAGCATATGATTCCCAGTCGGCCCTATTGAGCTTTTATTTCAAGCGACATGAGGAACTTGTTTAAGGGATAGAGTTGCGAGAGAGTTGTAAAGGATAGGGAAACGATCAATGCCAGGGGTGCATTTTAGTGTTTGCCAAAAAAAAAGTAATGACAAAGAGAGAGAGAACAAAGGGAGAGATCAACTGAAGAGTTGGGTTTTGGGAAGGGTATATACTCTGCGTGTTGGAGATCCATCGTTAAGTAAACAAATATTAAAATCATCAAAAATATCTAATAAAAGCAAAGAAAATCCGTCGCAAAAATGAGAACCCCGAATATTATGATTTAAAATCTCCCATCACGAGAATAGGAGATGGGAGTGAAGTAAGAAAGGAACGTAACTCTGGAATAACCGACGAATGTGGATGAGGAATATAACTGGAAAAAAAGGATATATTAAAAGCTCTCACACCAACAAACAACATTAATATGCGTGGGGGGGGGGGGGTTGATTTTGTATAAAAGAATGAATAATAGAACGAGAATAGAGCAACCTGCATATCCATGAAATGAAGAACACAACTTCAACCACGACTCAGAGATATCAAGTATGATAGGGTTGTATTAATTGATAAGTAAAAGAAGTTCATGTTTTTTCCTGCCTATACTTTTATAGTTCCATTGAAGTATTCGAACTGAATTCATTTCTGTGAACTTCAGACAATTGAGACAGTAAATTAGCAACGTTGGTCGGTAGGGAAATTTCACTATAGTTTTTAATCATACTTCTCCTATATAAATCATAACATTATCATGTTATGATTTATATACGTGAATGTTCTGGTCATATTTTGTCTGTTGCTAAGTGGTTGCCTCTGCAAGACAAACATTTATCATTTTCATGTATATCACAAGATTATGGTATCGGAAAGTGATGACTATGCAGTGCTCATTGCATCATCAGAATGCGATTGCAAGCATTGGTCACCACTGTGAAAGATACGTGTGAAAATAATGGTCTAAACCTGAATACAGATAAGACGAAGGTTCTGATATTTGACAAAAATGAAGAAAGAACAGAATGTAAGATCAAAGTGAATGGTAAGATAATAGAACAAGTAAATGAAGTGGTATATTTGGGAAGTATTTTTTAAATATGTATGAAGCAGAGACGGAAGATACGAAATGGATGTGGAAGGGTGTATTGCTGCCGGTAACAGAGTTAACGGTGCTTTGGCTGCATTGTTGAGACGGTGAAATGTCAGCATAGCTGCCCATTTAGCTGTATACAATGCGGTTTTGCTACCGACGCTGTTATACGGCAGCCAAACGTGGGTAACACAGACGAAGAATGTAAGAAAGATGAATGCTGTGGAGATGCGATCTCTTCGCCGAATATGCGGTGTAAGTTTAGATAACCGAATCCGCAATGAAGAAATCCACAGCATGGCAGGTACTAGCGAAGATGTTATGGTGAGAATGAAGAAGCACGTCCTCAGGTGGTTTGGGCAGGTCGAACGAGTGAGTGATGAAAGAATGGTAAAAAAGATCTATACAGGAAAAGTGAGCGGTAAGAGAGATATGGGGAGTGACCTTCGAAAACACAGTGTCTATGATACTGGCGGAAGGTCACGTAAAAATGAGGACCCTCCGGAGGGCTTTTATGAAGAGGTTGATGTCTGTGGCCGAGGCGAAAGAGGTATGCAGGGACCGTAGCGTTTGGTGCTCCGTCGCCTCTGGCTACCCCGCAAGGGATATGACGTGAAGGTAAATAAATGACTACAGACTGAGTAGAGATCCAAGTCACAACTCCATCAGTGGATTGAATCTGCTTTGGTGCAACCAGGAGGAAGGTAGAAAGACTGAACAAAATCAGGAATAGAGAAATCAACTGGGACTCCTCTGACAACTCCTATTCTGGTAATATTAAAAGTAGGAATGAAAGCCTTGTACTTTGCAACAGTAGGATTCTCTTTAAAATTCTTAGCAGCTTTAGCTGAACTAAATTCTACTGAAAGTTAATTTCTGGTAATATTTTTAACTCCAACTTTAAGAATATCCTGAATTTTATTGTAATGAAGTAACTGATCAAACTGAATTGCCCTAATATTAGTACCCGTAGAAAGATCAGGAAACCCACAAGAAATGTGAATAATAAAAGGACCTTTATCATCGAAATTATATGAATTGGGAGAGCTAAAAGAGGGGTGAATATGAGTGATCCGCATTGAAAAGAAAGAATCGGATGGATCAACCCTATTTGTTTAAGTTTTTCAGAGTTAGATTGTGTTGTCAAATTATTATGCACAAGTCGTTTACCGTTTTTAAAACTGTTATTTGTAATAATTGGATCTCCTGGATGAGGGGTAATCAGGGTCCTGTCTTAAAAATCACCCAGTAATTTGTGTACTATTTACATATAATTAGTTAAAATTTACCACTATTTATATATAAAATTATTTAACCAACACCGAACTAAACAATATAGTTTAAAAAAATTCAGCTAAACAAAAAATTAGTACTCTATGTAATAAGTTAATAAGTTACTTGCAACTGCTATATTTAATATGATAATGTTGTATTTACTTTTCAATATTCTAGATTTAAAAAGAAACTCCAATCATTTTTTTATTGAGTTTTGACAGTTTTCTTTGTCGGGTTTGGCGATAGCATATGATTATAATATACATACATACATATATATATGATAAAAGAAAATTAAACAATAAAACATTATTAGTCTTGGGGTAATTCCAACATTAAAATATACTTAAGAGATCATTAATTAAGACATGCATCTCTTTTTCAATTGTAATCACATCTCATACTATATATCACCAAAATAGTCGTTAGTCCATCCACACCCGTGTTTATTTGACATTTCGGAATCACCTCATTCAGCTCCAATGGTTCTCAACTGTGGTTGGTATTATAGCTTTCGTCTAACTACTTTTTCCACGAATCCAATATAATACTTCCATACTTTTGAATCGCTTTATCTGACAAGCACTGCATACATTTTCTTTAATTCGCTGATAATCTATCCTTATACCTATTTGGTTTAATCTTTATCCTTTGTATTGATAGTATTAAAACTTTTTCTGGTCAATATTTTTTCATTTGCTTTTTTCACAATTTTTTAATTTTTTTGTTATATATTTTGCTTGTTTTTGTGCCTCTTCCTTAATTATCTTCTTCAAATTTCTTCATTACTTCTTTAAAATCAGCTTCATTTATTGTACTTGTTTTTATTATATTATTTATTGTTATTTGGGTATGTTTTAGTTTTTTCCTATTATAAGTTCGAGGCATAATGAATCTGAAATATTAAAAAAAAAGAAAGTATTTTGGGACAAGTTGATATATAGTACAGTATATCTTATTAATACATTCTGAATATACGCTTGATATAAAAGTTTTTTTATAGATTGAGAATGAAGTATGAAAAGGCCAGTTGGGGGAGTATACATATATATATTGTTTACTATTAAATGTTGCGTGGACATGTTAGTTGTAAAACAATTTCGGAATACACCCATATACGAGATTACCCCAGTGCACCTTATATATATAGTAATTTTTTATTTTATTTTATCTGGCTTTCCCGCAAGGGTTATGGTGTGGGTTAGGGTGTGAAGATAAATTATAATATTGTATTGTTTTTCGGTTTCAAACGATATTAAAACTGGTGTTCCAGTATCAGGGGCGGCTTAACCTATAGTGCAGGGTGTGCAAAGCTCACTGGTGCCGCCGTCTCAGGGGGCGCCGCAGCGCTCCCTGAGACGGCTAAGAGCATCGTCTTGGACGATCATGGCAGGCTTAGGGGGCGCCAGAGTTTCATTACAAGCGGGCGCTACACGAGCTAGGGCCGCCCCTGTTATTTTTATTTCTAAGAATAAAACAACTAGTTAATGTGTATTTAGTCATTACAGCTCGGGTACTTATGTATAAATTGTACTGACAGTTATGTTTGGATTGGTAAAAGTTCATTGAACTTATTTCAAGTTTAACAATGCTATATTTTATATTTTTATTAATAACTAGCGACCCGCCTCAGCGCAGCTCAAATGCAATTTCAAATGAATAATATAAAAAGCTCGCTTAGCAAAGAAATAAATCAGTATATGTATTTTATGTCAGTCAGTCTGTACTGAAACTTTATAAAGTACGAAATTGGAAAAGTTCGTTCATAATAACGATGTTATAGACAATAATAATCAATAATTGATATTTAAGGCTTCCTGTTAGGCTGTCGGAAGGTAGCGTAAAATCACATTAATTATAACATTTAGGTACAGAGTGCAGGATGCAGAGTGTAGGGTGAGGGCGCCGCAGGGTGGCTGGAATAATTAGATTTCTTCTTACATTTCCAATATCGCGGCCATGTAGGGGCTGTTTAAAACACTTAGGTCTATGTTGATATAAAAAACACAAACAAACGTTCAATAATAACATCCTGTAACATATATCTTAATATATATAAATTACGTGTCACGTTGTTTGTCCGCGACGGACTCCTAAACTATTTAAACGATTTAAATAAAATTTACCCACCACGTGCAGTTTGACCTATCTTAAAAGATAATTTTCAACTCAATTCATAGTCGCAATATTATTTTATTGCAAATTATTTGTTTACTATTTTGCAACCACAATTTTCAGTTAGCTCCTAACGATTCTAACAGATGGCAGTATCTGTTGACTGGATTGAGTATTTTTTATTAAGTTTTAATTTTTTTTGTAGTTTTCGAAGTTTTTTTTAGTTTTCCAAGTTATTTACTAAAAACTGTGTAATATACAAATAGTGTTATAAACTTAGATAAAATTAAAAAAAGAACTATAATTATTTTGTTTTGATTTTTACTTAATATCGACTATAAGGAAATATTATGGTTCATGGCAGATGTACTCTGAACGTTACCCCTTAAATAGTTTACTACAATGTAATATATCAAAAACAATAGTCACAGCAACGCGTGACCGGGTCTGCTGGTATTAATATAGATCAAGTTAAATATAATGATAAATAACGACTTATTTTAATATATTATTTTATAAGTATTCTATATTATTTTTATTAATGTATAATTCTAATAATATTTTCTTCGCTACTTATCTTTTACACGTGTCTTGTATCATAACAGTATTCGTACTGAGTTGAGGGTTGTATGTTTTTCCACGTTCCATATAATCTTCATTATTAATGAAAATTTTTAAACAACTTTTTAAAAACCAAAAAAAAAACACTATTTATAATAACACTAAAAACGTTCAACACTAATTATTACAGACGGTAGTAATAACTTTATATATACATTACGCCGACTGGGTTTTCTTATGTTATAATTCGTTGCTCTTGAATATTCATCTCATTTCTAATTATGTACATATTTTTATTTACTTTTATTGAGCGAAGTGAGCGTAGCGTTTTACTGGAGACTTTTTCACATCCTTTGTCACGATTAGGCTCGAAAACTACTTGATGGAAAATTATGAAATTTTGCAATAAAAAGGACACACTAGGTGATGGTTTTAAAAAAAATAATTGAAAAATGTCATGTCGCTGAGGAACAATCGTCAAAAAACTGATATTCAATTGAAGTCATTGGGAAACGATTAGTCATTATAATTTTATTTTCACTAATTATATTATGGGCGGATCCCTAGTGCACCAGATTTACGCTTTAGAAGGGCGGGGGGCGATTATTACACGTCTCCCTTTTTCTCGAACTCTCAATAAACCTGATACACGTAGACCAGTATTAGCCGTCGCTCGCATACATTTGGAATGTACGAATACTGGACGACCATTTTATTTATTGAGATCTTTCTATCTCTTTATTTCTATTATATTTTTTACGTTTCAACTAGCCATCGTGTAGTTTTATTTGAATCTTCATAAATAAATTATTAACTTAAATCTTATTAATTAAATTATTAAAATTATAATAATATTTACAGTATTACAATATTATAAAAGGCTAATTGAAAGTGTTTAGAACGGAGACAGTCTGATACATTTTTATTTTAAATCACTGAGTATATTTCATTGTAATTCGTGGCGAAGAGCCGGGAGATGTTATCTGAGTAATCTATAAGTAACTCCACAGCGACGGAGTCTGTCTGACAATACAATGACTATATATGAAAGAATAACATGGGGTCAATACAATACTTAGACTTAGGATATATTTTTATAAAAATAATGTTACAAATATAACCTTACAATTCATAAGCATAATTACTATTAACTACATGTTAGAACATATGTGAGAATGACTATGAAGGAAAAAAATCACACCGTAATATGCAAAACATATTTTTCCTATAAATTTTTCCTCTAATCTCATCATCTCCAAGGTCGCGTGCTCGAGCCCTCCGGCACCATAGCTTCATGTTCTCATCGGGGAGCGGTTAAGCGAATAAACCCTATCACGAACATATTTTTTTAGTTTTATTAAAAGAACCTCATTCTATGCTTAGATAATTTTACGTTGCAACGAAAAATATTCTATCTTTACTATTTTATATCAAATTAATCTCTATATTTTACTCTACGTTTTTCTGTGTAACATTAAGTTGAACACGATATTGGGAATACAAGTCACAAAATTCATTTCTGAATTATTAGTTCTTTTATCAATCGGAGCTATCACTGAAAGTAACTTGCCCACGACAATATTGGATAAATTGACTATAATTATTCTACAACATTATGTAGTTTGAATATAAAATACTAAATAAATGATTGTATAATTTTTTTTAATATAATTGCGACAAAGTCGCCTTTTCTTTTTATATCAGAAGTATATTACATTTACGAGTACGAGTATATCTCCACTAATGTAATTAATAACTATAATATATTTAAAAATAATTTAATTCGACATTCGACATTTTCATTATGTTTTGTGTGGAATCTTTTCCTTTAATAATATTAGTTTAAAGAAGCATTCTATAGTTTCACTATTCAAAGTTAACATTTAAATATCAAACATAACACGTAGAGCTTCGTAGACGTACGCTACAATCACCTACGAAGCTCTACGTGTTATGTTTGGTGAAGACTTAATAAAGGTAGCAAATTATAAGTCAATACTAATTTAGTGCCATAAATATAAACCATGTAAATGTAAATCAATAAGATATGCTATTTTTTGTTACATAGTGATGATTTGTTGGTGCAGTGCAGGCTTTAGTAATAATACTATTATTTACTTAAGGAGCTACTTGACTGAGGAGTGACTTGAATAAAGTTTAAATTTTATTACCAACTATTATTCAAAATGCGATCTCAATATATAATATTACTTATACCAATTTTTTTTAACATGGAGTAATTATAAAATTTAAAGTATAGGTTTCTTTAAGGTAATGTATTTATAGTACCAACCCCAAATAATTGAGATATAGAGAGGTGGATGACTATCCTTATTAGTTAGAGGATATTCTATTTTTATTCCTATTACTATGTATAGTATATTACATACATTTTGATGGTAGTTCAGTCATTTGTTCGTTACTTATATAATATTAATTAAACCCTTCATCTAAACTTCAACCTCTTAAAATTATAATAACTCTTAAAATTATATAACATTTCAATCATTATTATTTTCTATTTTTTATTGTTAAAGATATATTTATTTTCAAAAGTTATATTTAAAATATCTAACCGGTAATATTATTCTCTAAAAAGACATACCAAGAGATATTTACAATATTTGCCCGTCTTCTTCGTTACTCCTAATAACATCAGCTATCCGCCAGTGGAAGTCGTGTTAAAATTAGTCCAGTCGTTACAGAGATTAGCCGAATCAAACAGACTAAAAGAGAAAAAGAACAGATTTCTTATGTTAGTACCGCATATACTGTTATATGTATTTATATGAAAAGTTGTTAATTTGAAATCATAATCAGTTTTATTTAAAGTCTAAGATAAATCAAATGTAATTACAAAAACAGTTCTCTGTCTAAGATGATGATGTATGTGTGTCCGGGCTGTGAGTGTGACTCGTCCACCGAAGAGACAGTGTGGCACATAATACTGGACTGTCTGCGTTTTTTGTCAGCTCAATCGGACCTGGAAACTCAATTCCACGCCCAACTGGAGAAAATCGGCATAAAAACCAGCATGGCCGATGATCGAAGACGCCCAGTTTTCCTAGATTTTCTAGAAGAAACTTTCCTGGTTGCCATGAGAAGAAATGGCAGTAAAATCGCTATAAGGAAAAGACCTCTGGAAAACAAGAGTCTTATCAAACTCACACCAAAAACACCTACCAAACTTACAGGAATACAGAAATCGAACCTGCAACGCTTTTTGGATAATGGACAATCTAGTACACCAGGGCTTTGGACTAGAGCAGTAGCTCTATACATGAATGACGACCAAGAGAAAATAGGTTTCAGTTTCTGCATCGTAGGACCGAGAAACTGGCTGTACATCTCACCTGGACTAGCTGCCCTCACTAAAGGAAGTACCGATAGGGCAACAGTGAAGAGGTCGCAGTATGACAGCATGCCAAAAGTCACATTGAGTGACTGGGATTGACGAATAGTGCGGAAGAAGAACAAAACCATCGCTCTACTAGACGCTAAATACCCAGATTCCCCTTACACAAATGCATGTAAGATGCTCGATCACCTGAGCACACTAGGATCTAAAAATATCACACAAGTCCAAAAGCAATAAGCGTTGACGCTATGCGAATTGGCTATGACAAAGGAACTGTAGCAGAGATCTGCTACATAGGATCCATAAATGCTTCCTAACACCTAACGTTCCTTAAAATAATAAAAACACCAAATTGGACTACGACCCCTGAAAACACCTAGGGCGAACCAAGCAGACAGACTCTACAAAGCAGCGCCGCACAACTTCAAGAGAAAATTGCCACCGAAACTCATTCCAACAAAATAACACAGCACAAATTAAAAAATAAGAAAGGATTTAATAAGATGATTACAATGCTAAAACCGAAGCAAAAATATCATAAAAAGAACAGAACTAGAGCCGACAAACAAACAAGTGCACCCGATTTACCATCCAGAGATGCCAACGAACATATGCGAAACGCGTTTCTTGAGTACACAGCATCTATAAGGAAAACAATCAAAACTAACCTTGCGATCTGTGAAAAGATCACGCGGACCTTCGAACTCGAAAACGAAGGTCTGCTTAAAGTATTACTCAAGGAAGAAAAAGCCGCCATTTTCAACAACACAACATCTGAATATGTACGGGGAACACCTAGAATTCCCCACATGGCGGCTTACAGCGTTAAAAATGGATTCGTTAAAATAATTGAAACCCACAGAGGAGAAACTGGACCACCCAATATTTAACACTACACAAATTTCTTTAAAAAAAATCTGAAGTTATTTACGTTAAGTTAAGTTACGTTAAGTTAAGTTAAGTTAAATTGCAACTGTAATATAATTAAGTCACAGTTTCTCATGAGAGATTCTCTGCCTCTGAACTATACTTCTTGTTTGTTCATAAAAAACTTAACTAACTTTATTTATCTATTTTGAGATTTAAAACTTAATGTTTTTTTAACAATCAGTAATAAAACTTGACAAAGTGACAGAAAATGAGAACCTAAAATTGTACTCAAAAAAACATGAAGAAGTAAATTGCAACCACACTTTTTAGGATTCTGTAGTCCAATAAGTTTCATCATGTCCCTCCATATATGTGTAGTCAATCTCAAAGACTCCTAGTAATAAAAATGTAATTCAACAGGAATATATATATTAGCTACGTTTACAAAGCTTTGAATACACTTTCTTATTGTCCTGTCCTCGAGTCTGTCTACTCAAATATATCTAAAGCCTGAGGAAAACGTTAGTAACCATTTTTATCTTTTACATACTTTTTATTTAATCAATAAACGAAAGGAATCATAATGTGATTCCTTATCTAATTAAATTAGTTAAAAATGCTGTGCTTTTAATTTAGATTAAAATGATTTAAACAGCATGTCATTATACTCGTAATTAAAACATAGGTATTAATATATTCACAGCGAACACTCGGGTTTAAGGGAGCGCTTCAATTACGATTGCTATCTATATTTTTGCAATTTGCGCTTTAGAATATTATATATTTTCGATCGCTTTTGATCATTTGTACTGATTATAATTTAACATAATTATCTAATATATTCCATTTTTTATTATTTAATTTATATTATTTTAATAAACTGTAATATATATTGATAACAATTCAATTACCAATAGTCTGTATCACCATCTGTGGTAAATGAACTGTATCTATTCCTCATTAGTGACAACGTGACGTGACTTAATCCTTTTAATCGCAATAATTGTACTCACATACTATTTAACTCGAAATCGGATTCAATTCATTGCACTAGTAATTCTATAACGTAGTTCAATTAGTTAATTAACTATGAAATCGAATCTACTGTGATTTTCAGATATTATTATTTAGACCAGCACTGATATGTATATCTTGACTATAGTAATAGACTAGCCTCACTTGTTTGATAGAAAACGTGTCCGTTATAATGACATTTTGATTACTGTTCTACCATGACGAGTACCTTCCTTTACTATTTAATATATATATGGCGATGATTATTATAATTATCTTGAATTAAACTTCTTATTTTAATAAGACCGCAGTAACACTATAAATACTACTATTAATTAAATATAAATTTTCATGTGTTTTATAATATGTTTAAGTTAATTTTTTTAATTGTAGTGCTATAAGATATAATATTTAATTCTCTAGCAGTAATAACATTCCCCTCACGAATAGAGGATAAAATTAGACTAAAATTAAAAATTAAACTATGTGATAATAAAATTTAATACTAGGTGTGTGATAAAAACAAGGCAGATTAAAAAAATACTTTAATCACTTCTGGAATATACTAACAATATCTCGATACACTAAGATAAAATAAGATACATTTAATATAATATAATAATATAATAAGATAAAATACATTAAGATAAAATTGTTTATTGATATCATGAACTAAAATGTAAATTTTCAATTATCAACAATTATCGTTAAAAAAACGATGTCATGACATACTATGTACGTAAAATCTATGTAAATATAATAATGATAATGTATAAGATCATATAATATAAAAAAATATCATTTTTGTTCTTTTATAGTACTCTCTACTCTTATTTACAATTAACCGACTTCATGTGGCGTTTCTCAGTAGCACCGCTCTCCAGAAGGTCAACAGCACAGGGAATCTCTGAAATAAACTTACAACGTTAGCTCAAAGGTAAAAGTTACATACAAAAATACATTAAAAATCATTGAATATCTTGATAATTATGTAAAAATATAAAAGCTGAGGTTTTCTTGTTTTGAGGCATTTAGAATGTCATTTAGGTTACATAATATGTATTATAGTTATGTAACTAAGATGGCCCATCCAATACCGCTTCTCTTTTCTTCACTATGTACCTTTCTTCGTCAAAATCATGTGTACCAACATAATTTATTTTTATTCTTACGTTGGCACTCCCTGCCATATAATATTAGTGCATGGAGAGATGTGGTGGTGGATGGTACTTACTATAGACATAATGAATATTATGCGATGTTTCTTTCTCCTTGATATATCGAATTGTAAAACTTATCGATGGAGTAAGTTGTTAAATCTTTATTATCTCGATAGGTTCATACTTCATCGTATCAAACCAATCTTCTGAGGTAGCTGCAAATAAAATATTATACTATAGATCAAATAGTATTAAATTAAAATCTTATTATTATTTTATATTATTACCATTCGAAACCACAGATCTATACTTTATCAAATATTTAACAACACAGTAAATAAGGAACTATATTAACAGCAATAAAAATATTATGGTGCATTCGTCACGTTAAATAAATAAATATTCTTAATTTCATCATCTCTCATAGGTCCAAAAAAAGAATTTATCTACATAATATCTAATCCGTAACAACTATGAATAAAGTGCCTCTGCATGTGCGCGGTGATTGATCACTTACTATCACGTGGACTGTCGGTCTGTCCGCCATTCTGTCACATTAAATAATATTAATATTCAGTATAAAATAAATAGCTTGTGGTCTGAAGTCCAATAAACATTTAATAATAGTTATCAGATCCAGATAATAAACTATAACTATATTTTGTATATATATATATACATTAACAAAAATTTTAAGAATCCGTGTTGTGTTGTACTTCTTTAACAATAATCTTGTGTTGAATGGAAAAGAAGAGGAAGTGGATAGTTTCACTTCGATTAGAAAATATTATTTATTATATATTATTTAGTGAACCATCCATTACCACCTTTTTCCTTAATCTTCAATATTTTTTTATTCTTCTTGTTTTTGATTTGCCGATCCACCGTGGGATGGAGTGGAGTTGAGCTTGTATTCACACAAGTTGTAAATACAAGTGATAATCTTAATTTCTTGTTGTAATACATTTTTTATTATCTTATACAGTTAAAGATGCAATTTGATAGTCTTTACTAGCCATGGTGCTATTAGATAGTAGGCAGTGAGGTGAGCGATGCTTATTATACCACTGAGTTATTAGATAATAAACAACGCCCCGCTCACTGCTTAGTTCTCTATTCCCTGTCAATCCTGTTGCTAAGATTTGACACTTTAAGAAAATCTGAAACTTTATAAAACCTATGAACACTAAAATTATATGAAACGAAATACCATTTACTTAGAGTCTATGTTTAAATCTCTTTTTTAGTTCAGTCAGTTTCTGGAAGAATGATTTAAGTAAATATATGAAGATATAAGTAAATTTCAAAACTTTCAGATCAATCTATAAAAAGAGTTACCGTGACATAATGGTTAGTAATCAGTCGTCGAGCATACACAAGTATGCAGTGCAATCTTTTTCTGTCGTTTCATGTCAGAGACATGTTCACATCAACGCTTGGCCTTATTTGACTTTTCTTGTCGTTACTATTTTAAAATTAGAGCAAAGAATAATCTGCTTTGAGCAAAAATTAATGAAAATGCTTATACTTGTGGCAGGTTAAAATTATGTTCCAATTTACTAACATAAAAAATATCAAAAGCATTTACCATGTGGTTATGCCTTTGCCTTTAATAAAAGCTAAAATTAAAATTCTTAAAATAATCTTAATATATATTTATAGAAGAAGTCCTGACTCACCGAGTTATCAGCGTCCACCTTTTATCATTGAGTGTAAAACGCTGAAATTATGACATATGTTCTTAATGCTCCCGTCCACCATGATCTAGACAGAGAATTGAATTTTTTATGCACGTAAGTTGTAAAAAATACCTTACAATTATAACAATTTTAAACCGCAGTCTACCAAGAATCTGATCTGAAACTAAGCTTAATCAATAAATTTTATGGTACAAAATATAAAATATTATAGTACGTATGTGAGTGTTTAATGATAATAATAATAATGATAATGATATTTTATTTGACTTCTTCCAAGATTTATAACATATTTTTTTGTCTGAAAATTATAAATTTCTAAAGAATAAGTCGTAACCGATTAACTCCAGCCTCTACTAACGACTCCAAAAACCTCACATAGATTTATACTTTACATTAACAAGAAATTAGACTAATTTCTGAGAGATTCCACTCCCGAAGGAGTTAAAAGGAGTTAATTAGTTAGTTTTTGTAAAAAACTATTACATATATTATAATATTTTGATCTCTGGTCACAAATAAAGAGACGTGTTTTATAGTTTATAGAAAGTTAAGTCATAGATATTCTCTCTTACAGGCCTAATTATTTCTCGAGCAATATAAACCAAAACATAAGATTAATTAAATTTAAGTTCCCTTGGATATTTATAAAAAAAAACCTTACATTTTTTTAACGTCTATAACTTACAACCTAAAGAAGTAATAACTATTACAGAGTTCATTGTGTCAGAATATATTGAGAAATAATCAAAAGCTTTCAGTTTTTCACAGGACCTTCTATCTATAACAATATTACATATATTATATAAATATAGAATGAATCTGAAGACGGAAATAACTAAATTGAAAGCAGTGTTTTCAAAACAAATTACCATTTCCATGGCTTTAAGGGCTTTTTTCTTTTTCCTTTATTGTTATTCTTATGTTAAAAGTAGAAAAGAACAGAAAATAAATAATTTCACTATAATCAGATAATATAATAATTATTTAATTTAGATGAAACACCCATTACCACTTTTTTAACCTTATAGACTTCTCATCTTCAAGTAAAAATGTCGTCAGTATTATAACGTAAAGGAACCTTTCATTCTTTTTCTATACATCCTCTTGGTATTCTTGTATTGGGTCCACGATTATTCATATGGAGTTTAGTTTTCTTTGTTTGGCATGCAAAAACTTAAGAGATTATATTCGAAACAAAACAACTCAATTAGGATATCTTAATCAACAAAAAGCAAAGATTAATTTTAATACAATTATTATTATACTTTTATAAATGTATGTTTTTTATTATAGGTGGCGAACAACCAGTCGCGTGAACAAGGTTGTGTTACAAGTCAAAATCTCCTTTAACTCCTGATTCAATTGTCAGCCTTCCATTGTTCCATAACATTACTATTCTTCTCTTTTCATAGCATGTCTCTTTTTATTCAGTTTTAAATATTCTCTTCCTTCAAAATATCTGAAGATTGTAGACCAGTTTGAGTAAACCACTAATGTAGTATTCTCTATGAGAAGAATACTAGCAAAAGAGATTTATTCTTACAGGCCTAATTAATTCTAGTACATAGATTTTGAAAAAACAATCAAATATACAACAAGTTCAATATTAATTATAATATATTTAATTATTTATTTAACTTCACGCCATATCCCTTGCGGGGTAGCCAGAGACGACGTAGCGCCAAACGCTACGGTCCCTGCATACCTCTTTCGCCTCGGCCACAGACATCAACCTCTTCACACATGCACTCCGGGGAGTCCTCATGCTTTTTACGTGACCTTCCTCCAGTATCATAGCTACTGTTTTTTCGAAGGTCACTCGAGGCCTCCCCCTGTCTCTCTTACCGCTCACTTTTCCTTTGTAAATCTTTTTTACCATTCTTTCATCACTCATTCGTTTGACGTGCCCAAACCACCTGAGCACGTTCTTCTTCATTCTCACCGTGACATCTTCGCTAGTACCTGCCATTCTGTGGATCTCTTCATTGCGGATTCGGTCAGCTGGACTGACTCCGCATATTCTGGAAAGAGATCGCATCTCCACAGCATTCAACTTTCTTACATTCTTCTTCTGTGTTACCCACGTTTGGCTGCCGTATCACAGCGTCGGTAGCAAAACCGCATTGTGTACAGCCAAATGTGCAGCTATGCTGACGTTTCGCCGTCTCAACAATGCAGCCAAGGCACCGTTAACTCTGTTACCGGCAGCAATACGTCTTTTCACATCTATTTCGTATCTTCCGCCTCTGCTAAACATACTTCCCAAATATACCACAACATTCACTTGTTCTATTGTCTTACCATTCTTACTATTAATTATAATTTTAATAGTATTATACGATTATACACATATTGAGAGAATGAAGTAATTATTTTCACTTCAAATATCTTCAAATACTCTTATAATAACAAAAAATTGTAAATCAAATTAGATGTGTTGCCTATTAAATATACAGACAGACACAATTAGCGACTTAATACTAGAATCAGTTATTAATATTAAACACATTTCGCGACTACAAGAAGAATAATATGATTACACTTTATAAATGATAACGTTAACTACATCTCAGAATACTTCAGTGTAACAACAGCCTAAGAGGAACTCATAGATCCTACAAATTCTTTTATATAACTCAGACCCTACTACGTACGAATTATACGAAATTATGATTTACCAGAAATACATTAAAATAATTGTGTATTTTACCAAGCTATTTTTAAAGACACCATTTCTAGACAATATTTTTTTATTTACATCTTAGACTAGATATATTACACACAGATTATAATATGAAATGGACATCAAATATTTTAAATTATCACTGACAAAAAGCATTACAATGTAAAATATTGCATATAACATAAATACGTAATACGTATAAGATATAATATTTGTATGTGGTATTATAATTTACTATTAGCTGTGAGATACAATATACCCACACATAATTTTATGACATTGTTCTCGGCTTATGTGAGTGTTTAATGATAATAATAATTATGATAATGTCAAATAAAATATTTATTTGACTTCTTCAAATATTTTTTACAAACGAACTACATTAAGCTAAAGTTAAACCTTTTATTAACATTATAATTATAATTATACAAAGATTGTGAATAGCTCCATCTAGTGTACATCTTCAGTAACCGTCTATTATATTTTACAGGGTACAATTACTTATTAAAGACTGTACCGATTGTTTTTCGGATTGAATCAGACGTCGAACTACGGGTGGCTGCATTCAAAACAACAACAACAAAAGTGGATATCAACGTAGAATAATACAAAACAACGGTTTTCAAATTGTCATCTGAATCCCGCGCTGCCATATCCAAGATTGTCAACATCACAGAAGAGGTCACCTTGTCTATTGACGATATTTTATCAATTTTGGAAAACCATTTAACGAGGAAGAGATCAAGAGATTTATTGGAAATAACTTAAAGACCGTAAGAGAAATGGGAATCAAGAAAGTTTTTCATGAAAGAAAATATGAAGGTCTCAATTTCGTTTATAACAAAATAAATTAAAATAATTTTTACTAAATTCTCTGTGTGTCGGAATAAGTTGAAATGGTAATTCAATATTTATGAATCATTTTTGTCATTATTAAAGCCGCAATATTATTTTAAATTATTATTATTATTTTAATGATTGTTATTTAATTGAATTTATTGTAATATTTATACTTAATTTTTTAGTAATTGTTAAGATGCCAGAACTGGTGAAAGACAAATAACGGTATGTTGGATAGACTTAGAAAACGCTTTCGGGTCGGTACGACATGAACTGATGATGTTCGCGCTAAGGTGGTATAACTTTCCAACGTTAGTTAGTAACATGATTGCATCATATTATTCAAAATTAAAATTTTCCATAATCACAAATGAAAATCATTCCAAACCCTTAAATTACAACATTGGTTTATTTCAAGGCTGTTGTATTTCTCCAATAATATTTAACATAGTAATCAATATTTTAATAGATAAATTAATTCAAAACGAAAAGGAATGAGGTTATCGGTTCAAGTTTAACAATAAATATACAGAATCCATACTAGCATTCGCAGACGATCTCGCGATACTGACACGTAATCCAAAACAATGTCAGCTACTTTTAAATGTTGTGGAGGATTTCTGTGTTTGGACGGACGGATTGAGGAGAAAACCAAATAAATGCTACAGTCTCTGTCTGGGTAGGCGGAACACCAGATATACCTCTTACGATCCGGGTCTTATAATAGGCGGTAAGTGCGTTACTACAATTACCGACGCAGCTCCGTTCAAATTCTTAGGCAAAAAAATCGATTACCAAGGGCGCACTCCATCGTTAGATATAATAGTCGATAGCTTTTTGAATGATCTAAAAAAGGTAGACAATCAACCAATAAGTAACATCAAAAAGACTTGGATATACGATAATTACTTAACATCACGTCTAATTTGGCCTTTCCTCGTTTACGATATCAATAAGACCCTTTTGTTGAAGTTAGATGCAAGCGTCAGAAGGACATTGAAGTCATGGCTCGGGTTAGCGCATCCAGCGGACTCTTGTACCTTATTTAGAGACCGACACAATTTCGGGTTAAAATTAAAGAAACCATCGGAACTCTATAAACACCTAAGAGTGACCAAAAGACATATCATCTCAAAATCGAATGATGATACTATAACGTCTCTCCCAAAAGATAAAATTGCCGCAGAACTAGAGTCACGACTTCAATTCTATAAACAATTTATGATAGGTGCTCAAACAAATAAAGCAGGGCTAGGATCAAGTAGGAAACAACAAGACTTAGAAATAACAAAATCCTTTATTCGGCAAGATGAAAACGATAATTACCGGTTGCACGTGATGAGCCTAGAATTGCAAAATGAATGGGTGACCATAGGAGATTTTTGTATTCCGCTAGCTTTGAGATGGCGCACCCTGCTTCATGATTGGTCCCCAGCATTATTAAAATTTTATCTTAATGCATTCCAAATGACTCTCCCAGATCAAAGTAACTTAGTAAGATGGGGCAAAGCCACCGAAAAATCTTGCAACATCTGCGGCGAGGCAGTAGGAACCGCGAAACACTTTCTAGTAGGGTGTAGGGTACTATTAAATAGAGGTAAATACTCGCGTCGCCACGATAAAGTATTAGAAATCATACGAGAAGCGGTTAGTCTTTCTATAGCAAGAGCGCAGAGGGGTATAACAACCACCAAAAAATCAGTAGAGTTCGTAAAGGCAGGTTCGTCCAAAAAATCTAAATTTAAACCTTATTCCATCTTGGACGCGTCTCCTGATTGGACTCTCATGATTGACACGTATGAAAGGCAATACAAAATCCCCGGGGATGTTTGTGTTTCGTCATCTAGGCCGGACTTATTCCTGTATTCAAAACAACTAAGGCGCGTTATACTTGTGGAGCTTACTGTACCCTGGGAAACAAACATACCCAAAGATCATACATTTAAGCTTAACAAGTATTACGAACTATGTAACGAACTGATCAGGAATAAATTTATAGTTAATTTGTACGCTGTAGAAGTGGGAGCGAGAGGTATAACAGCAAAATCTCTCTACAATTTATTTAAGGATCTCGGCCTTTCTAGAACGACCATCAGTTCGTTTCTGGAACGTATTTCAAAGGCAGCTTTAGTAGGTTCTTACGATATTTGGTTAGGTAGGGAGAGGAGCGTGAACAGTGAAGGTGAGCGTGTATGCGCATACTAAAGGGGCCCCTTAAACCTACACCTGGGTCGCAAGTCCCAGGCATTGTTTGCGCTTCTTTTCCTGCAACGCGATGGGCCCGGCACCCGCACGGTGAATCCATGGAATGCTAAGAAGCTTCGTCTCTCTCATCTTTTGTAATTGTTTAATTGTTATTAATTAATGTATTGAAAATATTTATTTTAATGTTGTTGTTAATGTTATTTTTTTTTTGTAATTGTTATGTTATTGATGTTATATATTTTTTTGTAATTTAATTTAATTATTTTTCCCAAGGAGGATTGGCGTCAGGCAGGCGGCCGGCCGTAAAACCAAGCCAAATCTTTAAAGCAGTATGGTAATACCGGTTTTACGCGAGAAGCTATCTCGGGAACAAAGGAATGTAAAACTGAGATTTGGAAGTTGGAATGTTAGTTCGATGACTGGAAGAGGAAGAAAAATTGCGTATGTGTTGAAGAGAAGACGAATAAATGTAGCATGTTTACAGGAAACGAAATGGAAGGGATCAAAAGCGAGAGAGATTGGTGAAGGATACAAGTTTTATTATTGCGGGAATTATGGAAAAAAGGAATTTTGTTGGAATTCTGCTTGATGAGAAATTAAAAGACTGTGTAACGGGAGTGAACAGGCAGAGTGACAGAATCATGGATGTGAAAATGATTTTCGAAGGCTTAATCATTAATTTATTAAGTGTGTATGCTCCTCAAACCGGATGTGATGATAGGATGAAAGAGAAGTTTAGGGAAGATTTTGATTCTGTGATGATGGATGTTTCGGACAATGAGCAGATATATGTAGGGGGTGATTTTAATGGGCATGTCGTCAAAATTGGGGATCAGCTGGCAAAGTACCCGCCTGGCATGCGCAAATTCTGGGCACTTTCAAAGTCCAATCTGGGGAACTTTAGCCAGCCGTCCCTACCGCCCTTGCACATGTGGAATGACTCTCTGGCCCAAGGGCAAAAGAGAAAGCCGATCTCTTCGGCACTCTTTTCGTCTCCAACTCAACTTTGGAAGACCAGGGGTAGACACCGCCTATCATCCCGCGGTGTCAGAGCTGACATGTCGGAAATGATTTTTTGGCAGAAAACTATTAGGCAGTCTCTATTTTCCTTGGACGTTCATAAGTCGAGTGGGCCGGATGGCATTTCTCCATTGGTGCTACGAACGTGTGCCCCTGAGTTGACTCCAGTGATAACGCATCTGTTTCAGCACTCCTACCTTAAAGGCGTAGTCCCGCTCTCATGGAAGCGTGCCCTTGTCCATCTGATCCCTAAAAAAGATGATAGCTCGGACCCAGCTAACTACAAACCTATCGCCATTACCTCTCTTCTCTCCAAAGTAATTCAGAGCATTATCAATAGACAGCTCCTAACGTACTTCGAGGATCACCATTTGCCACCGCATCCATCGATCGCGTATGGCCCAAAGGGCTTCTTTCGAAGCTACCTTCCTATGGGCTTCCCGAGAGTTTATGCAAGTGGATCACCAGCTTCCTCACTGGGCGGAGCATACAGGTCGTTCTCGACGGTTTTTGATTCGATCCCAAGCCTGTGAACGCTGGTGTACCCCAAGGCTGCGTGCTATCCCCAACTCTGTTCCTCCTGCA
This sequence comes from Melinaea marsaeus rileyi, assembly GCA_918358865.1. NCBI lineage: Eukaryota > Metazoa > Arthropoda > Insecta > Lepidoptera > Nymphalidae > Melinaea > Melinaea marsaeus. Next base: position 24,835,867 of record OU911085.1, read on the forward strand.
CATCAATGATATTTTGGATATTCCCAACATACATTGTTGTGCGGATGACAGCACTAGGGATACGGTATATTTCGGTCGTGCAGGTCTCTCTCGGGAAAACGTCGATGAGTGTCGAAAGAAACTTGTGTTTTCAATAGAAACCTCCCTGAGGATGGTCTCTGAGGGGGGTGAACTGAACCACGTTCAGTTCAATCCCCTCATGACACACAGGTTTGCGCGTTTACCACTAAGAAAACCCCATTTGTCGTATCACCGCTCTTCGAGAGCACTCCTCTTATTGCCTCGCCAAGTATCAGAATACTGGGTCTCGACATTTCGAGCGACTGTCAGTTTCGTGATCATCTGGAGAGCAAGGCCAAGTTGGCCTCGATGAAATTGGGAGTTATCTATTGATTGATTGATCGCTCTATGGAGCAAGACAGTATTTCAAACCTGGCCAAAGACTTGCGCTCTATATGGCGCAGGTCCGGCCACACATGGAGTTTTCATCTCTGGTCCGGATCACCCCAATATCAGCTTCTACCATTTAACCGCGTACAACGGAGAGCAGTTGGGATTGTCGGGGACCCAGTGCTCTGCAAACAGCTGGACTCTTTCGCATTGCGTAGAGACGTTGCTTCTCAGTACGTCTTCTACCGCATTTACAACGGGGAGTGTTCCGAACAACTATTCGATCTGATGCCTACCGCCGAATTCCACCACCGCACAGCTCGCCATCGCCTTCTTTACCATCCATATTACCTGGATGCGTGGCGATCCTCCACTATGCGGTTTTCAAGGACTTTTTTCCCACGTTCCACTCGAATGTGGAACGAACTTCCTTCGGCGGTATTTCTAGATCGATACGACATGGGTACCTTCAAAAAAGGCATATATTCTTATTTCCAAGGCAACGCTCATGTGAATCCTCGGATGTTGCAAGAGTTCATGGACGGCGGTGTTCACATATCAACGGTGACCCGCAAGCTCGTTTGCCCTCCTCTAAAATAAAAAAAATATATAAAAAAAAATTACACACAAAAGGGGCCACCATAAGACGCAGATTGATTACTTCTTAATAAGAAGAAATAAAATCAATTGCGTCAAAAACTGTAAGGTACTGCCGGGCGAAAGTGTAGTCTCACAGCATAGGATCCTCATCATGAAAATTAAACATGTAGGGCGTACAAATATGTTCAAGAAACGACCCCCACCTAAAATAAAATGATATTTGTTAGAGAAAGAGAAATGTGCGAGTAAATTTAAAAAAAGAGTGACAGATAAAATTATAAAAATGAGTAGTGTAGAAGAAATATCTTTTAACGATAGTTGGAACGAAATGGCGGGATGGATAAAAACTGTGGCAAAGGATGTATTAGGCGAAATGAAAGGAAAAGGTGTGATAAATAAGCAAACATGGTGGTGGAATGGAGATGTGCAAAAGGTTCTGAAAGAGAAGAAGGATACGTTTAAGTAATGGCAGGAAGTACCGGATGTTAATGAAAGTATGAAAGAGGAGATGAAAATGTTATATAAAAGATGTAAGAAGAGAGCGAAAGTAGCTGTAGCCATTGCTAGAGCTGAGGTGCAAGAGGAGTTATATAGGTGGCTAGAGTTTCCTGCAGGTCAAAAGGAAATCTACCGGATAATAAAGCGTAGGGAGAAGAATACGAGAGATGTCATACATGTAAAATGCATAAAAGATGATACTGGAAAGGTGTTGATAAGAGATGAGAATATAAAAAAGAGATGGAAGGTATATTTTGAAACATTGATGAATGAAGAAAATGATTGGAGTGGAGTTTTGAAAACCCAGCCGGTAAATAAAGGATTAGTGAAAGAAGTGACCGATGATAAAGTGAAAGCAGCTGTGCAAGGTATGAAGAATGGAAAAGCTGTAGGGCCGGATGCGATACCAGTGGAGGTATGGGAGGTTTTTAATGAATATGGGTATAAGTGGCTGGCTTTATTTTTCAATAAGTTGTTGCATGAAGAAATGATTCCCGATGAAAGGTGCAATAGTGACCTAGTGCACATTTATAAATATGAAGGTGATATACAAGACTGCAACAGTTATCGGGGTATAAAGCTCATGTCACATACTATGAAAGTGTGGGAGAAAGTGATAGAGAAAAGATGCGAACCGAGTGTGAGGTTTCGGAGAACCAGTTCGGTTTTATGCCTGGTCGGGGTACGACGGATGCTGTATTCGTTCTTCGTCAATTGTATGAGAAATACAGACGAGCCCACAAGAACTTGCACATGGTGTTTGTTCGTTGATCTCGAGAAAGCATACGACCGAGTTCCCTGGTGGTGGGTGGATATGGATGGATGGATGGATGGATATGGATAGGATAGGATGGTGGGCTTTGAAAGAGAAGGGTATACCTGGGAAGTATGTGAAGTTGGTTCGTGCAATGTACAGTCGATCTGTGGATGTGTGGGGTGACAAGAAGGGATAGAATAAGAAATTAGTATATTAGGGGAAGCTTATGAGTGAGAGAAAAAATTAGAGGTAGCCGTCTGTCATGGTATAGGCATGTTATGAGGAGGGATGAAAGGCACGTGACCAAAAGAGTGCTAGGTATGGTTGTTCGGAATAGTTATTAAGTAAATTGTACAGTTGCTAATAGCAATCGTCAGGCGCTAAATATATTTTAATTATTAACAAAACGAGGGTAGATGTTACGTTTTTGGTGGTGTGACAAACGCACGCGTAACGGTCGACACAGTTCTCGAATATAGTTCTCGGTGAGCAGTTCTCGGTGAACCTTGGTGCTTAACGATTTTGCGGAGTAATCATTATCGGTTCTAGAAGTTTCCAAAAGAGTAAATTACATTAGTGTCGAGTGTTTTAATTGTTGGCTGCAGCGCTGAATTGGCCTTCTCACTCGAAGTGTGCGTGGAACCGAAGATCACGCGACGGAACACTTAAGTATCAAATTCTTTGTCTCATAGTTATTTCCCTTTTACTAAATATTATACAATTTATCCTATACTCTGGGGAACCCCAAATCCTTTACTCGTACAGACTGACTATGTGACTTCCTTCTTTGAAGCATAACAGAAGCAGACAGATAAGTCGTTAGTTTTAATAAGCAAATTAGGGAGTAATCGTATACGTAGCTGTCGATGACGTTGCCCGTTTAGAGGTTGTGTCGTGGGGTCTGCCGAGCCCCTTTGTATGATACAATGGTAGTGGAGGGATAGACAGGTAGAGGACGGCCGAAGAAAAGATGGATGGATTGCATGTAAGACGATATGAAGAAGAAGGAAGTGTGTACAGAGATGACGAGTAACAGGAGAGTATGGAAAGAAAAAACATACTGTGCCGACCACAAAATGGGATAAGAGCAGGAAGATGATGATGATTATTATTTAGTCAGGGTCATTTGTCCCCTTCATTCTTCCTCTTGATGTCATAAATTGAATTTTGTTGATTGGCATACTACTCGATATGCCTAATTTTTTAATTTATTTTATATATTTATATGATTAATTATTTAATATTTCTTAAATAACGTAACCATTTCTCACGAGTAATTAAAAATTCTCATTTAAACAGATGCAATATTTTGTTTATGCATAATTTCATGTAATAATAGTTATCGCATAATAAATTATTTATTACTACATAATATATATATGTTGTACAAATCCCTTTTGGGAAGCCTTACCTTTTTTGCATAAAGCCCCATTAAATAAATAATTAATTAATTAAAATTAAAATGCGCTCTAGAAGTTTTCAAAGTAAACAAGACAATAGTTTTGAACGTACATCGTTTTAGAGCAACGCGCTCAAAGTTGCTATCAATAGTTAGTTTAAGTTTCGGTGCCCAAGTTCTGCAATAGCTCTACATTTGTTCAAAACAATTATATAAATTTATTCATTACATTTAAATAATGTTTTGTGTTATGTTAGTGTACTGATATCTGAAAGAGCGTCTATTCAAATGTAAAAATAATTAGGAATGTAAGTTACATTTGACAAATAAATATTATTAAATAAAAAAAAGATTTCTGTGAATGTGAATTAAAATAAAGAACTTAAAGGAATATAAGACAAATTATTAATTGAATATTTATGTAAGTGCTACTTTTATTTGAACCTATTTACATTTATTTTTACCGCATTAATAAGAGTATTTTAAAGCAAATAAAAAATGCAAGCACAAAAAGCTATTCTATTACCTACATTATTTTATTGTCAGCTCTTTTTCCTGTTATGTCTTATACGTACAATTTCTTAATAACATTAATAACATTCAATAGGTTATAAAATATTGTTAACCAACAGGCGTGTGTTTTTTAATAGTTTTTCTTATTACACGACTGAATTTAGAGGACGGCAGGCGGGGCCACCGTCATCTGCACAGGGGAGGGGCCCCAATAATAAAGATAAAAATCATGTCAAAATTTTGACAGGACAGCATTTTTTACGTTTTTATTTCTTGTTGTTTATAAATTGTATTTGACTTTAACCAATTACTAGATACATTGTGGAAAAAACATTATTGCCTGATAATAGATGTTTGAAAGACTTGTCCTAAAAAAATATTAATTTTATTTGGAACATATTTATTTAATGGGAGCCTCCACTCGATGCCCGAGAGCGTCCAGACTTTAGAAATCGGCCCTGGGTCCATATAATAATAATAATAATAATATATATTGCATCGGTATAAATGTTCTATGATTAATTAGTACTTGTGTTCATTTCATCAAGTGGTATAAGATACAATTATTGAGGATCGTCCTCGAATTACACGTAATTGAGATATTTCTGAACATCCAAATCTTTTGGTAAGACATATTTATGTATTCAATATATAATATACATGGCTGTCTGATAATTTATTCGCTCTAATTAATATTTGTAAAGAAACTACCCGATATTACTTACAATTTGGGAAATTAGCAAATATTGAACCCAGTTCTACTGTTATTATAACAATATAAATTTATAATTTAATTCAATAACAAAGCTCTCATTACCATCTTATATAACTGTTTCATAGCAAATACGGACGGCGTGTCTCGGGTAACTGGAGATGGTTATATGTTCTTAATAAACTATTTTTATACAGTACGTTTTTATTTAATTTTTTTATCATAATAATATTATTTTAGAATCCCAGTGTAATCGATTTGTGTTAGTATAATTAATTATTTCAAATGATAATTTGTAAGATTATTTCAAATGATTATGTGTACATATATATATATATATATATATATATATATATATATATATATATAATATTAGTACAAAAAATGGTATATTTTATATTTTTTACCCTTTGTCCGCTTTCTTCAAGATCAAGGATTAAAGAAAAATATTTTTTTTAGTCAAAATAATGACTTTTGAAAAGGTGACGTTTGTATTTTTTAATATTATGAAGATATAGTCGCTGACGGCCCCATTCCACATATGTATCTATTAAAGTACATTTTACAATTTATTTTTATATTAAATACCTTTCACTACTCTGATTATTATGAGTAACATTTTAAAAACTACATATGAAGTAACTTATTTATTATCTTATTTATTTTTTAAGCTTTTTAAGGAAGCCGGAAAAGATGCCATAACAAATTATATGTTGTGAAAATATCGTAATTTCTAATAGTAATAAGTAAAGTAGCGTTTTATTGAAAATTCTCACTTTTTGTGTATAAAGCGGAAAAAATTATAATAAGAAAATTTAAAAAGTTTAGAAACATAATGATAAAATGCGCTGAATATAAATTAAGAAAAGAAAAAATAGTTGTTCAATAATTAATTATAATAATAAAATAAATTGTGCGTACCGCATTATGTACACTCAGAGGTCCAAGGATTAATACAAGTGATTGAGGTAATCTTATTAAACAGCCGATTTCATATAAAGCCTATTTTAGTCCTTTCAAGTTTCTCAACAAGTGCACATTTAGAAAATAATGATGTATAACAACTCTTAATTAAACTTAAGCCTTATCTATACTTAATTTTCAATCCGCTGTTATTATATTATATTTTTGATAATTTTGAAATTTTCAAAATATGTTTAATAATGTGTTTTTAGATGCTAGTGGCCAGCTACGGAAAGCGCTGAAACAGAAATAATGTTTTAACATAATATAATCCGTTCGTCGATGCGCGTCCAAATAAACTATGTCTATGATTGTATTGAGTGGGATTCAATAACAAATATTGTATGAGTTCAAGTTTCCAACTCGTATGGAACATTAAGACAAATATGTTCGAACAATATTATATTTTTTTAGTTATTTGAAAAGTTACATAAAAACCCTCCCATATTACAGAATAATTGAATTATAATTATACCAAGACTCGGCAGTCTGTGGATCATATTAAGAATTGTCGCATGTGGGAATTGAACCCAGACTCTTTGGTTCCTCAGTCAGAGTCACTTACCAGCAGTCTAACAGACGATAATAAATAATCTACTCTGTACATATATACATGTCAATAAAATTGAGGTGTCTATTTGTAATTCCAAATTAACAGTTTCATTCTCAATGCATATGGAAGTATGCGGTAGCTTTTTCTATCTGTCTGTCGGTTTCGTTCGGCCGAAGTCTGATACCGCTGGACTGATTTTAACAGGACTTTTACGGTCGGATAACTGGTGTTAAGGAGTAACGCTACTTTTATTTTAAACTATATATTCCGCGCGAATGAAGTCTTGGACCTGGCTGTGTCCATTACATTACATTACATATTAAATTAATATATTCTCAGTAAGTATATAAAAGGTGAATATTATTGTTACATTTTTATATAAATATTTTATAAAATACGATAATAATTTCATATATTTTAATTTACTTGTTGTTATTAAGGTTCAGTGACAAGTATACTCTCAGTAGCCATCTTCTTCTGTCATCTGAATCGTTATCTGCTCTGTCGTTGTTGTATGTTAAATGTTGGTTCTTAAATTTCGTGATAAAGTATATCTTAAAAATGGTCACAATTTAAAAATGCATTGTATCATCTCTTATCTCCTTATAGGTAAGAAAAATAAAATATTTGAATTTGAAAAATAAAGTATACTCACCCAAACTTTAGAACATCTTCCAATACATTTCAGCAACTTGTCGACGCGAAAACCGGATTTAATCAAAACTTTTCAAGTCTCTTTCACTCTTATTCAAGAACAATAACAGAAAAGAAACGTATTAAAGTAATACAATACAATTCTACACTTATACTACAAGGAACACCATTTACTTATAGCCTATGTTTAATTTCCTTTTTTAGTGCAGTCAGTTTTTTGAAGAATGATTAAAATAAATATCATTAATCCATACTATCACATCGATCAATAAAAACGTTATCACCAAATAAAATAGTAAATAAGGTAACTGTTTAGCAATCAGTTGTCGAGTGTACACAAGTGTGTAGTTGTTGTTCGTCAGAGCATAGGAAACTATATACATATATTAAAACACAAATGAGATTGAAATTTAACTGTTGTTTTATATCCGGGACTTGTTCACATCAACGCTTGACCTTATTTGACTTGTCTTGTCATATTATGATTACAGCGAAGAATAACTTGCTTTGAGCAACTTAATGGAAACGCTTATACTCATGGCATTTTAACACTACGTTCTGATTTACTTCATAAAAAAATATCATATGTTTTGATCATTGAATTTGAAGTATCGACATAAATTTGCCTTTTTTACAGCTAATATTAATATTCTTAAAGTAATCTTAATATATGGTATATATATAAAAAAGTACTGACTCACCGACACCTTAGCGTCCCCCCTTTACTATTGAGTGTAAAATGCTAAAATAGTGGCCATGTTCTTAATGCTCCCTTCCACCATGGTTGAGATAGAGTAGAGTTGAATTTGTTAAGCACTTAAGTTGTTAAAGATACCTTACAATTATAACAATTTCAAACCAGGCCCTTACAGGAATCTATCGAGAAACTGATCTGAAACTAAGCTTAATCAATAAATTTGACGGTATAGAATATTAAATATTATAGTACGTTCACTTTCACGGCTTGACTCGCGTGAAATCAATTCACGCTGCTGTTCCACCGCGCTTAGAGCTTATGATGAAGGACCCGGAAAGAGTTCGAAACTAGTCAAACAAATTCTGGTATAAAGTAACGTAAGTAAAGCCGGTAACATATAATATAATAATGAATCACGAAAGTTTAAATACGAACTTAGTAGTAAATATGACATTGTGACGTTTAGAAAATAGGCAGTGGAGTGCAGGGTGTTTATCTTCATAAGGTAATAGAAGATGAACAAGCTGCACTGTATCGCCTATCTCCATGCTCCTTCATCATTCGGTTGGCGAAGTATTGACACTTAAAAATAATATAATTCCATACTTGTTTCTCTAGACATCTTCAGATATCACTCGATATAACATTAACATGAATAACCCAATGCAGTATTTTTAAATATACCTATGTTCCATTTCAGTTGATGTTGTTTAATCGTTGTCCTGTGTATGTGTTTTAATTAAATAACATTTATAACAAGTTTTCATTTATCTTAATTTTTCTCATAAATAAGAACATTGTGAATTATTAATATTAATTCTGGAAACAATCCATTTCTAACAAAGAGTTTTAATATACAAAAGAAACCTTACATAGATTTATATTTTACGATATAAATAAGAAATGAGCCAAATTTATTAGAGATTTCACTCCCGAAGAAGATAAATAGGAGTTAATTAGTTAGTTTTGTAAATAATGATTTACCAGATATAATAATAATAATTGTGTATTTTACCAAGCTATTTTTAAAGACACCATTTCTAGAAAATATTTTTTATTTACATCTTGGACTAAACAGATTTCACACAGATTATAATACCAAATGAACATCAAATATGTTAAATTATCACTGAGTAAAAGCATTACAATATAAAACATTGCATATAACATAAATACGTATTACGAATAAGATATGATATTTGAATGTGGTTCTATTATTTAATAAGGGGCCTTTGTGCCCTTCCTTCTACATTTTTACGTCATAAATTAAACTTTGTTATTGGCATACTACGCAATATACTTAATTATTTTAATTTATTTTCCATTTTTGTATGATTAATTATTTACGAATAATTAATTAAGATTTCTCCAATACATAATATAATAATCGGCGTTGGGGACTGCCAACCAACACGCCACTTGCCGCACGGCGGGAGGTGGAGGACGAAGCTACAGTGGAAAGTAAGAAGAGGAAGTAATACATGAGGACCCTCCGGAGGCCATGTATGAAAAGGTTAATGTCTGTGGTCGAGGCGAAAGAGGCATGCAGGGACTGTAGCGTTTGGCGCTCTGTCGTCTCTGGCTACACCGCAAGGGATATGGCGTGAAGATAAATAAATAAATAAATACATAACATAGCTAGTTCTCACGATTAATTTCTAAATTCGTATTTAAACATGAAATATTTTCTTTATGAAGTTATGTAATAATAGTTCTCGTATAATAAATTATTTTTAACTACATAATATAATAGGTCAATAAATCATGTAGTTATTAATAATCTGTGGATATGTTCCACAAGTCCCCAATAACAAATCCCTTTTGAGAGAAGTTACCTTTTTTCCAGAAAGCCGCACTAGATAAATAGCGTATTCTTGTACGGATTTTATTATTATTATTATTATTATTATTATTATTATTATTATATATAATACACTAGCAGCTTAAAGCTGATGCGTTTATATCACTGCACTTGTGTTTTTAAAGTTCTCATATGTTTATCAAGTCAATTTTTAAAAATGTTAATGTTAGGAGCACTTATCACTGTTTCTGGCAAGGAGTTCCACATATGCACTATACGATTTGGCAGAAATTGTGTTCTGGGATTGCTAGCACAGAGAGGTTTGTTTAGTTTCATGGAGTGACCTCTTAGTTGCTTGTTAGGGTTCATTGTGAACATTTTCTCGATGTTTCTTACATTGTAGTGGTTATTAAGTATTTTGTAAGTTTCTATGAGGTCTCCTCTCTGCCTTCTCTGTTCTAGTGTGGTTAAATTTAGTTCCAAGAGAAGATAATTACATCATATCGATAATAGTTACCTTATTATTATATTAATAATTAGTACAGAAAATGATATATTCTTTAATTTTCACTATTTGTCCGCTTTCTTAAAGATCAAGGGTTAAACAATACATTCTTAAGTCAAAATAATGACTTCTAAAAAGGTGAAGGTGGTTTTTATTTTAAAAAATACAAACGTCGCCTTTTCAAAAGAGTTACGAAGATATTGTAGCTGAGGGTCCCATCAGACATAAGTATGCATTTATTAAAGAACATTTTTTAATTTATTTTTATATTAAATTCTTTTTAATACGTCTGTCTGTCTGGTTCGGCTAATCTCTTAAACGACAGGCCCGATTTTAACAGGACTTTTACTATCGGATAGCTGATACTAAAAGGAAAAGTTAGGCTGCTTTTATTTAAAAAACATATTCCCCACGAACGAAGTATTGGACACAGCTAGTACATAATACATAATATTCTCAGTAAGTATATAAAAGGTGAGGATTATTGTAAAATATTTAAATAGATAATTTATAAAATGCGATAATAATGACATATACGAGTATTTCAATTTACCTGTTGTTATTAAGGTTCACTGACAAGTATACCCTCAAAGATGTCAGATCTTCGGCTGTCATCTTAATCGTTATCTGCTCTGTCGTTGTTCTATGTCAAATGTTGGTTCTTACATTTCGTGAAACAATATATCGTAAAATTCGTTAAAATTACAAAATACATCGTATGATCTCTTGTCTCTCTCTTTCTCACTCTCTGTTATTTTTTGTTGTAGACATGTCTTCTTTTTTACTTCAGAAGTTCAAATCCAACTCTGTAATTATGGGGATTGTTTAAAATTATATTATTTAACAACTCATTCATGTCTAATGTTTTTGTAAAGAGAGTAAAATGGATATTTGAAATCTAGATATTTATTGTAACATCTAGAAAGAAATACGAGTTTTTGATTTGAAATAATAATAAATTAGGTTTCTTTTAATAAATCGTAAATCAATAAAATATAAAATCAGCATTTCATGAGTTATTTGATCCGAGAAACGTGTTTAATTTACTTCTGATAAAAAATTAATAAAAGAAACAGTCGCTAATCGCAAGTATCTATTTTTGTTATTGTATGCATACCACGTTATGTATATTCATTTATCGTTTTATTACACTCTTACACATTTAGTAGTCTATGTCAGATCTTAAGAATCTTTATAAACGTTTCTGTTACAAAGTATCTTCTTTATTTTCAAGACTACGATATTTGATATACTTCTATATTTTTAATTTTTTTTGTTACTGCTTCACTTCACTTGCACTGATGATGAAATTTAGAGCGCTTCACTGCTTCTTTTTTATTATTACTTATTTAATCAATACAAAATTTACATATTTAAATTATATTTCTGTTAAAGTATATCTTAGTTTTAACGATCGTTTTTTATGATGAAAAAAATAGTCATCACAATTTTGTTCAAAAAATCATATTATTAATATTTTTTATTTCTTTCTCATCTACCAAGACGTAATTTATATTTATTAGTGTGAGACGACGACGACAGTACGACGACTGTACGATCCGTCGATTCCGACGGACAAGAGTGTTTAAAAAGATTTTTGCTTTATTATGTCAGTTTTTATTTTTCTTGCTTTAGTATTTTTTGTCTGTTAATCAAGTCCGTTAAATAACTTCATGTAAAATCTAAAATAATAACGTTAATTTATAAAAAGTATGCTCACCCAAACTTTAGAACACCATCCGCTATATTTCAGCAACTTGTGGGCGCGAAAACCGCAAAAGAAAGGTGCGCTTTTTAAATTTTAAAATGTTTACAGAATTTGCGCGAATGAACGAAGAACATGTTTACTATTTTTTTCATCTTTCACGGAAATTGTTACTATTATAATATATATTAAAACAAACAAATTGTTTATTATCAATAATTAATTTAATACAGCGACGCATTAAATATAGAATGAAAATCAACACGGGCAGGAATCGAGCCTGCGCCTTCTCAGTAATTGTCCCGTAAATTAAAGCTTACCATGGCTAATCAAAAAAATACTATTGCTCCCAGGTCACGAGAATGAATTTTGGTTTTCGCTTTTTCTATTGAAGTCAGATTATTGTCAGTAGCTGCCTTACTTATGCAAACCTACGCGTTGCACTAGAGTTTGGATTTAAATATTTATAAAATACCATTTTCTCCGTAAAGCAATATGATTTTTTTACTCAAACTTATATACTCATACAGTTTCGTCGCATTTTACACCTTTTGAGAGACATGTGTTATGTTGCGAATGGCTGAAGTAATATTGCGCTCGTACCTAATTACTATCTTCGCACTGTTACGTCATATTAAACTTCATCAAAGCCGAACCATGAAACAAATAAAACACAATGATTATTGTCAGTGATTGGTAAAGAGTTGCTCGTAAATATGCAACAAACCTCTCGTGTTTCAATGAAGGGTGGACTGCTCTATCAAGGCTTACAATAAATTTGCTTGTAAAAGTTTTTCGATCCAGTGTATTTTATTGTTTCCGTTTAATTTACAAACTCATCAATCTCTTATAGCGATTGTATTACAATAGTTATAAAAATTTATTTCATTTTTTGTTATTTATTTATTTATCTTTACCTAAACTATATTTTTTTATGTTACTGATTTACGCCTGAAGTTACGTCTCAATCTAGGCAGGGAGAATTAAGGAAGTGAACGTAAGAACAAGTCCGCAAGTATACCAACAGATCTGTATCATCGCAGCTGCAATCTTGGAAAGACATTCATCTAACGCCGGAAATAAACATCCTGGTACGCGACGCCCTTCTAGGAAATGCTTTGAGATTATATCCTTTACATTGTTTACGTTTCCGCAGGCAGTTATACTTTTCTATAACATAGTATTGCTCATATGTTTGTTACACACGACATGATATCAAGATCCAACCTTCGAATGATTTCGAATTCCAATGGGTTTACAATTTTATTTCACATTTTGATATTGTGATTTTTTTAAGTTTGTTTTATACTTATTTACTTTATAGAATGAGTAGTAAATTGTATTACATGATTATATGCTGTTATGATTATTCTTTAATTCTAAAATTGAGACTTAATATTTTTCTCACATTAATACAAGAAGTTAATATATAAAAGAGTTTTATAATAATTACATTGTAATTACATACATTGTTATAAAATATAAGAAGTCAAATTTTGTATTATTACAATAAAAATAAGTTCTTTAAAATTTCTATTTATAAACAATTGAAGAAAAGCGAACTTACAACTGTCATTTCTAAGCTTCTAGCTTAGTAGCCGGTATGTAACCGGAAATAAATTTCCCGGACGCATCGGTACTCTCCAACAAGGTGTTACAATTTGCCTTATGAAGTATGTTTTCAGATGTGGAAATATTGTATTGATTTATTGATTTTATATTTAATAGTTTTTTAATATCAACAGTCGTTTTAAAATTTTGTTTTTGCCCGTATTATTAAAATATTTCAACAATATTATATTCCCTGCATTTTATAAATGTATAGTCTGTTTTTCCGAATTGTGTTTCTTTATTTTTAAAATTAACCAATTACTTAACCAATAACAAATTAATTTTTAAAATAGTAGCGTATATTTAAAAAATTAATTTGCTATTGGTTAACCCTTTGGGGCACGGTGGTATTAAAAATGTCCCGCCTTTTTGATGCATAATAACGCATGGTGGGACATTTCTTGACCCACCTGAAAATATTGGAATAGCTGCGCGCTCATACATTTTTTTCTAAACCTTCTTGTTTACAGGAGTTGGCAACATCATTAGCAATTGTTAAGAATATATGAGATTGCGTTGACAAGGTTGATCATTATATAACAGATTCATCAAATTTTTAGTAGTGCAACTTTATTTTGTGATTTTATGTGAAAAATATTAAAGGTAAGTATTTTTTTATTATAAATTACTTCTATGTAAGCAATTAGAGTTATTTGTAAGAAAAATGGAAACTTTATCATATTTTTTTTTTTGTAAATGATGAAAGAGTGGTGGGACTTTATTTATCCCACCATGCAACTTAGGAAGTAATAAATAAAAGCACGTTTTTATTTATTATTTACCTACGTTTTATAATGAAAACTATATTTTTTATTTTATTTTATGTAATTGTTGACTGTTCTAATTCAAGATGAACAAAGATAGCCTGGATTTTGAAGAAATACCTTCAGATGACAATTCTATAATTGATTCTGAATTTGACGAGGAAGAATTGTTTATCCCACTAAAAAAAGAATTCGATTACTTTCTACTTCAGATGAGTCTGAAAGTTGTGACATAGAAGAAAATGCACCAGTTCACCATAGGAAAACCTTTGCCGAAAAGTCTCCAAAATGGACTCATAACGGAAGCACAATTCCAGAGGGAGCTTTTTCTTCAAATGTTGGACCGACTCAATATATTACAGACCTGCCAGATCCAACACCTTATGACGTAATCTGCAAATTTATAACTGACGACGTTATTGACTCCATCGTTTTTCAAACCAATTTATATGCGGAACAACAAAGTAATAGATACGCTCCAACTAATGAATAAGAAATTCGTGCATTTATTGGTATAAACTTTATAATGGGAATAAATCCACTCCCCAGTTATAGAGACGCTTGGAGCACTATACCTTATTTACGCAATGAATACATATGTCAATTAATGACTGTAAATCGTTTCGGTTGGCTTCTAAGTCATATTCATATAAATGATAATATGTTAATTCCAGAAAGAGATAGTATTAACTATGACAAACTCTACAAAATTCGTCCATTTTTGGACAAGATACAAGAAAATTTCGAGAAAAATTTTAACCCAGGTCAAAGCCTAGCGATCGATGAATCGATGATAAAATTTAAGGGGCGTAGTTCACTAAAACAATATATGCCGAAAAAACCAATCAAAAGAGGATACAAATAATGGGTGCTAGCAGATAAATTGGGCTATTGCTACAAATTTAATGTATACACTGGAAAAATTGGCAATCAAGTAACGAAAAACCTTGGTGAGAAAGTTGTGAATACTCTTACTTCAGATTTGGTTGGAAAAGAACATACTATTTATTTTGATAATTATTTTACCAGTGTAAATTTATTAGCAGATTTGAAATCGAAACAAATCAACGCTTGCGGTGTAATTAATAAAAAGAGAAAAAAATTGCCTAATTTTAGTAAAAATATCAAACATCGAGGAGAATATGAATCATTAGTAAGTGATACGGGAATAATTGCAACAAAATGGATGGACAATAAAGAAGTTATCATTGTTTCAAATTTTCACAGTCCAAATAAACACTCCATAGTACAGAGGAAAAATCGTCAGGGAATTAGAATATCCATTACTTGTCCTTCATTGATTGCAGATTATAATAATAATATGAATGCCGTTGATAAATTCGATCAATTACTGTCAAGTTATAGCCTTGATCGACGAAGTAGAAAATGGTGGCATCGTATTTTCTTGACGCGAGTGTTGTTAACGGATATAT
Organism: Melinaea marsaeus rileyi; assembly: GCA_918358865.1. Lineage (NCBI taxonomy): Eukaryota > Metazoa > Arthropoda > Insecta > Lepidoptera > Nymphalidae > Melinaea > Melinaea marsaeus. Next base: position 24,851,422 of record OU911085.1, read on the forward strand.
TGTATATAAACAATTGGGTATAAAAATAACATTAAAAAAATTTAAAGGTCAATGTGCTGAAGGATTTGTTGCGCAAACATTGATAAATAAAAACGTATCTAAATCCAAAACACTACCAGTAGAAATAAGTAAATCAAAACCAACAGTTTCATTAGAAATTAGAAGAAAAGATTCAAAACATCAACCGATACGTTCCAGTCGTAGACGATGTGCGCTATGTAGTACAAAAAAACATGAAGTTCGCACATTGTGGTCTTGTACTGTATGCAAAGTGCCGCTGTACCTTGGTAAAAATATGTGTTTTAATAAATATCATGAGGATGTTTAGGTAGCATTCATCTCATGTGGCACGGTGGGACTATTTGAGTCCCACCTTATAACCAATAACAGAATTAAATTATTTGTATTTTTTTATGTTTTTATATCATTGTATATCCTTATTAATAATAAAATACCAATTTTGTTCAATTTTAAGCGATATAAAATTTCTGTGCAACATGGGTATTTTTATTTTCTAAAATTCCGTGCCTTAAAGGGCTAAGTAATTGACAATGTAATTCAGAGCCCTCAACTCCTCAACTTTTTATTACTATTTATTTCGTAAATACCCCTATAACATTTACAAATACAAATTATGTTTTACAAATAGAAATAAATAGTATCATTAAGATATGTGATCCCAGTCTAACGATCGTTATTTATAATAAAAAAAATCGAAAATTTTAAAATATTTACAGAATTTGCTCGGATGATCGAAGAACATATTTATAATTTATTTCATCTTTCACGGAAATGGTTATGATAATAATATGTATTAAAGCAAACAAATGTTTAAGACAGCTACACATTTAAATAGAATGAAAAAATAATCGACACGGCAGGACTCGAACCCGCGCCCTCTCGGTAATTATCCTATATATACATATAGGGCTAAAGATGCTTATACAATATCAAACACTAAATGCAGCTCATACTAATTTAAAATAATAGTAATATAAAATAGAAAATTGAATACCTTCAACATCATAAAGAGCAATGCAGTTGATTAAAATAGTTTCAGTGAAATTTAATTTTGACTTTTTAAGAAGATATTACAAAACATTACTTGAAATTAGAAATAATACAGTACATTTTTTACCGGTGGTAGACCATACCATTGGGTCGCCGGCAAGGTTATCACCCATTGGACAAAATCGTGTTGCAAAGCGCCCTAGTCGTGTCCCAGGACGTTGTTTGATAAAGCCGCATTTATGGGAAATGGGTCTAACCAGCTGCGTTGCGTTGGCGAACCGGTTTGGCGTCGAGTTGGTGTTTATTGTGTCAGGTGCCTAGGCGTGGAGGGCAGCGGTACTAGCGGTGGAGCGATAAATAGTTGGGGGCCTAATTAGTGGGTTAGCCACCCACGAAAGGCTGCCCCGCCAGCCGCGTAAAATCCCAGGGTGGCTCTATCGTGCTGTTTGGCGATCAAATGGGGAGGCCCGATGGCGATCACTGCGGGGGTTCGGGCGTCCCCGCAATCTCCAGACTAGCCTCCCATTAGTACGATACCACCAATTTTGACGTCAGGTTCGATATGTACCGCCTCGTTCAACTGCCATTCGTCACCCTATTCACTCTTATATTTTTTTAATGAAAAAGTCCAAAGAATATAACAAGTTTTTACAGCGATTGCACGCCTCCTCATTCAAAGTGCACCTCACTAATATCAGTGGCTTGCACTCTAATCTCCAACCTGTCCACCACCACCTGGAGACAGAGCAACCGCACTTGCTCTTTTTGACGGAGACACAGATACAATGTCCTCTGAGCGCTGCGTACCTGGATCATCCCGGTTACTCGTTAGAGCACAACTTTCACTCACGTGCCGGGGTCTGTGCGTACGCGCGGAGCGACGTCTGTATTCTACGTCTCAGTCACCTTGAAGACCCCACTTTTTCTTCACTATGGGTTTTAATAGACACAGGAAACGAAACAATCCTGTACTCCTGTGTCTATCGTTCGCATAGCGGTGATTAGGAGACAACTAGATTTTTTGAGTATCTCGGTGAGGCTGCTGATACGGCTCTGCATCAGTAACCTTCAGCGCAGCACGTCTTTTGGGGGACTTTAATGCCTGTCATCAGGACTGGCTGTTTCCGTACCAGAAGACCGACCATACTGGAAGAGAAGCGCGTAACTTTGCGTTGTCCTTCGACCTCTTTCAACTGGTGAGGCAAGCGACAAGGGGTACCAGATGTAGTAGGCCATACAGCCAATTGCCCGGACCTTCTGCTGACAACTGATCCGGACAGGTATCGTGTAGAGGTTTCGTCTCCCTTGGGAATCTCCGATCACTGTCTGGTGAAATCTGTGTTTATATATTCCCCATCAACTTTCGAACCACATGGTGTTAGGCGAGTATGGATATTTCCATACTCGCCTAAGTCAAGCAACAAGTCAGCAGATTAGGATGAGATGCGGCACTTTTTTGCGTCTTATTCTTAGCGGCAGGTCTGCTTCTCTTCTTTGGACCCGTCGAGTTTTTGAGGACGCTATAACCGGTGTGGTACATCAGTCAATGGAGTATTTCATTCCTTTTGCTGACGTACCCATCGGTGGCAAAGCTCGCCCATGGTTTAATGCCAAATGTGATCATGCTTAAGACCGAAAACATTCGGCATACCTCATTTGGGCTGATGCTCAAAGCCGCAAAGCTCCGGACATACGTTTAAAGAAGAGGGCCTTTAACCAAGCTGTCAAGTCCTATAAAAAGGCATTATGGAAGGCTCGACGCGATTGAATCGCTAAGAATGGCGAAAAGCTCTCTGTCAGACCTATTGGCAGTCGAGCTTTCTGATCTCTTGCCAAAGCGATCGAGACGAACTTCTGCCAACCCTCACTGCCTGCTTTGCTGAAGCCGGATAGATCTCTGGCCCATACAGTGAAAGAGAAAGCAAATGTATTTGCTTCTCTGTTTGCTGATAATTCGCATCTAGACATTGGCAATGCTTCTCCAGAACATCTTCCTCACTGCGGTATTTCGATGCCTGAAATCCGCACTACTAACAAAGAGGTATGGAGAGCATTGTGTCGTCTTGATGTGAATAAAGCCAGTGGTCCTGATGGTATACCAGCCATTCTGCTCAAGACATGCGCAGCTGAGTTGTCTCCTGTATTAACACGTCTGTATCGCCCCTATTTCAAGACTAGAATAGTGTCGAAATCCTGGAAGCTTGTCAACGTGCAACCAGTGCCCAAAAAAGGCAACCGTGCCGATCCTGCCAATTATAGACCAATTTCAATCACCTCCATAATCTGCAAGATTATGGAAAGTCTACGTGTTCCTCGGAACCTTTGATAATAATTGCCGGAGTGCCTCAGGGGTCCGTTCTTTCTGTAACTTTTTTCTGCTGCAGTGGTGAGCAGACAACAGCACAGTTGTAGAAAGATACCTGCCGAGTAGTCGGGCTAGTAGAGATCAAGTACAGTCAGAAAGAGAAGCCATGGTGCAACGTTTGAGTGACAAACTCCAGACAGTCTCCGCATGGGGCAATGCCAATCTTGTCAAAATTCAACACCACCAAAACGCAGACGTCTCTGTTCACCACTAAAAGGAGCCCTCTCACCTTGGCTTCTACTTTTCAGAGTGTATCTTTGGAATACAGTGACCGGCTTCAGTTGTTAGGCTTAGAGATTTCCTCGAACCTCAACTTTGGTCGGTGTATTGAACCCAGAGCAAGAACTGCTGCAGGAAAAATTGCCGCTCTTGCGAAGGTCCGTCAGCACTTTACACCGGGACAACAAGCACAGATCTGGTCGTGTGTGGAGTACTGTGGTCACATAATCACTGGTGCCGCAAAGTCTCTTCCTGCGGTTTTTAATTCAACTGAGAGGCGAGCAAAAAGGCTCATATTCGATCCCGAATTAGTAGAAACCAACCACCACAGCCTTGAACACAGGCGTAGAATTGCTAGTCCCTCAGTATTCTATAGGATACATTTTGGAGTGTGCGCTGGAATAACACTATCTAATTCCTCCATCCCCCTTCCATCACAGGACGATCCGACGCACGGCAGGTATACATCCTTACATTGTGGACATTCTCCCAGTCCGAACGAAGCGCTTTGTTTCGTCTTTTTTAATTCGTACAGGTATTTCCGTCCCAATACAATGTGGGTGTCTTCAAGAGAAAAGTGAATAAGTTGCTAGGTTAATACGTCTTACCACCTATGGCTACGTTTCCACTTCCCATCAGGTGGTATATAGTCAAGCATTAATCTAGATAGCCTATATATCTGTCGATCTAAAAAAAAAATCTTATCTGTATATACAATAATTGTTTTTACAATATGCATATTTCCTTTTATATTCCATCGTCTATTTATTTTCCAAATCAGGACGTATTCTATTGTCTATTTATTTTCCAAATCAGGAATCTTAATATATCGGCCATACCGTGCTCGAGCTAATATTTACAAAGGTAGTTCACTTTTTAAGTAGCAACAGTATTAGTACTTGTACATACGTGTTAAAATGATATCATCACTAATATTCGATTCTTCTGGGAGTCGTGAAGAAGATATTCTATACACACATTTTGTGTTTTTATACTAAATAAGGACGGCGTGTCTCGGGTAACTAGTGTTGGTTATACTCGTATGTTCTTATTGAACTATTTTTACACAGTTGTTTTAATTTTATTTAAATTTTTATCTTAAGAATATTATTTAGGAATAGTTTATCCGATTTATGTATTTTTAAATAAATTTTTTCGATTCATTTAAATATCAAATTTCACTACTCTGATCAGATTGTTATAAGTAACATTGTTATTCTTAAACCTTTTCAAGGTGGCCGGAAGAGATGCCATAATAAATAATATGTTTTGAAAACTTGACGGGATTTAATCTTTTTATTTTTTGGTTCCAAAAAAAAATTTATAGTAGCGATTTATTTAAAATTCTCACTTTTTGTGTATAAAGTGAAGAAAAAATAAGAAACAATAAAAATATGATGCCGAATATAAATGAATAGATGATTAGATATAATAATAAAATAAATTGTGTGTACCACATTATGTACATTCAGAGGTCCAAGGATTAATTCAAGTGATTGAGGTAATCTTATGTATTTAGAAAAAAAGACTTATATCAACTCTTAATTAATCTAATGCTTTATCTATATTGAATTTGCCATCCGCTATTACTATTATATTATATTTTGGTAATTTAATTTTCAATACGTTTAAAATGATTTGTCTTTAGACGTTAGTTACTGACATATGTTCCCGAGACGGAAATCGCGGAAATAGAAATAATACTTTAAAATAATATAATTAGTATAAATAAATGATGTCTATTCTAATCATGTTCTATTAAATGGGATTTAATATCAAATATGGTAAGCATTCAAGCTTTCAATTCCAAAGAAATATTAAGAAAAATCTATTTAAAACCAAAATATATTTTTTTTTGTTATCGGAATAGTTTATTTAAAAATCCCTCCCACATTAAAAAATAATTGTTCTAAAATAAACTAAGACTGTGTAATTTGTGGATCATAGTAAGAATTGTCGCACGTAGGAATTGAACCCACAATCTTTGGTTCATCAGTCGGAGTCACTCACTAGTAGTCTAAAAGACGATAATAAATAATCTAATCTTTACATCTACAAATATTAATCAAATTGAAATGTCTGTTTGTGATTAGAAATTAAGCTTTCCACTCAATGCATATGGAAGTATAGACGGTAGCTCTTTCGATGTCTGTCGGTTTGGTCTGAAACCTCTGGACCGATTTGAACAGGACTTTTATTGTCGGATAGCTGATATTACAAGGAATACGTTAAGCTACTTTTATTTAAAAAAACATATTCTCCTCGAACGAAGACTTGGACATAGCTTGTACATAATTAGCTGGTACATTAGAATATTCTCATTAAGTATAAAAGGTGTTAGATATTTAAATAAATATTTTATACTTATTGTTAGATATTCAAACAAATATTTTATAAAACGCGACAATAATTACATATATTTCAATTTACCTGTTGTTATTAAGATTCACAGAAAAGTATACTCTCAGTAGACATCTTCGGCTGTCGTCTGAATCTTTATCTGCTCTGTCGTTGTTCCATGTTAAATATTGGTTCTTAAATTTCGTGATACAGTACATAATAATCGTTAAAATTACAATAATAAGAACGGAAACTGTGTAAGGAAACTTAGTTTACCAAAGGTGCATTTTATACTCATCACATTTGATTATATCAAACGGGTATAGGAATGGAAAGATTAAATGTTTCACACCAATATTTACTTACAAGTTCGTTGTAAGTACCTATTATTTTTGGTATTTATGTGTCATTTTTATCAAATATATATTTTTGCAAAAAAAAATATTACAATTTTTTGTAGAATAGGGTATATGGGATTTTAAAATTCGTTCTTAAAAATGTGTTTCTTTATTTTTAAAACTAAGAGATTTTATATAGGCGTATATTTTGAAAATTATTTTGCTGCTGATTAAGTCACTACAATGTAATTCAGAATGCTTTACTCCTTCTTTTTATTATTATTTAATAAACATAACATTTACAAATTTAAATTTTATTTCACAAATAGAGATAAGTAATTTTATTAAAATATGTGATCAGTTTCAACGATCGTTCCTTGTGATAAAAAAATGTCATCACAATTTTGTTAAAAATACTAAGACATATTCACATTTTTTATAAAAAGTATACTTACCCAAATTTTAGAACATCTTCCGCTACATTTCAGCAACTTGTTGGCGCGAAAACCGGATTTAATCTAAAAACTTTTAAAGTCTCGTTCACTCTTATAAGAGAACCAATACCGGAAATAAGAAATAAAAAACTAAGTTACTGTTAAAACAATCACAACTTGTGAGAGTCAGAGGTTCTCGTCTGACGTGATCGCTTGATGAGGTGAATCCACTGACTGCAGCGTTGGGAGCCCCGGAGCCGAGCGAGATCGGGAAGCTGAGGGAGGCAGCCACTTCCAACCCCACCACCTACCCCTGAATGCAACAGATGTTCGCAAAAGGGAAGTGCGCTTTGACAATTTTGAAATATTTATAGAATTTTCTCGGGTGAACGAAGAAGATATTTATTATTTTTTAATTCTTCACGCAAAACCATTTATTTCCGTGCAAGATGAAAGATAATAAACATTTTATTGTTTATACATTTTAAATTATTATCAACAATTAATTTGATGTTGCCATTTTATTTTTACTTTTACAACGAAACCTAAATACAAAAAAATATCGAAAGAAAAATTAATCAACAAGGTCAGAATTCGAACCCGCGCCCTCTCGGTAATTATCCAGAAAATTAAAGCTTTATATGTTTATATAATATCAAACATGTTTATAGAATATCAAACACTACATGTAGCTCATACTAAGGTGAAACATTTTAAATAGGAAATTGAATACCTTCAACATCATAAAGCGGATGCGGTTGATTAAAATGTTTTCAGTGAAATTACATTTTGACGTTATTTGATGTTCAAGGGCTGATAAGATTTATTACGAATATAATGTTATTCACAATAAATATTACAGTATTCGTTATAAATATAACTTTTTATTATATCTTTTAAGATATTACAAAACAAATCTTTTGAAATTATAAAGAATACAAGACATGGATAATAAATAGATTCAAAGACTGTGATTGTGTGAATGACTGTATAAGTATCGAAGGAGCTGAGGTGTTGCTGAAGGTTGACAGAACACAGCAGACGATGATGAGTATTGATTAGAATAGATTAAATAAATTCTATGTAGAATGTTATGTGCATGTCTATTGAATAATAGACGTAATAATGAAATATAAATCTAAACTGTTGCTTTAGCCTGTAATGCGTTATGGTATATTCCCTCTTATTCACACCCAATTTTATTCAGATTGTATCTGGAGGCCCGGAAGTGCCTGCGCCAGGTCGAGTAAAAACATGCGGCCTTACTCTTTCCGCCGTAAGCGTTTCTCGAAGCGATTAGAACCATTTTCATACCTCTATAACTATTGATATATTATTATTTATTTATTTATTTATTTACCTTCACGCCATATCCCTTACGGGGTAGCCAGAGACGACGGAGCGCCAAACGCTACGGTCCCTGCATACCTCTTTCGCCTCGGCCACAGACATCAACCTCTTCATACAGGCCTTCCGGGGGTCCTCATGCTTTTTACGTGATCTTCCTCCAGTATCATAGATACTGTATTTTCTAAAGTCACTCGAGGCCTCCCTCTGTCTCTCTTACCGCTCACTTTTCCTGTATAAATCTTTTTTACCATTCTTTCATCACTAATTTGTTCGACGTGGCCAAAACACCAGAGCACGTTCTTAATAATAGTATTTATTATTTAATTTATTATAAATTATCTGAATAAAACTTATTACAATAAAATCTAAAGACTTATGAAAGACAAACAACAAGAGTTCTCCTTCAAACTTCTCCCTTCCTAACCTACGGTAATATGACCTTGTAACGAATTCACGATCAAGGTCATAGTTCAAGGGTTTGGAGGAACAGGAAAACGTAGGGATAGAAAATTAACTTAACGGTGGATATTGAATAACGCAAAATATATATATTTAAATTATTTGCTGATGATTTGTTTGGTTTAAAGTAATTCCATTTATTATTTAGTGAAAGAGGTGTCTTACTGAACTTTGGTTTTACACAAAATAAACTTTAATATACACAAACCAAGGCTTTTTGTTTTTTATACATCGACTTAAATCATATCAATGGCTACAAAGAAAATATTATAAATGAATTTTAAACCCTTTTTCTCTATTTCAAAACAGTCTTTAATTATTTAATTTAAACTGAAGAACATAAATATGTTTAACAATATTTCTACATAATATCTATTTAAATATAAAAAATATCCATAGATAAGAATTCACTGAGGAATTAAAAATCGATCTTAAATTTGTTCATAAATAATATAAACCTTCTGTTCTCTGACAATAACATAATAAATACTTCGAAGAAATGCTTCTCAGTTATTATGTATGAATTAAATTATTATACTTCCAGTGATATCACCTATCACCTGATGATAGCTTGCATAGAATGCGAAGTGGTATACCTCCCTTTCCGAAAGCAGAAAATATATTGTTTTTTTTTTTTGCTTTAGAGGAGGGCAAACGAGCTTGCGGGTCACCGTTGGTATGTAATCACCGCCGCCCATGAACTCTTGCAACATCCGAGGACTCAAAAGACCGTTGCCGGTCTTGGAAATCTACGCAATGCCAAAGACACCAGCCGTTCGCAGACCACCGGGTCCCCGACAATCCGAACGGCTCTCCGTTGTACGCGGTCAAATGGTAGAAGCTGATATTGGGGTGATCCGGACCAGAGATGAGAACAATACTCCATGTGTGGCCGGACCTGCGCCTTATAGAGCGCAAGTCTCTGACCAGGTTTGAAATACTGCCTCGCTCTATTGATCACTCCCAATTTCTTCGAGGCCAACTTGCTCTCCAGATAACCACGAAACTGACAATCGCTCGAAATGTCGAGATCCAGTATTCTGAGACTTGGCGAGGCAATGAGGGGAGTGCTCTCGAAGAGCGGTGATACGACAAATGGTGTTTTCTTATAGGTAAGCACGCAAACTTGTGTTAAAAATTAAACTAAATGTGGTTCAAATCACCCGACTCAGAGATCATCCCCAAGGAAATCTTTATAGAAGACACAAGTTTCTTTCGGCATTCGTCGAAGTTTTCCCGAGAGAGACCTGCACGACCGGAATATAACGCATCCCCAATGCTGTCATCCGCATAATAATGTATGTTGGAAATATCCAACATATCATTGATGTGCAGGAGGAACAGAGTTGGGGGTAGCACGCAGCCTTGGGGTACACTAGCTTTCACGGGCTTAGGGTCCGAGCAAAAACCGTCGAGAACGACCTGTATGCTCCGCCCAGTGAGAAAACTGGTGATCCACTTGCATAAACTCTCGGGAAGCCCATAGGAAGGTAGCTTCGAAAGAAGTCCCTTGTGCCACACACGATCAAAGGCTTTTGCCATATCCAGACTAACTGCCAGACCCTCTCCCTTGCTTTCAATAACCGCTGCCCAACGGTGCGTAAGGTATAACAGAAGATCACCAGCTGATCGACCAATGCGAAAGCCATACTGCCGGTCATTGATCAACTGGTGATCCTCGAGGTACGTTAGGAGCTGTAGGACGTTAGGAGGTAATGGCGATAGGTCTGTAGTTAGCTGGGTCCGAGCTTTTATGGAAAGTTTTGGTTTTCATAACTATCGGATAATAAACTTTCATTCGTTCACTTTAATTGCCTTCTCCGATAATGAATATAAATTGCTGCAGTTATTTTTTTATCTAAAATATGATATTTAAAGTGAAAATTTATTACTTAAGATCTTGAGTTTTGTTTGTATTCTGTGAATCCTCTGGTTTTGCGAGATACCGACGGCGGTTATTACCCATCTAATGAGCAGCCCATTTATTTTTTATGTAAAAAAACTGTCTGTATATTACTTAATTATTATTTATTTATTTATTATATATTTATATCTTCTCCACTATGAATGATTTCTTTACGTCAAACGGAGGTTTCAGAAGGGGCTAGCATATTTATCAAAATAAGCCCTTCTGTAAAGACACCCTCTAATTTAAAAGGTGTTTTAATGTGTTAGTAAATGAAAGACACAAAAAAAAGTTACTTGCAACATAACGGTGTGAATAATTCTATCAATGAAATCAAAAGACTGCAATAAAATCAAAATCTATTTGATTAAAATTATCACAAAAGATATAAAATGAACCTATATTATCAATAGACTAAATCCGACATCAAAGTCGCTTCCAGTGGAACCTTAGTACGTTAGTATTGCATCAGGCGTACACGTTGAGTTATTTTTTCGTCATTATGAAATTGAAAACAGGGTACAGGGATTTTTTTTTATTTTGTAGCCGAATTTTATAGTTTTAAAGTATAAATACGTACAACTGGAATGAAATTTACTATTTTGAATTAAATTTATTATACGTATTTAAAATATATAAAATATTCTACATACAAGTAAATAAATTTATATTACACAAAAAAACTGAATTTAAATTTACTTCACAATATTCGATCAGCTTTTATATTCCCAGGTAACTGCATATCATATTGTATTCAAATGTAAATCCTACTGTTGCAATTTAGATGTCATTATGGAATGCACTAGATAGTGTAACATAAGTCTGTCTACACTTCAACCACTAAGCTAGCTAGGTCCCTGGAGTTGTAATGGTAACGCCGGGATGCATGTTTATACTAAAATTGTATAAGTCCTTGATGTTGGATGATAGTTATCTTATAGCAACAAAAATATCTATTATATTCATCTTTTAATAGTAATAATATGTATTCGCCAAAATATTATTCATGTATATCGCTAAATAACAAACATGTTATTTTTTATTAAAATTCTACGTAAAAATTCATAACATTCACATGTTTATGGAGATATCTCATTTTTAAATATAAATTGATGTATGGTATCGGTTACAATTACACTCTGAGCAGTATGAACAACTTTGAATACTTGTTAGGTTTCCTTAGTTATGAATTCAATTTGGCGAGACGGAGATGATATTTAATATTCAACATTTTTACATTGCATTTCTACAAGTCTGTTATTTAGCTTTTAAGTTATTGATATTATTAACTATCTTTCTTACATTTTAAAATATAAAAGTTCGGTACTTAATTCTTATACTTAATTTAAAATATAATATAATAGATATGTTTTCAGAAAGCAAAATCTTTGGAGATGACATTTCATTTATGCCAATTGAGATCTCCTTTGATACTTTGAACTCTGCCTGGCTGCGGCACATCCTGTGGAATCTTCACAAACATATATTTATCTTAAATTAAATTATTACGATTATTATCATAAACTTTATCATAATTCGTTTAGATCTAATTCTCTCTGGTAGTTAGTTTTTAATGGTAATGCAATTATCTTGTGTTATGGTTCTTAGTACTGAGTGTTTGGAATTTATTGTATATTTATTTTTGTTCTGGATAGGTAGGCTTTTTCCATTTTACTCCATTCTAACTCGAATAGCGATAGCATTTGAATATCGAAATAAAAGCTTATTAGGACAAGAGGTATTGTGTATTGTAGCGTATTAAAATAACAAGGACATCATCCGATTCCAGTGAATAAAAGTTATAAATATAATCAAACAAGTTCAAGATCAGTGAGTTACGAGTATGAAATAAAATGCACGAAGCAACAATAATATTCGAGAACGAAGATGAGAAATGTATTTTTTACAAAACAATAAATATAACAATTTATTAAAATGTATTTAAATAATATATATATATATATACGTTAGATAAAGAAAAATAGTGAAGGACAAAATAAAAAACTCACATCCAGTGTGACCAAGAAACATATATTTATTTAGTATATATATATTTTAAAAGGCATTGACCTCTTAGGAAGCTTGTTAGCTTTGATATCCTAGGGCTTTGTGTAAGTTTCTAAATCAGAAGGAAAGAACACAACAACAATACCGCCTTTTTCAATACAAGGATTTTAAATACCGATAAGAGTAGCAGAACTGAACGTAGTAGATGAAGTATGTATATATGTATTCTAGAAACTAGACAATATTGTTAAAGGATTCAATTTAAAGATATTTATGTATCTTAAATATCACATATGAAGTATTTGATATCTATAAATAGAAATAAAATTTAAGTTGTGTTTCCAAAGTAATATTTCCAACGTAACAGCTTTTTACTAATTGCACACACACGCACACGCACACGCACACGCACACACACTGTTGAACTGAGTTGACGGTATCATCATTGTTTCCTTGCCGGACAAAAGCCGCAAGAGAATACAAAATGTGAAGGAGCTGCAAACTTTACTGTTTACATTTTCTTCACTTCACACCACTCAAGAGTATTTAGACGAGATCCCAACGTGTGCCCAAAAACGTAGCTACGTAGTTTTATTTTGTTTAACGTTTTTTAATATAGTTTTGTATACATTTCCATTATTTTTCTTAATTATTTTAAATATGTCACGGTGTTGGCCGGTAAACAGTTAATTTATTTTTCTTTTATTTTATCTATTTTCAATTTTCAATCTTCAAGTTCACTTTTTTATTTTCAGTTAAGTAATCTTCTTCTTCTTCTGTTAGTAGATGGCTTTTAGTTGTGCCGAAACAGCACAAAATATTTTGCCAATGTCAAGTAGAATGAAAATATAACGACGGGTGTTGCAGATGAACCAGTGCAGTTTGATATTTAACATTTGATTTAGCAGGATTATTATAATTATTGTTATTATTTTAGACCATAACATAAAACAACAAAAACATAAATATTATTATACCATATACCGGAATTTAGTAAAATATATACTTATAACAGATAACATATTTAAGTATAGATAATAGGCAAATTTATTTACAATTTAATTTTATTACACCTAATAAATCTACATAATGTTGGACAAAGTGGACTAAATACAAACATCAACAAGCACTCAATATTCAGTAGGATATCATACACAGGATGTAGAAGTTTAGGACAAGAAAAAAAAAATATGGGACACATTACCCTCGACTATACTTCAATCACAAAGTGAATAATCCCGTACCAGGACGCATAATACCTTCCTCTCACCAACTTAGTGGCGTTCCGCTGGGTTGACCAGGATTTAAATAATTGTGTTTTGGAGAGGGAAAATAAATCTTGAGGGAAAATTTCAAACTATTCAGAAGATCCCGTAGAAATGGCCGCTTTAGCACACGAGTCAACTGTCTCATTGACGTATATCATCATATATGTATATATATATATATATGTATATTCTGAGTCCCATATAATGTTTATGAGTAAATCCCACATAATGTTTTGATAACAATGTACTGAAAAACCCAATGCAGTGATATTGAATTACTTTTCTTTGGTGTTACTGAATGGTTATTTTAAATGAGACATCATTATTTCGTTCACGTTTATTAACATATAGTAAATTGAATAAATACACAAGATATTATAAGCATTAAACACAACGAATACAATAATGAGACATACTTCATTACAATAATAGCCTTTACTAAAATACTTAATAGTTATATTATAATAATAATATAATAATAATAATAAGTTTATTTGCTCTCACAATGCTTTAAGATTACAAATCACAATAATAGAAAAATATGTAGATTTATAAACAGCAATTAAAACTAGTAAAATTATGACTGTGAGAGCCTGGTGTCAGTACTAGGAAACCTGTATGACAGATCACCAGGCCCTTCCCCCAAGTATACAAAGCTTAAAGAGAATTGCTAGCGATGCTGATTCGCTACTAAGAAATATAGCAGTATTAATATAGTGTTGTGATTATGTGCGCGTGTATGTATGTGATAATAATAATATGTAATGTGTGTGTGTGTGTGTGTGTGTGTGTGTGCGTGTGTGCGTGTGTGCATGTGTATGGTAATTATATATGTATGTGTAAATATATATTTATTTTATTGTTTTGTTCAGCATTATTTGGGATTTAAGACAATGGTAATAGTAAGTCTTCTGTTGTTTTATAATCTAGGCCTAGTAGCCATTCAGATATTGTAAGTTTGCACGAATGTTTAGTCAAAGGATAAATTATCATTGATTTACTTATTTTGTTGTAAAGCAAGGGACCGAGGTAGCAAAAGAATTTATGAGAGAAGGTGGATTTGAAAATTTTACTGGGACATTTGTATTGTTTGTGTCGTTTATTTTGCGTGGGGACATATTTTAAATGGGAATGTTGTTTTAGAATAATTTGTAAAATAAAAAGTTGTCTAACTGTAAGCACTTTACATAGATTGTATAATTCTTCTGTTGAGAATCTGAAGGGCAGGCAAAAACTTACTTTTAAGATTGATCTTTGTGCACGTTCTAATTTCAATATGTTGGTTTTTGAGGAACCCCCCCATGAAGTAATACAATAAGTGATTAAAGATTGGCATAAAGACAGATATATTCTCTTTATGAGATTTTGGTCCGCCACGCGACTTAACTTTTTAAATACATAAATAAGTTTGCGCAATCTAGAAGTTAAACATTCAATATGTGGAAGAAAGGATAATTTGTAGTCTATAGTTATACCCAGATATTTAATTTGATTGGTCTTTTGGATTTTGGGACACAAGCAAATACTTGTAATATTAGGACAAGAATGGGCTACCAACTCATAGTGCTCTAAAATTCGATGATCTTGTGTTCTAGAAGTAAATGTCATGAATTTAGTTTTTTCAGTATTTAATGTTAATTTATTTACATTTAACCATTGAGTCACAATATTTAAGCCATTTTGAGCGTTATTAAGAACTTCAGGCCACGAATCAGCACTGAACATAAGGACCGTATCGTCTGCAAAAGTAATGATAGTTCCGTTTTCAAGTTTTAAATTGCAGAGATCATTTATATAAGCCAAAAAAAGTGTTGGTCCTAAAATACTGCCCTGAGGGACACCATAAGCAACAGGAGCCTCATCACTAATGAATTCTCCAATTTTGACACACTGTGTTCTATTTGTGAGATAATCTTCGAATAGTTTTAATTGTTCAGCACGAATACCTAAAGCATCAAGCTTTTTTAATAAAATAGGAATAGACACAGTGTCAAAAGCCTTAGCTAGATCCAGGAATATTGCTACCGATTTCTTTTTGGCATCTAAATTTGAAACTATATAGTTCGTCAATTTGTGAACGGCTTGGTCCGTACATCTACCAGCCCTAAAGCCGTATTGATTTGCGGATAAAAGTTTATTACTTTCTAAATAATTCGTCAGTCTGGAGTTAATCAAACGCTCTAGTATTTTAGAGAGAGCTGTCAAAATTGAGATTGGTCTGTAATTGTTTATGCTAGAACGATCACCAGATTTAAAAATCGGTATTATGACAGACTTTTTAAAGGAAGACGGAAAACTACCCGTAGAAAGCGCTAAGTTACAAATGTGAGTTATGGCCGGTAGTAAAAATTGCTTGTACGTCTTTAGAAAGAATGAGCAAATGCCATCAATACCTACAGCACAATTTGTTTTAAGCTTCATAATTTGCGTATTTACTTCTGATTCGGTAGCTGGTAATAAAACCAAAGAAGATAAATTATTAGTTAAACTAAAATGTAATTTAGTAGTATTTTGATTCAAGGGTATTGACTCAGCAAATTTTTTACCTATTTCAGAAAAATACTAATTAATACGGTTAACGTTATCCATAGAATTTTCCATGTATAATAATTCTTTAGGGATTTTATAAACACTGTTTTGAGTATAGTTTTTTGTTGCTATATTTATTTTTTTGTAATTCAAGTGTCTCATATTCCTTTTTAAGTTTTTTGAGTAAGTTGTTACAGTGATTCCTATACCGTTTATAAATAATTTCAAGATCTTTGCAATCAGGGTGTTTTCTGCATTTAGCATGTAGTTTGTCTCTATTTTTGATACATTTTAGAAGACCAGGAGTGATCCAAGGCTTAGTTATTCTTTTTCTATTAGTTACTTTTGAAACTTTAGTGTGTTTTTGTAACGTTTCTTGTAAAATTGAGATCAAATCATTCGTTGCTTCATTAACATTATCTTTTAACAACACGGATTGAAAGTTAGTTTTGGATAGGGTCTTGCTTAAAGCGGTTTGGTCTATTTTTTTAACAACATAATTTTCATGAGTCGCAACGGGTTTAAAATCCAGAAGAAGTGTTGTTGTGTAGTGGTCAGTGACAGAAGAATTTACAACATAGCAATGGGCAGTTTTGTTTGTTTTGAGCATAAAATGATCCAGACAGCTCTGATTGCGGGTAGGAATGGTGTGAGCTGGAAGTAGTCCATGAGAAGCCAATAGTTCACTGTACGTATTGATTCGACTGTCAGTGGACGAGTCGGAGATGTCAAGATTTATATCTCCAGTTATTATAACAGTTTGAAAGGATGAACAGCCTTCAAGGCACTGGTCTAGTGATGACATAAAGTTATCAATATTGTATTTTGAAGGTGGGCGATAAATTGATATTAATGCTATTTCATTATTTATAACTGAAAATAAGCAATTCGCATCTGTAAAACATGGCTCCCTGGTTGTAACTTGAATATGTTTTCTATAATATAACACCACTCCCTCATTTTGTGAAGAATGTTTAGCAGTAAAACAGTAGTTATACCCGGTCAAATCAGGAATATTTTGTGACTGAAAAAGCCAACATTCAGTTAATATTATAATATCCCAGTTTACTTTGCTTCTCAAAAGATATGTTGTAAAGTCCGTCATGTTACATTGGATACTTCTGATATTTTGATGGATTATTTTAAAAGGATACTTGAAATTACTCGCTAAAATATCTGTTATACTTTCAATTTCATCTAAGTATGCAGAATGACATGGCAACTGACATGGTGTCTAATTCATCATTAATTTTTATAATAGTATCCATTATGATTACATGTTTTACTTGATAAGTCGCGATCTGAATGTGAGCAGACAGAGAAGATTTTTATTTGTCCATTTAAAGAAATAGTAACTATATTTAAGAATCCCTTTCTAAGTGCATACTGTTGAGTAATAAATATAGTGTATATACTCGTAATATGAATATGGTGTGTATATGTATAGAAGTTGAATATTTCAAATGTGGTGTACATAATAGTGTTTAATAAAATATAAAATCTGAAATATTTTAAGTAAGGTATATTGTGTGTGTATATTGACTGTTTAAATCTAAAATAACAATTAATATATATTAAAAAACAACGTATACAATCAGAGCCTAACGTTACAAATTTAACAATGAGGGTATAATAAGAAATCAGACGACTGAGAAGTGCGTAAGGTTTACATACTAGTCATATTTTAATCTCGTCTTTAATTCCGCGTAAGACTTCTTCAGAACTTATGTGGATCCGTTGAGTCCCATCATCTTGCCTGAGATAGATATTACCGTAAGAAATCCAGCAGTGCTTGAATTTGTGTGTATGAGCAAATTCACGGGTAATAGCAAAAAGTTTTCTAATATTAGATGGAATATTATCAGAAATGTAGACTGATAATTTAATTCCATTAATTCCTAAGTGAGTAGTATTTAGTCTTTCTTCTCCACTTTTCGTCTTATTAAAAGCAACAACCGATTTTTGAAAATTTTCTTTTGCTAGGACAGAGTTAAATTCAACGACCATAGTTTTGTTAATACTTTTAGAATTAGTCCTAAAAACATCTTTTATATCACTAGTATGAATGCTAGAACTCACCGACTTTCCAGCTTCTAACACAAGTTTCATGAGATCTTGCTTTGTCTCTTTTGGTTTTACCGGGATGTTTCTAAATTCCAAGGAGGAAAATCGGGATCGTTTTTCTAAGATATTAATTCTTCTTTCTAAGTAACCAATGTACTTTCTATCCTCAATTCTTTCCTTTTCGGCCATCTTTAGCTTATCGACTATTTCATCGTATTTAGCAGACATGAATTCTAAAGATTCCCGGAGTCTTTCGTTTTGCGACGTCAATTCGTCCTTTGCAGATTTTAAAGATTTCGAAAGTAAAAGTTGGCCACCTTTAAGATCTTTGAACATATTAAAAATTTCATTTTTAAAATCTTCTAACTCTGAGTTGTCGTTGTTTTCTCTTCGTCTTTTTGTACGCTGAGATACATACATCGGTGATTGTAGTTCCGCTTCAGCCGAGGCACTCAGATTAGGATCTGAATGGAAGAGTTGATTTTGAGGTGTAGAACCAGTTGGGGGTGTTCTTCTTAACGGCATTTTAAAATAATAAAAGAAATAGAAGAACAATAAACAAAAATAATAATCTTGGTTACAGTAGAAGTCGCCAAACAGTAACAATTATTACAATACAAAGTCACTGCACCAGAATGTGGTTCTATATTTCGAACCGAATTCGCGTTGTTAATTGGTCTAGTGGTAAACGCACCAAGACACACACCACCAGCTGCGGGTTCGCAACCGAGCCAGATTCTTCAACTTTTTCTTGCTTAAGGCCACCGCCAATACACTTTAATCACTTT
The DNA here is from genome assembly GCA_918358865.1 of Melinaea marsaeus rileyi. Taxonomy (NCBI): domain Eukaryota; kingdom Metazoa; phylum Arthropoda; class Insecta; order Lepidoptera; family Nymphalidae; genus Melinaea; species Melinaea marsaeus. Next base: position 24,870,500 of record OU911085.1, read on the forward strand.
ACTTATTATTTATTTAAAAATTTAACAAACGATTTAAAGAAATCTAACACACGCCCACTTGCAAAGCCATCCGAGGGGGAAGAGAGAGGGAGAGGGAGATTAACTTTTAAGCATTATGGAAGTAATAGCAATACTATTTTCATCCGACTGTAAGGAGAGGGTTATACCCTTGGACAGATTTGTATAATTAAGGTGACGTATACGTGCTTATAGACCGAGTGTTCTTTCATCTGTGACGTCACACTTAATCCAATATGGCGCCCTCTAGAGGCAATTATGCCCTGGGTATAAACCACAAAACTTTTGAAGAGTGTGGGATATGATATGAAGGAACTTAAGTGGCACATTTCAAACGTATTTGATATTAACGTATTTTTTATGTGTCTTGTGGGTCATCATAATAAGGGCCCTATTATAACATACACACTTTAAATATATAAAATATTGTTACTAGCTTTTGTTCTCTTCTTTACTTGTATTTTTATATCTCAAACATTAATTTTGTATATATCTTACTGTCCCTGGACCGAACTTTGCTAGGTAAGTTTATTTTATTGACACCCTCTGTTTACAAAAATTTATGAATCGTTGGAGCCGCTCCCGTACTCGTCTGTCTCGCAGTTTGCTCCTTGTTTTAAATTTCTTGCACATTTGTGATTGGTTTTGGAAAAACATACATACTTTTACAACACGTGTGACTGTCCATGTGTATGAATACTTAGGTACTTCACGGGTGACTACCTAGTCTAGTACGCCTACGCCTTGTGGACAGCCAAATGCTCTTTTTGGATTTGTTCGCACTACACAACCGTGGGTAAATTTAGGCTAATAAGCAATTGAAACTCCACAAACAGCTTAAACTTTACAACGCATTTCTTTAGTAAATTATTATCTTTTGAGGCATTTGATATATTAGCAGCTATTATGCAGACAATATTCTGCCTTCATATACACATTATTGGGAAGAATTGGTCCGGTCGAGATATTGGTCTCATGGAAGTTGTGTTTTTTCTACTTTGTAGATATATATAACATTATTTAAAACTATAACTATAATTATAGCGATTCAAAAATATATAAGTCCGAATGCCGATTTCAATACTATCAATACAGTTTCAATTCGATACGATACAAAGGCAATATTACTCACTCCGAAACATATTCGTTTACGAACGTCTTGTTCCATACGAACGTGCAATTTCTAGTTTGGGACTAAGTTAACTCTTCATAGGTTCATATTATTTGTTGCTTAACTGAAGTGTTGCGTTATAAATACACTAATTGGAAGTGTGTGTGTGTGTGTGTGTGTGTGTGTGTCAATAGAATTGTAATTCTATTTTTAGTAACAATAATGATAACCGCCAAATAATCCATAATACGTTATAGTCAAAATAAAAATTATCTTTTTATTGATAAGGATAAGTCATTTACATATAAATGATTAATCCTTATGAGAGGGAGGGGGGGGGGGGGGTAATGAATTTCGACCGTCAACAATAAAACACACTTCTTTTAAAAGTCTCTGTTAATTGGGGCCTTGAAATAACAACCATGTGCAGTTCAGCCTTAACTTTAAATATATAAATGTAGACATTAATTATTTATTAAAGCTACATCACTCCCCGAGGACCACGCGGCACTCCCTCTCCACGTCCACTACTTACTTCAGATTATCCAAGCCACTACAATACTACCAACAAAAAATACTATTTAAAATAGCTTGGAGACGTTCAGTGGCAGCGGAACTGAAGGCGATCGGGTTGACGTGGTCCGAGGGGAAGCGAATAGCCCAGAACGGAACGCGATGGCGGAGCACTGTGGACGCCCTCTACCCCACATGAGGGCCTTAGGACATTAAGTCAAGTAAATACCATCTTATTATACAGAGTACCACTATTGGGCCTGCCATACCAAACCCACATAAGAAACTTAGACCTAGTCCCCTATCCGCGTCACTTACGTGAATATACCAGCCTCTTAGCCGAGCACTCAAACGAGCAGTCGAGTTATCTCCCTTAATGTCATAAGATACTCTAGCTGCTTTAGACAATATTGATATCAAACAGTTATACAAATTTTCAATAATACATCTATGACTTTTGTCGCGACAGATCTTTTTGTAACAGTTTTCACACTCATTTGCAAAGATAACATGTCTTAATTGATCGTTACAGATATTAAAATAACAATCAGATTGTTCTTTGCTTCTATTTACCCATTAAATTTTATTAATAACAATTTTATTTAATTTCACCTTTCCCAAAGTTAAATATAAATTACAATTAATGGTTAGCGGGAGATGATCGGACCAATACATATCAGACTTAACAGAAACACTACTGATATATTGCCATGCTGCCTCGGCAACCACACAGTGATCCAACCATCTCCTACTGCCATGTGCATCACTAACGAACGTAAAAGTATGCAATTAAATTTGTAACCTACGTACATCCGAACGAATCCATGACTGATCTGAACAAAAACTTTCTAACTCACTGTAAAACAACTCACACGGATGGGCATTATACTTGTAATAACTAAGCTTAAAAACTGACTCCACCGCACACTCGTCAATAATTGTACTAAGAGCACTAAGACAATCCGTAAATTCCGCCACGTTTTCTCGACTATCGGTATATCGGTATATCGGCATATATACACTACATACAACTATAGATTTACCGCTAAGGGATATCTTGATAGCACAAATGCGAGGGTTAGAACACTCAACCATAGACACGCACGGAAAAACACTAGATCTCCACAGAAGCGCTACTCCTCCATAGGGACGTCCCGAGATAAGACCAGCACTTGTGTCTATAGCCGATGTTCCTGTACTGCCGAAATTCCCATCCACCGTTCCCAAGAAAGGAAGGTCATGGGGAAATAACCAAGTTTCCTGCAGGGCAACATTATCAGTACTCCGACACATAACTTTCTTACTCCGTCTATTGATCTTTTAATTGACTTACAATTGAAAGTTACCATACGGGTACATGTTTCCGTATTATTATTATTTATTAGTGTGTCCTTCATCTTTTTTCTTCTTAAAGTCAATAAATTTTCGGAAAGTAATATCCTCCGGATAAAAATTATCCTTAAGACCGCTACCTTCGTTTTCAGAATGTCAATTTTATACGCGTTGTATTCACTAGGCGTCTTTACATTTATTTTAAAAGGAATAATTTTAACCTGCGTTCTATCAAAAATATAATTAGTTATGTCACTTTCCGTAGTCTCTTTTGATACGTTGTTTATAAATAACGAAATTTTAACATCCGCAGCCTTAAATTTCTCATTGGTAATAATAGTAGTAATTTCTCATTAGTACCTTCAAATGTATTAAAAAGGATTTCTGTCTTTTCCTTTGTACTAACTCCCACTCATGATTTCGCTTCTATTTCTTCCAAAGACCGCCAACTCCTACGATACCCACCAATGTCTCCACCTTCGTCGGTTTCGCCGACAACACTCCCTGATGACGCACCCCTGCGTTTACGGCTGCGGTATTGAGACCGTCATATGTAAACGGTCGTTCATCTTTGTTCGAAACCGCAGTGCCGGCCGGAACGGTGAGGCCATCTTGCGTAAGAGCTTGCGTCATTGTTCGAAACCGGGGTGTCGGAAGCCGGTGCGAGTCTATCTTCCTTTTCGATATGCGTTTGGACTAGTGGGATGGAATGCCGAGCGGCTTCGTGTGCGACAAAGACGAGGTAATATCGCCCCTGTTAGGTGACTTGCTTTTGTTTGAGCGGTCTCCACTTATCGAAGTAGTATTAAGAATCAACTTATAGTTTTTTAATGTCTTGCAATTCACTTTTAATTTTCTCAAAACAGTCTAAACTTAAACTTGTTTCCTGCAGTGTTTTTATTTCTATCTGCATTAGAATAATATCCTTTAACAACCCTGTATACATACATACATAAAGGTGATCAAAGGTCACCGGAGGTAGTTTATGTAGTCCCTTTGCAACAAAAATCGCAGTTTCATCGGGGTCAGTCTCTTTGAAAAGTGCTATTATATCGTACACATGTACGATATAACAGCACGTTTGCACTAGCACTGTACAACAACCGGGACATTCTGGTTGTTATTGGATGTTGAACATTCGAACATTTTGCACGTTCTATATCCGTTGAGGAGAAGGATGAGACGCAAATACGAACAATACACTCTTCGTCCATAACGTCCGCTTTGTTTTCAATGAATGCTAATGTTTCAGAAATAACTATGTTGCAGTTGTGACACTTAACTATATTTGACGACGCCATATTAACAATTAACGACATCTGTGAGCACAGCGACGTGAAGACGACGACTGACGTGCCATCTATTGCTCAACCTTCAAACTAAAGTGAGGCATAATATTTAAGTTGTTTTATTAAATTTACGATAGATGGCGTTGATACTTTTGTAAAATTGTTAGTTGAGGTAAGTTTTTAACACAATATAAGCACTAAGCAGCTTTATATAAAAATACAGATATTATACATTAACACTAAACCTACCAAGTACCGGTCAAATTGACCGTTCTTAAACTTTTGTAAAACTTACACATTTTTAAACGCTATAATATCGTTATCAAACTACATGACAATTCTAAGAATATGCATATAATATTTTCTTCACTCTTCACTTTTAGTTATTTCCATTATTACCTACCTACCTACCTTATAATAAAATAATTTTTAATTAGCGGTCAATTTGACCGAGTGCGGTAGGTTTAGTGTTAAAGTATTAAATAATATTTAAGCTTAGTAAAAAATAATAAACCTTACAATTATCCTTATACTCCTGATACTATATATCTGTCTCACTCTCTCGTGGGCTGCTTTACAGACGTTTCACTCACATTTTTCTATATATTGTAAAATTCTATAATTATAAACAACAGATAATAAACACTTAATTAGTTATGCTTGACTTAACAATAAAGGCCAATAATAAGAATACTTGGACGGCAGTGCTCATAGTTTTCTAATCAAATACAATATTTAGGAAGCAATAAATACAATATATATATCACAGATATTTTAACAAAGATATCACACAGAGTTTATACTTTAACTTGTAACACACTGACAATGGATATTTATACAAAATATACAAAATGAACATTTATTTATTAAAAATAAATTAAACAGATCACTGAAAATTATAGAAAAATTAAAACATTTTTTTTTTCTGACAGCTGTTTTACCAAAATTATCTTATTCTAAAAAATATTTTGCGTGACTTAATATATCAAACAACTTCCATTATATTTGCTCAAATCAAAAAACAAGGTAATATAATTTTGTCTATGAACTTTGATGTGGTACAATGTGAGTGAAAAAAATATCAATGTATAAACCGTCCAAATGAAATTGCCGACCCTCCTCCTAATTACATTATACAAGTGTACATTTATTCATTCAGTCGGGTTACGTGTCAAAATATCAAAGTAATTTCTAATGTCTTATAATGTCAATAAGGTATTTAAGAGTTGTACCGAGTGAAGATCGTAGTAATATTGACACGATTATAGCAATTTTAATTTGAGGATAATCCAACGAAACTGTATTTTCTGGAAATTCTTGAATAAGACTTGTCATCTTGTTGAAGTTAGCCCCAAGTGTATTAAACCCAGTTACTTTGTTTTTCTAAATTCAAATTAAATTACAATTAATCTAACGACTCATTTACTTACAAAGTGTTTGTATACACGTTTGATTTTTTAAACATACAATTATTAATGTTCACTGGACCCACTATTAAAATACAAATACCATTTCGCTATCTAATCATATTATGTATTTACTAGTGTCATTATCAACTTAATAAAAGAAACACCGGTCAGTCTCAATACCTGTATCTATGAGGTGAAGACCATTACACGAATGTGTCAAGAGCGCCATCTTGTGAAGTGTCACTATTGGCTGTTTAAAAATTATTACAAATTGGTTAGTTACCATACACTCGTTTGATTGGTTGATTTCGTGATATACAATCAGACATCAACCAATCAGAGGACATAAATTATGTTACTTAATTGACCAATTACTACACTTCACTGAGCTGTCAAATCATTTTTACTGTAATGATTCTGTCGCAAACAGGCTTGAATTCAATTATTAGAATGTTATTTGACAGTGACAGATTTTTTCAGACATTATCATAACATAAAATTAGGAAACATTTTATTTGTCAACATTTCGTCTTTTTAAGGCAACACTTAACTCTCTCACTTAGTCTAAATAAGTCACTAGTTCTTATCAACTTTAGTCTCAGTGCCAGTCTCAAAATATCAGAGGAGATAAGATATTCTGCCCCGTGGCTATCTCACCTGCCGGTGTCGTCTCTTCACACCGGTGCACAGCGTCTGGGAACATAACACAAATCAAGGATAAAACTAATATAAGTAGTTTTCGTACAAAAATTATTAGAAGAATCCAGATGCAAATCTCTAAAACCACTTCACACTTAGCTTACACACTGGTCTAGTACAAGAAATAGACGGATATTAACAATAAAACTACCAAAACCTCACATTGCGTGTTGCTTCCATCTGGATCAGATCAAAGATTTTAGTTAACAGTGTTCCTAACATAGTCACTGAAGTATGAAGGTACATCACTATCATCATCATCATCATCATCATCAGATATTTAAAAGGATCTTAGTTCTGGTGATTTCGGTTACCGATTAACTATCACTATATCGATGAACTCCATAACACCAGTCTGTTTTTGTATCTAATCTTTCAGATGCTTTTGACACAAGTATTTAATATTCATTTAATTCTGTATTACACATGTTAAGTTTGTATTCTAGTGAAGCCGTGTTGTATAATTTGGAAATATGTAACTGGTTTGGTGCTGACTGTACTTGATGTCATTAAATTACAAAACCATATCATATACCTCTTTTATTGTAGTAGGTATATCTAATGATTTAATTTCATGTTCCCCTCCAAAAATAAATAAAAAAGATGTCTTAATATTTCTATGATATTTTTAAAAGTATATTTATTATTTTTAACACAAATATTGTATTTAAGTTAAATAAGCTATGAATATTGTACAATTAACTTCTGCCGTCAAAGTTTTTAATCTATTATTAATATAAGGCTCCATTGTGACATAATCATATTATTTATATTTTAACTATTTTGATATCTACAATATATACAATCTTTTGAATTAAAACAAACACATAAATGTATAGAGAATGAGATATAATACACATGGACCACTGCGGTTATGGTGCCATCTATTGAACAATCTTCAAACTAAAGTGAGGCAAAAAAAGTGAAGTTATTTTATAAAACTTACGATAGATGGCGTTGATGGTTTTGTATAATTGTTAGTTGTGGTAAGTTATTAACATAAACTCCGGATACTCTATATCTGTCTCACTCTCTCGTAAGCTACTTCACAGAAGTTGTAAGTGAAAATGACCATTGTAATGGTAAAACTCCATAAGTATAAACAACTGATAACAAATACTTAATCACTTTTGCTTGACCTAAAAAATTATAAAGGCCGTTTAGACACGAGCGATGACGTAATTATATATTTACGATAGTTTTAGCACGCGGTTGTACCAAAGCAGTTTCTTTTCACATAACAATCAAAATATACACTGATTTAATGATAAACAAATTTAAAATTGTATATACTGACAGAAATTTGTAAAAGATATGTACAATAAAAAGTGAAAAAAAATATAAAGAACTTACAACATGAGCGGGCATCTTCACAGGTCCCAGGACAAGCGACTCTCTGTCGAGATTCTCTCTTTCTTCACAACCTTGAAATAATAAAACACACAGATGAATGAAATGGATGTTACTTCCTATTTACTTCATCAGAAGGTATTCAACAGATATAAAAATATTAACCCCACATATGTAAGTTGCTTTGATAAAGTTGGTAATAAAAGATTATTTTGTGAGTATATTTATAATATTTTAAGATTTTCAATATAATATTACAACTTATCGTTATATTTATTTATTTATTAGCTTTGTAAGAAGCTGCGGCCATCTTTTAACCGACCAACCAAGGGTTACCAAATTTTTATAGTTAATTTTAAGCAAAAAATAAAAACTTATTTAATCATAGGATATTGATTGTACATTTTTAATTTGTGCTTATTATTTTGTTGTATAATAAAGTATCAAACACAACCCTGTTATAACGGATATCTCAAACCTCACTGGAATATCACCTAAAGACAAGATTATCTATTTATTAGTACGTGTACTGTCTGCATGATAAATAATTAATAGAATAATTTATTACATACGAGTATATATATATATATATATATAATGGCAATTAAGACGAAAATCTCTGTAGTACAACCTCTCACAGATATAAGTGAAGAAGAGATCAAAAAACTGGAGCGCTTTTTGTATTAAGCTTGTCTTGATAGCAAATTTGACCTTGTAACAGAATAAATATGTATGAGAGGATAAATAAATAAAGAAAATAAGTCTGTGGCGGAGGCAAAAGAGGTATGCAGGGACCGTAGCGTTTAGCGCTCCGTCGTCTCTGGCTACCCCGCAAGGGATATGGCGTTAAGATAAATAAATAATAATATAATCAATAATAAATACAGAATTACTTATATAACTAACATGGCTAACCATTACGCACCACAGGCATGTCCTTTCTATCCTACACTTTCCTATTTAAACTACAAATATATTTAGGAAGATTCTCTTCATTGGGTTCTGAAGGTGAATTAACACCAAACACACCAGTAAATCTTTGAGTGTGACGGCAGTATTATTGTGCTTATATGCTACAGATATCAGATGCTCAAAATACATCATTCCATCATTTATTATAGTTACGTATGTATTCATTATACACATATACTAGTTTACTTATTTTAAGTGTTATTTCTTCACATTAGCACTATCCCCTACTCGTTACTGAAGGCTATCTGTTGGAGATTGCTTTTAACTGTCTGTCTGTGTGTCGTGTTGCTTATCTATCTACAAACATAGATATCCACGTCATTGAAAACAATAGTGAAATACGTTTTTCAAACTTCATACTTTTACTTATATTTTCATAACGTGTAATAAATGTATCAGTGAGATGATCCTTGGACTGCACACTTGTTCCATTTATCAATCCGTGCGTGTGAATATATGTGTAATGAAATGAACAGTTTGTTATTAATAACAAAATACATAGTTATATACCATTAGGTCTTAGCAATGCTTGCGTTCTTTAAATCTAAAATCTAAATCTAAAATCTAAAATCTAAAATCTAAAATCTAAAATCTAAAATCTAAAATCTAAAATCTAAAATCTAAAATCTAAAAACTAAAATCTAAAATCTAAAATCTAAAATCTAAAATCTAAAATCTAAAATCTAAAATCTAAAATCTAAAATCTAAAATCTAAAATCTAAAATCTAAAATCTAAAATCTAAAATCTAAAATCTAAAATCTAAAATCTAAAATCTAAAATCTAAAATCTAAAATCTAAAATCTAAAATCTAAAATCTAAAATCTAAAATCTAAAATCTAAAATCTAAAATCTAAAATCTAAAATCTAAAATCTAAAATCTAAAATCTAAAATCTAAAATCTAAAATCTAAAATCTAAAATCTAAAATCTAAAATCTAAAATCTAAAATCTAAAATCTAAAATCTAAAATCTAAAATCTAAAATCTAAAATCTAAAATCTAAAATCTAAAATCTAAAATCTAAAATCTAAAATCTAAAATCTAAAATCTAAAATCTAAAATCTAAAATCTAAAATCTAAAATCTAAAATCTAAAATCTAAAATCTAAAATCTAAAATCTAAAATCTAAAATCTAAAATCTAAAATCTAAAATCTAAAATCTAAAATCTAAAATCTAAAATCTAAAATCTAAAATCTAAAATCTAAAATCTAAAATCTAAAATCTAAAATCTAAAATCTAAAATCTAAAATCTAAAATCTAAAATCTAAAATCTAAAATCTAAAATCTAAAATCTAAAATCTAAAATCTAAAATCTAAAATCTAAAATCTTTAAATGAAAAAATAAATAAATATATATATAAATTATGTATGTATGTACTATGTATCTAGAACATATACAAGTATATACATATATTAATTTTCCACAAATATTTAAATTTATTATCATATGGTTTTCATTGATAAATTAATATTCAATCGAGCGTAAAGATAATTTAATTCAATAATAAAGAAATCACCGTTCGCGTAACGCTAGAAAAATAACACTTTTCGTAACGCTCTTGTCACGCATTTACCAAAAAGAAATATAAAGGGTTTCTGTTTCTGTTGCCAATTAAGAATTAATAATGAACTAATGAAAGATAATTGGACTTAACTTCAGAAGGAAGAGTTAACCAAAACTGAGATCTACAAGTATACAAAATGTCCGGGAGCAACCTCTCCTGGGTCTTCTTCACTAAGGCAGCCAGGATCTTGACCACATCCGTGATCCGAGGACCGTGCCGCCGTCGAACACACTGTGGGGTACAGGGCACCATGGCGGCACAGGTTGTAGAACGATACTCCTGGAATGTGATATTTTATGTGCGGTGGGGAGGGCGGTACAGACATGACATTCTATGTACATTGCGACGAAATAGAGCAAAATATACATTACAGCACTTACAGCGTTAGGCCATTTTGGTACTAGTTGTTGGGTTTCATATATTGCCGAAACAGAGACAAAAATAGTTATAGATTGATACTTAAATGATAATATCTTGATGATCTTTCACTTTGACTTAAGACCACTGTATGTATGACATTGTTTTAAATCTGAGTATTGTATGAGACAGTTAAAATTATGATTTGAAATTATTCTCAGAACATGGCAATCATTTCATGATTCAATCTATCAAGCACTAAGTCAATTAGCCTAATGAGATCTCGTAATGAAAAGACTGTTAGTGATCTAGAGTTGGACACTATCACCTCGCTCATCTCCTACTCTGTCTAGTGGAACAGATCCCATCCCCAAAAGGACCTTATAACTAGTTACACAAGGTCCCTTTTCTCCACTTAGTGCAATGTAATTTGTGGTTACTTTTTATCTCACTATTTCAGGGAGCAAATAGTGCGTTCTTAATTGGTTAATGAAATGGACCTATATGGTTAATCGTGGGTCTGGATTAGTTCATGGTTTAACGTAAGTTATCAGAAACAATGGTCTGACATTAAACTAGGTCTAACTGTAGTCATAGACTAGGGTTGAATCTTTAGATATTACGTTGAATGAATTAACCAGACTTATCTAAAATCTGGACTATAATATTTTCTCTCTTTCTCTCTCTCTACTTATTGACATATTGTTTGCATAGATTAGATTATTTTGTTATGATATAGAGCGATCTCTCTTCATACAAAAGTTTTAAGTCTGGAAGATCGTTTTTCTGTTTTTTTTTTAATGGAAATCGTTTTTTTTTATATCTTTCTTTTACTTCGAAACGGATATTTTATTTTTGCACAGATATATCGCCCTTATCTCCGTAATAGTTAAATGTTTTAGAAGATAATTATAAACCATTCCGCTAGTTTACTGCCAATACAAATCCTCATTTGACCTTTGATTTGACCTTTTATTCTGATATTTATCGTATTATTAATGTTAATTATACTTATCGAGAGATTAATAGGACGTACACACAATGTTATTCTTTTATATATACTTTCAATGTTTTGCAATTCGTATTTTTGAAAAACAATTTTATTTAATAAAAAGTTTTTCCAACTTAACAGGTCTCAGTTTGTTGTGACAGTGTATTATGAATATTCCCGGTTTATTAAACAAAAAAGATAGTTTAAGAAAACTTCAACATCACAAAAAATGTTAAATACAACACCTTGAGGTTTTCTATTCACATAGAACTCCAAGGTCCCATGACACATATCGACGCGGACGCCAACGATGGTCCCGCGACAGAAGCCGGCGGAGTTGCGTGCGACTGTCGCGTCGTGTCGCACCGCGCCCCTCGCGACCCAGGAGAGACGCGAACTGGAACGGGGAGTCGCTTGTGCTTACTTTGTTAGTTGCTAGACCTACCATCTGAGAACATTTATTCAGTTTAATTACAATAACAACAACTTTAGATAATAATTAATAAATATTGAATTAGACTAAGAATTGTTCATTAAAAGATATCAAACACTGATTTTGGAAAAATATGACACTCAATACAATCTAGAGATATAACTAATTATACAAATATTCTGACTTTGGGAATATTTAGTTTGAATGCCTATTAAAAATACAGGTATCTTTTTTATGGCCAAAATTAATAACAATCTCCATATAATGTTGTATATAATTAAAATACCAACTTGTTTAATGAGTTATTAATAACCAGCACCGAGCAGTGGGTTGAGATCACATTGATATTAACAATATAAAGTAATTTATATCTCAGCAATGCTGTGTCATTGCAGTGACAATTAGTAAATCATTTAGCGGCAATCATCTCGTAACTATTAATTTGTATGTTTCTTTGAGTTATTTGATTACTCAAACTAGATATAGAATACTATTTTTCAAATATTAATTCATCAGTTGGTAGAATCAATTTGGTTATGACAATACGTGACTTAAATATAATAAATATTTAGGTACAGAAATATATTTATTATACATTAAACATAATCAAATTATATATATGTCTCTGTAAGTATATTGACTTCCCAGTAATAATGGCAACTGTGATGTAAAGGGGTGTCACCCTCGGCTGCAGCAGTGCCAGTGCTGAAGAAGGGGTCTCTTGTTTCTTGTCCTCGCTAACTACGACCCATCTGGTACTGCAGGTTCCCAGCCACACTCGTGTACTGTGAACATACGTATTTAGTATCTATAATGTTACTATGTATGTGTTAAATTTGGAATGAAATATTATTAAAGCCAAAGTTCTACTTCATTGCATTGCATCTAATAAAACTG